>OZ010630.1:23117635-24428538 GCA_963932165.1 Pimpla rufipes
GTGTGTTGTTATTCGTATGGCAGACCTCTCGCCGATTTGGTGCAACCCGATGGCCTTTTATTTTTGTTTTACTTCTGCGCCACGTGAGTGACAAGCACGTTTTTTTTTGTTTTGTTTTTTTTTTCTTTTTGCCCCCAACGATAGAGAGGATTTTTATTTTCAATTTTATGTGTACTATGCATAGTCTCGGGGAAGGCAGTTTTTAAAAAGGCCGGAGATATAATGCAAACAAATGGAGCGACACGCCGGGGCAGAAAGACTGATCATTCCGACTCCACCGTGCTCTGCTATCGTATAGCCCGACTCTCTCTCTCTTCTGTATTTCGCTCTCCGTTCGCTTCGCGAGAGCCGTTTCATCATTCTGAC
The DNA here is from genome assembly GCA_963932165.1 of Pimpla rufipes. Classification (NCBI taxonomy): domain Eukaryota; kingdom Metazoa; phylum Arthropoda; class Insecta; order Hymenoptera; family Ichneumonidae; genus Pimpla; species Pimpla rufipes. The sequence goes on from OZ010630.1 coordinate 23,118,002, forward strand.
GGGCGAGGAATCCGGCTAGTAATATTACCGACCAAGTGCAGTTCTGCTCACTCTGTCTGCTCGCCTCATCCGCCGCCCTCCCCAACGTCGGGCTGAAATCGACCCAGATGCACTGCTCCCACTGGGAAAATAAAAGTCCTATTGGAACGCGGGGAAAAAAAACAACAGAAATTCAATATACCTAAAAATATGAACAAAAAAAAATTGGTTTTTCCCACATTTTTGTCGCGCGCGCCGAAAAACCGAGCCAACTTTAAAAGGCATTTAAAATAGAATCGTTATTGCAAATACCATTTGGAAAGACCGTCTGGTATTTCGTTTTAAATACTCACGGAAATCTGTGCGTTTTCGCGAAGCACGCTGGGAATATTTTGAGAGGAGAATTTTATTTCTGATTCGTGGTGACGATGCAGGTGAATGCATTTAAAAATAGACACGCGAATATTGACGCGGTGGCTGCAGTGTTTCTCGGTCTCGAGGCAGACGATGATGCCCTACATTTTTGTTTTCCTTTTTTCTTTTCATGTGTTTACACGGAGGCTTCTCGGTTGTTTCGATTATTTAGGACGGCGGCGCAGTTTCGTGCTGGGAAAGTTCAGGTGAAAAGCGATTCCGAGGGATATTCATTTCCCTCAGACAGCGGGTAATGTAACCCAATTATTAGGCATATCAGTCCCGGGGTTCCACGGTTCGAGGGTTGAAAAGGGACCGAGGGGGGAGAAAGAGGAAGCAGGGCAAAGCCGTATCGCTTATTCCTTTCCGAGTTATTCCATATATTTCTCAAGCTCCTCCCGCCGACTCTTTCTCGCCTGTTTCTCAAGCCTCTCACGGGCGTTTCTCCGTCTCGACCCTCGTTTTCGACGGGAAACGAGATAGCCGATTCGCGGAGCTCATCAAGAGGGCGCCCTTCCGCTATTTTCTCAAGCTCTCGCTCACCAGTGACCGCCCTTACCTTCGCCTGCTAAGCGTTAGTTCGATTCTGCGAGCTTCCGGCTTAAACTGACAGCGAAATTAATGAAGCACTTTTGCCCGAGCGATATGGAGTCAAAGTTTTACTTGCAAACAAATTTTGCAATGTCTATAAATTGTACATTAATTACGAATGATATCCGTAGCTCAGTAAACATTATTAAAAAAAATAACAGCATGAAAAAAATCGTTGGGTAGTAAAAAAGTCATTTTTTACTATTCTCTATTCACAGAAACAGAATATCTGCAATTATTTCTACTGCTCTGAACTAGGGATTTTTTTACGCAATCATTCCTAAAATCAGTGCGACTCCCCAACAGCCACGTTTCCCATTTTCCAATTACACATTTACCGAAGAGCAGTGACGAGTGCCCGTTGCAGCCGTCAAAGCTACAAACCCAGCGAGGAGCGAAAATTCCTGCGAAAAAATTATAATTACAACAACAACAAAAAGAACCCCCAGGTCTTCCGGAACGCAGTGAGGAAGATCGCCCGGGACACGGATACGCGCGTCTGTTCGTCTAGTAACGAAGGGAAAGAACGGTATAGAAAGGGAATATTCATCGCGGGGGCTTCACTTTCGGTATTTCGTTCTCCGCGTTGCACTTGGGGGCCCCGCGAAGCGTGCTGGAAAATCTCGGTCGGATAACGAAAACTGCGGGTAACTCGAGCGAGCGAAAGAGAAAGAGGGAGAGAGAGAGGAAAAAAAGTGAGACGGATGGACTGGGGGTTTGTAGGTACCTCGCGCTAACGCCCGACCGACGAACACTCGTTAGCGGAATTTATGCGATTCCCCGATCAGCGGAGAGCGAAGGTAGAAAGGGGGCGCGCGAGCACGTTGCGCCGCTCCGTACATTTTCCCACGAGCAACCCACCGCGATAGTGTATATACTCGCTCGGTGTGGCTCGGTGTGCGCGCGGTACATACGTCCTGGCGAGCTCCTCGGGCCTCCGATACCCGTGGGCGCACTCCGGATCCAATATTCAAATTTCCCAAGCAAAGCGCCCGTGCACCCCGTATAGTCTGTCTCTCGCGTGCATACGATATGCTTTGGAAACGCACGAGCGCCACGAGCTTTCTGCGTCGTGAGGAGAACGAAGGGACGAGAACCGGCGGCAGCTTCCGGCTCGGGGTGAGCTTGACTCGGGGTCAGTCAGTGATTTACCGCCCACAGCCGGACTGAAGGCTCCGCATCGGTTTGGGATCTTATCGCCTTCTTTTTTCAAGCTGTTCGGTTGGTCGGGAGGCACTAAGGGAGGAGGGTGTGTAGAGACGACGAATACACTGTAATAGCGGTCGATATGCATGTAGGATGGAGTGGAATAAAACGAAACAAAATTGTTTATTAATTTTGGGACAAATAACGTCCTCTCGGGATGAGAGATACACAGGGGAAAAGTGTCTTGCGTGTGTCGCAAAGGTGCATAGACGCGTTGCATATAAATACGTGGATGTGGTTATGTGCAGTAGGAAAGCACAAACCCCCATGCGGTTTCCCTTAAGCGCTTGTTGTTTATCGCAACATTTGGCCTTCGGTGCTGGTGTACGCTGTACACATATACCACGATCTACGTTCTACGTTCCAACGTTGAACCTACGACGTCGTTTTCCGCTTGTAAATCGTTCGGAACACACAGACCCGACAACAATCGCAATGTTTCGGGATAATGTGTACATCCTTTTGTCCCACGGGCGAACGAAAAAAGTTGTGGAAAAAGTTGGCAGGGTTTGGTGTGCGCCGGGCAAATATGGTCGGTTTGGCTGATGAGCCATTTTCACGTCTGTTCCTGGGTGTGAATCGTGTCCGAAACATTTTCACGGCATTGGCATTTGCTTTCCTATATTTGTTCGCATGAATTAGTGACACAAAGAGTTCGCACACGAGCACGAAATATCATGTGAAAGGCAATTTCCGCGTCACCTCATTTTCCAGCCCCACAACGATCTGTGTAGAGAGGAAAAATTGATAAACCCACTTATTCCGTCTCCCTTAAAGATGAACAAGAATGAGGTGGGCGGCTTATTTCATTCGTAGCGTTTTATTTCTTTCGGCACGCACAAAAGCCCCGGGGGCGGGTTTATCGTCCCCGCGAAGGGTGCAGGAAAGAAAAAAAGAGCTCGAGACCCTCCCTTTCATTCCAAGCGTCGTGTAGTTTTGAAGTGGGTCGTGCCGCTATTTCTCGCGAGATGCGCATAAATCAGATGTCCTCAGTGACTGCTGTCGATAGAGCTTTGCCTACCGATTCGTTTTCCTTTCTCTTTCGCGAAGTTTCCCCCCCGCTCGGCGGTACGGTCGAAAAGTGCGTGGAGAATATAGATATATTATCGACGTCATTCGGGGCCCCCCCGTTTCGCTCTCAATGATTTCCATTCTCTTGCGTCCCCCCGAAGCCGCCCGGAGTCGTCGAAGCTTGCGAGAGATACCAATCTGGTTCCCCCTTCTCTCCCTCGTTCTTAGCTTCTTCTTTCCACTCGGTTGGAAGACTCCTCCTTCCCCGCTCTCGCTCCCTCCGTCTATTCACCCCAAACGGATATCTTATGCTTGAGTAATACATCCACTTAACTCGCCTTTTATCTCGCGCAGCCCGCGCGCGATTATTCGCCTACAATCGGCGACAAGTCGAAATATTGGCCACTCGAAGATCCATTATCCCACATTTCTCGGGGCACTTATTTTTCCCTCCCCCGCTGTATACATTGAAAACGTATTGAGTGTTTTCCTCTCGATTACCGTAATTGCCAATTTGCGATCGATAAATGTGGTAATTCGTCTCTTCGAATTTGCAGGATGGTTCGGAGAGTTGACGACCGACGCGGAGGGAAATTTCTTTCTCCGTTATTCTTGAAGGGACGCCGCGGAGGAGTTCAGTGGTTCTTTAGTCGCTAAAATAACTACTCGTCAAGGCAAAGGGGTGACACAGGACGGCGAGCGCGTCCCTCTTCGATGTCCCACGCCAGGCCACCCATTATACTCACCTTTCGAGCTACCTGCTGCACTATCGGAGCTCGTAGTCCGTGGCGCGAATTAATGGCAGGTGGCCGGAGTGCCGGGCATTACCATAACATACCATTTGCTCTCGATACCTCTCGCTCTTTCTCTCTCTCTCTCCCTCTCTCGGTGCACCGCGTCGACCGACCGCACTGGCACCGAGAAAGCTCACCCTCTTCACCGGCGTCGCCACGAACGTCGCACCTTTATCCCTTATAGTTGAGCTTGTCCACGTTACCCTCGACGCTGTACTCAGTAATCACGGGTTTTCAAGTCGATGCTCTTTCTGTGATACCACGTGTTATCGGTCATTCGGACGTTCATATGGCATTAAGGAGGTTCTGCAAATGCTCGTGAATTACCCGGCGAAGGATAATTATTCGCTTCGCAAACTTTCAACGCTCAGTTACACCGAAGTAGCAGTTACAATGTTACTTCGAGAGTCGTAATGAGAAAAGTCTCGGCAACTTTTACAAGCCCAAAACCCGAAGAATGCGATTTTTACCCAGGAATGACTGCCAGGATTCACTCGGCCAGGCCTAACCGCGGGCTTTTCTCGCTGCATCCACGTTTAGGGCTGTGCGATCGTCGTACCGACCAGACAAAACGGCGATACGGCCATTATCGTGATGGGATATAGGCCCAGGGGCATTAAAGAGAACGAGAAGAAGTAACCGAGCCGCCGCGCTTTGTAGGCTCGGGCGTAAGTACGTCCATTCGAAAGTTTTTCCCGTTGTACAACGTGGAAAACCATCAAAAGCAACGCGACTCCTCGGCGGGCGCGGACTCGTCGAAGGAGCTATTGTGCGATTCACTGGAATGTTATCATCTTCCAAGACTCCCCCCCCGTCTTCCACCCGTTTCGATAATAATTACTATCCTTTCTCCCCCACTCCGAGAAACAGTATAACAGAAGCAGCAACAACAATAGCTTCTCATCGTCCCATCTCATTCCGGACTACCCGGCCCTCGTCCCTTCCACATCCCTTCCTACCTCTTACACGCTCCAGTCGTTTCTCGTCGTTCTACCGGTCTACCCGGAAGTCCCCGAGTTTCCCAGTTATATCGCAATAGTTTCGTCGTCGTCCTCGTCCTCTTCGTCCTCGTCTTCGTCGTCGCGTCGAAGAACTATAAAGACGCCCGAAGAAAGGCTCCCGTCGTCGGACGCTCCCGGCGAGCTTGGATAACGGATAGAAGTAAGACTGGAACGAGAGCCGTGAAGACTTTAATTGGGCCACGCCGGAAACGACGCGCAGCTGGCGACTTTATCGACCTTATCATTAAACAGGCCCCTGTACGTCTTTCGTCTCTAGTCTCTCTCGTCCCGCGTCTCATGGTCCTGTATCATCTCGCCCTTCCATCTTTCTTCCAATTGCATAAAAAAGCCACGACCCCCAGTCGTGAGGCTTGCATCAATTATAATTAGCCCTTTTCCCTTTCCCAATATATATTTATATTGTGAATTTTACGTATCTACACCTACAGACGCTTAATTTAACGACACATTGATGATTGTTTTTTTTTCTCCGTTTGACTCAGGAAACGAAAAAAAAAGGAGCTGAGGGAATTCGATTCGGCGGACCCGATAATTTACGACTCTCTAATTGTCGAGTGGAAACAGCTTTCGCGCAGGGATCACGATGGAAGGAGAGGGGGCGAGGACGAGGCACCAGGGGGCTCGGGGCTCGGGCAATGAGAATCTTACTCACGGAATTTCAGAATGAATCTTAAGCCGAGCGCTGGTGAGAGAGAGTAAAAGCCCCCGGGTTCTTGGGGTTTACGAGCCCGTGGAGTCCGCGCTCGCGCGAAAGGAAAAGAGGGTTGTTTCAGTGGCAGCGAGGAGAAGTATAGCGAGGACGGGCGCGCGGGGGGCGCCCGAGCGCGGGCGCGAAGGGAACCCGCCAGCGCGTCTCGTTTATCAGCCTAATTAATTAGCAAGTCGTAAACTTTGCTCTGACGACGTTAGAAGGCTGTACGAGCCGAGCTTCGACAGCTACAGTGAAACCTTGAACGTGAAGCTATGCACGTACACTTCTTGTACCACGCGACCGGGGAGACGGGGGACGAGCGCGCGCGGCTCTCGCCTCGTGGACGTCCAAATTAATCCGACAGAGTCGACGACACGAGACTGCCTACTATCTCGTTATTCTATCTCGGCTCTGAGACTTTGACAGGGGAAATCTCAAATTTCACATTGAGTCGCGGAGAACTTGAGCGTTGGGTTCTTCCTCCCGGGGATCTGACGACGGGGACCGGGCGTTGCGATGGGAAATCAAGTTTGATATTTATTTTCTCGTCCGGGGTTGCCTGTAATTTTTAAACGAGTCCAATGACCGAAACGATTATAAGATTCTTCCGAGTTAGTTGGCTACGCCGGAAAATTCAATTCTTTTTTTTTTTTTTGAGTCGACGAGACGAGACTGCCTACTATTTCGTTATTCTATCTCGGCTCTGAGACTTTGACAGGGGAAATCTCAAATTTCACATTGAGTCGCGGAGAACTTGAGCGTTGGGTTCTTCCTCCCGGGGATCTGACGACGGGGACCGGGCGTTGCGATGAGAAATCAAGTTTGATATTTTTTTTTCTCGTCCGAGGCTGCCTCTAATTTTTAAACGAGTCGAATGACCGAAACGATTATAAGATTCTTCCGAGTTAGTTGGCTCCGCTGGAAAATTCAATTCTTTTTTTTTACGGCAATACTCAAATCGTCCCCCGCGTTTTTTTTTTTGTCGTATATAATTCTCGTGGCTCCCGCCGCGAGCCACATCGATGCACCCTAAAAGTCCCTCGCGCAGCCGCTCGTAGAAACTTGTTGCCCGGGAGGAAGTCGGATTCCCACGACAGGACATAATGTGACGAGAGATCGGTTAAATCAAGCAAACGATAACGCGCGGGATGCCGCGGGAGAAGTTGCGAGAGTTTGAGTACCCGGAGGAGGGCATAAAACGCGCCAGTTGCGCGAGGCGAGTTTGTCGTCAAAGCAAGGATTACGTTGGGCCGGAAGGAGAGGCGACGAGGGAAAAAAATGGCAGCGCGAGAGGGGCACGAGAAAACTTTAGGGAGAAATATAGAGGGAAGAAGCTATGCCCGTTAAGAGCCTCGAAGCTCGGAAGGAAATCGCGCGGGCTTAATGGAAGTGGAACGCATAACAATCGCAGGTTATACCGTGGCGGGCCATCAAAAGCTTTTGCCCGGTGCACCGAGGATGCGACCGGAGGCGGAGGATGTTGCCCGTCGATGCTGCCGACGCCGCCGCTACTCCTGTTATGTTGCGGTACTTCGAACAGTGGGGGCATAATCGTGATCCATACAGTTAGGGGATTCTCGAAGGGACTTCGATCACAATGGGATCCACCACCGCCGTCCCCGGACCCTGGTTTCCTATTCACTATATATGTGCCGCTAATGTCAGTCGTGTTTGCCAAAGCGGATAATGCGCACGAAACAGAGTATTCCGGGAGATGGAACAGAGGACAATCGGATCACTCGCTATGAAGGCACAATGTCAGAGCTTGGCGCGTACCCATTATCCAATTTGTCGTAATGGAAAGGAGGGAAGAAAAAAAAACACAACGCGACAAGCGGATTGTTAATTAATTAGATTCGTTAGTTTGTCGTTCGTGTCCTGCTCCTCTTTTGATACGTCGAAAAAAAAGAACGATTAATCGCGGAAGGTGCCGGTGAATTGGCAGGGAGATTATAAAATTTCACGCCACCCGAGTGGCGGAGAATTCAGATTTTTAATTACTTACGAAGGTTCGTTAGTTTCTCGTTCGTGCGTTGCTCTTCTTTTTTTATCCACCGAGAGAGACGAATCTCGCGAAGGGTACCAAAATTATCAGGGCGATTACAAAATAGCGTTGGATCGAAATAATCCAAAATCCCGAATCGTTTTTACACCGCCCATGAATATATCTCGTCGTTCGTTCGGTCCCCTCGCGGCGGCGATTTCGAAATATTATTCATAGCAACGCGAGTCGCGGACCCTCCTCGCCGAGACTCAGATAATACGGATATGTATATATTATCCGGGGGTTTACGTTCGATCCCCAGATTCGGCCGATCGATCTGAGTGGTGTGCGCGCCGGCTGAGCAACGTTGCCGCCGAGGCGTGGAGGCGGCTTGGCGCTCAGCAACGCCAGCTGAGCAAGCCGCACACACACACACACACACACAGAGCGCGCGCACTGAGTTTGCGGACGCGAGAGAAACCTCCCTGCTAATTGAATTACAATGTTAATCGAGGCAAAATGCCCCGCGGCGTTCGGCAATGTTTCCCGCATTGTCGGATTAATAATTCACGAATTTGCGAATTGATCTCGCGCGTGTTGCGCGCTGTCGCTGTCGTCGCCCTTTTCCCTGCGCTCCGCCGCAGCAGCCGCGGTGTTTCCTCGCCGCGGAAACGGAGCGCCAATGCTTGTGTTTCGAATTTTCCCCGAGCCCGCCGAGTACCTCGTTTATTCTTTATTCTATTTGCCTTTTCGGCAATTACAGTTTCTCGGGGAAACTGCGCGCACTCGACCCGTTCCCCCGCGTTTCTGTGCGCGGCGACCACGGCGACTCGTGGGGACCTCTTGTTTTTCCATCCGACACTGAAACATTTCAACCGGCATGTCTATTATCCTTGTTTTGTATCGGTAATTCAGTTTAAAATCGCCATACCGGTCGGGCAAATGGCGCCTGGCATTGTGGAGCGGCTCGTTTGCTGTTTTGTTTCGTTTTCGCTTTTTTTTTTTTCATTCCCCCTTCTTTTTTACCGTTTTTTATTCCCTCCCGGCCTTACCACGTTTCTCTCCCCTTTGGCCCTTCTTTTTGTGCATTCTGAAACGAGAGCTTACCATTGTTTTCCGGGGCTTTTATCGGTAAGCCCTTTGACTACCCGTTTAGCGGAACACTCGGCCAGTCGAATACCATACCTCACTCCTGCCCCCAGCTACACATTCCGCGTTTCTTTTTTTTTCTCTCGTTCCTTCCGCGAGCTTTTGGATGTACTTTTACTCGGGCGGGGGAAAAAAACTGTGGCGCGGATGATTACGTATATACACAATTACTCGTCGGACTATTGTGCGCCCTTTGCGCCCTTTGCAATAGCTTTGAATTTTAATTCGCTTTTTTTCTTTAATTAAACAGTTTGAGCGCCGTAGCCCTCGGGTTTCAGTAACCACGGAATTAATTAAATTCAGCGAACTAATGTAAAAGTTGCATTATGGAAATTATATTAAATCGCGGATTATTCGCGATTCATCTGGATGATGCATTTTATAATCTGTTCATTGATCAATATCTCGTCGGTTGAGTACTTTGCGAATTATAGAATTCGCACTGTCCACCTCGGTGACTCCATTCATCGGTTCCCGGGAAAACAGCTGACTGTAACTTCGTGGCCATTGTAGATTGAAGATTCTCCTCGTCGATTAACGTTCTTTGAGCGATTATTTCCGCGAAAGTGAAAGACAAATTATTTCTTCATTGTCAAGTTAAAACCTAAGGCCTCGTCTAAAAAAATTATTTACTGCATCTCCCAAAAATAATGTTTAGACCCCAAGTCTCTTGGGATCCGCTAATTAAACTAAATCTATAGACTCAGCTGGAAATGACGGCAAAAAAAAATCGCGAGCCCAAGTATCGAATTCAAAGCTGCTCGCGTCTTAATTAATACGTCTTGACTGGCATCCAGTTTTGTACTAAGCCGAAACATCTCCGTAGTCCACTTGTGCCGTCGGTAACTCGGTGTTTTGTTAAATTTATCCACCTGGTGAAACGGCGGGGCTGGCGTTTTTTCTTCTTCCTCTATCCAGCAAGCCCGAAAGGAACTCCGCGGAGAGATTTCATCGTAAAACTCCGAGAGAGATCCTGAATTCGTTCTGGCCCCGCGCGCTGCCACACTGGGCGCTCACCTCCGCCTCGTGGCTCCCTTCAGCCTCGCCCGCGAGTGAGAGAGAAGGGTTGGCAAAATCTTTTTCCTTTTTTTCTTCTTTCTCCTCCTTTTTTTTCTCTCTGCCCTTACCAACTCTCTCACGCTTCCTCACTCGAGAATTCTCTTATTCCACCTTGCTTCCTTCCTGTATTATTTCAAATCCCGTGCGCGCCACGGTGCGACGAGTGATGCGAGAGATTGAAAAGAGGATATTTCATTCATACTGCCTCGGCTCTTCGCAGCAGCACTTTTCGCCCCTGGGTGGCCCCGGGCTTCCCTGTGTGCGTGCGTGTGTATGAGGGGTCTACGTGTGCCGCGAGTTTCTTCATCTGCGAAAATATCAGCCGCTTCCATTTTCCATGTTATTCCTTCTTGTAACCCTCATCGCACCCTACTTTATCAATAATTCACGCCAACTTTTCGCCAGTGGCTGCGCGACGCCGACGGGGCGGGAGGCAAAAAAAAGCAAAATTTTTGCTTAGCATAATCTTGGGAGGCAAATAAAACAGGAAGGTGACGAGAGAGCAGTCGAGTCCTATTAGCAAGCACTTGGGAGCCAATTTCACTTACAAAAATGGCACGAGAGAATTTATTTTTTTCCACAATTTGCCGAATATAGTGGAGCTCTTCACTGTGCTGGAAACTCTCAGACCTTCCACAGCCCTGACGAGTCTTGTTTCATTGGACACTTTATTGTGAAATCCACACGTAACACGATTTTCCGTCTCACCTCACTTTATTCCTGCCTGTTTCTTCGATTGTATTTCTCGCCACTCTCGTCTACTGCAACGCCCGGTTTTTCGTGAAACTTTCATTCGTCCGTCCTCGTGTGCTGCCGGCTGGCGTGGAAGCTTCGGAGTGACAGGAATATTACGATCGTGTGGCTATCAAAAGGAACAAGCGTCGTGGAGCTGTGCAGGACCGAGGAGAACTCGGCTTGCGCGAGTCGACTCTTCCGTTATCTACCCTCGTTCCCCGACGTTAACGGTAATCCGGCCGGCGGCACGTAAAGGACAGGCTGCGGTTTATTTTAATAACCCGGGTGGCATCCTTCGTTATTCTTACTTACAAAGTATAATGGAGCACAAGGCACACGGAAGATAAAAGGGGAAGGATGGAGGAAGACGAAGCGGACGGAAAGGGAGAGACGGAGCGAGCGAGAGAAGAAAAAAATGAGGCTCTTCGATAGTTTTTTGCGCTCAATATGCAGCCAATTTGAATACGCGTGTACCTTTTTCTTCCTCTTCTTCTTCTTCTTGTTCTTCTTCTTTTGCTTCCTTCATCTTCCTACTTTTGCATTTTCGTCCGCGAGCGATACATTTACTTTTTTTGTTGTTGTTATTTTCTTCTCCGCCACGAGTTTCGTGTCTAGCGGCCGATCACGATCCTGAATAACTCGGTTCGCAATTAAGTTTCAGACATCTTTTGGTGAAGGTGAAGGGTGAATAAACTGACGTCGTGGTGGAATTTGTGTACTTTTAGTCATGACTGATCACTGAATACTTATTCAGAATCACATTAACCAAGAACAACCGAAACCTCTTCGAGTACTTCTGATTTGTCTCGACGTATATTCAATGACACATCTGTTGCGTATTTGTTAATAATGGGATTTCTCTTTTCTGTCACAGAACACAAATGCTCAGGCGGCATTGCAGGCGGCGCAGGGACAGGGCGTTCAGGCTCAAGGATCCTCCGAAACCCAGGGCGGACCTAACACCGTTCTACGAGTCATCGTCGAGCACATGATCTACGCAATCTCATTGGACACCCTTTATCAGGTAAGCCACAGTCGGGAACACGAGGAACGCGCTGTTTCCTCTAACAGCAAACAAATGGAACAAGCGGAAGAAAACAACAGTCACTTTTGTCCTACGAACTGAATACCTGAAAAAGCACAACGATAATCGCACATTATAGCCAAACTGAACGTCACAACCGTCCGCCGCGTCTTGAGAGCCAGACGACACTGAAAATATCCGCTAAATTAATTATCAAATTATCCCGACCCAAAGCTCCTTTGTCCCACTATTGATGAAAGCCTAGAGCACCCCCGACGTCATTATCCCTTCCCGATTCCCTTCATCGCCCGGCTCTTCCCCCCTGCCCACTGTTCCACCCACAATTTTTCCATACATTGTAAGGGCAACACGAGCTTTTTAATTACTCCCGCGTCCTTCGCACAAACTCGGCAGGTGCTCTCATTCACGTTCACACACATTTTTTGCGTTTCCTCATAAAGGAAGCCTCCTGCCTCTCCGCGTTGTTTTTTTTTCTTTCCTTTTTTCTTCTGTAATGTCACACGAGTCGACTTCAGAGAGCGGAAGAGCCAAATTAATAGGGTGAACGGGTTTCGGGTTAGTCCAGGGAGGTTCGCGTCAGTCGGTCGGGATGGGAGGGTGATGGGGGGAGGGTTAGGGGGTTGGAAAGCGAAGGGGTCAATCGCGTCAAGGGGGCCGACGCGACGAGACCGTCGAGTGTGTAGGCAAAAGCTACCGGTAGTTTGCGCCTCGGTCAAACGAGCCTGCGAGTCACGGGAGGTATACACAATTTGTGGAGTCAACGGTGGTAGTTAGTTGGCCCCGCGGACACACGGTAAGTATATCGTGGCCATCATTAGGGACCGCGAGCAGCGGAGGCAGGCCGAGGCCTCCGCCGCCCGCGCTCACCCGGTGGCCGCGCGAGCAGCAGCGTTCATCCCCCTCGGGTGCGCTAGTCCGGCGTGGCGGACGGGAGGAAGGACGTCGCGGGGATAACGGGGAGTGCTTCCGGTTCGAGTTGAGTGGTCCATACATTTTTAAACGCGCGGCACCCGCTCGCCTACCTTCACTTCCCTTCGCTCACCTTCTCCTCCTCCCTCCTTCCCTTCCTTCTCCTCCCTCCTCCTCCTCCTCCTCCCTACGCTTTAGGCTACTAATACACGGACAGACACAACTGTAGATCCTCCGACAACATAGCGAGCTTTCCTCCTCCTCCTCCTCCTCTCTCCTCCTCCTCCTCCTCCCTCCTCCTTCTCCTCTTTCCACTGTGGTTCTACTGTATCGACGTCCCGTGCAAATGCGTACTACTTGCGCCGGGCCGCGCGAGCCGCACCGGAAACTGGCTTCCACCGCACGACGTGTAAACCTAACTTAATCCCACCGCCACCCCGAGACCGTAAACCGCCGCGCGCGCCGCGCGCGCTCGCTGCCTGCTGTGCACTCGGTTGGGTGTGCTGTGCGAGAGCAGCGCCCCCCGTCCCTCACTCCCTCCCTCTCCCCTCCTTTCCTCCACGAAAGCACGTGAGCCTGAGCTGTAAATGCCAGCCGGAAATGATATTAGTTCCGACTACGGATACCGCAAAACTCGCTGCCCGGTACACGGTGGCAACCTGCCGCGAAACCGAAAAGCCTATGCAAACCCCCCTCCCTCTATGTGTATGTCTCTGTCTCTGTCTCTCTCTCTCCCTCGCGACCTACCGCCAGCCTGGTTGGTGGTGTAGACGCTTTTTCTTAGTAGACTGCGCTTGGGACGGATATGGTTGGTTATTCAGCAGGTTGGGTCAGTTAAGTGTCTCGCGGACGACGGCATGGGGATTATTTTTTGGGTCATTTCTGCTGGTTGCGGGAGAGATAAAACTCGGGTGATGTTAATCTTTTAGTCTGTAGTTGGGTATGTAGTATTTTTTTCAGTAAGCTTAGAAAGACACAGGATAAAAAGATTTTGTTCGGATAACAAAAACGCAAAAATAGATAGAGATTGTTTGGTAGGTTGGAAAAATATGTTGCTGAACTGATGAAAATGTGCTGTCCAATCAAGTAAATGCATTTGCTGTCACTTTTTTGTCAGACAGACACAAGAATTTTGCAACGTGTAAGGGGCCCAGTTTTTTTATGCTAAAAAGAAGAAAACACGTTAATCAACCTCACCGGATGTCTGATAAGTAATTCGTGTATCGCCGGGGCGTCGTTAACGCGGATAATAACCACCGACGATAATCCCGATAATCGTCGATGCGTGTCGCGGATGAGAGGTAAAATATCCGAGGAAAAATGAAGCAAGATGGGCCGCGGATTTCTTGGGCGAACAAGGGCTGAGCCGTTAATGGACGGCCGAGAGGCAGCGGAAAACATTTTCACGACCCCGCGTGGGCATTTACCGACGCATCAGCGTGCGGTGGAGGCGCAGTTGCGTAAGTAGACTTAACGAGTCGGAGGGCCGCGGGATAAAGGTGGAAAAGCATGTACTTGGCCAGTAGCGTCCGGTGGATGTGCAATTAGCCGCGGGGATTACGAGGCCGTAAGCCGCCCCCCCGCTCGGAAAATAAATCAAACTTCATACACTTCGCGCTACTTCATCCCATTGAAATTTCTTTGCGCGTGAAAAAGAAAAGAAAAAAAAACATTAAAAAATAACCCCAACTTCCGCTGCATAATTTTATCGAGCGGGAGGGAAAGGGAAAAAAAGGGTTTGCTCACTGACCCGAGCAATTTGTTAGCTGATTCAATCAACCTGGAGCCTGCATAAAAAAACTATCAATCTCCCAGAAAAAAATAATTTTGCACGCATTAGAGAAAAACATGCTTCAACTTCCGGCGTATAATTTAATCGAGCGGACGACATCAGAGTGAGGGCGAAAAAGGGATTGGGAAGCACGAGCAAAGTAGCAATTATCGAGAAAGGACCGCGCCGGACTCCCGGTAAGCCTGACCAGGTACTGCTTTATCCACTGTCCGAGCACAGAGCGAGTATCACTACTTACGAGGCCGGGTCGCGCGCTCTGCGCGCTGTGTTACACACGTACCGAGTGTACCTCACGAGAGACCCCAGCAGTGCGTTGCCCATCTGCAATGTCGAGAGCCCCTTTGTCCTCTATTATCGACTAGAAATTCTAATCCCACTAAAACTTGTCTTGTGTCGGAACCCACCGCACTGTCCCCCCCTCCTCCCCCCTGCCCTCGCCCTCGCCCTGCGCCGCTGTCCCTCTGTCCGCGGTAATACACTGCGAACTATTATAGAAGCTTTAGCAGCAGACCACAGAACCTTCGGTCCTTTGGAGGGCTTGGAGCCCCGGCAAGCACGTTGCCGTCCAATGGATCAACGGGCAACAACTTGGCTTTGGCAAACGCGTAAACTATCTAACCGAGGGCCAGCGGGTACACCCGAAACTCGGGTGGGGGCTGCAAAACAATGAATTAATTCCCAGTATTTTTTTTCGCAAAAATGGCTTCCACGGTTCCCACTAGAATTGATGCTGTACCACGATTTAGTTGCTATCAGCGACTACATCGTGGCACCAGTGACCATTTACTTATGTTACTATCGGCTCACTTATAGTACTGGTGACTTGTATTATTCTGAATATAAGTTTAATCGAATGAAAGTAAATGACGTGGACCAAAAATTGATAGCTGTCACCTTGCAGTAATCAGAACTCATGAAGTGCAGGACTCTGTCCTCCGTCCACTCGGATACACTACAAACTATTGCAGAAGCTTCGACCAGTAGACCACGAGACCTTCCATCCTTCGGGGGACTTGAAGCCAAGGCGCAACCTCGTTGCCATCCAATGGATCAACTGGTAGCACAACTTGGCTTTGGCAAACGCGTAAACTGTCCAACCGAGCGCCACGAACACACTTGGAACGTGGGCTACAAAGCACTGAATTCATTTCCAAAGTTTCGGCAAACTTTCCTCCCGGCCTTTTCCCGGCTAACGACGCCGGCCGACCAGAGCCACTCGCGCCCCGCTCGATCTCCACTCTACTTTTTTAAATATTTTTATAACCTTATTATTATGATTCATTTTTTTTCCAGCCCTTGAGAGTGCCTTTCGAGGTCCGCAGCTGTGGCTTTCCCACTGGCAGAAGCAACGTCGTCGGGCACACCGGGGCGGGACGAAACGCTTGTCTTTCGCTCGACTCGCAGTTTCCAGCCAGCGAGCGAACGGCTAATAATTCGCCGGCAACTGCAGCGGGAGTCGCGATTTTTTCGCATCTGTCGAGGCATCGAGGCTTTTTCCCCTGTGATGCGCAGCTCGCGGGCTCGTTTGTCGAAAAGTTCGGATAACAGAGCGAAATTGCCTATTGCGATTGGGGCCCCCCTGCTCGCTCGCACCGGGCATGGACCATTTTTATGAACTCCTGGCAAATACGAAACTCATGACCAAACAAAGTTTTTATTTGGTAACTTGGACGATAGCCGACATCGAAACGGTTTACCATGCCAAAAAAGGAGTCTCCCATCTCGCATACGGAGTGCCATTTTTTTTTTGGCCCTGACCAAATGCCTGCAAACCGTCCGGCGTTGGCCCCCCGTGTCGATTGACCCCGGTCGCCAGGATCGGACTCCTCGTTTTCCCGGTTAATTTATATCGACGCTATATTTGTCACTTAAAATCCTCTCTTCGATATACAACTTTACGATCTTCCAGTTTTTCACCCTCCGCCGTGAGGGGGAGGGGGCGAGTTTCGTGACTAAATGGTTCACTGGATACTGAGGCAGAAAGGCGGAGAAAAAAAAAAGTTTTTCGTGTGCTCGAATAACGAACGGCCGAGAAGGCTGAGCGTTAACTACAGGGGCAGCACAGATTCGATCTGGTTTTGCACTATCCGAACTTTGTAATAAAGGAAAACGTTCGTTCCCGCGAGAGGTCTTTGCGGGTCGCCGGTGCCGCCGCTGCGGCAAACCAGTCTCCTCTCTCGCCTCTCGCCTCTACTAACCGACGGCTATTGTTCTACTTTACTTAGCTCACACGTACCGCGCACCCTGGATACCTCGGATTTTTCCTCGTTCGCAGCTATTGCAATAGTTCAAGTAATTCTTGTATATCGGGCGCGCAAGGGACTTTTAAGTTTTTTCTCTTCATCCTTTATATGTTTGACCCGCTGTGAAATTGGTGGGTGTCAGGCAAATCGTCTTCCTGTTGATTCCGGGTCGCCTTTCTTCTTTGGCTTTATTTGTAAAAATAATCTGACCCAGAACTTCTTCTCCAAAAATCGATTCATAAAGAAATAAATAATCCCAGCAACAACAAATTTCGCCGAGACCAGAAAACAAAAAAAAAACATTTTTCAACATAAAAAAGATTCCTCATATACAAATCTAAACAGAACGACCGACAAAATTCGATCCCCCAACAACAACAGTTTCTTTTCCTACTGCAAAAATTTCTTCCCCCATACCTTCACACCCAAAAAAAACACCAGCTTCGGTAAAATCATAAATTGATGTATTTTTGATCTGCAAAAGGAGTTGGTTACAAATGAGGGTTGTAACGGCGAGAATCGACCCCTCTGTTAGCCGGGCAAACACGCAGTTATACAACAAATACGAGACGCGATACGCGAGGGTGGCGGGGCGAGGATAGGGGGTGAGTTGAAAACCGAACGCAACTGGAACGATCGAAGCGAATCATCGTGCACGGTGCAACAGTGGGATATGGGTGGGAGTGAACGGGAGGCCAGAAGGCGATCCATTAATCATAGGGCACTAGGAGCGCGTGATTAATGCTTCGCGTACGTACACCACCACCACCACCACCACCATCGCCACTGACGGTTCCCTTGCCCTTTCCCTGCGGCTTCGCTTCTGCCTCGATGCCGGTCGTCTCGCGTCGAGCATTCAGAGCTTTTCCCTGAGAAGCAAAGCTTCGAGCCTCGCTCTCCCTCCTCTCTCTCTCTCTCTCTCTTATTCTTCGAGGCGCTGGTTCCACAGCTATGCACATTGGGGAGGCAAACGAAGAAGAGGTCCATGCGAGAGGAAAGAAAAGAGGAGAAAAAAAACGAAGGAGGAAAGAGAAAAAAGACCTAGGAGTCGAGGTGCCCACTCGGCTCCGAGCATTCGTTTCCATTCGCCCGAGTCTGCCCTCCTCACTGACGATTAATATCGACCCTCTTCGCTTTTTCACCAAGCCTCTCATTCACACGGTTTTCCCCTCCCCCCATCGCTTCTCCTTCTCGCCCTCCCCCGCTCTCCTTTCGCCACCCTCCCGCGTTATTCCTTCACCCTTCGTCCTTACCAGCCGTGCACGCCTTTACGCCTGTCTCGCTCGTCACTCATGTGTATGTTGTTGCTTCGGAGAAATGAAAATGAAAAGGGACGCGAGTTGTCGGGCGCCGGTGGGAGTGAGAGGAGAGCAAATATTTCTTCGTTCCCCGTTCTCGCGCCTCGGCTCGGAGTGAACTCGCCGGGCGATTATGTTACACCGTCACTGCGGGCGTTGTTGCTGTTTTTCATAGCCGGGGCAACTCGTGGACTTCTTCGCGGCGACGAGTTCGTGGTCGATAAAGCCCATCAATTTTTGCAAACGATTCTGCATTGATTCCAAATCGTGGATGAAAATTGCCTCCTGTCGCACACCGAGAGAAGAATCTTGCACTGGTTAATAAAAACTGACAACTACTTTTTTGTACTTAAAAACAGAACACTCCCAAATTTGTTGTGTCCACGAACGCAAACCTTGACGTGATTCTCTCAATATTTCTGACAAGTGTCAAATATCCTGAAAAAAAAAAACACAAATTGTCCTCGCCAGGTGGAATTATCCGCACAGAGGTTAAAACGTAGTGAAGTTGTCAATGGCCATTCATCGCCCTCGTGTCATCCGCAGATTCGTCCAAATCGTCCTGATGGCAAAACACGCAAACAACACAAATACACATTTAGAGCACAAGTGAAATATCCCGAAGCTCGCGGGCCAGACTGTGCGCGCGTCCTGATTGTATAACTGTACGTACGGCTGACTTGGCTGCGATATCGCACGATGCCGCAACGCCGAAATTGAATTACTATTATTGCGGGTTATTGCATTGGCCGTAGATCGAGCGCGGCAAAGCGCGTCCTCCGCAACGTGCATGGGTTCAACGTGGCTGGTGCATTTGCCGCTGCCGCCGCTGCTGCGCCCGGGAGATTCGCTCCCGATAATTGAACCCTACGAATTAATAACTCCAACACGCCAATCAATAACGACGTTTGGCCTCATCGTCATTGTCGCTACCCGGCATTATACATATGCATACCTAATATTACATGCTGCTCCTGCCGGCGGAGCCCGCACGTCTCTCGCACATAGGCAGGCCCCCACATATAGGCTTTGAACGTGAGCCGTCAAGTCTAAAACCAGCATCAGCCAAAGCCTGCGCGTCTAATCCTCGCTCGCTCCTAGAATTTCAGCATTTCCACCGTGAATCTCCGGGGACTATGGCGACGTGCTCCGCCGGAGCGCGTATCATGCTCGTAGTCGATGGCTTATGGTCAAATAAGCCGATTTAAGGGAGTTACATATAGCTACGGGGGTCTATTGAAATATCTGCCAATTAATATTTATTGATACTTGTGTTGACTTTTTGTTTCGTCGAAAAATGTTTGATTACTTTTTGGGGTTTCGTTGAATGAAAATATCTGATGATTCACTTTTGAGTTAATATTGAAGTTGATGTGTGGTCTATTTCTTTACTTATTGTTCCCAAACTTTTTTTTTTTTTAAACGCAAACTGTTTGGGTATTTTTATTTCGGGTTCTTTTGATCATAAAGTGATTTAAAAGTGAGGCTAAAGAAGAGCCATTTTAGTGGCCATTTTATTTATAATTTTTTTCTATTATTTTTCTCGGGACATTTTTTAAGACATTTTTTTTCTCCACCTTTAACCATTTTAGGCAAGCCAGGATCTATTTACTTTTTTCACATCGTTCACTTTTATTCCCATAGCTCTTACGAGATATAATATCGAGTGTCGCATCGGAGCCAAACACGTGTATTAATAACCTGTCGGCCTGCGACGTCGATAACGACAGCTCCGGCAGCAGCAGCAGCAGCGGCATCACCCGCCGGTTGCCTCGCGTCCCGGGATCATCCGCAAACCCCGAGATCCGCTCCTAACCCCGCAACGTTCCACATAATCCAATGGGGCAAAACGTCCGCCGTTCCGAATTCCGGAGACACCTTCGACGGTCAGCCCTCGCGATCCCCGCTCTCCTCGTCCCCGATCGTCTTTTCAGTTTCGCTTACCCTGAAAGACGTTGGATTTAATGGCCTCGCATTATTTTCGCTTTTTCCCCCCCTCAACCGCGCGCTCGCTTCTTTATCGGCCCAACTCCCAAAAGTCTCGGCGCAGCCTCCGCTCGAACTCCGATATCAGAGATACAAATCTTCCCGCCATATCCTTATCTGAAGGTCATAAAAAAAGAGAAAAGAAAATGTTGATTACAAAAAACGATTAGAAAAAATGTAAAAAAAAGTGAAAAGTTCAGCGAATTATTTGTTCAATATCAGAAATACGAATCATTAAACAATATCCATATTCTTAGAGTCATAAAACAAAATTTGTTTGAAAGACTCGCTTTTTAAAAAGTGGAAAATCGGGTCCATTTTTTTCTGTATTATTTCGACTTTTTTCGCGTTTATTTTCCAATAGCGAGCGAGGCTGTCGGATCTTGAAACGAGGTTTCAAGATCCGACAGTGAAACCGGTGTAATTGAAGCCTCGTTGTCGGTGTTTAGCGGCGCGTGAGATTCGATTGGGTCCGATAATTGTAGTAAAGTGTACTTAATTTACAGTATCTCGTTGTACGGATACGGCGGTGTACCCGATAGCCACACGTACAGACGCCCATCTGTCCGTCTGTGTGTGGGTAATCTCTGAAAATAAGAGAGAAAGGGCTCCCCATAGAGCGATGCCGGGCAGATAGAGTCTCGCATACCCAATATGCCGTTCGATTTAACGACTCCTCCCGCTGCTCTTTTATTTTTCGAATCTCCACCTTGTAGATAAGAAGGTCCCCATCCTGAAGGGATAAAAAAATGCCATCCCAGGCACTCTCCATTTTTTTCGTATTTTTTTTACTCCCTGCGCCTTTTTATTCCGCCACTTACACCTCAATCTGAAAAAATATCATCAACATGATTAACAAACCACGCAAAATTTGCACAAAATTCATGACAAAAAAGATCCATCCAGATAGCACCTAAATAATCGTTTATTTTCTCATTCCGCCATTTTCGTCTCAATGCAAAGAAGTCATCGACACGATTAACGAATCGCGTATAACCATTTGCATAAAATTCACCGAGCGCCGAGGAAATCCCCGTTCTATTTACACGACCAGACCGTGGATAAACACGAGTCGGGCGGGGGTGGGGAGCTAGAAATAATTGTAGCAAACATTTTTAGGCCCATTGAGTCGCGGGTCCTCGCCGGGTTTATCGGAGGGAATAATCGAGCACCAACTCGACGCGAGTTCGCGAGGAAACGAGCGAGTTTGCCCCCCGCGCTCTCGCCGGGGCTGTGAAAATTTAAATACTCGTTGAGCCCGCACGTTCAATTAACTTAATAGTTATCGAGATCAACGCTTCTTCACGCATCGGGGGAACCTGAACGCTCGCGCGGTCTCGTACGCGAAACGCGGGCGCGCTACGAGTTTTCCAGTTTACCTTTAAATCCCCGGGCCTCTCCAGTGCCGCGATACACATGCATGCGAGCGACACACACAAACGCACACGCGCTGTCTGGAGTTGCCGGCTGTGCCGACGCCGAGCGCTACAATAACAATGCAGTGCGAGCGCACGGATGAATTCGCTACACTGCTCTCTGCTTTCGGAAAATCGATTGGTACGAGCTTTCACAGTCGTCCAGGGGGGGCGCGAAATGGGCCATAGGTTCTCCAGCGTGTATTGTGCGCAATGATCTGGGACCCGCGAGTGCTCCTCCCGAGCACCCTTCCCCCGATCATTATGCGGAGAATTAAATGCAACGATTCTCCACGCGTGTCCCTAATTCTATTCTGTTTATCGTTTCCGTCGGTTATTGCAACACGATGCCCAGCGTGGATGGACGATAACCTGCTAAGCGATTTTAGACCGATGTAGACGATAGAATTATTCTCAAAGTTCAATTGATTGAATCGATAGACTCGTCTTTTAGGGAAGGTGGAATAACGGTTTCCTCATAGAAAAAGCTGTTTTCATGAAAAAAATCGAAATCTCCATCGTACTTACTTACTGTAAGTTCTTGCACTTTCTTACACATACTCACAAACACTTACACTTATTTACATTCACATACCGACAAACACTTACACTTATTTACATTCACATACTTACAAACACTTACATTTATTTACATTCACATACTTACAAAACTTACACTTATTTACATTCACATACAAACACTTACAGTTACTTACATTCGCATGCTTACAAACACTTACACTTATTTACATTCCAATACTTACAAACACTTACACTTTCTTACATTCGCATGCTTACATTACTTACATTCGCATGCTTACAAACACTTACACTTACTTACAATTACTTACTTTTTGTTACAAATACTTACTCACACTTATGAGTAAGTATTTGTAACAAAAACTGTGAATACTTACTGTGAATACTTACAGTGAATACTTACACTAACTTACTGTGAATACTTACAGTAAATTTTTGCTGCTGCTGAAAAAAATGGAATTTTTATGCACCAAAATTGCAGTGACTTTCCCCGCTCAAAGTACCTTTTGATCGTTTTCCCCGTCACGCTATATCAGCTGACAACGCCCGCCCCCCTCCCTGACGCAGTTCAAACACCGTATTATTACAAGTGCTCTCATAATGCACGTGTCACGGTAGCGAAGATAATTGTAATTTTGCGGGGCAAAATCTTTCCGCGAATTTATAATACAGATTAATTCGCATTGTCGACGCGTCCGTGCCCCTCGGGGACTCGTTTGCGCGGGCTCGCGAATTAACTGCGAAATGACGTGCGTCCGTGCCGCGCAGGTCGCCGCGCTCGCAGAGAGGCGAGACACGATCGAGAATTGAGCGGGTGAGCCGACGCTTCGCCCCGGCGTCCACGGGTATTCCTTCCGTTTTATCGATTCCTCCTCGGTCATCACCGTGGACGGTGGCCAACCGCACCTGTCTCTCTCTCTCTCTCTCTCTCTCTCTCTCTCTCTCTCTCTCTCTCTCTCTCTCTCTCTCTCCCCGTATGCACATTCATTTTCCCCTCTTCGCCCGACCGTCATATACGTCGTTCCTCCCACTGTCCGCAAATCCACTAATGCGTGCAGCCCGAGTTAATTCGTCGGTTATATTATCTATTAATAGGTCGCCACGCGTAATCGACGAAATTGCATCGCGAAATGATTTTGCACATCCGCCGTGCAATATTGGTAAATCAATTATACCATTCGGTATAAATGTCACAAAGGACGGCGGAGATACTGAATATTAAGTCGCGACTCGAGATTCATTTCTCCCTGTGTGTCACGAGTGTCCTGAATTCTTGAAAAATGAATTTTTAATCATTTTCAAAAATTCATTACCAGCAAACGTTTGTAAACTTATTTACCGGCAAACGTTTGTAAACTTATTTACCGGCAAACGTTTGTAAACTTATTTACCGGCAAACGTTTGTAAACTTATTTATTTATCGGACATGAGATTCATGAAAATAAACAAGCCCGCAAATTGTTTATAAATATCAATACCCTGTTGTGGATAAAGATGCGGTCATCTCTCTCCCTCTCTCTCTCTCTCTTTCTCTCTCTCCGTGCTCCAACGAGACGACACAAACAATTCCTAAGCCCTGGACGCATCTGCCGCCCGCGTCTCCACCTCTCCTTCCAGTCGTCCTCGGTGCCGGGTGAAAAAGGAGGAAAGAGGGGCCGGCGACTTTTCTTCCCGCACGGTTTGGCGCACAATTTTTCTTTCTCGATTCAACCGCCAGGGGATTTGGCCATCTCGCCCGTGACGGGAATGATGAAAGCCGCCTCTGCAACAAGAGAAAGAGAGAGAGGGAGAGAGAAAAAAGGCGAGAGAGCAGCAGCAGTAGTCACAGTCAGTGGACCCAACGTCGTCCCGATGACTCACAATAAAAACGCTCCGAGCAAATAAAATATTAGCGATGGCTTTGGAAAACCTCCACATGTTATCCTCCCCTTCCCCTTCCACCCCCCCCCCCCTTCCCCTCTTCATGGGCCCCAGTTACGTCTGTATTTACAGGTGTCTGTGTCTGTTTATGTCTTTCTGTGTCGAGGTGCATCAACGTTGCCAACCCGATGCAGCCCAGACGAAACTGCAGTCTCGCTCCACCACCACCACCACGAACACCAGCCGCTGGTATCACGCGCCCTGCGCCACTCTCGGTGTTTGTATTTGTGTACCCGCGTCCACGAATACAAGCCGCGTGCACCAACTTGATTTCCCGCGGGATTTCTTGCCGTTGCCCCGCGCGCAACGCTCTCTCATCCAAAGGGTTGCTTCGATGCTTCTGCAACCGGTCACCATGTGTATATATATATATAGATGTATATCTATGTATTTTAGCCGTCCGGCTACTGCGTGCCACCCGTTGCACAACGTCGAAGCTAAAGCTCCTTCCCTTGTTCGTGCGGCACTGCAACTCGTCAGCTTTCTCTCCTCTCCTCGCGAGACGAGCTTTCCACCCGCCTCCAATAGCGCCGGCCGAATTCGAGAAAAAGCAATTTCAATCGTTCACCCCGGTAGGTAGAGATTGTTCGCTGACGGTTCGAGAAACACCGCGGTGGAAGCTCCGCGAAAAAGGGTTTTCCAAAAAAAAAAAAAAAAAATCGGTACCGCTGTGGACACCGAGTTTGAAGGGACGAAATTATTGTTGATTCTCGAAGAGTGCAGAAATATTGGGCGACTCTGTTTGACTTTTACGTATAACTTTGAAGTGACATGGAAATAGGGGAAACGTCGGTTTGGGTTAGACTTCGGTAGAAATGGCCACGACGGTTTGTCGAAAAAATAGATTTTCTGATTATTTGCAAATTGAGAGCCGAGTGTTTGCTCAACGATGACGGAAATTCGTGGGCAAACAGCGGCGACAAAAGTCGAGGCTGGACTCCCGGTTTGAGTGCACACGTTTTTTTTTTTTTTTTATTTCTTTTTTCAGTAAAATTGTTAATCCGGCGAGAACTCTTTTTATTTTTGCTTTTTTTAGGGGACCGTTGATTTCCCACATGTGCGCGGAGGTAGAAGAATATCGTTGATAAACCAATAAGGCCCTAAATCGGTCGACAGTTTTTCCAATTTGTTGAAAAAATAGTGGGAACGTCAAAAAGGACAGGGGAAAAAATCGGAGGACGGCGATAGCTGTTACTCTCGACCCAACGCAGCGGATGAGGAAAGAGGCGGGAGGGAAGGGGGGGGGGGGGGAGCGCTGATGACCGGGGATGGAATTTTAACGTGAATTCCGTGGGGCACATAGACCGCATAAACGGACAGGTATTTCACTCATTAAACGATTGCGCGCACTGTAGCTCTGTCGACAGTGGAATCACGCGTGAGTTTCCCTTTTCCAAAAATTCCGGGAATATATTCGTCAGCCGGAGACGACCAAATCACCCTCCAACTCGGTCCGCACTGCAGACACAAACGGGAGGATGCTGTATTTTTTTCTATTTTTCTTTTTTACCTTTGCAGAACTGGATCGATAGATTTTGTCAGCGGTTCGTAATTCTCGTGGGTGTCAATTAGCACTAAAAAAATGGTTCCCAGGTTTTATTTATTCGACTTTATTTGCAATCTTAACTGCAGTCCCCGAGAAAATAGACTGAGAGTAAACAGAAAAAGCAAAGAATAATTGATATATGTGAATCGAGATAAAAATACATTGTTTATAAAATATATCACTTTCGCGCGCCGCGTGGCGTAATTCGCCATTGATTATTATCCAATCGATTTAATTTGCAAACCGCGATTAAAGAGACTAAGAGTGGATAAAAAAGGGGTGGATAGGGGCTAGGGATGGGGAGGGTGGAAGAGCAGGACAGAGACAGAGAAATTTTCAATTTGGGCCACTCCATTCCCTCCCAACGTTTGTGATAATAACCGCGCAATATCGCTAATGGCCTACGTTTATTTGTTCAACTCCGACATTTAAAAACGCGCGTAGCAACGTAATTGGCACATCGTGTATTGGGTCGGTATTTAGTAGCCGCGAGCTTCGTTCCGACTGCTCGCCCAGTGAAATATTTTACTCCGTGAAAACGCAGCCCGCTCCCTCTGTGCATCCGACATTTACAACTTTGTCCACCGTTGTCCTTTGTTGTGTTTAAATCACAGAAATGTATTATTGCTAATTAATATCTCCATTACGAGTATTCGTAAACACAAAAGTTTCGCCACCCCCCTCTTTCCCCGGAGTCAATTACGGGAGACACGATAATTGCGAGTAAATGGAAAAAACGCGACGTTGAACAACAACAAAAAAGAGTCAGACGAAAAAAAGAACCCGGGCGTGTGGCAATTCTCGAAATTCGTTGTTACATATTTTTCGTGCATTAACTCTGTGTTTTAATTCCACGCAAAAATGTTTCGTTAATTATTTTTCGTCAACGCTTAAACGAAACGAAATATTCATATGGCCGCTTAGTGGAGAAAAAAGTGTCTCGTTTATTTAATTGCATGAATAATAAAGATGCAGGATGAGCCAATACCGGCAGCGCGGATTAGTCGGATATTGCGAATGATTATCTATTCCGTTTGGGGCGTTGGAACTTGACACGAATACAGCGACGTTCGCGCGGAGAGGCTTAGATCAGCAGGACTGTATGAGCAATCCAGTTGATTGATTGATTATTCGATATTCTTCGGTAACAGACAGAGAGACAGAGGGAGAGGGCCGCGCGCGTGGAACGCGTCTCGTCGTATGCTCATTGTCCATGTGTGTACAACGTCGGCCGGCCGAGCGCAAACGTTCATCATATTTGGCCGTTGCTTGACGAAATGACGATCGAGGGCAAATATTTGGATATCCGGGGAATAACGCGATCATCAAATACGACCATTACTGGCTTGACCAGGTGGCCGCCTCGCGGATACCGAGAGCGAGCGAGCCGGAGAAAGGGGAGATAGTGGGCAGCTTTCAAAGCCCAAGCCTATACGTCCCACCCTCGATTATACGTGATCATCGGGACTACGCGATACGTTTGTTAATTTTCCTGTGGCCTCCCCAACCTGCCCCGTTAACGCCGCAGCAGCATCCATCTCGATTACAGCGCCTCATACCGGCGGCGCGGCTGGTGGTTCCCTCGCCGCGCGCGCCGGGAGGTCGAGTTATATCCGCTGTAGCGCATGAATACTTGTTTCCTGCCGGCGAAATCAATACCCAATTAGCATTGATACTCAAAAACGTATTGCAATACCGCGACCGGTTCCCCCCACGCGTTCCCCACACAGTCGACTCAACGCCGTTAATCACACCGTTTTCCGTCTTGTGTTTCAGATATTCACCAGATACGGGAAGGTCCTCAAGATCGTCACCTTCACGAAGAACAGTGAGTATGAGGCCACGAAGGTCTCGTCAATGTAGCATTTTTGGGTGCTGAATCCTTGTCTGGAAAATTGGCGGCTGGAAATACCAACTGGAAGCAGGGATAGGAAATATTCGAAAGAAAAACTTTATTCGAAATAATCTTTACATAAACAAACTACACTGGAAGCTCTCACATGTTACGTTCAGTTAGGTTACATGGGCAAGTGGTGGGGACGATTCGAGTGTTCGCATTGGAGCTGGCGAGAAGAGGAAGTGCTTCTTCATGAACGTGATTGGTCCTTCACGATGGTTACATGTCCCCGCATTAAGTAACATGCGAGAGCTTCGACTGTATAAACAATTTTTTGCTTTTTTCGTTTATAAATTAATTTTAAAGAGAATTTTAGGGTTGTAATTTTTTCATGAAAAAAAGATGAACAACTGGAGATAATTAATTTGGTTAGAAATATGACGTTATAATTTACAGAACAAAATTTTGAGTATCAAAGTTCTTTTGACGTAGGCGAAGAAATACAGAAAGACGATTCGTACGGTTTTCGCGCAGACGTCGTACACGCAATGGCACTCTGGATCTTCACCTTTTCTAGTACACTTTGGGTACTTTGGTATACCATTACAGGCTGCTCTTATAGGAATAGAGTACACGAGATGCGCGATGCCGCCGCAGAAGCGGAGCAGCAGAGAAGCAGCGCTGTCAGAGACTCGCGGGGCCGTTAGTGTATATACTTTCGATATCGCTCGGCGTGGCTGGCTGGCTGGCCCCCTAGGGGTGTCTCGAAAGTACGCGGTACTACCTGCTTTTGCAATATTCTTTCTGTCCCCCCTCCGGCCCCCCCTCGGCCCGCGACTCCCGTCGATCTTTGAAACTCTTTTTTCTCCGTCTGGCCAGACGGCACACTTCAAAATTTAATTTCCATACGGCTCTGTCGTCTGGAGAGCCATAGAGTCGCGTGCACCACTCTCACTTTATCAGCCCTCTCTGGCCGATGTATCGATTCGATTGTGCATTCATTTTGTATTTTTCTGCGTTTTTCTTACGCTGCAAAAATTAGCCTTCTTTTTGGAGAGACTCATTTTTTACCGGTATTTTTGCATTATATTTTTTATAAGATCATTTTGTTAACATAGTATTGAAAAAAAAAAAAAAAAATTGAAAATTCCTAACATCAGGATTAGAGTGGCAATGCCGTATTTCCATTTCGCCGCGCCTGTCCCGTCCATTTTCCCGTCGAATCCGTCACATGTGGCGCATCCGACGTTTTTACGGCCGCAACAGTTTTTTTTACGACCGTACGCGAAGATCGACATAAATCTTGGGGGTATTATTATCCTCGTCGTTTCTCGCAGCGCGCGCCTCGTCGTACCCGGGCGACCCTAACGGCCTAAAACATTTTCACACCTGATCTCCGGGAGGGAGCCCGTGTAATTTCTTACATCAATTTGCTCTTGATCGCGCATACAGGTTCTCACGATCCGTTAGGAAAATCGCGTGCGCAGGCGAGGGAGACTAATGACTGTGCGTGAAAATGCAGGAGTTTGATACTGAACCTCGGCCAAAGCCATCGGGACATGCGTGTTACGAATTGAGGCTTACATATATAGGAAACAAGCGAATGGCATCGGCCGAAAAGGGCGGATTAATTGAGGGGTCGTGGGTAGCTTTTGAACCCGGAGAAAACGTGGCTCGGTGAATAATTGCTTTGTAAGCATGTGCGTGTAGGTCCGTGTAAGTCTGAATAGTTGAGGAGTGTAACTGTAAATATTAGTAAGTGTTAAAGTAAACATACCAATCGCGAGATCACGCTTAAGAGTGAGGTCCTGGTCCGTCGACATACCCTGAAAATCGTATAGCTTCGTCTCTCTTACTTTTATTAGTAATTGTAAACGTAATAACGTTGAAGTTAAAAACATAATATTAATTCCATAAAAATGTTAATAATTCACCCCCATTAGGGGGTGAAATCATTTTGTTTTGTCATGCTCTTAGTCGACATAATATTTTTATAGCCGGTATCCACAGGGAAATATTGATATGTAAAATATATGCCGCCAAAAAATTCTATATGCAACATATATATGCGACATATATTTCACATACAAATATTTCCGTGTGGGTATAATCATTTGGGTTCGTTAATATTTTGTTGTTTTTAATTTCGTTCCACTGCAACGATGCAAACTTCAACGTGTTTAAACGTACCAATCGCGGGACACTTAAGAGTTGAGGTCCCCGTCCGTGGACATACCCTGAAAATCGTACAGCTTCATCTCTCGTACACTCACGGTGTGTCCCGTCACTGCTACACGTCCCGCGATATTGCTACGTTTACCTTACTCTCACTTACACTTATTACTTGCAATTACTTACCCTTCCTCACCTCAAGTTCGCCCTTTATCGCGCATGTAGGTTTTCACGACCCGCCACAAAAACATAGATACAGGTGAGGGAGGGGGAAAATATAAAAGGATGGTTAAGCGAGGATAATAACTATGTGCGTGGAAACGCGGGAGTTCCACAGCGAGAGCCCCATCCCAAAACCCATCGGCATATGCGTGTTACGAATTCAAGCTTACACAGACACACAAACACACAAATTTATATATCATATATACCGCGCGGAACAAGCGAGCGGCATTGGCCGAAAGGGGCGCGGATTAAAAGAGGGGTAGCGGTAGAGATGGCTTGTGGATTGTGTGAACCCGGAGGACGTGCCTCGGCGGTCGGTCGCGATGCCCCCGCGTGGCTCCCGGAGCGCCCACAAGCTCATCCCAGAACTATAGTCGGGCGCGCGCGCCATTCGGAACAGCGTCAAAGCAGCGGCTTCCGTCAGTGCTCGAGCAGCCCCCTGGGCTCTTCTCGCGACTCAACTCTCGACGAAATGCGGGCTGGGGTGGAGGAGGGTGAAAGGGGGGCAGGGGGGGACGGCGAGGGGGGCTTTTACGTATGCGCGAGAACGTGTTTCGGTGTTTCAACCGTTTCAACTGTGCCGAGTGTCGAGAGCACCCGACCGACCTGTCTCTAGATATTCCAACTGTTGTATATATATGTATAAATATGTATGTGTGTATTTATAGTATACATATATTATAACCAATGCCCGCCCGAACGTACGAGCAGAAACGCGGAACACGCGATAGACAATATGACTATGTGCGGCGTATCACCGCACGAAGATAGCTAGACATCCGATAAACTCGAGGCGCCCAGAAGCTGCAATGTATATCAGCGGATTTGTTTCTCGCGCGGGCGACGAGAGGCGACCGAGGCGAAATGCACCCCGCGCGACACGTCGACGCTCGGTACACTTGAGTCCTCTCTCTCTGTGCATCAGCCTTTATCATTGCTCCGTTGTCGGCGTCGCGAGTCCTCGGCCCGAGACAAACCCTTTCAATGAGCAGCCTCGCGGAATTCAGTGGCAGCGAGCGACACCCGCGCGCGTTGCGGGCCTTTTTTGAATCGTCTTTCTGTGATTTCGTTGGCTTTGTGTTGGATTGTGTAGCGACGAGAGAAAAAAGAGGGATCGTAGGAAAATCATGACAGTATGCAAATTATATTCTTCATGATTTTTAAAATGTTTTATTAATTGATGATGTATATATTTTTAATATCCTTTACTTGCATTTAAGCATTTTTTTGTAATATAAAAATGTTTTTTAAAATACATTTTTATATAGTATTTTTTGATGGCATAGAAATGGTGTTAAAGTGAGAATATTGAGGGACGCGAAAGAGTGGTGATAAATGATTGCAGTGAAAACTGAAGTAACGATAGTTTGAAGACAACGCAAACCCGAATATTTAGTGAGCTAATAGCGCTTATTTTTTTGTTCCCGTTTTTATTAAATTTCTCATTCTTCTTATTTCAGATTCGTTCCAGGCGCTCATTCAGTACCCGGACATGCTGTCGGCGCAGACCGCTAAATTCGTAAGTATTCCCATGGCATCATATATTATATAGCGAGCACGGCGCACGAACAAACCTCCTCAGGTGGTGCGGCTGCTGCTGCTCGTGCTCCCATTCGAGGAACCCCTTAAATTTTCCGCTTTCTGGACCTGGACCGAGGCTCCCCCGAGTCCTCGGCTCACTTGAAACCGTCGGGATCCCCCGACGACTGCCGGGGAATATTCTTAGAGCACGTTTCTCTCTCTCTCTACGTCTCGCTTTGCCCGTCGGAGTGAATTATATCCCTGCATACGCGAGAGCCCGAGAGCTCGCTAACCAGCCGGGCGGTCAATTCACCAAAGCTGGCCAACTAATTTTTCGGAAGTTTCTCAAATCGCGGCCCAGCCTCCAGTTTAAAGAATTTTTCTTCAAGTAATATGAAGTGACATCCACCGGGATATTTAAAAAATCAAGTTTTCCTAATAAAAGTACTAGTACTGGATATAATTTTCTTTAGCGAAATATTTCATTTAATTCCTAGGCAATTAATTTATAACAAATATTAATATACCCAAAATATATTACAACGTATATTTTCCCACAATATTTTTTGGAGTTACCACTAAACAAATATGTTAAAAATATATCTGATACATCTGACATACATATCGTTTATGGCACTCGGTGCGCAAAGTGCTCTCTTCACGCACTCGTAAAATAAAAGTGAAAAAATGTCGTGAAAGGTGACTATCGTCAGAAAAAAATTGCATCGCACTCGTATCGTAATATACCATTCCCGCGCGGGTCTCACAGGTCAAAAAGGTTTCAATTCGAACAGCACAAAGCGACCAGGCGGCGATATTTAAAGAAATAATGTAATTTTTCTCAGCCAAATGAAAGGTAAATAGCGTATAACGAAATATTACATAGCCGCCCGCGCGCGACGACGGTGGCGTCCTTTGTAAATGGTCGGGGAGCGCGTGCAACTTTCACGAGGAGCCAGAGGGCAAAGGGAACTGCAGAAAGACTGTACAAGCCCGCGCGTGGGCCAAGGTAAGGAACGACAACGAGTCCTCGGGCTTTCCCTTTGTGCCCGGGAACCGTGGAATAATAGGACGATGCGCGAACCGATAAAGCCGACGAAGCGACGGCTGCGGGGGTCGCTCGCGTCTCTTCTTTTTAATGATTTTAATACACCGTCTACGACGGCCGGGGTATAAGGAGAAACGGTACGAACGAGTCGGACGGAGTCGCAACTCGGCGCGCATTAATGTTACCGTTTGTCGAACAACGCGCGGGGCTCGTGGCTATGCGGCCACCGCCGCACGCTCCTCTCGCTCTATGCTCGACTCAGCCAGTGAAAACGGACGACGTGGACAGACCGGAATAGCCCGGAGGCCCCGAGCGCGACCGCCGCACGGACAACACAACGACGGGAATCCTCGCTCTCCGCTAACGAAGTTCCAACCGGACACGCGTACCCCGAGGCTACGTTTTCCTCGTCTCCGCGTATCCCACCCCCTGCACCCCGCCGCCTCTTCGCCTCGTTTATCCCCCCCCCCCCCCTACAGCAATTGCCCGAAACTGAGACGCGTCATCTTGTTGCACTGCTGTGGGAAACCTCGATGAGGCGACAGTCGATATCTTCCGATTGGTTTGCTTGTTCCTTTTTTTTCGTTCTGTCAGTGTGGGGATGTCAAATGAATCCTGTGCTGCTGCCGTTTTAAATGCGGTTTGATCGCTATTTTTTTATAATTCAGTGAAGTTAAGAAAAATAAATTGGTTTTAAAAAACTGGAGATCAGTGGAGGAAGTGACGTTGCCTCTTAATAATTGAAAATATTGTTGACTATTAAATAATTGTTTAATAAAAGATAAGAAATCAAATTATCAAGCAAGTAAAAAACAATGAAAAATTGGATTATCCTGAGATAATTGAATTTAAATTTAAATTGCCTTACAAATAATTAAATTATTCGCAGTACAAGATGCATCGCAGTTTGCGCCCGGTTCTTCCCATTCCCCGTCCTCTAATCGAGAAACCGTAAACCGCGATTACTCGACGACCGTCGTCGTTAACGGGCGAACGCCCGCGGAAGCTCGGTCGGGGCGAATGCAATGGTCGCGCCGCCTATACGTGCAACAATAATTCGCGGGTAAAGGGTGTACGATACGCGTGCGACGAAACTTTTCACAACGTAGAAATAGAGCCAACCGCGAAGTCCGCCTACGCGGGGAATTCACGTTCGTCGGGCTGTGTACAGCGAAATCTCGCCCCGGGGCAACAAAGTACCCGCAACTCGTAGATTGCGGAAAAACTTTTTTTTTCCCAGCGAAACGTTTATACCCGAGTTGACTGAATAGAGCTGATCCAATTATCTTTGCCATGTTCAATTTTTTTTATCCCCGGCAAATTGAGCGCTGCCATTTATACTCCGTAAAAAAAAACAACCTCAGAGTATCCAGAGACGAATAAAAATGTAAAAAAAGAGAATTTAAAATAGTTTCCATATCGAGTGCGGCTGCGTCACTCAGTCATATTTATTTTACCTTGGGCGATAAAAATTAATACAGGATAAGCCTTGGAAAAATTATTTAAAAAATCGTCAAAATTGTTGCCAACGATTTGCAAATTTTTAATCGATCAAGCTTTATTCTGATCGGTCAATTTAGTTGGAATCGCTCGCTGTATCGGAAACGCAGCTGCGGCGAATGAATCGATAGACGTAATTATGTACGAAATTCATTAGCCCGAGCTAATATTTATGTGCGGCAGTGTTAGTGTCATGCGAGTGTATCAGGCTCGGCCAAACTGTACCGCCCCGAGGAATACACCACCGGATAGCCTGTTTCCTATTCTCCCACGCCCGGAGCGCAGCTTTGCGTATGCCCGGTGAATAGAATACCACGTGTACTGTTTATCTAGAAAGCCATACAACGAATTAGAGATTAATCTCAACAAATTTGTTCCTGTCAATTAATCATATAAAAAACAAATTCAAGACAAATCTCGAAAAAATTATTTCTATTCATAGAATAAATTGAAATCTTGAAAAAATGTCTACTATTAAAAAAGAAATACCTCGAGAAAATTATAGCTGCAAGAAAAAATTAATTTGACATCAATTTTCAAATAATTGCAAAAAAAACTGAAATAGATCTCCAAAAAATAGACGCAATATATTTTTTTAATCGATCAAACACGAATTCTGTACCAAAACCGCCAAATGAATATCGACAGGCTTCAATTACGCGCGAAATTCATTAGCCCGAGCTAACATTTATGCGCCGCGGTGTTAGTGTCATACGAGTGTATTAGAGGTTTCGGCCAAACTGTTTCGCCCCCGAGGTGTACACCACCGGATAGCATGTTCCTATTCTCCCGCGCCGCGGAGCGGAGCTTTACGTATGTTCGGTGCGCAGAATGCCGCTTTATATATATATAACGCACACACCTCGGTGTGCATCAAGATAGCCGGCGTGCTCTGCCGGCAACGAGCCCCATGCGAACACAGCTCTGCACTAGAGCGTAATTATACGCGTATACGCGGGAAAACGCGCGGGCACGAAAACGCGCGCGCGCTGCTTCGGTGCGCTCAGGACAAGTCAAACAAACCCCGGACACACAGCTCGTAGGCAGTCGCGTCGTCGTCGTCGTCGTTGCGTTAAACCAGCGAGCCGGCTCCGCATTGTGTGCGTCGCGCGGCCGGCCCTCCACTCGGTGTGGCCCCTTCGTCGTCTGGATTATTAATGAAAATGAAACAGGGATCGCTGCCGACGGGGCAAGCGGTGGCGGCGTCGTCGTCGTCGTCGTTTCCGAGCCGTTCACTTAACTCGCGCGCTTTGCGGGCGGAAAATCGTCCGGGCGATTCGCGCCGCATCGATGGTAGGCACGTGTAAACCCTTCGGGCGGATTTGCTGTATATGTATACGACGGACCCTCGTCCTGTTGTTGCCCCCCACTCGGTGCAGCGAATTTCCCGACGCGTCGGTGCATCGACGAAATACCGAATTGAATATTGAATGAGGAATAAAATGCGATGCGAACAAATATTTATCGTTCATGAATGTATTTTCTGACGGATAAAAATTGTTACGTCTCGTTTCGGATTCGATGCTACAATTTTGATGCTTGGCTCGATGAAGTCTTCGATTTCAAGCGTTGGCTGGGGGATTGATTGATATTCATTCAAAATAAGCTTGGATTACGGGTAAAACAATAACATTGATGGACAATAAAAATGTTTTTATGAGCCAACAAAGTATTGCAATTGGTTGCAAATTTAACACCACGATTTTGTCACTTCTCTCATTCCAGTCTATAAATTTCGTCGTGCGGATGATAAAAATTGAGCATCATTGCTCGCAAGTCAGGCCACATCGGTTCTGGTTCGTAGTCGTTCACTTGAATCGTTTCTCTCTCAAGCAAAGAAAAAAATCATCCAGACGATTCCCGCTGCATCGCGGGGCGATATAGCTGTTACGTCCAGGCGCGTCGCGTATACACAACACGAGGACCCTTCGTCCTGCATCTGTTGGCATGCAACGTCACTACGCAATTTTCATCTCTCTCGTTGCGCCAGGCTGCTCGCATATTCCTTCATCGTCGCTGCAACCGATGCGTCGATGCGCCGTTTGGCCGGTGACGCTGCCTGTACAGCGGCAGCGTCGCTCTTTCCGCTCGTAAACGCGGCTCAACCTCCTCCTCCTCCTGCTCCTCCACCGCCGCCTGCCGCACTTGCAACTGCACCGTTCGATTCACGCTTGGACGACGGAACGACCGCGCGTGCATCCATCACAACCCCCTTTGAGTATCGCCGCGACGACCCAGAGTCAGGCTCCGGCAATGGTCGATGGTCGACGTTCGTATCCGACGTCGAGCGACTCGTTACGCAGAACAGTTCCTCGTTCGTTGGACTCTGTTTTTTTTTTCTTTCTCTTTTTGCCTTTTTCTGTTTGTTTCTGAATTATTCGCCTCGTTCGTCCCCGTTTTCATTACGCCACGGCGACGAAGTGGGACAATAATAGTTATTGATCGATGGCGACGAACACCATCGCCTGGAGCACACGCCGGAAATAGCGATGGCCGACGCACGGGAAGACTAAACGATCGGCCAATCATTACCGTATTCCGATGGCTCCGCTGGATCGTTGAGGAACGGGTCGTAATTACCCAAGTTCGACCTGAGAGACTTGAGAGAGATAGAGGGAGAGAGCAAAAATGTTGTCATTGGAAAACAGAGTAAACTGTAGAGCTGATATTTCATTTTTTTTTTTTTTTTTTAAGAAAATACTTTGGGGAAAGTTTTTGTGTAAATATTTAT
Source organism: Pimpla rufipes (assembly GCA_963932165.1). Lineage (NCBI taxonomy): Eukaryota > Metazoa > Arthropoda > Insecta > Hymenoptera > Ichneumonidae > Pimpla > Pimpla rufipes. Next base: position 23,154,365 of record OZ010630.1, read on the forward strand.
TGAATGCAGATAATAATTTTTGTTGTCTTCTTTTTACAGTCTCTGGACGGCCAAAACATCTACAACTCGTGCTGCACCCTGCGCATCGATTACAGCAAGATGCAGAGTCTCAACGTCAAGTACAACAACGACAAATCGAGGGATTACACAAATCCGACTTTGCCCACCGGAGACGCCAGCCTGGACGCGGCCTCACTGGCCCTGGGCGGTGAACTGCTGCCTCAACTTCTGCTAGGAGCTGCGGGGAATCAGCCCCGAGCTCGGCTACCGGGTAAGTCGGTCGTTCCTGGACAATGACACCCAACAAACCAGCGACGGAGCAACTTGCAAATGGATGGTCCACAGAATTAATTTGCGATTTTTACTTAATTTCGCTTGGTTTTCCGAAAAATTCAATTTACGAAAGACAAATCAAATGTATTAATGAGGCTTGTAGAATTATAAGGCGCCTAACAGTGAATAACAGTTGAATCAAATCGAGGCGAACAGCTGAATTTAAAGCTCGAATGGGCCGAATGTGGTAGCGATTAATCTGTGAGATATTTGATTATTCACACATCCGTAGAGTCAACGGGTTTTATTAATTTACGAATTATCGTGCGTGAATCTGTGAGAATGTCATTAATGGGGATCCATGTATTTCCTGAAGTAGAGTCAATTACAGGGGCGCCAGGCGTCCTAACGTCGCCGTTCGCCGCGATGCACGGGCTGCCCTCGCCCCTCGCTGCACCGTACAACGGCGTTGCCGCTGGTGGCGGACTCGCGGGCCTCGGCGGCTTCAGCCTCGGCGGCGGAGCTCTGGGCGTTCGCGTTCCTGGAAGTCCTCAGGTATCGTCGGTGCTGCTCGTCACCAATCTCAACGAGGAGGTGAGTCTATCGTGGGAGGTTTTTCTGCGCCTTTATAAACAAAATTGAAAAAAAAAATTAAAATTTAAAAAGACGTCATATTTGTATAAATCTGCGTTACATATCATAATAATATCGCTGAATTTTAATACGTGAAATCTATGCGCGTCACCGGGCACATCGAGTGTTATTGTCACTGCGACACCGACTCGAGAACGTCACGTGACCCTCGTGATTATTAATTTTTAATTGTTCAAACGAAACTTTGGCCACAGCGTAATCGTCGAACTCTTCGGAGCGTCACGTGACGTTCTCGAGCTCGATGCATCCGGTCATTCACCGTAATTCACATTAATAATCGTACACGGTGCAACGAAAAGTGAGACGAAAAAGTTTGAAAAAACGTAGAGCTGACGTAGGCAAACCCTGCAGTTTCTTCTTTCGAGAGAAACAAATTTTCTCGTCGAAAAAAAAGCGCAGAATAAATGAAGAATGTTTTGCGCGATTTTTGAGGTTTTTTAGTATTTTCTTTTTTACTGCGTTTTTTTTTGTCTCGACGAGGAAATGGGTTCTCGATTGCGTATGTGCTATCCTGTTATGTCAACCCCTCGAACAGCCACCTTTTCCTTCTATTCCCAAAACTCATTTTCGAAACACACATTATACGAATCACTTCGCCCTCGATATGATCGTAACGTATTTATGTCGCAACCTTCGAAGCATTAAAAGGCAATTAATTGAACAGTCAATCCTTGAAGAAAATTCGCGCAGAAGAATATTTTTTGCTTCCGCATACAGGAAGCTTTGTTTTTAAAATTTATCGTAGTTTCATTTTACTAGACATACATTTTTTTTGTTGAGCAAACCAGTTTAATTGTTACAAAGTGGATTGACTTGACCGCGCTTCGAGGCTCGACATATCGACGGTACAAATCTCGCAGCTGCAACTTGTCACTACTGTACTATAACTGTGTGTACTTACTATCGTTGAGTCGCGCTCAAGCTTCGCGTTCTCGACCTCTTTTTCTGCGTCCAGTCTTCATCGCGCTGTTAAATTTTTTTTTTCGTAACACTCTTAACACTTTTCAAATTCGCACCGCAAATTAAATCAACTTTACCGACGTTGTAATTGGATAATTTTCCTTCTTCTTATCGTTGACTAAAAAACAAATTATTTACTCTCGGTTTCACGACCGTTAAAACTCTCGAGAGGTCGACACGTGAAATTTGAGCGTGCCCCAGTACTTTACATCGAATCCTATTATACTCGCTGACTACTGACTGGACTCTGTCTGTTCTCTGTGTAGATGGTCACGCCTGACGCTCTCTTTACCCTGTTTGGTACGTCTCCACATTTATATTATTAATTATTATATTACATTATTAATTATTATATTTACAAACACCCCACTTGTGGTCCACCGCTAATTGCGCATTTGACAATTGACCGCGAAATAAAAGCCCATAAGTCAATGTTGAAGTAATACAAATTTACGAAAAATCAAACAACCGGAGGAAAAGAATTTGACTCGAGTCTCACGTCCGTTTGCCACACAAGTCGAAGTCACGACTTTTCGAAAAAAAAGAGAAAAGAAAAACACTATAATATTGAATTGAATATGGCTAAATTGCACAAGTAATCATGTCCATCATCCGTTACTTTATCTCGTATCCAACCAGAGGTATATGCTATTATCTTCAACACCAGTTTGGTTAATTTTTTATTTTATTCAAAATTTTTATTTTGTTTTTTCACTATTGTTTACCAACATCTCATTTTATTTTTTTTACCGTCTAATCGTCTTCGTCATGTTTAATTTTATTTCGTTGTTTCAATCTATTTTTTATTTTATTCAATTTCCAAAGCTATATTCTATCGTCATCATCAATCATCATGACCATCAAACACCTCACGTTCACTACTTACCTCCAAAGCATCTCTTCTGATATTTATTTCATACAACCAATTTATTTTATTAATATATATGCCTATATATATACTCTAAATATGTATATATATACGTATATCTATATCAGTTCTATAGACCACCTTCATTCATTGACATAAGCTTTGGCTTTTATATTATATTTACGTAATTCCATAGGAAGTAATCCACCTCCGCGGGGTGCTCGGCCCAAGTCGACACAATGAATAATAATAATACGTTGTACAATACAGTCTTATGCCATTGTTGATTTTTGCTCGTCAAGATAATCCTCCCTTTTGTCATATTGTCATATCAGTGAAGAGAAAAGAAAAGAAAAAACACATCAGAAGCGACCGTAGCCGAGTGCCCCTTGCATGATCTATAGGTCTCGATCGGATCGCGTATAACGGTTCCGATCGTGCGACGAAACCCCCCACCACCCCCTGCCGTATTACATATTCTTCACATATTATAGATAATAATAATAATAAAAATCATGTCATGCTTTTGGAGCTTCCAGAAATATTATTTATCGTTGTTTGCATGTGTTGTCCGTGTAGGCGTTTATGGGGATGTACAGCGTGTGAAGATCCTCTACAACAAGAAAGACTCTGCCCTCATTCAGATGGCTGAACCTCATCAAGGGCACTTAGGTAATGGTTGCGAATTTTTCTTCTTACTTCTCAACCAGTAAATCGTTAACTGGATACTAATTCTGTGCTATTTTTGACGCAGCTATGACTCACATGGACAAGCTCAGGGTATTCGGAAAACAAATAAGAGTCGTGACCAGCAAGCATCAAACAGTCCAGCTACCGAAAGAAGGCCAGCCCGACGCGGGCCTCACCAAGGATTACACCAACAGCGCTCTTCACAGATTCAAAAAACCCGGTTCCAAGAACTACCAGAACATTTATCCGCCTAGCGCGACCCTACACTTGTCGAACATTCCGTAAGTAAATCCTACAGCTGGCATCAATTAGACAAATAAAAAAATAAAAATACAAAAAAAGAAAAAGAAAAATTATATATTTTGTGTACTAAATTAAATATTTAAAAAATTCTGCAGAGCAACGGTGACCGAGGAGGAAATCAAGGACGCATTCACAACAAACGGGTTTGAGGTAAAGGGCTTCAAGTTCTTCCCGAAAGACAGAAAAATGGCCCTCATCCAGATGCCCAGCATGGACGAAGCCGTCGCAGCATTGATCGTGAGTATTTTCCAAACAATTTCCTGTCAATATCTCACAAACTCGGTGTCTTGTTATTTTTTACGCCTTCGTCTTTTATTAATTCACGAACGCCTCGAATTTTATTACAGAAAATGCACAATTACCAGTTGAGCGAGTCCAATCATCTGCGAGTGTCGTTCTCGAAGAGCAACATCTAACCAGAGAGATCATCAACCGAGACGCCGTGGTTCCTCCAGTCTTACCCCCGTGTCCCGCAGTACTGGTATCCCGCAATGTTCTACGATTCGATAGTATTGCCGAACGAGTCGTATCGTCCGAGGCGACGCTACCGCATCTCTTGACGCTGAAGCAACGGCCAGTAGATGGACGGGCGCGTCGAGAGGTGTCGATGCTTCTTCGCCGGTCGCGTATAACCCGTGGCTGTTCCAAGGCAATCGATCGCGTCTCGGGTGCAGCTAGAATTTTTTTTTACAACGGACACGCCGTCCCACATTCATGATCGCTAGGCAATTGATATAGGAGAGGGCGGGACGTGTCTAAGGGAAAAAAAATCACGACAAGATCGCTTCGAAGCTCAGAGGAGGGACGGTGCTGGCTGTCGGTGCTCGCAAAGACTATTTAAAAACAAACAAAATCGGCCTTTTGCAACGATTCCTCGGGAGAGAACGCCGAGGAGTCTCGGCGAAAACGAATTCCAGGAGCCTCCGCGCCATCGCGCTCGACACACGTTTAAATATTGAGATCCCTGTCCGTATTCATAGAGATTACAAAAGGTGTGTAGACGGGAATGAATTGTAACAGAGAGCCAGAATCGTCTCACGACTTTTCGGACGAAAAAAATAACGTAGGAGATAAAAGCGAGACAAACAAGACAAACAAACACACGCAAAGAAAGAGAAAACCCCAAAACTGTGAGACCGATAATGGAAATACGGAAAATCAACAAAATATGGAAGTGAGGGCTCACGTCCGATGGCCCCTAAAATTCTTGTACAGAATTAAGGTATAAAGTTGTAAGATTTAAAACGTTAAGTATCTTTTTTTTCTTCGTTTTTTTGTTAATTTTAAGCGAAACCGCGGAATTTGCCCGTAGGACAGATCGTCGTATCCGTCGTGATCGATTGATTATTGTCAATGTGACTCGTCGGTGCGATTGTAAGCGATAGGGGCGAGACAAATGTCAAGCGTTTGGGGTATATATGCTTTGCAGCTTTTGAGAGGTGCTACTACTAAGATTTCTCAGGCGGGTCGATCGTTCGCGATTCGAAGGACAGTGATTACAGGATTAAACCCGATAATCGGCGATCACTCGACGATCAATTCGCGCACGAGGCAAAATGACACAAGTGATTTTCCAAGTCAGCTAAAAGAAAAAACGCGCGCGCGCGCGTCACTCTGTCGGCAGTGATTTGAGCGACAACTTGGACGGGTCAGCGCTGTTAAATCGCAAGTCTGAATCTCGTGAAAACATTTTACAATCCCGTTCGAGGGTCACGCGCTATCACTGCCAGAAGCGAAAAAAAAAACTAATCCGCCAGACCGTGACAGCCGTACGACCGTGAAAAGGGTGTTTATTTTTTTATTATTTGTAAACCTTCGCTTTCGATGATAAGTATTAACGACACACACACACAAACACACACGAGACACTTTCACACGACACGCGACACTCGAGTCTTAAGTTTACTTTTTTCTTTTTTTATTACATCCTCCTTTCTTCCACATACACACGAGATCCATAAATACGCGTAGATATTAATGATATATCGTAATCGAGAATGACAAGAGGTGGGAATGAACTTTAAACATATCACTGTTTCGAATCCGATTGCGGGAAAAAGGCGGTAGAGAGATTTTCGCGACGCGAGAATTCTTCGCGTCGGCTCGCGACGATGCTCGACCAAGTGAACTTGGCGGTCAAATGAACGTTTCGCTCCAATCAGTCTTCCATCGGTTAAAGAGGCAGAGGCAGAATCAGCACAACTGGCGACTGGTCAATCGTTGGCGAGCACCGGCGCGGCCGGCGCGACGAATTTTCGACGAGAGGGAAAATAACACATGGTAGCTAAAAAAAAACGTGTATTGTGTTTAGATGTTAATAAAATTAAGGTACGCGAATACGTGTGCTGCGGCGCATTGGGTCGCAAGAAAATGGAAAAACTTTAGACTACCGGTAGTGCGGTAGAGACACACGGACCGACTAAAGCGAATCGACATTCAAATAGAAACGATGTAGACTTGATCGACGTAAGAGTTCCGAGATTCGACTTTAGAGCGAATGAATATTGCTAACCGAGCAGTGACATCGTGCCACACGTTCTCGATTATAGCTCCTCTGTTGTTGAGAAACGGCGGAGGAGACGGAACAACACGACGAGCGCGTACAGAATCGGGGGGTACGCGGAACATAATTCAAAATCGAATTTATTGCTGAAAATACACAAGTTACACAAATGTATGGGGCTTCGAGAACCTGATCGATCAACCTTCGGACCTCACCGTCTCGGATCTGATTCGTTATTTTACACGGAATTATGCATGATTTTTCAAAGACGAGATGCGACACTTTTCAAGATCTAGGGTTTAATCTATTCTCTCCTCTAGCTAATTTTTCAACTGACGATTATGAATGAAATAAATTCCACTTTTGAAGCGGACTGTACGAGGTTTTTTCAATCGACTTTTTCGTCTCCAAAAAATCGCGAATAAATTAGTGTTTGGAGATGACTGCGGAAATAGCTAGCGACGGGGGTTGATTGATTCGGTGCTGAGAGCCTCATATATTCTATATATTAATATATATATACATATATATTAGTAATGTATACTACGGAAGTACATGTGTCGAGGATTAACGGGAGGTACTTTGTACAAGAAGGATTTACGGAATAACCGAATCGAGACGAGCCCAATCCGAGGTTCCGCTAAACATAAGCCGAGAGTTGCGTGACGTTTGGGTCTAACCGACGCGACGTTCTGTTGGAGTCAATTAAAAATGTAATGGTATTTGTAATTAAGTGACCGTTGCGAATGGAGCCCAGCGTGAACGCAAGTGTGTGAATAAGTTTAGAATGAAAGTGGAGTGCGCGAAGCGCGCAAAAATCGGGCGAGAAAATGATAATGAAAAAAGAAAAAAACAAACAAAAAAAGAAAACGCAAGCGATAAGAATATTTAGCGCGATTTAGGGGAGAAAAAAAGAAACGAGAGAAAAACCAAGAAAAAAGCGAAAAAAACACAAAGAGAATACAAAATACTAATATAAGCGAGTGCCGGCCCCGGCAGTGTTGGTTGTGCCAAAGTAGGCTAGCTGTTAATTCTAGAAAACGGAAGAATTTCCTTGGTGTGAAACGACGACGGGACAGGGGATAAGAGAAACGGGGGAATTTTCGCCTGGGAGGTTCGCGCGTTACATCGTGCGCGCGCTCGTCGTCCCGGAATAGTGAAGAAACGAACGTTAGCCGAGTAGCCGGCATGAGCGAAGGGGCCAGTCTTTGCATCTATGATCTGTGTCTTTCGAATCTCTATGATATTACATTTGCACATATTAAACTACCGATTATCAATTTACCGAGAGGCGTTTGAAACGTGAACAAAAAAGAAAACAAAAATATGCCGCGCGCGGACCTCGTCACCCGGGCTCGTCGTGCGGGCGACGAGCATCCAACGCGTCTGCACCTCGACTCAAATCACTCTCGACACTCTACCGGGAAAGCACAGAAAGTACGCAGTTCACGTGCACACAAAGCAAATTGTAGTATTAATAACGCCTAGGCCAAGTATTTTTTTTCTTTACTTAAGTTTTTAAGTGCTTACTATTATTTTCATTTTTTCATTTATTATTAATACTTTTAGCTTAATGTCGACTCTACTGTCTTTTTCAATATCTTTTCGCTTTCCTCATATCTATCTTCGTTGCATGTATTTCCTGATTTTTTTAAAAGAAGGTTGGAGTGTTCTCGCTTGAACTGACCAACGGGTTTGCTGCCAATTGATATCGCGATTTTACGACATTACACAACACCGAACATCGTGCGGTGCGACTCGTGTTTATTTTTTTTCTTTTACCTTGGTTTCCGACGAATAATTTTGGGGCGAGTTGCCCTGATAGGCCGTACAATTGACTACGAAAAGATTTTAAGAATCGATGGTTGCGTTGAGAGGAGCCGAGGGGAGGGTTGACATAGCAGAAATACGCTATAAACTCTCATAAAAGTGTTCAGGTTCCGAAGTTTTTGTGCTTTTTCACTGAAACAGGCGTAATCGAATTTTCTTTGTCCAATAAATAAACATTTCTTCGCCAATGAATAACATTAATAAAGTCTCAATATAAAACGCAGCTATGATAACAGCTGATAATAACAATTGAAAAATTAATATCTCCGTGAACTTTGATATCTAGCCTCCCACGAACCGACTTTTTCTGTGTCATGAAATAGGACGCAAAACTCGGAATTCGAGCCACGCACGAAATATTCAGTGTATGAAATGTGCACGCACAAATCTAGTTGGCGAACCACGTTTTTTGTTTTTCTTAATACAATCTACGCGTCTGGACGATATGGTAGATAAAAAAAGATCGCCCGACGATCAAGATATATACTGCATTGTACCGGCAAAAGTATTCAGACTACGCGATTGCTGCATTTCAATATAACTATATTTTATTAATAATCCGTAAAGGGTGAGGATTACGGCGTGGATTATTCAATTTAACGACGAAGCAAAAATTCTATGATTACTAGGATGTATGTGAGATTCGCGTACGCCCAAGGTTCACTGTATTAACACAGACACACACACTCAAACACACAGACACATAACACACGCGCACTCGTGCATAAAATTCGACTGAGGATCCGCGTTCTTGGCTCCTCCCGTAGGCCACCGTACCGTGAATGAATTTACCTGAGTAATCACTGATAAAATATAAATTAAGTCACTCCAGTATATTATTACTATATAATTACGTATTATAAACTAGACACAGGGTTTTTAAAAATGATGATGCGATTGCGGGCTAACGCGACAGGAAATAAAAAAAACCTAGTATTAATAGGAAGAAAGAGAGAGAGAGATAGATGGAGGTGTGTTGAGTACCGGAATTCGCGAGGACGATCCGACGAATTAAATGAAAAAATTAGTAAGGTTTGGAGGGAATCAAAATTATATCGAGAAAATTTGAGAATTTAGGCGTGGAAGAGAGGACGGGATCTTCCTTTGCGCGCATCGCCGTTACTGTTTCGAGTTGCATTTCAGAAGGGTGAGGGGGGTGAAGTAAGAGGAGAGAGAGAGAGCCTCGACGTTTAGGATATGAATCCGAAGTGACAACCATCGAGATGCGAGAGAAAAAATCGATCTGACATGATATAATCTATCGCTTACAGTTTTAGTACTATCGATGCTATTCTATATCACAAATTCTACCACATCAATGTTTGTATCGGTGTTAACAGGACGAGGGAGAAAGGAAAAGAGGCGAATGGATAAAGAGACGTAGATAATATACTGATAAGGAACTTTTTTTTTCCAAAAGCTTGAGTATTAACTAGCACGCTAGGATCGAACTTCGATTCGTTCCCTTCGATTCCACGATGACGACACCTCGAGAACCCCGTAAACCCTTAGACGACGTTAGCGAAGGAAAAAAAATGAATAAAAGGAGCGACTAACGGTTTTCGCTGGAATAAAGGTGATTTGGGGGTGGGGAGGGGGGAGAAAAAATATATACAAGCTGTGTAAATTAGTAGGTAAGAGTAGTGCTAATTAGACTCGGTGGTAGCATCTTTCTAAGCTCTGAATAACATCTATAGTTAATGACAATCACTCTCTATCAACCAATTGACAAGAGAACATAAACCCCCGAGCTGTTCGAGCTGCCATGCACGACTTCCTTCTCGTAAAAAAAAACTTAATTTTTTCTTCAATTACGCTCAACTTTTGTGTCAAAAACCATTGTAATTTTTGTATTTTTTTTTTTTTTTTCAAACTACCCGACGATAATTCAATCGATTCACGAATTCGTTTCGTACTTTCTCAGTTTTTTCCACTCTTCCTGTCGGCCTCTATTCTGGGTACGTTCCAAGACGCCGCTGCTATCGCGAAATTTTCGAAATATTCGTTCGGCGAAAGTTCGAAACGCCTATTTCAATTATTCACGCCGCAGCCGCAGTCACTTTCGGAGCGTATTCTCTACTCGTGTTCCGATAGTGCTCAAAGCTGCTCACGACGCTCGGCTGACTATCACAAAATTGACTTATATTTTTCGTATCGACTAGATTAGACAAATGATAAACACAAAAAAATGTTAGCCTTCTCGATAAATGAAAACGAACGTACGCCTCAAAACACTTGTTTAATCGTCGTTTGAAAGTCACTTTTTCTATTGTACATATCTTATCTTCAATTTACTCGGTAATCTGAATTTTCGAAACAGAGAAAAAATGTATAATTACGTGCCCGACAATGGTCCATGTGAAGCGGCAAATGGTCAGCTTTGCGTTGCGAGTTGCCCAACTATCGGTATCGCCCATTGGAGAAAATAAAGAATCTAAAGAAAACAATGAAAAAAAAAAAAGAAACCAGTATTGGGCCAGGAATTGCGTTGCAAATCACAATCAGCTCAGCTCCGGCAAGACAAATCATTTTTTAAAAGGAGAACAATTGTCAGAGCGGGCGTATTACGGTTAAGCTCTTAGTAAGTTGATTAGGGATTAGTGGACACACAGAGAGATAAAAAAAAATAAAAAATGAAGAATAAATTCAAATGCGCGTGGGGCCCTTGCTAGAGGCAAACTTTCGAAATGAGACGCACACTCGCGGGGGTCTCCGGGATTTATTATAGAACTGTACGTCTGTCGTAGCATAGTTAAAAGCGATTTGCGAAGACCTGGGGTTCTTGTTTCGAAGGGACCATAGAAGAAAAAATGAAAAGAAATAAGTAATTTGCGGCATATTCCGAGTAGCAACGGCGCGTTTCACTCTGTCGATCACGAGGGATTTCTGTGACTCTCGTGATCGTCGGTGAGCCACGATTGATCTCTTGGATAAGTTTTAGGAAGCACCCGAGATAGATTGTAAGGCCACGTATAGTTTTATGACAATTGCGCATTATTTTACACCTAGTGTTTAACGCAACAGGCGTGACCGCGACATAAAAAGATTCATAAAATTTAAAAGGAAACAATTTAATTAATCGTGCCCATCTAAAAACAATCCAGAGAGAGAGAGAAGCCATGCAAGCCCACTTACACTCACTCCACGGAATAGCAACCACTTTAATACGTCACACTCGTTTACAAGAGAGAGAGAAAAGAGAATAATAACAATGGGAACCCCAAACTTTGAATTACGATTCGTAAGATGAATTCCAGTGCGTGCGAGGATTTATTTCTTCTCGTGATTTAGATTTTTTTACAATCCACAGAAACGAATGCGAAGAGCCCGTGCTTTTTTTGAGCAAGCGTTTGCTGGACTTTAGACGCGCTAGTTTACCGATATTGTTTGTTCATGATCTCAGCCAAAAAAGCTCAGCCTAAAACTCGAAAAGTGAATTCAGTTTTTGCAAAGTATGGCGATATTAATGAAGAGTGGGTGTACCTGGGAAAAAATTCCATAAGACGCGACGGCGTCTTTGTTCCTATTCTTTGAACATTTTTCTTACTTCTTTTCTCGGCGCAAACATAGAACTTTGAAGAGGGTCCCTTCGCTATAATCTCGTGAAAGAAACGCTGTTTAAAAAACACAAAATCGACAAAATCGATGCAGATAAACGCAAGTGATGATCGAAGAACCTGTAATTTATACTTAACAGTATAAATTGAACAATCTTCGACTCAAACTTGAGTTTATATCAGTAGCTCCCGGAAATGATTTGTAAACAATTCGTCATATTGCAGTTCATCCTCGATGGATCTGCAACGCGTGGGACGCTCTTCAAGCCTAATTTCACGTCAAACGAATTTTGTTTCATCTCTTACGCCCCCTCATGAATTAGTATTACAAGCACGATCGTTGTCTACCGCCACTACTATTACTACTACTATTACCGCTATCGCTCTACTTCTATCGCCACCATCATATAGTTTTTTGTATTCACCTATTATTAATACTTACTCTTACTATTAATTAATGCTGTTATCAACTTAGCCTTATGATTATCGTTCTATCCTAAGTCTGTTGAGTTACTGTTAATCGCGTGTGTGTCGATTTGCTTGCAGTTTGAAACACACACTGACGTATATTCTATTTCTTTCCTTTTTGCCCATTGTCGAATTAAGATCTTGCGATACCGAATTGCACTCTTAACCGTAACGATCGTATTTTTCAATTTACGCATTCACGACGTTTGTCATCGCTATTATTATTATTCTTATGATTATCTATTATCTACTATTGTTAGTGATTCTGCTACTGTTAGTACGACTACTTCTACTTCTATTACTACTACTACTATCACTACTACTACTGTTTCCTCTTCTACTCTATTATTATCGCAACTATGTATCTATCTATAATCTATTACTATCTCTATTACTACTACTACTACTACTACTACTACTACTACTACTACTACTACTACTACTACTGTTTCCTCTTCTACTCTACTATTACTATTATCTTCTACGCAACTATGTATCAATCTATAATCTATTACTGTCTCTATTACTACTACTTCTACTACTGTATCACTATACTTCACGTCTATATCTTCTATCACCATATCCTTGCTATTAATAACCTTGCCCATTTTTATATTATTATTATTATTATTATTATCATTATTATTATTATTATTATTATTATACCGATTGCTCCATCTTCTTATTTACAAGCCCAGTTGCCGCATACCTCAACGTCTTGCGTGTCCACGTGTGTCCAGTTTACTAATTTTATGATTTTACTTTTTATTGTCTTAAAAAAACGAGATGCAAGGAAAAAAATATATCCGATGTGTGAAACCCGCCCGATTTATGTTGTGTTTTTTTGTATCTCCCCCATTGCCCCCGCCTCACCATACTTTCACCACAACTTCCCGCCTACGTCTTAGATTTATTTTTTTAATATTTGTTTTGTCTACTTTTTTAATCTCGGATCATAATCGTTTTCCATGTGTACGAACTCGCGTCCGACGCAGTACCCATTGTCTTCCTGCCTATCTACGGGTTTTTCGTTGTTCTTACTTGCGTTCGATAGGAATTGAATGACGCTCAGTTAATGCCGTTGACGCTTTAGCGGAAATAGCGGCTGCCTCGAGAAGGCGGCCACGTTTTACCAGCCAGATGTGTGAGAATTTCTTCGTTCTCACACGACGGTTTTTTTGTTGTGCCTGTTTTTTCGCCTGTGTCTGTCTGCCTGTCTCTAACCATCAACTTGACTTAACGCGATTACGCACAAGAAATGTTTGCGACTGTCGTTTATACTTCTTTCTCGCACATTGCAACAAACAAAGAGTTAATATTTTTTAAAACGACAACCCACAAAATCTTTTTGTCGAAATTCAATTCAACCTCGAGACAGAGAGAGGAACATTTACGGGAAAGTAAGCGAAGTACACAGTCGTCATTGTCGCATTGAAAAAATGTAATGTAACGAATTACCACTATTGGCGCGACGACAAAAAGATACAGACACGAAGCGGCAGCTCACTCGAAAGGTTTCTTGCGCACAATATCGCCCAGAACAATCGTTAGGAATTGTGCCTAGATGTTTAAACACGTATTCTATGGGATCAACGTCATTTTAATTGAAGAGAAAAACGAGGGAAAACGAGAAAAAAAGTAATAATCGGACGATAGAGGGGAGAGAAAGAGAGAAGGCGATATAATAGAAGGATCGTGATCCGATCGGTCTATAGTTATATTATATTTAAAGCATAAACAAACGAAAAAAAAAGTAACAAGTTATGTAAAGCGATCGTTATCGAATGCGAGAGAGAAGAGAAAAGAGAAAAAAAAGGGTTGTCTATCTTCAAATAATAATAATAATATGCCTGTCTATCGGATTTCGGTCGCAACCGGTGAGATTGTATTGAAATATTATATCACGAAAGCAAAGACAGAAAAAATAACGCTGATCGAGCCTTTGGCACGTGTTCGAGGCACGCGAGGATAATGCATCGATCGCTACTTGTTGTATAATCGAATACTTCGATTTTTTTTTTCTTCTTTCTATTTTTCTTCCTTTTCTTTTCACGGCCTCTTTTAAGCGTCACCAGCGCCGATCGATCAACGTGAGAAAACGATGAAGAACAGACAAAAAATCGTTTATTCATAATTCCATGGTCGTCGGGGCTACCAACCGCTGAAAAATCGTTGGTACCACTGGCTGGCACTTTCTCGTCCGATCGATCGCGGCGAACGGCGCTCAAAACGCTCTGCGATTTCCAAGACAACACACAAAAAAACCCATGTAACATGCGACTTTATCCGCTGCGAGCCGAAAAGCACGTGATCTATCATTCTAATATCGCCAGTCATATCTATATACATCGTTTTATTTACTATTCGACACTCTATTATTTCATATCTATATATTGTATACTTATATACCTATAGTGATCCGTGTACCTCTGTAGCGTCATATCTGCCTGTACTATACATAACAGGTATATATTATATACATATATATACATATACATACTCAGATATATACAAATATCTATATATATATACTATATCTTCCTATCCTTTGCTACTATCAAAGAATATTTTCATCTGTGGAGACTGACAAAGCTCTATATTTTTCTACTGTACGCTCAGCCCGATGCGATTGGCTCGCGCGCTCGCGTCCCACGGTGCAAAATCTCAATCGACATTCGAACAATCATTAGCGTATAATGTTTTTTATTAATTAGTAAAACGCACCGTCGGGACTTCGGGCCCGTCGCGTCGGGCGCGACTTCCTCGTGACTCGAGAGAGAAAATCGCTCGACGTCGTCCGCTCGTTTCTTCAAGACTCTTCCTCTCGCTCCTTCGCGATACCGAATCGTCTAGTGAGTATCGACAGGGGGCGAGACACTCTACTTCTAATCTCTCTATTTCTTCCAGACTCTCACTGTGCTACGAATTTCGCTTGGAAATTCGGGACGCCAGGACGCTAGCCACGACAACCCTCGTCGATCTTCTTACTATATCTACTTCCTCTTCTACTTCTTCTTCACGAACTGTACACGACTTTGGCTACACTCGTTTCCGCTCTACTTACTCTCTTGAACTTTTGAAAACGTCTTTTATTTTCCCCCGCATGGCGTATCTGTCGTTTCGCTAATTTGTCACAACACGAATTGAAACACTATATACACACGCTACACGAGGTTCATAACGCGGCTGGACGTAAATTTATTCTGGGAACCCTAGGAGCACAAATTTACACGTGAAAAAATTGTTACGTTTTTTTTGTGAAAATTGTTACGTGAAAAAATTGTTACGTTTTTTCACGTGTACATTTTTAGGCAACGTTTTTTTAAACTAAATCCCTATTTTCGTTGGAAACATTATTTTAGCAGCCACTGATTAATTTTCAGCTCCATTCACAAAAAATTGGCCCAAAGATCCTCATTGTAGTCTTGTAATATCGTTCCCAAGCTTTAGATTTATATTTCCCTAGGTTCCCAGGTTAACATTTCGGCCACTAGAGGGTTTAAAAGCAGCACAAGCACGGGGCACGCGTGCGCATTCTAAAAGACATTATAAAGCGTATAAAAGCGACTAAACAAATGAGATGAGAATAAAGATAAAATAAGTCTCGTAAGTTCGTTAGGAAGTGAGTGAGGAAGAGGTAAGCAGAGTCCACGGGATTCGGTCGAATTAAATCGTGAGTATAATGCGACAAAAAATGAATGATGGTTCGTACCAGTCTACTGCAGGAGTAGATAATTAGTTCGTGTATAAATAATCTCTAGACAAAAGGCGACTGAATAGGTGGAGATTGTGTAGATATCGTCTAAAACTTTAGCCGAATATAGGGGGCGTCGGTTCAGCTGGCCGAGCCCCGACATGTGCTAGTTTCGTGGAACACAGAAGGCCAATCGCGATTGGCGCTGCGAGCGCCACCCAACCTGGCAGTAAATACTACATATAAACTCTAAGGTAGCGCGTAGGGTTATTCCATAAAATAGCGTAAGTCTCTCAGCAATTAGAGTTAAAACTCTCGGGGCGATTAATGAAATGTTCATCAGCGAACGACTGACACACTTCGTAAGCGATAAGACGTGCGATAAATCAATCCTAATATACTTAAAACTAGTGGTAACTGTATAGTTAGGACATTACGGATTAAGTGACTCAAGTCACACGAACTGCGAGTAATTTGCGACCACATAGCTAATTCGCGCACCCAGCGCCGCCTGGTGTCGAACTTTTGAATCATTTCGACAGTCTGGTGGGCGCCAGGTGCGTAAACGCGGCAGCTGAGTATGAGAAATACGCGTGTCTCAGTGATAGTAACTATGTATACATAATTCTTTTCGGTCTTACGCGGATTTCGTAAATGTATAAACAAACTGTTTTCGATCTGAACGTGTCGGTTTTGCAACACGATCGCTAAGAGGGTGAAGAGGGGTCGTCATTGCGTAGATCACGATTAGCGCGAACTCGCAGTGTGGCGCCATCTGGCGGGAGATTTGAATAAGCTACTGATTCGCCGCCGCGAGGTGGCGCGACGCGCTTCGAGCGTCGCGAATAGAGGTTAAAATTTTCTTCTCGATCGATTCTTCTCGTACAAAACTTACTCCACAGCTCCGCAACTACCGCTACTGCAACTTCCGGTTGAAATCGAAAAACTCACGCGATTCGCGCAACGCGTTGCATTTGATTCCACGAGTGAACGAGTGTTCACGGGTGTGAAAAAAAGAACGAGTGTAAAAAAACGTGTATCTACCGCTCTCGCGCATGTAAACACGCGAGACAATTTTTTTTTAAACCGTTTTTTCTTTGTTCGGGGAACGCGAACTCGACTCACGAGGGAAAGTCCTTTTACATATCCAGAACGCGGGACGGAGCGAAGGGGGGTAGGGGGAAAGCGAAAAGCGAATGCGATTGGATAGGGCGAAATTAATTAGATGATAGGCTAATTAAGGTCGAGCGTTAGTTCGCGAAGAAATAATAAAGAGCTTGAAGCATTGAGGAGGGCAACCGCTGTAATGGTGGCGGGGGGAGGAGGAACCGAGGAGTGAGATAAAATGATAAATGGTGAAGAATAAAGCTAGGGGTGTATAGCGTCAATTGAGAATCAATATTACAGTGCTAATACAAAAAAAAATATATATATGAATAATTAATGAATAAATAAAATAAAATAACATAAAATAAATATATCTAAGATGACTAAGGGATCCGGCTGCTTATACAAGGTCGTGTTGTGCCGCAACGCGAAGGATCGTGATTGAGGGATAATATTATATACATAAAATATATATACATAAATATATTAGCGAATAACGTGAATTTAAGGCACTACATAGAGACCGGGGTTGTTTAGTCATTAAGTGCTCGGCGCACGCGATCGCAACCCTCGATAACCGAGACTCGTCGATGAGTTTGTGACTATTTTCCAGAGGCGCGCACCTCGTACATGCGAGATAAGATTATATAGGCAAGTAAAACAAAAGAAGAAGTAAAACTAGTAGAGCAGCATTGAACAAATGTTTACAAATAAAGCCGCGCTGCGAGAGCGTGGGACGTGTGGGGGGAGGAGAGGAAAAGAAAAACAAAAAAAGCAAAAACAAAAACAAATACGGCGATTTATTATTGAGCATATTCGGCGAATTTTTCTCGTTCGGTTCAACAACGCGAGAGGCGCTCGGCACTCAGTGCGACCTTCTCGTGACCTGCGCAACGTGGCAGTTTCGTTCGTGTTTACGGAAAATACCGCCCAAGTATAAAAAAAGATAAAGCAGAGAGACGAATTGTAATATTTAGTCCTCGAGAAAACCGATGCGCCGTCTGAGCGTCTCGATCGACGATGCGCGCGCAGCCAACGAACACACGCGGCTCAGCTGGGCTCGTATATATCGGCGTATTGCACAAATCGTCGAGGCGCAACGAGGCGTGAATCACGGCTCGTTAGCGGACACGAGGATGCTCGCCGAATATAATTATTCGTTAATTATTACGGCACGGCCGCTCGGATCGCGTGTGTTCGTTATTCGCGCGGGGTTATTATTATAGAACGCGAAATCGAACGAGTCCGTGATATTCGGACGTGCGTGCTCGGGACGACGCAGAACTCGTGCGCAGAGGGTCAAAATTCGAGAGGCAGCAAAAAAAGAAGGAAGAAGTAATTTGTGCGAAAAATACATGCAATTTTACGATTACGTTAGAACGAATATATTATATATAAATATATATATGCGGGTGCGGTGAGAAAAAGCGGTCGAGTCGAGACGCACTTGAGAGCTTTTTTTCAGCGTAAACGCATGAGCAGTATAAAAATACATATTATATTTAGATTTATATATATATTATATTATATATATAAATATATATATATAATATGATTTAAGAGAGTTATGTGTAGCGCGGGGATGAAGAGTGATGTGAAACGCGACGATGAGAATATCGACGATGACAACCAGGATATTAGTGTTAATTATTAGCTATCGTGATCGTTAATTAATTACTATTGATTATTAATATTATTCCTATTGTTAGCACGATCGTGACAATTATTCGTAGGCAAGAATTAGCGACTGACGAGCGCGATTTTATTCTCAGTATTACACAACGGTCAGAGAACGACTAAGCGAGTCACTCAGGTTTAAAGCCTCGAGAGCTATCTTGATGGTTTCGTGCCCGGCGATCGCGCGGGAGAATCAGTTTGTTTGAGTGAACATTTTTCGTGTCAACACTTTGCGTATCGAATTTTCGAGTTATTGGCATCAACATTTTTGTTGAATTCGAACGTAAATCATTTTCCAACATTTTACATGTATTTAGTTTACTTCACTTTACTAAGCGAGTCACTCAGGTTTAAAACGTTTTTTCTGAGTGACCATTTTTCATATCGAATTTTTCAGTCATCGGCATCAAAGTTTTTCTTCTATTCGAACGTAAAATACTTACCTAACGTTTTACAAGTATTTTTAAGAATAAAAAAATGATTGCCGTTGAAAATTAACGCTTACACTCAGCAGACCATTTTTCCGGATCGCCAGGGCTACGAATTAAAATCGGTAACAGTTTATACTGGGCAAGACACTGAAAAGTAAAAAATTGACTGAGCACGTGAAAAAAAAAACACAAAAAATGGGAAGCTCGTGGAACGGCGCCCGGCTTGATTCGTCCATTACAGCAACAAAAAAAAAACAAGCAAAATGATATATAATTTTGACCTCCTCACTGTTCGAAGTTATTCCAGATAGCGACGTACGAGTGAACAAGAAGCTCGCTTTTAAAGAATATTTTTTGTAAATTAATGGAGAAAAAAGTAACACGTTTGTTAATATTAAAACCGGTCCACGGGGTCAAAACAGAGTCACGTCTTAAAACGGCCTCAGCGCTGGATCGATCGTGATGTTTCATTGATAATATACAACCGGCGACACGATCACGTTTCATTCGACCGACCATTGAGGACGCCCAGCGAAGAAGACTTTTGTGTTTCTCTTCGATGATCGCGTTGTATTGTCATCCGCGTCGGCGTCTGCGCGCATGCGCCGACCTTTCTTTTTTGTACAGGCACGACGTACTCGACCGAGTGTGTCGACGGAAGGACAAACAAAATATACTATATATAATACGATAACTTCGAGAATTGCATCTCCGGGGTGTTCCATTACCTGATGATTTAAGCGAGACTCGACCCAACCGTAGCATTTATTCATTTCGACGCAAGATAATCTCAAATAAAATATGATTATACCGATCTGTATGGATCCTATATACGGTACCTTATCTATGCAATTTATTACAACTATATTATACAAATACTAATAATACCTCGTTATCATTATTATTACTATTATTGTCATTATTATTATTACTGTCATTACGATTATGTTTGTCGCAATTTATTATCACGATTAATTCTTCCATGTTTCGTTCCATTGTTCGTCCATTTTGCGTTATTTTGTAAATAAGAATAAAATGATAAAGTCATAATTACGATGTTCAGTCGCTGATTTTCGGTGTTGTAAGAGTGAAAAGTAACCTCGACGAGCGGCTTCTCGACGAGGAAAATTGAGGTAAGGTCAAGTTCAATCTTGCAATCAGGTTGCCAAGGAAGAAAAACATGTGTGTTCGCCGTTTTCGTGCCCTTGGTCAAGGGTTCGACGCTAGAGGAATTTTTTTTTATCAATAATTTATTCTAAACGTACAAGTACAAAAATATAATTTAACAGGACCGGTGGTCATGAGGTGACGGGGGCGAGGCGAATCACCATTGGTGAGAAGCGCCGGAGACATAACAGCGTTTTTTAAAATCACTGATCAATATTTTATTCTCTACGGACAAGTACAAAAGTATTATAATTTAACATAATCGGCACTGATGAGGTAACGGGGGTGAGACGAATCACTACTGGTGAGAAGCGTCGAAGCAATAACATCATTTTTTAAAAATCACGGATCAATATTTTATTCTGAACGGACAAGTACAAAAATATAATTTAACATAATCTGTGGTCGTGAGGTGACGGGGGCGAGACGAATCACCACTGGTGAGAAGCGTCGAATCAATAAAAGCATTTTTTTTAAATCACGGATCAATATTTTATTCTGTTCGGACAAGTACAAAAATATCATTTAACATAATCTGTGGTCGTGAGGTGACGGGGGCGAGACGACTCACCACTGGTGAGAAGCGTCGAAGCAACAACAGCATTTTTTTTAAATCACGTATCAATATTTTATTCTGAACGGACAAGTACAAAAATATCGTTTAACATAATCTGTGGTCGTGAGGTGACGGGGGCGAAACGAATCACCTCTGGTAAGAAGTGTCGAAGCAACAACAGCATTTTTTTCTATTCACGGATCAATATTTTATTCTGAACGGACAAGTACAAAAATATCATTTAACATAATCGGTGGTCATGAGGTGACGGGGACGAGACGAATCACCACTGGTGAGCGTAGTGGGGCTCGTGGGACTCGTGCGAAGCGGCCTTGGCGTGCGCGTGAGCGGCCAAGTGCTCGGCCTTGGCGTGAGCGACTTCGGGGGTGTCGACGACGCGTCCGTCGTGACCGATCGGCGCGGCGGGCGCGACCTTGGCGTAAGCCACGGGCGCGACGGCGTGATAAGCCTGGGCGCCGTGATAAGAGCTCGTGGCGACGGGCAGAGCGTGGTAAGTGGCGGCGACGTGAGCGGGCGCGGCGTGGTGGTAGGTCGTGGTGGCGACGTGAACGGGCGCGTCGTGACTCAGGTGGTCAGCCGAGCTGGCGGCTTCGTGAACGAGAGCGATCTTCTCGTGCTCGTGCGCGGCCGCGTGCTCGGCCTTTGCGTGCGCAACCTCGGGGGTGTCGACCACGCGACCGTCGTGACCGATCGGCGCGGCCGGCACCAGCTTCGCGTAGCTCACCGGAAGCACGTGGCTCACGTGGCTCACCTGGTGATGAGCGTTCAATAGATGTCCCGGCCTGGCCAGGGCGACGGCTACGAGGGCGGACAATACGATCTGCAATTTTTCAGAAAATACGATTATTCATTTATTAATGAAATTTGATGAAAATACGATTATTTATTTATTTTGTAATTTATAAATGTAATTTTATGAAAATACGTTTATTCATTTATTTTGCAATTTACTAATGTAATTTTATGAAAATACGATTATTCATTTATTTTGCAATTTACTAATGTAATTTTATGAAAATACGATTATTCATTTATTTTGGAATTTATTAATGTAATTTTATGAAAATACGATTATTAATTTGTTTTGTAATTTATAAATATAATTTTATGAAAATACGATTATTAATTTGTTTTGTAATTTATAAATGTAATTTTATGAAAATATGATAATTAAAAAAAAATCGTTTTTTTTCGGTGTTTTGTTTGAAAATTTTAAGAATGTACTTTTTTTCTATAGATATGTAGATTTTTTTCGAAATCTTTGCAGATTTTTTTTGGTACAGAATTGCAGGAAAAAAATGTTTTATGGTGTGGAGAATGTTCTTACGAAGCTCTTCATGGTGATTCGGGTGATTGGGTTTTTCGTTAGTGCTGCTGGACCGTCCAGTACTCACTACGAGAGGCGAATGTGTTTTGTGTCTCAGCAATCTCGTTTCGGGTATTTATACCTGGACGTGGGTCCAGCCGCGCGGAGCCTAGATTCACTTTCATCCACCACTTTTGCTATCGGTCGATCGGGAGTGTAGGAAATGCGGACGAAATTTCGGTACTCCCGAAGCTTCGCGTGGAAAAGGAGGAGGACGGGAGACGTAGAAAGTACGCGGGGCCCGGAGTGATGAATTGCCTGTCCTTGTCGATCGGGAGCGGCTCGTCTAGCGAGAAACCTTTGAGGACCACATGGGTCGGTCTGGACGCTCAGCACACCTTTCAAAGGTCCAGTTATGCGACGCCTGACGAAATTCCGTGCAGCTCGTATCTTGCACATGTTACATTTCGACCGGACAAAGCGTCGGCTGTAATTTCTATCTCACCATTCACGCTGCGTTTGTATCTATGGCTATACCGCTGTGACGCAATTTCTCGCCTTGCGTCATCGCGTATTACGGCTATCAATCACTTATTGGATTATTTATCTCTCTATTGTTGATCATCGATCCGACCTTTTCTGAACAGCAAAGGTTTTGGGTTGGATAACAGAACAAAACGTCTGTTTATGTATTTATCTATTTATTATTTTACACCGAATCATTGTATAATTTTATAAAAATTAATGAAGCAATGGATCGTGAGAATCAGGCGAAAAAGTTGTCGGGGAATCCGCGGCGTCTTCACAGTACGCCGAAAGGATAGAATCGGTAAGAGTTGTATTGCGGATAGATCGGACTGTGGCCAATCGCGTATGGCAAGGCGATTATGTTCGCGTGCGCGAATCTGGGCGCAAGTTGTACCGAAAACAGCTGCGGTCTGTAGATTTTCGAGGCCTCGGGTATCGGTGCGACGGGAAGTGGAGCCGTTTTCATGAGTGCAGCGGCGTTCTCGCTGCTGCTCTTCGTGCTCGCCGGAGTCATCATCGATGAGTCGAACTGGGAACCTGCGAAGAGAAAATAAATCTGTAGACTTTTCTCGTCCCCGAACATAGCGTCAACAAAATTCCTACCAAAATACGCAATTTTTTTAATTTACGTGCGAAGAAAAAAATTTGAACACGTAGCGCCGAAAAGTGGACCAGAATTTTAGTAGCAATTCGGCTCCACGTGACGTGATTTGGTGCACCTGACTCTTTCGGGCGGTTAAGAACCGGACGACCTTTGGCCAAAATCGCAGAGGCCGCTCGGAGATTCGGATCGCGAGAGACTCGCGCTCGCGTTCCGCTCTCGATTTCATCGAGAGTCGCGTCCCGCGATCGCGGCCTTGAACGTGGCGTTGACCGCGGAAGCAAGGACGAGAGGCGAGCGCGCTCCGACAGCCCCAGTGGCGATGCGTACGTGCAGCGCGAACCGCCGGCTCAACGCCATCCCGTGAAAGGCAATAAAAAAATAAAAAATAAAATCTCGTGTACACGAGTGCAAAAAAAAAATACGCTCGAGGCCTTGGGCGCCGATCTTTCGCTCTCGAAGAAGTCCATCTTCGATGAGAAAACACACGAACAAAGAGTGCACTGCGCCTCGGGCGCGTTGGAGAATAATGAGAGTCCGGTATCCACTCGGCGATCGCGCATTCGAGTCGAGCGAATTGTTCCTCGACGAAGGGACAACGCTTTCTACATCTGGCAATTTCGTTGTACGGATACTGCACGTCGCTTTGAATAAATTCCAAAGGGTTTTAATTAATTCCGGGACAGCTTTGCAAATCCTGATTCTGACCTTGAGGCATCGATGGCTGTGGAAGAGCCGAAGATTCGGGGGACGATCGCACCGAGCCGGATGGAACAAGTTCGATTCGGTTCTGCAGGTTGACGGTGCCGGGGATCACGAAGGACGTCGTCACCACAGGAACGTCAGACTGCTGAGCTGCTCGCGATTGGGATTGAATTTGCTGCTGAATAAACACAAAATTACGCAATTATAGCAAATAAAATGCCAGCGATTTACGAAATTGCAGAACTCCACAAGAGATTTCGACCTTCGAATAAAATTTAAAGTTTTATTATCCTGGATATTCAGAAAAAATTGAATAAAATTGAAATTTTCAGATTCTATTTTTTCCCCATAAATCCCATCGACCATCCAAAACTTACTGCTCCATTCTCTGCAGCATTTCCAATGCCCTGGGAAGATCCCACCTCATTTTCCACCACCGCAGCTTCTCTCTCGCCACCGGAAACCCCGCTCTGAATTCCCGCGTGGTCTTCGGACTCGGAAACAGCGGATTTCTGTGCCTGACTGCGAGTCTCGACCCCCGCGGGAATCGCGCCGCCTTCGATGATCACAGGCTCGAAGTTTCGCGCGCCGATCATTCCCTCTCGCTGTCCCGGCGCTTCCGGACTTTCGGCGGCCAATTTTCTCGCGGCCTCCAGAGCCTTAAGATGCTCGAGTCGCGCCGCGGCGACTTCGGGCGTGTCGACCACCGGGCTCGGCGCCTTCGGGAGATTCGTCGCCACCACCTGAAATCCGTTCACCCCGTCGGCCGTGTACTGCGTGCTCTGAATCACCCCGGCGTCGTCCACGTAGCTGTAGGATCCGCGGGTCGAGCCGTCGAGCGCTCTGACCTCCGATCTCGCGGAGCCCGGGGCGCTGTAGCCGAAGCTGTACTGGCCCAGACTGTCCTTGTACTCCAGGAAAGTCGGCGTCGACGCCGGCTTCGCCAGGCTACCGGAAACCGCGCAGAGCGCCAAGAGAATAGCCTGAAAAAAAAGATACCAGCCACATAATTTCTTCGCTTTTTAAAATAATTTAAAAAAATGTATCTCTTTTTTAGTAAATGTGGATTAACTTACAGACAGCTTCATGTTTGTCTTCCAAGTGGCCACCGAACTAAACAGCGCGAAAGCCTCGACGCGACTATCGTCATACAAATAGCTCCAGTTTATATAGGCTGCCCCGCAGCCGGGGGATGTTGGTGGCGCTGAAAAACAATAACAAGAAGCAAAATTAACAAAACAAAGATGTGTGGCGTTCGTATAGGTGCGACTGCACACCACGCCCGCGCTCGATCCTCTTCTGGGTTCTGGTTTTAGTAGCCTCTTCTCTCATACCATTAAAGTGCTGAGTGCTCGGACATAGATCAGGCCTTCTGCTCTCGCGGAGCTCGCCGAGGGGAAGAACAGGTTGACTCAGGGTCGTCGCAAGGCTGCGCGATTGGAAACCGGACTACGTGGTGAAAATACCCCATTCGCTCTCGTTGCAGTCGGTGCGGTCTGCTCGCCGCAGACTCGCCCGGGCGCGGTAGCGTTTTTTTTTTGTTTAATTTTTTTTTTATAATACGGAGACGCGAGAGATAGTAATTGGCGCACGTTGCTTGTTGCGCGGGGCGTTAAAACCTGCCCTACTGCGTTACCGGTGAAGGTCGCAGGATAATGTCTTATTTATCTTGATTATTATACTGATTTGCGTAGAAATTTCTGCTCGATTTATTCCGGGATTCTAGAGGCAATGTAAATATTCAAATATTCGTCTTTATTTTCGTCGATAATTTTCACGTCAGGATCGAGAATTTTTTTTTCATCGTCCAGACATGGAAAATAGTAATTGGTGCGCATTGCTTGTTGCGCGGGGCGTTAAAACCTGCCCTACTGCGTTACCGGTGAAGGTCGCAGGATAATGTCTTATTTATCTTGATTATTATACTGATTTGTGTAGAAATTTCTGCTCGATTTATTCCGGGATTTTAGAGGCAATGTAAATATTCAAATATTTGACTTTATTTTCGTCGATAATTCTCACGTCAGGATCGAGGATTTTTTTTCATCGTCAAGACACGGCCAATAGTAATTGGTGCGCATTGCTTGTTGCGCGGGGCGTTAAAACCTGCCCCACTGCGTTACCGGTGAAGGTCGCAGGATAATGTCTTATTTATCTTGATTATTATACTGGTTTGTGTAGAAATTTCTGCTCGATTTATTCCGGGATTTCAGAGGCAATGTAAATATCCAAATATTGGTCTTTATTTTCGTCGATAATTCTCTCGTCCGGTTCGAGGATTTGTTTTTTCATGATTGAGACACAGCTAATAGTAATTAGTGCTCATTGCTTGTTGCACGGGGCGTTAAAACCCGTCGTACTGTGTTGACGGTGAAGGTCACCGATTATAACTTATTTATCTCTGTTATTACCCCTATTTGCATGGAAGCTTGTGTTCGACTTATCCCGCGATTTTTTAGGTGCTATAAATATCTAAGTGCTGCTTATTTCCGTCGATCATTTTCTCGCTGCGATCTCGTCCGGGTGGAAGATTTTTCTTTTTTTTTCATCGAGATACGGTCGATAGTGATTGGATCACGTTGCTGCTTGTAGTGTTGCAGCTCAAGGTCACTGAAAAAAAAAACGTAGCCGCGGATAATGCAACTATCTTTTTATCCTCATTTTTGCCACAACTTCTTCAGCAATGTTTAATTTCCTCAGCAATGTTTAACTTCTTCAGCAATGTTTAATTTATTCAGCAATGTTTTGTTTTGCTGATTCCCTTGTTCGGATGACGATTATTTTCCTACAAAATCATAAGGAAATTATTATGTCAAGCCCTTCGCGTCACGTGTGTGCCTAGATTTTGGGTGCTCCACTCACTCAACTCGCTAGAACTCGTCGCTCCGAGCGACGAGGACAGATATTTCGTGAGTGCAAGGCAGTCCCGTGCTTTCTAGGCCTCCCGTCCTCTTTCGCCGCTACGCCCGGAGCCGCGACTGTCGAATATACGCTCTATATCCCACATGCCCGAAGTCATAACCGATTGCAAAAGTGATGGATAGAAATGTTCTCGGGTTTTGGGACACTGCATCGAACGAACTAAGGTATATATACAGCCGAAATCCCGCTGTCTAGACACAATTCAATCGCCTCTCCTAGCGAGTACTGGACTGACCAGCAGCGCTAAGAAGACATTCGAATCATCATGAAGTGCTTCGTAAGGACATTCAATCGTTTAATACGCCAACAAAAATTAAAGATTAATGAAAAAAAAAAAAAAAAATATTACTATAAAAAAGGACCATTTATCGTAATAACAATCATATGTTTATTCGTTCGCAGATCGTTCTCTCCGCCCTCGCGGCTGTGGCTCTCGCCCGTCCCGGACATCTTTTGCAGTCGGCGCATCACGTGAGTCACGTGAGTCACGTGATCCCCGTGGCCTACGCTCACCACGCGCCCGCCGCGCCGATCGGCCACGACGGACGCGTCGTCGACACCCCCGAAGTCGCGCACGCCAAGGCCGAGCATCTGGCCGCGCATGCGCACGAGAAGGCCGCTCAGGCTCACGAGACTCACGACTCCGCCGAACTCCTGACCTACGCAGCCGCGCCCGTCCACGTCGCCTCTTATCACGCTGTCGCACCTGTTGCCTACACGAAGCTCGTGCCGGCCGCGCCGATCGGCCACGACGGACGCGTCGTCGACACCCCCGAAGTTGCGCACGCCAAGGCCGAGCACTTGGCCGCGCATGCGCACGAGAAGGCAGCCGTTGCCCACGAGTCCCACGACTCCGCCGAAATTGTCACCTACGCCGCCGCACCCGTCGCCACGTCTTACCAAACTTACGCCAGTCTTCCCGTTGCCACCAGCTCGTACCACGGAGTTCACGCTTACCAGGCTGATGTCGCCCCTGTGGCTTACGCCAAGCTCGTCCCGGCTGCGCCGATCGGCCATGATGGACGCGTCGTCGACACCCCTGAAGTTGCGCACGCCAAGGCCGAGCATCTGGCCGCGCATGCGCACGAGAAGTCAGCTGTTGCGCACGAGTCCCACGATTCTGCTGAGATTGTCACCTACGCCGCCGCTCCCGTCGCCACGTCTTACCAAACTTACGCCGCCGCTCCCGTCGCCACGTCTTACCAAACTTACGCCGCCGCTCCCGTCGCCACGTCTTACCAAACTTACGCCAGTGTTCCTGTTGCCACCAGCTCGTACCACGGAGTTCACGCTTACCAGGCTGAGGTTGCCCCTGTGGCTTACGCCAAGCTCGTCCCGGCCGCGCCGATCGGCCACGACGGACGCGTCGTCGACACCCCCGAAGTCGCTCACGCGAAAGCCGCGCACGAGGCCGCGCACGCGCACGAGAAGCTCAGTCTCGCCCACGAGGAGGCCAAGTCTGGACTCTATGCTGAGCCCCAGCACGTGCAACTTGTGGCCACGCACTCTTACGCTCCCCATTACGTCTCCGCCGCCCACCAGTGGTGATTTGTCGGCTTGACTTTGCCCCTTGACTCCAGTGCACGGTTATCGTGATTCTGTATTCTCTGTTTGTGTATATTTGACGATGGAAATAAAAATTTTGTAACCTGTATTTGGGATGATTTGGATTATTGGGGATCCTAGCAAACGTATGGGTCGTAGGAAGGGTGTTAAAAACGATCGAACGACCGCTAATTTTTTTCTGAAGAGGGAACTTTCGGTCCTGCTTGTTTGTTTTCGGAATTTTTATTTTCAAGCTTTTTTTCTTGAGTTTACTTTACGTTTTTTCCTTACCTATTGTTGAATAGATTGTCTATGCTGTGTTCTTCAAAGTAAATTTCTCTGTATGAAAAAAATATCGCGCTGTCGCCGCCGCCACGGACAGCTTTATCGGAAAATCGATCATTTTTCGTGAGAAACTCTGGGTGATAAGAAATAAAAAAATTAAAAAGTAAAGTTCTACGCTTTTCACTCATCCAGTTTTACTCCCATTGAAGCTTTGTTCGTGCTCTGATTGGTTGTATGGAAAGTGGCTATATTCGCTCAATGCGGCGGCGAGCCAAGTGATGCAATGCGCAGTGAAATGTTACACTTTTTGTCGGACTATTTACACGAACTATAAACGTCACGATTTTTTTTCGCAAGGATCTGAATGTGGATAAGACTTGACTTTTCGTAAGACACATAAAACCATAACTGAAATATTAGAAAGTAATACATTGTTGCAAAAAAATTTGCAATACATTCCTACTCACTTTTGCGTTTAGTTGTTAATTAACTGCGTGCTACAGTTATATGTAGACAGCTTTATTAGTATCACCCAGTTTCGAAGAGGAATATGCAAAATGAGTGCACATTCGTCACGTTTCGTTATTCTCATTACTATCCTCAAATTGCGGCGTTAATTAAAAACGCGTAAGACTCAGTTACAGCATTTGTGTTGCGTTTTTAAACGGTTGCACACATCGATGGATATTTCCTTCTCGCCAATGTTTCTCCATCCTCAATGCTCATTGTCATAATCACCGAGATCGTCGTCGTGGACGCTGCCGACAGCAAATTTAATTAACTAGGCTAATCACACGCGCCGGCGCACGTGCTTGAAAAACTTTTCGCCAAAATCGACATGAGAAATATTTTTTTCAAAATATCGACTTTTAACCTGTACCATCATTCTCAAGTCGCATATTCTACCCCCGAAAACACTGGTTATTAACCTTTTTTAATCGATTTTGAAAAAAATATTTTTTTGGCGACGAAAAAAATATTTTTTCTGTCAAAAATCGTAGATACGGCTCCGGACCGAAAATCGACCCCAAATTTTTTTCTTTTCAAAATATCGACTTTTAACCTATACCATCATTCTCAAGTCGCATATTCTACCCCCGAGAAACACTGGTTATTAACCTTTTTTAATCGATTTTGAAAAAAATATTTTTTTGGCGACGAAAAAAATATTTTTTCTGTCAAAAATCGTAGATCAGGTTCCGGACCGAAAATCGACCCCAAATTTTTTTCTTTTCAAAATATCGACTTTTAACCTATACCATCATTCTCAAGTCGCATATTCTACCCCCGAAAACACTGGTTACTAACCTTTTTTAATCGATTTTGAAAAAAATATTTTTTTGGCGACGAAAAAAATATTTTTTCTGTCAAAAATCGTAGATCAGGTTCCGGACCGAAAATCGACCCCAATTTTTTTTCTTTTTAAAATATCGACTTTTAACCTATACCATCATTCTCAAGTCACATATTCTACCCCCGAAAACACTGGTTATTAACCTTTTTTAATCGATTTTGAAAAAAATATTTTTTTGGCGACGAAAAAAGTATTTTTTCTGTCAAAAATCGTAGATACGGCTCCGGACCGAAAATCGACCCCAATTTTTTTTTCTTTTCAAAATATCGACTTTTAACCTATACCATCATTCTCAAGTCGCATATTCTACCCCCGAAAACACTGGTTATTGACCTTTTTTAATCGATTTTGAAAAAAATATTTTTTGGCGCCGAAGAAAATATTTTTTCTGTCAGAATAGTAGATCTAGTTAAAAACATATTTTTTTATCCCAAAAATTAAAAGAATAATAATAATAACACAGCAAAAAATCCAGGTGTCATAAATTCGATATATTTGATACTGAACAACAATAAAAAATCATATGAACTGTACAACAAAATCGATAATCCCACATCTCGACGAATCAATCGTCCCAGAAGTGAGCAGGTATATTAATGAACAGGTTGGCAACGAGGGTCAGGTCATCATCGTGGGGTAAATCACCACTGGTGAGAGGAAACGTAG
Organism: Pimpla rufipes; assembly: GCA_963932165.1. Classification (NCBI taxonomy): domain Eukaryota; kingdom Metazoa; phylum Arthropoda; class Insecta; order Hymenoptera; family Ichneumonidae; genus Pimpla; species Pimpla rufipes. Next base: position 23,185,036 of record OZ010630.1, read on the forward strand.
TGGGAGGCGTAAGCGGAGACGGGGTGAGCGGCCACGACGTGAACGTGGGGTGCGGCGTAGACCGAGTGTTTGGCTCCCTCATGAGCGAGGGTGATTTTCTCGTTGACGTGAGCGGCAGCGTGCTCGGCCTTGGCGTGAGCGACCTCGGCGGTGTCGACGACGCGTCCGTCGTGACCGATCGGCGCAGCGGGGACGAGCTTGGCGTAAGCGACGGGCGCGACCGCGTGGTAAGCGTGAGCGACCGGAAGGCTGGCAGCGTAGACGTTGGAGTGATAAGACGTGGCCACGTGGTGGGCAGCCGGCGCGTAGGTCAAGAGGTCAGCGGAGTTGTGGGCCTCTTGGGCCAGCGCGATCTTCTCGTTGACGTGAGCGACCGCGTGCTCGGCCTTGGCGTGAGCGACCTCGGGGGTGTCGACGACGCGACCGTCGTGACCGATCGGCGCACCGGGCACCAGGTGCACGTGCGGCGCGGCGTACGCCAGCGGTGCCACGTGGCTCACGTGGTGAGACGCGTAGAGATGACCCGGCTTGGCCATTGCCACTGCTACGAGGGCGGACAGAACGATCTGCGAACAAATAACAGGGATTAACATTTTTTTTCGTTTTTGGCTTTCTTAACATTTTTTTCATTTTTTTGCATCCATTTTTTTGCAAGAAAAATTTAATTGTCATTTAAAGTAAATTTGATTAAAAAAGTATCTTGTATTACTACTAGCACAATCGCGTGCTTACCCAGTTGATGCAAAAAAATTACAAAAACAATTGTAAATAATCAAGTTTTTAAAAAAACTTCGTGAAAACTATCGCGTTAAAAAAAAACTAATGGCGAATTTGTTGTATACGGGCACAAATGCATCGAAATAAACTGTTAACAAAATTAGAAAAATATAAAGTGTTTTTGCACTTTCTTCGAAATTTCGTCACTTCACTAAAATCGAGGTTACTTTTTTATTTTTTTTTACAGCAATACTTATATCGAAAACGCGATATATTTTGCCCATAGTTTTTTTTTAAGCGGGATTTAAGTCCAAAGTATAATAGTGATATTTAAGTAGCACAATTGTACTAATTATACAGCTTATTGCAAACTTATTAAAAAAAGATGATTTTAAGAGAGGATTTAAAAAAATAAATTATTTTTGCAGCAGATGAGAAAAGTTCTTACGAAACACTTCATGGTGATTGGGATAATTGTCTTCTTAGCGCTGCTGGGATCGGTCCAGTACTCGCTACGAAAGGCGATTGAGTTGTGTCTGATCAGTCTCGTTTCGGGTTTATATATACGCAAGTTTCGTCGATGTACGATCCTGTCGATCGTCGTGTAGTGACATTGAGCGTACGGGAACGGGCCACGAATTCGGCGGTGGCGAAGTCTCGCGTGTAGACGAGGAAAGAGGGCAGAAGGCGTAGAAAGCATGTGAATGAGTATTCGTCCTTGCCGAGGGAAACGCCTAGGCGAGTTTGCCACGAGGCTGGATATGCCGAAATCTCGGGTCGTCGATGTCCAGCGCCGGTCCAGTTCGAAGCTATCCAAAAGGGTCCAGATATCGGTTAAGTAGTGAATTACGAAATTTTCTGTGATGGCCCTTAAGGCGAGGTCGAATCGGGACATGAGTTCCAGATCTGGACCTTCGCGTGGAAATCAATTTCACGTTCCATCTACCTGGTATCACGAATTCTGATGCAACAATCGCGGCGCTGGATTGTTTGTTACGTGGATATATGTAACCCATTACGTTATCGATCAGAGCTAGTGATTTCGTTGAGTAACATAAATCTGATGCAAGGAATTTATGTGTTGTGAGGTTTCCGAAGTACAGGGAACTATGTGTATCAAAATGGCACGTGCTGCTTTTAGTAACGGAAAAAGTATGTCGTATTCCAGGCGAATAATTATTTTTGCAATTTTATTATCGCTTTTTCTATTTTTTATCATACTTTTTGCTTCTGCAATTAACATGCAAATAATTCGTCAAAAACCAGATCATCTTTTTCCGCATTACAGTGCCAAAAAAAGAAAAGAATTACCTAAAAATACGAAACACAAAATAAATAAAAATAAAACAAAAAATATTAAATAAAACACAAAATAAAAATGCCCAAAAAATTCATTCTCAAATTATTTATTGATCCAAAGCGATCGTGGTACAATAATGCAATCGTCGTGGCAGAGGGAGTAGCTCAATTTGCGTCATCCTTAAATCATTCTCGTCGGTGAAATCGTGAACGTCGTCGTCGTCGCGAAAAAAAAAAAAAAAAAACATTCTCGATCCCGCGCGCTACCGAATCGTTCTACAGGCGCAGCGCGAAGGCGGGCGAGGTGGCGATGGTCACGAGGCCGGAATTCCGCGCGGCCTCGTTGACGAGCTGCAGCTTCTCGTTGAGATGGGCGGCCGCGTGTTCGGCCTTGGCGTTCGCGACGGCCGGAGTGTCAACGACTCGTCCGTCGGGCCCGACGGGCGCTGGCGGCGCGGCCGTCGCGACGGACGTCAGCGCGAGCGGCGACCCGAGGGTCAGCCCGATCTCCTGACCCGTGAGGATTCGGGCCAGGCCGCCCGACTGCGCGACCACCACTTGTCCGAGGCTCTGCGGCGCGACCACCTCGACCTCGCCGGACCGCACGGCCTCCCTGGCAAGAGCCACCCGCTCGTTCTGCTGCGCCGCCGCGTGTTGACTCTTCGCCACCGTGACTTCCGGGGTGTCGACGACCCGGCCGTCCGGCCCGACGGGCGCCCCGGGCACGAGGGTCGCGTACGTCAGCGTCGGGACGTCGATGAACGTCGGCTTGGCCACCGAGAGACCGAGGAGACCCAGGAGAAGCAGCGCGATCGACGTCTTCATGATGAATTTATTTCTCGACTGATTACGTTTTTTCTTTTTGTGGAAAAGAGAAACACTCCGACCGTCAACTTCGCCGAAAGCTTGGAGTATTTGTTGCTGGTGGAACTTCGATCCTCGAGATCGATCTGCGATATCGTCGAGACTCGCTCGAGCTTTTATAGTGGATTGTTTTTTTTTAAGATTGTATTTTTTTTTTTCTTTTTTTTAATGAAGGGTTTATAGATATCGGTGTTGTATAATTGTAATAGGAATATAGAGTAGGATGAAACCCTAAGCTTTCTCGGGTCCTGCGGATGGACCGATGATACCGATGGGAATGGATCTGGATCGATTCGTGGCGCGTCTACTGTTTCCTACGCTGCCTTCGCGGCGGCTACTATGGGTGTTGTGTCCGCTCGGCACAAGGTAAGCCTGTTGTAAAACGAGCGCGTCGCGCGGCGTGACGCGATTTTTATCCTGTGTTGCGGATTTGTAACGATCGGCGCTGACGATTTTTGCGAATTTATGCGTGAGAAGATCGGTCGACGATTCTTTAGGCGTTTTAATGATGGTCCTGTCGATGAAGCTTTGAAGCGCGGGAGAGTGAAGACCGAACCCTATTTCGTTTACGCCTCACGTGACCACGGGAATCCCAAGGCCGGCCGGTCCTGGGATCGTTTGGTTGTATTGGCTCTTAGAATTCGCAGACTTATGGCTTTGTTATCGGTAGCGACAGACGAATAAATGTTATTTCTTTACGAAGAAGAGGATAAACAAATTGGAGATGTTTTTCCATTTCAGGGTGTAGCTTTACAAATAGGGTATATGAGTTTTGTAAAAAAAAACATTTTTTTTTGTGGGATCGATGTTGGCAATTTTCGGTACGGATCCGGATCTATAATTTCTGGCGGGAAATTCGAAAAAAAATCATGTAAAAATGGGCTGAAACTAGCGTTTTCGAGGACAGAATATACGACTTGAGAACAGTGGTATGGATTTTAAAAAATCGATATTTTAAAGAAAAAGAAAAAAAATTGCGTGAGGTCGATTTTGGCGATTTTCGGTCCGGAGCCGGTTTTACGATTTGCGGCCAATAAAACCTTGTAAACATTTTTTTTTTTTTTTTTTCAAGAATCAAGTCAAAATAGATCGACTAGAGTGTTTTCAGGAATACAATGTGTGAGTAGGAAACGATGAAATAAACCAAGACGTTATCTCGATCAAAACAACATTAAGACGTAGGTTCCACGCCTTGGTATACGAGAGCGCTTTTATTTCTTCTGCATGAGTGAAAAAAGTCATTAATTCACAGACGGTCCACAAATAATTTTTTTCCTGCTTATTTAAACAAAAAATACGATAAAAAATGAAATATTTTTTCATTCTTTATTTTTCTATTTTTCACCTGTTTAGATTGGCACACCAAAAAATATATATGAAAAAAAATGAAAATGTAAAGATATATGAAAAAATATGAAAACATGAAGATATATGAAAAAATATGAAAACATGAAGATATATGAAAAAATATGAAAACATGAAGATATATGAAAAAATATGAAAACACGAAGAAGTTAAGACAAACATATCAGCTTTACGATACTTAAATCTGCACTAAGCAAAACTGGTCACGCAGCGAACATACGTTGGGGCATCGTTCGTTTGCTCTCTTTAACACAGGGCGAAAAAAAAAACCGTCGAGCCAGACTATGTCCGGGCTGCGATAGCCCCGAGCAAGAGAATGTCAATGTCAAATACGTATCAGGTTTATTGGGCAGGGCGTGGTTGGCTCTCCGCGTGCGCGTATGGGTCGCCTCTCCTGGCGTATATGGTAGCGTCTGGCGAACACCTCGGGAGCCCCATCCGCCTTACCGTGCAGCCCGCGAAGACAGCATCGAGGAGCACGCGAGAGTCAAAAGGGGTATATAAAGCCGGGGCGAGCGATTCGTGGTACATCCAATCCCAACCCAACAGTTGTCTTGGCGAGTACTGTTCCTCAGCAGCAGCAGCGCTAAACGATAGCTAAACCTCAAAACCCCAAATCATCATGAAGGTCTTCGTAAGTAGCGCAACCACCACGAATATCGCAATTTCGATCCTGCGAAAAAAATAACCCGGAAATCTCGAAATTCAGCATCGCTTGATGTACTAATAGTTTAAACAGATGATTAACTTTTTACAAAAAAAAAATTAAAAAATACAAAACACAACATTTAGTGCAATTTGAATACCCTCTAATTTCGATCCGCCATTTCGTGCATCTCGCCACAAAATGGCGGCCTAGCAAAAATAAAAAAAAATTCCAAGCTAACCTACAGTAGAACCCCGATTAACCGGGATCGGATTAACCCGGTTAATCGAGGTTCTACTGTATTTTAACCCCCTCAAACATCATTCAGTGGCGATTTTTTATTTTTTTTTCAAATTCCCAAACAAAACATTCTCTCGCCTATGACAACCCGATTGTCTCAATGTTCCAGATTGTTCTCTCCGCTCTGGTAGCCGTGTCCGTAGCGAAGCCGTCGATCGGCTACCTCGCGCCGGTGGCGTACGCGAAGCTCGTCCCGGGCGCGCCGATCGGTCTGGACGGTCGGGTGGTCGACACGCCGGAAGTGAGTTACGCAAAGGCCGAGCACGCGGCCGCGCACATCAACGAGAAGCTGAGCCTCGCGAGCGAAGCCGTGAAATCGGCGGACTACGTCGCCTACGCGGCCGCGCCGATCGCCGCGGCTCCCGCGGTTCAGCTGACGAAATACACCGCAGGTGGCGCCCCGATCGGTCTCGACGGTCGCGTCGTCGACACCCCCGAGGTCGCCTACGCCAAGGCCGAGCACGCGGCCGCTCACATCAACGAGAAGATCGAGCAGTCGAGCGAGGCCCTGAAATCGGCCCAGTACATCTCGTACGCCGCCGCCCCGGCGATCGCCACGAGTTACGCCGCCGCCCCGGCGATCGCCACGACCTACGCCGCCGCCCCGCTGATCGCCGCGGCTCCCGCCGTCCAGCTCACGAAGTACACCGCAGGTGGCGCGCCGATCGGTCTCGACGGACGCGTCGTCGACACCCCCGAGGTCTCGTACGCCAAGGCCGAGCACGCGGCCGCTCACATCAACGAGAAGATCGAGCAGGGAGCCGGACTCATCAGGCAATCGCCCCTCCTCGTCACGTCCTACGCCGCCGCGCCCGCCTACGCCACCGGCTACGTCCAGCACTACTACTGAGCGCGACGCCGACCAAGTCGTTTTCTATACATACTGTAATTAGACTACTTGATAATGAACCAAAAAATCGTCAATCGGCAGCCATCGTCATCGATATGAAATAAATTCTTTTTACACCTTACGGATTTGTTGTTTTTGTCTTTGGGGTTTAGGAGTGAGAGGAGAATTTTCTGGGGGCTTTGGATGTAGTCATAATTTGATGGTATTGAAAGGATCGTGGAGAATATTTTTTGGCTGAAGCAGAACAATTTGTGGTTTGTTTGTCTTCACGCTTTTGGGCAGCCAAGTTTTGCATAAATTAGCTGAATTTTGCTTTTATGTTAAACTTTTTTTTTTGAGGTACAAAATTGTTAAAACTGAAAAGGAGATAAATCGGTACGTGGGATCGAGTTACAGAGTAAAAATGCGTGACTTCTTACGTTCTGCGAGCTGCCGATCGTTCTTGAATCAGATATACCCGCCGTATGGTAAAGCGAGTCTTGACCTTTGTTTGGCTGAAAAAGAATAATTTACGGTTTGTTTATTTTCCCGCTTTTGGAGAAACCAGTTTTTGTCAAAGTTAGTTTGATTTCGCTTATATATCAAACTTTTTTTTTAGCGTAGTACAAAAAAATGATAAAATAAGAAATAAGATAAATCGGTACGTGGGATCGCGATTGCAGAATAAAAATGCGTGACTTCTGTTCCGCGAGCTGTCGACCGTTCCTGAATCAGATATCCACCGAGTGGTAGAAGCGAGGCTTGGCCTTTATTTGGCTGAAAGAGAACAATTTACGATTTGTTTATTTTCCCGCTTTTGGAGAAACCAGTTTTTGTCCAAATTAATTTAATTTCGCTTAAATATGAAACTTTTTTTTTTAGCGTACGACAAAAAATGATAAGATAAGAAATAAGATAAATCGGTACGTTGGATCGCGATTGCAGAATAAAAATGCGTGACTTCTGTTCCGCGAGCTGCCGACCGTTCCTGAATCAGATATCCACCGAGCGGTATAAATCGAGTCCTGACCTTTCTTTGGCTGAAAGAGAACAATTTACGATCTGTTTATTTTCACGCTTTTGGACAAACCGATTTTTGGCAAAATTAGCTCGATTTTACTGCAATATTAATCTTTTTTTTTAGCGTACGACAAAAAGTGGATAAAATAAAAAATAAGGTAAATCGGTACGTGGAATCGCGATTGTGGAATAAAAATGCGCGAGACTTCTTCTGCCCCGCGAGCTGCCGTCCGTTCCTGAATCAGATATCGGCCGAACGGCAGGAGCGAGTCCTGATCTTTATTGGCCCTCCCGACACGTGTGGGTCTCCGATCGCTGCCCACGGAGGTTGCGCCGGGGCTAAGCACGTAAGCGGCATCGGTTTATCGGCTGCGCCAATAGTAACAGCTTTTGTTTCGCCATTCACTCGCCGCAGGTCGATCGGCCGGACGTGTCGCGCGCCGAGACCCAAGAGGTGACTGCTACGCAGCCAAGGCTAACGTAATCTAAGCATTGACGCCAACGCGTATTCGCTGACACCGCATAAAACAATTGTAAATTGATAACGTCGCGCGAGCCAAACGTATGGACATTTCTGTGCCATTATTCTGAATAGACCGAACGAGCTCGGAATCCCTGCAAGAAATTCTAAATTATTATCTAGGAGAAAAAATCGATTTTGTTATTACATGTTATTTATATAATTGATAATCAATTATAATTGACAGTTAATTCGTACTATGAAGATAATTTCGCTTCGTAATTGGATCACAGGAAAGAGACGTACCTTGACATTTTTTAATTCACAGTTGTTATCATTATTATTATTAATTTTTTTTTCATTGATTGTCGGTGATGATCGTTCGACAGACTTTCGTTAATTCGATCACGCAAGAGCGCGACACAGCGCTCGACCTCGCGCAACGAGAAAGGAATCTCACATACAGGCACCAGCGAGCAACGAGATCGCCTCTGTTTGTCAGCGCTGAGAAAGCTTTCGTGTGTGAAATTCGCAGCCGAGTCGCGAACCTCGCCGCGCGGCGATCGCCAGGGACGAACTTTCCGTGCACTCAATGTAATCGCCTTCTTCCTCCGCGATCTCCTTGAGCGTGGAATATTTCGTCGGGACACAAAAATTTGTTGCCCCAACGTTTCACGAAGCTTGCATCAAATTATTTTTAATTACTAGTTAATTATAAAAATAGGCGGTTATTTGAGTGAAATAAATTAAATTGACGCGTTTCCATCCAACAGATCCAAATACCGAAATTATAAGGAATAATAATAATAATGACATTTTATTAAATTATCATTAATTACCCAATTATAATTAGTAATAAGTTCGAGCCTTTATCATCGATCCCAGAAAAACATGAATAAATCGTAAATCAATCGACGCGTTCAGATCCAACAGGCCCAAATACCAGAATTAAAAGAAATAATAATAATAATGCCATTTTATTAAATTATCATTAATTACCCAATTATAATTTGTAATAAGTCCGAGCCTTCATCGATCCCAGAAAAAAAATCAATAAGTCGTGAATCAATTGACGCGTTCCGACCCAACAGATCCAAATAGCAGAATTAGGAACTGTCAGACTGACGTTCCGGAACGATACCGAGAGATTGATTAACGCGGCTCACAGGTTTGATGCTTGGCTTTGAGCTACACGAGTTATGCATCGATTCGAGCATTATTTATTACATATTCCCTTCTCCCGATATAGGCGCGATCGTCGTTCCGCATTGGGAGCCGCACGTTGGCTGTCCTTTCGTGTGGCAAGTGGGGTCCGAGCGCGCGCGCGTTCGGCCTCAGCCGATCCGATACCGATCTACATCGATCATTTCTACACCGTGTGGCGCGTTACGTTTCGGCTCGCCCGTGAAAATCGACGCGCAATGGCTTTTTTCGGAAGTTCTGCGCGCGCTCTCGGCCTTTCCCAACACGAGATTCCCGCGCCGATCGACCGGACCCGCGGAACGAATGTCGAAAAACCGGTGAAATGAGTGCGTGCTCGACGTGCTCTAGGCACGTCTGAGCACTCTCGAGCGTAACTACTCAACGGAATCCACTTGTTACGCAGCTGTTGGGCCAAGCGGTTGTGTTATAATATGGCAGTAAATAATACGGCGCAGGATGTTATTATTTCTTACTTACCGATGTCGATTTATGTACAAAATAATCATAGTCTGGAAACATAGTATTTAAAACGTGAGAAGAAATGTTTCAATCCCTTTTTCCGGTCACATGAAGAAGAATTTATGCAACCGCGACTTATTTTTATTGACTTGAAAATTGTACATAATTATTACTTTCAATGATGGTATTAATAATAATGATAATAATAATAACAATAATAATAGTAATAATAATAATAACAATAATAATGCTTATACTAATAGTAATAGTAATAATAATAAATATTTTATGTTTTAATACTCACTTCCATCTGATTTGTGATACCGATTTTGAGTAATTTGTTACTCGTTCGTGTATCTTATAATGTGGCTACTCGTATTCGAGTGTCGACAGCGGGTGACTAATGGCTCTGCGCTGGGCAGATTGAAAAACGAGCAGCCTCGCGGCGATTCCTAGACATTCCCCGATGGTGTCACATTATCGGTAAGGAAATCTCGACATATCACAGATCCCTTCGGCTCAGCTCGACAAGCCCTTCGCGTGTCTCAAATTCTAGGCAAGACACCCGCGAGACATCTCTTTTTACCGATCGCAACTCTGTTGATCGGTAATTTTGTGCGCATTCGTGACTATACTCACGTTACCGATCTCCGCCGATAAGACGCGCCACGAGCGTAGAAACGAGCGAGAAGGACACGCAGAATACATTTTATGGCTTCTCTTACGAACCGCGAAGGGTTTCCTCACGCCGATCGGCTCGTTTCACCCGACGATACTCGCGGACTGGTGGAACTTTTGCGGCAAAAAACATCGGCAAAAGACACTTTCTAACATTGCCCCCCTGACACCGGTGTGTATATCACGTGGGGGGGTCCGAGCGCCGTTGCTAAATACATACCGATTTTTTGTTCGCCACCGACTTTGCTTTGATTCGCACGAGGATTTGGCAACGCAAAATTCCACGGATGCCTCACGATCGACACTCGAAGGACGATATCTCGAGGTGGCGCAGTCGTGACTACCGATTTTCGCGAATTTCTCGCCGATACACAGCGACCATTGTAGCGGTTATTTTATTTTATATAGATATATTTTATTATACGAGAGGCGGCGTGATATATTGTGTACAGTTGTGCTACTAGAGTGGCAAGGATCGCGACCCCATTACAGGTCGGTTGGAGAATATCGAGGTATCACGGTAGCCGAGCTATTGCCGCTCCTGTGTAGCTGCTGGCTTTCACGGTGTCAAGATCCATTTGTCGATCGGCCATTTGACGCCCCCCCGCACACCTCGCTCAACGTGTCGACAATTACCATGCACATGGAACTGTAACCAGAGGACGTTGTACCTCGCGCGCTATATCGGGAAATAGCGAACATCGGTCTCGCGATCGAGATCGAGTTTGGTCGTCATTACCGATATCCGACGATATTTTTTTTATTCATGTTTCAATGTTTTTAAATTTTATTTATTAAAGACGAAAACTGCGTTTGATAAAAATCCACTATGAATTATTTATTTTTAGCTTTTGTAACGTAACGAATAATTTTCTCCCATAATTTGTTACTACAATTGTTAACCAAACTAACAATATGCGTAATTCCTGTATTCATTATTTACTTTCCGTCAATGTAAAAAAAATTATTATAATAGACGAGTCAAAACTGCTCGAAATTCCTGAGCTTTTTTTTACGCACAAAAATCCAACACCCGAATTTTGTTTAATTACGAAAAACGATGGATCCTTGTTTGCGAGACTGAAAGTAAGTAGCTCGTCTCTTCTAGGAAGCCGGGTGGTCTCCGGCGGTCTGACGATATCTCTCGTGGTAAATATATGTGACGTCGAGTCCTTGCACTTTGCTTAACGCCTATATACGCGCATGTGCGGCAAGCAGTACACACGCTGCTCGCGGTATAATGCATTATACCGCGTGGTACACGTGAGCAGTGTGGGAATGCGCGTTCGCTCTGTTACCATCGAAGAGTCTGTCCTTCGAGCCCCGGTCGAGTCCTTCGCCGGTTCAGGGCTGGTCCGAGTCAGCCTTTATGTACCTTCGCGGTAGGTACCAACTGCCTAATATATTTACATATATTTTTATACACGCGCATATATAAATATAAATATATATAGAGACAGACGGACATTCGCAAACTCGGACCGCGCGTCTTTGTTTCGAGGATCCGCTTCGCGAGTACCGAGAGTTCCATGCACCTCGCAGTTCCAACAGTCATCGTCCTACGCCTACGACCCGAGGAATGCACATTAATATTCCTGCCTATCTTCGCGAGTGTAATAATACGTCGCGCAATTAAATAAAGAAAAATAAGCGCTTGAATCATCGACGATGAATTGGAAGAATTATATACATATAATGAGTATTGGCCTCTCGTAATTATAAACAATATAAAAAATAAGCGATGGAATCGTCGATGATATATTGGAAAAATTTTATAGAAATCTCTGTGGAGTCTCATTCGCCTTGGATGACTATCTGATAAAAATCTCACCTTCCGCCGTGCGATTCGATCACGGATGTGACCGTTCAATGACTACCGAATGGATGCCACTTCTCCTTTTTTCAGATCATTTTTTTTCGTCACACCGATCCGCCCACTCGTGGATACTTCGCATCGGGAACTGTGTAGCGAAATTCCGTCGAAACAAGATCAATTGATATGTTTTTATCGCATCAAAAAATTGTAAACTGAAAATAATGGTAAAAAATATTTTTTTGTAAAGTTTAAAAAATGTTCGACAAAACTTATTCTCAAAAATTAAAAAAACTCAGTCCAGTTTCTATAGAACCAGAATGATCCTCGTGTAAAAAAAAAACTTAGCACCGAGTATCCATAAAACACACCTCCAACAATGTCCCGTTCACAGCAATAAAAAAAACCAGTTTCCACCGATCCGTCTTCGCGACTCGACCCCCAGTCCCAACATCCCCGGATCATAAACCCCATATGAACTCCCAAACCTGTTGTTTAATCAACCCACATCGCACTCGCCGATTGACTTCCGCGTTACTTCCGACCCCCTCAGGCCCCAGTCCGGCTCCACCCGGAGACAAACGCGAGTGTCTGTGACGGTGGGGGGGAGGGGAGGGGGCGTCAGGATCGCTCGAATCGTGCGTGTTGTGCAGGTCCTCGGTGAAATGTCAAGGTCAATCGGGGCCAACGTGACTACCACCTTCGCGGGCAGGAGGAAAGCGTGTGGGGCACACGCGCGGGGGGAGCGTGGGGTGTGGCCAGCCGCGAGTTTCTCGCGCATAGACGGCGAGCGGACGCGGCTCGATCGTTTCCCCACGTTTTGTATGTGCCAAGACACGTTTTACGTGTGTGCGCGCCGATTGACTCGCGGGAGTTTGCCGATCTCCGGCCTCTGTGGCTCCCTCCAGGTCGCCGTGTTAAAGCGGATTGTACGTCGCTCGGTTGCCCCCGCGGTGGGACCGGGAGGGGGCGCTGCGGGGGGGTGGGCGCGGGGGGGACCCGGGTGACCGGGGGACACCGCGGGCCCCCGCTGTATAAAACACTGGGGCCCACCTTCACCAGGAACACAAACGAAACAGCCGTCCCTCCGTGAATATAGCGGAACGGCGAGAGAGCGAGTCCCCCCCGGTTGAGACCATCAGGAAGGAACAACGCGGCGAGTACTGTGAAACGACAGCAGCGCTACGAAAAAAATAAACATCAACCCACCGGGAAATTAGACCGAGGGACTCGAATTTTTGGAGAAGAAAAAAAAACAGCCGGAACGTCATCATGAATTGTCTGGTGAGTGTCGAGTGAGGCTTGATTGTTGTCGACCTTGAGTGGAAGTTGGGGTTGGGATTGAGGATTTGAGACACGGGGGCGATTTGGGGTTGGGTGGGGTTGTTGAGATAATTGAGATATTTAATTGTTTTATTTATTTATTTATTTATTTATTTATTTATCTATTTATTTGTTTATTTATTCCTTCGTTAATTTATTTATTTATTATATTTCAAAGGTTACAAACCCTCGAAAGTATACAAGAAAAATCCTAACAACGCGCTGATAATTATTACTCCGTTTCAATTACCTTCCGTCTCGTTAGTCATTTGAATTTCACGCGCCTGAAAAAATCGAGTCATTGTGCAAAACCTTTTTGCATCTACGCCCTGAAAATTGCACCGGATAGCAAAGGGGATGACTCGGAATTCTGAGGTCAGAATAATCCTCGCAACGCGCATATGAAATCGTTGCCTGAAAAGAAAAATCAACCCTGATTATGCACAGACTGTGGTGTCCCATTGCAATTGTCTCTCTGATCTCGTTAGTCAACCGAACGTCAGGCGCCAGAGACAATTGAATCGTTGCGCAATATTTTTTGCTGTTACGCTCTGGCCACTCTGCAACTCTGCATGATTAGACACCCGGGTCTGGTTTATATTGCGCAACTCGCGGCCCTCGCGACCTTTGTCGGATCCGCGAATCCCTCTTCTCCCTCTCGCGCTCTTTATATACTCCACTTAGTCCGTGGGGTCTCGTTCTCCTTTTGCCGGAGCGATCTTGTCGTGAGAAGATTAGCCGAAGAGAAAGGTACGGAATAGCCCCGATGCACTATGGGCGTAGGCTCGACCGGTGAACTTAGGGGAGATTCAACAATGCTCGGAAAGACCGATCCTTTGTATAGTCACACGGGGCGCATGTGATTCATATGGCGATGTCTGCTTTGAGCAAATTTACTCGTCGGTGATATTTATGGCGCCTACAGAGACGTCGCTGTTGTCCCAGGTTAACGTGGGTACACTGGTAGAAAATCTGTGGGGTTACATGCGGCTCTGGTCATGCCCTGAACAGAGCAGCATTGTCCCTGCTGGGGCCCTAGCCGGGCCTGAGTTGGGCCGAATTTAACGCTAAAGATTTTCTACTATAATTTGGGAAGGGACCACACGTTTATTATTCATTGCTTCATGTACTTTGCCGAAAAAAAATATACTCCAAAATATGCCACTTTTCGAAAAAAAAAACAATTTTCATGTTTTTATATATTTTTCGTTCATAAAAAAATACATAATATATACTCTGCTTCCAAATAATTGTTAAAGATATTTTTTCAGAAACATCCTTTTCGAAATATATTTCAAAACATATGATTTTTAATGTATTACAAAAAATAAATCATATATGCAAAATATTACACATCTTTTTTCTCAAATGTATTTTATTATTTAGTGAAATTTTTCAAGTAAAATCGACCAAAATCTGACAATAAAAAAATTTCTCACATGTGATATATGCAGATATGTGTAGATATTACACATATCTTTTTGCCCCCAAAATGTATCCCATTTCTCAGCAAAATTGTTCAGAAAACCCGAAAACGAGCTCGAATATTCCGTGATCCACAGATCGTTGTGTTCGCACTGGCAGCGGTGGCAAACGCCGGTTACCTCGGCTCGCCGGACTACGGCGAGTCGGCGGCCTATCACCAGCCGGCTGGTCATCACCAGGCGCAGCCCCAGAGATTCGCGCCCCCGGCGCCGGTCGGCCACGACGGCAACGTGATCGACACCCCGGAGGTCGCCCAGGCTAAGGCGGCCCACTTCGCGGAATTCGCTCGCGCCGCCGCCCGCGCGGTCGAGGACAAAGCCCAGGGTGGACCGTCCTACGCCCAGGAGGGCCACAACTCGGCCGCCTACGCTTACCGACCGCAGCCCCAGCCCACGCCGGCCGCGTATCCGGTTCGCCAGGCTTACGCGTCGCCCGCTCCGGTTTACGCGACTTCCGGCCCGGCCCATCACGCCCCGGCCGCCCCGGCCCAGTATCAGCCCAGCTATCAGGCGCCCCAGCAGCGCTACGAGCAGCCCCGACCCAGCCCGGCCTACGCCGGCAACAAAGTCCAATACCAGCCGGCGCCGCTCGCCGAGGACGGCACCGTCATCGACACACCGGAAGTCGCCGCGCTCAAGGCCGCCCGTCTCGCCGAGCTCGCCGACGCCGAAGCCAGGGCCTACAAGGCCGGCCCCTCCGACGAATACGCCGGTCACGGTCAAGGTCGGTATTTTGGTGGACTTTTTTTTATATATGTTACGGATTAATTCGGAGAGATTGGTTCGAATTTTTCTGTTCGTATATATTTCTTTGTTCGTATAGGTAATTTTTTTGGTTGGAACGCGATAGATTGATTGATTGATTGATATGAATTTTTGGTGGTAAGGAAAATGAATTGGCTGGTAGGAAATTTGGCACCGTAAACGAATATTTTTGGCTTAGTTGAGGATGCAAGTTGGTTAGAAACGATTTTTTTTCTTTTATTTATTTATTTATTTTTTTCATTTATTTTCATTTATTTTTCTTATTTATTCATTTTCATGTATTTTTCTTATTTATTTTAGTTCATTTATTTTTCTTATTTATTCATTTTCATGTATTTTTCTTATTTATTTATTTTCATTTATTTTTCTTATTTATTTATTTATCCATTTATTTTGCATCTATAATCCGAGCAATCACCGGTGTTTGCTATCGGCTGATAAGAAGGTTAAGCATAGATCAGAAACCTACGGAGTTTAATCGAATCGCTTGTTCGGTTCGGATACACCGAGACCAGATCTGGTAACCCGGGTCACCTATCGCAGCCGCGTTGGCGTCGTTACAATTCAGCCCCGCGATATGCCCACTGGTATTATCCCCGTGTGTACGGAGCAGTCGACTTCGCGAGGATCGTGTTATATGTAATTTCTGTCTCGCCTCTCTGGCATACCGGTAGTAAACCGAGGGCACGACACGGGTAGAACCGGTTTTTACGTGGCTACTATATCCACTCACGGGGAACAAACGCGGATGAAACGTTTCCCGTACTATTAATCGATCAGACCTTCCCATACCGGACTGTCCTGTCATTATCGTATTTGCATTTTTAATCTGCTGTTGCTCGATTTTCGTTCAAAATATGTCGAGTCACTCCCGTGTGATTTTTTATTTCTTCTTTGCTCGTGAATTTTTTAATTTTTTGTTGCTCGATTTTTGTCTAGAATTGATCGAGTCATTATCGTGTGTATTTTTTACATTTTTTGTTGCTCGATTTTTTGTTTAAAATTCGTCGAGTCGTGTATATTTTTTATTTTCTTATTGCTCTATTTTTGTTTAGATTTTTTCGAGTTATTATTATGTGGATTTTTTTTTATATACGGGTTTTTTGTTTGTAATTTGTTGAGTCATTATAGTGCGGTTTTTTAAAGTTGTTTGTTGTCCGATTTACGTTTCTGATTCATCGAGTCATTCTCGTAAGGATTTTATTTATTTGTTGTTGCTTGACTTTTATTTAGAATACTCGGGACACCAGGGTGGCCAAGCTCAAGGTGCCTACAACGCTGGTTACAACGCCGGCCGCAGCTACGCCCCACAACAGCAGCTCTCGGGCTACTCAGCCCCCCAACAGGCTTTCCCGAGTCACGGTGCTCCCTACGGAAAGCCCGCTTTCCAGCCCGCGCAGGCTTATCAGCCGCACAGCTATCAATCCTACTAGCCTAGCTGTATATCAATACGACCATCCACGCATAATAAAAAAAAAAACATCACCGCACCAAGCGCACGACTCCTGAAATCCTGTAAATAATCTAGGAAAATAAATTCTTTTCTACTGTACGTCGGTTGTTTTATTTTACTTAATTAATAGATCTAATTTTTTTCGGAAACATGTGAGTTTTGCTATGGAAAAATTAATTCGTTCATTGAGCTTTGAATTAATCGGGGCAGAAATATTTTATTTCTAAATAAGATCCTTGATTTATAAAAAAAGCTGAACGAAAAATGCGGCCTTGGCCATCAGCCAGTACAAAATTTGAGCTACGTCGAATTAATAAACTTATGCAATCTCAGATAAAAAAATAAGATAGAAATAACAATTAATGAAAAAAATATTATTTTGTCGGATTAAAAAAATGAAGCTCCGACGATTTTTTTTTTTTTTTTCATATATAAACTGTATAGCTGACCAAACCGCAGCCTGGATTCCCTTACGTGTCGCGATTAATCGCAACCGGTGTAATAGAAGATTAGGAACGAGGTGCCACTCGTAGATCTTCATTCGTCGCATGATCGCTGCAGTCAAACCCGACCGCACGGTGCGTGTCAAAAAAATCATAATAATAATACAGGGACGCACGCGGCCGAGAATCCCCCAACGACTGAAAACATTTTTCCGATTACGCAAACGATCGATAACCGCGCGATTATTGCGCTGATACGAATCACCGAAAGAAAAGCGGCGGCTGCCTCGGTTTGTCCTGCGGTTTGCCCTACCCACGCGGGGCAAAACTCGCCGCTGGAAATTTCTTTCGTTACCGCAACGCGCGACAATCGTTATTTCGCAACTGGCGGCCACCGACGTTGACAGATTCCGTTTTTTTTTTCCTCTTTTGTCCCTTCTTTTATAGTTGCAAATTGTTGTCTTTGATTTATCACCTCCTTCTCGCTCGCACTCCGCACCCTCCCGACAGTCATATATCATAGACCCCGTTCCTCTCTGTGCTCTCGTGCTTCGCGTAGACGTTATTGCCGGAGACACGAAGATTTACGGTAATTTGGCCGCCACATTCTCTTCGAGTGTCTAAGTACCAACAACGAGAGCCCAATGTGGAGTACACGTGAACTTAAATTTTACCTTTGGTCATTAATATTATCATTATCATTATCATTATTAATGTTATTATCATTGTCATTATCGTTATTATCATCGTCATTATCGTTATTACTGTTATCGTTATCATTATTGTCATCATCATCATCATCATCATTATTGCCATTACCGTTATTGTTATCATCACTATTATTATTGTTATTATTATCACTATTATTATCATTATTACTAGCATTATTGTTCTTGTTACTATTCTTGTTGTTATTATTATTATTAATATTAATATTATTGAAAATACATAAAATGAGACAGATTTAAGACATAGACGTGCAGCACATTAATACTGTACATATTGCCAACAGGCAATCAACCGAAGTCGTTTAGCCTGAACATTATCATTATTTCGATATTACGTGAACTTATCATCACAATTCCCATCGATAATGCTCTGCAAACTTCTACAATATGTAAAGTATTTATACATTTTTTTCCCCCCCTCAAAAACTTCCCTCGGCTCATTCCACGAGGCGTGTCGCATTCCCCCCGCGCGCGAGCGCTATGCATTATTTGCGTGTGAAAAGCAATACACCAAACGTGCCGCCCCCGTTTATGGCCACGAGAGAGGAGCGCGAGACGACGATAAGAACGCGAGCGGCAAGAACGAGGCGCGAGAGCTCTAAATCCCGAGTGTATATGGATACGAAATATAATTCGATTGCGGCATAGGTCATCCGTGACCTCGTGAGAATATTCAGGGAACGTCTCGCGGGCGCGCGCGCGCGCGCGGGGAGAACGGAAAAGAATGCGCGCGCGATCTCCACCTCAGCGCCGGCGGCGCAACGAGAGCGGCGACGGCGGCGGCGGCGTCATGATACTCGTCTGATTGCAGAGCAGACGGTTATTGAGAGACTCGAGAGACGCGGCCGGCGGACTCGGCGGCTAAGGAAAGGTCAGGAACCGAACCAGAGCGGCGGCTCCCAAACCCCCCCCCCCCCCTTCAACACTGCGCACCAAGCTGCGCCGCTCGGGCGAGTTCGGTGTGTGTGTGTTGTTGTTGCTGTTGTTGTTGTTGTTGTTGTGTTGTGCATTCTGCATTACGTTTCATCAACCGTCCACACGCTCCGGCCGCGTTAGGCGTAATTCGCTGCCACACGGAATATGCGGTTTATGGTAACGCGCGCACCGCCCGAGCTTCGTTGTGTATCGAGCGGGGGAACGCGGGGCAAAATGGGACGCGTGAGCGAAAAATGACTCTACGACGATACATATAGTGGATTTTTAATACATTTCACCCCCCTCCCCCACAAAACTCGATTTCCATCGGCGATTTTGAGTGTCGGTGCAAAGAAATGATTCTGGGGCAATGTGGGACACTCCCCAAATTCGGCACTGAGCGCTGCTGGATATCGTCAGCGCTCAACTATTTATGGCACTATGTCTACAAATGAAGGTGAGACACGGGCATGAGTTTTCTGGAAGTTTTCCTATTCGCGTCAAGTGGACGACTGATAGAAGCCTTGAAAAAAATATATATATATATACATATTGAGTCAGTCTTTCTTATGCTGAAAAAAAAAAAAAAAAAATCGGAGGTCACTTTTCTCTATATAAAAAAATGGGAAATCACTTTTCCATATATGAAAAAAATGGGGGTTAATTTTCTCCTATATTAAAAAAAATAGGGAAGTCACTTTCCTCTATATAAAAAATAGGATGTCACTTTTCCCTCTATTTTCCGGTTTCGTTGAATTGTATTCCAGAAACGCGATTCTCCAAAAATGTCGGAGCGTTCCATTTTTCCCCGTATAGTCATATCGGAAATGTAAAAAAATGACTTCCCATTCAGCCCCAGCGTCCCATTTTGCTTCGTGTTCCCCTACTTATATGAATTCGGTGCTGCTGCTGCAGACAGGCAGACACAGACTGTGCGTTCGTTGCACACACTGTGAAATTTTAGCTGATTGTCAGGCACCGAGTGAGTGGGACGCGCGCGCGCGTTTCCAGGACGTTAATTATATCTCGTATGTACCGCGGCCGCACCGGGTATTTATATCCCCGAGACGCTTTGGCAATCACGCGAGGCGCTGCCGCAGATCTCGCAGGCGGGAAGAATGCGACGCGGGAAAACGTATCACAAAGCAATTTAACCTCAATATTACGAATTCGGTTCGCACACAGCCAGTCGAGGCGGGACGACGACGGGGAGGCCGCGAGTCGCTCGACTCGGTAGCCCAAAATCAACAGCTCGACACACCGCGAAATTGGTGGTGCCGCGCTTATCGCGCTTCTTCCTGGAATTAACGGCGCATGCAGGATTGCCAACTTTCCAGTTTTAACGATTGGGACGCCGGTGGATCGTCGGGACCGGGAATTACCCGATCGCTTTGCCAACAGCTGAGTCTCGGATCGAGCCGCCTTTTTTTTTGCTCGATTGAACTGCGAATTAATTTTCCTACCGAATTTCCGAAACGATTGATGTTCGCGAAAAAAATCGACAGTCGAATTATTCTCCGCTTGATACTGGATTTATGCGGAAGAAATTGTATGTAAACTTGAGGTGAAAAAAAAAAATATATAGCACGAAAAACATTTAACGATAAAATCAGTGACCTTTTTTAGAGACAAAATAATCTAGGAAAATAAATTCTTTTCTACTGTACGTCGGTTGTTTTATATTACTTAATTAATAGATCTAATTTTTTTCGGAAACATGTGAGTTCTGCTATGGAGAAATTAATTCGTTCATTGAGCTTTGAATTCAACGGGGCAGAAATATTTTTTTTCTGAATAAGATCCTTGATTTATAAAAAAAGCTGAACGAAAAATGCGGCCTTGCCCATCAGCCAATACAAAAGTTGGGCTACGCCGAATTAATGAACTTATACAATCGCAGATAAAAAATAAGTTGATAATAACAATTAATGAAAAAAATATTATTTTGTCGGATTAAAAAAATGAAGCTCCGACGATTTTTTTTTTTTAATATATCGATCGTCGGGACCGGGAATTACCCAGTCGCTTTGCCAACAGCTGCGACTCGGATCGAACCGCCTTTTTTTTCCTCGATTGAACTGCGAATTAATTTTCCTACCGAATTTTCGAAACGATTGATGTTCGCGAAAAAAATCGACAGTCGAATTATTCTTCGCTTGATACTGGATTTATGCAGAAGAAAATTTATGTAAATTTGCGGTGAAAAAAAAAAAAATGTAGCACGAAAAACATTCAACGATAAAATCAGTGACTTTTTTTAGAGACAAAAGTAGCAGCGAAGAAAATCAATTTCATCGGCGAATACTCGTTATGCTGTTGCACTTGTTTCTCCTGGCTTATTTATTTTGTTTTCTCAATTCGCGAGTCGATGCGTATCGCGGTGTAAATAGACAAACATCGAGCCTCGTGGTCTCGCTTGTTACGTCGCTTGACGGATTATTCGTGTTACAAGATACCGCAATGTACCGCGGGCGCGCTCGTTGCGTGGATATTAGGCACGCCACGTGGCCCTTGCGCAAGTTATTTGTCTCTGTCTCCCTCCCCCTATCTTTACGTACGGCCAGGACTGATACGTGTGTACACAGGACCCTCGTACGTTATGGGAGCAGGACGTTTGCACTGTGTTCATAATAAATTAATTCATTCGATTATTATCAGAAATGTTCGTAATTTTTTTGATCTGTATTTAATATCGGTAAGCGAACAACGTCCTGGCGTGACAACAAATCGGCGCCAAAATGTCTAAGTGCAGAAACATCTTGGCGTCAAAACATCTAAGCGCCGAAACATCCTGGCGCCGAAAAGTCTTGGCCGAAATGTCCTAGTATGACGAAACGTAGTTATTGCTACTGATTTCCAGATGTTCAGCGTTTTCTGCCGACAATAAACACGTATAGTGTGAAAACAAAAATTAATTGCTACGCAGTCCATTTTTTCAGTTGACGATTTAATCGTCAATAATTAATTCAGTATAACGAAATCCTGATCGTTTGAAGCCTAAACGGACGTCATAATTCAATAATTTCTGATAAACTAAACTAGTAAATTAAATAATAAAATAAATCGTGAATAGATAACAATTAGATAATCATGGGATCCAGACCAAGTTAAAGTCTATATTGACTGATTCAACAGTTCACGTCTTCTTTACCTTAAATATCAATTTCTTCAGTATTTAATTCTGGTTAAAATATTACGTTTGAAAATGTAATTCTTCATAAAGAATTATAAAGAAAAATAATTCATCGTATTGCGATCGAGTTTTAGCTTCGAACTTCTTACGTCGTATTCGGGTCGATTAATTCCAGCCAATCCGATAGCCAGGAGTAAATCGTTTCCCCGTGAAAGTCCCAGATACGTAGATACGAAATGGAGAGTTTGGCTGCTCGGTTATCGGCGATTATCGACGGAGATGGTCGCTCGTGCCACACGTGGGTGACGCAACCAATAGTGTCTCGCACCTGTTGCGGATTATTTTTTCAGTCGCGAGCTTCGTGACTGCAAACCGTATCTCCACTTTTAATACGGCAGCTCGCATACTCCGTAAATCGCGCGATACTCGACCGAGCATCGAGGGTCTTGCATGGCGAAAAGTTGCGTCAAAATGTTTTTTTCAACCTACCCGCACACCTCACGCACGCGCTAAGCGAAATCCGCGGCGGCGATCGCGAGCGTCGATAAATAAAATGTAAACGAAAAGGCCGAACGTTGCTCTGTTTTCTATACTTTTTCTTTTTCTCTTCTCTCCACTTTTTGCGAGACACAGCTCGAAAATTTTGCAACGGGCGGGACGAGTCGCGCGAAATTTACGGCCTGGTTTCTTTCTGCAGATAAATCATTTTTTCAAATAAAAAATAAAAAATAAAAAAATAAATTGCGTAGAAAACAATAATTAAAAATAAACAAGTAATCATAATGAATTATATTTATTAAATAGTAAATAAATTGAGTAAAAATAAATAAATAAATAAAAATCAATAAATAAATTGAGTAGAAAAAAGAATTTGGGCCATACATTATTTGGAAAAACCAGAATTTTTTTTTATATGAAAATAACGATAAATGATAAATGCTGTAATTATGTATATTGACTGAAGGATCAATAGGTCGGTCGAAAGCGCAGCGCGTTGTGCGTAAAGAGGGCGCAGCCTTGATACAACCGCTAGATCGAGAAGAATCCATCCCGTGTTGACCGCCGTGCACCATATTATACCCCGTCGTCCGTGAATCCAGCCGAGACCGCAGGAAAAAAAGATAGACGATAGCGCGACCGAAGATAGTTAACGGTGCACGCGCGGTGTACCGTTTCGTCGGTGTGGCGAGGATATCGAAGAAGAGGATCAATGTTTCTTCGCGCCCGTCTTACCTCCCTCGCACCGATCATCGTCAACAGGTCGACATGCGACTCGATTGAATTCAGGAATTACCAACCGGGGGCTTAAAAAAAAGTTGGCGTGTCAGGAAAAAAATAATAATTTAAATAATAATTTAAATTACTCATTTTTTAGTAGTAAAGTTAACTGCAATTTGTTAATTGGGAAAAAAATGACTAATGTGTTATGAAAATTAGTTTCGAAAAATAAATGAGTAAAAAGTTATAATTGGGACAGCAAAATTATAATTGCAGCTTTCTCAATTATAATTGGGACAGCAAAATTATAATTGCAGCTTTCCCAATTATAATTGGGACAGCTGAAAATAATGTTTTTTACTTTTTATTAAAATAAAAATTATTTTAGTTTTAATTTTATTTAATTATTTTTATTTTAATTTTATTTAATAATTTTAATTTTAATTTTATTTAATTGTTTTAATTTTAATTTTTATTTTATTTAATTATTTTTATTTTAATTTTATAATTTTTATTTTTTTATTATACCAATTTTTTACTGATTTCTTTTTCGAAACTAATAAACTTTTTTCGATACTATAGTTTGACATAAAAATATATAAATATGAAAAAACCGCTAAACCCAGAAAAGATGGAAATTTAATTGAATAAAAAATGATTCGAGATGAAAAAAAGGCGCGCGAAAAAATAATGAGGTGGGTTGATGGCAAGTGACGCGCGTCAAAAGGCATTCCTAAGGTCGCGTAGACGGGCGCAGAAGCGTGAAAGGGGTAATGAGAGAAGAGCGACACCAAAGCTCGAGCGCGCGGTCTGAAGCCGGGGGGGTAATTAGAGTATTTTTCAGCCTGGGCGTGGCGGCTAGAACCGCACAGAGAGTAAGACCCGAGCACGGATGGTCGAGGATAGCGCGCGGAGCCGGACAAGACGCGCAGCTATATAAAAGCCAACGTCGCCGTCACTCGTCGCGCACTTCTAGCCCAGCGAGACGCTTAAAAAACGTTCTTCCTCTCGTTCGTCGTCGTCGTCGCGTTCGTGCGGTGAATCTGCAAGGAAATAACGACTATGCGATTGTTCGTAAGTGTTTACGCGAATCAATCGGTAATTTTTATTGCAAATAAAAAAAAAACAAACAAACAAATTGCAACAGGCAACTGTGGACTAAAAAGTGACGTCAAGATAAATTGAGATAATTTTTATTATTGTTATGGCATAAAAAAATAATTATAAAAATATAACAATTGGGACTAGTGAAGCGCAGTGAAACCGAGAGTCCTCGACTCTGACGACGCGTTCGAAGCAAACTGAGAATTTTCACTCGCGAGAAGGGAAATCTAGTGAAAACGTTCGACGCCTCAGACTCGTCTGCGTTTACGGCCGAAACTCGTGCTAATTGCCTTCCGGCTATCTCAGTACGAGACAAAAGCGTGTCATTAATTTTCACCTATACGTTTGAATGTTGATGACGGTCGTAACATCTCCCGAGGCTTCGCTGCCTCGTGCACAATTATTATTATTTTTTATTCACATCTTTTTACGTATTTGTCGTGACACTCGATTTCAGATACAAATGCGAAAAATAAAATTGAGTGCAATTCGATATTATCGAAAATATAAATAATACATAATATTTCACAGAAACGACGAGACCATTTTTTATGTTTATGTTTTGACAATAATTTTTTTTTTTTCAATGATTTTGCAGTTTGTACAGTTGATCGGCTCGACGTTGTTCGCCACGCTGGCGGTGGCCGAGCACAAGTGGCCGGGAAGTAGCGATTACTACAGCTACCGGGGACCACCGGCGCCCCTGAGCAGCGATGGACGGGTGATGGACACGCCGGAAGTGGCGCACGCGCG
The DNA here is from genome assembly GCA_963932165.1 of Pimpla rufipes. Taxonomy (NCBI): domain Eukaryota; kingdom Metazoa; phylum Arthropoda; class Insecta; order Hymenoptera; family Ichneumonidae; genus Pimpla; species Pimpla rufipes. Next base: position 23,210,008 of record OZ010630.1, read on the forward strand.
CGCTGCACATCTGGCGGCTCACGCGGAAGCCGCCGCGAGGGTGTCGCAGTATCCGCATCACCCGGTCTGGGAAGATGCGCCGAACGTCGTGGGCCACAGTTACGAGGAACGTCCGCGACCTTATCAAGGACCACTGGCTCCCCTGGACCACGATGGACGAGTTGTCGATACGCCCGAGGTAAGATTTTCTCCAAATTGGAACATTAAAACATTAAAACATTAAAACATTAAACATTAACATAAAAATCCTTTAACAGTTTAATCTTGAAAATGTTTATATCTTCAAAATCGTAATCTTAAAAATCTTTATATCTTCAAAAATGTAATCTTAAAAATCTTGATATCTTCAAAAATGTAATCTTAAAAATCTTTATATCTTCAAAAATGTAATCTTAAAAATCTTTATATCTTCAAAAATGTAATCTTGAAAACCTTACGATCTGTTAAAATTTGATCTTGAATATCTTAAAATCTGAAAACATGTAATCTTGAAAATCTTAAAATCTGTGAAATTTAATCTTGCAAACGTTAAAATCTTTTAAATAAAAAAAACGTTTACTTTGAACATTTTTAAATCTAACGATTAAGACCCTGGAAATCTAATAATTAAGAAAATCCTAAAATTAGATTTAAAAAATCATGAAAAAAAAAATCTTTTTCACAGGTTGCCGAGGCTAAAGCGGCCCACCTGGCAGCCCACGCGGACGCCGTGTCGAAGGCGCCCCAGGACTACGACTACCACGGCTCGTACAACGACGTCTGGGACGACCGGAGCGTCCACCACGACAACGCGAATGTTCAGCACCCGTCGATAACGCCGTACGCGGTGCACTATTCGCCGCCGGTCTACCGAGGACCTCCGGCGCCGCTGGCTCCGGACGGTCGGGTCCTGGACACACCGGAAGTGGCCCACGCCAAGGAGGCTCATCTCCGGGCGCACGCTTACGCCACGGCGCTCGGCGGCCTCCGGGAGCACCAGCTTTTCTACATAAAACACTAACAGTACCAACGAAAATCATCATTTTTCTAGCCAAGATTAACAGATCACAAATTGACTGTCGCCAAATAAATTAATCAACTAACTGACGAGCGTCGTGACGTAATTTTGTAAAGATCGAGCTTTTTGCAAAAAAAAAAAAAAAATGAAACGAATGTACTTAAATGTAAATAACATCCTTCCTTTATCTATATTTCTACGTAGTCGAATTTTAATTATCCCTAAAAACCGCTGAAGAATCAAAATACGTGATCACCAAATTGGCTGAATTAAAAAAAAATGTGACGTGATCATCATATCTGTTGAACAAAAAAATACTCAGATGTGATCAAATACTCAACATAAGAAAATACTCAAATTTGTTAAATTAGAAAAAAATTATTAAGGCACCGTTATATTTGTATAAAAATAAAATGAAAAAAGTCTAATACAGCAAGGTGTATCCTTCGAGGCAGTGTAATAATGGCTCGTTTGTGATGATAGGAATTGTGTGTACCATTCCGTATATGCACGGTGCGCAGATTGGCCCGTGAGTCGGCGAGATGCCGCGTGGGTTGCTCGACGTGCACCCATTCTGTCGTCCTACACCGGCAGCAACAGCAACAGCCACACAGCTTAGTCACTGCCTGGGTAGTTGGGTGGCTGTGGGACTCCGAGGTATAGGTATAGGTGGGCGGGCCAACGGCCAATGAGAAATCGAAAGGAAGAGCACTCCCATGACTTAACTCGTTCGGGTCGACGCGATATTACGGCAGAGCTTTGTGGCTGTGGATTTACGCAACATCCCAGCAGACATCAGCGGGCGCGATAAGAATTCACGTTGCCCAGGCTAAGATATGTATCCTGTGGGAATGCCAGGCAACCCCCTTGGATCGTCGATCATTGCAGTTTTTTTTGTTTTCGCTTTTTTTCCATCAAATTATTCCTCACCACCCAAGCAGGATATTGCCAAATAAAGCGCAGACAATGGGAAACGTCTATTGAGAAATTGTACAAATACAGTTTTATTCGCCAAGCTGAGGTTTTGCCTCGAAGCTGATTCACGACTCGTGGAGAGAATTAATTTTTTTTAGAGAGAGGATGTAATGCATTTTTATGCAGGAAATTGTGTCAATAGTGAGGACAACTTTTTTTTTCTTCTGAGTTACTTAAGGTAGTTATGTCGCTTACAGCTCATTCTGCATAAATTTAAGAAAAGTGAGAGAGAATTGCAAACACTTCTCGATTGTACAAAAATCTGAAAAAATGTCTGCGCCAAAATGTATTTCTAATGAACATGATTCGTTTGTTTTTCTGCATACGTATAAGTTTTTTCAGATTTTTAAATTTACTTTGTAATTGGAGTTTTTGCACACATTTTCTATATAAAAAACACAAAATTCAAAGACAATTTCAAAATATGAAAAAATCATACGTGTTCAGAAAAATGAATGAATCATTTTCACAACAAAAAAAAAATTTGGATCACGTGAACATTTGTTAAACTATTTTTTCATCAATTTGTTAAATACATTGTATAATTATTATTATGCAAAATGAATCTTTTCAGTACCTCTAATGTGCATTAATTTTTTCCAATTTTTATACCATCGAGAAGTGTTTCCAATTCTCTCTTATTTTTCTCGAATTTATGCGAAATGAGCGTGAGAGCGACATAACTACCTTAACAGCAGGATGCAGTGACACTTTAATACTGTGTTGATGTTGCGTTAAGAGCGGCGAATGAATAATGTGACTGTAATTTATGGACTGCGAGATTGGTCGAAAGAGCAGATCAGCTACTTGTCGCCTTGCGTCGAATAAGCACGTGTCGTGTGAGCCTGGAACACGATTAATTTCGCTGTTTATCAGTCGTTATCGATAAGCACGTCGACGATGACATATAATAATAATCGAGGAAGAAAGTCGGCTGCGTAACGTAGTCCACCCCTGCAAAACCGTCCCCGGGAGCAAAAACAAGAGCGGCAGGAGCTGCCCGCGTTGCCGCATTCCTCGTCAGGCATGATCAAACGCGTCCTTGCACACGCGGCGCACAATACGAGCTACCGCGTTCTGCGAGATAAGAAAACCGGTTGCGACGCTCGATCCGATCCTTCTCCCCCTGACCTGTCGGTCGCCTCGACGAACGAGACACAATCGAAGGATGGAAGAGAGAAAAGTCCCGCAATGAAAGGGAATGTCAGCTCGGCGATCTTTGACCTGACCTCCCGACGAGAATTTATCGATATTTGTCTCTCGATTCTCCGATTTAAATTAATTTCTAATTGATTCTCTTACACAATAATTTACACTATTTATAATCGATTTGTTTACATTCCATTTGTGACCTAATTTTATACAAAAAAAATAATGTTTTCTGTTATAATATTTTTAATTTCAATTGCGCAGACTTTTTTGACATTAAAAAAAAAAAAATTTTGAAAGATTTCTTTCACCCTACGTATTGATTTTTCCATTGCAGCTGACGAATAAATGACACAAACATTGAATTTCACTTGAGCACGCATTTATTTTTCAGTTCAATCGCAGAGCATCAATCGTGAGGGACAACAAAAAATTCCCGCTGAGCGAAGAGGTAGAATATTTTCAGGCATGGATGCTACATAAAAAAACGGCTATTTCGCAGGTGACTATAAAAAGTGTGGCGCGGGTAGGCAGTGAGTGGTTCCGGGGGTCGGCGGTGGGCATGGAAAAATTACAAAAAAAAAGTGGGCCGAAGGCTTCTGCAGCTCAAAAATCCTTGCTCGTAATTTTCGCTTGTGATTTTTTTTTTTCAGTCCGGTCATTCGTCGATACCTGGTGCGGATGAGGTAGTTTTTTTCGTGCGTAAACTATAAAACTATAACGAAAATATAAAATAAAAAAACGACGTGGAAATTTCCGGCCTCTCGTTGGAGGTAGATAAAAATGTGAGGTACGAGAGGGCCGGAATTTCTTGAGAAATGCGTTGAGCGTCCCGCTGCCTCAAGGCAGATTAATTATATCAGGTTCCAGCAGGTCCAACGCTGCCGGGCACAACGCGCTGTGCGTCTCGACGAACGAGCGGAGATTTCTATCGATCGGTCAATAATTGGCTTTCGGGTGAGATGCGTCTAATCGATTTTCCATTTTTTTTTTTCACGAGACGGCCGCGCTTAGTAGTGATTGTTCCATTGACCGTCCCACGACGGATTCCAGGCGCCCGAGTCGTCGTGGCTCGCCGGTCCCGCGGGTGCTCGCTGAGCCTCGGCGTTGAACAACGAGAAGTGCACGGCCTTCGCTTGGATCACCTCGGGAGTGTCGACCACGCGACCGTCGGCTCCGAGGGGCGCGGGGGGTCCACTGCAATATCATTAATTGTCATTAATAAAAATGCAAAAAAAAAAATTAATCAACACTATGATTATCGGTGCTATTAATGTATATCGTTAAATACTTTCCAGCCGATTAATTCGATTGGGATAGTAATTTAGTTGGGCTCAATTTATCCTCGGCGCGGCAAATTAATTAATATGTTCGTACTAACCAACTTTTGATTATTAATTAATTGTATAGTTGAACGATTTTTTGGCACCGAAAATTAATTAACTCCATAATTAAACTAGCTTTATGGCCGGAGCCACATAGCAATCCAATAATTAATTCCTCGATTAAAACAAATTTATGGCACGAGCCACAAATTCATATAAAATCAATAATTAATTCCTCAGCGAAAACAAATTTATGGCACGAGCCATAATTTCATAGCAACCAAATGATTAATTCTTTGGTCGACCAATACTTAGTGACTCGACCGGTTAATTTCCTGCCACCAAATTAATTCTGCAATGTAATTGTACCTGTAGTGAGCGCCATAGGCAGGCGCTCCATAGCTCGGCGCGTGGTATGCACCGTCGGCAGGGTTGTAAGCTCCGCCACCGGGGACCTTCGGAGCGCGGGCATTGGCGTCAGCGAGAGCGGCCAAGTGAGCGGACTTGAGCTGCGCGACTTCCGGTGTGTCGACCACGCGACCGTCCGGTCCCAGCGGGGCGGCACCGCCGTGAGCTCCGTAGCCCGCGTGAGCACCGTAACCAGCAGGTCCTCCGTACCACTGAGGCTCCGCCAGAGCCGTCGCGATGATCGCTGATACTAGAATCTGTAAAAAAAAAATATCTGTAAATTATCGGCACGAATTTCGAAAACCGTTGAGCAAGTGAATTGGCCTTTCGTCACAAAGTCGTGCACGACCTGCGACGGTTTCCCGGGCACCTTTCACCTGTCCGAGCTTATCGCACGTCTCGAAGCTACCGGGGGGCCAATCGTAAAATTCCGGAAACTATTTATAGCCACGAGATTGACGACTGGAGGGGCCGAATAAATCTTTCGCGTCGCTTCTGACGAATCGTAGATCAGTCGCCCCGGGGGATTTTTGCATTGCTTCTTTGGATAATATTTCTAATAATTTTGACTCTTTTTTTTATTAATTCGTTTTTTTTGCTTGGATTTTTTCTTCAAAGCCTTTAGAATATTGTGGATAAAAATTAGCAAAAAAAAAAAAAAATTTCTGATACATCCAAAAAATCCAAGATGTAAAAATGAAAAAACTTCTTTGATCGATATTTCGAATAATTCTGTCACTGTTTTTTTTTTTCATTAGTTCATTTTCTTGAATCTTTTTTTTTTTTTTTTTTTTTTCAAAGCGTTTACAAAACTGACGATAAAAATTAGAAAGAAAAAAACAATTTTTCCAGTACTAAAAAAATAAAAAATAATAGAAAATAAAAAAAATTACTAAAAAAATTAATTACTGCTCTCTTTTAGTCCCAAAAAAATGTATTCCCTGGCAAATTCACCACGAAATATCCCATAGAACCTCAAAACCCAGGAACCTCCCTGACGAAGAAGAAAAAATAAAGAATCACTATCGTTATTCCTCAAAATATACTCACGGTTCTAATCATCTTGCTGATAAAACTGTCGGTCTGTCGTGGTCTCTATGGATGCTGGTGTTCCGGTGCAAGGAGTCTGCATGGCTCGGTAGTGCTCGATTCGTCCAATTTATAGAGATTCGCTTGTACGGTACGATCGGGAGAGACTCTCGCCCCACCCCTGATGCAACGTGTTGCACCGGCAGCAGCGACAGCGGCAGCTCGCGACACACCCAAGAAAATGCTCCGCTTCCTATGTCTATATCTATTACCTTATAGCCCTACCCCGTAACATTTAACGCGCCGCACGCACACCAACGACGTAAAAACATAACCGGCCACGTACATTGTCGGTCGTACACGCGTCCACACGTGGACGTGCGCGCCGCGCACGTCTCTCGCTCGCGCGCCGTGTAGTTACGGGCGCGTGCCCGCAGCCGGCGTGTACCACGCGAGGACGTCGGACCGATCCGTCAGCGGCGCACCGACGCCCAGGGCGTTTATTAACATTGACATTTCAACGAGAAATATATACGCTCGTCGATCGGCTCGATCGCTCGATCGTTCGATCGTGGCGAGCTCGACTTTTGTCTCGCTGGACCGAAAATTTATGACGCGTTTACAGCAGGGTTTTTTTTGGGGAAGGGGGAGAAAATCTCGGGGTTGGATGACATGGGGAAGCGATTTAAGCAAGGCCAACCGGATTTCTCGGAGCGACTTCTTGTGGCGATTAATTATAGAGGTTAAATAAAAAGGGAAGTACTGGAAATTATTTTTTTTATTGGTGATTCTTGGCGATTGAATTTATTATTGGTGATTGATTATTTTTGTAATGCCACTTTTGGCGACATTTGACAGAAATTTGATAAAGAGAATATTCGTTGACGAAATCATTTTTTTTAAATAAATTTTTTTAATTTTTAAAATAAATCGTTAAATTTTTAAATAATTTTTTCTTTTTAGTATTGACTTTTGATCTCACCATCGTTGTTAAGTCGCATATTCTACTCTCTGTTGAAAATGATTTAGAGATTTTTTGTTCTTCATATTCTATGTCAGAACTCATAGTCCGATTATCGCTCGATAAATAGCAAAATCTGCCACTTCGTATTTTATAATATCTAAAATAAACAAAATAAAAATTGAACGAACTTGGTCCCGATTTCAGTGTGTCTGATGATATCAATCAGAGCAAAAATAAATCGACAGCAATGCATTTCGTGACTCATGAATTATTAATTAATTTCGCGATTATTACATAAATTAGAATAATTTTTCCGATCACGAAAAGGAATAAAATCATTTTGCACTTGTAATATAAATTGAACGTGTAAAATAGAAGTAAAAAAAATCTCGTATTTTTCCCATCGATACTCTGGGGGTTTATGGCAATACGCAGTATCGATGCCGGAACCGTTAGACGCGCATGGAAGTAATTGCGTTTGATCGGGTGGCGCGCGAGCCGTTAGAACGCCGACTCTTCACGGCCGCACGCGACCTTGTGGCGATTATTGCAGGAAAACGGAGGAACACGAGCGCCAGCCCGTGATACAGCATTAAACCGACCCGCAGAGTGGACGCATATAAGACGCGTTCACTCTCGATATCGCTCGCGCCGCATTCCCCAGGAGCGAGACGACTCGCGACCTGTTGGCCGGTTGCACCCATTATTAATGCGAGCATTCGTATAATGACACTTGATTAGTGTATGTCAATGAGTAATAAACATCTGCTGGAAATAAAACCTGTAAATCGATTTTCAATTTTCTTTATTTTCATATTTATGTGACGTCATTTAATAAAAAAAATTATCGTCATTTATTATTATGAACTACGTGGATTTTTAGTTGAATTCTTCTGTTACTAAAAAAAATGATAAAAAATATTTTTATATGAAAAAATATTATTATGTATAAAATATTTTGAAAAAATGTTTTTATGTACAAAATATTTTGAAAAAATATTTTTGTATGTATAAATATTTTTATATAAAAAATATTTCATTATCATGATTTAGAAAAAAAAGTCATGAACAAAATTTGTTTCCTTCTGTTATAGCAGAGAAAGGAAAAAAATAAAATAAAAAATATAATTTTCACACATTACAAAAAGATAAAAAATAAAATGAAGAATCCAGCGTCAAAAGTAGCTGAATTTCGTAATCCAAGGGACGTGATACAATCCTAAGCCACACAACAATCGATAGAAATCCGATTATGTTAGCGCGACCATTACACCCCGCCAGAGCGAATTCCATCAAAGTTCACCTGTTGCTCGAAACGCCCGCGTCAGATTGATCGCCGTGTACGCCTCGCGGCATAACTTATGATCGACTGCGTCGAATGCGCATTGCTGCATTATAAACGCGTATCACCGCCGCCCAATACAAATGAGATAGCTTCGGATGTGAAATAAAAAATAAAAAGCAAAAAGAAATGTACGGGCAAAAATGCGCGTTGACAGATCCGCGAGAGCAACGAGCGAGAGAATTCTTGCAATTCACCGCTCGCACCCAGCGTCCCCGATGTCGCAACTTTTAATATAGAAGCCAATGTTGTGTGTTGGGGCGCTGTGGTAACCTGCGTCCTGGTTCGCCGACCGGGTCGCACGTTGCACTCTGCCTTCTGCATGTACGTTACGATTCCTGCGTCTAGTCGTCGTGGCCGGCGAGCTATGTGCGAGCCATACCTACGCTACACTCATGACCGACGCTGGGGTTCAATGAGAGCTACCAACGAGCGATAGCATCGCTGCGAACAACATTTTTCATCCACTTGGCAATGAGAGTAAAAGCGTCGAGTTGTTTTTCCACAACACGTTTAGAGGCACGAAGGCACATAAGCTGAATGATATCTATCAACTATTTGTCATATAAATTATTTTTAAAAGATGATTGCCGATCATTTGTCGTTATGAACCACGTGGATTTTTAATTGAAAGATTATTTAACGAAATCCATAATTAATGGAATAATAATAGAATTAGTGGAATAATAATTAATGGAATATTTTTATGTCGATTTTTTATGTAAAAAGTGAATATTGAAAATAATACATTAATATTAAAATAAAAAATCTCTGACCAGCTCGATGTGAAAAATTTGACACTCCGTATCTCAAGTCTATATTGATCTAGGCAATTTCACAGATTACACTGGATAAAATCGACGATTTCGATCCCACAGGGCTGGCACAACGAGTGTTGCAAGGTAAACCAGATCGGGGCGTACGGTACGCAGCCGCAGAACCCGGTGGAATTCAAATGTTGCGAAAATTACGTGCGAGTATCACACGGAATCGCAGAAGCTCGATAAAACAATGAGACGAGATTATACAATCGTTTCTAATCCCTGCTTAGCACAGCGGAGCAACAGGTGGAGAATTCGCTGGAACAGACCCCGAAGGCTTGAACGTTGCTCCTCGCTTTGTCACGAGGGAATTTCTAAATTCAAGGTCAACGCAGTTTGCTGCTTTTTTCTTCATGTAGCAACCTTGATTTTCTGGAAAAAAAATCATAGGCTCCATTTTAGCTCTTTCTGACCGATAGTCAAAAGACCAGGAATAAAAAAAAATGTTACCCTCGAATATATTTTTGAAAAAAATGTAAGACATGTTTTTTCATCACTGCGCATCTCAGCAAATTAATTCAACAGTTCCACATCTGGCCCTGGTACCAATTATATGATTCAATAATGAGACCGGACCAGTTTCAGTAATTGACAGTAATTGTATAACGTTGATTCCAGAAGGCGACGCGTTGCGTCAGCTTCATTCATTAACTTTGTCAATTAATTGGTGAAAAATTCAAAATTATAAATGAATCCGATGAAATTGCTTGTATTCAATCGGGTCTTACGACAGAGCGACAGAAGTCGTAAAGCGGTAATTGTCGGGTTCGTCATTACACGTTCGTATGCCGGATTGGCGTTCGTTATGTATCGACCGCTACTGGTGCAGCAAATGCACCGGCGATGGCATTGCGAGAGACCTCGGTGTCGTCCCGTCCACAAATTAGGCTTTCACATTGTCCGTGAAATTCCCGGCTGATGGGCGGAGATTCACTCGCCGATAAGATGATGCGACGTGGTGGGGAATTTGAAAATGAAGGAAAATTGGGATGATCCAGGCGGTATATAAGCCGCGACGGATCCTCACATCGACACACAACCCCAAAGCCCAGGCACAACAGCAATGAAGTTCGCAGTGAGTTGAAGATTATTTTACAAGCAAATTCTGATTTTTATCGATATTTCTCAATCTCTATTCCAAATACAATCTTGTTTTTTACAATAACAACAAAAACATTTTTTTATATTTAAATATTATTTCTTTATATTTTTTGTTGTTAATAATGATAAATAAACTGTACATTACAACAAGTGGCACTAGTTTATATTGTTATTATTATTATCATTATTATTATTAATATTAATATGTCATTATTATATTTTATCGTCTTCATTTCAACCCCCCAATTTTGTTAATAACAGATTTTAGCAGTATGCGTGGCGGCGGTCGCAGCCAAACCGCACGTCTACCTTTACAATGGCCCTGCGCCCTTGGACAGGGATGGAAGGGTCATTGAAACACCGGAAGTAGCCCGTGCCAGGGCGTCCCATCTGGCAGCGCAAGCGACGGCCTCTTCATCCTCATTCGCCGCCTCATCCTCGTCTTCGTCTTCGTCCTCCTCCTCCTCGACGGCCAATCACGTCGAGGGTTACCAAGGTCCCCCGGCGCCCCTGGGTGGGGACGGTCGCGTCGTCGACACCGCTGAGGTCGCTCAGCTCAAGGCCGAGCGTCTTGCAGCGCTGAGCAAGGCCACCGCCGAGGCAGAAGCTACGGCAGCGGCGGAGGCGGCGGCGGCTGCGGCTGCACGCGCCACCGTCGAAACTGGTTCCGACTCGGCGCCTCGATTCCAGTACATCCCGACCTTCGTCGTTCGGGCGGAACACGCGGGATATAGCGGACCCCCAGCTCCCCTGGGACAGGACGGACGAGTCGTTGACACCGAGGAAGTCGCCCGATTGAAGGCCGAACATCTGGCCACGTTCGCCGAGGCTCAGGCGAAGGCCGCGTCGTTCGCCACGACGTCAACCTCGGGATTCGCCACAAAGGGAACTTACGGGGTACCCGCAGCTGAGTCCAGCTCGTCCGCCTTCGCGGGCTACCGCTACGAGGCACCGGTTCAAAACGCCCCGGTCGCCAGTTACGGCGCACCTGCTGCTCCAGTTCAGCCTCAGCAGACCTACAACGGACCCCCAGCTCCCCTGGGACAGGATGGACGAGTCGTCGACACCGAAGAAGTTGCCAGGTTGAAGGCTGAACATTTGGCTACCCTGGAGAAGGCTCACGCCGAGGCTGCAGCCATTGAAGCCATGGAGGCTGCTTTGGGTTCATCGTCCTCCGAAGGTTACAGTTACGAGGCACCAGCACAGAAAGCCCAGGCCATTCCGGCTGCGACTTATGGAGCACCCGCAATTCCAGCGCAACCTCAGCAGACTTACAACGGACCTTTTGCTACCATTGGACAAGATGGCCGAGTTGTTGACACCGAGGAAGTTGCGAGATTGAGGGCTGAACATTTGGCTACTTTGGAGAAGGCTAACGCTGAGGCTGCAGCGATCGAGGCCATGGAGGCTGCATTGAGATCAACTTCGTCCGAAGGCTACACCTATGAGGCGCCAGCTCAGAAATTCCAGGCTACCCCGGCTGCAACTTACGGAGCACCCTCGATTCCAGCGCAACCTCAGCAGACTTACAACGGACCTTTTGCTACCATCGGACAAGATGGACGAGTCGTTGACACCGAGGAAGTCGCCAAACTGAAGGCTGCACATCTGGCTACCTTGGAGAAGGCTAATGCTGAGGCTGCAGCCATCGCGGCCATGGAAGCTGCATTGGGAACTTCTTCGTCCGACGGCTACAACTACGACGCACCAGCTCAGAAAATCCAGGACACTCCAGCTGCGACTTATGGTGCACCTGCAATTCCAGCTCAACCTCAGCAAGCGTACAGTGGACCTTTTGCTCCCATCGGACAAGACGGACGAGTCGTTGACACCGAGGAAGTCGCCAGATTGAAGGCTGAACATTTAGCTACTTTGGAGAAGGCAAACGCTGAGGCGGCTGCAATTGAAGCCATGGAAGCTGCATTGCGCGCAACTTCAACCCAAGGTTACTCCTATGAAGCGCCAGCTCAGAAATTCCAGGCCACTCCAGCTGCAACGTACGGAGCACCTTCGATTCCCGCTCAGCCTCAGCAAACTTACACCGGACCCGCAGCTCCTCTCGGACAAGATGGACGCGTGATTGACACTGAGGAGGTAGCTCAATTGAAGGCTGACCACATCGCCATTTTGGAGAAGGCTAGCGCTGAAGCCGCTGCTTCAGCCGCCGCATCTGCAGCTGCATCCAGCTCATCTTCATCCGAAGGCTACACGTATGAGGCGCCAGCTCAGAAATTCCAGGCCACTCCAGCTGCTACTTACGGAGCACCCTCGATTCCCGCTCAGCCTCAGCAAACTTACACCGGACCCGCAGCTCCGCTCGGACAAGATGGGCGCGTGATTGACACTGAGGAGGTCGCTCAATTGAAAGCTGACCGCATCGCCACTTTGGAGAAGGCTAGTGCCGAAGCCGCTGCTTCGGCCGCTGCTTCGGCCGCCGCATCTGCAGCTGCATCCAGCTCATCTTCGTTCGAGGGCTACACGTACGAGGCGCCAGCTCAAAAAATCCAGGCCATCCCGGCCCCGATCTACGGTGCACCTGCAGTCAAGATCCAGCCTCAACAAACTTACAGCGGGCCTTTCGCTCCCATCGGGCAGGACGGACGTGTCATTGACACCGAGGAAGTCGCCAAACTGAAGGCTGAGCATCTGGCTACTCTGGAGAAGGCAAACGCCGAGGCTGCAGCCATCGAAGCCATGGAAGCTGCGTTGGGCATCAAATCATCTGACGAAGGCTACTCGTACGAGGCTCCAGTTCAGAAAATCCAGGAACCTCAACCAGTGAATTCTTATGGCGCTCCGGTAGTCCAGATCAACCAGGTTTACAGCGGACCCGCAGCTCCTCTTGGACAAGACGGACGTGTGATTGACACTGACGAAGTCGCTCAATTGAAGGCTGACCGCATCGCCACTTTGCAGAAGGCCAGCGCCGAAGCCGCCGCCTCGGCCGCCGCATCTGCAGCTGCATCCAGCTCATCTTCGTCCGAGAGCTACACTTATCAGGCTCCAGCTCATCAAGTCCAGGCCATTCCAGCTCCAATCTACGGAGCACCCACTCTCCAGGCGCATCCTCAACAAATTTACAACGGACCCTTCGCCACCATCAGTCAGGACGGTCGCGTCATCGACACCGAAGAAGTCGCCAAGTTGAGGGCTGAGCATCTGGCTACCTTGGCAAAGGCCAACGCCGAGGCTGCAGCCATCGCAGCCATGGAAGCTGCATTGAGCTCAACCTCGTCCCATGCTACTGCATCCAGCTCGACGTCTTTCGCAGCTGCATCCAGCCCATCCTCCTCCCAAGGCTACGTCTATGAGGCACCGATCCAGAAAATCCAGGCTACTCCAGCTCCACAAGCGACCCAGCAGGTTTACAACGGACCGCCGGCTCCTCTAGGAGAAGACGGACGAGTCATCGACACCGATGAAGTCGCCCAATTGAAGGCCGAACGTCTCGCTGCCCTGGAGAAGGCTCACGCCGAGGCTGCAGCTCAGGAATCCGAGTCTGAATCTTCTTCTTCTTCTTCGGAAGAAGACGATGGACTTTACTACGAGGCTCCAGTGACTAGACTGTTTTATCCTCCTCCAGCCGCACATGGCACGCCCGCTGCCACTTATGGCGCACCCGCGGCCAAGATCGGTTATACCGGAGCTCGGGCGCCACTTTCCCAGGATGGTCAGGTCGTCGATACTCAGGAAGTTGCACAATTGAAGACTCAACACGTAGCCACACTCGCCCAGGCTCGCGCGAAGGCTGAGGCTTCCGCTGCGTCTGCCTCGTCATCCTCGGCCTCCAGCGTTAACGTCGCTTACGGTGCACCGTCTGTTGAACAGACTGGAGCGTCGGTTGTCCTGGATAATGAGGTCAACGGGTATTCGGGACCTTTTGCGCCGCTGGATAAGGACGGTCGGGTAATTGACACCGATGAAGTCGCTCGTCTTAAGGCTGATCATCTGGCTACCCTGGCCAAAGCCACCGCTGAGTCCTTAGCTCGTGCGTCAGCTGAGGCGAGCAAGGAAGGTGGCTACCTGCCGCCTCTTCCCAAGGAGAAACCTTACAGGGGAAGTTTCAGAAGCTACTGATTTGGGGAGAGCTGGAGATCGTTGACGATTCAACGTGAGATTATAACAGAGTGAATGAGGAAACATATAAATGATAATTGATTAATTGATTATTGGTAATCGATAATTAATAATCTTGTACAATTGACGAACTAGAAGCAACGAAACGGAATGCGAAAGAATGAAGATGTAGGATTAAGAAGAACTGTAACTGTGCCATATTCCTTTTGGGGTGTCATGTAAAAATTAACAATAAAGGAAATGTGACGAAAATATTTGTGTACATTTATTTACAGCAACGATGAATCGTCAGAATTCTGCCCATGAATTTTTCTCCGTGTACTTTCGTTTGAAGTGTGTAAATTAGTATATCACTGCGGTTCGGTTTCTAACGATATCTCCACGATCTCTGATGTCACAGATCGTTTGGCTCGGCCAAGCGTAAAAGCCACAAATGACAGTGAAAACACATCGCAACTTAACGCCGAAAGCTAAAAATAAATCGGCTCCTCAAGGATCCTCGCGATGCGTATCAAGTTTACAATGGAAATCGACTAATGTGCCGGTAATACCACCGATTCTACTTTCCAACAAACAATAAACAAAATAATAAAAATAACAAAATTTAATTGCAATAAAAACAAAAATGAATACCCATCGCAAAAGAAATAAAAATATAAATAAAAAAATGGAAAAATAAATAATTTCAATAAAATTCTATCGGTCAAATATTTGCATTGTGTTTGGATTGCCTCAGTGCGTTTCACGCCGAAATGCTAGACCAATTTTGGTTGCGAAACTCTAATTCACTGCGGTTTTGACCGCTTACCAGGCGAGACCGACCGCAGCGACGGCGGCAGCGGCGGGAGGGGGAGGGGGGGGGGAAAATTCAAAAGGGACCCCCGGTCACGCCCGCAATTCCACGAATGTGGCGAAGAAAAAGGCGATATCTGCGGGCATAACGCGCGCCGGCTCGTGCCGAGTCGCCCACGAGGATTGCACCAATTGTCCGGTTTTAATATCGAACGATCGGGCCCCGATCGGGTGCAACACGAAATATCTTTGACTCTACCGCACCGGGCGCGCGCCTACCGATCTCTTTATTTTGAAAGCAGGCGACCGTAGGCTCGTGGTAGACGTTGCTCGCGCGCCGTTATTTGCCAACATAGCCTCACGTACACGCGTGCACCATACCGTGATGAAACGAGACCAGAGTGATGGGGGGATAGACCCGCGGCGAACGATCTGAAGAAAACTGTGTGTTCACCGTGAAGGACTCGTAAGCCTAAATATAGCTTCCGTCTGCCTAAAGGGGTTCCGAAAAGTCATGCGAAGCGTTTGTTACCGATTTATTACCGAGAAATCAGGCTCTGAGGTTTTTGGATACCTTCGGAGGTCAACGAGAAGCTTGGCAGCGGGAAGACTTGAGGCGAATGATTAATTGAAATTCGGCTTCCGGCTCAAACGTCAAAACTTGACGGCTGTGAAATTTTAAATGTGCGGTGTGGACCAACAGGTTCTTCTATCGCAGGCATTTTTTTAACATTTTCGTCCAGCTGTTTAAGAATTTGTAATAAAAAAATGACAACAGTTTTATATGTTTGGATTTGCGATTTTTTTACATCATTTTATTTTGGGTTTAAAGTGTCGACTGATAAAATCATATGAACGCTTTTTCGGCTTAAATCTGTGAAGCCCTTCAAATAATTTGTAATAGACATTTCAATCTAAATTATTTTTTTTCTATTCCAGCTTAATTAGGAATAGCTCTGAATAAGAATGATTAAAGACAGACATTTTATTTGAACTAACAGTTAATGAAAAAAATTAATTACGCCGCCCAGCATAAAATGCCCCGGGCCAATAGGGCAGGCTGCCTGAAATTTCCATGAATTTTAATTAGACCAAAACTTTCGAACGCGCGTGCAGACACGACTGTGAGATTCCAGCCTGGGCCTGCATCGTTCGCCGGCGCCACGACTTGACGAATATCGCACGCCGCGAGTCAACAGCGGTGCCGTCGATATTATACATCACGAGGACCATAAACGACGTCGCGGGTATCGTGTGCGTACTAAATACATGTGTAAGATCGACACGAGTTTACCGACAATAGACATTCCCGTCCGCGATATATCCGCCTCTGTACGACCGCGCGCGCATTGCGAGAGGACACACCTTCCTCGTCGCCTGGTACACATTCATGCGTCGTCTACGCAAGAGCTTTTCGTATATCAGCTGGAGCAATCGTGAATGAACCTGGACCGCCTCGTATTGGCTTTCCATTGTCCGGACGCCGCGAGGTTTTCCTCGCCCAACGTTTTTTTTTTCTTCTTTTATTTTCATTTTGTTTTTTGTTTCCATGCGGTAATGTCAACTCAGTAGCTGTAATATCGAGCCTATGTATTCGTGCTTGTAATTCGAAACGGTTGGAGAATGCGCTCAAGTTTTATAACCACGAATCTGTGGAGCGTGACGCTGGAATTGCTGCTTCGGATGATTGATTTTTTGACACATTGTAGATCGGTGGATTGTTATGTATCGATGATAGACATAACAAGAACGGACATTTTTTTTTATTCTCTCATAAGGTTTTGTGATATCTTTATTTTATTTTTTATGTCTATTCATTTCTTAACATCCTTTTGATTTCTTGGTTTTAGTTTTTATCTTTTTTTTTTTTAATTTAATTCTTTAAATACTAATTGTTTTTATGAATTTGAATTCCAAGCAAGGGAAACAATGTGCAAAGTTCGCCTTTGAATCCTCGTTTAATGGTCTGACATTGAACCAGCACAAAACCACGAGAAGTATTTTATTTCCTTATTTAAAATCGTAGCACAGGTACATTTGGTAAAAAATATGCTTTACTTTGCAATTTGCATTGCCGCACCTTCGGTTTCAAGGAAGCCTCGAGCAACTTCCCCGCGCTCCATCGTTTCGTACTTAAAACTGTCTTGCGCGTGCTACGCGCTGTAAAATGTGATTTATCGGCTTTCAAACGACCAGCCGGAACCGCAGCCAGTAAATATTTTCTTCTCCGCTGCGAAGAAAGACTTGTCCCGTGATTATAATAACGGCAACAAATTTTACCATTTTTGTACAGCCAAAATTACGCGGCAGGAGTTCGAAACATTTACCAAACATTTAAAAAAATATTTGACCAAATACCACATTGTAGTAAAATATAAAAAATATAAAAACACATCGAAAATGTAAAAAAAATATAAAAATAAAAAGCGTGAGTTGCATATATTAAAACAAGGACACGACACCCATTTTTCCGTATATTTTATTTCCATGCAGAACGTAGCATCACCGAGGCTACTTTCAGCCCACGGATTTGCACGATCGACCGCAGCAATTAGCCTGTCGCGTGGAATTAACACTGGACAATGATTAAAAAAAACGCAACGTCGATTGTGTCGGGAGTCACAGGGTCCATGTAAGGACCGCGAACTAATTGGCTAATGATCGCGAGGCAGAGCGAGATGATCGTTCGGGTTGCGCGAAAAGGGGACGTTCTCGACGCGAGACAATGAAGGCCGCGCCGGGGGACGGCGAAGCAGGCGTGCCGGAATATCGCGCTGGAATTCCGAAGATAGGGCTTTGTTTCGCCATCGCGCGCGCGCGCGATTCAGCGATCCGATGGGGTCCTCATTACTCGCGAGCCCCGCGTTATCGCGCGATCTATCATTAAAACACCCACCCGGTCGCAAGTGGCGAGGACTAAACCGAACCCAGCGTACTGCGCACTTCTGACGATTCGCGTCACGTGACGCCGACCGCCTTACTAACGTTACCGTTGCAATTTCACCCGTCGATATTGCGGCAAATGAATCGACTGCACTTTGTCGTAATTTATTTATGATTTAGCTGGAACGGTTTTTATTTTTTTTTAATTTTATAGTGATTTTTGTAAGGTCTTCTCTGATTGGTCACTTTTCGTTGATTACGATTTTGAAACACTTTTCTTTAGAGATAGTTCAATAGATCGTAGCGAAATGGAGTTTCGAAAAGAAAAAAAAATCTAAATCGTACTTTCGGCGAAATTTTGTGAGTTTACTAAAATTGAAGTAACTTTTGGTTTATAGACCGATTCAGGATTTTCTTTCTTCGTTCGAAAGAAAACTTCAAAATGAAGAGAACGCATTCTCGAAAATTCTTCGCTGATTACGAAGTCAACATTTATTTTTCAAAAAATTCACGGAACCCACACGCAAAATTCAAAAAACTATTTCAAATGTTTGATTTACAATTTTTTAACTACCGAAGAATCGCAACGTTTTGGAATCAGCTACAAATGTCCCATCAGCCAGGCCCATAAAAACCCGGAATCCCACAATTTTTATTCTCGTAAAAATCCCACAATCTTAATACCTGTTGCCCGCTCCATTTGCACAGAGAGCCTTACCAGTCACTAGTGAACGAAACTGCCTCCCGCCAGGTGAGAAATGTAATTCAGATCAGCCTTGCCGCGGGGCAAGACGAAAGATAGAGGTCGTCGGGTTTGCCTGATTTATAATATTCCTTTTAAATCCACACTCGAAACCGCCCGAACTGATCGACACGCGTTGATACATGTGGACATAAAGGCGCACGAGGAACGCACAGAGCCTTCTATATTTTTCGTTCATTCCCGAGTGTCCGCAGGACCGACGCGAAGGTCCCCCCCGCGGGAATGTCAAAACCGATGCAGCCAGAGATCGAGCGAGATTTCGTAAGCCCCACTATATACGTTCTATGTAAAACACGTGTCCGGCGCGTTCGGCTAACCGATTGGAATTACTCGGTTGAGTGTAGAAAGCAAAAAAATAAGTCGTTACAGGATTATTACAGTGTAAAAAAAAACACACGCGTAACACCGGAGGTCGCGTTACTTAACGGAGAGAATGAAGCAAAGGTGAAGTAGAGTTGGAAAAGGCAGCGGGAGGGATGAGATAACCGCGGTCGGACATCCATTATAAACCACCCACGAGTGGCCGACTCGCCTGCATGAAAATCGACGTCGCAACACCCGTGATTACCTCACTGCATGCCTTCGTTTTTTTTCTTCTTCTTCTTTTTTTTTCACCCAACATATATGCCAGATTCGATGAAGAGGGAAGGTGACGAAAGAAATTAAAATAACGAGAACAATTGGCGCGCAAATCCGAGGCGAGAGGTGAGGACGTGCGCGAGCGACCGGGGCACACCGGGCGTTTCCACCAGAATGTGCACGCGTACGCGGCTTTGGCCGTGCGTGCGTAACGATCTTGTCGGCCGCCGGATCACCGATAACGCACGCGTGCGTGTCCGACCAACGAGGAATACTACTTAGATGTGCATTATATCAGCGGTTAGAAGCAATAACGTCGATACAATCAGCCGTACAACAGGTGATTTCATACCACGCGACCCGAAACGTTTTTTAATGATTTTCTTTTCTTCAATTGTGTTTTTTGTGTAGAGCCGTTTAGGGAAGCGTTTATGATTTCATAAACATTTTTGTAACAGCGATTGTAAAGAATTATAGATAATTAAAAATACAACATTGGAAAACGATTTTTAAAAATATAGTTAAAGATTTAAAAAATGGCAGGAAATAGATTTTTTAAATTTAGTTGGAAATAAAAATGGCAGGAAATCGATTTTTTTAATATAGTTGGAAATAAAAATGGCAAGAAATAGATTTTTTAAATATATATGAAAATAAAAATGGCAGGAAGTAGATTTTTTAAATATAGTTTTAAAAAATGGCGGGAAATATATATTTTTTATATAGTTTTAAAAAATGGCGGGAAACAGACTTTTTAAATATATTAAAAAATGAAAAAACTGCGAGAGATAGATTTTTCAAAATATCATGTTACTCAATATCGCTGTAAATACAACAGTTTTTAATTTTCGGCGTTGGTGATTTTTTTGCATTATCGGAACGACTCTACAAACAATTTAGTGAACGGATTGTTTTTTTACGATTTTTGTTGTCACCGAGAAAAGTACAACGTTGCTTTAACGCGATGTTTGCACGCAGGCAACAAGCGGCTAATTTAACAAATTGATGACATTATCGCTGTTTGCCTTTCCGCGTTACCGACAAACGTGTCGCAAACGAGATATTTGATGCGGGATGCCCCGCGGGCATACTCGCGGTGCACCCGCAATTAAGCCCTAAGTAATTCAACGGTGCGCGGTGCGCGCACCGCGAAAGGTGCTTTCCCTTCTTTGTTTTGCCGCGCCGAGGACGTCTCGAGGATATTAAGACTTTTCGTTCTCTTATTTCACGGGCGCGTAAACGAGAGGACGAGAAATTATGGCGCAAAAAGTGAGATGATGAGGCGGTCCGAGGAGCCGAGCGATCCGCCGCCTCGGTTGCGATCTCGTTTAAGGAAAAATCGATCGACTTCGAGGACAAACGCGTCCTCCTCCCGGTCTGTCACGACCTTGGTTCACCTGCTCGCCATGTTGCTCATTCACCTTTACCATAGTACATGATACTTTATAATGCTTTCACCTCGTGTCTCGTGTTCCCACTACGGCTCGCTGACTTCTTTGCTTTTTTAGTTTTTTATTTTATCTTTTATTTGTTGTCTTTTTTGTTTTGTCTTGTTTCTCTTCGTTGCATTATTCGTGCGCCCGAGATATTTTATGTGTATCCTCTCCATTAAGGTTTACCGGGCACGCTCGTTTTAATTCAGATTCATCCCGATGTGGATTACCCAAAGGGAACCAGTTCTATATTTGCACGAATTTATTATATCGATAAGAGAAATAAAATACGTCGAATATTCTTATATATATATATAATTTTTTTTTCTATATTTTATTCGCGTAAAAAAGCGTAAAAGAAGGAATACTCGGTGCACCGAGACCGCGGATGTCCTTGGAGGAAAACGTCCGCGATGCATCGTCGCGGTTTTTGAACACGCAGGAGTCATAATTCATCGATAAAATTTCGATTCGCGGTTGGAGGAGACGCGAATTAATTACAGGTTTTTTTTTGTAGGACAATAAAACGTTTTATAAAAAAATATCAGAATAATGTTTCATGAAAAAATGTTTACAATTTATAATTTTGTTAATACTAAACATTTTATTTTGTGCTTGGATAAAATGAAATAATGATGGACTAATATTAATCGTAATATTGATTAAATGAATAATGGATTCAGTGGTGCGAATGTCGGACACATTAAGTCGAAGGAGACACTGGACAAGTCTCATTTTGTAACAGGTGGCTTCGTAATTCGATACGCGGAAAAAAAAACGAAATTACTTCAACGTAGGCAGCCGGATTTAAATTGATTGACCTCGAGGATCTGGATCGATTCGATTTTGGACGACGAAGCACAGTCCGCGGATACGTGGCGATAGATACGATGAATTTTCACATGGTCATCCGGTCTGACACTATGTAAAATGATGTTTTAAATTAATAAAATTTTACAATTTGAAAAAAAAAAAATCATTAAATTATAGCATTTTTTTACTAACACAATTTTTCGCGTTATAACTTTGTCAAATTCATATTTTTATTATCCACTCCCAAGTCAAACTGAAACTTTCGCGGCGGCTCAGCAGACGCAAAAAGTCCTACGCAATAAGCAGACATTTGTAACGATCTACGATGGACAAAACAATCTCAAGGTTCGCAATCGGAGAAACCCTCGTACCGTCGCGGATCTTTTGCTCCCGTGATTTTCTGACCTCGACAGTGACCGGCTCGATCGTCAGCGACGACTGCAGCGAGGCTCGGCGCGAGATGAGGAACATCGCCGAAGCGTGGAGAGCACCCGGTACACCCAATTGGGGGGAACACGCCTCGCGGATAGAAACGAATCGGGAGAAAGATACGAATCCTTCGACGCCGATGGGCAGGCCGATTCGTCGATCGGTATGGGCCCCCATCGCGAACCCAGTAATGTCAATGTCACAGGTGTAATGCAGGGCGTGTCCCCCACCCGGCAGGTCGACGACTCCCTACTCGATTCCCATATATAAAGGGGTACGCCAACTTGGTACAGCATAACAGTCCACTGCTGTCAGCGAGTACTGGAAATCCAGCAGCGCTTACAACACTCTCACCGAAATCATGCAGACTTTCGTGAGTAGACTCAATTCGAACACTAATAATACGCAGCTACATTTTTTTCGAAATTAATCAACGACTTAGAAATATTCGAAGGAAAAATTAAATAAATAAAAAATAAAATTCTCCTAACAACATTCGGGAAACAAAATCTTATCGCTCGATTCATTATTCGTATGAATTCGTTCTCGTGCATTCGGAAAAAATTATCGGTCCAGTGTAACATTACACTTTATGTATATTTATATATTTTTATATGGAAATTTGTAAATGAGTCTCTGGCAAAAGAAGTGCTCACGACCGTGAGTTTCACCGTGAAAACGATACCTCAAAGCCGCTCGCACAGTACGCGGGTTTCACGCAGTTGTTTTCATCGTCGCGCATTCATTATATAGTCGCGTTTTACGAAAGGAAAAACGAAACTCTACGCCACGAGGCTTCTCTTACTACGTTGCG
This sequence comes from Pimpla rufipes, assembly GCA_963932165.1. NCBI lineage: Eukaryota > Metazoa > Arthropoda > Insecta > Hymenoptera > Ichneumonidae > Pimpla > Pimpla rufipes. Next base: position 23,232,702 of record OZ010630.1, read on the forward strand.
AATCTACGCGCCGAAGCGGCTTTCGCGATCGTATTGTGTATAAACGTGTGACTTGAAGCGTACGAGGTATTCAGCACCGAGCGGGTCACTATTTTCTCTGTCTTATTAATTTTTCTTTGCACTGATTAGACAATACCGCAATTTTTTAAAAGTCAGAACAAGAAATTCGTTTTCAAATTCGACGCATAAAAGTAATACTCAATTCCTAAAAACTGTAAACAAAATTGCATGTTCAAAGACCCGAATTCAATATCGTTATAGTATTGTTTGAAGAATGGATTGTCATAGCATTTTTTTTAAAGAGAAGAGATAGATTCCTCAATGATAATTTGCTGGCAAATATTTTCATTGACCCTTTTCGAGACTTAAGAAAAAAACAGTTCCTTCTGACATAGAATATCGCGTATGTATATCCGCTAACGCGATAATGTCCACGCGACGCTCCGGGGCCGTAACAGAGCCGCGAGAAGCGCGATGTGCACCGTCGAGCGCGTGTCTTCCGAGGAAAGTGCAAGTGTTTCTGCCGCTGAGTGTTGGTCAGCCGGAGGGGGAGGCACGCGGCGCGTAGGGTAACCGAAGTGAAAACTCGTCGCCGTAATCCCTGGTGCGAGCCTCCGATGCGATGATCTCGTTGTAAACAGCGGCGAGCATGTATTATTCACGCCACAGGGCACAGATAATAATCGTGGCGTGACGATCCACCTGCATTATCGCTGCAACACAAGTGCATATATTATTAGCGTGAAAAAGCACGAGGAAGAGATACGCGATACGCGAGGATCCTGACCTACATAGTTGGAATCCTTTTACGGGCAAACAATGAAAACCTAGCGAGGAACTTGAATTCAAGAAATGGCTATTTTATAATGTAGTATTTTTATTATGTCAGCTACGTTGATCTCGATGTTATTTTTTTACTCTCAGAAATACAAGTTTCTTTAAAAAAAAATCGAGCGAAAACCTTTATAACTAATATGTATCTTTTTACTCCAATTTAAATTTGAATTTTTGTTTTAATACCAATTTTTGTTTTAATACCAACTTTTTCTTTATACCAATTTTTATTTTTCAGATTGTTCTTTCCGCCCTTGTGGCCGTAGCGTTGGCCAGCCCATCGGCATACCTGGGTTACCACGCACCAGCCCCCATCGGTCACGATGGCAGGGTGGTCGACACCCCGGAAGTGGCCCACGCCAAGGCAGCTCACTTCGCCGCTCACGCCAGCGAATCCGCCCGCAACACTTACGGCTACGCTTACGCACCTGCACTCACCTACGCCGCCGCCGTCCCTTACGTGAGCTACCCCGTTCATGGCTACTCTCTCGGTGCTCCGCTCGCCGCTGACGGACGCGTCGTCGACACCCCCGAGGTCGCTCACGCCAAGGCCGCTCATCTCGCCGCTCACGCACAGGTACATTTTTTTCTTATCTATTTTATTTAATAATAAAAAATTGGTTAGTGCAATTTTAATTAATAACTTCATTGTGAAGATTGTGCAAACCTTTTTCAAATATGCGACATTCTTATTCAATTGAGCCACTTCTATCCACAGTGTACAGTGGACAATCAAATATTTTCAAGAGCAAAGAAAAAACCGTCAAAAATTATAGGAACTCAGTCAATACAAATTGTTCAATATATTGCTGAGACTTTTAGTGAAATTGTGCAATTAACTTAAAAATTAAGAGCTTATAAATTACCGTGCAAAGTTGAATGGTACCGATTCTGAAAGTAAAACAGCCGCTTCCGATTGTATTGTGAAAAAATGGAAATCTTATCGCGATTTCAATTATCTGATTATCAGGAGTCCGCCAAGACCGCCGGACACCCGTACGGAGCTCTCGCTTACGCGCATTCCCCGGTCTACGCCTACGGATACCCAGCTGCACCCATCGGACACGACGGTCGCGTTGTCGACACCCCCGAGGTCGCTCATGCCAAAGCAGCTCATCTCGCCGCACACGCCGCCGCCAGTCATTAATGCTTTCTCGACTACGACTAACGAATGATTTTTTATACCTAAACTGTATTGCCCCGTCCTCGGTCTGTTCTAATCGTGATTAACGGTGGGAGAGGAAGGGACATTTCCTTCGTTCTCTCCGTGGAACTGATATGACGATTACGCTAAATTCTCAGGCACGGAATTAATAAAAATTTTCGTGTGAAATCTACATAATCTCGTTACTTATTTGAGACTGGTTTCTCGATTTAGAACTCTAAGTAAAAAATTCAACACCAAGTATCCTTGAAAATTCCTATCGTAAAAACGGTTCGAAAAATAATTCCATTGAAAGATAATTCTTTTTCTTAAAAAGAATTAATAATTCTTTTTGCTAAAATAATTATTTTCTTAAATAATAATTCTTGTAATAATTCTTTTAATAATAAGAATAACAATTATGAATAAGATAATTCTAATAAAAGAATTATCTTATCTTATCTTATCTTAGATAATTCTTTTTGCTAAAAAGAATTATCTTATCTTATCTTAGATCATTCTTTTTGCTAAAAAGAATTATCTAAGAAAAAAAAACTCGGTAAAACGTTGCAATTGTCACGCGGTAAAAAGTTAGTATTTTATTTTCGATTATAACGTTACAGGGATTTTTTATTAATTAATTTTTTTCCTAGACATTTTTATTCTTTCGCAGCTCTGCCGATTTCCAGAGCTTTGCGCGCCATCGCCAGTGCGCCTTCTCGCGTTTTGTTGCCTCCGATGAATCGGACCGTGTGACAAAAGATCGAGTCCTTGATACCCGAGACGCGTGACAATTCTTCGTCACGCAGACCGGCCCAAGCCTCAGGCAGGAACATCCTTGAATACAATAATGACATAAGACGATTTTTCACTCGATGAGAGACTTTCGAATGGATTGTCGCAATTTTACCGGCAAACGAAGCTGCCCGGTCCGACTGGAACGCACTGCACCCTGTAATTGTTGTCCTGGAATATCGCGTACTTTATCGACGGTTCTATCTTCGTATCTTTTTCCAACTCAAACAGCGATTCCTTCCACGGTAGAGCTTTGACGAGTTCGATGATTTCGCCGCTGGGATCGACCTTTAAAAAATACATATTTTAATTACTTCTTCATGCAATTTTTTTTCTTGTCTCCAAAAATCACGATATCGTTAGACGTACCTCGAATCTCTTCGCGATCGCTTCTTTTACTATATCTCTCGCCGGTAGCCAAGTGCTGGCCGCATTGTGAACGAAATACTTGAGTTCGTCGCCGCAAAGTTCCATCGCTTTTACGAACTGAGCATCGCTGTCGATCCCAACGCTGTTCCAGTCTGGATTCAAACGCGCTACACGTGCACTGAGATTCGTTACGATGCGATAGCTGAAGGGACATTTCAAATATCTATTATCCTCGCCCGACGATACAGAAGACTGTGGATTTTTTTCTAAATTAAATCCTTTCGTGTTTCATTTAATGATCGAATACATACGCAGGTTCTCCATCGAACATAGGAACTCCGTTGTCGATGGCATCAACTTCCTTGATCAACGTATCGTAGATCTTTTTGAATATCCTTTCAATGTCCTCTTCGTCAATGACCTCAGGCACAAGTTGCTTAATAACTCTCTGGCCATAGTGGCAGTAGACCAAACCGGCGCTACTCAGTTTTATGTTCCAATCGTAGCCATCCTTTTTCATAACTGTACTCACCGTTTCCGTAAACTCACTGGCGATACATATAGAATTGAGAAAAATACACATATTTCACTGCACCAAACCAGCTGTGCGTAAAAGTAAAAAAATTTGCTTTCCAAAAAAAGTATAAAAATCAGAGTGGAACCACAACTTAGCGGCAGAAAAAAATCTAGCAACGTTGTAAACCAAAAATCAACTTTATATTTAAAAAATTAATACAAATGTTAGGATAAACTGTGACTTACCGCATATGATGGTCATAGCGCTTTTTAGCATGATCATACTCTCCGCCTACATCTACAACGACGTCGCAGGTGTCCAGAACTTTTTGGTCCCGAGACCTGCGAAAACACAATAACGATTTACGAGAATTGTTGAAAAAAATCTGACAAATTGGAAGTTTAGGGCTTGTGGATATTTTCGAGAAAAACGAGGGGAAAGGGAGAAATCAAGCTGACCCAATTTTTTACCTGACGATCGCGGCGTCTTTGTACTCCGGCAGCTGCTTCAGCATGAAACACGCGAGGGCCTCGTCGCAATGGAAACAACCATTGTGAGTACCGATTTTCACGGCCGACGACATCAAGGAAAAGTGCCGAAAAATGTGCGGATTTCGAAGCTGACGATCGGGACACCTGACGACGAAACACGTGGTCAACTTCATTGACGTTGTCAACAGACTCCTCAAAACACTCATTGCTATTATTGCGATACTGTTATCATTATTTCGTTTAGAGTGCCGACGATATCGTCGTTTGTATAATAAATTATGCGCGTATCTCACCCGGTTTGACTAACTGTTATTGTATACAACAGAAATTGGGGCACCAGAGTCCAGGCTGTTTTTTTAGGTTATGTGCACCGCGAAGCTTAAATCAACTATCTTTACGCGCGGCTGTTGGAAACGGTGGAACTGAACCAGACGCGCGTGAAATCAGCTGTTTAAATTGCTAGGCTAATCACACGCGCTGGCGCGCGTGCCTGAAAAACTTCAGTATCAGTATCAGTATCTTTATTAGATCCTGGGACAAGTCCCCTAAGGACCTCAGCCACACAAATACAGCGCAAGAAACAAAAGCAAGTAAAAACAAGAGTACAGAGATGATGCATAGGACTAAAAAAGCGAAACAAAAGCGAAGCTTAAAAACTAACATAAAGCGGAACAAAGGTGAAAAACTTGCCAAAATCGACCTCAGAAATTTGTTCTTTTCAAAATATCGACTTTTAACCTATACCATCATTCTCAAGTCGCATATTCTACCCCCGAAAACACTGGTTATTAACCTTTTTAATCGATTTTGAAAAAAATATTTTTTTGGCGACGAAAAAAATATTTTTTCTGTCAGAAATCGTAGATCCGGCTCCGGGCCGAAAACCGCCAAAATCGACCTCGGAAATTTTTATTTCAAAATATCACCTATAATAGGTTAATTAATTTTGCGCTGCTGTTCTCTTATAAAGCTTTGACAGGTTACGGGTGCTGCCCCGCTTGTCCTCTTACCAAATTTTTCAAATTTGACACCAAACTTTACAGTTTAATAGTTTGCTAACAATGCTTTCCGTTACTCATGAACTTTTTAAAAGAGGGACTACCAGTTTAGGTCATTTTTGGACAAGTAATTTGAAACGATATTTCTAACATCTTGATGTCGAGAAAAACGTTAAATCATGGCAAACGTTGTATTTATTTTAATTCCTAGGGAGATGAGGAAATAAAGAACGTCTGTTGCAGCAATTTATATCCATTATTATTGACATGGTACAGATTTCTTAGAAAATACCACACGAATTTTCTCCACAGAAATATACGTACATTTCTATAAGATCGCTCATATGAAAATTTAGGTGTAATGTGCTAGACGTATTATATACAGTTATCGCGTGATTTTGCGTCGCGCGTACGAAAATATTTATGGTTCATAATATATTTATAGCTACTGTCGTACTCGTCTCGTTTATTCACCCGGAACAATTGCACGCAAAGCGTAGAGCTTTTTCCACTCGTATCGAGGAAAGAAAAATATACAATGAGAAACGTCGCCCACTAGCAAATATCCTAAGTAGAGAGTCTGCTGCCGTAAATAATATTACTTTATCGCGTCGCGCAACGTGCGACGCATTTTGAAGCAGTAAAGTTACATCGACCCCTGCGTCGATAAATCCTATTAAAAAGTAAAGTCGTACACGATATTTACCGCGTTTCACGCGCTCGAGTCGCATCGGGACGTGCGAATCGACGTGGCTATTGAGCAATGAAGAGGACACGAAGCTCAATGTCTGAGTTCACCGGTGAATTCCATTCGACCATAATCATCCAATTATTTGTACACATCAATTCCATACGAATTCTACGTCCCCGCGCAAACTACGCGCGCGAGTTAATTCAATTTTACGTAACTCGGAATCGTCCACCGGTCGTTCGAAAATCTGCAGCTCGACGAACCTGAGCAAAACTCGTTTTTTTCTAAAAATAATATGCAATCTGTTTGTGCATAAAAATAGTTTTCTCTACTACAGTCGATCCAGGATCGACGCAAAACACACAACCGTAACACTCGATAATGAGGGATGGATACTTTTATAGCAAAAACCACTCAAACTAATATTCTAACTTTTGTTTATTATTATTTTTTTGTAAAAATATAGATTTCGTTCTTTTTAAATTAATTCATAATTTATTCGTCAGAATAATTCTTTGAGTAGTTCCTTTTATCAGAGCGATTCTCGTCCCTGTCCTAATTATCAATTACTATAGCGACAAAAACAATGCGCGACAACCGTCGCGTTTTCCCCAAAGCTCAGCCGAACAGGCGTGAGTCGCATTAATTTTAATAAGTGTGAATCCTCGCATGCGCGCAATATCTACATAATAATAATTCTTACGTACTCGCACACACCCACGCGTACACATAGTTTTATGGCAAATCCTTAGACATATACGCGATGAGGACACGAGGGGACGACGCTATTTTTTTCCTCGTCCCCCGTGACGTGTACACCTAATGGAACAATATAAATACACACCTAAGCTACGGGTTTCCGGGATTCACGAATTACCAAAATCAAGGGAAGAGAAAACGAACCCGGGGACAACGGCGACGAGTCGCGCATCACTCGACTTAGCTCGTTCGAATCGAGATACTGTACATTGATCATTAAAATCGATCGTAGGCTCGGGATCGTCCCGCGAAAAGAGTTCCCGAATATCGCTGAATTAACGCACAAAAACTCCAAATAATTGAGACATCGTTTTCGACATCTTAGAGAGGGGAATACAAAATAGTTTCGCCATGAATATCGCAAACTACTCTCGGCCCTGACGAGACTCTCCTACAGGATCCTGTAGCTAATGTTGTAAACCTCATTAACTTTCGATTCACGTGGTTCATTAAATCCCATGAACCTTCGATTCACGAGATTCATTAAACCCCATAAACCTTCGATTCACGTGATTCATTAAATCCTATGAACTTTCGATTCACGTGATTTATTAAATCCTACGAACCTTAGATTCACATGATTCATTAAATCCCATGAACCTTCGATTCACGTGATTCATTAAACTCCACGAACCTTCGATTCAATTGATTCATTTCCACTGCAAATCATTCCGTTTACAATTAACATCAGTACATCAATCGGTATCGAAATTTACAGGAATCTGCAGGTACCGACAATACCTCGGGCCGAGATATTTCAATAAAGCTACTTTCACCAGACTCGCTTGCGACACTCGGGACTCTTGACGTCGTGAATGCAGCTCTGCGTCTCCTCGTCGAAGGCGGTGCCTTCCTCGCACACGAATCGAAAATCGAGGACCTGCCTCGACGTGAAGCCCGGCGAGCAGTAGTGAAACAGTCGGCAGTCCCGACCGTCAGCGTAGAACCGATACATCTCCTTCTCCAGACAATTGAAGAAGGCGCCGCGTTTGACGGCGCCCGGCCTTCGATTCACGGCTCTTATCGACGACAGAGTCGGCGTGCGATTTATCACCTCGGCGATTTCCGTCGTCACTTCAGCGGGATCCGGTTCCACGGAAGTTGACGGCTGAACGACGTCCAATTCTGGTTTATTCGTAGCCACATTATTCTGCGTTATCGAGGAATCGCTGATCGGTTCCACCAAAGGCAGCTCCGATTCGTGAGGCTCCACCGGACTCAAAATTGAGCCGGAGCTTTCAGATATCGTTTCGGGTGTCTTGCTGGAATTTTCGCCCTCGTTGACACTCGGAACGTCGTTGCTTTCCACGTGGGATTTTTCTGACGTAATATCGCTTTTATAATTTTCATTAAGTCGGTCGATATCCTTTTCCACCTTTGCGGCCGCCTCGGCCATCCGCAGCATCGGATACGGCGTAAAAGTCTGGCTTTCCGTGGACGAAGAAGCGGGCGAACTTTCCGTCATCAGGACGGGAAGATTGTTGTCCCCGATGCTCGAATTTTCGTCTCCAATTATGCTGGGCGAATTCGTGACTGCTGCGGAAGTCGATTCCGTCGCTCGAGTCGTTGGAACTTCCGTCGTGGTAGCTGGGCTTAAAGTCGCTTCCTGGGTCTTCGAATTCTCCGTCGTCTCCGCGGGAGCTTCCGTCGATTCTTCCGGGCTCTTCGTCTCCTGCGTCGTCGTGGTGCGTATCAGAGCTTTTCGCGCGAACAGCGGAGACTTTCGGATCACGGGTTTTGGCGCGAGTTCGTTGTACGATTTCGGCGGCTTCGCTGGCTTCGGATTCAGCAGAGGCAAACGAGGCTTTATCACCACTGGAACTGGCGTCGTGGTGGGCGGAATGTAGACGTAGCTTTTTCGCACCGTGAAAGGCTTGAAGAGCTTCGGAGTCGGTCGGGTTGTTGTTGGTCTTCCGGTCGTTCTTTTCGTCGTTGTAGACGCGGGAGTCGTTGTTGTCGTTGTAGTCGCGGGAGTCGTTGTTGTAGTTGTAGTTTCGGGAGTCGTTGTTGTCGTTGTCGTGGTTGTTGTTGTAATTATAGTCGTTTCCGCAGGAATCGTGGTTGAAATTGTCGTGGTGGTCGGAGCCGGAGTTGTGGTTGAAATTGTGGTAGTTTCTGCTGTGGTAGTTTCTATCGTGGCTTCTGAAGTTGTCGGAGAAGTTGAAGTCGTTGTTGAAGTCGTCGTTGTTTCCGTTTCACCCTCAATCGGCTTTTCAATCGATTCTTCAATTGGTTTCGCTTCGACTGTCTCGGATTTATTTTCCGGCTGCGCCTGGTCGTTCTGCTTTTCTTCCAAGTCCAAAGCTGCCTCTAAACCACCCGTTATGGTTGTCGAACTTTCATTCGCGTCTTTGCCATCGGGAGTCGATGAATTAGCGTCATCAGCCATGGTCGCTGTTTCCATGGTTGAAGATCCCTTTTGTTCCTTGTAACTCTGAGGCTCGTAATTGTCGTCGATGTAATCCTGCGGTATTTCCTCCGCGGACTGCGATTTTTCGGCTTCCTCCGGCTCGTCCGTTTTCTCCGTCCTCGGAATCTCGTCAGTGAATTTTAAAACTCCTTCCGACTGGTTTTTATCGTCGTGCGATTTTTTGTTCTCGTTCGTCGTGGCTTCCGACGATCCCGCCGTTTGTTCCGTTGAGCTCGCGGAATCGGATGGGAATTCTTGAGTCGCATTTTCCTCGGACATCGGAGACTCCGCCTCGTCCTCCTGGATATCTTGAAAATCGTCCGGATTTACATATTCGTCGGACATCTCGTCCGAATCCATCTGCTCGTTGCTGTGAGTCGTCGAGTCGTTCGCCGGGTCGTAATCCTCCTCGTCGTTCGCCTCGTCCGTCTTCAAACTTTTGCCGCGACCGGAAGTCTCGTGTTTCGAGGGCTCAATTTTGTTGGGCGATTCCTTCGAATTTTCCGCGGAATCTTCGTGGCTTTTCGCACCCAAATCGTCAGCTTCCTCGTCGTAATAGTAATAATCGTCTTCCGACAAATTTTCCTGGGAAATGTCCTCCTCCATCCCGTCCAACGTGTCCGCCTCCATCGGGGAAATTTCCGCACTTGTCTCCTGCTTCGTCGAGTCTTTTTCCTGCGACTTCGCGTCGTCGACCTCGGGCAGAGCGAGCGAAAACCTCGAGGCTTTTTCTTCCTCATGTCCCTTGGAATTGCCCAAACTGTTGGAACCATCGCTCTTCGAATTTTTCTCCGCATTGTCCAACCGATCAGACCGATCGGTCGCGTATTTTGAGTCCTGCTGAGCGACGGCTCTGATCTCCACCTCCTTGGACGTCTGGGACTCCGGCTCCTCGAATATTTTACTGTCGAACGCTTCGTCCTCAACGTTCACGTATTCCTCGGCGTCGGTTTCCCTCGTGTCCACGTAATCCGGCTCGCCGAACTCCTCAGTATTCGCCACGAGTTTCCCATCATCTTTATCATCCGACTTAGCGTCAAGTCGATGTTTCGACGACATCGTCTCCAAATGTTTCTTCATTTCCGTCACCTCAGTCTCCGCCTGCGAATCCTTCGATTCCTTAACATCCTCCGCCTTCCTCGACTCCTCAATATCCTCCGCCTTTTTCGACTCTTCAACTTCCGTTTCCTTCTTCGCCTTCTCGGCGACTTTAGGATCCTCTATCGTCGCTTTCTCCTCCCTCACGACTTCCTCAACGTCCCGCCGCCCGCGCGCTTCGTCCTCAACGTACAGGTGTTCCTCGGCGTCGGTTTCCCTCGTATCCACGTAATCCGGCTCGCCCCACTTCTCAGTGTCCACCACGAGTTTCCCATCATCTTTATCATCCGAATTCGCGTCAAGTCGATGTTTCGACGACATCGTCTCCAAATGTTTCTTCATTTCCGCCGCCTCAATCTTCGCCTGCGAGTCCTTGGATTTCTCGACATCCTCCGCCTTCCTGAACTCCTCAACATCCTCCGCCTTTTTCGACTCCCCAACATTCTTCGTCTTTCTCGACTTCCCAACATCCTCCGACTTTCTCGACTCCTCAACTCCCGTTTCCTTCTTCGTCTTCTCAGCGACTTTACGCTCCTCTATCATCGCTTTTTCCTCCCTCTCGACTTCCCCAACGTCCCGCCGACGGCGCAGCGATCGTTTGTCCCTCGGTTCCCCGTCGTCCCACCGAAATTTCCCCCCGATCCATCTGCCGTTTCTGACCTTCGGCACGTCACGATAAAACGGATCAAAGGACTCGTCGCCCTCCTTGTAATCATCGTAGCTCGCCGGTATCGTCGGCAGCGGGACGGTCACGAGTTCCGTGCTGTTCAACGGCCGCCCGGACTCGTCGCTCACGCTGGCTTTCGCCGTGACGATGACCCGCGACTGGGAGGGCAAGAGCGGCGAAGGATTCTGCACGATTCGCTGGATGTCCGGCGGCGGCAGATTTATAGTCACCTGATGGGGCTTCAGCTGCGGAATCGCGGGCGGCGGTGGCAGATGAATGTGAGTCACGTGGCTGGAGGACGACTTGGTGGACGTCCTGGGGGTCGGATAGAACGATCGCACAGCCTGACCTGAGTCGCTCGCTGGAGTCGGCAGAAAACTCGTCGTTATCCTCTGCTGCTGGTGGCTGTTTTTGCCCTGTTGACCCTGCCGATCGTTTTCCTCGTGGGGCGGAGAAACCGTCAATTTCGAGACCTTCCCCTGCGTCGTCGGCTGAATCGGCTCGAGGGGCCTTCGATCCTCCTCCTCGCCGTCGTCGTCATCGCCCTCGTCTCTGTATTCAGCCGTCTCGCGAGGATTATTGTTGTGCACCGTGAATTGCTCCGTGGTGCTGGCGATTCCGTGATTGTGGAATATCGGATTTATCAGAGCCGGAGCGTTCGCGTTGCTGTTGAGGAGGGTCTGAATCGTGGACGAAGTAGCGTGGAAGATCGGCGACACCGTGGGCTGATGATCGTTGTGGATTTGGATCTGGGTGTTGGGGGTCGAACTGTAGCGGATCTGGTGAATCTGTGGGGCTCCGGTGGTCGAGCTGACGCCCTGGTTGCTGAACAGTTGGTAGGACGTCGCTTGACTGTTGCCGTTGTGATTCTGGTTGTTGTTGTTATTGTTGTTGCTGTTGGTGTTGCCGTTGCTGCCGTCGTTGTTGGCGTCCACGTTGTTGTTTCGATGATCGCCCGTGTGGTAGATGTACTGATGATGGTAGCCGCCGTTCTTGTCGTCGTAGAGGGACTTCGACTGGCTGGTCTGCACCGAGGGGAAACGCGGCTGGGGCTGGAAGTGCTGGGGATAACCGTTGGAATGCTGGTAGGCACCGCCGGACGATGCCGTCGAGGAGATGCTGGGCCTCGATGTCGTCGTTGTCGTGGAACTCGTGGTGCTGGGTCGGGACGACGTCGTTCGCTGGGACTCGTGCTCCTCGACGAGGTCGTGGTCGTTCTCGTGGTCGATCTCGTCGTTCGCGCTGCTGGTCTCGTGCAGGCTGAGGGCAGAATGAGACGGTGTTAGAGAGGCTGCAGCGATATAGTTTATAGTCTTCTTTATATGCAATGGACTTTCATTGCGTCGTCGATAGTGCACTTTTCTTTTCAAGGGCATTTACGAAGGGTGCCAAATATGGAAATTTTACGAAAAATCGCAGTTGCCGATAGTCCAGATTTTTGTTTCTTTTTACTTGAAAATGAGGTTCCAGTTTTACGACTCGTTGGCAAAAAACATTGACGCAACACCTTTTTCCTGGGTATCCAGGCATTTTTTCTGGATTCTAAAACTCGCGACCACCGTTCCAAATTGAGTTTACATAAAGGTTATAAAAAAATTTAGAAGTTGGTGACATTTTTTTTACAAGAATTAGTTTCACTAATTTTCTTTAGATAGATACAAGGTTTTTAACAATTTTGTAGTGTCACGTTTTTACGGACATCCGTCCTATTTCATCGATTATGCAATTTTCCATTTATCAAAGCTTGAAATGAAATTATAATATTCCGGTGTTCCTTATTGAGAGTCGCGAAGCCCCAAAAAAGTTTTTTTCGTCTGTCATGCGTTCCGTTTTGGAGTACCCGTTTCGTATTGGGCACCCTCGCCCTAAATAAATGCATGAATACATTTGAAAAATGAATAAATAAATAAATAAAGCGCGAGGTCAATCTGCGGGTCAACCCGAGCTAAAATTAAGTCTGTCGTTAGCCAATACGTCTGGTAAGTGAGCACGGCGAACCGCGGAGGAAAACCCGCGGCGAAATAACGGATATGAATCGATATCTAACAGTATAACCAGTCCTGCGGTTCGCAGCCGCGTTATATGGTGCAGCAATTCGCGTGTCTTATTATATCCAGCGTATTACACTGTAGCGAGTAATCGCGGAGCGATAGACGCGCGTGCGCTCCGTGTGCAGCGCTCTACGCGCAATCTAATTCCCTGGTAGAAAACGCTGAACGAAAGGCATTCGCGACGGTGTCCCCGCGCGGTCCTTACGAAACTCCGCGTTACACTGCACACCCAGAATGTATTGTGCAGGTTTGCACGGCACGGAGCCGTGAGGTGAATTTTTACAACTACAGGAACCACCTGAGAAGGAGAAGAAAAAATGAATCGCGTTGGAGAGTCGATTTTTAGATGTTGCGGGTTGAATGAAACTGAGTGCCATGAAATACATTGTAGAAAAAAATAAACATTGTACGGTATCTTGAATATTAATCACGATTTCATACGTAACTTGCTGCTCGAACATTCTCCTCTCCGGCAATTTTTGATAATAATAAAAGTGAGTCTATCATTCGGATTTTTAGATGTTGCGGGGTGGATGAACCCGAGTGCCGTGATAGAAATGTAATAACAAAAATAATAAAAATTGCACGGTATCTTGAATATTAATAGCAATTTCATACGTAACTCACCGCTCGAAAATTTTCCTCCCCGGAAATTTTTAATGATAATAAAAGTGAGACTATGATTCGAATTTTTAAATGTTGCGGGGCAAATGAACCCGAGTGCCGTAAAATAAATGTAATAATAAAAATAATAAAAATTGTACGGTATCTTGAATATTAATAGCAATTTCATACGTAACCTGCTACTCGAAAATGTTCCTTCCTGGCAATTTTTAATGATAATAAAAATGAGCCTATCATTCGGATATTTTTAGATGTTGCGAGGTGAATGAAACCGAATACCGTAAAATAAATGTAATAATAAAAATGATAAAAATTGCACGGTATCTTGAATATTAACAGCACTTTCATAAGTAACCTGCTGCTCGAAAATTCTCCTCTCTGGCAATGTTTAACGATAATAAAATTGAGTCGATCATCCGGAGCAACATATCCCGAGCAATTAATAAAATTAACGTATCCCGAGCAATTAATAAAATCGATAATTACCTAAGTGTCACGGCGTTGTTTCCGTAGAGCTCGAGATTGAGATTGTAGAATCGCTCGCTCTTGCTGCAGTCGACCTCGTCCACCCTCTCGCAGACCCTGGTCTCCTGATCGAACACCGTACCGTTGAGGCACAGGAACTTTATGTCCATTATCTCGTCTGAAACCAGGTCTCACGGTAAAGGAGAGATATTCATTATTCGGGGGATTCTCCGAGGGGTGGACATGATTAATACATTTTTCATTTACAATTCTCGTCTTTGACTTGAAGTCCAATTAAAAAAAAAAAAATCTGTCTATTCCTGTGCTCCTAATGAAAAATCCTGTAGACCCAAAAAAAAGTTCATTTTCATTTCGAGTCACAAAATCCATTGTTGTCGATCTATTCGTGTTCTAATTGGTCATCAGTATCATCAGACACTCCGGGATCGAGACGAAGTTCATGTTTTGAAATTTTTTGTTTGCGGCAGTGTAAAAATATGAAACATATGGAACGTCCCAATACGTCCTTAGCGAACACAAAAAGTATGAAATATCCTAATATGAGCTTAGTTTTTTTTTAAATAGTCGAAAACTGACACAAAGAAATTCGCAAATTTGTTACAATTCTTCTGCCCAACTTGTAATTAATTTCCAAAAAAAAAAAAATCTGCCTACTCCTTCGCTATCCATAGAAATCAATTTCAGGGGGAGAAAAGCCTTATATTTCATTGAAAAATGAACTTCATTCTCTATTTTACAGCAGCCAAAACCTCCATAAACACGCGAAAACTGTCACCGAACAATCGCGAACCGGACCTACCGCCGCCGCTCGCCAATCGCTGTGCAATCGTCGCATGAAAAGACGAAGAAAAAGAGACGGAAAGCACGAGGCGGGGAACATACGAACGGCGGACACCGCGAGAGCCGGTCCTTTTAATTTATGTAAGATATTATGCAAGTCGCCGCGGTTACACTATATGCCAACGTGATAGGCGTCCAGGCGTCCCGGGTGCAGGCAAAGATCACTCGAGTCTCGCTACTTAGTTAATATATTCCTGTCTCTTTTCTTCGTCCTCGACGGCCTCCCGGGAAAACCTCGTTTCAACGTCGCGATAGTCTGTGCCTCGTATAGACGAGCGGCACGACTTTAATATAAATACGATTTATCGATCGTCAATCGTCGCGAGTCGCCGCTAAAGATCATCCGGACGATGATCTTCCCTCTGGCCTTGCACTTATCTGTCCGACCTGAAGCTGCGAGCAGAAATATCAACGCCGGAGGGATTCAAAGCTGGATTTTCGCGAACTCCACGGACTACTGGAACGATCGAGAAAAGGAGCGATTAACACGGTCGGCGTGAGCCGCCAACGAGAATTGTAATGAACCTCCGGTTATCTGGAGACCGAGAATGCCACGGTCGTTGGACCGAGGAGTTGTTATGCTAAATCGATCAATTAGAGACCGGGATCGACTATCGATCACTACAGGTGTCTTTCAATTCTAATGGACTATTTTCCTCTATTTATTCTAACGGGTTTTTTTTTCGTTGCAGCTAATGTATATTGAGTTAATGTGGCGCTATTAAATATTTGGACAGCAATGGAAGTTCTGTAATAATTGTTTTCAAATGCGGATCAATTTCTTTTCATGAAAATTAAATAAGATAGGTTGTGTTGAAAATTTAAAGACATTAAATTCCCAAAAAAATTATTTAAGGTATATTAGATTTTTTTTAAGTTGGGAAGCATATTAAATTCATTTAGCAATGTTAAATATCTGGACAACAATTGAAGCTCTAATAATATTTTTCTAATGCAGATCAATCTTTTCTTCTCACGAAAATGAAACAAAATAGGTTGTCTTGAAAAATACAGTTGAGAAATCTAGTTCAATCTTCCGAAGTCGATTGGCTTTCATGGCGATGAGTTACCTTTCTGTCCGATCGTGCAGACGTGGAACATTTGACAGCCCGCCTCAACGTCCGCATAATAACCGCCGATCACCTTTCCTTGGCACGAGAAATTCGTCTCCGGCAGGTTATCGAAGTCCAGATACTGCGGAAGCGAGATAAATCGTTAGCCACCCGAGAAAACCCGAGGAGCAAAACAAAAACGGAATTATTTCTTACGCATTACGTCCCGACGTTTGCGCTCGCCGCATACGTTACATATTATTACGGCATTAAAGTACTCACACCAGGTTCCCCCGCGCTGCACAACCTGAAGCCATGTCTGAATTGGACGATCGACACGATAACTGAAACAAAAACGAGAAGAAAAAAATCGTTGAGATAAAAAAACAACGACCAGTCGCGAATGCATAAAATCGAGGCAACGTGAATTCGAGCATATCGAAACTACTTTCTTCGACGCTGCGATTTATTATTGGAAAAGGCGTTTCGGCCGGGCAACACGGTGACGACCGAGACTACAAAAATCTCGCGGCCTGCCGTGCAGACCGAGGCCAAGTGGGCAAAGGCGTAATTCCTTAATGCAGCCACCGTCGCGACGGCAATTTGAGCTTTTGCGCAATCGCCCAGCCCGTATAACCGCGCCAACTCGCGGAACGCACGCTCGTTCGCTCCGATATTTCGCCTCCGAAGTGGCCGATCGAAGGGAATTAGCGAAAAATTAATCTATCGCAATACGCGTGCCGCGCGTTCACCACTTGATTTTTTTTTTTAGTCGCGTGTTATTACTCGACTTGACGATCGACGATTTAAATGATGTTTTGCTACTGGAATTCATCGGAGTTGTGGAATGTACAGCAATTCTGTTAAATCTTGACAACATTTTTCGAAGGTCTTAATTAAAAATTTTTTTTATACTGTACTTTCCTTGCTGCTTAAAAATTATTTATCAGTCCAGCATTTTTTTTCTCACCTTTTTTTCCTTAGCAAAATATTTGCAATAAAACTTAATTTTCAAGAAGAATTCAAAGCGCAAAAAACTTAAGTTATTTTTTAATTGAATGTTGAATGCCACTTAAAAAAAAATGAAGAAATAATTTTCTTGAATTCTAATTTTTGTAGCCAACTTTCGTCGATCAGCGCCGAAAAATCTGATTTCCGGATAAAAGGTTCGCCGACGAGTAAAAAGAAAAATCGAAAAAACAACGAGCGAGTGAAAAAAGTTCGAGTAAGCATAGACAGTGAGGCAGCTTTCACCGTGAACGCGAGCGCATACGATTTGGTACACTTATCTAACCGAAAGAGCGAGACGGAGTGAGAGAAAAAGGTGAAGAGTGGACGATTGCCAACAGCCGGGCGTTAATTATTCCATCTCCCCAGATTAAATCGTTTTCCTCCCGGGTGTCTGGCGGCTGACGATCCGCGCTGCAGCTGGGGAGTCTCCCCTTGGACGGGGACCAGACGGCTCGCGAATCGCCGTAAATCTCGGCGTGGCGACTCCGCCAGTATGTAACGATGCCCGCGCACTTCACGAGCGAGAACCCGCGAGCCGAGTTACGCTCTGACGACCCAGGAATCTCGTATCGTTTCGTGCGATCTTTTTTCCTACGTAATCCCGACGATTCATGACTGCCCATTCGAACCCTCAACGCTGACCAATATTCGTCTATTATAAAAGCGACCGTTCAGTCACCGTTACAATTTTTATTTCCTGTGAAAATTAAAATCAATCCAGATATTAGTTTTATTTCAACTATCTTCTCAGTATTATGATAATTTTTTTTTTGAGTGGCAATAACAGTTTCCGGTTGGTAGCCCTGTGGACATTATTTCGAGGAGCTATAAAGTTGATTCGAGTCTAGTTGGCTCAATCAACGTCCACGGTCGAAACTCAAAGTGTCCAAATAAATTGGCCATGAATTTAATTTAGTCACCATTACAATTTTTATTTTCCGAGGAAATGAAACATAATCCAAAAATCCTGAGTATCGATAATTTTATTTTAATTATCTTCTCAGTGTTATGATAATTTTTTCCGAAGTAGCAATAACAGTTTCCGGTTCATAGCCCAGTGAACATTATTTCGAGGAGCAATAAAGTTGATTCGAGTCTAGTTGGCTGAATCAAAGTCCACGATTGAAGCTCAAACTGACTAAATAAATTGCCCATAAATTTCTTTCAGTCATCATTACAATTTTTACTTTCCATGAAAATGAAAAATACTCCAAAAACACTGAGAGTCGATAATTTTATTTTAATTATCTTCTCAGTGTTATGATAATTTTTTTCAAAGCGGCAATAACAGTTCCCAGTTCATAGCCCATTGAACATTATTCCGAGGAGCGATAAAGTTGATTCGAGTCTGCACGAAGAAAAATAATTAATTGGCTCGACGTCCACGATTGAAGCTCAAAGTGTCCAAACAAATTGGCCATTAATTCGTCGCCCCAGTCGACTAATTTATTGGCCCAATTTAATGTGGAGCCGTTTTGCAAAAATATTTTTCTCTCCGCATCTCATTTTATTATCATTTTCGTTTCATCCTTCGATCCGACTGTTTCGGAGCCCTCAAGGATACCGATGTATCCCGCAGCTTTCGCCGTGCCGTAAGAACGGCATAATATAATAATATAGACGTAATATCGTTGAAATACGGGAACGCGAGAGGTGGAAACTCGAGACGATGCAAGACCGGATCGCGTCGACCTCGATCCGACACCTGCGAATTGTGCCCAAGAGGAAAACCCTACGCGAGCTCGCGCACGCCTAGCGCATTACGTTTTATTATTATCCTCGTCGTATTATTGTATATTTATATATATATCTCAATTCCTCGGCGTGTCGACAATGCATCGAAACATTCGAGCGGTCGTTACCTGTGACCTCGAGGTGGGCATGAGACCTTCGTTCGCTTCTACATGCAGAAGAATTGCGTATAAATCGTGCAAATGTGTATCACACTGAAATCGTGTGTAATACACGCAATGCGACGCGAAACCTTTCACCGCGCGCATTTAACGCACATTCATGTGTTATATACAGCGCCCGGTATATCCTGTAAATATTTTTTCACGCGTTAAGCCAGGAATCCGATTTATTAACTGGTTTTATGGGCTTTTGCTAATCGTCAACCGATCGTTGTAACTCGTGCCCCCCTTCCTTCTTCGCGGATTTTACTGCTAATTTCTGCTTTACGCGTCGCGCGATTAATCAACGGGCGAGGCGAGTTTTATTGACTGTAGGAATTTGTAGAAAGATTTGGGTGATAATTAGCGAGGTAAGAAAAATACGGGCGGTCAATTTTTGGTATTTTTTAGTGCCGGAAGTCGGGCTTGGAAATTCTTGCAGGAACCTCGAAAACCAGGATCTTTTTATTTATGTTTTTGTGTGTAGAAAATTTGCTTCTGACTTTAGTTTAAACTTGACGGAAATTTTAGGCAAAAAAATATCATTGGCTCGTTGAGTTTTCTCGGCTTGAACTATCCGCGCATTCATTGGTTTAATTTATTTTTTATTTTTTTCACTGACATATCTTTCTACGGGTTTAGAATCGGCACACGCGGTTTTCCCAATAAGACGGCGAACCAGCTCGGTTGGTACCGCGTCGACGAGTCGGTATGGCGAGAGGGGCCACGGGAAAGGAGGAAAGAAATGGAAAGCGAGAAGGCCCAGCAGGCCAGGATTCCTCCGTAGAAACCGAAATTTCATAAATAATTCCTTGAGCGTTCTCGCGGTCCGCCGACTGTGACGTATTTTTTTCGTTTTTTTTTTACCCACTTCGTGTCCACGTTTTGCGCCAGTCTCGTGAGTCTCCGTCTCTCCCAAAGCTTCCCAAACAACGCCAAGCAAAAAAAAGCACGAAATCGTCCGATTTCATCAACAATCTCTGCGTGCAGATTTTTAAGTCGCTGGTTTGTCTCAGTTTCGAAATTCAACGTAGCGAATTCTACATTGCTCGAAAAAAAAAAATCTTATCAATCCAAATAAATTTGTATCCACTTTTTGTTGCAAAAAAGAATATAAAATTCTGTCTTAAAATTGAATTCCTTGTCGGAAAATGTGTGACTGTGATTTCTTAATTAAGAAAAAAGATTTTTTTTTTTTAATTTCTTCGGTGCTTCCCGACACAAATTAAGTCAGTGCGGTTTTTCACCCACGCGGAAGTGACTCACAAGCCGTAAGTATATTATCGAATTAGTTACAGCGGTAGCGAAGAAGCTCTGATTAAGTAATTAGCTTCGGCTTCTGTGACCGGCCGAGTGCATAAGACCACGGTGGCCCGATGTACGCCGATAAATTAAACGGAGAATCAATTCCGTGCGTCCACCGAGCGGCGCTCAGTGCGCCCCCCCCCCCCCTCCCCCTCCCCAGGACTTTCACAAGCCTCGAGAACCGCTGTATATGTAGCTCAGGAGATCCTTTACGTAACGGGGCATCCAATTTCCGTATTCAAAGCCCGGGTGTTAGCCTACCTAGTCCCCAACTGTAAAAATAAATTCATTGTTCAATTACAACATTGCAACAACTATTTTCTCAGGCAAAAGAAAGAAAGAAAAATAAAAAGTACAGCCTCTCGAGTCTAGTGATCAAATACAGAATTATGTGCATTCAAATTGAGTGTTTAGATTGATGAGATTTTCGCCCGAAGCGACGTAATCGAAGCTGATTTTATTGGATCAAATTGACGATTGACGACAATATCCAGCAGTGTCAGAACCGCCACCGGTTGACCTCGGCCCAGAATCTGGACTCGCGTCGACCTATTTTTTGTTTCATCGACCGCAGAATTTTTAAGTCGATCGAAATATAAAAAGTTTAATGCAAAATATCGTCTTCCTGGGGACAGACGAATAATGCATTGAAGTCACGCTCAGTAATACACATTTTTTGTGCAATTACCGGGCTGTGTGTTACACCCAATCAATTGGTGTAAACGGTCTTGGCAACGCTGATCATTAAGACCTCGGAGCAATTCCGGAGCAACGTGTGATCCGTACGAGCTCACGGAATATTCATTAAAAATGCTCAAATTTGTGGTAAGGCGTGTACAGGACATTCCACGCCAGTTTGCGATTATTCGCCAAACGTTCCCAATATTTAGAAGCTATTTAAAAAAAACTAATTGTTGAAAACTCATTGAAAGAAAAATCTAAATAAAAATAATGTATTTTTATGCAAATTAACATAATAATTTGAATAAAAAATGTATAATTGAAAATAGACTGTCTGGCATACGATTCCCTATAGATCAGAGAAATTTTCTGCCAGGATGTACAGAAAAAATGAGTAAGAATAACGAGCAATTATTGTCTCTTCCCCTTACTGTGTTGAAACTCGATGCGAGTTACCAGTTATTACAGCCGCGATACCCGTGTACATCCCACAGTGAAAAAATTCTCTCGCCTGTCGATCAGACTAATTACCCGTCTCGTCTTGCTAATAGCATATTCTTCGTGAGCACAAAAGTTCCGACTATCCCCATCGGCGTCCCGCCCCGCTGATTCCCAATGTACCTTGAGGATCGCGCCCGGAAATTTCGCACGTCGAGCGGTGCGCGGGGTGCGTGTGAAAATGGGTCACGTGCGGAGACCTCGGTCGTTTTTTGGGAAACAATATTCGACGCTACCTAATTGATTTTCGCTACATTTCGCGGGGTAATTAGGGACGGATCCCAACGACAAAAAAAAAAAGAAAGTATAAAAATCACACCACGTGGATCTGTGACGCGCATGTAAATTAGAAATCCCGTTACTTTGTTACGTGACGTTATTATAATCCTCATCTACGACGTCTTAAATTTTGAATTTTTTTAAGTTTCTGAATGTTACGAATTTTACGAAAAATATATTTCTAAAGATCGAAGAACCGCAGTCGATGACCTATTGGCAATGATTATATTGCCAATAGGCAATATAATCATTGCCAATCATAATTAATCATTGTAAATCATAATTATAATTTTTAAATAAAAAATGATAATTTATAGGATACAAAAAAAGTATTATGTTTATTTGTGGTGTCAATAAAGCACGATTACTACTATTACTATATTTCTAATTAATTCGTGGAAAATGACGAAAAACAAGTCGACTACAATGGATCGCGTGTCCTGTATCGTCGAATCCAACCGTGGAAATAACACAATACACCTTCTGATGACTCAACGGTTGATCGTTCACCTTTAAACCGTCTGCGTCATGGAACTCTCACGAGTCGAGAGTCAACCTTTGTGATTTAATCGTTTCGGTAATCGAAATATAAAAAGAAAATTTACGCACTGTATGCGAGGGATCCGGCCGTTCGCTTCTCGCCTCAAAAGGCTTGTGGGGTCTCCGCCTTCCCCGGATTCTCATGTGAGAAACATGAAGACTAAGCCACCTTGTTTCGACCATCCTATTGACCCGACATGCCTAATTCGATCGGAACTGCACGCGAGGAGCCAAAATCGAGAGAAAATAAATAAACGAATTACCGATTTTCTCCCAATTTCATCGGAATCGCTGCGACGAGACCCGAAAATCGAGAGTGAAGAAATTTCGCATGGGAACAATTTGCATGCATTGCGAGTATAATTTCCACGCTCAATTTGAATTATTATCTCATTTGAGTGCCACAGGCGGCAAATATTTTACACTATCGCCAGTCATCATCGAGAGTGAAATGAACGAGGCTGCGTCTAACGACCGGCAATTTTTCTTCTTTTACCACACAAACGCCTCGACGATTCTTCGTCCTGCCGTGAACGCAAACACCGAGACCTTGAAACGATGTAAAATTCGATGCCGCTCAATTCGGGCGGCTTCCTTAAGGTCGCCGCTCGCGCGTCACGGTAAACTATAAACTCGTGTTGAGAATTCTCTGTCTTCGTTGTTGGAGGCTGTGGATATTTTTGATGATAATTAAGTTCTCGTCGTCTGCTTCACCCACGTAAAAATAACAACTCTGTTTTACTGTTTCTTTCCAACAAATTCCGATAAATCGTTTTTTAACTAAACAATATTTTTTTCGACAATTTTTTCTTCGATTGTGTCTATTGTTATGGCCCTTAATTTCCTGATAATAAATAAAAGTATGATGATAAATAAAAGTATTATAATAAATAAAAGTATTATAATAAATCAAATAAATTTCTTGTAATTTCCTTCATGCTCAGCGACGATTTTGCTCCGTAACACTCGCAATAATTCGCTTATCGAATTCCAAGCCCGGATTTTTATGCTCCCAACTTTCCGACAGACGATGCAAGAGGAATGCGGCAGGAAAAAAGTCCGGCTTGTCGCTCACCCGCAACAAAGTCTCACGCAAAGCGAGGCGAGCGATTCGCGCAACGAACCCGAATGTGACGATCAAGCGCGATAAATAAACCCAACTTTTCCCAAAGGTGTAAATTCAAAAGCACTTTTCCCGCCAATCTCTCGCTCTTCGCTGCAAAATAACTCGCGTTCGAAATTCCACTCGCAATTTCGCAAGAAAATTTTACTGTTACGTCACGACTTTTCACAGCCAAAATGAGTAATATATCGGCAAAATTCGCGCGAAATTTCTCAAGTCTCTCTCGTGATCTATCGACTCCCCCGGACTCCATTCAAATTCTCCGGCACACTTTTAATTTCCTCAAACGGTGCCGCAACTAACGTAAATCGCAAATCGACCGTTCGAGTCATAAATCAAAGTTCGCGAATCCGCAGCGAAGACGCGAGAAACCTCGCGATCTGTCGTTACGCGCGTCTGTCCCGACGCTAATAACACAATAAATCTCGCGCTAACCGAGGATATTACGTTTCAGTTATGGCGCCCGGGATCACATAATTTTTTTTTTTTTTTTCATTCTCTCTCTCTTTCTCTTCTCTCATCCAGTCCGAAGTGCCGCGAAGAGCAGAAGACGATCTCCGAGGCTCCACGGGCAGAGGAAGACGCGAATGATATAACGTCCGCGCGTAATGGCTGTGTGAATCTCGTGACATTTACCGGGAGATACTTCTTCTCGTTCTGCCGCGTCAGCTGACGCTCTGACAGCGGAGAAGCAAAAGCAGAGCTCGTCCTCGAGGCCCCTTGGAACGACCGGCCGGACGGTCGGCGGATTCCTCGCACTCGGCACGTTCGTCCGATTGTCAATCGCGTGAACCGAGCGCGAAGCGTCGTCATCGTCGGTTCGGGACGTTCGTCGAACTCCAGAGGGAAGAGAGAAAAAAAAACGGTGGAGAATCTTTTGGTTAATCGCTGGAGACGGCTGAGTGTTGCCGCAAAAGTTATATTACTCCCTATCCTATCGCAACAGCCGCATTAATTAATGCTCCAAAGTTATTTATTAACCCGGCGCACTCGCGCCGGTAACTCGAGATCCCCCGGGCTGAGTTATCCGCAGTCGCGTGCAGTAAAATCAGAGTAGAGGCTGACGAAACTTATCGTTAAAGATGCGGCACTATGGAAATACCAGAGCTGGAATATTCAGACGTGCTGGGATATACTGAATGTAACATTAGTGAATGAAAAAAATTGATGGAATTCTGTAGGCGAGCTACGAATCTTTCGAAAGATCCTGAAGACGTTTCATGTTCCACTTGTTGGGCCATATCCATGTGAATCTGGAAAATATATATATATATATTTTTTTTTCGTAGATGAATTTACCTAGGACTGCGGGACCATTTTTTCCTGGTGAAATTATAGTGCACTTCACTGCTTAAGTATTTCTTATGGAGGCAGATTTGTTGGTAGACAAATTCACCTTAGCCACGAGTGGGATTATATTTTCTCAATGAAATCACTGCGGTTCGTTACCTAAGCAATAAATGTAGTGCGGCATAGAGGCCACTGAAGACGCCATAATCATCGCTGATTAAGCCACAGTCATGTGAATCTCATAGACATTTTTTTCATAGACGAATTCGCCTAAGACTTCGACCATTTTTTTAATGGACTTGCTGCACTTCACTGCTTGAATATTTCTCATGAGAAAATTTGTTCATTGACAGATTCACCTTAGCCACGAGTGGGATCATATTTTCTCAATGAAATCACTGCGGTTCGTTACCTAAGCAATAAATGTAGTGCGGCACAGAGGCCACTGAAGACGATTCAAATTCCCCCTAATGAGCCATAACCATGTGAATCTCTTAGACGTTTTTTTCACAGACGAATTCTCCTAAGACTTCGATCATTTTTTCCTAATGAAATTATTACACTTCACTGACTGAATATTTCTTATGAGAAAATTTGTTCATAGACAAATTCACCTAAGCCACGAGTGGGATCATATTTTCTCAATGAAATCACTGCGGTTCGTTACCTAAATAATAAATGCACTGCGGCACAGAGGCCACGTTTCAAATTCCCCCTATTGAGCCATACCCATGTGAATCTCTTAGATATTTAGTTCACAAACGGAATCATCTAAGACTTTGGCCATTTTTTCCTAATGAAATTGCTGCATTTCACTGCCTAAGTATTTCACAAACAAAGTTCACCTTAGTCATAAGTGGGATCATATTTTCTCAATGATATCACTGCGCTCCATAACCCAAGCAACTAATGCAGTGCGGCACAGAGGCCACTGTTAGTTTCTCGATTAGTTAGGTGAATACCGTGGATTTCCACGGTGATTCCGCTTCGCGAATAATCCCGGAGACTCTTCGGTGGATTTTACTGCGGCAATACAAACGCCGAGAGCGGCGAGAGAGATCCGCAGCGTCTGATTATCGTGGCCGTTACTACTCGCTGCTCTCGCGGCACCAAAGTACGAATCGTACGAGCTGCGGCTCGACCGAGAATTTGATCTCGCTGGCAATTACCTCGCTTCACGTTGCATTGTACCGTCAAAAGCCTCGCCGGCAACTAAGTAAAAATTATTTCCAATTACAAAAACCATTTTGCGAGCGAACGAAAAATTTCGTAACACAAATCGAAAAATCCTCCCATCGGTGATGTAAAAAACAAAACGAACAAGAATCGAAAGAAAAAGTATTCCGGTTGCACAAAGCCCAGGTTGCCACCAGGAAATTCTCCGGGTTACGCAACCACGAAGAACCCAAAAAAAAAAAAAACGAATAAAAAATCGTCCCACACTCGACGCCTCGATCATCGAGGGACCCTCGAGAGAGATCCAATATCTCCGATCCAGATCGTCCGGATCGTCCATTCTCCGACCAAAGAACCGTAAATCTTCCCACATTTTTTCGTCCTCCACCTCGACGACTCCAGTCTTGGTGCACCGAGCGATGAATCTTCGGTTTCTTGAACCCCTTCGAGGCCTCAATTTTCGTTGGGAAGGCGCAAAAAACGCACCGGTGCGAGAGAAACCCTTTTTACGACCGGATGGTCCGTCCGACCTTCAGGGTTTCGGTGAAATTTCCCTCGGTGTCCGTAAGGAACGAGGCGGCCGCCTCTCGTCGCTCGAGAAACACGACGCTATTAACGAAGGTCGAGCGACCGGGGAACTCGACGTTCCGGGAGCTCCGAACGTAGCTGAAATTCCTCGTGGAGTGTCTATCGCCGATTCGAGCATGGATGCTACGTGTGTAACTCGATTATCGCGGGCCGCCTTGCTCGGCGCACGAGGAAGCGAAACCTCTGCGCGCGGGAGATGATAGCTCGCGCGTGTGCGATATTCGCCGCGCGAGCGCCGACCGAGGTTTATTAGACTTCGCGAAAGGGCATCCTCCTTCTGGCTCTTCGCTCGCGGGCTGCATTGTAAAATCACGTAAGAAGAGCACCTTTCACCTCTCCGGGCGTCTTTCTCTCCGTTCGTCTCTCCCTCGGCTCACAGCTGGGCCCGCCGCGTTTACCCATGAAAAAGACACATAGACGAAAATTGTATATCTGACATATCCACATTTTCGGACGCTAATATAATAAAAATACACTGAATACATTTTCGATATATCTTATATTTTTCGTTCTCTTATATTTTATATGTATCCCAAAATATATCCAACATATCGAATCTTACGGAAAAAAATATTTGATGTATCTTTAATATATTTTTTCCGTATATCTGAAATATACTATTTTTTCACGTGAGTCCAGCTGGGTCCGCGCGTTTCCCCATGGGAAAGAAATATACACGAAAATATGTTTGGCATATCTAATTTTTCGGACGATGATATAATCAAATACATTTTGAATATATTCTCGAATGTATTTTCGATATATCTTAGATAAATTTTTCTCTCGCCTATATTTCGTATATATCCCAAAATATATCCGACGTCGAACTCGGACGAAACGTATTTTATATATTTTCTATATATTCTCCCATACATCTGAAATATATTTTTTTCGGAAAATCGACTCGAAATCTATATCATCATCATTCTCAAATCGCAATAGTAATTTTAAAAAACCAAGGTGTCTCGGTTAGAAGCGAAAAATAAAAACGTATAATTCTGTCGAACGTAAAGTAAAAATCCCCAAAAACTGGAATTTCTCAATGGGTCAACCATAAAGTGTAGCTTCGTACCCGAAGAGTGCGAAACACTCGGAGCAGTCGAAGACGAAGCGGACTCGACCGAATGATACAATTATGCATATGTTGCATCATAATGAAGACCCGCTGTGCGCGGTAACTGCACATCGTAGGAGAGTCAAGAGGTCTGCAAATCTTCCTAGCGCGCTCCCGTTATGTACCGAGCACAAGCGAGCCCGAATTACGTCAAAGAGCACGAGCGCGCGCTCGTCGGCTCGCCGGGAGGGGGGGGGGGGGGGGGGTGAGGAATCCTCGCGAGCATGTGGTGCATGCCCGGAGCATTGCTGCAATTCATTGCGAGAGCCGAGCGAGAGAATCTTCTCCGAGGCGAACTCGTCGTTGGCCTCAAACACGAATTAACCAACTGTGCACAACGCAAGAGGCCAGTTCGCCGATTTTCCCAGATTCGATACATTCAGGCAATGACTTCACTGCATATAGTGCATCATTTTTTGCACCGATGTGCAAAAAAATGCACTAAACCGAATATATTTTCAATATTACCCCCATGGAAATAAAGTATATTCGAAAATATATGAGATATAGAACTTTAAGCCGAAAATTGTATAATAAATATATTTTTATCTATTTAAGATATCTCTCAGATATATCTCATTCAATTATATATTCGGCGGATATATAAAATATATGTAGCTGATATAGAATTTTTGACCGATATATATAATTTTATATAATTAATATATCTTAAATATACTTTATTTCCATAGGGATACGGAGCGCAATTAGCATAAATTCCCTGCACAAATTGATGAAATCAATTTGAAGATCCGAATCTGCGAAAAAATCGTCCGAGAATCTCGGAAATTTCAGCGATTGATTTTTCGAAGATACAGACGTCGGTAACCGCGACTGAATTAACGATGACAATAAAAGTGCAATCGCGGCCGTCGGCTCGTTGCGGAGGTGGATGACGATGACGATTTTTCGCGGAAACGAAAGTAAAGGTGAACCGCGAGACGCGCGCGGCGCGCTTTACACGCCGGCGAGACTCTTAAACTGGTTGATCCTGCTGCGGATAACTGCGATGATGCCGAGAGTTTTACCGTTAAACGGCCGCGCGCGGCTGACTGAGAAGTCGAGAAAAAGGGAGAGGCAGAAGAGAGACGGGACGACGTCTGAGCAACCGGTCGACGTAGTCGTCGTCGTCATCGACGATGGAATCCACGTCACAATTCTCTAGCGGTGAATCCAGACGCCGGACAAATATTCAGTCTATCGGCTCTCAAAAATCATATTTGAATTCATTGACTTCCGTGTTCGTAACATAATTAATTTCTTTTATTAGCAATTCAGTTCAAATCAATCATCAAACAGATTTAAAAAAAAAGGAACTGACATTAAACGTAGATGATTTGTAAATTAATTACTCAAGCTCGAAAAGTGTCTAGAAAAAATATACCATGATTAATCGACTAAACTCGGCTATGGAAAAAAAAGTTCCTTTCGATTCGCAGCAGTCTTCGCTAAACATGCGAAAAAAAAACAAAATCTGACATTAAACGCGGATGATTTGTCGATTAATTGCTCAAGCTCGTGGAGTGAATGAAAAAAAGACACATCCGAGAGCCGACGGAGCGAAAATAAAGTCGACGAGCCTGGAGAACCGAATGATGACCCGGATTAGCGGAGAAAGTATCTTCTCGGTGACCGTGACACGGCGATTTTAATTGAAACCGTTAAAACGGCTTTGATGCATTACACATTGACGCCAGAGGTTGTTCGAACCGCGAACCCGCGGATTATTTGGTATTGTGCCGAGAAGCGAGAGATCAACGAAAGGTGACACGAGAGAGAAAGAGAGAAACGATTGTTGCACTCGCGCGGCCGAAGAAGAGTGATGATAGATACACAGTGGATAACCGAGAGTCTGTGTCTTCCTCGGACGGCGCTGTAACCGCCGACGGGGCCGCCGGACGCGAGGCTTAAGGTCGAACGACGAGACTTACGTAATGTGCCTCGTTACCTGGCCAATCGCGGATGAGAGGTCGTTCGACCGAGAAGCAATATAACGCAAGGGCTTCGGCCCCGCGAGTTCCGCAACAGAGCAACACGACGCGGGCAGTGAAGAGAAGGACGAGAAGGAAGAGAAGGATGAGAATGCCAGGTTCAACGAGATAATGGGACATTGTCGTTCCTTTTTTTTCTACTCATCGATTCGTTCGGTAGCACGAAAAGTGATTTTTTTACAGTCACGGCTACTAACTTCAAGCCACAGTTTTATTATCAATGAAACAATTATTTCTACCCACGGGAAGTGTGAAATAATTATTTTGTAGTTGCAGTAGCAATGAATGAATTGTTTAGCGGTTGCAATGATCGTTTAAAAAAATATATTTTTCGACTGTAAAACATATTTTTTAGTTACGGTAAACGGAAAATGATAACGTTAAATCGGTAGCCGTCTAAATGATGTAAACCATTATTTTTACCCACAGGGATTGTGAAATTATTATTTTCTGGTTGCAGTAACCATGAAAGAATGATTTTGCAGTTGTAATAACCAGAAAATAATTATTTTGCAGTCGCCGTAACCATGAAAATATAAATTTTCGACTGTAAAACTTGTTGCCTAGTTACGGTATCCGAAAAATGGTAACGTTAAATCAGTAGCCGTCTGTAAAAAAAAAGACTAAAAACTTGCAGCTGCAGATATGTCGTGACGATTTATTTGTACTCGTCAATTCGTTCGGTTGCACAAAAAGTGATTTTTTACAGTCACGGCTACTAATTTCAAGCCACAATTTTATTACCAGCAAAACAATTATTTTTACCTACAGGAACTGTGAAATAATTATTTTGTAGTTGCAGTAACCATAAAAGAATTATTTTGTAGTTGCAGTAACCATAAAAGAATTATTTTGCACTTGGAGTAACCATAAAAGAATTATTTTGCAGTTGCAGCGACCGTAAAAGAATTATTTTCCGACTGTAAAACTTATTCTCCGGTTACGGCAACTGGAAAATTGTAACGTTAAATCAGCAGCCGACTGTAGAAAAAAGACTAAAAATTCGCGGCTGCGAATTTTACTGCCGCGACTTCTCCGTGTCCGCGGGTATCAAATTTCCCGAGGCTCTCGTGTTTCTCGATTCGGTATTCCGCGCATTTTTCTCCCCTCGATTTGCCGTATTTGCTCCGACATAATGTGTCAGTCTTCGGTGCACAGTTTGCATAATCCCGGGACACAAATATATCGCCAATAAATCCGATGTTTCAATAGCGCCGTCCGTCGTGCACGGCGCGTGCGTTTGCGGCCACGGGAATTATTATAGTCGCGGCTCGCGCGAACGGCCCAATAATTATTCACATTCCCGCTTATTTCCCTCGGCGCACGCAGAGCCCAGTCGACTTTTCCGCGCGTTGTGTCCGTCCCAACCCGCAGCGTCGAGACAAAGTCTCGACGAAGATTTCGCAATGCGCTCGCGGGTAGCGAGCAATACACCCGAGTGTAATGGGCATCGGTGGCTGTGTGCGTCGCCGCTGATCTCGAATATCCGCAGCCGTGCAGATAATTAGCCGGGTCCATGAGCCGTACAGCGTTTTCCTCCAAGTATAATACACGCGACTATCGGTCCCCGGGGCCTAGAAACATTGATAAAAGCACAGCTGTATATATAAGTACAGGCAACGGTGTCCCCGGTTTGCGCTCTGTGTATTACATGTGTTTCGCTTTGCGTCACTCTCACCTCTGTTTATCGTCGTGTCGCGCTGTATCTCAGCCGTTTGCAGCTCCAGTCCATCAACACCAATTTCGCTTGTTTTTTCAATTAGACTGACCGAAGATTTTGTGTGTAATACTTTTTTATGTGTCACGAAGAGAAAAATATTAACGGAGTGACAACAAAAGGTTTGCTAAGGTAACTAAAAATTTACTATGGTAGCTAAACATTTTGCTGCGACAACAAAAAATTTGTTAATACAGCAAAAGTTTTGTCATCACTCCCTGATTATTTTTCTGCGTGCATTTTTTTGCTGTCTCGATTTTTCTTCTCTGTTTATATGTCGCTGCTTTGTAATATTTGAATCATTTGGCACTGATCCGAATCAATCGATTCGTCATTCGCCCGTCGACCAACTGGATGTCTAGGAAACAGGTTGAGATCAGCGAGTGAGGAGATTTTTTTTGCGAAATTTCCGTCACGACATTTGGAAAGAATTATTGCGGTGTGGATGAGAAAATTGGTAGGTGATTATTTTTCTGCGTGCATTTTTTTGCTGTCTCTCTTTTTCTTCTCCGTTTATATATCACTGCCTTGTAATATCTGAATCATTTTTCACTGGTCCAAGCCCATCGATTCGTCAATCGCCCGTCGACCACCTGGATGTCTGGGAAACAGGTTGAGATCAGCGAGTGAGGAGATTTTTTTTGCGAAATTTCCGTCACGACATTTGGAAAGAATTATTGCGGCGTGGATGAGAAAATTCGTGGGTGAATATTCGTGAGAGACGCAAGTGGATCGGCCGCGGCGGAGGAGGCGGAGCGCGATCCGAGAGTGTCGAGGAATGTCTCGGGATCTGGGTAAGACCGAGAGGGCCTCTCGTAGCTTGTTCGTATAATAGAGAGTTTCCGTTTCCGGCGGCGGCTCTCGAATAGCAATGAGACTCGCGCGCTGCTCCTTCTCTCCTTCGCTGACTAAGACACGACGCCGCGCGCGGCGCGTTCCATCCGAGGCGAGGGAGGCGCAGGCCGGAAGCAGCTCGATTGCACCAGGTGACCGCGCGGTGCACCACGAAGAGACGCAACGTATACACTGCCGGCTTCGTAGGAGCACGTGCTCGAGGCCAGGGAAGGCGCGCGCCCGCAGACCACTTTGAAAATAATAATAGTAACAAATTGTGAGCTGGTAATCAGCAGAACGGAATGGGTTGCATTTTTTTTTTATTTGTTTGAGAGAATTTTGTACTTAAATTAATACGACGTAAATTATTATTATTGATATTACTCCGCTCTGGGTTAATAACAATTAAGGGCAAAAAGCACTAGCGAGGCAGAACGTTTTTTTTTTTTAACTAGGCGTAAAACTCGAACAGAAACTTCAGGAAAAATGTTAATGAAGGAAATTATTATATTATAGTTGCAGAAAAATATCAATTTTCATATTTTTACGTCGAATTTTCTATTTTTCGGGCAAACAACAGGACTTTTCGGAATCAACGGGAAATTTCTCATCGAATAGGGTTTTTAAAGTTTATGAAATAAAAAAAAAACAAAATTGCAAAAAACGCAAGAGAAAAATGAAAAAATATACGTTTTTTGAGGATTCGGCTTTAAAATTCTGTGAAGAATTCAGAAATCAAAATATCGCGTACTGCCTTGCGGCATTCTCTTCTTTATTGAGTTTTCTCGCGAACGAAGAAAGAAAATTCAGGTTCGGTCGATCCAGAAAAAGTAACTACGATTTTACTGAAGTGGCAAAACTTCGAAAAAAGTGCGAAAACACTTTTTATAAATAAAAAAAATTGAACACTGTATTTGAATGTATTTTTGCGCGTACACAACGAATTCGCCATTACTTTTTTTCTACACGCGATAGGTTTCACGAAAAACGAAAAAAGTGACTATATTCGTTTTTTGAATTAATGTTTTGCATCAACTGGATAAACGCGCGTATGGGTTATTTAAATTCAAAAAGTCCTCTTATCGACCCCAGCTCGAATCTCAGGCAAGTTTCAACTCCAGATTCCTTTTTCCGATTATAATAAATTTGCTCAGCTTCCTAGTGCACATCTGGTAAATGCGGGTATCATGCCTGCATTTAATTATCGCAAAGGTTACGGATAGCCAAAGAGGCTGCGAGGAAGTTTCGCATCGTAAAGCAACGGCGCCCCGCGATCTCCACGTGTGCACGCGGATCTGGCATTCCAGAATAAACATTGAGCTCCCATTAGGAGATAAAGAGATAGGTGTGTAGACACAGTGAGCCTAATGGACGCACTGCTGGATATAGCCAACGTGCATAATGCTCCGGACCGCGGTGACTTACAGGGCGAACCGCGCGGCCACTGTGCACGTTACTGTATAACTCTCGGTGCCCGAGGACCGCGCGGACGAGTCGAGAAACGTACGAGCTTTCCGGGCAGCCTCGTTTTCGTAACATGCAATAATGAGCCGGGAGAACAATTGACGTGGAGAAAAGACGAGATTCCATAGTCAACGCGAGATGGCAGATCTGGTGGCTTAGATATTATCCAACCAACCAGAGGATAATAGCCGGAGGGTTATAATAAGTATAATTATTGATGCAATAATTCATCTGTAAAAATGTAATTTTTTATCGTTTAGTTGCGTTTTTTTATATATATTTTAAAATAAAGATGCGAAAGTTATTAATCAACGCTAGATGGCAGATCTGGTTGCTCCGGTATTATCCAATCAATCAGTGGATAATTGCCGGGTGGTTGAGACTAGTTTATTGTGAGTATAGTTATTGATACAATAATTCATCTGTAAAAATTTAATTTTTTATCGTTTAGTTGCATTTTTTATTGTATATATTTAAAAATAAAGATCCGAAACTTATTAGTCAACGCTAGATTGCAGATCTGGTTGCTCAGATATTATCCAATCAATCAGTGGATAATTGCCGGGTGGTTGAGACTAGTTTATTGCGAATATAATTATTGATGCAATAATTCATCTGTAAAAATGAAATTTCGTATCGTTTAGTTGCATTTTTTATTATATATATTTACAAATAAAGATGCGAAACTTATTAGTCAACGCGAGATGGCAGATCTGGTTACTCAGATATTATTCAACCAAAGTGGATAATTGCCGGGTGGTTGAGACTAGTTTATTGCGAGTATAATTATTGATGTAATAATTCATCTGTAAAAATGTAATTTTTTATCGTTTAGTTGCGTTTTTTGTTATATATATTTAAAAATAAAGATGCGAAACTTATTAGTCAACGCGAGATGGCAGATCTGGTTACTCAGATACGATTCAATCGACCAGTGGATAATAGCCGGATGGTTGAGACTGTATTGAAAACGTAATTAAATGATAAAAAATAATTTTTTGTAT
This sequence comes from Pimpla rufipes, assembly GCA_963932165.1. NCBI lineage: Eukaryota > Metazoa > Arthropoda > Insecta > Hymenoptera > Ichneumonidae > Pimpla > Pimpla rufipes. The sequence continues at coordinate 23,267,035 of OZ010630.1, forward strand.
CGTTTAATTATCCTCGCGATTACATGTTCAAAAACAAAGATGAGAAACTTATTAGCCGTTCCTGCTTTCACCGTAATTTCCACGTCTATTAGCAAATTTCGCCAGTCCCGCTGAAACCAGTTTATTGCAAATATTATCGATGCAATAAATCACTTGATAAAAATGTCAATTTTTATCGTTTAATTGTGCTTGCGATTACATGTTTAAAAATAAAGATGCGAAACTCAGTAGTAAATGCGAGACGGTAGATCTGGTGGCTCAGATATTATTCAACCGCCCAGTTGGATAATAGCCGGGTGGTCGAGACTAGTTTGTTGCTAATATAATTATTCGTGCATTAATTCATCTTTAAATATGCCATTTTTTTAATCGTTTGATTCTTTTTGCGATTACGTGTTTGAAAATAAAGATGCGAAACTTATTAGCCGTTCCCGCTTTCACCGTAATTTCCATGTGGATTAGCAAATTTTGCCAGACCCAACCGGTTATACCGCGCGAGTGGCCGAGAAAGGCGAGCAAAGAACACGGAACAGCGCCGAGCGTGGGCAGCGGTCCCTCTTTTTGTCCGCTTTTGATTGTACGCGCTGCGCTTAACTGCAACATATTGGTTACCGGAGGGCAACAGACCCGACTGGCCGTCTGCAGTCCCAGGGAATCGCCGGTCCGCTGGTTATTCCCTGGACACCTAAGCCACGCATAAGATTCGAGAATTTCGCGACGAGCTTTTCAACCCGAGGATAAACATTTTTCAACATAAAATCTCTGCACCTCGAATGCCAAACGATAAAATTTTATCGTTCCGTGTTGGCCAATTCGAAGACCACCCAGAGGAGACTCGTAAAAAAAAATTCGAGATCTCGATTTCCGCAGTTTTGCGACCGGGAATCGAATTCTGACATCAGAAACCTCGAGAAAAAATTAATGCAAAAATTATTTGGTCCTGTCGATCCTGAATTAAATTCGATATAATAGCGATTACATTTTATCGTTTCGAGGTCGCAAATTCAAAAACAACCCAGTGAAGACTGAAAAAATTCGGTGGCTCGATTTCCGCACTTTTTGCGACCGGAAGTCGAATCCATAAATTATGACGTCAGAAACCTGAAGGAAAAAAAATTAACGCAAAAATGATTTGATCCTATTGATCCTGAATTAAATTTGATATAAAAGCGATAAAACTTTATCGTTTCGAGGTGGCCATTTCAAAAATCACACAGAGAAAAAAGAAGACTGGTGAAAAAAATTCGAGAGCTCGATTTCCGCTATTTTTGTGACCGGAAGCCGAATCCAGGAATTATGACGTCAAAAACCAAAAGGAAAAAAATTAACGCAAAAATGATTTGATCCTGTCGACGGCGATGAATTAAATTCCCGTCGCGCGAGGCTCGTGAACTTTCCGTAATCGCGACGACTGTAAATCCCGGGACTTAACGTCGCCCGCGAGGGGACCGAGCGCGCAATAATAAAATAGAATATATTCGCCTCGGCGGCGCGGCAGACGTATGCAAATCCAGAAACAAGAATGCACCTTGTCGCGGCTTCGCGCGCGGCGCATCCCGCTGTACGTTTTACGCTCGCAATAAAAGGCAAAGGTCTGCAACGCGGATGCGGACAGGATGCGCGGCGCGTCGAGCAGAAATAACGTGTGCTCCCTCCCTATCGACGGGAATCTTAAAATTACTTCGTCGGGGGACGCGAAATATTCCGAGATTACGTGTATCAACCGATAAATCGGTAATACAGGCAAAAATAAATAACAACTTTTGCGCATTCTTGTCGCGAATTTGCTCGGTGGAATTTGTAATCTCGAAAAAAGGATCTGTTTGAAACTCCCCTCGTTAACCATCGCGATTTTTTTTATTGGTAATATATCCTCTCCACGCTGTGAATGTTACGAGTCCTTAAGGTCCTGTAATACAGCTTCGAGGGGTCGCAATAAATTTCTTTAACGATCATGTACTCGGCTGCGCAGCTCATAATTCATAAATATGTATTATTCAATCTCTACATTACTATTTCTTGTTTGGTATTTTTTCATTTCGTTTACTGAATTTATAATGTGCGTCGTGGGCCAAAGGACCACTTGGTCTACTTATCTCCACGTGTCTTGAAGAAAAAAAATTACTCGTTTAGCGAATCAGCAGCCCGGGATGTAAAATAAAATAATTGTCCGGCTAATCACGAGTGTGGCACACATTTTTCATCCAGTCCCAAATGTAACTGCAGAGGCGGTCGACCATATCACCGTTAAAAGCCATTAGCGAAGAAAGCAATAACGCCACGAAATTTCCGGTCTGGAACTTCCGGGTGGAAACATCATCAGAACCGAACGCCAACGTTTGTCGACCTGCAATGCGAGCATTTCTATAATTAATTCCAATTAAAGCGCCCGCGCGCTGAAGACAAGAGAATCAAGATGGCGGCCACCTGAGCATTCCGAGCTAACCTCAAACTGCGATCGTCGCGACGGACGCGGAAGGCCGCGACAGGCTCGGTCGATCGTTGAATATCAGATGTGCAACAACGTCGAGTCAATTAATACATTCGGCGTCTGGTACACGAATCGCCACAGCCGTCTCGATCCCTCGCTACTTCGCTGCTCCTCGGCGCTTAGCTCGCGCGCGCGCGCAGCAGACACGAACGAATAAAATTAAGATCGTGACTCGAGGCTCGCGCTACGCGCGCACCTTACGTGACATCCACGAGCCGCGCGGCGCGCTCTGCCTCGCGAAAGGTCCGGACCCGCGCCGCGCATGCGCGGAACACGTGCGCGGGACTAGCGTCCGCGCATCCCTCTGCGCATCCAACGCGCGCAGCTCGTACATAGATATATGTTGCCGGGCTCGCGACGACCGCAGCAGAGACCGCACGGACTTTCAGCGATGCCGAAGTTACACGAACGTTGCGCAACGTGCGAGAGTGACGAGCCGGGTGAAAGAGGCGAAACTTTGTGCTCGCAGACGGGAGAGAGACCTCGGTATTGAAATCCTATTTCCTCCTCCTTTGCGAATATTTCAGCTGGGTAGTTGGGGAAATGTTTGAAGAATTCTTGGGAATCTTTTTTAATGTATTTCTTCAAATTATTCCTGGAATAATTCTTAAAATGTTCTTAGAAGAAGCTTGGAAGAATTCCTAGAAGAATTCCTAGGAAAATTCTTAGAAGAATTCCTAGAAAAATTCTTAGAAAAAATCCTAGAAAAATTCTTAGAATAATTCCTAGAAAAATTCTTAAAAAATGTCTAGAAAAATTCCTAGAAATTTTTTTAGAAGAATTCCTAAAAAAAAATCCGAGAAGAATTCCTAGAAAAATTCCTGGCAGAATACCTAGGATCGGATAACTCGATTTTTTTGAGTAGGTATTAAATTGGTGACTTAATGCGCCTTGAATACATCATCGGTGGTCTCACACCTTTCGCGTCATAAGATAATCATTCCCATTGGTCGAACACAAATACTTTCCTAATTTCTCTTGACCCACCGTTCGACCTTTAATGGTTGCATAAATTAAAAGTCCTATTTTGTGTGAGTGACGTGAATGGTGGCGAATATGTACGAGCGTGAAATCGGACGATCGTGTCGATGCTTAGTCGAATTAGGCAAACATGCGCCGCAGTCTTCTTTAACTCTCGCGCGCAGAGAAAAGAGCTCGCGTGTGTCGTCAGCGCGTCGCGCCGAGACAGAGGAAAATAAAGACCGAGAGATGATGTACGACGAGGTGGAATGACGACGGTTGATGATGATGCGCATCTCCTTATACATACTCACGCATAATCGCATCCACGCGCAGATAAGACGCCTGCGCGCGTGCCACGCTGCGTGGTAAATGAGTCACTCGTCTCTGAATTCCCTCTAGGGGAATCAGACACGAGATTGTGACGCTCGCACGTATACTTTAATCGGCTATTTTGCCATCCTGAGGCGTCAAAAATATTTGTCAATTTGTGTGAAATTATTTCGGGAAAAAATATAATTATTTTGCATAATCATTTGTGTTCGTGACCAACTTTTTAAGCCCTACTCAATTACATTAAAACGTAGTTTGTATAATGAAAGAATGGCCTCTTTCGATATTGGATAAAACCACTTTAAAATGATTTTTTTAATCAATAAAAAAACATTCTACGCGCGTTTAAGAATATGAGTTGCAATCTTATTTTTGGCGCATTCAGAGCCGTTTTAAATAGCACGATTTTTATTAAATTACGCACTTCTTTTGTGGAACTCCCTCGTTAATTGACAAGTGGGTGTAGTGAGAATTTATCTCATGGTATCATCCATCCGGTCTCTCTCGACGGAGAGAAGAAAAAAAAAAGCAAGCCGCGAAGAAACACGAGATGATTGTCCGTGGCAAGGTCTCGAATCCTGCCTCGGGAATTGCGCCAATTTTCTCGGTCGCGTATCTCGAAGGAAACAATAAAAAGGTCGCACCGAACGCGTCTCGCGTATCTGCAATTAACGACTTTCTACGCGGGAGCAAAAAACGTATTTCTCACGCGAACGCGCAGGAAACCCTTCGCGTACAGCCGCTCGATCTCGGGTTACGACGATCGAGCGTATAATAATATGAGAAATCGCGACGGGAATAAAAGCAGGAAGACCGCATAAATGTTCGTACAGAATAAAATAGCCTTTGCCGGGGGATTTTTTGCGCCGAGGAAATCTAGAAAATATTTCGTTTTCACTCGTCGCGTTTGTACCGCAGAAGTTTACAAATCTCGTCTGGCTCCGCCGATGCCGAGTGGCGATGATGATTCCTCCTAATTGCCGGAAGAATCCTCCGCATATCCTCGAGCCGAGAGAAAGATTGTAGTGTAGCTTCACGGGCTACCTCAGCCACACGACTACTCGGCGACTTCTAATTATAATAAACGTCAATGATCTACCTACGCTTTTCGACCGCGATGCATATGGCACGAGGATGTACTTATATATAATCTCTCCCTCTCTCTATATACATAAGAATCTATATATGTACTAGATGTACACGTAGAAAACAATTCTCGGCGTCGTCGAGTGCGCCGAGCACGTTCGCATTCCGTAAGATCTTCGTGTCCTCGACTTTATTCGCTCGGAATAAACGCAGACGCCGTTTGTTACAATTCGCAACATCTTCGTCTCGCACTTTTTCCTCGTCATCACGGCGGTCGGAGATTTTAATTGCTTTTTCCAAGCGCAATATCATATATAGATATGTAAAGCAACTTTTCGGTCTCTGGACGCGAAATTGCGTGGCCTGTGGATGGATAATTGACCGTAGGTTATTTCACATATGGCTCTGTGAAATTCGCAGCGGCTCATTTTTCTGCAATTTTTTTTTTCAGGGACTTTCAAACCTGAAACAGAATCGTAAAATGGTGCAGACACTTTCAAGAACATCTGCCGGGGGAAAAAATGCACTGGGAGCAACGAGAGGGAAGGGCGAGAATGAGGAGACAGTGAAAGCAAGGCCGTAGGTTGGGATTACGAAGTGAAAGGTTAGGGAATTTAAGGGAGTCTGGAAGGGGCAACGTGCTTCTTCTTCTTCTTCCTCTTCTGCGATTGTTCAATGTCAACGAAGGACGGAAGAAAAAACGAGCACAAGGGAGGAGGTCAAGCTCAAATTATAAAAAAGACAAAACATTTTTTTCCCTCTCTAAAAACTTGTTGGCATTCAGTTGCGTTCGAGTGATGCCGTTTTAATCGTGCTGTAATAATTGACTTTCGCTTTGGAGCGACTGAACGACCGAGAACAAGTCCATCCGCTTTCAAAGCACAAATTTGGCAGTTTGTCAACTCGGTTTAAAGTTTAGTAACCGACGTCCAACAGGAGTTTTGTATTCTGAGGACGGTGATTGTGGAAATTATTATAGAATTAAGAATAGATCATCGTCCATGGGACCAATGAGAGTGAGTAAAAAGCTCAAATTTCGTTAAACGGCGCTGCAGCCTCCACTAAAGGTAGCGAAGTAAAAAAAGTGTTGAAACTATAGTGCTGATGGGGGTAAAATGTGCGTCTTGAGAAATAATTTTTATGAAACAATAATTAAAAAAGTAGTGAGACGGCGAAACTCACCTTGGAGCAATAATCCATGCAGCGCGAGGTTCATGGCTACGGTCGATGGTCGGAACTCCTTCGACCTGAAAGCAATAAAAAAACGAGATTAAATCGGTGGTACATGACTCACAAAACACCTGGGCGCATCTTTTTTCGTCCGGTTAAAACGTTTCGTTGAACTTCACCTCTTCGGCGCTGTACACGGTCATAAATCATCCATTGACAAGAACACGAAGCTACTTTATCGCTCCGCACTGGGTCGTGTGCTTTTATACACCGGAGTCATAACATTTCGGGCCGTGTACGTGAAATAACGGCGAGCCCGACGTGACCCGAATCATTAAAATATTTAAAACGCCCGAGACGCGACGTCGCGACAAGCGAACTCGTTGCAGAATAATTCCGTATACAGTGGTCGTCCATAAAAAAGGTGCTAGCCTCTTAATTACTGCATCCCGTTGTGAAAGACGTACAAAAAAAGATCCTACAATTGTCCCAATCGTTAGTGAAATTACACGAGGTCGAGTGTAATTTCGTTGACTTGTGCCATTGCGGCTAGCCGGGTACCCAGCGAGTTGACGACGTCACGGGTTTACTGATTGACCCGAGGCGACGATTTTCAAGAAAGAAAAGAGACCGCACGGCGTCTCGCCGTCGTTTCGGCCCACGTGAATTTTACACGTATTAACATATTTTATTCGTTCATATGAATTTTTAACGACCCAGAGAAAGACCATTATCTCACTCCGCAGCGAGAGTCAAACAAACGCAACAGGTGCTCAACAAAATCTTTCACTAAAATATTTTTTTTGTTAGCAGAATAAAATGGATTCGTTAGAAATTCATTCGGCTGAGTTAAATAAGCGCAACAGGTGCTCAAAAATGATTTCGCTAAACTATCTGTCCATATTTTTTTATCTCTGTTCCTATTTAATTTTAAGGTCAAAATGTGACTTACAAATCTTATTACTCATTACAACTAAACATTTTATACAAAAAAACTGCTTTATTATGTTTTGCATAAACAAAACAATGATCGATTTCGGGGGAAGACAGACACACAGCAGACGCGAACCAGAGGGAACGAACAGCAGTTGCAAAGATTCGGAGGTGTTATTTCAGGTAACGTAACTTCGGCTCCGGACTTGTACTCATTATGCCGAGTATGTATACTTGCATCGAGTCTACAGACCTTTGAACGTGGCACAGCCACGATGTGTAACGTAACGCGACGCAATGTCACGGTAGTCTATGCATATAGAATCGTTTAGAGGCCTGAAGCCCCTCGGTCCCTCGGAGCCGCGGCTCGCGGGACGAAAGAAAAGAAACGAGGCAAGACGGACCGACAATGTACAAACACTTTTTGGAGCGCGCGTGCTGCGACAAGCCCGAAGCTTATTACCAGTCGGCCGGGTGACACGTTTTGACAAATGCCGTTCAACGAATATTGGTCTTGTCGCTTGTACGGTGCCACTGAGGCCCGCCGACTGCTTTGCGTTCAATGATGTCGAATACACTGCGTCGATGACTCAGAATAGCGGGTCGCCGCGAGATGCAGTCTATTGACTTGTGTACACACGAGTTTTGGATGTTCATTCGCCATCAATCATAATCTGTTTTACACTGAACCGCGAGGACAGCTGTTCGGCATTGAGTGTTTTACACTGCCTCTCGGTGCGTAGAGTCGGCAGATACTAACGGAAGCTTCAGGAATTTTGCTGAGTCATTCACAAAATAAAATAAAAGGTTATTAAAAAAATGTCAACAGAAAATTAAAAAGAAATAAAAACATTAGAATCGAAATTAAATTAAACTAAATCCCTCTTTTAAAAAGTTCATGAGTAACGGAAAGCATTGTTAGCAAACTATTAGAGCTGTGATTGGTTGTTAGGAAAGTCCGTGATAAACAAAATCAGTTTGGTGTCAAATTTGAAAAATTTCATAAAAGGACAGGCGGGGCAGCACCCGTAACCTTTTAAAGCTTTATAAGAGCGCAGCAGCGCAAAATTGATTAACCTATTATAGGTGATATTTTGAAATAAGAATTTCCGAGGTCGATTTTGGCGATTTTCGGTCCGGAGCTGGATCTACGATTTTTGACGAAAAAAAAATATTTTCGTCGCCAAAAAAATATTTTTTTCAAAATCGATTAAAAAAGGTTAATAACCAGTGTTTTCGGGGGTAGAATATGCGACTTGAGAATGATGGTATAGGTTAAAAGTCGATATTTTGAAAAGAAAAAAAATTGGGGTCGATTTTCGGTCCGGAGCTGGATCTACGATTTTTGACAAAAAAAAAATATTTTCGTCGCCAAAAAATTTTTTTTTTCAGAATCGATTAAAAAAGGTTAATAACCAGTGTTTTCGGGGGTAGAATATGCGACTTGAGAATGATGGTATAGGTTAAAAGTCGATATTTTGAAAAGAAAAAAAAATTGGGGTCGATTTTCGGTCCGGAGCTGGATCTACGATTTTTGACGAAAAAAAAATATTTTCGTCGCCAAAAAAATATTTTTTTTCAAAATCGATTAAAAAAGGTTAATAACCAGTGTTTTCGGGGGTAGAATATGCGACTTGAGAATGATGGTATAGGTTAAAAGTCGATATTTTGAAAAGAAAAAAAATTGGGGTCGATTTTCGGTCCGGAGCTGGATCTACGATTTTTGACGAAAAAAAAAAATTTTCGTCGCCAAAAAAATATTTTTTTCAAAATCGATTAAAAAAGGTTAATAACCAGTGTTTTCGGGGGTAGAATATGCGACTTCAGAATGATGGTATAGGTTAAAAGTCGATATTTTGAAAAGAATAAAAATTGGGGTCGATTTTCGGTCCGGAGCCGGATCTACGATTTCTGACAGAAAAAATATTTTTTTCGTCGCCAAAAAAAATATTTTTTTCAAAATCGATTAAAAAAGGTTAATAACCAGTGTTTTCGGGGGTAGAATATGCGACTTGAGAATGATGGTATAGGTTAAAAGTCGATATTTTGAAAAGAAAAAAAATTGGGGTCGATTTTCGGTCCGGAGCTGGATCTACGATTTTTGACGAAAAAAAAATATTTTCGTCGCCAAAAAATTTTTTTTTTCAAAATCGATTAAAAAAGGTTAATAACCAGTGTTTTCGGGGGTAGAATATGCGACTTGAGAATGATGGTATAGGTTAAAAGTCGATATTTTGAAAAGAAAAAAAAATTGGGGTCGATTTTCGGTCCGGAGCTGGATCTACGATTTTTGACGAAAAAAAAATATTTTCGTCGCCAAAAAAATATTTTTTTTCAAAATCGATTAAAAAAGGTTAATAACCAGTGTTTTCGGGGGTAGAATATGCGACTTGAGAATGATGGTATAGGTTAAAAGTCGATATTTTGAAAAGAAAAAAAATTGGGGTCGATTTTCGGTCCGGAGCTGGATCTACGATTTTTGACGAAAAAAAAAATTTTTCGTCGCCAAAAAAATATTTTTTTCAAAATCGATTAAAAAAGGTTAATAACCAGTGTTTTCGGGGGTAGAATATGCGACTTCAGAATGATGGTATAGGTTAAAAGTCGATATTTTGAAAAGAATAAAAATTGGGGTCGATTTTCGGTCCGGAGCCGGATCTACGATTTCTGACAGAAAAAATATTTTTTTCGTCGCCAAAAAAAATATTTTTTTCAAAATCGATTAAAAAAGGTTAATAACCAGTGTTTTCGGGGGTAGAATATGCGACTTGAGAATGATGGTATAGGTTAAAAGTCGATATTTTGAAAAGAAAAAAAATTGGGGTCGATTTTCGGTCCGGAGCTGGATCTACGATTTTTGACGAAAAAAAAAAAATTTCGTCGCCAAAAAAATATTTTTTTCAAAAGCGATTAAAAAAGGTTAATAACCAGTGTTTTCGGGGGTAGAATATGCGACTTGAGAATGATGGTATAGGTTAAAAGTCGATATTTTGAAAAGAAAAAAAATTGGGGTTTTTGTATTTTTTGTATTTCTTTTTTGTATTTCTGTATTTCTACTTTTTTGTATTTCTGGAGCCGGTGGGAAACTTCGATACCTTCAGATCCTTGAATCACGAGCCCGAAGACCGTGCAAAATGCAAACTGCTCCAATTTCGTCGAAAAAAAAAGCGAGCGTAATTTTCACCTTACATAAAACCTTGGCGCACACATCCCGCGTGTTTCGCCGGTCTCTGCTCTCGCTCGAGTTTCCACAATCGCCGTCCCGCAGCCAAGAATCCACGCGCTTCGGCTTTCCCCGATTCGTATCGGTCGCGATATCGGCCGCTCGCCGCACCCAGAGCGCAACAGCCGCGCGCTGTATGTCCGCTCGCGATCGCCGCTGTCTTTCACCTGTAATTTGCATGGATTTTATCGGCACGAATAAAAGTGCCGGGGAATCATTTTACACAGTTTAGTAGTAGCTAACGGTGAATCGACACCAGGATGCAAAAACGTCGAAGGACGTGGCGCGAGTCACGAGAGTCTTTGGCTTTTAAAATGCTGCCCAAGTCCACTCGATGAGCCTGGACGAAGATGCCTTTCGATCGAGAATTAATTTCCCAGCCGCGAGAATTTCGCAACGCGATGGAAGAGATGTTTGAACTTTTGATAGGCAGCCATAAACTATCTGTACATTTTAGAGCAAACGGATCGACGAGTGTCGAAACATCTCCACGATCTCCCTCGCAACGAGTCAATCACTTCTCAAGGTAATAAAAAAAAATATTATAATTTGTTTTCAGAGCTAATGAACGTTCCGAATTTACATGCCGATTAAAACAGAATAATAGCGAAAAATACGTAGGGCGCAAAACGATTAAGGACAAAACGATCCTACGAAGGTGCCAATAACGCAGATTTCTTGTTTTTTTTACATTTTTTTTTATGAGGTTCCAACCGGTCTTACGACGCGATGGGAAAAAACATTAGTCTCCCAATATGGAACACCATTTTTCCTGGTGCCCGGGCTCTTTTTTTTCTCAATTCTAAAACCAATTTTATTGTTCCTAAATCGCGCCTATCGTTCAAAAATGAATTTAACCAAAGGTCATGAGCAATAAAAAAATGAATTTTTTTTTAGAAAAATGAATGTAATTAATTTTACTTAGATGTAATATTTTTTAATAATTTGATAGGGTCAAGTCTTTACCGATGTGTCCCATTTCATCGATTACGCAGTTTTCTGTTTATCAAAACCTTAAAAAAACAATCATAATATTCGTGTGTTCCATGTTACGGCACCCCTATTGGACACCCTTCCCCTATTTACAGGCGGTCTTTTTCACCATGACAAAACAAATTTTTATTCGTTTTTACTATTGTAGCAACTCAGCTATTATTTTGCCTGAAAAAAATGTGCCTTGATTTCCAAGCAGACGCGGCAGGTGCGTCAGCTGCTTGGTTGGCCGCTGTCAAAGGCGCAGAACCGCGAATCGGGACGCGAATTCGTATGCAAGCGCGGTCATATCGGCACCGGGACGCCTCGTGCATGAGTTCGTCGTCGCAACGTGCAGAAAACTACAGTCGCACCAGTGGCGTTTGAGCTCGCTGTGGGATTGCTCGTCGCAATTGCGACCCAGATCCGCGGGCCACCCTCCCCGTGGCCGATGTTAAGGCCAAATCCCCCCACGTTCGTGCATGCAGACACGAATACCTTTATACGTTCGTTATATCGATGTGCGGCGAGTCGAAACAGCGAGGAACAACAGCGACGAAGGAGCAGAGAAAGCGATATCACGATATTTCAAGAAAGAACGTACGGTCAACCCAAGACCCAACGTTTTGTCCAAGGTCGCTCCGGATGAAGCAAATGGCCTGATTATCGACTGACTTGGAATAAATTAACGACTGGTAAAACGAGCTTGAAAAAAAACGAATGAAACGATCAATATTGATTTTTTTCTAGCTGTTTTGGTGTTTCGAAAAGTCCGAAGGTCGTGATGAGAATTTTTAAGGGGTCAATATGGAATAATTGGCTGAGACGAAATGAGCCTCTTCGATTATTCCCACTTAATTTGTATTTTACTTTTTTTTCTTTACGTGACCAGACCAGAAATTAGAATTTCGCTGTCTCATTAAATGACATTAGAATTCTAATTGGAAATGAGTCTCTGCAATTACTTCTGCCTAATTTGTATTTTTTTTCCTTTACGTGACCAGACCCGAAATTAGAATGTTGTTGTCACTTTAAATGACATTAGAATTCCAATTGGAAATGAGTCTCTTCAATTACTTTTGCTTAATTTGTATTTTTCTTTTTTGTTTACGTGACCAGACCCGAAAATAGAATTTCATTGTCTCCTTAAGTGACATCAGAATTCCAATTGGTTTGCTTGCGTTTGAGGCACGAAAAAGCCCGAGTGGTTTAGTGACTCACCCTGTATAATAACGAACTGCTCTTGATCCGTCCCGGAACGGTGGATCCGTGGAGCGCATCCCGTACTTTCTAAACGAGCAGAGCCGATCGAACGCTCCGCCGTCGTCGGGGTTTTGTACACGACCATCGGTTTTATTCCCTTTCATGGCGAGAGTCACGATTCTCCGCGCGAGCTGCATGTAGACCGTCGCGAGCTATCAGTCGGCCTGCGGGGGACGAGTCGCGGATCGGGTTTGAAGACCCCAACGGCGGGGAATCCAGAAAACGAGATCGATCGAAATCGCGCGCGTCGTTGTTTCGGTATTATTCGCACGTGCCAAAAGCGCTTCCGGGAGACACTCGAAAAATCGCTTTCACGGTGGCTTTTGGCACCGCAAAAGCCATCGAGTCAGACCGCACGGATCGCCGAAGATACGACTGACCGACCCTCTTGGGATTCAGCGCGAATATGGGCGATGGAAATACAGAATGAATTCGAATATTTTCTTTCCACTCGCGATTACCGATTGATCAGATTTTTTTTTTTTTTTGCAACTTTTTTATACCCTACGAAATTTGTCATTATGATTGGAAACCTTCAGAATTAGATCGGAATCCCGACGAATTATGTGGCCAGAGTCAGAGTGACGGGGAAAACAAATCAAAACGGAGACAGGAAAAAATAGACACATAACTTCATCCCGATCCATCCAGAATTCCAGCGCGATGGCTCACGGCGAACCGATGCAGGATCCAACAATGCGCGAACCCCCACGCGATATGCATAATACGGGCATATGTAAGCGCTCGTGCGCGCGTTCCGCGGGTTCAACATGTGCGACACGCCAAGACGAGAAGACTCGACTAAACACGCGGCAACTCGACGCGCGATGAACGACGAAATTGTTTGCCTCGTCGAAAAATAAAGGCCTCGATGAGGAAGCGAAGATACATCAACCCAATAAACCGACCAATTGCCAGAGTTCGAATCAACGATTTCTATTTCCACGGGCAGTTCTGCTATTAATTTGCAAACTGAGTTCCAAAAAACAATTTGTTTTTTCGAAGCTTTTTTGTGTGTCAATCCTTTCCACACAAAAAACACTATTTGAAGATTTCGACCCTGTCCTACCTCGTGAAAATAGTCCTGACCTATCCTTGGGATAGGCCAGGACAATTATCAGAATTCCCCCGACAAAACCAAAGTATCTTAGAAGCCTAAGAAACCAACAGCCGAAGCTTTGATTAAAGAGGCAAAAAAAACCTCACGACTGCGATAAAAATAATGTAACATCGTAAATGATGTAACGAAGAGGATGAAATATCTATACGCGCGGCGTTGCTTAATGCGTTGATAATACAAGTTCGAAGACGGCCGGCAGACAAGACGGACGGTTAGAAGGTGCGAGACAGAGAGAGACTCGATCGCAAGGATCGATATACGCGCAGCAGCCGCGCAGCGCGGCGAAAGCGATTCATGAATCGATCACGATTCACGCGGTACGCGCACCGCCGCCGCCGAGAGCGTATCTGACATTTATCGACAGATGCCCCGGGAGGCGCGCGACGTTTCTCTCCAGTTTCCTCGAGATTCGCCGGCGGAGCTCGCGCGCCGCGATTTCTTCTCCATCCATCCGGTGACGCAGCCACCGCGGCTTAGCGCGCGCGCGCCTTGCGCCACGCTCGGCTCAATCATCTCGTTCGTTTGGCTCCCCCGCGGCTCTCGCGGCTTGCGAAACGCAGGAGGTGCAATCCGGCTCGGCTGCGACCTGCGGAAGAGAAAAATCGTCACAATCGCGAAATTTTTTCGAATGAAAAAAATTGGCTTCCGCCAATTTTTTTTTACCCTTTTTCCCCATCGACATTCGACGTGTCGGAGCGAAAGCAAAGTCGCTCGAGTTCCGAGCGGCCACGGCAAGAAGGATCGGCAAGAAACCCGCGAAAGAATCGAAGTTAGCGGCTGCACAACGCGACGACAAAAAAACGACACAAAGGCGAAACCATAAAGGTTCGTTCCGGCTGTTGACTTCGCGGTACGCGCTACTTTGTCGAACTGTCGGCGCATGCGCGCGGGCGGATTACAAACGCGAATTGCTTAATTCCCGCGCGTTATCGCGCTCGAATTTCGCTCGGCGCTGTGCCGCCCGAGTCCGGCCGACCCCGAGCCCGACCTGCGTCTCGCGTCGTCGGCCGAACCCGCCGGGGTTGTTATGCGCAGCGCCAAAGGACGAAAAAAAAATGGACGTGAGCGACGCCGTTCCGAACGAGAGTGGCGGCAATAAACGATTAAAAGATCGGCGGCCGCCGAGTCGCGGTGATTGTAGGCGGTTTTCGCTCGCTCGCTCGATCCGTTTGTGATCGGGTTATGTAAATCACTTGTCTCTCCACGTACGCGCACGCCCAGGGAGCCCCGGAGCGGGCTATATATTGTCTAGGTTATGTATCGATATTTCTGTAGGGGCAACGCGGGGCAAAATGGGACGCCGGGGCAATGTGGGACAGTCGGGTTTTCGTTTCGGATTATTTTGCGAGGCAAAGTGGGACAAACGCGTTTTCGTTTTGGATTATTTTGCAGGGCAAAGTGGGACGATCGTGTTTTCGTTTCGGATTATTTTACGGGGCAAAATGTGACACCCCGACGTTTCCGGAAAATCGCGTTTCTAGAACACAAGTCGACGGAATCGTTGAAAATATACGGAAAGGTGCACGCGCGATTTTTTTTGCTTTTCAAAAAATCAATGGGAAAAATATCTCACATTTTCGATCGAAGTACTGTAGTCGGGTTATTCGTTGTGTAATTGGCTGTCGGGTTGCCTGCAACTCATTGCTAACCAACAAGTAGTTTCAGTCCTGTGATTGTATTTTGACAGTTCTCGAGTGTCGGAGGTTTGAAAGCTGAAATTTTTTTAAATTTGATTATTTTCGATTTTTTTTATAGTTCAATTAGTTAAACACGCGAATCGCGAATATGAGCTACTTCTAGTCTAGAAAACTTACGTCCGTGTTTCACCTCCACTTAGAGACACAACGCAATCACGTTCACGCTGATGACGTTCAATAGATCTCAGAGACCCAAACCATACGTTGCCGAATTCGATGGACCGTCCCATTTTGCCCCAGCATTTGTTCTTTCCGCCGTCGCACAAAACCGACGATTGCAAAAACGAAAAGCAGTAAAAATGCACTTTGGGTATCGTCGTAAAACCATTTTTTGCTCGCGCGTCCCATTTTGCCCCGTGTTCCCCTACGTTGTCTAGGTTATGTATAGATATTTCTATGCCTGGCGCACGGTGGCGCGAGAGACCCGCGGCAAAATTTGTCCCGCAACTCGCGCGCGGCCTCCGCGACGTTGTGAAAGTTGCGTGCGGCGCGTCCCCCGCCCGCTCGCCGCCACGCCGGCTATTCCCGCCTCACCGACCCCGCGTGGACCTCGCTCGGGCCGCGATCGAGTTCCAATAATTATCGCGCGCGCGCGCCCGGCTAACGAAAAGCACCGCGATAAGGCCGAATCGCCGCCCGCCGTGTCCGCGAGTCACGATATATCCCGTCGCGCACCCAACGTTATCCCATTAGCCAGCGGAAACCACGCAGCCCGCTTGGGCGTGAAGTTGGGCGTGAAGTTGGCTGCGAGGTTATGCGGTATCGATATATGTCGAACATGGCGTGTGCTGCAAATTAGAAAAATAATCACGACGCCGCCTTCGTCGGGCTTTTGCCACACCGTGAGTCAGACGATATCGAACGAATGGAAGGCCACGAGGATTCACAGGCGAATTGCCAATTCAGTTTGTCTAATAAACAACGACCGCCATTCGGGCGACAGAATTTTTTTGTTTGAATTTAACGGTCAAATTGAGAATCTCGAACGACCGGTGGCGCCGCCATTGGCGACGGTTGCAAACATTCAGGATGCGGCTGACGAGACGAAAAACGCCATTGTCGACGGCATCGCGACTAAATTTCCGTTCGCGGTGAAAATATCCTCGCGATGAAATAACCTAAAAATTACTGTGCGTCGAAATATCCAACTAGTTATCGTGCGACGAAATATCCGAAAAATGATTGCGCTACAAAACATCGCGCAAAATTGTGTGATAACATCTCGATCGAAATAAAATATTAATTACGTTCCGCGCAAAGTACTTGTGACGAAATATCGAAATACCATTTTCATCTTCTCGGTTTCGAATGCTTCGCTGTGCTTTCCTTTCTTTACTTCGCTGTTCGTTCGACGGTTACAAACACTCGGCCAAAGCGCGGCTGACGAGAACGAAAAAAAAGGCAATCGTCGATTCTCACGCACAACGGGACTTTCTTTCTATTTCCAATTCCCCGAGATCCAGTGCAACTGAAAAACGAGAGCCAACGCGCGACATCGGTATTCACGGTGAGCCCGACGACGGGCAATTTCTTTCGTCGCGGACGGCAGACGCGCGTTTCGTGTGGAGTTTGACCGCTCGTGCGTGCGACGGCTGCGCCGTACGTGCAGCAACAGGAGGAATCGCGCGGGCAATAACACGGAATACAGAGGAGAAGCGGAGCAGACGGCGCGCGCGCGCACGCGCGGAGAAAGGCCTATTACATTAGTTTCGGAAGTACAGCGAAGGCGGCGCACGGGGCACGCGATCGCGTAGCGCAAGGTACGTAACACACGAGCCTGGATAGCTTGGGTTCCGTTAATCGCGGCGCGTCGTGCGCGTGCGCGGCCCTCGAGATAAGTCTCGTTTTGAGGATGAAAAAGAAGAAGTCGAAGAAAATATTATCCCGATTACATCGGCTGTGCACAAAGAGAGAGAGAGGGAGAGAAAGCGTTTTCATTTCGTACCCTAGAGAAAGAGCCCCCTAAGGGCATCGCGCAAAAATCATGAAGCATATCTTGATTTTTGTAGCATGTCTTGATGGAAATAAAATACATCGAAAAATAAACAGGCAATTATAAGAAATAGGAATAAAACCAGAAAATCAAAAATATTACAAGACGGAGGCGCCAATAACGCCAATTTCTTAGACAACATTTTTTATTTTTATTTTTTTACATAAATAAATTTAATTTACTTTACTTAAATAGATACCATTTTTTTAAATAATTTCATAATGTCAAGTTTTTACCGGCGTGTGTCCTATTTCATCGTTTACACAATTTTCCGTTTATCAAAATCTTAACAACAATAAAACCTTAATATTCAGGTGTTCCATATTGGGCACACTGATGTCTCCATACGAAACACCCTAAAGAGGGTTTTTCGCCTATCACGCGTTTCGTATTCGGGCACCCGTTCCGTATTCTGCACTCGTCCCTTATATTCTTTGGTGGAATTAAAATATCACATATTTGGACTGCTGAGAAAAAAAATCCAACGTCATAACTCAGGCATTTTATTTAGAAACGATAGATCGGAGAATGTGGCTGTTTTACGTTGTTTTATGGTTTTATATGATGTACGCTCTAATCGTCGAACCTTTTCAAACGCATTGCGCACTTGTTCTGTCACAATAAAACGCCAGAAGGTATACACGAGTGCAATTGCAGCCGGTGCGAATATAGCCGTGTAACCGACGTCTCGCGATGCGCACGCGCGCGACTTCATCACGCCCGCAAGGCCGTCGTCGCCCAACCTGTTGGTATATAATACGCGTAACGTGTATATGCGTAGATTCCGGTACTCGGTCGCTGATTAACGCGCATTCACGGGTGCGCACACGCGCTACCGCGGGACGAAGCGATCGCGTCCCGACTAGCGGTAAACGCGTTAGCGATCTCCCGTACCAGACGTACACACGTTTTACGTCAGTCTCGCTACAGGATACACCAAAATCTGCAATCGACGCGCGAGAATCTCCTTTTCTCTAGCCGATCAGCTGATCGCCGCGATTTTCAGTGTCGCCATCTAGTTTTTTTTTACCACGTCGAATTACCTATAAGAGTCGAAAATAAATTCATAAAATAAAAGTTTTAAGATCCATTTTACGTCACTGTCGCTACAGGATGCACCAAAATCTGCAATCGACATGCGAAAATCTTTTTTTAGTCGATCAGCTGATCGACACGATTTCCAACGCCGCCACCTGATTTTTTAACTTTTATCTGCGATGAACCACCTAAGGGTCGAATTTTGGAACTTAATCCTTCGTGATCACAGTGGGTCAAATTTATCACAGCAAAATAAAATCGAAAGCAAAATAACATTAATTCCATAAAAATGTAAATAATTCAAAAGAACTTGGAATTATTAATTTAAGTATTTTGAAATAACTTTGTTTAGTCGTGCTCTTAGTCGTTACAATAACTTTTTAAAGTAAATACTTGAGTTCATTAAAACTTTGTTGTTTTTAATTTCGTTGCATTGCAACGATGCAAACTTCAGCGTCATTAAAATTCATCTTAAGTTCAGAGTTGATTTCAACATCGATCTCAAGCTGCAAGTTCGATCTTACGACCGATCTTATAAATTTGAACTCTGAGATTCCGAAGGTGAATTATGTTTTTCGAAGCGACGATAAATTATCAAAGCTGCTGGAACGAAAGTGTTTTTCGTAAAACCGATTTGTTATAATCTTTTTCCACAAATCACGAATCGCGTGGTCGATTAGCCTCGCTGTGATCGATAGTTCGTACACCGATATACTCGACTTTCCCCCCGTAAATCGTTGCATTCCACTCGCAGCCGTATCCAGTCTTTTGTCTCTCGCGTCGCCCGACCGCAGAGCCGGCGATCGCGCGGGGCGTCGACGACTCGGCGGCACGTCGGAGCGTAGAGCCTAGATACGTATTCTCCCCTCGATTTGTCGGGGATAAGGCGAGAGACGATCGAGTAAACGGATAAGAGGGCGGGCGATGCACGTGCGCGGGACACGCGCCGCGGCTACGTGAGACGCTGAATCGGAATCGGCTTCGCGCCACTGATTATTGCGAGTTAAATAAGAGAAGAAAAATGAGAAAAAACAAGTTACCGTCGCCTTTGTAAAGGAAGGGTACCCAATATGGAACGAATGTCCCAACATAGAACACTCAAATGTTATGATCATTTTTTTAAAGATTTTAATAAACGGAAAACTGCACACTAAAAAGTTATTAGAAAAAAAAAATTCTACCGAAGTAAAATGAATTAAATTGATTTTGATTTTACGGATTTATTAATTTTTTAAAATGAATTTATTAATTTTTATTTTATGAATACATTAATTTTTATTTTGTGAATTTATTCGTTTTTATTTTATGAATTTATTAATTTTTATTTTATGAATTTATTAATTTTTATTATATGAATTTATTAAATTTTTTAAATGAATTTATTAATTTTTTTTTAATGAATTTATTAATTTAAAATTTGTAAAACCTGTTGAACCTAATTTTCAAGTTAAGAACAAACCTTCGTAGCACCGTTTTTTCCTTAAGAATTCCGTATTGAGCACCACAAAAATGTATCAGCGGAAAATTGCGAAGTTTTCGAGAAACCTGCGCTCGACTGTAACGAACAAACAGACTGAAATGCCAAGCGAGACGAATCCGGGACTGCCCGTCGTTCGTTCAATTATGAATATATGTAGCAACAAAAGATCTCAGCGCGGATAGACGATATAGTAAAGTAAATGCGATGGGTTAAACAGCGGCAGAGCAGCCGGCTGAAGCTGCCGTCGCCGCTGCGGCGCACGCGTTGTGTAGTTTACATGCAATGCGCGTGGAAACACGTAAGTATAATCGACTCGCGAGAGCAGCAGCCGAGAGTTGACGTACGAGCAGGCGAAGAAGGAAGAGGACGCAATTCGACTTTCCCTCGTGCGCGCGCGCGAGCGCGGATCACACAGCTGACGCGCAGCAAGGCGAGAGAGAATTCGCGCGCGAGCCTCGCGCGCTACGTACGCCGCACAGTTACTACTCGCGTACTCCGCGAAAGGAGTTGATTGAGAGAGAAATAAAGGGAGCGAGAAATGTGCGCTGCGCACCGAGTGCACTGAGAGAAAAAAAGAACGGAAGAAAAATACGCTCACCATTCATCCGCGCAGCGATCCGCGCGCACGGCGACGAATCATTATAATTATGACTTTCTCGTGGAATACTTATAAATATGGATGTTATCTATAAACGCACCATATGCATAGTTGAGCTATTAAATTTTTTTCTCTTTGTCGTTTGTGCACAAATGCTAAATGGATCTGTACGTATTTTCAGACAAAGTCGTCGATCATCGAGGAAGACCGAGGGACACGGATTATCGAACACTGAAGATTGATAGCGGAGAAGTGAAAACAAAGTTGTAAGTTTTACGATTAACAGATTTTTTTTTAATTTTATTTTTTATTTTTTTATATGGCTGAGTTCACACTTACTGCAAACCACGTATAGCTTATCTATAAATGCATAGCTGAGCTATTAATTTTTTTCGTAATCCTGTCATCTGTCGTTTATGCATAAATGCTAAATGGATCTCTACGCATTTTCAGACAAAGTCGTTGATCATCGAGGAAGACCGGAGGAAACGGATTATCGAATACTGAAGGTCGATAGCGAAGGAGTAAAAACGAAGTTGTAAGTTTTACGATCAGCTGATGAATCTATTTTATTTAGATTTTTTTCAAGATTTTTATATGACCGTGTTGATACTTAGGTAGTGCAAACCATATTACCTTATCTGTTAATTCACCATAAGTATTAATTTTCATCGATATTGTCATCTCTCGCTTACGACATGCCAAATGAATTTCATTTTTATTATTAGGTAAAATGTTTGATCATCGAGAAACCCCAGAGAAAACGGATCATTGACACCCGAGGATCAGCGGCG
Organism: Pimpla rufipes; assembly: GCA_963932165.1. Classification (NCBI taxonomy): domain Eukaryota; kingdom Metazoa; phylum Arthropoda; class Insecta; order Hymenoptera; family Ichneumonidae; genus Pimpla; species Pimpla rufipes. The sequence goes on from OZ010630.1 coordinate 23,288,186, forward strand.
GTGGACGAAAACGAAAGTTATCCGTTTGACGATCAGCCGGGGAAGTTTTCTTTTTTCCCCCGAGATTTTTCCACGACCGAGTTCACACTCGGTGCGAACCATATATCGTCGATAATCTCGAGCCGCAACGCGCGGGACGGATTTTTACAAGGCTGCGGACTCCGTTACTCGGTAACAACAATAGCGAGCAGTCCATAAAAGTCGGCGAACGACGCGTGGCGACCGCGCGGAGAAAGGATACTGGATATCGCGTTTCCCCGCGCGCGCCCTCCGCGCGTTATCGAGACCGCTATTGTGGGCGCTCCGCGCGTTGCACGCACGCTCGCCGCTCTCGTATACTTATGCGGCTTAGCGCTACTTAACGTCCGCGGGTTCGCTAAGTCCCGCTTCCGGACTTGTGCGAGGGCGGACACGTTCGCACCTTAACGAGTTGTATTACGGCATTATATTCTGTAACGCTTCGGGATCGAGCGCGCCGCCTTGATTTTTGAGTGGCTCTTTCGTAACACGCGAGCGGACGAAAATATGTGTGGGCCTCGACTTTTTAAAGATCCGTCGATCTTTCAAAGAATCGGTTTAAAAAAATCGTTCGATCTGGATGGGAATTTAGAGGAAAGATTTTTTTTTATACTACTGACGAACGGAACCGCTTGGATTGCCGGGTTTTTTTTAAATTGTCTCGCTTTATCTGGTTGGGAATTTAGAGGAAACATCTTTTTTTGTCCAACCGCTGAACGTTGCCGCTTGGATCGCCAGGTTTTTTTTAAATTGGCTCGGTCGATCTGGCTGGGAATTTAGAGGAAAGATTTTTTAAAGGCCTAACCGCCAAACGGTTTTCTTCTTGAATTGCCAGGTTTTTTTTTAAATTGGCTCGGTCGATCTGGCTGGGAATTCAGAGGAAAGATTTAAAGGTTCAACCGCCGAACGATTTTCCACTTGGATCGCCAGAGTTTTTTAAATTGGTTCCGTCGATCTGGCTGAGAATTCAGAGGAAAGCCGCGAAATCGTTTTGCATCTCGTTAAATCTCGCTATTCAACGTCCCTCGCGTAATGCACTCGTCACGAGACTCTGCCGCTTCTGTTGATACACGAGCCGCTATCGATTCTCGATCACTCGAGACTTTCCTCAGCGGGCGATTCATCGTGTGGCTCGGGCCGTGTGGTGTACAAACGTTTCCTAGTTTTGCAACTTTGCGCGTGACGTTGGAGCTCTCATATAATATACAAACGCTGGTAGAATCAGGACTTAGGCTACATTAGCTTTGTTCATTTTGTGGTCCGATGTTCAAAATTGCACAATTGTTGAGCTAATTAAAAAAAAATTACTGTTGAATGGTTTTCCTCGTTGCTTCGGTCAATCGGCCAGGGAATTCGGCGGAAGTCCCCCAAACCATTTTGCATCTCGTTGCAAAATCCCTCGTTAATGCGTTCGTCACGAAACGCTACCGATTTTCAGTCCCTCGAGACTTCGCAAAGTCTCGTTATAAAGTCCCTCGTTAATGTATTCGTCACGAGACGCCACCGACTCTTCATCCCCGGAGACTCTCCTGAGCAGTCGATTAATCGTGCAACTCGAGCCGCAACGTAAACGTCGCTTCGCTGCGTTGAACGTCGCCGTTTCCTTGTTTTGCAACTTCATCGCGAGCTCTAGTATTATAAGTATAGGGGAAGGGTGCCTAATATGGAACGCTAAGAAAACGTAACCTCGATTTTAGTGAAATGATGAAATTTCGAAAAAAGTGCGAAACCATTTTATATTTTTCGAATTTTTTTTTAACACTTCATTTCGATGTATTTTTGCCCGTGCACAACGAATCTGCCATTCGCTTTTTTCTTTTTTTTTCGAAACGCGATAGTTTTTAGGAAAAACTAAAAATTTGATAATTTTCGATTTTTTTTTCTGCGTCAACTGGGTAAGCACGCAAAGTGTTAGGCTAGTGTTTTTAAAAAGAGGATTTCTTTCGTCTAGCGCGCATTCCGTATTGGGACACCCGTTCCTTATTCTTTACCCTTCACCCACAAACGTTACTCACACGGAGAAAAATAATCAGAGAGTGATGACAAATCGATAGCTGTATTAAAGCATTTTATGTTATCGCAGCAAAACGTTTGGCTACCACAGCAAATGTTTAGCTACCTCAGCAAAACTTTTGTTGTCACTCCGTTAATATTTTTCTCTATGGCAGAATCACGACCTACGCTACATCCGGTTCGTCCGTCCGTCATGAAGTTTTCTCGCGTCGTTTCGACGGGTGATTCTCGGTTCCGAGGCCGGCGAGAACGCGCAACACTTGTGCCAAACTGTAAAACGTTTGCCAGCCGGTTTTTCCGGCAGGAGTCAGAGCGGAGCGCGCGCGGTCGCTCGGTTCCTTTGTGAATCGCATTAATCCCGGCGATTCCACTCCGCTCACCGTCTCGCGCCTGTTACGCGACGATATAGTCCTCGAACTTTCGGTGTGGGAACTAGAACTTATAGTGGGGCTCGCGCGATCGCCGCCCGAAACGTAATGCATCGTACCCCGTCCATATACGCCACACGCGGCGCATTCACCGCGCTGCAATTCCACCTTCAAGTGTCCATCAATCGTTCACGTCTCCATCGCGAGCTCGTAATTCAATCGGGTTTATTAGTTAATTACCGCCGAGGCTCCCCGACTTGATTACTTCCACGTGTGGTCCTTATACCCGCGGGTTCGACGAACCGGCTCTCGTGCCGCTCTCGCGAAGCTGCAGCGGGCGTCGAGGAAGGTCTTTGCCGTGCGCTTCTTTTCGTCGATTTTCGTCACATTCTTCTCCACTAAAAACCCGACCGTCCTGGTCGAGTCCTGGGTCGATTTAATGATTTTTTTCGGTCTGTTAGTCTTCGCACATTTTTTATTTTTTCTGTAGATTTGTTGTAGTGTTTTTTCTTCGATTTTCTTCACATTTTTCTCTACTAAATTTCGAACCGTCCTAATGGAGACGTGGGTCGATTTCGTGAGGATTACATTTTTTTCGTTTTATTAGTCTTCGTACATTTTTTAGTTTTTGTCTGTAGATTTTTCTTCGGTTTTGTCAATTTTTCTCTACTAAATTCCGAACCGTCCTGACGGAGACCTGGATTGATTTTGTGAGAATTAGTTTTTTTTTCGTTCTGTCAGTCTTCGCATATTTTTATTTTTTGTCTGTCGATTTGTTTTAGTATGTTTTCTTCGATATTCGTCACATTTTTCTCTACTAAATTCCTGACTGTCCTGATTGAGTCCTGCGTCGCTTTCGTGAGGATTACATTTTTTTTCTTTTTGGCAGTCTTCACACAGTTTTGTTTGTTTGGTCTAGAGTTTTGTTGTATCATTTGCTGGTCCTCCAATCGTTCAGGTCGTGCCTCCTCAGTGTGCGCTGACAATTCGCAGATTTTTGCTCTCGTTCAGTGAAACATATCTGCTTCCGTTGATCAATGCACCTCTCACATCCACGAAGTCGAATGGCATTCCTCACGTCATTACCTAACACCCCAGCGTCTCGAGAAATGCATCGGGAGCTCGCGTTTCTCTTATTGACTCTGCGCCCGGCGACAGAAAAACGTCTACGGTGCTATCGATATTCAATACTCCCCGCGAGGTCGCGACGGCAGCAACAACGGAGCGAAATAGAGAGAGAGGGAAAGAGAAAAAGAAAATGATAGCCATTCTGAAAGCGAGCTTAGTTGAAAAAAAAAGTCTCTGCCCGACCAACGGGACTGCGAACCGTGAAAGAAAAACAAGTGGGAGACACGCGAGTTTGCGTGAAACCGGAAAGGTTACGAGCAAAAAAAGCACGGTAAGAAATTAACGTTCGCGTGAGTAACGTTCAAAACACCCGGGTTAGATAATATTTCAAAGATATTCTTGGAAAACCGAGGAAATCACTTTTCCCGACGTTTCAGGCCGATCCGAGTGTACCGCCATAAAAATTTTGAAGACAAAAAAACTGTTCCAGGAAAACAAAGCTTCCTCTATGAAAAAGCAACAAAATGAATCAGATGATGTATAAGAGCATTGACCTAATATTACATTTCTTGTTACGGTTTTAATAAACGGAATGATGCATAATCGATGAAATAGGACGCATAAAAAACATTTTTATTGTGTTTACGAAGGTAAAATAAATTAAATTACTTTTTGCCAAAAATTTGTCCAAATTCCTTTTTGTTACAAAATAATTCTCAAGTAAAAAGACAAGAAATCCGGCACTATTGGCACTTAAGCGTTCTCTATTCCCCTGTAGAAATAAAACCAAACAATACAAAATGCAAACATTTCTATATCCGCTATATATATTTGATATATCCACCATATATATTTTACCGATATATATCTAACACATCTTAAACAGATAAAAATATGTTTTTTGCATATATTGCGGCAAAAGTTCTACATCCCTCATATATTTTCAAATACACTTTATTTCCCTCTTCATTCGGCACCCCTATTTCAAATTATCGGAAAAATCGTCGAACCTTCAACCGCGATAAACCCGAGAAAAGCGGCAGCGCGAAAAGTGCCGGAGGGGATCCGCACGCGCACAGCCGACCGACACAGCAGCGTCGCTGCACCCTCGCATTTGCGTTAACGCAAAAGCCAGCAAATTTACGAGCAATCAGTAGCCGCGGTGTTTCTGATACTTGCGCAACGCGCGTAGCAGTGGCAGTGGCGCGTTTATAGCGCGGCGGCGCCCGCAAACCCCGCGCGCGTTGCATTTACAAGTCGCGTACAGCCAACGCGCTTGGATCATACACGAAAGACATCTGGAGAATTTGCGATAGTCCCTCTCGCGGCTCCCAAGTGTTTTCCGTCTCGCAGTCGCGCCGCGCGAGATCACGACGACGACGACGACGCCGACTATGACGACAAATCTCCCGCGATTTCATGCTACGTGCGCCGCACCGGAGTGCACGCCGTGCACTCTCCCTCGGCACGAATTCCACGACGATGCACACGTGCGGGGCCCTAATCACGATCGTGACCTCTAAACCCCCGCGCGAGCGACGCGAGGAACGCGAATGCTAAAACCCAACCGCACAACCCGCGGGAGTTCTCTGCGAAGCTTTTCTCTGTAAAGTCGATTCAATGACTTCGCTCTTCGCGTGTTCTCTATAAATAGAACAATAGGATTTTTTTTTCCTCGATGCGGTTTGGAGTAGCAACAGGTTAATGCAACATTCGCTGAGTCAGGTCGCTGCCAGGTGGCGCAGCCTGCGGCCCTTTTTTGCAACATTTGGATGTAGCTTGCATATCGTTTAGATGTAAACAACCCGCGGGAGATTGTTTCGCGGGTTGTAACGCGGAATCGATGACTTCACTGGTTAACGTCGAACGCGTTCTCCATAAATAGAACAATCGTATTTTCCGTTTTTTTGTTGCATGGGAAAACGATATATTAATGCAGTAGAGCTGGGATGACAGCCAAGTGGCGCAGCCTGCGGCTGTTTTTTTGCTACATTTGGATGTAGCTTGCATATCGTTTAGCTGTAAACAACCCGCGGGAATTCGCTTTTCTCTATAAAGTCAATTCAGTGAGTTCGCTCTTCACGTGTTTTCTACAAGTAGAACAATAAGATTCGCTTTTATTTTTTGCTGCAGTTTAGAGTAGCAACAGGTTAATACAATATTTGCCGAGTCAGGACGCTACCAGGAGGCGCAGCCTGTGGCTCTTTTTTTGCAACATTTGCTTGCATATCGTTTAGCTGCAAACAACCTGCGGAAGGTCGCTTTTCTCTATAAAGTCGATTCAATGACTTCGCTCTTCGCGCGTTCTCTATAAATAGAACAATAAAAATCGCTTCTTTTTTTGCTGCAGTTTAGAGTAACAACATGTTAATGCAACATTTGCCGAGCCAGGACGCCTGCCAGGTGGCACAGCCTGCGGCTCTTTTTTTGCAACATTTGTACATTGCATATCGTTTAGCTGTAAACAACCCGCGGGAGTTTGTTTCGCAGGTTGTAACGCAGACTCGATGACTTCACTGTCTAACGTCGAACGTGTTCTCTATAAATAGAACAATAACATTTTTCGTTTTTTTGTTGCAGTTTAGACGGTAAAAGGATATATCAATGCAATAGAGCCGGGACGAAAGCTAAGTGCGGCGCGGCCTGCGGCGATTTTTTGCAACACTGGGATACTCCGGCTGTAAACAACGAAAATGGCCAGCGACCCGAATGACGACTGAGGATCTCCGTAAAAAAATGTCAGTGGCTCTTGATTATCCATATTTAAAAAATACTACAAATATCTGCCGCATCGAGTTTCGCCGCAAGGCCGACGCGGCCTGTGCAACAAAATAATCGCCGGCCGTCTGCGAAAAAGGAGAATCAAAAGATAATCGCGGGGATTACCTCGACCCAGACGGTTGACCTTTCACTGAAATTATACCGAATGATCGTCGGATTCCCATCAATTCAGCGCAGTTTTGCAACGAAATTGACAGCCCGAAAAAAAACCCAACCGCTAATGACGAACCCGAGAAAATTGCACAATTTCGCGGAATTAAAAGATGACAAAACAGCGAAGCGTCAGTCTTACCTCTTATCAATCGTAGTCCGTACTCCAATTTTCGTTTCGCCTAATTCCCCTCAAACACTCGAATCCGCCGCCTCGATTTGCCGCTCCCGCACTCTCTATCCTCGCGACACTTTATTTACAATCACCTGTTTTTCTTTTTTTTTTTCCTCCTCCTTTTGCATCAATTCATCAACAACTATCCCTATTTCTCCTCCCACTCTTGGCCAGCATGTTTAGCCCACCGGCTTCCTCGTTCACTTTGCAAAATCACTTGCGAAAATCATGTTACAAATTTTCGTACCATCATTGTAAATCACTTGTTGTATATTTTTTAAATTATTTTCTTTATTTTTTATTTTTTTATTTTTATGCAGCGCGAACCGATACCGTTTCGTCGCACTTTGCGCGCGGCTTTCGAGAAACCGCGGAGAGTCACAGTCGGCGAGAGGATCCCGGACGGTGGAGTAACACTCGGGACGCAGAACTCGCGAGGGCAGCGAGTCGGTATTGTTGCACCTGGATTTATGCCGCGGCGATCTTATCGTCGCGATCGGTTTAACGCTCGTTTTCCCCCGTGCACGAGGCTCAGTCGTATCTGCAGCCTCTAAATGCGCCGCAATAAATCCCAAGTTTAACCGAGCACACGCGACGCGCGAACGTTTAGATACATCATCGTTCTCGGTGAGAATCTTGACCTCGCGTCCGCGAGATATTTTTACCGATCTCGGGAGTTTCCTGAAGACATTAAGAGACTCCACGAGACTAGTAACGACGCTCCGAGTGATATTATTTTTATTATAATTATTACAATTATAATAACTAATATTATTGATGTTATTATTATTGTTATTATCGATAAAATCAGCCGGTCTTTCCTCTGTTTATTTTTAATTTTATATTTTTCTTTCTTCTCAGACTGGTACGAAATTCCTTGCGCACCCGAGGGACACCGATTGCTCAACCGTCCGACCGTGGATTTCGTAAAATTCGTCGCGTTTCGTTTGAATTTTCTCCCAAAATTGCCGGAACATCGGCGGGGAATTCACGAAATTTCGTTGCGCGAGCCGCGAGGTTTATCGTCGAGAGTCTCGTGTCTCGGCCGGCGACGCGGGACGCCTTATTTTTCGTGCTCGGCGCGGCAGTGTGGAACTTTCATCCATCGAAAGTTTCCGTGGACGCGAGTTGGGCGTGTTTCTCTCTCTCCGTGCGGCCGGTGGTCGTCGCCTCGCGCCAGCGGCAGCGGCCACAGTGAATGTGGCGACCACGGGCAGACGTCGTGGAGTCCGGCGAGCGCGCTGCTGCGACCAGCTGTTGGCCTGGAAAAGCTTCGATTCGCCGAGTTTCCGGCTCCTCACGACACTTCCGCTCGCCCGGGAATCACGACGAGCGCTGCGTCCGGCGTCGCGGGAATTCGGCTCCCGCGTCCGACGAAACGACGACTTCAACTCGTGTCTGCGAGCGACTTCCAACTGCAACGTCCTCGAGCGAGCTCGGCGCTTTTCCTCCAAACACGAAGATAAATTCTCAACACGACGACAACACACGATTTGTGTATCACGCTTCGCGGGATCTGGAAAAATAGGGTCAGCTTCCGGGTCTCTCGTAGCGGGACCTCATCTCGTCACATAATCCAATTTCTTCGTCGGTCCGGTTTTCCTCTCGCGCTTTTCGTCCGGTCTCGCGCGTCACATTTGTTTATTTATCCCGCTGGTGAACACCGCGATTTTTGTTTCACGTTTTCCCTTGTATTTCTCGGTTTAGTTTCGGAGCGCCGAAAAATTAATTGTCGCACTTTGGAGAAACTTCGGTACCGATTTGTGACTGATATTTATTGGCAATAGCGACGGTGGTAATGATAATAATACTGGTTAGCTGGCGACGCGTTTTTACATATATATGAGGAGATATATATATATATACGTATCGTTTGTATACTGTGACTCTCCTCGGGTTTGCCAACCTCGCTGCGAGGAAGCGATCGGTAGACTAAGTAGTCGACGAGTGGTGCCGTCGTACGTGCACGCGTTTCTTATCCCCTACTGTCTGCTCCGGCGGTGCTGCGGGCCTCAGACACGGGTCCTCCCGAGGTACAACACCGCGCTACAACCGATCCGCCCCTCTCACTCTTTCTCACTCTCTCTCTGTCTCTCTCTCTCTATCTCTCTCTTCCTCTCTCTCTCTCGGCCGACGCCGCGCGATTCCACGATCGTCGCGCTAGGTGGGAGTCACCAGGTCCATTGATAACACCTCTTTTTTCGTTTCCCTTTCATTCGTGTCCTCCCGATCGAGGAGTCCGGATCGCCTGACGATTTCGCTTTCGCTTATTTTTTTACACAATTGCAAGCATTTTTTTCTTTTTTTTTGGGGAGGTCGATTATGCTTGGGATTGGCGAAATTGACTTACAAATTGTTATATTAAGGACACTAAGGACAAATAGAAGATTGTTATTATTGAATCATTTTAAGCGTTTCCAATTTTATCGCACTGGTTCTGCGCCGATGATTTTGCTATTTGGTTTTTCTTTTTTTAACACTATTTAATCTTGAAAGAGCTTTTTGTTTTGTTGACAAGGTCGATTGTCTTTGGGATTGTCGAAGTTGACTTGGCAAATCGTTACATTAAGTGTGACAAATCGATGATTATTACTATGGAATAATTTGTTAGTTTACGTTTTCGTCGTGTCGGTCCCACGTTTTTTGTTCTCTTTCGTTTCCGCTTACTTTTTAACACTATTTGAAGTTGAAAGAATTTTTTGTTTTCTTGATAAAGTCGAATCTTTTTGGGATTGTCGGAATTGACTTGACAAATCGTTGCTTAAGTGTGACAAATCGAAGATTATGTTATGGAATAATTTTAATAGTTTCCTATTTTGTCGTGTTGGTCCCACGTATTTTGTTCTCTTTCGGCTTCGAGGCTAAACCCCAAAAAAAAATTATGCCTCCGGCGAAAAGACAGATCCGTGAGTGTCTCATCGAGAACATTAGTATTTCGCTATACAGCTTCCATTATTTTCTTACGACAATTCAGTGTCGAAAGACTCATTTTTTTTAAGGTCAATTTCTCACAGGATTGTCCAAATTACCTTCAATCTGTCACTGTTATTCAGTATTTGGAAACCCAACAACTGTAATGGATCCCAATTTAATCCCATTAGAGCCATTTCGTTTCGTACTTCTCGTCTCGAGGCTGATCTAAAAAAAGAAAATATTCCCCAGGCAAAAACACATCCGTGAGTGTCCAATCCAGAACATTAGCAGACATGATTGCTACCAATCTGGAATAACGACAACGAGTGACACGATCGCAGTCGTCGATAATACTCGTGGGTGTGGCTGCGGCTAATTTAACTTTGCGTCGTTCTTTCTTCATTTTTTTTTCCAGTCTTTTGTCTTTCGTGGAAAACCGTGTGCGGCACAGATCGACGCTGTCCGTTACTGCGGGGCCTTTTTTTACGGTGTCCGTAGCCGCGGATTTAATTACGCGTCCGGTGTGGATACTTATTACCCGGCTACTTAGGACACGAGCGGCGGGGGCCCCTCACGAAAGGAACGAAAGGTGGACGCGGACATACAGCCGGGCAGACCTGGGAACGGAGCGGGAAAAGTAATCTTGCTGGCCTTCGCGACAAACACTCTGAGTCGCTGTGCCATTGCTCTGCGCCGGCTGCCACTGTGATACTCGCGCGCCGCGGCCGGCGCTGACCGACTGAATTCATTCCGACTGGAATTCATTTCTGTCCGGCAATTACACGTTCCGCGAGGTCCGCCAAGTATTCCCGGACTCTCGCCCGTCACCCGTCGAGGCTTCGATATTTTTTTCCCACTTATTTTATTATTTTTTAAACGGGTGCCGAACGCGGCCTCTCCCACGACAATATAACTCGGCCGAAGGTTTTTGCTCGGTATCAAATAGCTAAAAGGCTTTAAAAAAATTCCAGCGGTTGCCTTATATCCCGCTGCGATATGGAGCAGACTCTTTCGGTGAGACAATCGGAATTCGTTTCGTCTATCCTTAATTGAATGTCTTCAATTAAGTTTCAATGGCTTTAAGTAGATCGACCAATTAAATGCACGTTCGATCATATTTTTCGATATCGCAATCGTCCGCTTCGCTCTTATGCCCTTTTGCGAGGCTTTTCAGGATCGGTTGATTCTTCAGATGTCTGTGGGACAAAATTAGCAGCATTTAGTACCTGTGCAACGCACGTATGTTTAGGTGGAACGTACGGCGACAAATTAGTTGAGGTACAAAGCTTAAATATGTCGGGGTACGCTGGAAATAAAAAATATATAACGTGTCAAATGGAGCGTCGTAAAATCTGAATACACGTTAATAAGCGAGAAATTAAAAACGTGTAATTGGAAATAATCTGACGTATCAAATGAACCATCGTAAAATTTAAATACACCGTAATAGTCGAGAAATTAAAGACGTGGAATTGAAAACAATCTAACGTATCAAACAGACCGTCGTAAAATCTAAATACACGGCAATACTCGAGAAATTAAAAACGTGGAATTGAAAACAATCTAACGTATCAAACGAAGTGTCGTAAAATCTTAATATACCGCAGTACTCGAGAAATAAGAAAAAACCGTTTCACACACACACAAGGCTAATATAACTGGAGCAAATGGGTCTTGTGTAAGCTAGTGGGTGGCCGCCTTTCTCCCGGCGTGGCGGCAGGACCGACGGTCCCGTTGGCGCGGCAGTAACTTTTTAAATCACCCTCGGGTACTCGGCAGCGTGTAACGCATACGGAATGCATACACATATCACGTGCGTGCAAACTTTACGGTCACTAGGTGAGAGAAAAAGCAGCCGAGTTCCCGCTGGAGCGCGGTGGAGTCCTTATAAAATACCAAATACAGAGGCAACGTTCGGCTCGCTAATTACGCAGATACAGCGACACGCTAATCGTTGGCTATTAATCAACTAACCGGCGCTGCGGCTAAACGCTGAGCGAAGGCAGCGAATATGGCACGAGAAAATATGTCGGCAGGTAGAACCATCCAGAGCTGAAATTTTGCATTCTCCAGGGATATTTTGTTTTGTTTTATTTATAATTAGGTCCTCGAGTCATTTTTTCGTCTCAAGTCCCCCGACAATTAATTACAAATATCCCTCACTTTTTCTGTATGAGGAGTCTCAGCTCAGCTATTTCACTCTCGGTTCTCAACCCTTGGCGACTGACGTTCAACCTTCTTCCACCCTTAAAAAAATGCTACTATTTTTTTACTCTGAATGAACAACACGTCGAACAAAAATATTTGATCCAAAGGATCAGATCTAAGACCCAATTCGGCACTGATGTTTCCTTCCGTCCCTACTGTCTAACTCGTTTTCAACAGTTTCCAATGTATTTTTCTGTGTTTTTCAGAGTAGCGGCCCGTCCATCGCAATCGGTGACGACAATGACGACGTCGAAGCCCCGTTATTATTAGGGTCGTTGGGCATTATATAATTGAACGTTAGGTATGCGATTGCGGTGCTATAGTGGCGAGCCGCGCACAGAGTGAGAAAGAGAGACGGAAACAGAGAGACAGATCTAATAGTCGCCGCCCGCCGCTGTCGCTCTTTGCGACGCAGAGTCCATGTCCGCACGCTTTGTGTATATGGAGTACACGGTATATGCGTTCGCACACCTCTCAGCCTATATCGAAGCCTCCTACAGCGGCGGCAGCTCCTGCTCTACGTGACTTACACGAGAGCGAGAGAGAGAGAGAGAACCGTGACACGCGGCCCGCGCGCACGACAATGGGTAACGGCTCCCACATATGATACATCTAGGTGGGATATTATATTGTAGAGAACGCGGTTGGCCCGACAAACGCGCATATAGCGCAGTGTCGTAACGTTGCACCGCGCGTCGTACGCGCTCGGTGCACGCGTCTCGGACGCCACGCACACGAATTCTCGTGTTTCGTACATACGTACAAAAAAAAGTGGGTGTAGGGTACTCAATACGGAACGCTTAAGAAAAAAAATGGTCCTACGAAGGTGCCAATTCTATTGTTCCGAATTGAGTTTTTTTTTGTTTTTGGTACATAAGTACCAAAAAAAAGTAGGTGTAGGGTGCTCAATACGGAATGCTTAAGAAAAAAATGGTCCTACGAAGGTGCCAATACTATTTTTCCGGATTGAGCTTTTTTTTTGTTTTTTTGTTTTTGGTACATACGTACCAAAAAGTAGGTGTAGGGTGCTCACTACGGAACGCTTAAGAAAAAAAGGGTCCTACGAAGGTGCCAATTCTATTGTTCTGAAATCGCGGCTATCGCTCCAAAGTAAGTTTAAATAAAGGTTGTTCGCCTTGAAAAAAATCAGTGGGTAAAATATCTCACTTTTTCGATATAAGTATAGTTGTCGGGTTATTCGTTCTCTGATTGGCTGTCGAGATGCCTCCAACTCGTTGCTAACCAACGAGTGGTTTTGAATCGTGGTACAGTATTTTGACAGTTCGAAGGTTTCAAGGTTTGTGAAGGTTTTTAAGGAAAGGTTGTTCGGGCAAAGCGTGTGAGCTAACGTTATTATATTTGCAGAGATAAAAAACATTTTTCGCGTTTTTCGCAAAAAAAAAATCGTGGACATAGGAAGGGGTATGGAAAAATTTGCGATTTCTTAGGGTTCGGCTTTAAAATTCCGAAATCAAGAAATCGCATTCCGCCTTGCGGCATTCTTTTCGTTACTGAGTTTTCTCTCCAACGAAGGAAGAACGTGCAGGTTCGATCGATCCAAAGAACAGTTACCTCAATTTGAGTGAAATGACGAAATTTCGATAAAAGTGCGAAGACAATTTTAATTTTATTTTATTTTTAATAACATCTTATTTCGATGTATTTTTGCCCGTACACAACGTATTTGCCATGAGTTTATCAGAACCTTAAAAAAAAATCGTAATTTTGGGTGTTCTGTATTGAGTCCCCCGTTTCGCATTGGGCACCCTTCCCTTATATATGCGTATGGTAAACGTATAGGTATACGCGATTCTCTGTTAACGTATAATAAAGCGGTACGTTCATAAACGACCGGTGGAGACTGTACGCATTTCGTGCTACGGTAACCGGAGCAAATACCGCGGGTATTGCAGCCGAGTATCACAATTCCCCGCAGCTTCCCCAGAATAATATCCGTTCTCCTTTTTATCGGCTATAACGGGCGCGAACTCGCGCGACGATAACAACGTGACGTGGTTTTACCCCTGCCGCGATTATCCTAACGGCGTAGGTTGGACTCGCCGGGAACGTAATGTGGACAATGATCTGTAATTCAGACGATCGACGATTGTTCTGTTTTTGTTTGAAATCGTTTACTTGCTTTAGATAGGCACAACTCGTGAAATCGGTGGCTTTATTATTGAATGAGAAATTATTACGATAGGTGGGAATCGTCATAATTTTCCTCTTTGACTGACACGTTTATGTAGTCAAATGTGAGGCCAGCTACAAAATCCGGACGCGGGAATTTTAGCTCATGGAATGACTATTTAAAAAAAAAAAAAAAAAAAAAAAATGCCGAAAAGTCATTCCATGAGCTAAAAAATCCGGACCCGGGAATTTTAGCTCATGGAATGACTTTTCGGAATTTTTTTTTTTTAAATAGTCATTCCATGAGCTAAAATTCCCGCGTCCGGGTTTTTTAGCTCATGGAATGACTATTAAAAAAAAAAAAAAAAAAAAATTCCGAAAAGTCATTCCATGAGCTAAAAAATCCGGACCCGGGAATTTTAGCTCATGGAATGACTTTTCGGAATTTTTTTTTTTTTTTTTCCATGAGCTAAAATTCCCGGGTCCGGATTTTTTAGCTCATGGAATGACTTTTCGGAATTTTTTTTTTTTTTTTTTTTTGAAAATAGTCATTCCATGAGCTAAAATTCACGCGTCCAGATTTTTTAGCTCATGGAATGACTATTAAAAAAAAAAAAAAAAAAAAAAAATTCCGAAAAGTCATTCCATGAGCTAAAAGTCCCGGGTCCGGATTTTTTAGCTCATGGAATGACTTTTCGGATTTTTTTTTTTTTTTTTAATAGTCATTCCATGAGCTAAAAAACCCGGACGCGGGAATTTTAGCTCATGGAATGACTATTTAAAAAAAAAAAAATTCCGAAAAGTCATTCCATGAGCTAAAATTCCCGGGTCCGGATTTTTTAGCTCATGGAATGACTTTTCGGATTTTTTTTTTTTTTTTTTTTTTTTAATAGTCATTCCATGAGCTAAAAAATCCGGACGCGTGAATTTTAGCTCATGGAATGACTATTTTCAAAAAAAAAAAAAAAAAAAATCCGAAAAGTCATTCCATGAGCTAAAAAATCCGGACCCGGGAATTTTAGCTCATGGAATGACTTTTCGGAATTTTTTTTTTTTTAAATTGTCATTCCATGAGCTAAAATTCCCGCTAACGGGTTTTTTAGCTCATGGAATGACTATTTTCAAAAAAAAAAAAAAAAAAAAATAATTTCGAAAAGTCATTCCATGAGCTAAAAAATCCGGAACCGGGAATTTTAGCTCATGGAATGACTTTTCGGATTTTTTTTTTTTTTTTTTTTTTTAATAGTCATTCCATGAGCTAAAAACCCGTTAGCGGGAATTTTAGCTCATGGAATGACAATTTAAAAAAAAAAAAAATTCCGAAAAGTCATTCCATGAGCTAAAATTCCCGGGTTCGGATTTTTTAGCTCATGGAATGACTTTCCGGAATTTTTTCTTTTTTTTTTTTGAAAATAGTCATTCCATGAGCTAAAATTCACGCGTCCGGATTTTTTAGCTCATGGAATGACTATTAAAAAAAAAAAAAAAAAAAAAAAAATCCGAAAAGTCATTCCATGAGCTAAAAGTCCCGGGTCCGGATTTTTTAGCTCATGGAATGACTTTTCGGAATTTTTTTTTTTTTTTTTTTTTAATTGTCATTCCATGAGCTAAAATTCCCGCTAACGGGTTTTTTAGCTCATGGAATGACTATTTAAAAAAAAAAAAAAAAAAAAAAAAAAAAAAAAAATCCGAAAAGTCATTCCATGAGCTAAAAAATCCGGACCCGGGAATTTTAGCTCATGGAATGACTTTTCGGAATTTTTTTTTTTTTAAATTGTCATTCCATGAGCTAAAATTCCCGCTAACGGGTTTTTAGCTCATGGAATGACAATTTAAAAAAAAAAAAATTCCGAAAAGTCATTCCATGAGCTAAAATTCCCGGGTCCGGATTTTTTAGCTCATGGAATGACTTTTCGGATTTTTTTTTTTTTTTTTTTTTAAGTAGTCATTCCATGAGCTAAAAAACCCGTTAGCGGGAATTTTAGCTCATGGAATGACAATTTAAAAAAAAAAAAATTCCGAAAAGTCATTCCATGAGCTAAAATGCCCGGGTCCGGATTTTTTAGCTCATGGAATGACTTTTCGGAATTTTTTTTTTTTTTTTTTTTTGAAAATAGTCATTCCATGAGCTAAAATTCACGCGTCCGGATTTTTTAGCTCATGGAATGACTATTTTCAAAAAAAAAAAAAAAAAAAAATTCCGAAAAGTCATTCCATGAGCTAAAAAATCCGGACCCGGGCATTTTAGCTCATGGAATGACTTTTCGGAATTTTTTTTTTTTTAAATTGTCATTCCATGAGCTAAAATTCCCGCTAACGGGTTTTTTAGCTCATGGAATGACTATTTAAAAAAAAAAAAAAAAAAAAAAATCCGAAAAGTCATTCCATGAGCTAAAAAATCCGGACCCGGGAATTTTAGCTCATGGAATGACTTTTCGGAATTTTTTTTTTTTTTAATTGTCATTCCATGAGCTAAAAACCCGTTAGCGGGAATTTTAGCTCATGGAATGACAATTTAAAAAAAAAAAAATTCCGAAAAGTCATTCCATGAGCTAAAATTCCCGGGTCCGGATTTTTTAGCTCATGGAATGACTTTTCGGATTTTTTTTTTTTTTTTTTTTTTTTTTTTTTTTTAAATAGTCATTCCATGAGCTAAAAAATCCGGACCCGGGAATTTTAGCTCATGGAATGACAATTTAAAAGAAAAAAAATTCCGAAAAGTCATTCCATGAGCTAAAATTCCCGGGTCCGGATTTTTTAGCTCATGGAATGACTTTTCGGAATTTCTTTTTTTTTTTTTTTGAAAATAGTCATTCCATGAGCTAAAATTCACGCGTCCGGATTTTTTAGCTCATGGAATGACTATTAAAAAAAAAAAAAAAAAAAAATTCCGAAAAGTCATTCCATGAGCTAAAAAATCCGGACCCGGGAATTTTAGCTCATGGAATGACTTTTCGGAATTTTTTTTTTTTTTTTTTTTAATAGTCATTCCATGAGCTAAAAAATCCGGACGCGTGAATTTTAGCTCATGGAATGACTATTTTCAAAAAAAAAAAAAAGAAATTCCGAAAAGTCATTCCATGAGCTAAAAAATCCGGACCCGGGAATTTTAGCTCATGGAATGACTTTTCGGAATTTTTTTTTTTTTTTAAATAGTCATTCCATGAGCTAAAATTCCCGCGTCCGGGTTTTTTAGCTCATGGAATGACTATTCAAAAAAAAAAAAAAAAAAAATCCGAAAAGTCATTCCATGAGCTAAAATTCCCGGGTCCGGATTTTTTAGCTCATGGAATGACTTTTCGGAATTTTTTTTTTTTTTTTTTTTTTTGAATAGTCATTCCATGAGCTAAAAAATCCGGACGCGTGAATTTTAGCTCATGGAATGACTATTTTCAAAAAAAAAAAAAAAAAAATTCCGAAAAGTCATTCCATGAGCTAAAAAATCCGGACCCGGGAATTTTAGCTCATGGAATGACTTTTCGGAATTTTTTTTTTTTTTTAAATAGTCATTCCATGAGCTAAAATTCCCGCGTCCGGGTTTTTTAGCTCATGGAATGACTATTAAAAAAAAAAAAAAAAAAAAATTCCGAAAAGTCATTCCATGAGCTAAAAAATCCGGACCCGGGACTTTTAGCTCATGGAATGACTTTTCGGATGTTTTTTTTTTTTTTTTTTTTAATAGTCATTCCATGAGCTAAAAAATCCGGACGCGTGAATTTTAGCTCATGGAATGACTATTTTCAAAAAAAAAAAAAAAAATTCCGAAAAGTCATTCCATGAGCTAAAAAATCCGGACCCGGGAATTTTAGCTCATGGAATGACTTTTCGGAATTTTTTTTTTTTTTAAATTGTCATTCCATGAGCTAAAATTCCCGCTAACGGGTTTTTAGCTCATGGAATGACTATTAAAAAAAAAAAAAAAAAAAAAAAAAAATCCGAAAAGTCATTCCATGAGCTAAAAAATCCGGACCCGGGAATTTTAGCTCATGGAATGACTTTTCGGAATTTTTTTTTTTTTTTAAATAGTCATTCCATGAGCTAAAATTCACGCGTCCGGATTTTTTAGCTCATGGAATGACTATTAAAAAAAAAAAAAAAAAAAAAAAATCCGAAAAGTCATTCCATGAGCTAAAAAATCCGGACCCGGGAATTTTAGCTCATGGAATGACTTTTCGGAATTTTTTTTTTTTTAAATTGTCATTCCATGAGCTAAAATTCCCGCTAACGGGTTTTTAGCTCATGGAATGACAATTTAAAAAAAAAAAAATTCCGAAAAGTCATTCCATGAGCTAAAATTCCCGGGTCCGGATTTTTTAGCTCATGGAATGACTTTTCGGATTTTTTTTTTTTTTTTTTTTTTTAATAGTCATTCCATGAGCTAAAAAATCCGGACGCGTGAATTTTAGCTCATGGAATGACTATTTTCAAAAAAAAAAAAAAAAAAAAATCCGAAAAGTCATTCCATGAGCTAAAAAATCCGGACCCGGGAATTTTAGCTCATGGAATGACTTTTCGGAATTTTTTTTTTTTTAAATTGTCATTCCATGAGCTAAAATTCCCGCTAACGGGTTTTTTAGCTCATGGAATGACTATTTTCAAAAAAAAAAAAAAAAAAAAAATAATTTCGAAAAGTCATTCCATGAGCTAAAAAATCCGGAACCGGGAATTTTAGCTCATGGAATGACTTTTCGGTTTTTTTTTTTTTTTTTTTTTTATAATAGTCATTCCATGAGCTAAAAACCCGTTAGCGGGAATTTTAGCTCATGGAATGACAATTTAAAAAAAAAAAAAATTCCGAAAAGTCATTCCATGAGCTAAAATTCCCGGGTTCGGATTTTTTAGCTCATGGAATGACTTTCCGGAATTTTTTCTTTTTTTTTTTTGAAAATAGTCATTCCATGAGCTAAAATTCACGCGTCCGGATTTTTTAGCTCATGGAATGACTATTAAAAAAAAAAAAAAAAAAAAAAAAATCCGAAAAGTCATTCCATGAGCTAAAAGTCCCGGGTCCGGATTTTTTAGCTCATGGAATGACTTTTCGGAATTTTTTTTTTTTTTTAAATAGTCATTCCATGAGCTAAAATTCCCGCGTCCGGGTTTTTTAGCTCATGGAATGACTATTAAAAAAAAAAAAAAAAAAAAATTCCGAAAAGTCATTCCATGAGCTAAAAAATCCGGACCCGGGACTTTTAGCTCATGGAATGACTTTTCGGATTTTTTTTTTTTTTTTTTTTTTTTAATAGTCATTCCATGAGCTAAAAAATCCGGACGCGTGAATTTTAGCTCATGGAATGACTATTTTCAAAAAAAAAAAAGAAAAAATTCCGGAAAGTCATTCCATGAGCTAAAAAATCCGAACCCGGGAATTTTAGCTCATGGAATGACTTTTCGGAATTTTTTTTTTTTTTAAATTGTCATTCCATGAGCTAAAATTCCCGCTAACGGGTTTTTAGCTCATGGAATGACTATTAAAAAAAAAAAAAAAAAAAAATCCGAAAAGTCATTCCATGAGCTAAAATTCCCGGTTCCGGATTTTTTAGCTCATGGAATGACTTTTCGAAATTATTTTTTTTTTTTTTTTTTTTTGAAAATAGTCATTCCATGAGCTAAAAAACCCGTTAGCGGGAATTTTAGCTCATGGAATGACAATTTAAAAAAAAAAAAATTCCGAAAAGTCATTCCATGAGCTAAAATTCCCGGGTCCGGATTTTTTAGCTCATGGAATGACTTTTCGGATTTTTTTTTTTTTTTTTTTTTTTTTTTTAATAGTCATTCCATGAGCTAAAAACCCGTTAGCGGGAATTTTAGCTCATGGAATGACAATTTAAAAAAAAAAAAAATTCCGAAAAGTCATTCCATGAGCTAAAATTCCCGGGTCCGGATTTTTTAGCTCATGGAATGACTTTTCGGAATTTTTTTTTTTTTTTTTTGAAAATAGTCATTCCATGAGCTAAAATTCACGCATCCGGATTTTTTAGCTCATGGAATGACTATTAAAAAAAAAAAAAAAAAAAAAAAATCCGAAAAGTCATTCCATGAGCTAAAAGTCCCGGGTCCGGATTTTTTAGCTCATGGAATGACTTTTCGGAATTTTTTTTTTTTTTTTTTTTTTAATAGTCATTCCATGAGCTAAAAAACCCGGACGCGGGAATTTTAGCTCATGGAATGACTATTTAAAAAAAAAAAAATTCCGAAAAGTCATTCCATGAGCTAAAATTCCCGGGTCCGGATTTTTTAGCTCATGGAATGACTTTTCGGAATTTTTTTTTTTTTTTTTTTTGAAAATAGTCATTCCATGAGCTAAAATTCACGCGTCCGGATTTTTTAGCTCATGGAATGACTATTCAAAAAAAAAAAAAAAAAAAAAATTCCGAAAAGTCATTCCATGAGCTAAAAAATCCGGACCCGGGAATTTTAGCTCATGGAATGACTTTTCGGATTTTTTTTTTTTTTTTTTTTTTTGAATAGTCATTCCATGAGCTAAAAAACCCGGACGCGGGAATTTTAGCTCATGGAATGACTATTTAAAAAAAAAAAAAATTCCGAAAAGTCATTCCATGAGCTAAAATTCCCGGGTCCGGATTTTTTAGCTCATGGAATGACTTTTCGGAATTTCTTTTTTTTTTTTTTGAAAATAGTCATTCCATGAGCTAAAATTCCCGCGTCCGGGTTTTTTAGCTCATGGAATGACTATTAAAAAAAAAAAAAAAAAAAAATTCCGAAAAGTCATTCCATGAGCTAAAAAATCCGGACCCGGGAATTTTAGCTCATGGAATGACTTTTCGGAATTTTTTTTTTTTTTTTTTTGAAAATAGTCATTCCATGAGCTAAAATTCACGCGTCCGGATTTTTTAGCTCATGGAATGACTTTTCGGAATTTCTTTTTTTTTTTTTTGAAAATAGTCATTCCATGAGCTAAAATTCACGCGTCCGGATTTTTTAGCTCATGGAATGACTATTAAAAAAAAAAAAAAAAAAAAATCCGAAAAGTCATTCCATGAGCTAAAAAATCCGGACCCGGGAATTTTAGCTCATGGAATGACTTTTCGGATTTTTTTTTTTTTTTTTTTTTAATAGTCATTCCATAAGCTAAAAACCCGTTAGCGGGAATTTTAGCTCATGGAATGACAATTTAAAAAAAAAAAAATTCCGAAAAGTCATTCCATGAGCTAAAATTCCCGGGTCCGGATTTTTTAGCTCATAGAATGACTTTTCGGAATTTTTTTTTTTTTTTTTTTAATAGTCATTCCATGAGCTAAAAAATCCGGACGCGTGAATTTTAGCTCATGGAATGACTATTTTCAAAAAAAAAAAAAAAGAAATTCCGAAAAGTCATTCCATGAGCTAAAAAATCCGGACCCGGGAATTTTAGCTCATGGAATGACTTTTCGGAATTTTTTTTTTTTAAATTGTCATTCCATGAGCTAAAATTCCCGCTAACGGGTTTTTTAGCTCATGGAATGACTATTTAAAAAAAAAAAAAAAAAAAAAAAAAAAAAAAAAAATCCGAAAAGTCATTCCATGAGCTAAAAAATCCGGACCCGGGAATTTTAGCTCATGGAATGACTTTTCGGAATTTTTTTTTTTTTAAATTGTCATTCCATGAGCTAAAATTCCCGCTAACGGGTTTTTAGCTTATGGAATGACTATTAAAAAAAAAAAAAAAAAAAAAAATCCGAAAAGTCATTCCATGAGCTAAAATTCCCGGGTCCGGATTTTTTAGCTCATGGAATGACTTTTCGGATTTTTTTTTTTTTTTTTTTTTTTTAATAGTCATTCCATGAGCTAAAAAATCCGGACGCGTGAATTTTAGCTCATGGAATGACTATTTTCAAAAAAAAAAAAAAAAAAAATTCCGAAAAGTCATTCCATGAGCTAAAAAATCCGGACCCGGGAATTTTAGCTCATGGAATGACTTTTCGGAATTTTTTTTTTTTTAAATTGTCATTCCATGAGCTAAAATTCCCGCTAACGGGTTTTTTAGCTCATGGAATGACTATTTTCAAAAAAAAAAAAAAAAAAAAAAATTTCGAAAAGTCATTCCATGAGCTAAAAAATCCGGAACCGGGAATTTTAGCTCATGGAATGACTTTTCGGATTTTTTTTTTTTTTTTTTTTTTAAATAGTCATTCCATGAGCTAAAAACCCGTTAGCGGGAATTTTAGCTCATGGAATGACAATTTAAAAAAAAAAAAAATTCCGAAAAGTCATTCCATGAGCTAAAATTCCCGGGTCCGGATTTTTTAGCTCATGGAATGACTTTTCGGAATTTTTTTTTTTTTTTTTTGAAAATAGTCATTCCATGAGCTAAAATTCACGCGTCCGGATTTTTTAGCTCATGGAATGACTATTAAAAAAAAAAAAAAAAAAAAAAAATCCGAAAAGTCATTCCATGAGCTAAAAGTCCCGGGTCCGGATTTTTTAGCTCATGGAATGACTTTTCGGAATTTTTTTTTTTTTTTTTTCTTTAATAGTCATTCCATGAGCTAAAAAACCCGGACGCGGGAATTTTAGCTCATGGAATGACTATTTAAAAAAAAAAAAAAATTCCGAAAAGTCATTCCATGAGCTAAAATTCCCGGGTCCGGATTTTTTAGCTCATGGAATGACTTTTCGGTATTTTTTTTTTTTTTTTTTTTTGAAAATAGTCATTCCATGAGCTAAAATTCACGCGTCCGGATTTTTTAGCTCATGGAATGACTATTCAAAAAAAAAAAAAAAAAAAAAAAAAATTCCGAAAAGTCATTCCATGAGCTAAAAAATCCGGACCCGGGAATTTTAGCTCATGGAATGACTTTTCGGATTTTTTTTTTTTTTTTTTTTTTTAATAGTCATTCCATAAGCTAAAAACCCGTTAGCGGGAATTTTAGCTCATGGAATGACAATTTAAAAAAAAAAAAATTCCGAAAAGTCATTCCATGAGCTAAAATTCCCGGGTCCGGATTTTTTAGCTCATGGAATGACTTTTCGGAATTTTTTTTTTTTTTTTTTTTTTTTTTTTTTTTTGAAAATAGTCATTCCATGAGCTAAAAAACCCGTTAGCGGGAATTTTAGCTCATGGAATGACAATTAAAAAAAAAAAAAAATTCCGAAAAGTCATTCCATGAGCTAAAATTCCCGGGTCCGGATTTTTTAGCTCATGGAATGACTTTTCGGAATTTTTTTTTTTTTTTTTTTTTTTGAATAGTCATTCCATGAGCTAAAAAATCCGGACGCGTGAATTTTAGCTCATGGAATGACTATTTTCAAAAAAAAAAAAAAAAAAAAAAATTCCGAAAAGTCATTCCATGAGCTAAAAAATCCGGACCCGGGAATTTTAGCTCATGGAATGACTTTTCGGAATTTTTTTTTTTTTTTAAATAGTCATTCCATGAGCTAAAATTCCCGCGTCCGGGTTTTTTAGCTCATGGAATGACTATTAAAAAAAAAAAAAAAAAAAAATTCCGAAAAGTCATTCCATGAGCTAAAAAATCCGGACCCGGGAATTTTAGCTCATGGAATGACTTTTCGGAATTTTTTTTTTTTTTTTTTTAATAGTCATTCCATGAGCTAAAAAATCCGGACGCGTGAATTTTAGCTCATGGAATGACTATTTTCAAAAAAAAAAAAAAGAAATTCCGAAAAGTCATTCCATGAGCTAAAAAATCCGGACCCGGGAATTTTAGCTCATGGAATGACTTTTCGGAATTTTTTTTTTTTTTTTTTTTAATAGTCATTCCATGAGCTAAAAAATCCGGACGCGTGAATTTTAGCTCATGGAATGACTATTTTCAAAAAAAAAAAAAAGAAATTCCGAAAAGTCATTCCATGAGCTAAAAAATCCGGACGCGTGAATTTTAGCTCATGGAATGACTATTTTCAAAAAAAAAAAAAAAAAAATTCCGAAAAGTCATTCCATGAGCTAAAATTCCCGGGTCCGGATTTTTTAGCTCATGGAATGACTTTTCGGAATTTTTTTTTTTTTTTTTTTTTAATAGTCATTCCATGAGCTAAAAAACCCGGACGCGGGAATTTTAGCTCATGGAATGACAATTTAAAAAAAAAAAAATTCCGAAAAGTCATTCCATGAGCTAAAATTCACGGGTCCGGATTTTTTAGCTCATGGAATGACTTTTCGGAATTTCTTTTTTTTTTTTTTTGAAAATAGTCATTCCATGAGCTAAAATTCACGCGTCCGGATTTTTTAGCTCATGGAATGACTATTAAAAAAAAAAAAAAAAAAAAATTCCGAAAAGTCATTCCATGAGCTAAAAAATCCGGACCCGGGAATTTTAGCTCATGGAATGACTTTTCGGAATTTTTTTTTTTTATTTTTTTTTTTAATAGTCATTCCATGAGCTAAAAAATCCGGACGCGTGAATTTTAGCTCATGGAATGACTATTTTCAAAAAAAAAAAAAAAAAAAATTCCGAAAAGTCATTCCATGAGCTAAAAAATCCGGACCCGGGCATTTTAGCTCATGGAATGACTTTTCGGAATTTTTTTTTTTTTAAATTGTCATTCCATGAGCTAAAATTCCCGCGTCCGGGTTTTTTAGCTCATGGAATGACTATTAAAAAAAAAAAAAAAAAAAAAATTCCGAAAAGTCATTCCATGAGCTAAAAAATCCGGACCCGGGAATTTTAGCTCATGGAATGACTTTTCGGAATTTTTTTTTTTTTTTTTTTGAAAATAGTCATTCCATGAGCTAAAATTCACGCGTCCGGATTTTTTAGCTCATGGAATGACTTTTCGGAATTTTTTTTTTTTTAAATTGTCATTCCATGAGCTAAAATTCCCGCTAACGGGTTTTTAGCTTATGGAATGACTATTAAAAAAAAAAAAAAAAAAAAAATCCGAAAAGTCATTCCATGAGCTAAAATTCCCGGGTCCGGATTTTTTAGCTCATGGAATGACTTTTCGGAATTTTTTTTTTTTTTTTTTTGAAAATAGTCATTCCATGAGCTAAAATTCACGCGTCCGGATTTTTTAGCTCATGGAATGACTTTTCGGAATTTTTTTTTTTTTAAATTGTCATTCCATGAGCTAAAATTCCCGCTAACGGGTTTTTAGCTTATGGAATGACTATTAAAAAAAAAAAAAAAAAAAAAATCCGAAAAGTCATTCCATGAGCTAAAATTCCCGGGTCCGGATTTTTTAGCTCATGGAATGACTTTTCGGAATTTTTTTTTTTTTTTTTTTTTGAATAGTCATTCCATGAGCTAAAAAATCCGGACGCGTGAATTTTAGCTCATGGAATGACTATTTTCAAAAAAAAAAAAAAAAAAAAAATACCGAAAAGTCATTCCATGAGCTAAAAAATCCGGACCCGGGAATTTTAGCTCATGGAATGACTTTTCGGAATTTTTTTTTTTTTTTAAATAGTCATTCCATGAGCTAAAATTTCCGCGTCCGGGTTTTTTAGCTCATGGAATGACTATTAAAAAAAAAAAAAAAAAAAAATTCCGAAAAGTCATTCCATGAGCTAAAAAATCCGGACCCGGGACTTTTAGCTCATGGAATGACTTTTCGGATTTTTTTTTTTTTTTTTTTTTTTTTTTAATAGTCATTCCATGAGCTAAAAAATCCGGACGCGTGAATTTTAGCTCATGGAATGACTATTTTCAAAAAAAAAAAAAAAAAATTCCGAAAAGTCATTCCATGAGCTAAAAAATCCGGACCCGGGAATTTTAGCTCATGGAATGACTTTTCGGAATTTTTTTTTTTTTTAAATTGTCATTCCATGAGCTAAAATTCCCGCTAACGGGTTTTTAGCTCATGGAATGACTATTTAAAAAAAAAAAAAAAAAAAAATCCGAAAAGTCATTCCATGAGCTAAAATTCCCGGTTCCGGATTTTTTAGCTCATGGAATGACTTTTCGAAATTTTTTTTTTTTTTTTTTTTTGAAAATAGTCATTCCATGAGCTAAAAAACCCGTTAGCGGGAATTTTAGCTCATGGAATGACAATTTAAAAAAAAAAAAATTCCGAAAAGTCATTCCATGAGCTAAAATTCCCGGGTCCGGATTTTTTAGCTCATGGAATGACTTTTCGGAATTTTTTTTTTTTTTTTTTTTGAAAATAGTCATTCCATGAGCTAAAATTCACGCGTCCGGATTTTTTAGCTCATGGAATGACTATTAAAAAAAAAAAAAAAAAAAAAAATCCGAAAAGTCATTCCATGAGCTAAAAAATCCGGACCCGGGAATTTTAGCTCATGGAATGACTTTTTGGATTTTTTTTTTTTTTTTTTTTTTTAATAGTCATTCCATAAGCTAAAAACCCGTTAGCGGGAATTTTAGCTCATGGAATGACAATTTAAAAAAAAAAAAATTCCGAAAAGTCATTCCATGAGCTAAAATTCCCGGGTCCGGATTTTTTAGCTCATGGAATGACTTTTCGGATTTTTTTTTTTTTTTTTTTTTTTTTTTTTTTTTTTAAATTGTCATTCCATGAGCTAAAAAACCCGTTAGCGGGAATTTTAGCTCATGGAATGACAATTAAAAAAAAAAAAAATTCCGAAAAGTCATTCCATGAGCTAAAATTCCCGGGTCCGGATTTTTTAGCTCATGGAATGACTTTTCGGAATTTCTTTTTTTTTTTTTTTTTTGAAAATAGTCATTCCATGAGCTAAAATTCACGCGTCCGGATTTTTTAGCTCATGGAATGACTATTAAAAAAAAAAAAAAAAAAAAATTCCGAAAAGTCATTCGATGAGCTAAAAAATCCGGACCCGGGAATTTTAGCTCATGGAATGACTTTTCGGAATTTTTTTTTTTTTTTTTTTTTTTTTTAATAGTCATTCCATGAGCTAAAAAATCCGGACGCGTGAATTTTAGCTCATGGAATGACTATTTTCAAAAAAAAAAAAAAAAAAAAAAAATTCCGAAAAGTCATTCCATGAGCTAAAAAATCCGGACCCGGGAATTTTAGCTCATGGAATGACTTTTCGGAATTTTTTTTTTTTTAAATTGTCATTCCATGAGCTAAAATTCCCGCTAACGGGTTTTTTAGCTCATGGAATGACTATTTAAAAAAAAAAAAAAAAAAAAAAAAAAAAAAAAAAAATTCCGAAAAGTCATTCCATGAGCTAAAAAATCCGGACCCGGGAATTTTAGCTCATGGAATGACTTTTCGGAATTTTTTTTTTTTAAATTGTCATTCCATGAGCTAAAATTCCCGCTAACGGGTTTTTAGCTTATGGAATGACTATTAAAAAAAAAAAAAAAAAAAATCCGAAAAGTCATTCCATGAGCTAAAATTCCCGGGTCCGGATTTTTTAGCTCATGGAATGACTTTTCGGAATTTTTTTTTTTTTTTTTTTTTTAATAGTCATTCCATGAGCTAAAAAATCCGGACGCGTGAATTTTAGCTCATGGAATGACTATTTTCAAAAAAAAAAAAAAAAAAATTCCGAAAAGTCATTCCATGAGCTAAAAAATCCGGACCCGGGAATTTTAGCTCATGGAATGACTTTTCGGAATTTTTTTTTTTTTAAATTGTCATTCCATGAGCTAAAATTCCCGCTAACGGGTTTTTTAGCTCATGGAATGACTATTTTCAAAAAAAAAAAAAAAAAAAAAATTTCGAAAAGTCATTCCATGAGCTAAAAAATCCGGAACCGGGAATTTTAGCTCATGGAATGACTTTTCGGATTTTTTTTTTTTTTTTTTTTTTTTTAATAGTCATTCCATGAGCTAAAAACCCGTTAGCGGGAATTTTAGCTCATGGAATGACAATTAAAAAAAAAAAAAATTCCGAAAAGTCATTCCATGAGCTAAAATTCCCGGGTCCGGATTTTTTAGCTCATGGAATGACTTTTCGGAATTTTTTTTTTTTTTTTTGAAAATAGTCATTCCATGAGCTAAAATTCACGCGTCCGGATTTTTTAGCTCATGGAATGACTATTAAAAAAAAAAAAAAAAAAAAAAATCCGAAAAGTCATTCCATGAGCTAAAAGTCCCGGGTCCGGATTTTTTAGCTCATGGAATGACTTTTCGGAATTTTTTTTTTTTTTTTTTTTTAATATTCATTCCATGAGCTAAAAAACCCGGACGCGGGAATTTTAGCTCATGGAATTACTATTTAAAAAAAAAAAAAAATTCCGAAAAGTCATTCCATGTGCTAAAATTCCCGGGTCCGGATTTTTTAGCTCATGGAATGACTTTTCGGAATTTTTTTTTTTTTTTTTTTTGAAAATAGTCATTCCATGAGCTAAAATTCACGCGTCCGGATTTTTTAGCTCATGGAATGACTATTCAAAAAAAAAAAAAAAAAAAAAATTCCGAAAAGTCATTCCATGAGCTAAAAAATCCGGACCCGGGAATTTTAGCTTATGGAATGACTTTTCGGATTTTTTTTTTTTTTTTTTTTTTTAATAGTCATTCCATAAGCTAAAAACCCGTTAGCGGGAATTTTAGCTCATGGAATGACAATTTAAAAAAAAAAAAATTCCGAAAAGTCATTTCATGAGCTAAAATTCCCGGGTCCGGATTTTTTAGCTCATGGAATGACTTTTCGGAATTTTTTTTTTTTTTTTTTTTTTTTGAATAGTCATTCCATGAGCTAAAAAATCCGGACGCGTGAATTTTAGCTCATGGAATGACTATTTTCAAAAAAAAAAAAAAAAAAAAATTCCGAAAAGTCATTCCATGAGCTAAAAAATCCGGACCCGGGAATTTTAGCTCATGGAATGACTTTTCGGAATTTTTTTTTTTTTTAAATAGTCATTCCATGAGCTAAAATTCCCGCGACCGGGTTTTTTAGCTCATGGAATGACTATTAAAAAAAAAAAAAAAAAAAAAAATTCCGAAAAGTCATTCCATGAGCTAAAAAATCCGGACCCGGGAATTTTAGCTCATGGAATGACTTTTCGGAATTTTTTTTTTTTTAAATTGTCATTCCATGAGCTAAAATTCCCGCTAACGGGTTTTTAGCTTATGGAATGACTATTAAAAAAAAAAAAAAAAAAAAAATCCGAAAAGTCATTCCATGAGCTAAAATTCCCGGGTCCGGATTTTTTAGCTCATGGAATGACTTTTCGGAATTTTTTTTTTTTTTTTTTGAAAATAGTCATTCCATGAGCTAAAATTCACGCGTCCGGATTTTTTAGCTCATGGAATGACTATTAAAAAAAAAAAAAAATTCCGAAAAGTCATTCCATGAGCTAAAAAATCCGGACCCGGGAATTTTAGCTCATGGAATGACTTTTCGGAATTTTTTTTTTTTTTTTTTTTTTTTTGAATAGTCATTTCATGAGCTAAAAAACCCGGACGCTGGAATTTTAGCTCATGGAATGACTATTTAAAAAAAAAAAAAAAAAAAAAATCCGAAAAGTCATTCCATGAGCTAAAATTACCCGGACCGGATTTTTTAGCTCATGGAATGACTTTTCGGATTTTTTTTTTTTTTTTTTTTTAAAATAGTCATTCCATGAGCTAAAATTCACGCGTCCGGATTTTTTAGCTCATGGAATGACTATTAAAAAAAAAAAAAAAAAAAATCCGAAAAGACATTCCATGAGCTAAAAAATCCGGACCCGGGAATTTTAGCTCATGGAATGACTTTTCGGAATTTTTTTTTTTTTTTTTTTTTTTTTTAATAGTCATTCCATGAGCTAAAAAATCCGGACCGGGTAATTTTAGCTCATGGAATGACTATTAAAAAAAAAAAAAAAAAAAAAAAAACCGAAAAGTCATTCCATGAGCTAAAATTCCCGGGTCCGGGTTTTTTAGCTCATGGAATGACTATTTAAAAAAAAAAAAAAAAAAAAAAATTCCGAAAAGTCATTCCAGGAGCTAAAATTACCCGGTCCGGATTTTTTAGCTCATGGAATGACTTTTTTCGGAAATTTTTTTTTTGTTGTTGAAAATAGTCATTCCATGAGCTAAAAACCCCGGACACGGGAATTTTAGCTCATGGAGTGACTATTTTCCGAAAAAAAATTGTTTTCCTTGAATATGTTTACCACGGACTTTCCTGGCAACCAATCACAGCTCGAATAGAACGATGACAATGCTTTCCGTTACTCATGATCTTTTTAAAACAAGGAGAAATCAAATTTGTTTTGGAACGATCGGCCCGATTTAGGAAAAATATAAATTATTTTAGAATTGAGAAAAAAATGCCCTGGTACCCGAAAAAACGTGTTCCGTATTGGGGCACCAATCTTTTTTCTGCCAACGCGTCGTAAAATCGGTTGAAACTCCCTTTTCAAGTAAAAAAAAACAAGAAATCTGCGCTGTTGGCGCCTTCATAAGGCATTTTTTCCTTACGCGTTTCGTATTACTACTTTTTTTCGATTTTACGTTTAGTTGCATTTGTTCTACCTTTTTTCAGTATTGAAAAATTAGTTTTTTGGACATTAAGAAACAAATTATTTTGATAGCAAAGACGTGTTGAGGCCAATTTTACATTCCAAGCGAGTTCTTAACAACCTAAGGCGTAACTACTAACGGGATGTATTCAGTCCGAGCCGAGGATTTTTTGCCACTATTCGCTGTCTCCACCTGCAAACCGTTAGTCTCACCGGCCAGCTGATAAAAACTCGAGCAATAAATGAATACAATACGCTCCCCGGTGATCCCCGTGTGACATAACAGGCGCGCCCGAGATGTCGATTTTTGTTCTTTCGTCGAAGTTTCCGGGAAAACCCCCTTTTACAACTTCGTTGCTCGTGCCATACGAAGTAAAATCGCTCACGAATGTTCCAGCGGTGGATAATGTAATTGCCGCGTAACGACCGTCGAAGAAGTACGTCCGCATTGGCCAGTTTGTGAGTGAAAGAATTTTGCAAAAACTCTCGCGCCGCTCGGAGAATTCGCGCTACCTGAAGAAAAGCGCGCATGTTCCATGGCGATTAATTTTTAAGTGAATTAATTTCTTTCCTTCAGCCGTTTTATTCGCGGTGCGATTAGCTCTCGCTTTCCAGCGATTCAACGACGGGAGACCAAGTTCGTCTTCTTTCAGAACACTAAATTTGACACTTTGTCAACTCGATTCAAACGTTGGTCACTTTCGCTCAACGTCGAATCATGTAAGACGCGCGCTGATTCAGCCTGATATCGCTACAACCTATTAAAATTTAATTAACGGAAAGTATATCCAACCAGACGGAACCTGAATGACTTAATTATAAAAAATAATAGCTGCAATTATTAATTATAAGAAAAAATATATATAAGAAAAAATAATTAGATGTAAGCGTCCGAATCAGGGCCAACACCAAAAAAATCATCTACCCGCTGTTTTCGTCCTTGCAGCCTTCTCATCAGGTAGTCGTCTACCATAACCCAATGAGAATTTTCGCATTTTTAAAAATACCAAAAAATAAGTATCTCCAAATTAATACTATTGGCCATGGAGAACGCGATGTCGAGTGCGCGCATTCTGGGGCCCCGGCGATCACGGACATTGGATAAGTCGGACATCAGAAGGGGGGCGGGGTCCCCGTCGTACCAGATTTCGAAATATGGGTCCTGGTCCACTTTCGCGAGCGTCGATAAATTTTCGCGTCGAGGATTGTTCGAGGGCGTCAGAAACGAGAGGGAATACAGCCGCGCGGCCCTCGCCGGTGTGGCCCGTAGGTGACTCGATCTTTCACCTCATCCCGCGACTTCTCGAAGGATAGCGGCGAGGCGGTCGTATCCTTTGGCCGCCCGAACAATTCGGGACGCGAACCCGAGACGTGGAACCAGACGGACCCCAGTGCGATCACTTTCGCTGAAAACCTCCGTCGAGTCCATTCTCTCCCACGCCGCGCGATTTCTGACAAACGAGAGACGAAAGAATAGGCCGCGGCGACTGGCAAATTAGTCTTCGGGTTTTTGCGAACGGAGCCGGGGAATCTTTGGGCCGGCGAATGCTAAGTGGTTAAGGCCGCCCGGCCACACGTACGGACACACATAGACGCCGTATATATAAACGCGATAGCGTGAAAGTTTATTGGCTTTGTGCAGATTCTCGGTCGCTCCACGTTGCACAACTCCGGACGTTATCCTTTATAATCCGGGAGTGTTATAATCCAATCTCGAGATAAATGCATAACAGTTGCAGAGAAGATATTGCCTAATAAAAAAAAAATGCAATCAGGCTCGCGCTGCTCGGAGCAAAATAATTCTTTTCAGATATACCATAACCACTTTTTATCCTAGAAAAGTGGAAAAAAATTACCTGTAATAAAAAAATTGAATCAATATTGTGTCAACATCCCTTCCGTAACTCAAAGCCGCGATCTGCTGTCTTCTCGATAGAAATGGATCGTAGACGCTCGTTATCTTTACGTAACATTTTTATTAGGATTCTGTCTGCTAGTGTAAGCGTGCAACTTGTTATGGTTATCAAATTTCACATTAATATTCAATAAAATAGTTAGGTTCGGGCATACCAATCACTTTTTGTCCTGGAAATGTAGTGAAAAAAATTACCCAATAAAAAATAGAACCTATATTAGGCAGATCGGAATAAAAAAAGATATCTTCAGGCATGCCAACCACTTTTTGTCCTAAACATGCAAAGAACATTCGACCCAACGAAAAAAAAAATTAAATCAACATAATGCTGCTCGAAATAAAATCATTGTTTCCAGTCGTACCGACCACTTTTTCCCTACAAATCAGTTCGTAAACCGTATACAAAAATTCCCCGAATACTCCGATCAGCTAAAAACGTGCGAACGGAGTGTCGCGTTTGCGCATGCGCGAACGCGAACCGCCTCAGTCATTGCGCATGCGTCCTTGGCGCGCACGCCGCGCTAATTGCCGATTGGCCGTCTCGCGAACAGCGCGTAGAATTGTGCGCGCGACGCAACGAGAGTGCTCGAGATTTTCACGGTGATAAATCAATTCATCGACAAGCGGTCACCGCGAGCAGCGACCACCACGCCCTCTGAAGCCCTCGGGCAGACTCCTTGAACCCCTCGACCGCGGTAGCTCCCAAGCCGCCCGCCCCCGCGTCCGACTCTCCGCGCCGTCAGACACTTTCTGACGTATTCAGCAAACAGATAAAACGACACCGACAGCCCTGATGGGTTTCGACAGCGAACGTCAGTCATTTATTCATGCGTAGAGTATCGCGCGTTCTGATAACTATATTACATATATTATGCGCGCGCCACTCGGCGCCGGGGTTGACGTGACGTGACGTTACCGCCAAGGTCAATTAACCTTATGTTCTCGATAAATCACATCTTTATATAACGGACAATAATAATGACGATATCATAATAACAGTAACGATAATCAGTCGGTAAAATAATATGTGCACAAGGAGATTTTCGCCACTTGATAAATTGTCGCTCGCGGCGGCCAATTTCGCGCATGCGCGGAGGCGAAAAAGCAAAATGGCGGAATTTTGCAACTGCGGCGCCGCCGTCGCGCGCGCGGCTTTCTCGCTGTCTCGCGCGCTCGGCCGCTACGGTCAGTCGCGCCACAACACTGCGGCCCGACTCTGCCCCCCCGGCGGGCGTATTCAGGATCGGGTCACGATCAGACACGTAATCTGGAGCACCCACGCCACAGCGGGCCGCGCATTCGCGATTCCGCGATAGCACTCGGTGCCCGCGCACTGTAAACGTACGCAGCGCGCGGGCGCGGCTGCTTTCGGCACGCGTGCTTTATTGTTCGACACTCCGTGGCGCTCACGACGGCTGACCTCAAGCGCGGCCGTTTTTCTTGCCCAGCCGCAGCCGCGTGACGCGCGCGACTCACCCCCGCAAAACGCTGTCGATTGTCGGACAATTACACTTGAAAAAATGAGTGGGCGAAATATTTCGCATTTTTTATATAAGTATTGTTGTCGGGTTATTCGATCTCTGGTTGGTTGCCGAGTTGCCTCAAAACAAAGTAACCTCGATTTTAGGGAAGTGGCGAAATTTAAAAAAAAGTAGGAAAAGACAAAAAATTAACACGATTTCGATATATTTGTGCTCGTATACAACGAATTCGTTATTCGTTTTTTTCTTTCTAAACGCAATAGTTATTACGAAAAATAAAAAAATATATATATATATATTTTATAAACTCTTTTTATTAACCAAACCATACGCGCCAAGCACGCGTATGAAGTTCATAAAAAGAAATTGCTCAAATTAGCTGATCGCCGTGAAACGCGTAACTCCCGTCTTTTTGCCCCAGCGGGGTAATCGGGAGTTAAAAATACATTTATTTGATTATAGACATTTTAGTAATTTCGTTTTGTCTGTATCTAATGGCGGTTGACGAAAAACGTCCTGACGTCACAACGAATTCGCGCCGAAAAATAACGTACCTTCAAAAATTAGGCTTTATGTAACGAGAGTTAGAGAAAGAGAAAGAGAACAATGCGTGCGACTTCGTCACAGCTTCGCACACGTCGTCCTGTTGCGCCGCGTTACGCGGACAATCGGCGCTTTCAAACCGCGCAGAGATTTTTTTTTTGGATTACATAAATATGAAAGTAGGAGGTCAATATCAAGTCAAGAGTCTTTGTAGATTGCGCTGGCGGATATGTGGAATACGTTTGCCCCCGCGGTGGGCGAACGTTATCTTTTTGTTGCCTTTTTCTCCTCGTTCGCACCGACCGTCGGTCATTGTGAATTGTTAGACGTTCTAATAAACGCGCGTTCGATCAATCTCTGTAGATCGATCTCCCACGTATGTTGACACACATCGACACAATGTTAGCCACTGATTCCGCGATAAAACGTGTCGAAATTATGTTCATATATTTTTATCCACGCGCGCGGGGTTCGATGTCGAAAAATCAGCTGCTTTCGAAAACAAGATGGCGTCGCGTCGTTGTGTCCAGAGTTATCAACATTCCCGTTCGACACGTCGAGCGAGTTGCGTTGGCATAAACGAGACCATTTATCATAACTGCGGGTTCGGCTGTTGATTTACGATACAAATTCGTGGGTGATTGGCACCTGGTGAGAGAAAAAAAAAACCGTTTGACTCTGCTACACACGATTCGATCCATACGCAACGCATCCTTAGCGTTACGTATTGCACACAACGTTGAAAATTCATACGCGAACCCAAGAGTGGCTCGCTCGTCCTCACGACTCTCCCGCTGACTGGGCCGTAAATCAATCACCGGCGGACGGGTGAATCTTCGCGTTCGGGATTCCTTCCACTCGAGAAACGGGGAAAAATTGAGCGTGGGAGACCCGTGGAATTGCGGAGGGAAATACCTCGCGCGCGCATTCGTTGAAACCCGAGCGCGGCGCGCGATATAAACGTTCCGTGTCGTAAATATAAATTTCATATCTAAATTGCGCGTACGCGGCTACGCGCGGCTCTCGACACTCGAGTGATCGTCCGGCGTTGCGTTCCAATCGGCAATAAAACACACGTCTTAATAACATTATTACCAGGAATTCTCTTGGACCCTTCGCCAGATTACTGAGAAAAAATGCATCTATACCTACAGTGTGAAAATATTTAGTGTGAGCTTCCATTACCAGCAAAGGAAACTCTTTTACACAAACTGGCGATTTTCATTTAATACACAAGTGACGCGTAAAATTATAACAACGTTGACTAAATCCCATGGAAATTAGAAAATTTAATACAAAAAAGGCTGAAGGGCTTCAGTTGATGGCCTATTGACAATGCAACCAGAAAACAAAATGTACAGAAAACAATGCAACCAGAAAACAAAAAAAAAGTGTATTGTAAATGTATTGTCAATAAATACTGTTTACTACTAGTAATATAAAAATTTGTAATTTTGTAGTTGACTACTTAAATTTCGGGTAACGTAAATGTGCAAAGATTTTTACCAATGTACTCACGACTGAAAAAAATTCCGCACCGCAGTGTCTATTTTCGTAATTCTATTGTCATTTCCACTGCGTGAAATTTCTCCAGTGAATTCGAGCTGCGAGGTGCGAGCGACATAAAAAAGGCATCGATCACCCGCGTCAACTCGGTACTCAGCACATCTCGACGTTCGAGACTGGTAGTCCTTGCGTGACGCGCGGAATTCCTTTCCCCGCGGGGTTTCTTTGTTATCATTTGTTCTCGAAACACAACGTAATCGTCGGTTGTGCGGCCGTTTTCCTCGTAAGACGTCGGACAAGGACTTTTACTCTCGCGCGAGAGGCTTCGACGTCGGGCGGGGGACGGTTTGACGGGTAGCCCGGCGCGCGCGGGCAAATGCGCTCCGGTTTCGATAAAAGGCGATTGAGCAACCGATAATGACCGCGGCACCGGCGTGGCTAATCCTAACTGCTCGCCGGCTACCAACGCCGCGCACGTAGAGTCGCGGCACAATCCGTCCGCGGCGCGGATTTTGCCTCTATCCACCACGCAAATCAGCGATACGCGCGCCGGATAATCCATCACTAAATAATTTATTTACTTAGTTTGCACAACTCATCGCGCGGCGCGGAAATTCACGAGGTTCTCTCGCCTACGTCGTTACTCTCTTGCTTTTTTTGTTTCTCCTTCGTTTCGGAGATAACTCGACGCGCGGTGAGTTTCAGTCGCGTGATAAATACCGACGGTGGATAAAAATCGCCGGCGTGCGGCGAGAGCTGGTCAGGCGAAAGTAATTACGGCTCGTTTTTTATTTAGAAATTCTGCAGTGGGTGATAATTTGATTTGAGTACAATTTGTCGGATTTAGGAACTCGTTGGTTGCGGAATTATATAAGCATCCTAAATATTCATAAAGCGAAGGTATTAGAAAGTTTTATAGTGTATAATCCAGAGAAGAGATAGAGACTGGATTTATCCTTAATACTAGCTATGTACAATACTTCGATTATACAATTTCTTTGTCAATCATTTTTAAGCGCAGCTGCCGAATTTTCGGTAACAGTTTCCCGATTTTCCGACTCTGTGATAGGAAATATCGCTCGTTCTTCGAGCTCCGCACGATTCCTTCCAAATTCCATAAGATCGGAGACATATTTAGTCTCATTTGTTAATTTCCTCCTTGACCTCTCGGTTCTTGAGATCGATGATGACCTGAAAAATTGACGTTGACGTTTAAAAAAACCTCCACATCTACCGTAATTCGATACACTAACAAATCTGAACTTTTATGCTCACCTTTCCGAAATTCTTCAAGTCACTCATGTACTTCAGAGCCTCGTTGACTTTGTACAGTCCGGCGATCATTGATTGCGACGGGGAAATGAGACCCTCCTCAAAATATTCTAAGATTTCTTCGCCGGCTTCGCTGCATTAAACAAACAACTCATTAGTCGCGATTTTACGTGACATGAATAATCAAACACAGAAAAATTCGAGTTTTCTACTTACTGATACGATTCTGGATTTTTTTCTTTGTACTTTCGGATATCGATTCCACTGGGCGAGAAAGTATTTTTCTTGCCCTCCTCCTCGATCGGATCTGGCGCGATTCCCGCAAGGATGAGTCGCCCTTTGTAAATTATTCTCCAAATTAGCTATTATATTTTTTTTTAGGAAAACCCCGAGTCACCGCGAATATAATTTTTTCCATACCCTCCCGTGATAAATGTTGCACCAAAACGGCGAAATTATCGTCTCTCAGCATATCTCTCTGATATTCCGGTTTGTAAATATCCGTGAAGCTGCTCAAACAAAATATAACGATGTATATTGCGTAAATAAATTTTCAAATGACAAGGAAACCGATGACCCTACCAGTCCAAGATCTTTTTGAAATTCTCGCCATCCACGCCTTCGAATACGTCGGCGATGTCGCGCTCGGCGGCCAATTTGACGATTTCTTTCATGAGCTTGCGGTCGTGAAATTTGAGCGAGGCAAAGGCTCCCTTGTCGCGAACTAATCGCGCTCTTTCCTCAGTCGCCGAAACCCCGATTACCTAATAATAACTTAGTTAAAGATTCCAGATAATATTGCAGTCAATTTAATTCTCTTTGAAACCTTTGATCTGTAGACATTTGTGGCCAAGTCCACAGCCGCTAGGCCTAAACCTCCCAGGCCAACGTTAACCAGAACAAGCTCATCCTCCTCGAGATTAGCTTTCTCTTGTAATCCTACAAATGCTGTTATATAATGATTCAGCATGCAGACAACATCAACCATTTTCAAAGAACTCGGAATCTTCCAGACATCCTGTGAAAATAATTTAAAAAATAATAATTCAAGCTACAATTGGAACTTGAGACAAAAATGCACATCTACCATCTACCATGGCAACTTACTCCCAATTCCACAGAACATTGTTCGGCGAGGCCTCCACGACGTTCTCTATTGAGTGCGACCACCTGATCTCCTTCCTTGTAGCCCTTTTTCTTAGCCTCGTCTCCGACTTTCAAAAGTTTTCCCACAATTTCGTAGCCCAGAACGTACGGCAACGAAGGTTCGTAAAGATAATTATTTTCCATGAGAAGAACATCGGAGCCGTTCAACGCGCAATAATTGACATCGACGAGAACCTAGAAGGGCGCAATTTAAAAATACGATTATAAAAATTTGAGGTTAGGAAATCTGCGTCTGCGACCAGATCGAAGAATCTTAAAGACTGACCTCGTTGGACTTGAGGTCCTTGGGAGGATCGACGTTTTCGATCGCCAGAGGCTCGGAAAAGTTTTTCAGGACCGCAGCTTGAATTTTGCCGGGAATCGGCGCCGGAATCGCGAGCTTCCCGGCCTCCTCGGTCGACAATTGCTCCTTGGGCAGAGTTCCATTAAATCTGATTACGATCGCGCGAGTCAGTAAATTCCCACTGTTGGCTCCACGCAAATGCGAAATTATTCTACGCGCCACGAAAGCTGTCATGCTTTTATTATAAACTCGAGATTGA
The DNA here is from genome assembly GCA_963932165.1 of Pimpla rufipes. Classification (NCBI taxonomy): domain Eukaryota; kingdom Metazoa; phylum Arthropoda; class Insecta; order Hymenoptera; family Ichneumonidae; genus Pimpla; species Pimpla rufipes. The sequence goes on from OZ010630.1 coordinate 23,326,730, forward strand.
TTTTTATATTACAAAACTTCGGCCGAGTCGCTGCGCTGTCAACAAAAACAGCACGAAAGCTTCGCGGAACGGCGGAACGTGAACCGCAATCAGCTGTTCAAATTGTTGACGAACTCTCGCACTTGCCGCGCAATTAGCTGTCCGCCGCTGTTGGTTCCTCGTAAATGCGAAATTATTCTACCGGCCTTAAAACCTGCCGTGCTTTTATCGATGACTCACGATTGATGTTTATTAGAAAATTCCGGTCGAGCCGGTGCGCCAAAGCTGTCAACAGAACAGCGAAAGCTCCTGAAAACGGCGGAACGACGGAACGCGAACCACGATCAGCTGTTAAAATCGTTCCGCGAGTTCTCATATTTGCCGCGCGATCAGCTGTTCCCTACAGGAAATCTCGTCAGTCGTTGCGCGACCGCGATCAACAACGCGGTAGAATGTGACACAAAAACATAACCTCCGAAGTATCAACAATAACGAATTGAAACAACAAAAAACGCTCATCATGCGGCCGAAAAAATTCACTTTGCCTCACGACGCCGAAAGGTGAGTATTACGATTTTTCGTACTTTCGGGTATCACACATTTTCGCTGCAGAAAAAAAATGGATTATTCGGTTTGTTTATTTTCCAGTGTTCCCAATGCGGACAGAAAAGTCGTTGTGGTTTCGGTGATCGGAAAGTCGCAATTCAGAGCCAAAGGATGCAAGACGGAAATGCTGAGCTCCGTCCTCCAGTCTGGACTGCTGGATGACCCGAGAGTCGATGAAAATACCTTGGTAAAAAAAATTATATCGCTTGAGATTTCATATCGAATTTTTTTTTTCTGACGTTGTTTGTTTCTAGTGCGAGATTGAAGGATATCACGATGTACAGGACAGAACGGTTTATCTCCATCTGCGAGGCATTCTCGACACTTATACGTTGATCAAGCAATACGAAAGTATCGTCGAGGAGCAAGACTGCAAGGATTTTCTCAGTGTTTGGGCTCACATGAGAGACAAATATGCCAGAGCTCTGCTCGTTCTTCTTCACATATCGCACATCGTGATTATTACAAATCCCACGCACATATTTGATTATAGCTACGTGAATCTTTTCAAAGCTCTGGACATTGTTCGGTAAGTTGTGTATGCAAACAATTCAATAGATATAGACAAATGCGAAAAATAAAATTTAATGTCCATGATTTATCGTCACAAGAATTAATAATACTTGTTTGCAGCTGTAACGCGTCGCATCAGTTAGCTTTCGCGCTAAACGGGACATCGGGTTTGCCGAAAGGATGGGAAACCAACGGGCGGCCGTGTTCTCCCCGCGTGCTATTTTACTTCGAGACCTGCCCGTCAGTTTTCCGAGACGCGAACAGCGGAGCCAGTATTAAAAAACTGGAGCATTCGCTTGAGGACCAGATTTATCACGTGTTCCGGAAAAATCGCATAGTCACCAATATCAGGTAAATCGATCGAAAGTACTCGTAAATTCGTTAAATTGTTTCATCACAGCGCGGTAAAGAGAGAAATCTGTATTACCGACATGATAAATCGAACGTGCGATTTCTCAGCGCCGACTCGCTGTTCGCGATACCCGCGAATCAGGAGTTCGTTTACGTTCACACCGGCTCCTCGGAATCGCGGGATCTCCTGGGATACATGACCCGGAGTTTGATCAAAAGTTGCTCGACGAGCTCCGGCGGAACCGCATCGAGAGGCTGCGCGAGTCTACAGTCGACCTTCACCACAGTCGAATCGGAAACGGAAACGCGATCGTTTCGTCTGTTTCTTCAGCAACACATTAATCTGGCGTTCTCGAAGGGTTTCGATGACAACGTCGGCCGTCACACGGCGCCTTCGCACTTCGAAGTAGGTTGCGATCGAACGGTACCTTCTCTCTTATTCATAGGATCTGTACTCAAACGATCGAACTTCCGATTCAGATACCGACTCTCTCGTTATTCTTCGAAGTGGCGAACAAAGTTTTCGACTTCTTCATAAAAACCGAGAGCAAACCGCTCTCCACCCTCCGAGGTCTCCTCGATACCGACGTCAGATTCAGCTGGAGTCGATGCAGCAAAGTTTTGCCCAGAGCTTTGCAAACTTATCAGGACAACCTTCCGCAACATTACGGAAGGTGAGATACTACAAAAATGGCAAAATAACGAGATATAGTAGATGGTCAACTTGTTGAAAAATATTTATAGAATCTGTTGTCGATAAAAATGATAATGAAGAATTTTTTTTTTTTTTTACGTAAAAAACGCAGAACATACCACGAGACGAAATTAGCTCATGCAATGACGGTATACGAGATGCACGCGCGCGGGCCGCTTTTCGGGAAGTTCAGCGAGAAGCTCCAGATCGAGTGCGACAAACATTGGCGCGCGGGTCGCCAAATGTGCGAGGTTTTATCGCTAACGGGTAATCCCTGCACGAATCCGACTCACAAAGGCGGCAGCGAGGGTGCCGGAGGCGGGGAACACACGGAGCCGCGTGCGGACGATAGCGATCTTCCGGTAATGGAACATTGCAGCGGGGTCCGTTACATTTGCGCCTGCAACTGCGGCCGGTGCCAGGGACCGCGGGAAGATCCTTTCAATCTGCGCCACGCGAATTACGATTATTTCCAAATGTTGGCCAAGCAATGCGGATGCGCGCAGCTCGAGAACATACAGTTTCCGGTGTTTCAGCCGAGTACACACAATTTTAGGTACGACAACGCGAATTTTTTACGCGAAAAGACTTCGTGTTCTCAAACGTTTTTTTGTTCGTCAGAGCTGCGCAATTGTTTTCCGGTGGAAAACGAAAAGACTCGTTTGGCCGGGTCGAATTATCGACGCCGCAAGGACAGACTCAAGCTTGCAGCTTGGCCGATAGCACGTTACACGGTAATTGGAAAAAATGTTGAAAAAATAACGGGAGATTGTAAAACAAAAAGTTAATCGTTTTTTAATTTCGTCTTTTTTTTTTAATGGGTCCTTAGGCGACGATGTTACGGCGTTCGGAAGCGGCGGGCAATTGAGTAACGACCCGGTGGTAGAAAAGGCGCAGAGACTCGCGAATAAAACAAGTTTGACGCCCAGCGAAGCGCACAAAGTTGTTATACAAGTGACCGACAACGAAGGCGAGAATGTGAAAGGTAACTCGCGGCGACTAGAAATCTTCTCCTTTTTGCATCTCAGAGAGGAGGAATCGTGCGTGTGATAATCGCGCGAGAATGATTTTCTAGAAAAGTCACTGGTGAGACAACCGTCGACCACCGAATATTTGCCGGGGATGCTGCACACGGAGTCACCGGCGGGTTTACTACCACAGTTTTCGAGCTGGTCACTCGTTTGTCTTGGACCGAGCAGCCTTTATTCTCACAATTTGGGATTGCAGCATCAGACGGGCGTTCTCGCGACTTCCGCGTTTCTTCTGCCTTGGGACGTCACCGTCAGGTGATAGTTACATTTTTTTCTACATTTTTTTATCCATTTAGAGAGACTTTTCATTTCTCTCTCCGAAACATCGAATTTGGGCCTTGGCTTTTTTTAATGTAAAAAAACGCAGAACATATCGTTATCGTTCCTCAGTTGTATATTCCCCACGAAAAAAATTCGTCTGTACGAAAAATTGAGAATCCTGAAAAATCCTCAGATTGGAGCATCAAAAAGATCGAGGCTCGTACTGGCCGATGGTTGGCGACCACGACGGTCGCAACTACTGCCAGCGCGGCAAAAACTTTCAGAATCCGAACACGATGAAGTGCCGAAAATCCAAGGGTGGGAAGGAGTTCGTCGTGAAGATATTCGTGGGCGTGGAATACGAGTGTCCACGCGGACACAGATTCATGGCCTCTGCGCCTGACAAAGTCCTCAAAGCCACGGGAAACGGAATCGTCAAAGATAGCGGGAACAAAGTCACCTCCAGCACGGTCGACATGCCCCTCTACTTTCCTTGTCCTTGCAGGTCAGAACATTTTTTCATCATGCTCCAAAATGAATTCACTTAGCGACGAAATAAAAATGTGTCGCTGAATATTTTTTTCTCAGGCAACTGAAACCGCTGATAGCGCAATTGATGAGAATTCACGTGGTAACTCCCAAGGCACCCGTTCACGTTACGCTGAATCCTCGAGTGCAGCCCGGACCGCCCCCTTGCCCGATCTTCGTTACTGGATGCGAAGAACCCATCAAACTTTCACAGAGCGCATATTGGGTGCTGAGATTGCCGTATCCTTTCGTATATTTTGATAGAAATATTTCAATAAAGATTAGACACGATTTCGCGATAATTATTCGAAATAAGTAGTTAAAAATCACGAGATTTAAGTACAAAATCACTTTAATTACGTTTATAGAATTAAAAAAATTGATTCTACTTTTTTTCGAATTTTCAAAAATTTGAATTTAAGAAAATTGACCACTTTCTTTCGAATTTTCAAAGATTCGAATTAAAAAAAATTGATTCTACTTTCTTTCGAATTAAAAAAATTGCTTCTACTTTCTTTCGAATTAAAAAAAATTGATTCTACTTTCTTTCGAATTAAAAAAATTGATTCCACTTTCTTTCGGATAAAAAAAAATTGATTCCACTTTCTTTCGAATTTTAAAAAATTGATTCCACTTTCTTTCGAATTTTAAAAAATTGATTCTACTTTCTTTCGATTATTTTTCTGAGAACTCAAGCCCGTCGTGAAGTCTCCTCGTATTGTTCCTTAACCGCGCGATACAGATACGTGTACATGGGCGAGAAGGGACCCTACATAGCGCCCAAAGAGCCGGTACCGATATCCCAAGGGCGTCTATTAGCGGGAATGTACGGAATAAGCGAGGTCGTGCCGGAGAAAAAATAGCGAGCATTTTTCATAAATTCTCCTCATAGAATCCTCGATTCTCTGAACAAATATATTCCGAACGAAAACCGACTACGTTCTCCGCTGCAAATCATTTCTCAGTGATCGAAAAAAGCAACAAAAAAAATCATCGCTGAAAATGCTCGCGACGATTCCCATGGATCTTCCGTTCGGCTTTTTTTGCGCACTGCCGGTCGGTTGCATTGCGATATGCAACATTGAAAGACTATCCCACGTTCGCCGGGCGCGGAGGAGCTGACCCGCCTTTTTACCTCAACGTAACCAATTTCGTATAATGGCGCGTGCGGTTATGAAAAAACGAGGACCGGCAACGATCCCGGAGGTTTTAGTGCGTGAAGCGGCGTCGGCGGCGGCGGCGTCTCGGGCATCTCGTCCGCGCGATATGCGCGAGCCTCCCGTGAGATCGGCGCCCGCAGAGAGAGGATGCATCTGGAATATACATCTCTCTGTGCGCCGAGGCGCGCGCGCGCGCGCGCTGAGCCGCCTCGCGATTCTTTCCGTACGCTAAAAATTTTTTTCCAGTACCGCGCGCGCGAGGGTTGCATGCGCGCGCCGTTTTTTTTACGAGATAATACGCTGCCCCGGCGAAAAAAAGGAGGGAAAAAAAAAAGAAAGAAGAAGAAGAAGCGCGCAAGCCGCGCGCTCAGCGGGTCAGCGCGGTGCGCGCAAAGGGTGGGAAAAGAAGACCCCGGGCCCGAAAACCCGGGGCCGCGAGTGTGCGCGCCGACGTGCATGTGCATAGAAAGGTCACGTATATAGGAAGAACCCGCCGAGATTCCGTTTACAACCACGTGAGAATTGTACGCGTTTGTATGAGTCTCCGCGCGCCCGGATGTTGCCCGCGTATGGGCCCCCCTCACCCACCCCAGCCCACCCCCCTCCTCCTCCCCCTCGCCCGCCCTCCCTCCCATTGCATTACCCGCAATAGTGGGAACATGCGGTAAATGCCTACGGGACTTTCCGCGCGAAAACGAACCATTTTTATTTAATATCGATTATCATCTTTTTGGCATTCGCTTTGAAGTGAATTTTATTATGATTAAAAAAAGTATGTAAAAATGGCAGTTTTTTTTAGCACTCGACTAAATAAATTTATGTTCAGTATGCTAGGTTTTTTAATTTAATTTAGTCATTACACGTAACGAGCTGGAAATGTTAAGTTTAAGCGCGTGTTTGTTTTATTTAAACGCGATTTTTTTGTTCTTTAAGAATTGAGTGGGTATGAAATAACGCTTAAATAACGAAGAAATTCGAGCCTTCACGGAACGTCCCATACGTAAGCGAGAAATAAACGTGATAATTACAATACTCGAGTTCAACGTCAGCTGGAATATGCACGTGGAAGAAAAAAAAACGAAAAGAAAGAAAAAGAACATAAAGCTGGAAAAGTTGAAACGTTTCTTGGCCGCGAGCTGGACGGACCTAGAGCTTCGCTAGGTCTTAATATCTCTCGGCGCTCGGGTTCACCAGGTGTGTACGCTTATTAAGGATGTTCGATCCTCCCGCAGTGGTGGGGGGAACGGAGGGTCGAGACCTCGCGAGGCAGCTGCAGCCAGCGAGAGAAAGAGAGAGAAAGAGAGAGGCTCGCTCGCCGTTCCATAGGTCCCAAATCTACGCGAGCGAGAAGACGAAAACCGTTCAATCTAATTATCGTCCGCTAAAAAAATAATCACGCCACAATATCGATTTCCAATTTTCGCAAATTCCCCCCTCGACCCTCCCCTCCGGCCCATTCATCTTCGGAGCCATAACGTCTCACTCCATAACCCTCGAAAATAATAGCAAACATAATTATTCATCCGCTCATCCCCGACATAAAACGTCGATCGAAAAAAAAATGAAATTAACTTCCGATATTCACGAGCGCGAGGCCCGCGGGATCTTCTCCCCAACCGTTTTTTCAGTTGCAACTCGGCTCGCAACTCCGCGGCGGCCCAAAACAAACCGCCCGAACGCCGCGCGGCGGTTTGGCGGTAAATTAAGCGAGCGCTAAGATCGGGGCTCGATTGCTGGCTGCGCGCAGGTGAGCGGCGAGAAATTGCGGAGAATTCGTACATCCTGCGAAGAGAAAATGATTGAACCTCGGTTTGCAACTGGTACGCGCGGCGTCTGCGCGGCGAGAGGCGCGAGTGATGCAAAGATATATATATCTATACACACGGTGTGCATATATATATATATACATATATATATATCTGTATATCCGCACGCACACAGCTCGGCGAGCCGAGTGGTGGGGGTCGCGGGTGTGTAGGTGAGCCGTCAGGCCCCGTGCCCCACTCCTCAGGCCCGACGGGGGGACCCGGGGTCACATTCCAAGATGGCTGTGCCTGAGGAATGCAGTGGGTGCCCCCCTAAGACGCCTTCCTCCCTCCTTTTTTATTAATCAAACCAATTTATCCTCTCCTATCGAAAACAAACCCCGGGGTGAAGCCAGAGTTTTCGGCCCCACCGACAGTCTCGTTCGGCGAACCGGCTGAGGCGCTCGATGTCCCGGTCGTCGCGAGTTACGCGCGTTACCCGCGAGTTTGCACCGCGTTTGATAGTGAAATCACGGCGAGCCCGGGGAAAAACGTACGCGCGAGGCTGAGAACGTCGCGCGGGCACCGCGAGCTGACCGTAGAGCGACGGACCCAGGGGGCCTGTGACGCCCGGGACAACCACCCGGGGACCGAGACAGCGGCGGGCCCGGACAGGGGACGAGACCCCTCTTCGTATTTTCGTATACCCGCGACAACCCGCCGACCAAGGAGCCGCCGCGCCGAGCGCGCGGGGCCTTATCTAATGGAGTTTCCTCGCCACGGATAATGCCCACGCAAGAGGATGGTACCGGCCCGTCTTAAACAATGTCTCATAGGGATATCTCTGAGGTAATGTTTGTCAATAACTTAGGCGGCAACGCGACCGATATGCCCGGTTTTTTGGTCAATCAGTAGTAGTTGTTGGTGGCAGCTGAATTTTTTAAAAAATGAATTTACGTAATTTAATACCAATTACGTCATTCAATACCATTTTTTTAATACCTGTTTTTTATTGACACGCTTATTTTTAATTATGGTTACACAGCTTTGATCACTTGGATTTTTGTCTGATGATTATTTGGGCCTCAAGATATTTGTGATGCTGTTTTTATTCTTTTTGGATTTTTTTTTTTTTTTTAGTTTTGTTGTTGGTTGGTTTGGTTGTTTTTCTGATTTTTAGACTTATGCTTGAAATAGGTGGAGCCCGAAGGTACGTCGGCCCTGGCTGCAGGATCTAGGGCGCTATTCCTAGAGACGGTGCGCAGAAGTAACGCAGCATGCCAGAACGGGGACTACGCACTGGCTGCTACTCTGTACACCGAGGCCCTAGCCTTGGATCCCCTCAGCCATGTACTTTATTCCAACAGATCTGCGGCTCGTCTCAAGATGGGTCTGTTTGCGCTTGCCCTGCAAGACGCTGTGAGAGCAACTGAGCTTGTTCCACAATGGCCAAAGGTAAATTTTTAATTAACTTAATTTGTTACCACCCGAATAATCCAAGACAATTTTTCTCAGTGTCACAGAAAAATCATGGATAAAATTCCAATAGATCTGTGGAAAATCCGAAAATTAAATGGCCTTTTTTTTTTGGGAATTATCAACAGGAAATTACTAAAGTGCTTCGCTAATTTCAGGCATATTATCGTCAAGGCGTCGCCCTACAATGTCTGGGCCGCCACGGGGAAGCGCTGGTCGCGTTCAGCGCGGGACTCGCTCGAGATCCGCCGAATCCGCAATTGCTTTCCGGCCTCGTCGAGGCTTCCCTCAAGTCACCCCTTCGTCCGACCCTGGAGCCGACTTTTCAACAGCTACGGGCGATGAAGCTCGACGAGTCGCCGTTCGTGGTCATCTCGGTCGTGGGTCAGGAGCTTCTCGGCGCTGGGCAGTACAAAGCCGCGGCCGGTGTCCTCGAGGCTGCCTTGTCCATCGGCACCTGCAGCCTCAAACTGCGGGGATCCGTGTTTTCCGCCCTATCGAGCGCTTATTGGGCGTTGAATTCACTCGACAAGGCTATAAGTTACATGCAGCAGGATTTGGGTAAGTGAAGAAGTATTATTTTCACAATTTTTTCCACGAACCAACGAGTGTATGAATAATAAATCGCGAAAGATTATAAATAAATTCAAAATATCACATAAAAATTATTAACAAGGTGAATCGAATTTTCTAAGGTGTGATACATTATTCAATCTGATCTATATTTCTATCGCAATAAACTGATTAAAAAGCTGAAAAAAATGTGTCAAAGGTGTGGCCGATTAATTAGTCAATTTATCCGTACAATAATTACGATTGCGATCGATACTCGCATCGCAATAAAATTATCAACAAGGCGAACCGATTTGTCAAAGGTGTGGCGGATTATTCCATTAATTTATATCCCCACAATAATCACGCGAACGATCGACGCTCGTATCGCAACAAAATGTAATTAACAAGGCGAAACGATTTGTCAAAGGTGTGGCGCGATCGTTGGGCGACACTCAGGGAGAATGTCGAGCTCATGGGAATCTGGGCTCGGCTTACTTCAGCAAAGGAACATTCAAGGAGGCGTTGACCGCCCACAGATACCAGCTTGTCCTTGCGATGAAGTGCAAAGACGCTCAGGCCGCGGCGTCGGCGCTCACGAGTCTCGGTCACGTTTACACGGCAATCGGTGACTTGCCGAACGCGCTCGCCTCCCACAAACAGTGCGTTCAGCTAGTCAAGCAGATGGGCGATCGGCTCCAGGAGGCGCGCGAGATCGGCAACGTCGGCGCGGTTTATCTCGCGATGGGCGAATTCGAGAGTGCCGTGGATTGTCACACGCAGCATCTGCGAATCGCCAGGCGACTCGGCGATCGCGTCGAGGAGGCTCGAGCCTTCAGCAATCTCGGATCCTCGCATCATTATCGCCGAAATTTCGGTCAAGCGATGACGTACCACGAGAACGTGCTGAGAATCGCGCAGGAACTCGGCGACCGAGCGATCGAGACGCGAGCTTACGCGGGATTGGGACACGCGGCGCGATGCGCTGGTAAAAAGCCTACAACAAATAAAAAAAAACCGTCTTCAAATTTCGTACAAAATCCCTGGTTAAAAGATCCGATTAGAGCTAATAAAACGGACAAAAATCCGATTGAAACCTGTTTGAACCGATTATTTTTCAATCGGAACTTTGTCCATTTGATCGGTTTCTATCAGTATGAATGAAAATTACTAAACAGGGATGTAGCTGATAAAAATCGCTCGGGTAAGCTGACTGAAAAATCATTTGAACTGTTTTTTATTCCCAGGCGACCTAGCCCAAGCAAAGCTCTGGCATCAGCGTCAACTGGACGTCGCTCTCACGACAAAGGACAAAGTAGCCGAGGGCCGAGCTTGCAGCAATCTCGGTATAGTCTACCAGCTGCTGGGCGAGCACGACGCCGCCTTGAAGCTGCACCAGGCGCATCTGGGAATCGCGAGATCGCTCGGCGATCGAGCGGGAATGGGCAGAGCCTACGGCAACATCGGGAACGCTTACAACGCGCTTGGCTACTACGAGCAGGCGATAAAGTACCACAAGCAAGAATTGACGATCAGCAAAGAGGTAAAAAAAAATAAAACCACTACTCTTCAATAATCCCCCAGTAATTTCCCGTAAATCGACGATCACCTCATTACCAACGATTTCCGCAGGTGAACGACCGTAGTTCCGAGGCCAGCACACACGGAAACTTAGCCGTCGCTTATCAAGCCGTCCAGGGCCACGAAACGGCGCTCAGACACTACCGAGCCCACTTGGCGATCGCCCGAGAGCTGAAAGACGCGGCGGGCGAGGCCTGCGCCCTGCTGAACCTCGCCAACTGCCTATCCTCGCGCGGCCGATTCGAGGAGGCCGTCCCGTACTACGAGAACTACCTGATGCTCTCGCAGGAGCTTCACGACGTCGAGGGCGAGGCCAAGGCCTGCCACTTTCTCGGCTACGCTCACTACTGCCTGGGAAATCATCGCGAGGCCGTTCGCTACTACGATCAGGATCTCGCGTTGGCCAAAGATTTGCAGGACAAATCGGGCATGGGCCGAGCCTACTGCAATCTCGGCCTGGCGCACCTCGCGCTCGGCAATCTCGACACCGCTCTCGAGTGCCAAAAATACTACCTCGCGATCGCTCACATGACGAAACATCTCGCGGGCAAATTCCGCGCGCTCGGCAATATCGGCGACTGTCTGCTGCGTCTCGGTGAGATCGACGAGGCGATCAAGATGCATCAGCGTCAGTTGAATCTCGCGCGTCAGGCGACCGATCGCGGGCTCGAAGCCGCGGCCTACGGAGCCCTGGGAATCGCGCACAGAGCGACACGAAACCTCGACAAGGCTCTGGGCTTTCACACACAGGAGTTAACGCTGCGGCAGGAGGAGGGCGATTTGCGAGGCGAGTGCCGAGCTCACGGAAACCTCGGGGCCGTTCACATGGCCCTGGGTCAATACACACATGCCGTAAAATGCTACCAGGAGCAACTGGAACGCTCGCGAGAATTGGCGGACTCGGGGGTCGAGGCTCAGGCGCTGGGAAACCTGGGAATCGCGAGACTCAACATGGCTCACTACGAGGACGCGATCGGCTATCTGGAGCAGCAACTCGCGACTCTGGAGCCCCTGACGACGGGCACGGCGCTGATAGACAAGGCACGCGCTCTCGGTAATCTCGGCGACTGTTACGAGGCTCTGGGAGATCCCGAGGAGGCGATAAAGTGCCACGAGCAGCAACTAACAGCGGCGGTTCGACTGCGAAGCGTCAGAGACCAGGAGCGAGCGTATCGAGGCCTCGGACGAGCCCGCGAGGCCTCGGGAAATCTGCAGGAGGCTCTGGTCTGTTTCGAGAAGCGTCTGGTGGCCGCCCACGAGGTCGATAGCCCGGAGGCTCGTGGCGCGGCCTACGGGGACCTGGGAAGAGTCCACGCGGCCCTTGGAAATCACGAACAGGCCGTCAGTTGCCTGTCGCACCAGTTGACGCTGGCGCGAGGATTGGGCGATCGGGCGGCGGAAGCCGAGGCCGCCAGCGGCCTCGGCGCTGTTCATCTGCTCATGGACGATCCGAGCTCCGCTCTGCGTCATCATCAGCTGGAATTATCGATCGCCGAGGATCTGGACGCCGCGGGGCTGCAGGCCCGAGCCTGCGCGAATCTCGGCGCGACGCAGGAGGCGCTGGGACAGCTGGAGGAAGCGATAAGATTGCAGGAGCAATCTTTGAGTCTCGCGGCGGCCGCGGGTGATCAGCCGGCGCGTGCCGCGGCCTTCTCGAGCCTCGGGCGGCTTCATCATCTGCGCGGCGATCGAGCTCGAGCGCTGAGCTACCTGCAATCGGGTCTCTCGCTGTCCGAGGGTCTCGGGCGTCGCGAGGAGGTCGCGAGATTGCGTCACCGACTCGGCCTGGTTCACTGGCAGGCGGGTGAGCCCGGTGTTTCCGTCGAGCAGCTCGAGAAAGCCGCGAATCTCCTCGAGTCGCTGGAAGGCACTTCGGGCTTCATCTGCGGTCAACCGACGAGGCAGGAATTGTTGTCCGACACTTATCGCACTCTTCAGAAGGTTCTGGTGAGCCTGAATCGCGCCGAGGAGGCGCTGAACTGGGCCGAGAGGTCGAGAAGAACGAAGACGAATCACGTGGAGGACGCGACTCACTACTCGGAGATCGTGGATCGTCAGCGGGGAATCGTGCTGTACTACAGCGAGACCGGTGGCGAGCTTCACGCCTGGTGCCTCGCGCCCACTCGAGGACTCCTGAGATTTCACTCCACGCGACTGGAAGACGGCGTTAATCTCGAGAACAAAGTTCTTCAGGCGCGCGAGGCGCTTCTGGGCGAATCCGGGGATCTCGACGAGGCCGCGACGATTCCAGCGCGCGGTCATCATCTCAACGCGAGTTCCTACAGTCTCAGCAGCCTCTTTAGCGTGGGCTCGGTGAGTTCGCGGGCCGGAAGCGCGCGCTGGGGTCGAGGATCGAAGGGACCCGCCTGGCAGGCGCCTCAGCCGATTCAAGTGCTCTACGAGCTTCTCATCGCGCCGTTCGAGGATCTTCTGCCGCCGGCGCGAAAGGAGCTCATTCTCGTGGTCGAAAAGTCTCTCTATCTTGCGCCTCTGCCCGCCCTTCAATCCAGCCCGGGCGAGGATTATCTCTGCGAGCGATTTTCACTCCTGGTCGTCCCGTCGCTCGCGGCTCTCAAGAAACGCTCGAGGATCCCGATGCCCGAAGGCGGCGCCACCGTCGCCGCCCTCGTCGCCGGAAATCCGGTGCTACCGGAGGAATTGCGCGAGGAAAACGGCTGGCCGGAGAGCGCGACGTCCGCGGAAACCGAGGCTGGAATTGTGGCGGAACTTCTGGAGTCGAGGCCGCTTACTGGAGCCGAAGCGACGAGATCCGCCGTTCTGCGCTCGCTTCCCGACGCCGAGTGCGTTCATCTCACCACCCCGATACTCTGGGCCTCGGGAAGTTTGGCTCTCAGCGCCGATCAGTCGGAGGAGGGAGCCGAACGTCCCGAATTCTTGATAAACACCGCGGATGTCCTGCGACTGCGGCTCAGCGCTCGGCTGGTCGTTTTGTCCAGCGGCCACTGCTGGACCGCCGGAGATAACGCGGCGAAATTAACCGCGGATGGAGTACAAACGATTGCCAAGGGATTGTTGAACGCCGGAGCGCAATGCGTGCTGATCGCCATGTGGCCGGTGCCGCCGACAGCGGGCAGCATTTTGCTTCGGGCTTTCTACAGCGCGATGCTTCAAGGCGCCCGGGCGTCTCGGGCTTTGGCGGAAGCGATGCAAACCGTGCAGCACACGAGGCACTTTGCGCATCCCGCGAATTGGGCGGGTTGGCTGCTTTTAGGGGGAGACGCGAGGCTGTCGAATAAAGTCGCGTTGATGGGTCAGGCGCTCGCGGAATTGTTGCGCGGCGGACCCGAGCAGAGTCGCGACGCCCTTCGGGTTACTCTGCATCTGGTTGAGAAGTCTCTGCAGAGGATTCACAGGGGACAGAAGAACGCGATGTACACGACGCAGCGGAGCATCGAGAACAAAGTGGGAACCGCGCCGGGATGGAAGGAGCTGCTCATGTCCGTTGGATTTAGATTCGAACCCGCAGGGAATGGGATTCCGTCGTCGGTGTTCTTCCCTCAGAGCGATCCCGAGGAGAGGCTCACGAGATGCAGCGCCAGTTTGCAGGCGCTTTTGGGACTCGGTGCCGCCTCACTTCACGCTTTGGTCAGGCTTTTGCAGGCGCCGGAGGCTGCGGAGGACGTTATTTCCGCGATGAGGAGGGCGAGCTGCGCCACCGAGGGACAGGAAGTCACGCTTCCGGTGAAGATCTGGCGGGCCTCCGGTTCGCACGAATTATTCGCGAGCTTGGGATTCGATCTTATGGAGGTTGGACAATCGGAGGTGACGCTGAGGACTGGAAAACAGGCGTCCAGGCGGGCGGTTCAGTTCGCTCTGCAAGCTCTGCTGGCATTATTTGGTAAATCTTTGTTTGCTGGTGGATTTTTTATGATTGCGCTTTTAGATTTTGGGGTTTTAATTGGGTGTCGTTTGGTTTTTCGCAGATACGCAAGAAGCACCGAAGAGTCTGAGCTTGGATTCCGGCAGCTCGATGGAGAGTCTCACGTCCGTGAATCAGCCGGAAAAGACTATACAGGAACGTCCAAAACTCGGCGGGGCTTTCGCGAGCTACGTGAGACATCGCGGGGAACCTGACGGCAAAACCACGGAGGCGCCGAGTATTCCTATCTCCAGACAAACTTGTCCCAATGGAGGAGGTACGTAAAAAAAATTCTAAATTTTATATTTTCAGATTCCGTAGTTTTTTTATTTTAGTTTTATAATACATCAATTTGTTAATTTATGGATTTATTCATTTTTAACAAAATTGATAAACCCATAATTATTAACTTTGTTAAAAATTCATAATTTCGTAATTTCAAAATTTCATAATTTCGTAATTTCAAAATTTCATAATTTCATAACTTCAAAATTTAATGATTTCATAATTTCGTATCTTCAAAATTTCATAATTTCATAACTTCAAAATTTCATAATTCCAAATTCATCATGGCAAAATTCATAACTTTGTTAAAATCCATAATTGCGATCAATTACTTTTTTCTCCCCTAAATTCATGACCAATATTAATATTCCCAGGTGAATCGGACGCGGCGTTCACACCCAGCCCACCGGTCGCCCTGAACCTGAATCACCAGGCGCGAATAAGAAATCTGTACCCCGATCAGGCGGTGCGACCGGGTTCGAGCTCCAGCAGCTCGGTCACCGATTGGGAGACCGGCCACGCGACCGTTCTGCGACGTCAGCCGCTTCCGCCTCTGCCGGCGACGGTGCTCGAGCGACTGAGCGTGCGAACGGAGCTCGGAACGAGCACCCCGCGAAAGCCTCGTCATCCGGCGGCAAACGAGGAAGTCAGCCACCAAACGGAGAACGCCCAGACGGCCGAGAGTATCCCACACAATTTGCGAAATTTCGCGACGTCCCTAACGAGCCTGACGCGCGAACTCACGCCCACGATTTCCGAGGTCTATCACGAGAGAAACTTGGGTCTCGGGCTGGCGCCTTCGCTCTCGAAACTCCTGGAGGAAGCGGGCAACGTCACGGAAAGCGAACAGGGACAGCTGACCTCGACCGGCAGCAGCCAGACGCAAAATTGGCTGCAAAACGAGCCCGAACTGTGCAGAAGGGACGAGGCCGACGGCAGATCCATCGCTGAGTCCCAATGCAGCGCGACTAGCTCGAACAAAATTCACAGAAAAGTTCCGCCTCCTCCGGCGGTGTAGATTTTTTTTTACTTCGTTGACGAGCGAGTTACACCTCAGTTATTTTTTACCTGTGAACGATTCTTCGATTTTTAATCGACTCTTCGAGGGTAACTCGCTCGTCTGTCGGACGCCGAGTAATAAGAAAAAAATCTCGTGTTCGTGTAAATTAGCGGGTAGATGGATGAACGAAAGGTATTTATAAAATGTATTTATAAGCGCGAAGTTTAAGAGTCCTCATCGCGAAGTAATATCGGTTGTCGGATAACAAGAAAGAAAAAACGAAAGTAACAAAAATGACGAGCAAAAATGCGAAAGATTTTTCGTGGAATGAAATCGAACAAAATTTTTCTTTTCTCTGCAAACAATTGCGCAAAAATATTAGTATTGTGTACCTGCATTTCGACAGCCGATACCTCGGAATAAGATATCAAACGCGAAAAAGGTGTACTATATGTATTAATCGTAGGCAATGTATATGTGAGATATGGCAATTTTATAGGTGGTTCGTTTTAGACGTCGCATGAATGAATTTATGCAACTGTAGAGAAAATGAGCTAGATCGCAATGACGTATTTAAAGTTCCATTTTTTTTTGTACGAAATAGAATTTAGGACTTCAGGTACTTTTTTTTCGCTCGTACGTTTCTTGGTGAGGAACGCGTCTTGATATCCTTTTTTGACAATCACTCTGGGCAACAAGAATTCTTTTCCTTCAAAAATAAATTAATTTTTGATATTTGCCCACAGAGTAACAAAAAAATGTCTTCTGAAACACCAAATTAATTTGCGAGTTTGTAAAAGAGTTTATAAAAAATGAAGTTCTGTTGTCTAGCGTCGTCATTGACTCCGGACCGCCGTAAGCGTGTCATTTAAGTATGTAGTCCATTCGGCCACCACCAGTATTTTTTATATTGAATAATGCATGCGGGGACGGTACTGAACGTAAGTAAGAATGGAGAAGATATTGAAGAGACAAAAAAGAAGAAAAAAAAAACACGTCGCTCTTGCCGTGGTGCGCGCCTCGCACCGTTTAATAATCAATTAATCGCTATCCGTCCTATCTACATGTGTTCAAAGTAACGTATAACTCTAAGAACTGAAAAATCTTCGTATTTTTCGTACTTTTTATTTACATCCTTGAAAAACGCTGAATCCACGTATTTATGAATTTTTGCTGCTATTGCGGCGTCGATGAATAAATAAAAATCCAATACTTTAATAATGTTTCTCTATATTTATTGAAATCGACTCGAGCCCGGAGAGATGAGGAGATAAATACAAAATTAAAGTTAAAGAATGCAAATAAAAATTAGTAGCATCGACGACAGATGTAGTTTTTTACAGGGAAGAATTTTGCGAGTACTGGATTCCCTGGTGTAGATCACGTGATCGGGCATTGGATTCTGTACTACAGGATTTTTTCTCACCTCTGGACAACGAGTCTGCAAAATGTTTTAAAGATTTTTATTGAATCAATGAACATTTTGCTACGTAAAATATTTTATTTTGTACCTCTATGACTGCATTTATCACTCTGACGACCAACTCCTTCATTGTCTTTGCAGCTTTCACACCACAGAGCAAAGCGGTCTGAGTGAAATAACAGTCGGAAATTGCCTTGTACTCCCTGATTCACGTAATCACATTTTTTCAGAATAATTACGGACAAACTCAGTGGAGGATCTCGCGCATATTATTTCCCTGATATCTTACGTGCACAACTCTGACTCATCCATGTTTTCCGTCCAATCAGCCGGACCTCCACAGTCCATGTACTCGTTGTGAAGCTCTTGAAAACATTCCATGTATCCCTTGAAAGCTACGACGATTTTAGTAAACAAAAAATCCGCATCGCTACGAGTGCGAATATATTACAGAAAAAAAATTAAATTACTGCAGATTCGATACGAAATATCCCCGAATATCAAACTTAATTTACCTAACTGATATTCCGAGCGTACGCACAATTTAGCGTGAAGCACTCGAACTCCCATTATCAATTGCATGTACAAATGGCTCTGGGGCAGTGGAATACACGTTTTCGTGAAAGCGTCGATGGATTTCAAACTATTGGCTATTTTTCTGCGTCGTAAAAAATTATTTACCGCCATTAAAATTCACGACACAAAATTCCCAAAAAATGCGACTGACCTACAGCTGCGTTCAAGGTCATTGAAGGACGCAATTTGAAGAATTGTCTCGGGATTTATGACCTGCAATTCGGCCAGGTAAAACATGATTTTATCCTCGTTGCATTTAGGCTCATCTTTTCTGCCGTCGGATATCGTCGTAATCCAACTTCCCGTTGGCTCGCTGAACGGAAAATCGTGGCTACTACTGTCGTCGTCCTCGTCGCCATTCGACTCGTCGTCTGCAGGCAAATCGTTGTCCTCGTATTCGGCGTCCTTGCAGTACTCGAGGGACCCGATTTCTTCGCAGACGTTTAGCAGAAAAATCATCGTTGAAATGAGGGACAGACGAGAAATTCTCATTTACTCGGTACTGACGTTAAAACTGACGCTAATCGATTATATTAGATCAGGTTAATTAGACAAATTACACGTCATTAATTAATTAGGCTAATTAATTAGGTCATCATAATCAGGTTAATTAGGCAAATGCACGTCATACTGGAAAATCTTTTCGAATTGCCGCCACTGTCATTTTTTATCCCCGAAATCAGCGCCTCGTTCGTCCGTTCGATGTACTTTGTATACGGGGGATAATTTTCGGTCCTTTATTCCCTTCATTGGTAGCTGTCGCCCTCTCGTGAATTCGGGATACTAAAGCCTATAGGATTGTGTTTACTTTCTTATCGTCCATCGCCCGAGTAGACCGCCGGAGTGAGGCAACCGACAAACTCGTTTGGGGCAAACAGAAAGTTGAGCGGGTGAAAAGTTGAAATTTCGCTTGGGATATTTACTGAGTTTTTTTTTGTTCGTCTCGTTTATGAAGCAATGGACAGCTGGAAATACGAAGCAGAAGCAAAACAGACGGAAACCTTGACACTCGAGACACGCAGAAAAATAGCGTTGGAAAAACGAGAGAAAAATATTCCATAAATATCTGACATTGTCCCCCGTATTGACGTTTCAATGCGGTATTAACGAGTGGTCCGAGCGAGCCTATCGCGCGGCGCTTTCGTGACTGCGCGATGATTCTATTGAGCAGCGAGGGATATAATAAACGTATCTCGAGATCTATCGGACGAACCGTGAATGCGCAAATAAAGTACATGGCCATCTAAACTCGAAGCTTGGACGACTGCAACTACCTCTATTCATGATTGTTATACGAATGCGGAGATTTATCGAATATTATTTTTCACGAGATTTTCCAACAGTTGTGGAAGATAAAATAGTCGATTAATTCAGGAGAACTGCTGACATTTGTATATTTTTGCATGCATTCGTTTATCTAATAAGAAAATCTTAAAATAACGTTTTTTTTATTTATACTAGGCGAATCACACGCGCTGGCGCGCGTGCCTGAAAAACTTTTCGTCAAAATCGACCTCAGACATTTTTTTTTGGCGACGAATTTTTTTTTTTTTTTTCAGAAATCGTAGAACCGGCCCCAGGCCGAAAATCACCAAAATCGACCCCAATTTTTTTTCTTTTGAAAATATCGACTTGTAACCTATACCATTGTTCTCAAGTCGCATATGCTACCCCTAAAAACACTGGTTATTAACCTTTTTTAATCGATTTTGAAAAAAATATTTTTTTGGCGACAAAATTTTTTTTTTTTCTGTCAGAAATCGTAGAACCGGCCCCGGGCCGAAAATCACCAAAATCGACCCCAATTTTTTTTCTTTTGAAAATATCGACTTGTAACCTATACCATTGTTCTCAAGTCGCATATGCTACCCCTAAAAACACTGGTTATTAACCTTTTTTAATCGATTTTGAAAAAAATATTTTTTTGGCGACAAAATTTATTTTTTTTCTGTCAGAAATCGTAGAACCGGCCCCGGGCCGAAAATCACTAAAATCGACCCCAATTTTTTTTCTTTTGAAAATATCGACTTGTAACCTATACCATTGTTCTCAAGTCGCATATGCTACCCCTAAAAACACTGGTTATTAACCTTTTTTAATCGATTTTCAAAAAAATATTTCTTTGGCGACAAAATTTATTTTTTTTCTGACAGAAATCGTAGAACCGGCCCCGGGCCGAAAATCACCAAAATCGACCCCAATTTTTTTTCTTTTGAAAATATCGACTTGTAACCTATACCATTGTTCTCAAGTCGCATATGCTACCCCTAAAAACACTGGTTATTAACCTTTTTTAATCGATTTTGAAAAAAATATTTCTTTGGCGACAAAATTTATTTTTTTTCTGACAGAAATCGTAGAACCGGCCCCGGGCCGAAAATCACCAAAATCGACCCCAATTTTTTTTCTTTTGAAAATATCGACTTGTAACCTATACCATTGTTCTCAAGTCGCATATGCTACCCCTAAAAACACTGGTTATTAACCTTTTTTAATCGATTTTGAAAAAAATATTTTTTTGGCGACAAAATTTATTTTTTTTCTGTCAGAAATCGTAGAACCGGCCCCGGGCCGAAAATCACTAAAATCGACCCCAATTTTTTTTCTTTTGAAAATATCGACTTGTAACCTATACCATTGTTCTCAAGTCGCATATGCTACCCCTAAAAACACTGGTTATTAACCTTTTTTAATCGATTTTGAAAAAAATATTTCTTTGGCGACAAAATTTATTTTTTTTCTGACAGAAATCGTAGAACCGGCCCCGGGCCGAAAATCACCAAAATCGACCCCAATTTTTTTTCTTTTGAAAATATCGACTTGTAACCTATACCATTGTTCTCAAGTCGCATATGCTACCCCTAAAAACACTGGTTATTAACCTTTTTTAATCGATTTTGAAAAAAATATTTCTTTGGCGACAAAATTTATTTTTTTTCTGACAGAAATCGTAGAACCGGCCCCGGGCCGAAAATCACCAAAATCGACCCCAATTTTTTTTCTTTTGAAAATATCGACTTGTAACCTATACCATTGTTCTCAAGTCGCATATGCTACCCCTAAAAACACTGGTTATTAACCTTTTTTAATCGATTTTGAAAAAAATATTTTTTTGGCGACAAAATTTATTTTTTTTCTGTCAGAAATCGTAGAACCGGCCCCGGGCCGAAAATCACTAAAATCGACCCCAATTTTTTTTCTTTTGAAAATATCGACTTGTAACCTATACCATTGTTCTCAAGTCGCATATGCTACCCCTAAAAACACTGGTTATTAACCTTTTTTAATCGATTTTGAAAAAAATATTTTTTTGGCGACAAAATTTATTTTTTTTCTGTCAGAAATCGTAGAACCGGCCCCGGGCCGAAAATCACTAAAATCGACCCCAATTTTTTTTCTTTTGAAAATATCGACTTGTAACCTATACCATTGTTCTCAAGTCGCATATGCTACCCCTAAAAACACTGGTTATTAACCTTTTTTAATCGATTTTGAAAAAAATATTTCTTTGGCGACAAAATTTATTTTTTTTCTGACAGAAATTGTAGAACCGGCCCCGGGCCGAAAATCACCAAAATCGACCCCAATTTTTTTTCTTTTGAAAATATCGACTTGTAACCTATACCATTGTTCTCAAGTCGCATATGCTACCCCTAAAAACACTGGTTATTAACCTTTTTTAATCGATTTTGAAAAAAATATTTTTTTGGCGACAAAATTTATTTTTTTTCTGTCAGAAATCGTAGAACCGGCCCCGGGCCGAAAATCACCAAAATCGACCCCAATTTTTTTTCTTTTGAAAATATCGACTTGTAACCTATACCATTGTTCTCAAGTCGCATATGCTACCCCTAAAAACACTGGTTATTAACCTTTTTTAATCGATTGTGAAAAAAATATTTCTTTGGCGACAAAATTTATTTTTTTTCTGTCAGAAATCGTAGAACCGGCCCCGGGCCGAAAATCACCAAAATCGACCCCAATTTTTTTTCTTTTGAAAATATCGACTTGTAACCTATACCATTGTTCTCAAGTCGCATATGCTACCCCTAAAAACACTGGTTATTAACCTTTTTTACTCGATTTTGAGAAAAATATTGTTTTGGCGACAAAATTTATTTTTTTTCTGTCAGAAATCGTAGAACCGGCCCCGGGCCGAAAATCACCAAAATCGACCCCAATTTTTTTTCTTTTGAAAATATCGACTTGTAACCTATACCATTGTTCTCAAGTCGCATATGCTACCCCTAAAAACACTGGTTATTAACCTTTTTTAATCGATTTTGAAAAAAAATATTTCTTTGGCGACAAAATTTATTTTTTTTCAGACAGAAATCGTAGAACCGGCCCCGGGCCGAAAATCACCAAAATCGACCCCAATTTTTTTTCTTTTGAAAATATCGACTTGTAACCTATACCATTGTTCTCAAGTCGCATATGCTACCCCTAAAAACACTGGTTATTAACCTTTTTTAATCGATTTTGAAAAAAATATTTCTTTGGCGACAAAATTTATTTTTTTTCTGTCAGAAATCGTAGAACCGGCCCCGGGCCGAAAATCACCAAAATCGACCCCAATTTTTTTTCTTTTGAAAATATCGACTTGTAACCTATACCATTGTTCTCAAGTCGCATATGCTACCCCTAAAAACACTGGTTATTAACCTTTTTTAATTGATTTTGAAAAAAATATTTTTTTGGCGACAAAATTTATTTTTTTTCTGACAGAAATCGTAGAACCGGCCCCGGGCCGAAAATCGCGAAAATCGACCCCAATTTTTTTTCTTTTGAAAATATCGACTTGTAACCTATACCATTGTTCTCAAGTCGCATATGCTACCCCTAAAAACACTGGTTATTAACCTTTTTTAATCGATTTTGAAAAAAATATTTTTTTGGCGACGAATTTTTTTTTTTTTTTTTTTTTTCAGAAATCGTAGAACCGGCCCCGGGCCGAAAATCACCAAAATCGACCCCAATTTTTTTTCTTTTGAAAATATCGACTTGTAACCTATGCCATTGTTCTCAAGTCGCATATGCTACCCCTAAAAACACTGGTTATTAACCTTTTTTAATCGATTTTGAAAAAAATATTTTTTTGGCGACAAAATTTATTTTTTTTCTGTCAGAAATCGTAGAACCGGCCCCGGGCCGAAAATCGCCAAAATCGACCCCAATTTTTTTTCTTTTGAAAATATCGACTTGTAACCTATACCATTGTTCTCAAGTCGCATATGCTACCCCTAAAAACACTGGTTATGAACCTTTTTTAATCGATTTTGAAAAAAATATTTTTTTGGCGACGAATTTTTTTTTTTTTTTTTTCAGAAATCGTAGAACCGGCCCCGGGCCTAAAATCGCCAAAATTGACCACGGACATTTTTATTTCAAAATATCACCTATAATAGGTTAATCAATTTTGCGCTGCTGCGCTCTTATAAAGCTTTAAAAGGTTACGGGTACTGCCCCGCCTGTCCTCTTATCAAATTTTTCGAATTTGACACCATACTGATTTTGTTTATCACGGACTTTCCTGGCAACCAATCACAGCTCTAATAGTTTGCTAACAATGCTTTCCGTTACTCATGAACTTATTAAAAGGCGGATTAATATTTATATGAATATTGAACGATTAATGAAAAGACATCCCCACGGAGGTGCCAATAGCGCAGTTTTCTTGTTTTTTAAACTTCAAAATGAGGTTCCAACCGGTTTTGCGACGCGGCGGTAAAAAAAAAGAATTGGCGCTCCGAGACGAAACAATTTTCCGGGTATTCGGTCATTTTTTTACTCAGTTCTAAAACCATTTATATTGATCCTAAATCTTTTTTAGGAAAGTTCTAAATCTTTTTTATTGTCCCTTTTTTGACAAAAATTAATTTAATAATTTTTATTGAGGTAGATTCAGTTAAAAATAATAATATTCAATAATTTAACAATAATTCAATAAAAAATCATTTCATCGGTTATGCAATTTTCCGTTTATCAAAACCTTTAAAAAAATCATAATATTCCAGTGGTCCGTATGGGGCACTCTTTTTTAATGCAATTCTAACGAATTAACGAAATTATTTTCTTAACTTGCGGAATATTGCCTTATTTTTTCAGCCTTCGTTCGCGGTTGAAACGCATATTTTGCAGCGGAGAAAGCGGCGTTTGCCGGTTTTTCCACACCGAGAGCCACCTGTCTAATGATATGCAGACGCGCATCCGGTCGCGGGTTACGAGCGTTTCCGGTATGTGGGGGATGTACCCTGCGGTGTCCTCGGACAGTAGTGGCCGTGGGGGCGCGACCCCCGAAAACGTCGCTCCACGCTCGAGCGCACCCCAGGGGGCATTCGAGGCCGACCACCTCATCTTCCGCAGCGCCCAGACCCTTCGACGCGACCCCCACGACCTCGCAAATCGATTTGTTATCGCGACACGCAATACCGCTCTCCAATGATGAACGGTTGGGAAGCTACAAGCTGCTGGATCCGACGATCGTCGACGCGTGAAAGTGCGAGAATTGCATGATTGCTCACTTTACGTGGTACGTGCATTTTTTTCCGAATTTTTCCTACACTTCCTCGAAATAATCAAATATTCGCTCGAAAGAAAAAAAATGATTTTGTAACCAGTAGATTTTTTCGACATTAAACAGAAAATATTGAAATAATTTATTTAAAAAATAAAGATTTTTGGAGGCTTCGAAAATTTTAATGAAATTGTATTTTAATTAAATCGTATTCATGGACTCGAATGAATATCAAATAAACATCTCGAGTTTATGCTCCACTATTTTATGTATTTATACACGAAATTTTGTGTTGCAGGGGTGTGAAACCCGAGGGAAAAGCGTGACGAGGACACCGAGAGGGATTGTGGAGATCGCTCATAAATCGATTTCACACTCTACCCGATGTATACAGTAAATTAATAGACACTTAGGAACAGCACGATACTCCGAATGGATACCAGGATGCAGCGAACACAGTCCACATTGCACGGAGCAATCGGGACCAGGTGTTGGACACGAGGGCTCCCGAAAGGGGGATGAACCGTGGAAAATTTCTTCAATTCTTTCGCCGCTATCGTCACGGTCGCCGAGCTCCATCGTCAGTACCAGAAAAATAATAATTAAATAATGTATCAACCAGTCGAATTTTTATTTTCAATTTAAAAGCACAAAATAATATTCCGAAAATAAAAATATTGGTTTCGCAACAATTAAATAATTCGAGAAAAAAATCTAATTACAAGTGAATGCGTTTTAAGGTTCAATTTTAATAGCCAGATAATATTTTAGCTTTAAACAAGCAACGAGGACAGAGAAATAACTCGCGGATTTACATCTGAGCCTCGAGATCTTGAAAAATTGAATCGCCGGGCGATCGAGGGGCGACTGATCCATTATTTTCATACGGGATTACGTTTGTACCGCGCTGTATCTGCGACGAGCATCGTCGGTAGGATTTAAATCGCCGAGTGTGTGCATTGCCGCTTTTGGCGATTCGTGACCTACGTTCACGGTCTTTCATTCTCACTCGGGCCCCTCG
Source organism: Pimpla rufipes (assembly GCA_963932165.1). NCBI lineage: Eukaryota > Metazoa > Arthropoda > Insecta > Hymenoptera > Ichneumonidae > Pimpla > Pimpla rufipes. The sequence continues at coordinate 23,351,909 of OZ010630.1, forward strand.
CTCTGTGCTCACGTTGCTACGATAATATCTCCTGGCGTTTGTCTCTCTAGATTTTTTTTCTCTTCGCAGTCCACACATCTGGTTTCCAGCGGTGAATCGCGCGGCATCCATGGACAGGAGGAAGGAAAAGGTACGAGTATCGCGTGCCGGGAAATAGAATTCTATATTGGATATATTTATTTCATGTCTAGGTTTCCTCTGGCTGCGAGGCCCTCGACGAGGAGGAGCCAACGCGCTCGTCGGGATATCATAACTCATCGACGCGGGACGACGAACCCCTCGGAAACTTTTCCAGCCCTAATTACGCGGACTTAATGGACCTGGTAATAGGGTTTTGTTTATTCGATCGCTTTCGGCGAAGCTGCAAAGGAAACCGACTGATTAATGTGAGAAAAGCTGCCTGGTGTATCGTTGATCACAGGAAAATATTAGCGGGCGATTTGGGCCATTTTTTTACTCCAAAGCGTTTTTCAATTTCCGAAAATAAATATTGTTATTTTTACTATTAGTAAACATTTATGATTTTTTTACTTTCTATTACTATCACTGTAAATAATATCTGGAAAAATGTTTGCAACATCAATGAGTAGATAAAAAAAAGAATGAGGGTTTTGTAAAATTGAATTAAGTTGGGAGCGTGAAACTCAGGCTCAATTTCCGGATTACAGAAGCAAATGTCGAGGCATGAAAAGACTGTTTGAAAATCAGTGACGAATTTGTGTAACTGAAAAAGGAAATAGCCGGCACGTGCGTGACACGTGCAAGGGTTGCGTCGGGTTAACCGACCCGGCGACATTTGGCCGGTGAGCTCGAACCTGTAATTATATCTATGCACGAGCGAGTTACAAGATACAACCGCGATCTGATTTTCTGTATAATAATCGTGACAGCCGCTGTCTGAGTCGGAGATAATAACGTCAATCAAGGCGGACACGAGGTTTTGTGGTCATGGCATATTGCGACAATACGTTGACCTGTGTTTATCTTGGCAGTTGCTGTAAAAGTCCCTACGCAGAATTAAAAATAAATATTATTCATGATAAAATTATAAATAAGCGTTTTTGGCCTCGGCGCTCTCTACATAATTTGGAAAAAAGAAAATGTAAAAATTCACGTGGGCTAACGAAAGAAGCGATTGCATTTTTTATTAAATAAAAATTCGATTGCAATTTGAGTATTTGTGTCATCGAAAAATCTAAAAACGTTTCTTAAAGCCAGAATCACAACTTCAGCTCTACGCTTACAATAAATTACTAACAAAAAATGCAGGCCTCACGTCTGACGATTTTATTGTAAAGCATTAAAATATTTGACTCAGGCGACCAAATAAAAGATCGAAAAGCACCAAATTCTGCTAGCTAAGATTCACAGAAATCTCTCAATACTTTTTCACCCCACACAAGAAATTCGTCGTAAAAATTCAAATTAGGAAAACATTTTTTTTAAATCTCGTCTCCGTAATTTTTCCCCTGAGCGTAAAATCTGTAGTTCTAATTTATGGAATTATTGTAAGCCAAAAAAGTAACAAAAAAACGCGAGAAATGGCGTCTTGAAAAAATGTTGGCATTCTCGAGGGCTGACGGCCCTCGCGACCTCCGACCTCGCGTTCTCCTCCCGGAGAACATCCGTCCCCTTATCAGATCGATGAATAGGCGGGAACTGCTGCCCCAGCAACCCGGGCCAGTCCGCCTCTGCCAACCCCCGATTGGACGATGCGTTCTCTACGAGCCCCGGCGCGTTTTCCCTTCGACCCCGGGAATATACCACACCAAGTGCAGATACATATATATAAAATAGCTTCCTCTACGCAGCTCCTCCACCTCTTCCGTTTCAGTAATGCGACAACACATGCACCACACACAACTCTCGATAATCTGCCGGACAGTTCGTCGACGAGAACTCGCGTCGTCCCTTTCACTCGTTTTTAATTTCACCAAATCTCATTTCCACTTCACCGGTTTTGCCGAAATTTCACAAGTGAATTAAAAAAAAAACAAATATAAAAATGCGAGTGCCAATTACGACGATCAAAAAGTGACAATTGTTACCACCGAAAAATAATGAATCCTAATTAAAAAAATGCCCAATCACTAAAAATAAAAATAATTGCAAGCGGCTAAACTGAGTGAAACAAAGTCGAATTTTAGCAAACAATTTATCGACTGGTGCGTCGTAACTCAAAAATTATAAATTGCAATCCAACCGGGAAGTTTAAAAGATTTAAGAGAAAAAATTAAAGGGAAAAAGTTTAAAAAGTGAAAACGAGTGAAAGCAGAAAAATTGAATCCTCGCGATTTTCACCCCTGCGATGAGGGTGGATGATACGTGACGTTGCGCTGTTATCGTGGCTCGAGTTAACCAGTTACGTCCTGTAAACACAAAACCGTGAACACTTTATTGGCAGGGACGACACCGTGACACGTGCCCAGTGCCAAGTGCGACACGTGCCGCTGTTTGGAGATATTTCTTCCGGCACGCGTCGAGCCGGATCGCTCGGTGTTGCTCGAGTCGTGAAATCGTTCGTGTCGTGCTCGAGTGGCTGCAAACGCAGCTTTGTGGATTAAAAAAAATCCCCGACTCAAATATTTCAAAAGAGAATGAAAAAAATCAAGATCCTGCCAATGGAACAAAACGTTTGCAGCCAACGTTTCAAGATGCCCAAAGTGATTGGGAAGCTCAAGTCGAAAAGTGATCAAGATTGATAGAAAAAATAAAAATAATTTTTTAAATCATACAACGTGAAAACGATTCTAGTCACCGAAATCTAGTCACGAATAATGCAAGTCAAATGTTGTAATAATAAAAATAATAAGAATAAAAATATATTTAAAAAAATTCGTGAAAATTATTTTGTGTGAAATAAATTTGTGAAGAAATCGAGCGGTCAAGATGTACTCCATGGACAATCTGGGCCTCGATATGATGAATCGTCATTACATGTACGAGGCTCACAGCTTTCTCGGGAACCCGGCGATTCCGTCGGTGCCACCGCACTGCGGGCTACCGGCGACGGCGAGTCTTCCGCCCATCATTCCCCAATTGCCGCCTCATCCGCCCGGTAGCACCGGTAGCTGCAGCGGCAGCGAGTTCTACCCCTACGACGAGAACAGCCGCGACAATCTCAGCACCTACAGCAGCGATCAGGAGAATCATACCAGAAAGTGAGTTCGGCTATGCCATTTTTTTCTCTTCAATTTAATTGACATTTACTATTAGCACATTTTTTTCTTTTTTGTAATTATATCCTAAGACTACAAAAATTACATATTTTCTTGCTCCTGTGGATTTAATAAATCATTATCATTGTCGTTATCATTGTTATTGTATTTTTTATTTCTAAATTAAATTCTAAGACTAGAAAAAAGTATACATTTTTTATTACTCCTATGGATCCAATATATTATCATTAATATTGACATTATTATTATTATTATTATTATTATTACATTTTACAGAAAGTAAATAAAATGTATAGAAATTGAACGGAAAGTCATGAATTTTCCAAATAAGCTGGAATTATAATGATGAAAAAGGGCCACTGAAATAAAATAGAATTGTGGATAAAAAAGTTCAGCAAGAAGTGTTCAGTGATATATATTTTTATATTCTTTATTTAATGGTTTTTTCCGTAATTTCTGTTGCAACAGACGTAGCTGCGACAGCCGACGGAGCCTCAGCGGTTCCCTGAAGCGTCCACGTCAGGCGGCGCAGCAGCGAAAAAACGCAAATTTGCGTGAAAGAAGACGCATGCAGAACATAAACGATGCGTTCGAGGATCTCCGGGCTCACCTGCCGACGCTGCCGTACGAGAAGCGACTCTCGAAGGTCGACACACTGAAGCTCGCGATTGGCTACATCAAGATACTCAACGATCTGCTGAGAGGCGAGAAGGGCAACGACGCGCTCACCGGAAGTGGAAATCTCTCGCGTTGCGCCGGCCGCGTGGACTCGATGAAGGTCATTGTTTATGGTGAGTTTCGTGTCGGTTACGATCGACGAAAAATATATGTGCAGTCGCTACGTTCAAATTGACCCATTAAAAAACATTCGGTAAGGAAGAAAGCGACAAAAGCGCGGGACATTAGACTCGGCGTTACTTCCGGTTTTCGTGGAAATTGGGACACAAAGCGCGATACTCGTTTGTCATTATTATCTATCGGCCTATTTTCGAGGCAGGTGCGAGGCGAGCATCGCAGCGACGAGTATGATAAAAAAAACATGGTAAAACGATGTAGAAATTTAATACACTGGTATTAGATGTTTTTGCGTATAACATATTTTTTTTATAAATGATGGCATAATAAATGTAATATGCCATCTGTTAATATGGATAAAAACTTCGAATATCTACGCGTTAAATTTCTAATTTGTGTTTTAATTTTAGTGGAATTTTCATTTAAAAAGATAGCGCAAAATTTATAATTATATATGGCATATTAAATTTAATTCGCCATCTATGGATAAAAACTTGTGCATTAAATTTCCAATGACGCTTTTATTTTTTGTGCAATTTTTATTTTAAAAATTGGGCGAATTTTCGCGTTTCCTTTTATTTTTCGTTGTTCCCTAAACGCCTGTGTTTTCAGGTAGCGCTGGCAACCAATTCATCTCTCACTCGTTGTCGTGGTCCCGAAAAACGGACATGCTGCCGAACGGCACGATATTCGCGAAGGTCTGGACCCCGGAGGACCCGAGAACGTCGAAGAATCCACCGTCGTACGAATAGAATCGCGAGGGACGATTGGCGAGAAAAAAAGTGCAAGAAGAAAATTCGGGAGAATAAGAAGAAACCAAAAATCATTGTGTTATTTAGTTTTAAGGAAGAAAATTCTTCGCCCTCCGACGATTCGTTGGCCAACGAGGGACGGGAAACATTAGAGGCAAACTAGTCAGGAAAAAAAGTCATTCGCGTATCTGTTCGATTTTCGATCCGTCAAAAAGTGACGATTTTGTCGTGACTCAGGAAAGGATTTGAAAAAAGAAATAAAAATAAAAATCGACAACTCATTTCTAGTCCACGTCGAGTCGTCCGTTTTACGGCTGCGCAGTATTATAATTGTTATTTCTATTGTAATTAACAGTCCTAAGGTAATTTTGATAAGAAACCGAGAAGCTCGTAAGTTACAAAAAAAAAACGAATAAATTTTTGTTCAGTCACAAACGTGGGAACATAATTTATCTTACCTCGTGAATAATGATAATATCAAAACTATTGTGTAAACACGAGTTACGCTCATATGTACATAATCATTAATACATAAATGAGACTAAAGCTGCATAGTTTGTGATCATTTATTTCATTCTTCAACACCAGATTTTTACTTTTTGTTTTTCCTGTTTCATCCTCGTAGATCGACAAAACTTTACAAAAATATGTTCAATCTTAACTTCTATTCAGAAGGCAAACTTCTTTATCTTCTCAGCAGAAGATCAAAAACACTTTTGTTTCTGATCTTCTCATCGTATTTTCTTTTCCATCACGACATTAAATTCCGTAAGAAATGTGTGGAGAATTTTGCAGCCCTTGTATAGAGCGAAGGGATTGGCGAGTTTTTCGAAGAAAGCTGCCGTCGAAGACGGGGAAGCTACTCGCAACCCCGGCTTTTCGGAGCTTTTGTCTGGGAAATACAAGATGGCCGGACACCTGCGCGCGTGGCTCGCGGGGCCCCGTGAATGTGCTGTATCTAATTTACGGGGTTGATGCTTTTTGCCGGCGACTCCGCCGAGTGGGCGGAACGTCGATATCAGCGGCGTCGCGACGCCAGCAGCAGCAGCAGCAGCACCCGGAATAATGGCTGCACGGCGACGGCTGCGAATCTTCCCACGCGACCCCTCAATCCTCTACGCTTTCCCTCCTTTCCTCTATATATACGCGGTATACGTTCTACCGACGCTTAGGTACTTACATAATGCGAGTTTATATACATACAAATACAAAGTACTTAAAATAAAAAAGTGACAGTCACGTTCGTAAATTGTTAAGGCGTTAAGTACTCCAATTATCGTGCTTAGCTCGCGCCAAACGATTTTACTGATATCATTTGAGGCAGATGTAATTAATCCTGGACATTTTTACTCGAATAACAATTTTTGCTCCACTTGCAGAGTCAATTTTGATATAATTCAAAGAGTGTTAAATTACAGAGCTTCGAACATCGAACTTTTTTTTCTATATATTTCATAGATATTTCCTGCCACAAATACAAAACACAAAGTACAAATGCAAAGACAAATAAAAATGCTCCTCTTGTACAGTCAATTTTTTTATCCGATGCAAAGAATTGTCTTCAAATTACAGAGTTTCAAAAATCAAACATTTCTTCTCTGAACATTTAGTACACATTTCCTGCCATTGAGAATCAAAATATTTGTCTCCCACGAATCAAAAGCTCTCACCGCGAAGAACCAAAGCAAAGAAGAAGGTAAAATAAATAAAATGCGATAAAGACTATCACACACTACAAATGGTGTGATAAAGTGATTTCTCCTTCGACTGCTCCGATAATTTCAACTCCATCGATGATAGCGAGACTCGTCTCAGGAGGATTCGCTCTGGTTGGCCTTTTCCGGCCTCGAAATGATCCCTAATTGCCCACAAATCGTCGGGGATCCACCCCACGTTCACTGGTGGTGGTGGTGGAGCGACACAGGAAAGGCCGTTGAGTGCCAGAAGCGTCGGGGCTCGCACTCGCCTTCCCCCCTCGCTCCAGTACACAGAGGGCACAATATGTATATAACAGTAGCAGCGCAAGCGACGTCCCGGTTCGTGGAGGGGGGCAGAGCCTGCACCCCGTCCCGAATATATGGATTCAATTACACCTCATTGTGCCCCGATGTCTATAAACAAGGGTGTTTTCACAGCTGATAGTGGCCCACGCTGTGCACTATCTCGACGTGTAGGCATAGCCACTGCTCCGTTTGTGTGCACAGGACCCGCACCGAAAATTCGTCGAGAGGACGACGCACCTTTTGCCCCGGGCGACGTGAGTTCACTCGGTCAACTTGTGCAGCCTGCAATTCGGGATTTCTGCACCGGTTCCTTGGGTAGATGCGACGGATTTACTGACCCAGTAGATGGAGAAAAATCCGCTGAGGTCTTCGTCGAGAACACTGAAATAATAAACGGAGAAAAAAGTAGATATAAAAAATGCTATAACATAAATCTTTGGTATTTAGCTTGAAATAAAATTGAAGTAATTTAAATAAAATGAAATTAGTTGAAATATGTGAATTATTTTTTACCTTTTTAATTCAAGTTTGAGCTCAGTGTATAAGGCAACGTGAAACGACTTTGTGCCGAGGATTTAATAGCCGAGCACACGATAGGTGAACCCTGAAGGTTGGCCTCTCTATAATAAAATCGTTGATAGATAAGCGCAGGTGTTTTTCCCATATCAGGTCCCTATCGACTCTACTCAACGAAGATATAAACCTCCGGCAATAATGCAGTGCTCGACCTGTCCAATATCGCTCGGCGCATCGCCGAGTGGATTCCACGTGAGATAATAATCACCAGGTGATTGAGCGCTGGGCGACTCCACGTTGAACCAGGTGCTCACAATAAACGCATCACTTCCATGGATTTTTTTTTATCTTCCTTCCGTGAATCTATTCCAGATTATTAATTGAGACTCAACAGTGACTTCGTCCTCATTCACAGACCAAGGACGAGGAAAATATTTTTGCTTCCAAAATTCAGAGGCCAATTTTGGAAGCAAGAATATCTTTTATAACATGAATTGAAATTAATTTGCAAATAATTTTGCAATTAATTCTTTTTCTCCACACGTAACGAAAGGTGTGAAAATTCGATTCGGCTCGTGGTATTGAGACTAATCGGATGCGACGGTTGCGGCTGATGCGGCATTATGATGCCGTGAAAATTAGCGAACCATGGAGTCTCGATTGAAGCTGGGGTGTCGATCCTGGCTGCATTAGCAGCGCCGAAGGGAGGCGAACTACGATGTCCTGGAGAACCGAATCCTCGCGCCCCTCTCGCCCGTTCCACGGGGGCCCATGGACAAGGGTATTAGCACTTGTGTTCGTCCTCGCAGCTGGAGTGACACACAAATAAAGTATTAATTCTCGATCCACTTCGAATAACGGAACGCCGAGGGGGGAAACGATGACGTTGCTGGCAAGAGTTGCAGTGCAACCGAGGGTTGAAGTGTCGGATGCTCCGAAAGGGATCGGCTTCGTCGTCACTCTGCATAAAGAGCGAGATTCGTGAATCTATAAGTAAACATAAAACATAAGAGTAAATTCACATTACATTTTTCAGTAAATTATTTTTTACGAATTTAATTTTTTGTTGTTTAAATAAATGTTACTTAATTGCAGAAAATGTGAATCCTTTTTTAATGTTATTTTTAATCCCTCTGATATTGCTAATTTTTTATTCAAGATACACGAATTTAGTAAATTATTTTTTATACCTTCTTTTCATAACAGCGGAATTTTTTAATGTGAAGATAGACAGTTTTGCAGGTACTATTCGAAAATAAAATGAGCAGTTCAGGTCGCTCACCCTTCTTCATTGTCGACGCTCCCAAAATCCGAGCTTCATGTCGAATGAGAGCGAAAAAAACACTGAATCGGGACGAATACCTGAGCAGCTGCGCTCCAGGGGTGACGCCCCGATATTGCAGACAGGAGGATTTACCCCGGAGCTCTCGAGATGGCTTTGACGCTTTTGCAACCGCGTCTCGCTGTTACAGCCACCCAACGCGGTCTTTATTATATTGCAATTATCCGCTTGGGGGTCTTTGCCGGAGGTGGAACATGTAACCACCGCACAAAAGGGGAAAAGGGGTCGAATAGCGTTTGCGAAGTGGAGGGAGATGAGTCGCGTGCCGAAGGAACCTGTCGGCTCTGAACGGTCAGCCGGAAACTGCGATAATGTTGAACAGGAAATGTAGATCAATTGATGGTAATCAAAATTAATCGTCAAATTAATTTAATTAATGTTCCATAAATAAATGTTTTAATTGATTTCATTGCGTTTCGATAAATTTAATTCACCACTAAAATATTTTATATTTCATTATCCTGTTGCTCCTGTTAATTTTTTTTTAAGACCCAACGGTGAACCTTCGGTTATCAATTCTGACAAGAGTTACCGCAAGAATGAAATCCAGATTCACCCGAATTGATAGGCATCTTTCTGCACCGATTAATATAAATATAAAATTCCGTCCCCGGCGGGGGGATCGTCGCGATAAAAATCGCGCTCGAGGGTCGACGTGTCCGAGAGCTCGGTGAGGATCAAGAGTACGCGCAGTCTAATCCACCGTGAAAACTATGACGGGATCTCCGGTCCCCAGTTAAATCCTATTAGCTCGCGCTTTAAATCGAGCGTCGAGGAGCTCCGGCTCTCTAATGCCGCGACAATGAGAACTGCGGCAAGCTAACTGTTCGCGATCCCTCGCAAAAGTAACCGAAACCGTTGAAAAGTTATTGAACAAATCTCCATTTCTTCCAATATTTTTTTAGCCGATTAATCAATTTATTTTTGTAATTTTGAGGTAATATTTAATTTATATGAAAAATGAATTTCTATTAAGAATAATTTGTGTTAATATTAAATGTCTGTTTTTTTTTTTTTTATGATTTGTTGAGTTTTGTATCACTAAACGGTTATTGCAGTTGTTCGCAATAGCACGCCGCATAGACACGTAAAATAGACAAGTCTATCAGACCCCCAAGGAAAAAGTGCCTATATTGATTCGCCTTAGATATATGGACGAGGTCGCAGGTGATATTTCTCACGTTCGTTGAACATGCAGAAACTTCGCTCAGCTTTATCCACCGCCATTCGACGAGCCTTATTACCCACTTTATGAGTCCAAGAGCGACTCATCGCGGTAACTTTTAGCTTTGATCGTGAATGCAGAATTCTCAAGACCGAGGCTCCCGAATGCCAAAAACTTCTCGCCGAGGAAACGTCCCAAGAGTCTTTCTACGAATTCTCGAGTGAAGATTGGCACATCCTGGTCGAAGCTGGACGAACTTTTTCTTCAGTCCTAATTGTGTTTATCGCAAAAACTTGTTTTTCTTCTCGTTAATTTATCGTCGTGGCTGCAATAAAAAAGAGGATTCGTCAGTAGAAATGCAACGATTACTTGTATATACATTTCGAAATAGTTTTTCGATCGCTTTTTTATTACATGCTTTCATTTATGCACAGTTACATTACAAAATCGCGTCGTCCAGTGCGTCGCTTCTCGTTTCCGTTTTTATCTAATTTCCTAGTGAAAAAATGTGCGATTTTCTTTTCTCATACAATTTTTGAATGTCGTTTTATCGATTGGCTACTTTTTCTGTTTAGTTCTCGATGACAAACGCAGACCGAGAGGCGACTCCACTGCCCACGACGCTCGAAATTCTCCACAGACTCATCCGTACCGCACGATTTTTCTCTTTACACATATAAAATAATAAAACTAGCGAGACTTAATTCGACTACACGATCGAACGTACAATTTCAATTCGTCATTTATACTTTCCAATCTTCGTGTTACCGTCGAATGTATTTTACAATGCTCGACGAGCTCGTGAGACGGGCTCAACGCGCTCCTGGCACCTTTTTTGTGAACGCGACTGGAGAGCCACCAACTTTCATCGGGAAATATCGCAGAATCTAGAGAAATCTACTTCAGCAGAAATTCGCGATTTTGTTGAACATTACTGAATAGGTAATCGCACAATAATTGTATTTCTTGTGTGACTCGTTGTATTTATAACAAAATTTATTCCTTTACTTCGACGTCGATACGACGAATCACGCTAGAAATATAATCGAGTAACGAGTGATCGATGTGAAAAATCTCATTGCCAAGGATAATTCAATGGTAATCAATGGAAGACTATTTATTACCCTCGAATTAATTTTTGGCAGAGGAATTCGTGAAATTAGATTTTGCGGTTTTTGTTGTTCTTGAATTTTTCACGGGTTTACGGACGATAATTCCTTCCACTTTCGTTCGAAAATCGTCTTTACGGATCAATGATTTGCCCCACGAATATTTAGTACGTGTACGTACGGAACATATCTATATGCGATGCCAATATAAACGCGTATGCAATTTATTTTCATTTTTTCGTTTTTTCATTATATAAATAGACGCATGTACGAACCGCGAAAAAGATTCTAGCGAAAAGGGCGAGAGCGAGGGATGAAGTACGAAAGAAAGATGACATTTTTATTTTTGCGTCAAGGAATCACGTGAACTGGTTCAGGAGTCTCGGGAGAAGTGACAGTAAAATGCGCATTAATTCTCGTCACTTCTCGATTCCTCGATGTGTCTACTGATATTTCGCAACCGCGATTAATCTTATTATTATTTACGTTTTGTATCTCAAGAGTCTTAGAAGCTACGAGCCGATTTATCTCTCGTTTACATCGAATCTGACGTGCAAATCCGGGACGCGCGACGTCACGAAAAATTTGGCACTATTTGCAGTGAAAAAATATCTCATCCTTTCGCTCTTGAATTTCTATTACTTTGTTTCTTCGTCTCATTTTGTGCATAGAATATTTACGCCGCGTAAAAAACGTTGTCTCCTTTTTTTTTACCTCCAGCTTCTTCTACGATATTTCTCTCTAATGTGTATCTAAAAATACGATGGCTTAAGGTAGAAAATAGCTGTCTGTCTTTGTCATCCCGAGTATTAAGGAAAAGTAACTTGCGGTTGATTAATTAGAAAAGTGTAAAAATCCAGCAATCTTTGTGGCGCGTTTTGCTCGTCACAAAAATTCATCACAAGTTTCAATTCGTATTGGGTTGCCTGTTGGGTGAAATCAACGGTACATTACTTTTCCAAATATTACTCGAAACGACGATCTCGTAGATCAGCCGTGTATTCGTTCTTTCGTTTATTTATTTTTTGCTTTGCTTTTAGTTTAGGGTCTTCTGCAATACACAAATTCCCTGAAAGATGACCAACTTATCCGGTAGGTTTGGTGTTACGGTTTGTCTGCTACGATATCTGTACGTTTTCTCCCGGTATTAACGGGCTACTCGCCCGTCTACGCGTAAAATAATTGCGGGGCTTTCGTGTCCACTGACGAACTTCTACAGCTGCCCAAAAGTATGTCCCAAGTCAAAGAAATTCGTAACCCGGCAAAATTTCGAGCAACTGCCACTGCAATTTGATTTTCTTCGATTTTCAGAAATTCCGACGATCGACGACCACAAAATTGTCAAAAATTTCGGCTAAAAATTCGCTAATAATCCGAACCATAACGAAAATCCTGCGGCTACTTCATCTAAACCGAGACAACGCTTTTTTTCTACACTTTTTTGGATTCGTCCAATGAAAATTGTTTCTTTTTTTTCTCGATATGTCGATTTACGTAAATAACTTATACAATTCAGATGGTTTATCAATTCTTTGGTTAACATTTTCTTTTAAGACGACGATGGTAATGATTTTACACGATGTTCGAAAAATTAAAATATACTTCTAGTAAGTCTTTTGAATTGTCTCTTACGAATAGAATCTAGCAGCGAGCGAAAAAGCTATTGAATTTTCTTTCTTTCTTATCCTCGTAATGTATCGACGATCAGTGGCGAGAAACTTGCGCAACTGTAGATTATCTTAAAAAGACGTAAAATTCGTACCAAACGTATTTGTATCACAAGGCGTCGACAGATCGCGGGATCGTTGGTTCTATCGTTTCGAATGAAGGAGACAACAAAAATTATAATAAAGAAATAAAAATAATAAAACATCGGTACACGATTCGTGTATGATAATCAACGATTTTGCATGAAAAAAACGTGGATCACGGATCACTCCGTGTACATACAAATATACATAGTAATCGGTCTCTCTTTCTCTCGCTCGATACAAATATCGTTATAACCATTCGCACAGTTGTTTTTCAAACAAACGAAAAGAGAAAACAAGGATGCAACTTATTCGCCTCTCGCTGTCGAACGTCACGTCTTTGCCGATCGTTCGCGAGTTTTGAAACAACAATCGACAGCGATTCGCGCAAAACATAAACAACGAAGGAAAACGAAGACAAAAGTATAAACATGTCGTTGGGATAAAGAAAATTCGAACTATACGTTACAGCGGTAGCGATCGCGATTAATCTGAAACCTACTTCACAGCTCTTAATCGTGGAAGGCAGTGTTCGTAATTACGATTAAATGTACAATGTAATCGAAGCCAACATCGAAATAGGTTTGCGGCCTTTTCTTCTTTTCTTCTTCATTAACTGTACAGTGTGACTGTGTCGCGTGGAAAATGGTGCATTGAGGCGCGTTTCTTGGTGTGAGTCAACGCTGAGATATTGCAACGCTTTGTCATTCGTCTTAGGATATTTTTCTCCCTCCACTTTTCGCTTTTTGCGAGTCTCTTGCAAAGCTCTGTAAGAACGAAACTTGAAAAACCATTCGCGTCTCTTCGGCATCAGTATCGCATCCCCGAAGCACCAGAATCAACTAACAGACATTTAATTGTGTAAATCGTATAATGTACACCTATATAGTATTATTGCTATCCTCGCCATGGGTAAACTTACGGGCTAGATTTTTATTTTGTACATCTGCGGGTCTGCCGGTTCGTGTGCGACGCCGCGACACTGGATTGTCACGAAATGTTTAAGCCAACGCACAGGAAGGAGTGAATTTCCGTTTCTGCTTTTGTTCACCAATGATTCGACATATCAATTTTCTTGTTGTTAAAAAAGCCAAAAATGATTTGGGTGTCGCCCGAGTCTGGTCGATCGAAATAGAAATACGAAAACCGTGGGCCGAACTCGTCGCTCTGTCCGTTCATACGCGAAAAAATTTCGTCGTCTTGTATTTAAAAAACGCTGCACTTATAGCCCTCTAATTACATATATTACCGATTCAGCCTTTGCGTAACGTAAATTTCGAGTCGTCCGCGAGGAACGCGGAACTGGCGCGATTTATTTTTAATTTTTTTCACTAGAATCGTCAAAAGTTATCTCGACTAAATTGACACGAAAATTATTACGCTTCGTTCTTTCCGCAAATCGAGACGCGCGCGCGCTAACTGGCCACTTTTCTTTTTTCTCTCACCACTTAGTTCTAGAACACATGATAATTATACGTCTCGACCGTTGCGTCTCGGTGAGTCAAACGCGAAACAGTTTGGCGAACGCGCTCGCGTTTCTCGCGCTAAAAATCGAACAAAACTCTCGCGCGCGTCGCTCGCGCGTCAATGGCAGTTTTTTATGCTGATGTCCTAAGTGTTACGATTAACAACGAAACAGAGGCCGAAAGCGTTTTCATTGAACACTCGAGGTTTCCGCAATTTCTTCCCCTTTCCCGAAATCCGAAGTCATCGATTTCCGCGGCAAACGCGGCGAAAATTGACGATCAGACCGAGGAAGAAAAAAAAAAAGCAACACCAACGAGCGCCCGAAACTTCCATTGAGCCGTTAACGCAAAAGCGTTAAAAAAAACGAAACAGAGAAGAAGAAAAAAAAAAAACAAAAAATATATACAAACTATCGTCGAAATCTCGCGGCTTTCGCTAATAAAACGAAAACCCGCGAATGCCGTTTTTTCATCGGCGGCAGTTGAACATGCGAGTACAATTTTGATGACGCCGAGGGGACGAGCGATGAGCCCTCGTTTGTCGTGGCGACGAACGAGCGTGAATTCGTTCGGTCGTCGGATGGGACGATGAGCGACGCAGCTATGGTAAAATTTCCAGCGAGTCGTTGGTGGGGCTCCGGCCGTTTTTTCTTTTCGTGGCCGCGTCGTTTAGCTTCAGCTCGGCTTACTCGGGGGCCCGTGGCTCGTGGGTGATGGCCCGTGCGAATGAAGATTATGCGCGCTACCTACTTGATTACTGGTAAGACTGGACATCGTCGGTTGGTACATCGAGGGCATGAAACTGCTTGACGACTGTGGCACCGACCTGACAATAATTGCGCGATTTTCATTCGTTGGGCGTTTACCGTTGTTTTTTTTTGCTTTTAACAGCGAGGAGGGAAGTTTTGGCGAGCGTAGGAAAAAGAGTCCCGATCGAGTCGACGACGTGACGGTTGGTTGGTTGGTTTTTTTACAGGAGGATGAGAGTAGTGAATAGTAGACAGACAGGCTCAATGGAGAGACACAGGCTGGGCTCCTTACCTCGGTACACCGCGCAGGGGATCCGGAGTGACGGAGGAATTTCTCACCACTCCGGTGTTCGTTGCGTTCGCTGGGGAAACTATGTTGCTCGACTGTCCCTGGTGGTAGCCGCCACCGGCCGGACTGTGCCTGGTTCGTGCGAAATTTAAAGACGAGGATGTAGAATTGTTTTTTATTACACCGCAGAGAATAATGATAGTTACGATATTTTTTTCTAGTTAAAATAGGTGGGAGTCAAAATAGCTAATTAGCAAAATAGCGAAAAGCTAAAATAGCAAATTTCAAAATAATGAACGGTGTGAATCTAGAATTGTTATCATTACGAGATTCGCAATGTCAGCCAATCGCTATTTTGATTTCATTTTAATGAAGATGTGGGTCAAAATAGTGAATGATCAAAATAGCGAATGGCTGAAATTGCGAATTTCCTAATGATGGCAATTCTAGATTCAGACCGTCCATTATTTTGAAATTTGTTATTTCAGCAATTCGCTATTTTGGTCATTACATATTTCGACCCCCACCCGTTGAAATAACCAGATTAAGTCTATAAAAAAATACTTTAAGCGTTCGCAAAATATTGACTACGAAATAAATTTAAAAAAAAATGCCTTAAACAATTTTTACCTTATCGTAGGACTCGGTTGCGGTGGAACCAGAGATCCTCGGTGCTGTTGGTACTGCGACAGGGAAGCCGCGGCGGGCGGCGAGGGATCCGGTGGAAGACCATTTTCCATTGGCGCCGAGTGACCGCCGGAACTCGAGTGCGGTAAGTATGAACTGTTGACCCGCGAGGATTCTCGGTTGACTCGCGATATCGTCGCGAGGTTGCCCTGCGGACCCTCGGGATGCGGCATGTTTGGGTGTGACGGATTCACCGACGGATGAATGTTGTTCACTGGGAAATGCGAACGAAATCGTTGATTCTGTCTGCGGCTAAATCGAGTGCAAATTGTTGGATCGCGATTGGATTACTCACCGGGATGCGAGCTCGGCTGCGTCGTGAGTGGAATGGCGAGCCTGGCGTTCACCGCCAATAAATGATCTCGCCTCTGCAGGAGGCTGTTCACGTGCTCCTCGAGTCTCAGGTTCTCCGCCCTCAGCTGATGTAGGCACGACAGGAGCGACGCGACTGCGGAAAAAATAAAAAATAGAACAGTTTTTAATTGTTTCTTTTGAAGATCCGTCGCTTCACGATCCCGCGGGTATTTCCTTTTTGATTCACGCTCGTCATGCGGTTATTAAAAATTGCAAGATCAAAATCGCATTACATTGATGTTCGATGAAAAAATTATTTAAAAAAAAACACGGCGTCGAATGTAAAATTGTCACTCATTTAATTCTCATCGCAACAAAATTAATTGTACGAAAGAAAAAAGAAAATCAAATAAAACAAACAAAAAAATTCCCCCAGATAGCCCATGCGATCGTAAGCGTGTTTTTCCTTGCCGTACACTCACTGTCAAAGTGCTGAGCCTGTTCCATGAGAAACTGGCTGCCCTGTTCCCACTGTCTCTCCAAAAGTTGGTCGAGCGTCTGGGGAATCGCTCCGCCTCCGAGGGCCCCGGCTGTGGTACTCGCGGCGGTATTGCTGTTCGTCGAGAACACCGAGGAGAACGAGGTGGTAGGAGCTGTCGTCTGATTCGATCGTATCTGCGAAAAGAAGAAAAATGTAATCACAATTTACGGCATTCCCAAAAGTGAAAGAACAAAAATTTCAATGAACTTGGTAAAAAAATCTTACCGATGCGATAACGCGACTGTGCAGCTGCGGCCCCACCAGATTTGTCGTGGAGTTACTCGCCTCCGTGAATATCGAGTGGGCCTCGAGCTCCTGCGACAGCGTATCCGACATTTTTTGCGCCATCGTCGACGTAGGATTCAGTTGATTGCCGAGCATATGAGGAGCGCTGACGCCGTTTTGAAATCTGCGAATAATAGTCAATTTTGATTACAACTACATAAATGTATGGCATTTTAATTAATTTTAATTACAATTACATACATTTACAGCTATTTAATTGAAATAATTAATTGCAATTACATCAATTTACGGCAATTTAATTTACAATTTTGATTACAATTACAGAAATTTACAGGAGGTAAAGCTTGTGTAAACCTGCTTATACGTAATTAAGATGGAAAAATGAAGAAACTGTATTTCCCGCGCATTTGCAGCCAAATAAACGAACATATAGTCAATGTATGCTCACAATTTAACGTCCTTCTCCTCCTTGGTGTTATTGGCTAGAGTCGTGGGTGTGTTGGACGCGGACGGAGTCGGCGTAACGGGAGCAGCGGCGCCGGCACTCTTGCGCTTCCTCCTGCCGGGTCCCGCGCTGCTCATGCTCTCCGAGCCGGGGCTGCTGGGCGGCGAGTCTTTCACAACCGGGCCCATGGCGCTCCCGGAGCCAGAGCCCACACTGCTGAAGTGGCCAGTGCCCAGTGTGGGACCCTGGATTATCGATGGCACCGGTGCCACCGTAACAGCCGGTGGCGGCGTTTGGCGTATCGCTCGGCTCGCGCGTTTCGACGTCGTGACTACGGCGCTGTTGGACACCGACGAAGCCACCGATGACACAGGAAGCGCGGGAGCCGCTGTCACAGGTTGACTGTTGGACGTCGAGCCTCGCTTTGGCTTTCGCGTTCTCTCCGGTTTCTCCGTCGACTGGGAACTACAAATATTCGCATACCACAAAAGGTCAGAAAATCACAGATTTTGAACTTCGTTTACAGATGCTTTATATGCAATACATTTTTTTAATGAAATTGATCCTTTGTGGATGTAAAAAGAAAAAGTTGAACTATCGTTAATTTACTCCTAAAAACAACATTGTATGTGCACAGCACAGTTAATAGCGCAGAGCAGACCAAATCGGAGCCAGACGAAGACTCAATTTTGAGGCCCGGAGGGAAATCAAGAAGGAGATACGCACGACAACCTTGATTTACTTTACACAAAACTATGAAGCTTCAGTCTTTATTAATTTCGCACAGATTTGAGCTCAAAACATCAAAAGCACCGGTCAAAGATCCCAGTGAACAAAAAACCGGGAGTCAACAGAAAAAGTGAAACATAACCTAAAAAAAATCCTTTTTTTTTCCGCTCGATTTACACTTTCCGGGCTGTTAACTGTCGAAAAATGCAGCGAAATATCGACTTTCCACCGGTATCGGCGACGAAGATCGAGCCATCGCGGGTTACCGATGCGATTCGTCGGGTTGATAAAACTCGAAAATGACCTCGAGTGAACTGTTGTGCTCAATACACATAGAGCTGACTACTGTTATAAACACTCGATTTTTTTTGCACGAAACTCGCGGCGATTGTGACTGGGAAACGGGCCGCGGTTGGTTAAAAGACGAAACCGTCGGTCGCGCGGATTACCTGACGATCCGTGGCGATGGGTGAGGTCTCGTTCACTCGTTAAAGCGCGATTAGTCGCTCGCGGGATATCATTACAGATCGCGGGAGAGGTTAGAGCAACCTGCTTGTTTACCCCCCACGTCGGCCATTTTGAACGCAGCTCAGTGCACTCTCGAACTCGCCGCAACAATCGACCTTCTCGAAAGTGCATTCGCGATGAATTTTCCCTCCTCTCGCGTTCTCTCATTCCCGCCGACGACTATCGATTGTCGGCCAGGAATCTTCTAAACGCGATTTTTCAGTCGTGTCGAACGAATTGTGCCGTCGATGATCGATGTCTTTGATCATTTTTTCATATGAAGTCGACCCATGATGACGACCGGCTCAATAAAAAAAAACGAGCAACTTACCGACCGAGTCGATATCTTTTATATCCCGATTTACCCTAAAATCGGTTTATATTGTGGGCATAGACAATTCATTTATGACGAGATAACTACAGATTCGCCTTTGGGTTCGAGATAATTACCGATATTTTTTTTAAATACCGAGATCGATTTTTTGCCTACTAGGTCGGTAATCAAACTGTAAAAAGATCAATGTTGCCGCTAAACGGCAGAGCCGTTCAAATGTAAAAAAAAAGACTTTTTTTAAGGCACTTACCTTTCGTGGTGCAGCCTACACAATATCCAAGATTTATAGCAATTGCCTCAATTACGATATCTCTTTTAATCCCTTCTGCAAAACATCTTTACGCTAAGCCTTTCCTCGTACAAAGTTAATCTTCAAAATCACCAATGTTGATAAACTTCGGCGCTCAACATCACAAAAAAATATCCCCCTTGTCCAATCTTGAAAACCTTTTAATTCGTCTCAATTCTCTTCGTGAACGAAATTGAAAACCCGTTAAGCAGGTTAGGCAGGTGAAGCGCGAAGTATCGGATCGAACGTCGAAGATGCGGGTGAAAGTTTCTTGCGCCGGGCGCTAAGGTAATGCACAAACTTACCGCGATCTCTTGGCAGGTGCATCCTCGGCGGGAAATCTCTCGGGATTGGTAATTGCACTAGTCTTGGGCTCGCTGGCGGCCGCGGTGGTGATCATACTTTGCTGGAGCTGCTGGTAGAGCGTCGGGGCGCTCGTCACGACGCTCTGCACCGAGGCCGGCAAGGACGTCGCGGTCAGCGGCACAGACACCACGATGCTGTTCGACGTCGTCGTCGTAGGCGGCGACTGATTGGCCGCGGAGGTTTGAGGCTGCGTTACCGACGTTATTACGGGCGTCGTTGTGGCTTCCGTCGTCACTGGAGCGCTCGAGGTGCTGCTCTGCACGGCGACGGGAGGACTGTCGACTTTAAGCTGCAATCGTCGTGAAAACTGTGCTCGTCAAATACATTAATCACGGGACGCTTGGTCGACATGTAAAATCATTTCTTTGGCTGTTTTTTTTTTCATAATTGTTATAGATATTGATAATTAACAGAATTATTTGAAGGCTTCAAGCAATTTTAAGGTAGCAATTCAGTAGTGTTTAATTTTCCTCATTTTCAACATTTTAGATTTTTCCTTATTTTCAACATTTTAGATCTTTCCTCATTTTCAACATTTTAGATCTTTCCTCATTTTCAACATTTTAGATCTTTCCTCATTTTCAACATTTTAGATCTTTCCTCATTTTCAACATTTTAGATCTTTCCTCATTTTCAACATTTTAGGTTTTTCCTAATTTTCAACATTTTAGATTTTTCCTTATTTTCAACATTTTAGGTCTTTCCTCATTTTCAACATTTTTTATCTTTTCTCATTTTCAACATTTTAGATCTTTCCTCCATCATATCCCGAGTCTTTTTTTGTTTAATTGTAATTTCTCAATAGTCTGAATATTTCAAATTTTTCTGTGAAATCGTGAAACAAATTTTCCTCACCTTTTTCGCTTTGTCCGGCTCCGTCGTAGTGCTGAGACTCGTCGCCTCGGTGACCGTGGGTTGCGCACTGTTGACGACCGGCGGTTGAGGAACAACGGAGCTCGCGGCGGGCGCGACGACCGATCCGCTGGCTTCCGAGCTCACGGAATGATTCGAGTTCTCATTTGCTATGACCGTCGGCGTCCGCGCGCCGGTTTTGCGCTTCTTGCCCGTGTGACCGGACGACTTGTTCGTCGACGTCGAGGAGCTCGACTTCGATTGGTTGCTGTTCTTGTGAACGACATTTGCGCTCGACGCGGACTTCAGGGTGGCCGGCGCGACGACCGAGGCCGGCGGCGCGGAAATTCCGCCGCTGCCGCCGCCGCCGCCACCGCCACCGCCACCGCCGCTCTGCTCGTTGCCGAAAACGCTCTCCGATTGCGTGACAATCGTCTCGACGAAATTCGAACTCGTGAATTTACTCGAGCCTCCGGCGTTCGGTTGTCCGTCCTTCGGCGTGTTGCGACCGCTTCCGCTCTTCTCGTCCACGATTCCGTTGATCTCGAGGCTCGGACTCGCGTTCGACTTGCTCTTCGAGCCCGAAGTCGTCGACTTGGAGCTCGAGCCTTTGCGCTTGGTCGTCGTCGTCGCGGTCGCCGCTGTCGCTGGCGTCTTCTGCGGCGGCTCCGCCTCCTTCTCCGGCGACGAGTCCGAAGAACCGTTGTCCGCCGGTATCGGCTTGTAAGGCGGTATTGTCTTGACGTTACCGCCCTTTTTCTGCAAATTTTACGTATTTATCGTTGGGCAATCAGAGTTTTCGGTAATTCTGTGATTTTTAATTTACGTCTGGAACGTTTTTACTTTTGTTTTTTGTACAAATCTCTGCTGCAGACTCACCAGTTTCGAATAATGATGCTGGCAGTATCCGCAATACTTGACATTGTCGAGATAATTGCCGGCTTCCTCGCAGAGCAAACCTAACGCTTGGGCGCAAGTGACATGAAATTGCTGCCTGCAGCCCGTCTTGTTGCACTGCATGCACGCACCCACGTTTGCTCTGCTTCCTCTACCTTGCTCCTCGCAAATGTAGCACGTCTGGAAATTAAAAAAAAGTCAACGGGATTAATCGTCGTGAAATAATTATCCGTCGTTGCTGAGGGCAAGTTTCGTGGAATTACTTACTTTGCTGAATCTCTCAGCAGGTATAAGTTGCAATATAATTGGCTCCATCGTCGTAACATTGCCGAATCGTACCTCGGGTATGTAGAGAGCACATACGACGTGGGCCCAGCCCGCCTGATCGGTCCTTTTGAGCGCTCCATCGCGGCTCGGACACAACTCGCAACGCTGCTCCAACATTACGCATTACAACCACACGATTACTGACATTTCGAGTACTACATCGCCGACGCGATTTTCGATATTTTTAAAGGTGATACAGTTGAGAAGACAATAAATGGAAGTTTGGAACTTCGTTTTGATTTCTTAATAACATTATGGTACAATTAAGTCACAAATATTAATGATTTAATTATGATTAATCAAAATGAGTGTACCCACTCATTTATCAATAAAATATATGAATTTAGTACAAAAAACTTTGATATAAAGTTACACAATAACTTATGATATTTTTTGTAATCTTTTGAGAAAAAAATAAATAAATTGAATTGGTTCAAACCAACAGACAAAAAAAAACTTACCACGCGAGCGCTGCGTTCTTGCGATTCACACTTTCTACAGTACCAAGGCCCAGTGGGTACAGTCACAATTCCATAACACGCTGAAAGCATAAAACAAACATATGTTAACCATCTGCGGAGGCATTAAATCATTGAACGATTCCTATGGCTCCGGTGGCTTTTCAAAACTGCAGCTAAATCTGAAATTTATTTATAGCACAGTTCATCGGCGATGCTTACGTGGCGTCAATGTCACAGTGGTGGTCCTTCCAGAGTCAGTGGGAGGTAAGTGATACAGTGAAACCTCGATAAAAGCCACCAAAGCAAATAAAAACTAGCATAAAAACCTCAGAGCCCCAAAATAATTCCTTAAAGCCACAAAAAAACAGAGACTATGGCGAAACACGAAAATAACAAAACAGCTGCAGCTGTTGACTCCGCAAAAAAAAAAAAAAAAAAAAAAACTCCAAAAGCCAAAAAAGCTTCTTCTATATCCAGCAGTTACGCAAAAACCGACAAACCAACGCAAATCTCCTTCACAATCTCCTCGACTCTCGCGTAAACACGGCTAATAAACAATCTCGTCTCTGGGCAACCTAACCTAACCTAAAACCCCGAACATCGCGCCGAAGTCTCCACAAACGTGTTCCCACCTGGCTTTCCCCTCGGGAATCCCAAACATCTGAAAATCAACCTGAAACATCGTGGGAATTCATGTGGAAAGGTTCGCGGGGAGCATGACGAAACCCCGAGGAATTCTCGGGGTCCAAACATTCTCGCGCGAGTCGCGCTATTTTTCGTTTATCCGCGGAGGGTGGCTGGCCGACGGGGGGGAGCAGCGGGGAGGGGGTGGCGGGGAAACACGACGTAAAAAAATAACAAAAAAAAAGAAGATAAAGGAAGCGAAACATTCACGAACCTTGGTGCACAGCAACGGTGCATCCCTGTCCATCGCAGTAGACCAGCGGATTTTCGGTCCAACCCCTCTCGTCAGAACACACGCAGCACCCTCCAAGCATCTCCTTCATGCTGTGGTCCAGGCGGTTCGTGAGACGAGACTAGCAGCCCCCGGAGCTACGCTAGCCGGCGAAAACGGGGCACTTGGTTGCGACTGTCGCGTGAACACATCATCCTGACGGGTTTTGTTTAGCTTGCCCTCTCGCTCGTTGTCCTCGCCGAGAGCCTCGCGCGAGGCTCCGGCCGCTCGGCTCCTCGCGCCCACTCGGCCCGCGCGGCCAGGTAGGCACACAAACACGGGGGCTAAATGGCACACACACGACGCTCTCTCGCTCTCACCGTGCCGATCCTCGTCGTCGGGCGCACCATCCGCGCTGAGCGGGCGCTGCAGACGGAGCGGAGAGTCTCACGGTGGCCGCGCGCGCGTCACGCGCACACAACGACACCGACCTCGTCGTCGTCGTCGTCGTCGGGGGGCCCCGCTGGTGGCACAACGCGGGGGCCGTCGCACTCGTCGCCCGAGCCCCCGGGGCCTGCTGAGCCGCCCACCCGGGTAACGAGCACGCGGGGGCCTCTCTTTTATGCGTCCCGTGCGCGCCTCGTCTAATCGCGCTCCTCTCTCTCTCCTCTCTCTCTCTCGCACTCGCGGCGGCACCCACCGGTCCGTACGACGGGCGCGTAGTTCTCGCGAGTAAAAAAACAATCGGATCAACAAACACGCGCACACAACGCGTCCGAACGCGCACGGACCGTTTGTTATTCACGGTGGCGCGGCCTCTCTCTATTTGTTTCGCTGCGCGGCCATCTTGTTTTTCCGCGGGTGTCGCGCGCGCGCCGATCGCGCACGCGCCCAACGTCAGCCCGCCACAAACGGGATGCATCATGGGGCAACCGTGCGGATCGCGGCGGATGGATGGATGTGTGTTGTGTGTGTGCACGGCTGCTGCTGTCGCTGCTACCGCGGCGCGCGGGCTGCCTACACACGCTTTTTCGGGTAGAACGCGAAGAGGGATCTGCACACCGACGCGTGGCGCAGATGTACGCGGATTCCGCAGGAAAACAGCATCTCTCGATATCCTCACCCCCCCCCCCCCCCTTCCCTTCCCCAGCTGCCTACGGAGTCGACCCCTCTCGTCCTTTGTCTAATGAATTCTAGCGACGCTGGGTTTCCGATGGGGACAGCGCGCGGCATTTCAGTGTCGCTGGTGCTCACGTAGACAGCGATTCGTGCGTTTTCTTTGCTTTTGTTGATGTCGGTTTGATAACAGTCTTGTGGTTGGGCTTCTTGCAATTGGTTTTATCGTACGAGTTTTAGACGATAGAATCGTATTCGACTGATGTAAGACTATTTTGTTGTTTAATAAAACAATGATTTTTTTTTAGTAAATAAAAATTCTTTTTAGTAAATAAATAATTCTTTTTTGCAAGTACATTATCGTACGCTTATCACGTGATGATATTTGGCATTTGATATATACTGCGTACAACTACTGTATGTATCAATCTGATAACGTTAATCTGTATTGTCATTTGTTTCATAACGCAGATGGAGCTTCCGACTGAGTCGGCGTCGCTCGGAGCTGCCTCCGACTCGTCCTACGAGATCAAACTCGCGGAGCCGCATGATTTGCCGGACGTGTTGCGCATAATGCGCGAGAATTTCTACCACGAGGAGACGATGTTCAAAAGTTTATGCTCGAGCGTCGCGATCGGCGACGACGAGAGGAGGCGAATAAACGAATTCTTCGATGGATCGATCAAGGCCGGTTTCGAGAACTCGCCGTGTCTGGTGGCCGTTCGCAGGGACACGCGGCGATTGGTGGGCGCGAATGTCACGGCGCTCAGCGTAAATCCGAAGACCGGAAGTTCGAAGGACGGACTGGCGACGATATTCGCGAGCGGAAGTCCGATACCTCCGTTGGCGAAAACGTACGTCGACTATCTGACGACAATGAACGACGAGGCAAACATATTCGGCAGGTATCCGAAGGCCAAGGTCGTTTGGGAATTCTACGCCATAGCGATCGATAAATATCATCGCAGAATAGGACTCGCCAAGGATTTAATGAACGCCGGTATAGCTCTGGCGAGGACGGCGCGAGTCTCTCTGGTTTTCGGCGTGTTCACCTCGACGTACTCGAGAAAGAGCGCCGAGAGAGTCGGCATGAAGTCCGTCATGGAATTCGATTTATCGGACTACAGAACCGCGGATGGCGCACCTGTTTTCAAAAACACCGAACCCCATAACATTGTGTCCGTCATGGTTCTGGAACTCTAGAACTATCTCTTTCCGTACTTATTTCGCGTATCTTTCTATAAATGATCCTCCCCAAAAATTCTCATTAGTCAGAAAAAATATACAACCAAAACCATCTAAGAGAATTTCCCCGAACGATGCCACAAAAGCTGCAACAATAAGTCACCTCTCACACCTGTCAGTCACTCGCTCCGACCTCCGCGAAAGATCGACAACAAACGTTTAGCACTGATCCGTGCTACCGTAAATCGCGCCAACCTCTCTTTGTAGCCGCGATGCAACATGAACGACGAGGTAAACATCTTCGGCAGGTATCCGAAGGCCAAGGTCGAGTGAGAATTCTACGCCATAGCGATCGATAAAGATTATCGCAGAATAGGACTCGCCAAGGATTTAATGAACGCCGGTATAGCTCTGGCGAGGACGGCGCGAGTCTCTCTGGTTTTCGGCGTATTCACCTCGACGTACTCGAGAAAGAGCGCCGAGAGAGTCGGCATGAAGTCCGTCACGGAATTCGATCTATCGGATTACAGGACCGCGGATGGCGCACCTGTTTTCAAAAACACCGAACCCCACAACATTGCGTCCGTCATGGTTCTGGAACTCTAGAACTATCTCTTTCCGTACTTATTTCCTGTATTTTTTTATAAATGATCCTCCCCAAAAATTCTCATTAGTAAAAAAATATATAACCAAAACCATCTAAGAGAATTTCCCCGAACGATGCCACAAAAGCTGCAACAATAAGTCACCCCTCGCACCTGTCAGTCACTCGCTCCGACCTCCGCGAGAGATCGACAACAAACGTTCAGCACTGATCCGCGCTACCGTAAATCGCGCCAACCTCTCTCTGTAGCCGCGATGCAACATGAACGACGAGGCAAACATCTTCGGCAGGTATCCGAAGGCCAAGGTCGTTTGGGAATTCTACGCCATAGCGATCGATAAATATCATCGCAGATTAGGACTCGCCAAGGATTTCATGAACGCCGGTATAGCTCTGGCGAGGACGGCGCGAGTCTCTCTGGTTTTCGGCGTATTCACCTCGACGTACTCCAGAAAGAGCGCCGAGAGAGTCGGCATGAAGTCCGTCACGGAATTCGATCTATCGGATTACAGGACCGCGGATGGCGCACCTGTTTTCAAAAACACCGAACCCCACAACATTGTGTCCGTCATGGTTCTGGGACTCTAGAACTATCTCTTTCCGTACTTATTTCCTGTATCTTTTTATAAATGATCCTCCCCAAAAATTCTCATTAGTCAGAAAAAATATACAACCAAAACCATCTAAGAGAATTTCCCCGAACGATGCCACAAAAGCTGCAACAATAAGTCACCCCTCACACCTGTCAGTCACTCGCTCCGACCTCCGCGAGAGATCGACAACAAACGTTCAGCACTGATCCGCGCTACCGTAAATCGCGCCAACCCTGCCCGACCCCCGCGCCAATAATTCCCACCGACAAGCCGCGTACTACGAAAGCGGCAACATTCTCGTTACCACCGAACCACTTTGCCGACAAATCTTCACAATCGCCCCACAACACGGGCATCGAGCTGCGCGCGCCGCACGTTCCACGTCCGCGCGGTGGGGGTCGCGTCGACCAATCGACGCGCCGGATTCCTCCGATGACGTCACCCGCTCGCTCGGCGGCCGCCGCGATTGGTCGGCTGGCGACTCGAGGCCTGCGGTGGTGGTTTCAATAGGCAAGTGCAACATGTCGCCGCCGCGATCCGCTTGATTAGATTAGGGCAGTTCCGTCGTTCCGCGTACTCCGTCTCTCGCGATCCCCCCCGAACGTCACGTCTTAGCTCGCGCGGAGCTCGCGAAACGGCCCCTCGTAAAGACCATCGCGGGTGCTCTCGACGTCCCTGTGTGTCTCTCTCAAATCCCCCTCCCCCCCACCCCCCTCGGCCACCAGCCCCTTCCGTTATAACCCGGTGAATACAATCGATTCGACTGCGTTCGCCAGTAACGCGAAAATAACACACCCGATAGGAATGTCAGAGCGAACATAACCCTCGTAACTATGACATGCCCTCGATTCGACGCACCTCGCCGCTGCTGCTTCCTCTTTATCGTTACGAGATCGCTCGAGTGATAGCCTCGAACTCGTTACTCGCCACTGCGATAATCACGTCGACAACGCCGTCGTCGTCGTCGTGGGCTTCGCCATGGGACTCCTATTTTCCAAGTTATGGAGCTTCTTCGGGAACGAGGGTGAGTGAAGAAAATTTACGTTTCTCCGTCTCTGTTGGACTGTCTGTCTGTCTGTATCTCCCTCTCTCTCCCTCTCTCTCTTTCTCTCCTTCGCTCGCGATCTCCTTGTCTCGTGTTATCTCTGTTCAATCGTCGTCACCGTGAGCTACGTGCGGGTGGTCTCTTTGTTGCCGCGTAACTCTACGCGCTGAGCGTGTAAAACGATCGCACCGAGGGCCTCTCGAATTCCTCGCGTGAACGCGAGAATTCTTGCGGGGTTTATTTTTTCGGGTCTCGAACAGCTGGAACATATGGCGTGATTATCGGATGGCTGGAACGCTGCACGACTTTTTTGTCCTGTGGTTGGAAAAATCGTCAGCTGTTGATGTAATTTTGCGATTCTTGGTCAATTGACGCAATGTCGCGTGGATGGAATACGGATTGCGTTGTTATTGGAGGGGATATAGCACGTTTGGGGTTATGGCATTGACACGGTTTTAGGGGGAAATGGGACTTTCACTCGGAGTGAAAGTTGACAAAAAATGGTGCCTGGCGCAGGTAGAATGGACAAAACTTTGGCTGCTCCGATTTCTAGCATATGGCCGAATCTGCGAAGAATGTTGCTGAGCTCGGATCTCGTTTCCTGTAATTTTGTCTGTAATCTACTCGCGTAACCCACGTGCGGCTCTTGCGTTGGCAAATCTTAATGTAAACTCTCGAGTGGCAACAGACACTTGGACACTTGTTCAAACATTCTCAATGCCTTACGTTGTAAGCAGAGTTATAATTAGGTGCTTTGAATTATATCACACAAAATTTGTTGCTCTTGATAGACTAATTAGTACTAAAAATCAGATCATAATTTTTGCTTTTTTTTAACCCTTCACCACACATCTATAGTAATTTGTTTGCCTGGCCAGAATTGACTATTAACAAAACAATTTTTTTTATATATATCTTTTTTTTTTTAAAGTAAATAATAACTCTAACAAAGTAAATAATGATTTATTTACCTTGTACTCATTTTTCAAAGAAATATAAACCTTTGTCTCAATGTACTCCAAAAAGTGATAACATATCTGTAATTCCTTTCCATGTCAGCAAATATCGATAATAATGATAACAATAACAATTACAGAGCACAAGATTGTGATGGTGGGTCTGGACAACGCGGGAAAGACGACGATTCTCTACCAATTTCTGATGAACGAGGTCGTGCACACGTCGCCCACGATCGGCTCGAACGTCGAGGAAGTCGTGTGGAAAAACATACACTTCATAATGTGGGATTTGGGGGGGCAGCAGAGCCTGAGGGCGGCCTGGTCGACGTATTACACCAACACGGAGTTCATAATAATGGTGATAGACAGCACGGACAGAGAGCGGCTGAGCGTGATACGCGAGGAGCTGTACTCGATGCTTAATCACGAGGAGCTCAGTAAGGCCAACGTTCTCGTCTACGCCAATAAACAAGACTTGAAGGGGAGCATGAGCGCGGCTGAAATATCGCGGCAGCTTGATTTAACGTCCATCAAGAAGCACCAGTGGCACATACAGAGTTGTTGCGCACTGACCGGCGAGGGGTGAGAATTAAAACAAAACGAAAAAGAACAAAACACAACAGAACCGATTGACGCAGATTTCGCTCACGCTCCGTATTTTATTTTTCCAGACTTTACCAGGGCCTCGAGTGGATCGTCGGTAGACTGAAAAAAACATGACGTACGCTGTGAGAAACACCGACATCTCGTGCAGAATATCAGCGATGTAAATTACGCGACGGGTGTTTAGGAATTACGCCACTTTGACGGTTGCAGACGAACGACGAGAGGCGGGATCGACGGCTCCGGCGAGACGTCTCGCTTCTCGTCCCGATTCTCCGAAAATACCACGAAGAGCCGCAACCCTCAAAGTGTTAATTACATAAAGTGGACTCGGTGCTCCGGGAGAGAAGCTTCGGACGGATCGGTGGACGGGAAATCCGCGTGGCTCGCGCGTTCGGCAATGCGGAAGGTAATAAAACGGAAGTAAAACACAGAAGTAACGCAAATTGTCGTGTCGCAATTTACGCGCGAGCACTTTCGAAAACACAGGACATTCGCTCTGGACAATTGAATCGGCGACTGAGGTCGCGAAGAGAAAAAAAAAAATGTTTCGCTTTCATTGACAAACAATCCCGTCCACCGTGCGTGATCGAATTGAAACTTGAGAGAAGACAGAGAGAGATAGACGTTGGTTGTACGAACAGACGAAGCCGTTTGGTTTGTTGCGCAACTGCGAATGTTCTCCGTTGTATATAGTTTTTATACGTCATCGATAAAACGGTTAGAAAAAGAAAGCCGCTGTAAAAAAAATGGGAGGAAGTAACGAAAAAATATCCGCAATTTATTCCAGAAGGTGTAGAATCGCTAAGATTGCCCGCAGATTTTTATCGACCTGATGCTATTGTCGCCGTTGCCGCTGCGACTCCTCCCTCCTCTCGTACCGTAAGAATTTAAGCAGATTTGCCGGAGAAAACATGTTGTAAGACTTCGCGCGACAAGGTTACCCGACGAGCGCGACTAAATGAGAGAAAGAGAAACTCGAATTTAAGTACAGACTGCTCTGTGATAAACGTGTGGTTTCAGCGATGAGACAGTTTGATAGCTGGGCAGGAATTAAAAAAAAAAAAAGCGCGCGAGGAGAGTGCGGAACGCATCGCGGTTTTGTGCGGAAGTCGGCGGTTTTCGAATAAAATTTATCTCGCAATCTTTTTGTCGTCGAATCGAAGAGAATTTGGAACAACTTTTTATTCGAAAATTGTTCATTTCCGGCGTTACGGTTAAAATCAAAACTCGACGATTAAGCCAAATTTCTATTTACGATATCTCGCGCTTACGCTACAATATATATTTATTTATGCTTCGTTCCGCGTTTACGAGGATCCGGGAGAATAGCGCGAAAAAGATAAACCGAAATTACACACGCGTGACAATTGTACGAAAAAAAAAATCCCATGAGTTCTGCAAAACTTATCATCGGTCCGACCACGCTGTCTCGTTCTTCTATTTCTTTTGCATTGTAAATGTCCATTACCAATGTCTATAATGTAGCTAGTAATACTCTAGTAGTTAATTTTTAACGATTGCGATTGCGTTAACATCGGCATCAGACGATTTGACTCGATGTAAATGAAGGACTAATTTTTAACGGTTGTTAACTGTGCCGCGCGAGAGACGAAAATTCTGCGGCACGAAGCCAGAGTGAAGACGTATAAGCCACACGATTTACGAAATAAACAGGAGACAAATGGTTGGTTTTCTCATATTGAGAAGTGTTCTCGAAAAAAGTGGAAAAAACAAACGAACAAGCTGGATATCGTTTGTTCACATTCTTCTGTTTT
This sequence comes from Pimpla rufipes, assembly GCA_963932165.1. Classification (NCBI taxonomy): domain Eukaryota; kingdom Metazoa; phylum Arthropoda; class Insecta; order Hymenoptera; family Ichneumonidae; genus Pimpla; species Pimpla rufipes. The sequence goes on from OZ010630.1 coordinate 23,382,778, forward strand.
CCCGAATATTATTCCCACACAGAAGTGTCGCGTATTGCGCAGTGAGAAATCTTTTTTACGAGCATCTCCGTTGTACTCTGTCGTCGCATGATTATTTTTTTCTTCTTCTTTACTTCGATGAGACGAGAACGAACGAAAAGGAAACACATCAAACAAGAAAGTACATCACATCGCTAAGTCTCGCTTTAAGGTTTACATAGAAATTAGTAATGACTTTCGAACTGGCACTGGCATTTCGCAATCCTGTGTTGGAATGAGCGAGGGAGTTTTCTGTACAAATTTGTTAAGAATAATCGAAATTCAAATTCTGCGATGTACAATAAAGTATAATAACGTCTGATTCAATAGTCTCCATCATATTTCGTATCCTATTCGTCGGCGTAAAAAATAATGATGTACAAAATTTACTTTTTTTCTCATTGAAGAAACCTCGAATTGGCTGAAAAGCGAAAAGGCAAAGAATAAACCAGATTTAACGATTTTGGGATTTCTATTTATTATCAGTTTCTTTTTTTTTTATAAATTAGGTATCGCACACACTCATTCATTCTCATAACGGTGGATCTACCACCGGTCATCCTCTTCTCTTCTCTTCATCATTTTTTTTGCACTTTTTGCTTCTTTTAATTTACACAAATCATAATGACTTAACGTAAAGTTGAATCGCCACGTCTACGTCTCGAAGGGGAGGGGGATGGGGGAGATCTACAAAGTCGGCGCGCTCGCGCGTCAGGCGCTTCTCGACGTTTCGATTTTAATTAAGTATTTCGTGAGCCCTGCAGAACGTGCGTGTCCACCAGTTCGATGAGTGGTTCGATGGGAAAACTGGTAGCTCGAGAAACGAAAAAAAACAAAAAAAAATCATCGAAAAAAATGTTTGTTCGAAGGGTCGCCGGATGACGATGACGGTATTACTAAATGACGAGAGAGAGTCCAGCGCGTGGCGCGACCGGACTTGGTGTAGCACCAAAAATCTATTTGGCATTAGTGCTTGGCGACCCTCGGTTCGAAATTCTCACGTTTTCATTTTTTTTCCATTTTTTCCCCTAGAACGACGTAAAGAGTAGTTATTGTTCGCTATATATCACGTCTGCGAGAAATCGGCCTCTCACGACCGACCGCCCGGTAGACTGTCGCGATTTCGTACTCGCGACGAGACGATAAAACACGCTCGTTCGGCAAACACTAGTTTTACAGCTAAAAAGTTCTCTACAAATTCGTTCCGCACCGTCCTTAGGCGCTTTCGCGTTCGCGTTTCTTCACTTTTCAGGTGTTACGCAGCATCCGAGTTGCAACTGTTCGCGTTGCTCTGCCTATTCGCGTCACAAACAGTTTGATCTTTTTTTTAGAATCGTTTACACATTTTCTAACAATTTGACATTCAGCTTTTTTTTTGCAAATTTCGCGAGCAAAGTGTGTGATCATTTTTATCAAAAACTTTATGTATTTTCTCACTCGCAAAGCATTAAAAAAAAGAGCTTAACATCGAATCGTTTGCAGAATGAACAAACAGAGCGAGTGGAAAAGTGATTAGACGGTTAAAACTCTGCTTAGTGACGTACGGACTTGTCGACCCGTTTGAATTCGCGATAAACGACGTTTCTACTGACACTTGCTCCCTCGATACGCCTCAAAAGTGGTTCATCTCTAGTTTCCCTACAAATACGCGACACGTGTGTTTTCTTCCGTGTGTATTTAACGTGTTCCGTGTGTGAGTGTGTTTTGTGTGTAGTAAACGAAATACTACTCCTTCCTGCGTCCCGGAATCTTCTCTCTCACTCTCTCTCCTCGCTCCTGTCAAACGTTGACCCGTCTCTCACGAAAATATCTCGCGACAAATGTCAGTAATCGGTGGATCAGTACACACGAAGGTTCTCGCAGTGTTGGCATCGTTATTGTCGCCGACGGAGACGACGATGGATATTAGAGAATAAAACTGAGCAATCCGAGAGATCGTCATCGTCGGAGTTGGGCGCTGACGATGAATCTTCGCGTCGATATCGTTGCGCGCGTTGTTCTTTTTTACTTTTGCTGCGACTGTTACTAGAATTCTTTCGTCCGTTCTCGTTTTTGTGTTAGCAGGATGTTTTTTGTTGTTGTTTTTGCTTGGGTGGGATTCGAGCGTTTAAGCCTTGCAGGCCTTGATGAGGAGATCAGTGCTGAGAGACTTGGGCCTCTCGATGGGGAGACCGAGAGCGCGATCCCAGACGAGGGAGGCGAGAACGCCGAGCGCTCGGGATACTCCGAATAGGACGGTATAGTAGTTCATCTCCTTCATTCCGTAGTACTGGAGAAGAACGCCCGAGTGAGCGTCCACGTTCGGCCACGGATTCTTCACCTTGCCGGTCTCGAGGAGCACCGGCGGCACGATCTTGTACACCTGGGACACCAACTGGAAAACAAAGATTGAATCATTGATAAATCAAATTTTAATCAAAATCACGTAATCGCGGATTACGCGATGCCGATGCAACTAAGCCAGTTTTATCATCAACCGTGTCCTCCTTATCATTGCGAACAACCCAGTTTCGCGTGAGGTAAATATTGCCAAACGAATAACGAAGCGAAAAAAATACCGCAAATTTTTAATCAAAAGTCGCGCCGCAATATTTTTTAATCAAAAGTCACGCCGCAATATTTTTTAATCAAAAGACACGCCGAAATATTTTTTAATCAAAAGTCGCGCCGCTTATCATTTCGTCTAATCCACTTTGACGGACGGCAAATATTGGCCGAACGAATGACGGAAGAAAAAATAGCCTTGACGAGCGGAAAGAATTGTTTTTTTGATTTCAATGACCCCTTTTCCCGAAATCTAAATCCCGCAAATTAAAAAAAAACCGAAGAAATTACCTTGACGAGCGGAAAGAATTATTATTTAAATTTCAACGACCCCTTTTCCCGAAATCTAAATCCCGCGAATAAAAAAAAAGCCGAAGAAATTACCTTGAACAGCGGATCGTTGGGCAGATGTTTGAGCGCGAATTCGCGCTGGCAGGCGTAACGCGGGTCGGTTTTCCTGAGCACGGCGTGTCCGTAGCCCGGAACGACCTGACCGCTCTTGAGCGTGTTCCAGATGAACTCCTTCATCTTCTCGTCGCTGGGATTGTCGCCGAGCTGCGAGCGGAGCTTCTGCAGCCACACGAGAACCTCCTGATTGGCGAGACCGTGGAGAGGTCCGGCGAGTCCGTTCATACCCGCGGCGAGGGAGAGATACGGATCGGAGAGAGCCGAGCCGACGAGATGAGTCGTGTGAGCGGAGACGTTTCCGCCCTCGTGATCCGAGTGGATCGTCAGGTAGAGCCGGAGAAGCTCGATGAACTCGGCGTTGTCGTAGCCGAGCATGTTCGCGAAATTCCACGACCAATCCTTGTTGCTGTCGACCGAGCCGAGTCCCTTGCCGTTCTTGTAGACGTTGCGATAAATCGTCGCAGCCACGGCCGGCAGTTTCGCGATCAGATTCATCGAGTCCTCGTAGACGGTCTCCCAGTATTTCGACTTGTGGACGCCGCTCGTGTACGCCTTGACGAATTCGCTCTCGCTGTTGAGAATCGTGATCGCCGCGGAGAACTGGGACATCGGGTGAAGAGTCTTCGGGAAGTCGTTGAGCGCCTTCGTCACGTGACTCGGAAGGGCGCTACGCGCCGCCCATTCCTGGGAAATCGCCTTGACCTGAGCGTCGTTCGGGACGTCACCGGTTATCAGCAGCCAGAAGAGACCCTCGGGAAGAGGCTCCGCGCCACCCTTCGCCTTTGGCAGCAGCTTCTGGCACTCGGGAATGGACTTTCCGCGGAAACGGATTCCCTCCTCGGGGTCGAGGACCGATGGCTCCCATACCAGGCCCTTGATTCCTCGCATTCCACCGTACATCTGCGAAAATTCGAATGGGTTTGAGTGTTGAAAGACAATAATAATTATGTTATTGCTAATGTAATAATTTATTTGGTGGATGATCGCGGGAATGAACTTCGAGCTGTACAAATGTAATTGAATATCATTGAGTTTAATTCAGTCGAAACCAGACTGAAGACTTTTGTATAAAAAAAAATAATAATAATAAAAAATAAAATCGTTGAACCGAGCAATTTTTATTCCCTCTTTTCTGACTGACTTGGTTCCATTGTCTGTCATGAATTCATTGAATAAAACTGGAAAAAATTCCAACGATTTATTACGAATTGGGGGGATAGGAAGACGCTGGTATGACACGAGCTTATCGTGATCACAGAGCTGACACGCGGTGCGCACAGCTTTCCGTCAGCTGTAACGTTCGCGTTGTATGTATATGACTATACGGCCCATGAAACGTTATCAGCTGCAGAAGATGAAATAAGTTTTATCGCTTTAAGTTCGTGCAACGAGAAATCTTAATATCCTTGGAGCATTGAGAAGTTCAACATCGTAATTAATTACGAAGTTGACCTTCGGATATGATAAATTTTAGTAAAAATGTTGGTTTCGTTTTAATATAATTTTTTTAAAATAATTTCCTTACCATGTCGACGGTGACCTCGCCGACCTTGGTGGATCCATGAGTTTTCCTGAAAGCCTTGATGCGCTCCTGTTCCTTCGGGATCTTCTCGGTCAGGACCTTCTTCAAATCGGTCGAAGCGTCCGAAAGAGGTCGTAGAATTACCGAGGTCGTCAGCTTCTGCAAAATTATTTTAAAAAAAATGTAATTAGTAAACGTAAAAAAAATCACAGCTACAGATTAATAATCCAGGGGTAGATTTATTTTGTGTGTTCACTGGTAGTAAATTTGACAATTGTATAAAATATAATTTTTTAAAATGTCCACGAAATGTAGAGTATTATTTTTTAATTTTTTGTTTGATCCACGATTGAACGAATATTTCACTACTGATTTTGCTCCACTCGTCACCCAACTTCTCAGACCAACGAGCGAGTGTCTGGCGACCAAGACGACCATCTCAGCTGAATTTCTCAGTCGCAGGAACGTGCAAAACGTCCAATCATCTCGCTCTCTCTCTCTCTCTCTCTCTCTCTCTCTCTCTCTCTCCCCGGTTTATCACTCGTCGTGCACGCTACAAAGTCTCACGATGACGTATCACATCTGTCGTGCGTGGATTTGCCGTTCGCTCGGTGGCTAATCACGAATTTGACACATGTCAAAGGCGCGCGAGAGCGTCTTCCATATCACCGCGCTCTGCGTGTGGCGAGTGGTGGGAGGAGCCCCGAGGCCTCTTTCTCTTCCTCTATATTTCCATCGGCAACCGATTCAATTGTCTCATCATGGTGATTCGTTCTAACGAGCCGCAATCGAGTTAATATAAAATTTGACGTCGTGATATCGTGACCGAAGCGACCTTGAAGTGAAACTAACTCTTTTTTGCTCTGGCTGTGCGTTCAATCGAATTGTGCTTATGTTCTGCATTCTCTTGTGCATTTTACTTGTGTTTTTTTTTTCATATATCATTTATTTTTTCTCTCACTCGTTAATCCATGTGTGATTAATTAAATTGTGGAGCATTATTCTGTAATTTTGATCCAACTTGATTTCATTATTTTATTTGATATTTATTCGAACTCATAATTTGCATTATGATTATTCCGTGCTTCACATTTAACGTTTGTTTTGCCACGTTCTGTTTTTGTACTGACAATTTTACAAATTTTCAAATAGACTAAAATTAGGAAAAATTAAAATATTATTATGAAAATATAGAGTGAAACGTTTGCACTGAGCTGACTAAGAAAGTTGAAGGCTAACGATAAGTCAACGCAGCTCGTTTGTATGACGATACACTTAACGCGCTATCGCGTACGCATCTACATATCCTACTGAACGCGGATCACTTCCGTGCTCCGTAATGTGATTTCGTAATCGCGCATAAGTAAAACATGCATCTCGTTAACGCAGCTCGAACCTCCGGCTTTCCCGGTGCTCGGTTAATGTTCCTGGGGAGAGGAAAAAAACGAGAAAGATAGAAAGATAAGACACAGGTCAATGCTGCATAATCTTTTATAGAACGCGCCACGTGTCGGGGGCGAATTATCGTAATTAATTACAGATCTCCTTTCGTATTTTTAGTTCTGCACTTTGAACCTTGCGCGACTTCCGGCCAAATTTAAATCTTGCGAAAAATAGTTTGACAAGTGTGAAACTCAAATGAGCTAGAAAAAAATGGTTTTTCTAAATCTACTTTTTTATTATCTCATGTTTAATAATTTGATTACGATTTACTGCTTGTTATTTAATTAATAATATTTGCACTTCAATTTAAAAAAAAAAATCTTCTGCAGTGTATAAAAAATCGTCGCCCCTCGTTATTGCCCCAGTAAGAATCGACACTCGCGAAAAAATGGAAACCTGTAATCAACACGAGCATACGAACCTCAGGCATTCGAAGCCAAAGCGGTGGAGAGGAGAAGTGGAGAGGGGAATGTGGGTCGAGGTGGGACTTTCGTATCGGGGTAAGTGGGACGTTTGCGGCTGGTCTCCCGACATTCAGCGTACACTTGGGTTGTTTCGCCGTCCTCCAATTTTGCAACAAGCAGATATGGTAATGTGCTGTGTTCATGACGTAGGCACGAGAAAGGGGAGGCCCGGTCGCTCCTGTCGAAGAGACGCGTCTCGCGGGTACCGGTTTAAAGTGCACTTGGTGAAAAATTAGCCGCTCGACAGACGGACTCGCGCGCACGACTCATTCGCACCGGGGTCCGAAGGTCGAGAGTTCGAGAACTCAAGACGTCCACACCACGCGGTCACCCTTATCGTGCAACGTTTTGTCGAACGCGTCTCTCTATCTCTGCGGAACCTTTGCGTTGTGTATATCGTAATCGACATGTATAAATATATATATATTATTATTATTATTATTTATGTACGCATATAAATAAAAATAATGTATATAATAAATAAAAACTAGTTTTATTTATTTAAAGAAAAACAATTTTATGAATGAGACAATTATTAAAAATGAACCAAATTATTTGAAAAAAAAAGTTACATCGACCGCAGCTCAATTTCTGCTTTTCCTATGCATTTCCCACTCGAATATTCACGACTTCGACTTTCGACTTCGTATTAATGACTTGTGGGATGGGGATTCACGGAATAAAATTGATTTGCTTCCTCGTGAGAATCACCAGTAGTTGGATAACGTTTTTTTAAAGCACTTGTGCAATCGGTTAATTCCCGACCAGTGAGAAATTCCGATCGTCAGTGAAGTTTGGAAAAGTACCGCGCAGATTTCTGTGGCTCACCGAGACCAGGGAGTCAGGTGAGGAACAACGATAAATCGTCGCGTTTCGTTCTCGGTCGTGCAATGCACATCAATAATCTCCGCGTCACGAGTATATCACGGATGTTACGGATACCGCACAGTCGGAGGATTATGCATGCAGAAACCGGAATATGAATAGAAGAGGAACGATCGATTCTACCTCATTTCTTAATGGGAGTAAGTACACTGGCTTGTGATTTATTTTTGTGGGTCGCGGAATTGGAGCACGTGCCATTTTTTTTTGTAGAAACTTATTTGCCAATCATTTCGAAATATTTCAATTACTGTCAAATTAATTTGCAAATGTACGAATCTTTATAAAATTACTTTGCAAATATACAAATCTTTATAAAATTATTTTGCAAATATACAAATCTTTATCAAATTAATTCGCGAATATAGAAATCTTTATAAAATTAATTCGCAAATATACAAATATTTATAACATTATTTTGCAAATATACAAATCTTTATAAAATGACTTTGCAAATATTGGGAATGTTCTCGAATTATCTTGAAAACATTTTTAAAAATTAAAATGATTTGCAAGTAGAAAAAATTATTTACAACCTAATCCCAACCACTCGAATAATTCTCGCGACCTATCCCACACCCCCTCGCCTCAAAATAGCTGAGCCGTGGGCTCAAGAAACTAGGTATTATTTTTCATACTCGTTGAACGCGTAACCCGAGCGACCAAGCCTCATTGGAGGCCAACGGATCGTGATTGTCGCTGGCTCATTACTGGTGCAGCTACGATATCAATGCGCTCCGTGTCGACTGATGCGAAACGAGAAACCCACGCGTTCCAATGAGTGCGACGTCACACATGGCGCTTCGTGGAAAAGCTGGTCACACAAGATGAAAAAAAAAGAAAAAAAAATTCTTCACAATCGCGAACAAGTGGAACATTTTTCAATGAATTCCTCGTGAATTTAGGTGGACGACGATTGTACCGAGAAAAATTGTGAGTCGTAATTCGCCAATTGACACTGACAATGGACATCACGATCCTATGGAAAATTCTTCAGAAAAGACAAAGATCAGTTTTTAGACAAAGCGAATGACAAATGTATCTTCCTCAAGGCCTCATTTTCTACCTCTCGTTGGCCGTGCACGTTTCTGACGTCAGAGGCAACGGTGGAGACGCCGCTCGACGATTCTAAGCCGCGAAAACCAGCGATACGAGTAATTCGCGTGTACATCAGTGTTTTAATTACAAAAAAGTGCGAGCGCGGCGATGACTCGGTGCCTGGACGACGCGACCCTGGACCAATTTCTCAAATGTCAGTCATACTTAGATCATCAGCCGACGACTTTACTTTTGTTATTTAGAAAGTCACGAAGACTCGAAGATTCGCGGGACGATGATTCATGAATTACGAATAAATAATTTCTAAAAAAAAGATCATAATATTTAGTTTATAAAAAATAATAATTGATGTAATTTTAATTAGAAACATATTTTTGATAACTTCAATTCCTCAGTTAAAAAAAAAGTCAGTCAGTAATAATTGATAACGACTTTTTTTCCAAATCCATCACTAATCCCCAGCTTATCGCCAGTCGCAATATTTTTTCATTCAACAGCCGTTAATCCCCGCAAACGCCAATAATACTCAAGGCATAAAATAAGAATCAGCCATTTCTTTGCGACTTGACTATCACTTTACCGTTAAGTAAAATCATTATTCACTTAACTCGAGAGACCAGTGAGTAAAGTACAAAAAAAAACACGGATACATTTGTATTACCGGCTGTTATCTCTTTCTGTTTAAAACCTGAGCTAATTAGCCAGTGGCGCATTGAAATGCAAAATGTGCAACAATTATGCATGTTTTCAGCCCGGACACTAAATGTCGCGTTCTCGGCGAGTCCCAATCGTTCATCAAGGTCCTGGCGCATCGTCCTTGAACGCTCCTCATGGATCCTTCCAGTCGTCGCTGCCGCTCGACGCTCGTTTGGGCTGTAACGTCGGGCCCGGAAGTCGCTGTCGTCATCGGGTCGAGTGCGCTATAGACGCGGGACTCGCGTTCAAGCGCCTACGTCATTGAATATCACGCGATATGCCCGACGGGCGCGTGCGGGAAACGTCCTTCCACTCGGGCTCTCGGTGCGGCACCAGCGGTCGACAGGTATAATTTCATCGCGGCGCCCGTCGATTTCTTGTCACGGAAACTGCGGCAATTGCGGTTTTAGGTGGAGACAGAAAGAGAATGGCGGTTGGTACCGAATAAAAAAATGCATAATAATACTGGGTATTATTATGCATTTTTAATGCATAATATAATCCATAATATTATAATATAATGCATAATAATGCATATAATGCATTATAATGCATAATAATACTGGGTATTATTATGCATTTTTATATATAATATAATATATATAAAGATATTAGAATATTCTTATATATAAAAATATATATAAGAATAATATATCATGCATTCTTTGTATCGTAAGAAAAAGTATTAACAAATTGGCACGATTTTTTTTGTGCAGTGAATAAGTTATTTGAAAAATATTTCGTTGCCCCAATTTTTCTGAATTTAAGAAAAAAAGTATCCATAATAATTGCGCTCTGATACGCGAATGGCAATCCGTGTTATCACCTACGTTTTTTTTATTTTGCCGAAACGAATATCGAGAAATTGGGAAAAAGGTCTTTGAACTTCGTCTCGTATCAGTACTTGAACTCCAGCCGCGATTTGCAGCCGAGAAACCTTCGCGATATCCCAGCTGCGGGGCGGCATGTACGAATTAATTGACCGAGAGTGCGCCGCACAATTAAAAGCGTAATTCGATAAGCGTGAAATTCGTGAGCTTCGCTGCGAGTGCAAAAAGATTCAACTTTTTTCCTCCAGTCTTTTTTCCTTCAAACCTTCAAAATCCCAAAAGTTCACATTTTTCAGCTCAACAAAATCCCAAAGGTCAATTTTCAACCAATTTTTCTCCAAAGTCTCAGACCTTCGAAAATACAAAAGAATTCACGTTTTTCATCCCGTAAAAATTCCAAAGGTCGATCTTCGGTTGCTCGACAATTTCCTAAATACTCCAATTTTTCCTCACCACGAGTACAAAAAAATTCAACCATTTTTGCTGCAAAATATCAAACCCTCGATAATTCCAAAAACCCTCGTTTTTCACCTCGTAAAAATGCCAAAGGTCGATTTTCAATTTCCCGATAATTTCCCAAAAGCGCAGATTTTTCCTCACGACAAAAACGCTCGTCGATTGTAAATTCAACGTCAGAATTCGTGCGGCGGAAAAGAATGGCAAACATGTGGCCGGCCTGGTGCGTGGAATCTACACGTTCAGCGCGGTCGTTAGGATGCGGAAAGGCTGGGAAAAAAATAGAGAGGGGAGAGGAGTCGAAAGGGGGGCGCGCGGGCGGAGGAGGGAGGGGGGGATTTGATTCGAAGTCGGTGAAACGTGCGCCACGTGGAGCAACGTGGAACCTCGGGCGAGTTTCCTCTGTAACGAACGCACGGCGAACGGTATAAAATCACCGAACATTTCCATCGTCGGTGGCCGCGCCGCGCGTCCAGCTCGTCGGATTCTCCCGCAGGGGCAGCAGCAACTCGACTCATTATTCTCTTGCTTTTACGAGATATCCTAATAAATTGCTGCGTGTCAGAAGTGGCTGGCTCGTCTTTTCGTGCCCTTTGTCGAGTTAGGTGGCAATCAACGTTTTTGACGCGGTTAATACGCGCCACACGGACTTCGTGTCTGTGTGTGTGCGTTGGGTTTCAACTATTTGGCGCTGAATGTAATAGGTGTAACGGGGGACCACGTGTGTGGCGCGCCATAGACGCTCTTGGCTATAACCACGCTATCTGCGAGACTCCAGAAGATTCGCTGACGGATCGCAACGGCGGGAAAAAAATTCGGCATGGATTTTGCTTAACATCTGTCTTCTTATCATCATCATCATCATCATCATTATTATTATTTTAAATATTATTATTATTATTTGAACTTCAAAGTTTTTTTATCTCTTGCACAACCATCACTATTATCATTATTGTTATTATTATTATTATTTATTATTATTATTATTTGAACTTCAAAGTTTTTTTTATCTCTTGCACAACCATCACCATTATTATTATTGTTATTATTATTTATTATTATTATTTGAACTTTTCAAATAATAATAATTTCTTATTCGTTTTTTATTTCTTGCACAACCATCACTATTATTATTGTTGTTGTTATTATTATTATTATTAGTTAAAAAAACTGTAATATGTTTCGTTTTATGTGATAACGCCTATAATTTGATTTGTGCGATTGGCAAGAGAATTTTTGTTGTTAAGAGTTGAGGCAATTAAATCTAAATTTTGCCAAGAATTAAAATTTCCTGATTTGATTGAACGAATAATGAGATAAGTTTTCATCCAACAGTCGAGCGCAGAAATGTGGACCGGCGAACTCTCCCGCGCTCCCCTGTGCCCTACATAACCGCAGAACTGGAACCAGTCTTTCTCTATTGATTCGCGGGTGGCTCTGGGTCCGCTTTGTCAGAGAGCAGCTGAAAATACGGCGCGCGTTTTATATATATCTCGCGTTCCTTTGACCTCGAGGCCGCACGAAGCAAACAAAAATGCATCTTATGCAAAATTTGTTATTTCCGCGAAACAAGCGGCGACTGAAATAGAAAATAATAACTAATTTGTCGGAAAAAAACGATGTTTGTAATTATGGAAAAAATATCGGCGTGATAGGCACGTTTTTAGTTTCCACAAGCCGGGAAGCACTTCTTTTTTTTAATCGCACGAGCGACGGATTCGATATCAAGTGGTATCGGACACGTCTCGGCTGCGATAATCAAGATCGTCACCCCGCAGTCGGCAGTGATCTCGCGCACGCCCAATTAATCCGACCGAGCGTCGAGTGTGTATCCGTTCAGATAAGGCTCGCTCGGTTGGCGCGCTGTTGCGCAACCCGAGGCGTGTCTTTCGCGTGCGCGAAGGGCATTTCGGGACACGGGACACACGGAGCAACTGTAACGACGGTTTTCCAATTATCCGCATTGACGTTCTTCCGTTCTTGAACTCACTTTACGCAGTTCTACACACGTTACGCGATTAACGTTTCGTGTGTAATGATAATGATAATGACGATTATTATAATAATAGCAATAAGGAATCAATATTTTTATTTTCAGTTAAACGAAAATTCCAACTTTGACCCTATTGCTCCAAAAGGTAAAAAAACTAGTTTTCTCTCTCGCTGCCTTTTCACAGTTCTACACGTTACACCGTTTAACTCGTTTCGTGTCTTAAAATAATAATAACAATAATAATAATGAATCAATATTTCGGTTTTGAGACAACTGAAAATTATAACTGAACTCGTTATTTCAATAGGTCAAAACAAACTAGTTTTCTCTCTCTCTCTCTCTACCTTTTCCTTCGTTTACATTCAGTGTGTAAACACGAAGAGACGTTGAATTTGGTAACGATAAACATAACGTAACATTCGCCGATCCGAAGGGCAAAATATCTGATGTTGAATGGGTCGTGTATATACAGACGTTCCACGAGTGAAAGGAATTTTGGTCCCAACGCCCCCTGCCGCGAAAAAAATACAAGGAAATACACACTCGAGAGTCGAGTGAATCCCGTACCGTCACATAACCGACAATAAACGACGTCAGTGCGGATCGCGCAATCGATTATCTCCGGAAATAAGATTTCCGATTTCATCGATTGCCCACCGTCCTCGTGTGTCTCGACACAGACATATCGCCTCGTTCGCCCCGTGAGAGACGTAAAAAAAAACACGCCCGTGCCTCCAGACCGTTCGCCACTTGACACACTTCGGGCGGGAGTGGAACAATCTCCAAAGGAATGCGACGAAAGGAGAGCGAGAAATTTAACGTTCCCCGATACTACATTTCCGAGCCATTTATTATTATTATTATCATTCATTTCTTTTTAATTTAATTACAGTTCAGAACTTTTATAATAAAAATCTGGGATTTTTAAAGTTATCATTGTCATTATCATTATCATTATCATTACCATTACCATGATCATTTTTCCTTATTATTATTATTATTATTATTATTATTATTATTATTGTCCCAATTTTCTATTGAAGTAAATTTAATTTAAAATGGAGAAACTGAATGAAACTATCATTGCGGTAAATTTAGTTGTACCTAGTTCTTCGATAAAAATAAACGATACAACTGTTTTATCTTGTTGAACAAGTTGTGCATGTGCGGCTGTGTATGTCGGTTCTCGAGATAAGATTCGCCGAGCGACAAGAGACCAGAGCGCGGAGGAGCTGAGAGGCGCGAGGCGTCGAACCACGAGTCCTCTCGGGCGGGCAACTCTGAAATAGTTTGTTACGCGAGCAAAGAAGGTCGGGCCGCGTCGATGCCGTTAGGTAATGCTCCGCGAGCCGTTTATAAAGTCAGGTGGAGATTATTACACGCCCCGAGAGTCATTCGATCGATATTCAGATACATGAATAATTTTGGCATTTTTTCCATCCCTCATTGATTTGCAACTAAGAATTTGGAACTCGTAACAACAGACATTATAATAAGATTTACAAAAAAAAAAAAATTGGAAAAGTCGGTTATTAAAAGTGAAGAAAACGTGATGACCGTAAAAAAAATATTCTAACGTAGTAACGCAAATTTGAAGTCAAAAATATATTCCATTCAACTTTCGATGCTTTTGATTCCGCCTAATCTTCCGTCCCGATGACTTTGCAGAATGCAGAGGTCAGACACGAAGAAGTCGTCGATCGATCGATATTCAAATACACGAATTTATTTATTTATTTTTTGCCTCCCTTATCAGTTCGCAAATAAAAATTAGGGCAACGAGCATTTTAATAAGATAAAAAAATAATTCGGAAAAATAGCTTGTCAAAAAAAAAATATATATATATATTCTGACGTAACAACGAAAATTTGAAGTAAAAAAAAAATTCTCCATTCAAGTCTCGATGCTTTTGATTCCGCTTGATCTTCCATCCCGGTGACTTTGCAGAATGCAGAGGTCAGACGCGAAGAAGTTGTCGGTCGATCGATATTCAGATACACGAATTATTGTTTTTTTTCTCCCTCATCAGCTCGCGAATAAAAATTAGGGCAACGACCATTATAATAAGATTTTGAAAAAATCGGTAAAATTACTTGTCAAAAATTAAAAAAAAAAAACGTAAAAAATATTCCGACGTAACAACGAAAATTTAAAGTAAAAAAAAATTCTCCATTCAAGTCTCGATGCTTTCGATTCCGCTTGATCTTCCATCCCGGTGACTTTGCAGAATGCAGAGGTCAGACGCGAAGAAGTCGTCGGTCGATCGATATTCAGATACACGAATTATTGTTTTTTTTTCTCCCTCATCAGCTCGCAAATAAAAATGAGGGCAACGACCATTATAAAAAGATTTTTAAAAATCGGTAAAATTAGTCGTCAAAAATGGAGAAAACGTAAAAAAATATCCTGACGTAACAACGAAAATTTGAAGTGGAAAAAAAAAATTCTCCATTCAAGTCTCGATGCTTTCGATTCCGCTTGATCTTCCATCCCGGTGACTTTGCAGAATGCAGAGGTCAGACGCGAAGAAGGTCGAGTTCTTGGCTCGCATTCGGTCCCGACAACCCCTGATGCTCGCCGTCAAGGTCGAACGTGTGACCCCCTCCCGATATTCGCGCCGATCGCGCTCGCAGTCGGGCGCGTATCAATAATAAAGACACGGCCGCATCCTCGACACGTAAGGGAGGTCAGGACGGAGCGTCGGGCGCGAGACGCGAATAGGCCACGAGGCGCGCGGGTCGTCTGGTAAAGTAGAGTAGCGTAGTATTAGTCGATAATGTGGATCACGAGAGTGGAACAGTTTTTGCGCTCTTGAAGCCCCGCGACGCTAATATTAGAACGCGCCTTGCCAAACAGGCTCGCGCGGTTTTCGTTCAATGAACGTCCGACTAAAAATGTATATTTTGCACCCGACTCCGTTCGACCGCTCTCGCCGAGTCCAAGGAACTCGACTCTTCCCGAAACACATTTTTTGCTCCGTCCATTCGAGTTAAAAAAAAAAAAGTTCGTGAATACTACGAACATTAATTTTGAGTAATAATAGTAATAAATATATTTTGTAAATGTCAAGTGCCAAACAGGTTCGCTGGATTTTCGTTCAATGAACGTCGGACTAAAAATGTATATTTTGCACCCGACTCTGATCGACCAAGTCCGAGGAACTCGACTCTTCCTAATACATTTTTTTTATCGTTTCATGTATCAGAAAAAAATAACGACATCGCGAATACTGTAAACATTAATTTGGTACAATAATGATAAATATATTTTGTAAATGTCGAATACCCCGACCAACAGCAACGTACACGACGTTCAGTCACCGAATTAAATTTCGTTTATAAATGTTTATTTCGAGAGACGATAAAATATTCGCGATTGGCCCGCGTAAGTCGAAAGCGAACGGGTTTCGTCGGTGAACGAACGAGATTTCGCAGGAGGATAATTCTGGCCGCCGCGCTTTGTTAATTCGTCGTGTAAAAAAAAAGGTCAGTGACGCTGCGTCACCTTGAAAATCGCGCTCGAAAGTTGCGCAACGCGTGCGGTGGGTTCGTTTAGCGTTGATGTTATGATTGTTGGCACGTTTGTGTCCTTTTTTTCTGTCGACAAACGTACAACAGATGCCTCAGATAAAAAAAATATATATATATAAAATAAACATAACAAATGAAAAAAAGATGAATGAAACAATTTGTAAATGAAGCGAATATTGATACAATTACTGATTGTCTGCGCAAATTATTAATAAAGAAAAAAAGAAAAAATGGTACAATTATTGGCACTGCACAATTACAGACGTTGGCACATTTGTGTCCTCGTTGCTCATATGAAACGGTCGAGAAGTTTTGAATGAAGTGAAAAGTGATACAATTATTGGCCCTGTAGAATGACAGTTGTTGGCACATTTGTGTCCTAGTTGGTCTTATGAAAGGGTCGACAAATTTTGAATGAAGCAAAGAGTGATGCAATTATTGGCACTCTACAATTACAGATGTTGGCACATTTGTGTCCCTGTTGCTCTTATGAAACGGCTGAAAATTGCCTCGTGAAAAAAAAAATTGCCATTATTCACTGCAGAATCGCCGCAGTCGGGAGAATCTGCGCCTGTTAAGCGGTGCTCCACCCCTTTCTCACACGCGCTCGATGCACGAGAAACGCGGTGAGATCAACGACAAGACTTAATTATCTCTGAACGCTCGCGGAACGCACAGCGAGAGGTACTGATTAATTGGCTTGCTCTCTGCTCGGCGAAACCACGGAGAGCCTCGACGATAAGACGATTAGCCGCCTCGAATTCGCATTTTCTGCACTCGCCGCAGCAGGCGTTGCGTAATCATTGACATTCGTCGGACTGATGGCTTTACAATTATTGACAGTCGGACTATCACGAGAATTTTTTTTTATAACAGAATTTTTTTTTCACCTCCGCAAAGGTGAAAAAAAATGTTGGTCGACATTTTTATAGCTGAAAGAATCGAAGCTCTGAGCCAATTTCGAAATGTTTGAATTATTATTAATATTATTATTATTATTATTATTATAATTATTATTATTTGTTTCTTTTATTGGATATTCCTCAGAACGCCAGAAATGTTTTAATTATTTTTATCGTTATTAGTTTTTTTTAGTTCGCTGTCGTGGTAAACCACGAAATGGATTTTCCGATGCCCGAAGATTTCGAGATTTCTGTATGCATCGTAAAACGCCTGGCAAACGACCACGAAAAACGCAGCAATTCAGGTTGCTCAGTGCCGACAGCAACCGCAGAGCTACGTAAGACGATTATCGGCCTCGAACTCGCGTTTTCTGCATTCGCGGATTCCGCATTACGTAATGATTGACAGTTGGTCTGTCACGAGAGCGCATGAACCGCCGAGCCGAGCGGCACGCGGGATCAATTTCCGACCCTCGAGGCGCTTGCCGCTTTTTTTCCTCCACGATGACGTTCAACGTTCTTCTTATCCCGCGAAAGATTTTCCGAAATTTTCCACGAGCCTCCTGGTTGGCCCTCGCGATGACCCGAAAAAAATCACGCATAAAAAAATGATCAACCCAAACCAAAATAAATATTAACAAAAATCTGCATTCTCAAAAAAAAACCACAAAATAATGGACTCGAATCCGCGTTTCTTTTTATCCGCATCAGTTACGCTATTATTGACGTTGGTCGGTCAATCCTCGCGAGAGACCCAATTTTTTCTCCCCCGCCCGAGTGAATTTTCGTAAACTTCGGAATTTTCCCCCTCGGAGCTTTCCTATTGGCCACCGCGACAATCGCGCGTGGGGCGTGTGAAGCACAGCGCGACGCGTGAAGTGCGAAAAAATCTGGCACGGAACCACGAAGATGCAAATTTTCCACGAGCCTCCTGGTTGGCCCCCGCGATGACCCGAAAAAAATCACGCATAAAAAAATTATCAACCCAAAACAAAATAAATATCAGCAAAAATCTGCATTCTCAAAAAAAACCCACAAAATAATGGACTCGAAACCGCGTTTCTTTTTCTCCACGTCAGTTACGCAATTATTGACAGTCGATCGATCAACCCAATTTTTCTCGCGAGAGACCCAATTTTTTTCTCCCCGCCCGAGTGAATTTTCGTAAACTTCGGAATTTCCCCCCTCGGAGCTCTCCCATTGGCCGCCGCGACAATCGCGCGTGGTGGGCGTGTGAAGCGCAGCGCGACGCGTGAAGTGCGAAAAAATCTGGCAAGGAACCGCGAAGATGCACACAAAATTAGCTCGGGTAACGCTGGATCGGGCCCGGCCCATTTCACCCCGGGCAGCCCGCGCTGGCCGCTCAGGCAACGCGCGCGGGCTATGCACGCGCTACGGTGTTTGCCCGAGTGACTCCGGTCGATAAGAGCGACTTTCAGCGCGCCACGTACGTCGAGGCGTCGTGCCTGGTTGCCCGGACGGCGACCGGACTGCTGGAGTCCTCGTCTCGCAGCCCCCGAGAAAAAGCGCCCGTTCGGACAGCTCGGCGGCACCGCCGAGAGGCGCCGCGGCCACGAAATTCCCGAGTTTTCGGCTCCGCCGCGCGTCCCGCGCCACGAGCTTCCCGAGTCGCACCGGCCAAAGTTCGGGAGACACTCGACGTGTTTGGCGCGAGCGAATATTTCCGTGTCGACGAAGCCCGCACACGCAGCACGTTCGAAATCTCCAGTCGGCCGGAAGGCGGATACACGCGATCCGCGTACTCGTCGCACTCGGGTGTGTTCGAATACCGCGACTCCGCGATTGGTCGAGTACCTTTCCGCGTTGGCTGCGGGTTTCTCACCTATATTCGCCTATTCTCCGATTGGTCGGCCCGACTCGTCTACGCTCGATGCCCGAAAATGAGGGGTTTTCGCGTGTGTGTTAGGTGTCTTTTTTTTTGTTTTGTTTTGTCGTTGTTTCTGTTGTTTCTCCCGGTTTCGTCTCACTCACCTGCACTTCCAAACAACGCGCTGCGCTCAAACGAAATAATGCCATCGTCGGTGTTTTTTTTTAGTATCCCTCGTTCGATATGCAAAACGTTATACAATCCCTGATGTGCCTCGTTGCAGTGTATTATACCGAACCAACCGAACGCGCGAAGCTCTGGCGCCCAACTCGAGCTCGTTGCCGCACACCCGAGGCTCTCGACGTCCACCTCCCGTGCGATCGCGACCCTCTCCTTCTCCCTCGGCTCTGCGCATGCGCGCCCTCGCGCGACTGACTCTCTTTTTCGCCGAACCTCTCGCGGCACGCACGGTGGGAAGGTCGGGCACGCGCGGCTTCACCGTTCGCGAGTCTCTCGCGCACCTTCGGTGTTTCGAAGGAGGTTCGCTCCGCTTCGAAACTTTTCACGCGGTTTTCTCGAACCACGATTTACGGATAAATTTGCGAGTCACGTGGTTCAATGCAGAAATGTGGCACGGATTGAAACCCGGGATTGGGATGCGGGAGAAAAATTTCCACGAGAAATGGGGTGGAAATTTTTAGCTGCGTCGCTATGTTTCTCTGTCGCTCTCGTTGGTCTGTGGACCAGACTGGTCACGTGAGTCGAGTCTGTTTTTAAGGTGATGAAAAACGCGCTATAGGCGCTGCTTTCTCGCACCGACGCGAGCGCCATTAGCTCTGTCTCGCTCGCACTTATTCGAGTTTCATGTCGCTTTGAGGTGGATCGAATAATTGGGACGAGCCAGCTGGTCGAAAGAGGATCATTGTTTATTTGATTTTATTTGGTTGTAATTACGGAATGAAGTAACTAGGCGATAATTTTTTGTATAATGAAAGATATGTTTTATTCAATTATTCACACGTTTGTGTACAGAATGAGATAAACCAGTTGCGATTGTCATGGAGAAGCGACTAACGGCCTTTTTCTTGATTACTTGAATAGTTTCCTGCAAACATCCAGTGCTACGGAGGCTCTGAAACGAAAACGAGGGTTTCGCACTTTCCAATTTTCAGCTGCAATTATTCCACACCCGAACCTACCTGTTCAAAGTGAAAAGGTGAAATCCGCAGGCAGCGCCGCTCTCAAAAATCTCCTTTATCAACTTTCTAGCCAGCGCGATACCGTAAGCGCGGACTGCGTCGTCGTCGTCCCTCATTGGCTGCAGATCCTCCATCAGTCCGTGGGGAATTTTCACACTGCACAATTCGGCCATTCGCTGCAGCGACTTGTAATTGGGTATGGGAAATATGCCGGGAATTATGGGAACCGTGATGCCCAGACTTCGGCAATTCTTTACGAAATTTATGAACACCTCGGACTCGAAGAAGATTTGCGTTATTATGAAATCGGCACCTGCGTCCACCTACAGATACAGAAGATCCGACTTTCGTATTACTTATTTTTATTTTATGATTATTATTATTATTATTATTATTATTATTATTATTATTATTATTATTATTATTATTATTATTATTATTATTATTATTATTATTATTATTATTATTATTATTATTAATTGAAAAAGTCAAACTTTTTCCTTCAGATGCGTCAAATCCATCTCTCTCGAGGTCGACTCCGGATGCATTTGCGGATATCCCGCGACGCAGATGTTGAACTTCGAATTGTACCGCTTTCGCACGAATCTGACCAAGTCCGCGGCGTGCGCGAAATCTCCGCCGTCCGCGCATCCGTCTGCGCATCATTGTTGCATCTTTAATCTCTCGCGTGGCCGATCGATTGAAGAATTGCAACGGAAATGCTTACCACCTCGCAGCACGAATATATTCGTCTTTCCCTGCGCGATGACGTCATCCAAGATGCGCACGACCTCCGCCTCCCGCAATTTTTTCGCCGCTACGTGCAGCAACGTGTTGTTCGGGAAATCCCGTAGGATCTCGACGGGAAGATAATTCCGATTGGTTGGGCCATTGTCGTGCCAGGTCAGAGCGTAAAACAGGGGGGACGAGTGTCGATTGACTTCTGCAAAAAATCTGCGCCCGAGGGATCGAAAAAAAAAAAAAAAAATCAAAACAAGCGAAAAACTGCGTTGCACACGCACGACAATAAATATGTAAACGACGCGTGCGTCGTGTGTCTCGACTGACCTCTCGTAAACTTCCTTATCGTCTCTCTTACTGGGAAACAGCTCAACGCTGAAGAATTTTTCTCTCTTGCGTTCTCGGTCTTCGATCCAGCTACCGATATTAACGATTTCGCGCGGCGACGAATCAACTTCGTCGCCGATTTCGCTGTGCGTTTCGTCGACTCGCACTGGGGTGGAAATCGCCTCCTCAGCGATCCCTTCGTTATCGCCCACGAGATGCCTCATAGAGTGCGCGGAGAAAACTGTTGACTCGACGAAAACTAAATGGATCCAACGGTCATTATTTATTCGGGATTGACCGTTGCGTAACTCTGGAGATAAAGCGATTCCGTTTTGCGTCGATTTTCGTTGCATGACCTGCGCGTCGATGTTCGCGCGAGAACACAACCTAAAAAAAAATGGTCGAAGGGCTTTTTCGAAGAGCATCTTGGGCTTTCTCGAACCCGAAACCAGTTTTTCTTTGTCATAGACGACTGGAGAATCAGCGACGCTGATTGGTCACAGCTGAACGGACGAATTTCATTCTTCAACGTCAATGTGAACTATAGTCCTACAGTGACTATAACAACGAATGACTATTACCCTCGCCGTAGTCGCTATCACAGACTAGCAATAGTCACTGCACTGCAAAAGATAACACATTAGTCATTCTAAATTACGTGCAACAACATCGGTCACTGTGTCACCAAGCCTATCGGTGACTATTTCGCCGATAAAGTCGGACCACAAATATAAAAGCAGCGCTCTAGGGTAGAAGTACCATTTGTGGCCATTTTCACTGTAATTAATTTTTAATATTTATTTTCCCATATTCGATTGCTGGTACCTCGAAAGTATTCATACAAATCGATAAGATTGTGAAGCCCATTTTTGTTTCATTTAACAACATAAACAATTAAATCCTTTTAAACTTGGTGGTCACAATCGGACCAAAGGTGGCCAAAAACGGTACTTCTACTCTACCCTCGTGGCCGGCCTCGTGCGTCTTCGGGAATATTCGGCGAGATTCGTCGCCGCTCGTGCGCGATCCCCGGTTCGTCGTCCGGTCCAATTCCGGGCGTTCCTCCGTTCCGTTCCTGCTGCTTCTGCTTCGAGCGAGAAAACGCGTGTGCACGTGAGTGGCATAGACTCTCGTCTCGCGTCGACCGAGAAGCACGGAGCGTGTTACTCCCCGTACCGTGCGCAAGATCGAGCAGCACCTCGTGCGTCTCGTGGGCCATCGATCTTCAAGTGTTTCGGCTCGTGCGACGAGTCACCCGTGATGTCGTGGTTACTGGGTTATCGAAATGCACAGCCACCCCCGGATTTCGGGCAATACGCTCAGCCGCCACCGGCTTCGGGATCCGGAGGTGCAGCCGGCGGCGCCGGCGGCGGCGGCGGCGATCAGCCGCCCTCCAGGAACATCACCAAGTCACAAATGGATGCCTACAGGTTTGACTCGAGCGCGCTCGAACGAGCCGCGGCCGCCGCTAAGGAACTTGAGAAATCAGGTAAACCTCTATTTTTCTCGGTTTTACGCGAATTTTCTGTCACCCGGCTCGCGCGTTATGTAATATTACGTAAGCCCCGCTGGGCCCTCGTTGCCCCGCGAGGTTAGGAACGCGCGAGCAGCGCGGCGGCCGCCTGCCTGTCGCGCGGGGCGCGCTAGACGCAACGATGGATGATGCAACGCGCTCATCATCGTCGATTGTATGAATGAAATTTCGCGAATATTCGCGTTGTCATGCCGCGAGAGTGTCGCGATTGGCATGAGGATCTCGAGATGATGCTGGGATGGTGCGGCTGCTGTGGCGTTTATTGTTTTTTTAGGGTGATATAGCGAATTGCAGATGGGATGATTTGATGCTTGAGTATGGATGCTTCTAGAGGTTTCATGGTAATTCAGAGGCTGATTGTGGGCTGATTTTGATTGGAACTTTTTTTTTTTGGAGCTGAAAATTTATCGAAACATCAATTGGAGCTCATATTTCTGGGGTTTTGAATTTTACATATTTTAGAGGTTTTGATTTAAATTGATTTTTTTTTAGATACAGAGAATTTAATTTTTTTGAGCAACCCCTTAATTTTTTATAATAAAAAAATGAGATTTTTGTGTATGTAATTTTGTCTTAACGTCACCCTGAATTTTTCAGCTCACGCTAGTCAAGCCCTGGAGCTCTCCAAGCTGCAGGAGGCTACGCGGCAGGCAGAGATGCAGAAGGAGCTGAAGAAGTATGAAGCAGCCATCGAGGAGATGAAGGTGGAGCAGAAGCGCGTGGACGGCGACGAGCGTCGAAAAACGATGCAGGAGGAGACAAAGCAGCACCAGATGCGGGCGCAGTACCAGGACCAGTTGGCGCGAAAGCGTTACGACGAGCAGCTGGTCCAGCAGCAGAAGATGAACGACGAGAATCTCCGGCGTCAGGAGGACTCCGTGGCGAAGCAGGAGGCCATGAGAAAAGCGACGATAGAGCACGAGATGGAGCTGAGACACAAGAACGAGATGAGAAAGTTGGAGGCGGAGCTGCGAGCCAAAGCCAAAGTCGATCGGGAGAATCAGGATCTGAATTTGGAGAAGATCCGTCTGAAGGCCTCGGAGAAGCGCGTGACCGTCTTGGAGTCCATAAAAACCGCGGGTTCGGTCTTGGGTTCCGGGGCGACGGCTTTGCTGCAGGACTGGGACAAGATAATCGCGGCTGCCGGCGGTTTGTCTCTCCTGGCCTTCGGTGTTTACACTGCCAAAGGATCCACGGGCGTGGCCGCTCGTTACATCGAGGCCCGACTCGGGAAACCCTCGCTCGTTCGCGAGACCTCGCGATTCTCCGTCCTCGACACGATAAAACATCCGATCGAGACGGTGAAGAAGCTCCGCGAGAAGCACACGGACGCACTCTCGGGCGTTGTTCTCGCGCCGAAGCTCGAGGAACGCCTGCGGGACGTCGCGATAGCGACGAAAAACACGAAGCACAATCGCGGCATGTACAGAAATATTTTGATGCACGGTCCGCCGGGAACGGGGAAAACTATGTTCGCGAAAAAGCTCGCCCAACACTCGGGCATGGACTACGCGATTCTCACGGGCGGGGATCTCTCGCCTCTGGGTCGCGACGGAGTCACGGCCATTCACAAAGTATTCGACTGGGCTTCGACCTCGCGCAAGGGGCTTCTGCTCTTCATCGACGAGGCCGACGCTTTCCTGAGGAAAAGATCGAGCGAGCATATTTCCGAGGATCTGCGAGCGATGCTCAACGCTTTTCTCTACAGGACCGGCGAGCAGAGCAACAAATTTATGCTCGTTCTCGCGTCGAACACGCCCGAGCAATTCGATTGGGCGGTCAACGATCGTCTCGACGAGATGGTGGAATTCACGCTGCCCGGGCGCGAGGAGCGCGAGCGTCTCGTTCGTCTGTACTTCGATAAATTTGTTCTTCAACCCGCCACCGAGGGCAAACGACGACTGAAGGTCGCGCAGTTCGACTACAGCGCGCTTTGCAGCAGAATGGCCGAGCTGACCGAGGGAATGTCCGGACGTGAATTGTCGAAACTCGGGGTTGCCTGGCAGGCGGCTGCTTACGCGTCCGAGGACGGCGTTCTCACGGAACAGATGGTCATCGATAGGTGCATGGAGGCCGTCAAGCAACACAGGCAAAAGGTTGGACGATCATTTCGCGATCTGCCGTCAATTACTTTTTATTTGTGGAAATCGTTTAATTTTTTTTTTTTTTGGGAAATTGTTTAATTTTTTTTTTTTTTTGGAAATTGTTTAATTTTCTGTTTTTTTTGGGAAATTGTTTAATTTTTTATTTTTTTTTAAATGATTAATTTTTTTTGTGGAATTAAGTTGAAGTTTCATTGAATTTTTAGTGAAACTTCAATGAAATTTATTTACAACTTTTATGGAGTTTTTATGGACGAAGCTAAGATGAAATTTCATTGAAATTTGTACGCTAAGAACAAAATTAATACCTTGAAATTTGCGTTTCAGGTGCAATGGCAGAGCGAGCAGGAACGACAGGAATCGAAGTCGATTTACGCCGGCGAAAACGAGACGAAGCCGACGAAGACGACGAAGCCGCTAGCGATAGAGCCGGCACCGCCGTCCGACAGACCGCTAGCCACTGCCTGAGCACAGTTTTCGTGACAACGTTAGTCACGCGTTAATTGAACCGAAGCACGAAAATATTGAACTGATCGGTGAGACAAAGTACAACTGCTTAAGCGCCCGCGGAAAAGAAAACCCCGACGATCCGTGCGCGCCGTCGTTCTAACGTGTAAAAACTAGACACACTCGTATGTATAAAAAGAACAACAACAAAAAGAGTACATAAGACAACACAAAAAAGAGCAACAACGACACAAAGTCGGGAACGTTAACGATCACAAATTAGAGAGAGAATTGAAAGCAAAAAATGTTAATTCCATTACTGTAAGTAGACTGCGTAATTCAATTTTTTTTCTCATGCCGTTTATCGGAAGCCGAGAGACTTCGCGATATTCTCGAATGTTTAATATGAGTTACCTCAGGGAAATATTAATTAAGTCATACGCAAACTGTGAGTTTTCCCGTGCGACTTGAAAAATCGCTGCATTTAGTCGCATTTTCGGGAAAGATGAGTAAAAGAAAAAAAGTTCCAAAAGCAGTTGGAATACCGCGTGTAACGAAACTGTTGTTGACTTAGTTGTGAATCAGCATTGTACATAAGACTATTACAATGAAATATTTTATCACCACGCTTCCGTATGTTTTTTTTCTTTCTTTTTTATGTAAACATAAAGCAGTTAATAAAATATGTATTTGTTTGAAAGAAAGGAGTCAGCCGTTTGTACGTTTTTTCTCTTCTTTATCTTTCACAGGACGATTTATTTCATACAATATACATGATACAATCTTCTTATCGATCTCTACCATATGCGAATTCCTTACGTGTAAATAGAAACTATTAAATCTTTAGAAAAAAAAAAAGAATCTCCCTAACGTAAAACATTATCCTGCCTTCAGTTTTTTATTTTATTATTAATATTATCATTATTTCATAGTATTACAGTATCGGTAAGCATCACAAGTTATAAAATTCTACGTGAATGTTTGTCCACATTTTACAGTCTCTCATTGGTTCGGTCGCGAAAGGCACTTTTGGTACGAGGTAAAAAAATAGTCCACACTCGCTGCGATCGGAGCTGTCGTTCGGTAACTAACGGAAACGCGGAGAGAGATCGTGTTGCGCAGCAAATTCACAAACGCGAAAGAGTTTTCGTTTTCATAGCGCGATGTTTAAATACTAGAGCGACTTAGTTGTCAAGTGGTGGGAAGATACGTTGAACGATTTTTGAGCGATTCGAGCTGCACCACAGATTTCGTACTTTATAGCGAACGGCCGCGAGACAACGAATCACGACATCAAAAAAATATGTTCGGCCGCTGTCTCGCGACCCGCAAACGTTGCTCGATGATGAGTTATATCTATATATATATTTATCAAATAATGCTAAAACATAGTCGAAAAAAAAAAATAAATGGTAAATCACTATACTACAATCGTGTACAGGCACAGAGCGAATAAACCTCTGCAAAGGAAAAAAATAGTTAGTTCTCGCACAGCCCGGTTAATCCATTAAATCGTTAATTATTATTCGCGTTAATTCATGAGCATGTTTATGTACAAAAAAAGAGCAAAAAAAGAAAGGAACCAGAGCGAAGTGATCGCTGACCAGTGTCGTCTGGCGCCGTTTCGAATTCTCCCAGTTAAATGCATCGAGTGGTGTGAACACAGTTTTCGTAATACGTGGTCAATGAATCTTAAAGTTATATATCGTGATGGTTCGAAAAATAATTTGTTAGTCTATCATTTCATTCTATAAAGTAAAAAAAAAAACGAAATAAAGAGTTAAGTTTCAGTCTGGGCGGACGAGGAATTCATTTTGGTGTTTTTGCACTTGGCGAAATCGCGGGCCGAATCGAGCGCGTCCGTCCTAAAATCCCGTGCCTCTTTTGCAACTGAGTATATTTTAATTACAATAACATTTTTTTATATTTCTCAATCTCTAACGCGAAGTCCCCAGATGCTGGTCCTTCGCACGCCGACCGTCGGTCGGGCCACCGAGCTGTATAGGAACTTGTTGATCTCCGTGCCGCGGCAGTCGGTTCGCAGCGAACCCAATATCGGCTCGGTCATCAGGCCGAAAACGTCCAAGTACAATAACGATGGCATGTAAGCCAGTCTCAAATACGACGACATTGGGATACTGTAGCAGCGACTCAACGACAGATGCTCCAGCTTCCCGAGAGTCAGGAGGCTGTGAACCGTGTTCATCGTCAGTAACGTGCAGTCGCTTAAATCTAATTCCACGACGTCCGGACACGATTTCACCAGCTCCTTCACGTCTGAAAACCAAAGAATTTTACATTTAGTGGTGCTTCCCAAAGAACCCTAATTTTGCACTACAAAAAATCTATTTGCGATTTAATTAAGCATTGAACATTTTGAACAAAGTATAGTAATCACACGCGCTGGCGCGCGTGCCTGAATAACTTTTCGCCAAAATCGACCTCGGAAATTTTTCTTTTCGAAATATCGACTTTTAACCTATACCATCGTTCTCAAGTCGCATATGCTACCCCTAAAAACACTGGTTATTAACCATTTTTAATCGATTTTGAAAAAAATATTTTTTTGGCGACAAATTGTTTTTTTTTCTGTCAGAAATCGTAGAACCGGCCCCGGACCGAAAATCGCCAAAATCGACCTCAATTTTTTTTCTTTTCAAAATATCGACTTTTAACCTATACCATCATTCTCAAGTCGCATATTCTACCCCCGAAAACACTGGTTATTAACCTTTTTTAATCGATTTTGAAAAAAATATTTTTTTGGCCACGAAAAAAATATTTTTTCTGTCAGAAATCGTAGATCCGGCCCCGGACCGAAAATCGCCAAAATCGACCTCAATTTTTTTTCTTTTCAAAATATCGACTTTTAACCTATACCATCATTCTCAAGTCGCATATTCTACCCCCGAAAACACTGGTTTTAACCTTTTTTAATCGATTTGGAAAAAAATATTTTTTTGGCGATGAAAAAAATATTTTTTCTGTCAGAAATCGTAGATCCGGCTCCGGACCGAAAATCGCCAAAATCGACCTCGGAAATTTTTATTTCAAAATATCACCTATAATAGGTTAATCAATTTTGCGCTGCTCCGCTCTTATAAAGCTTTAAAAGGTTACGGGTGCAGCCCTGCCTGTCCTCTTATCAAATTTTTCAAATTTTACACCAAACAAATTTTGTTTATCATGGACTTTCCTGGCAACGAATCACAGCTCTAATAGTTTGCTAACAATGCTTTCCGTGACTCATGAACTTTTTAAAACAGGCATAAACAATTTTAGCAGTGCGTAAATTTTGTTTTTGTATCAAATTTACCGTCGTCTGTGATGGTTCTCCTGCATCCGGCGATATTCAATCGAGTTATCGATCTCGGTAGTGATATACAAAGCACGGCCATCGCTTGAGAATCCAGCGAGCACCAAGACATGTTGAGGGAATTTAAGCTGGAAAGTGGTAAATAAGTGGTAAATAAAAATTCAAGAAAAAGTCGGATTAACGAGTAACGCTATAAAAGCAGAAACATAATTGGCATTCAATTAATAATGAAAACTTGTAAAAATCGGTACCTCTTGAGTTTCGTAAGATCGTCGACGCAATTGACGTTGATTCCGTCGCACATCGCGAGATTGAGGACGGTGAGATCAGAATTTCGGCTTATGGCCATACAACACGCCTCGTTGAGGGTGCATCTTTCGAGGGACAATTTTTTCAGGAATCTGCACTGAAACAGAAGCGCGGCCAAGCCGTCGGGCGAGATAACAGCCATGGAGAGATCGAGGTACTGAAGTTTGCTGACGTAGCCGTCGGCGAGAACGTCCGAGAACGGCTGAAACTCCGAGTCGTCCGCGAGGCCGTTCGAGTGCGGTTGAAACACCGGATCGGCTATCTCGGCTTGTGCTAATCGAAGAATCTGCACGCCGCGCGGTATTATGTGCCCCAAAGTTCCCTCGATCAGGACTTTACCACCGAGATCCAGTCGCGTCCAGAGCGCCTCGTCCCGAGCTATTTGGCACCATCTTTTGCAAACCAGCATCGAACGCACCTGGAATTAACGTCGGTTTTTATCTTTTTTCACCGCAGAGACTACATCGCTGTTACTTTAAATTATTAAGATTATATCTCACCAAACATTTCTTCGGCAGCCACTTTAATATCGACAAGATCATTTCGTCCGACAATTTGTTAAATTTATCTTCTCCCGTGAACGACGGCTTTTTCTTTCGCCTGTACAGGTAGAAATGATCGATGCCGCTTCTGTCGGCGGTCGAGATCGAGTCGTCCTTCGTGAAACTTTGTTTCCCGTCGGGAAAGGATTCGGCCTCGACTCTCGAGGCGTAACCGGACTCGTTGGCCATCGTACTGTAAACCGCTTGATCCTCGAGATCGAAGGGATCCTGCTCCAACCTTTGATACATATTTACGCCCGTTATTAATTTGTTACTTGCAACGACCGATTGAGACTTCACTCAATCGCATAAGTATAATTAAATCGATAAGTATAATTAAATCAATACGTATAATTAAATCAATAAGTATAATTAAATCAATAAGTATAATTAAATCGATAAGTATAATTAAATCAATAAGTATAATTAAATAGTTATGCTAAGAGTAAAAAAAAAATCTGTTTCCATTGATAACAGAAATGAAACATTTTTTTAAATCTAAAATCCGTTAAATCCTATTTTATTACACTTTCCAGCTACAATGTTTGATTTGAGAAAAAAAATCTCCTGTCTCAATTTCAAACATTAAGCTGCCATAAAATGTAAATATTAAAATATTTGTCGGTAAAAAAATTAAGATTTAGCATCTCACCTATCCAGTTTGGCAGCCTCGAAGCTCGATCCTCTGTAGATCGCATCCTGTCCCACCACATCAATGTTCTCTCGCTCTGGAATTTGTCTACTGCTCTCCGAACTGGTGGGAGATATTGTGCACTCCTGGGACTGCAATTTCTTGATACTCTCGCAGCTGGCCTCCTCATCCTCCAGCATACTCACTCCCATGTCTTCCATAATCTCCGGCTCCACGAGACTCGTGTCCCCTGGACAGGTCCATCTTGCCCCGTTTTTCGAGGCGCTGTTCAATGTACTGTTCAAATTGTTGTTGCAGCCGTCATCCAGGCGCATTCGTTTACTGAAACAAACAATTAGCTGCGTCTAATTTACTGGATCATTCAACTGTTTCATGTATGTTTCGTCCCAACAGGAGCTGAAGATCGAGCAAAAAACAAGTGAACATCAAACCTGTTCCACCAGGGAGATTCACAATCGCTGCTCATTGTTACTCGATTATGATCTCAAAAAATCGAATGTTTATTAATTAATAACTCGAACGACCTGAATGCAAAAATATCGAAAAATGTACACCCTAATTTCTCACAGAGTCCGACCACTACTCTTCAGAGCTCCATGTGCTTTGAAAAGGTCAGAGAGCCGAAAAAAAGTGTAAACACTGCTGGGGACCTGAGGAAGCAGACAGCAGCGCTTCGCTAGGGAAAACAAAGCGTTCAGAAGCTGGGATTTGCTTGAATCCATTAAAGGTGTTCAAAAATAAGTTTATCATCAGTAAGAAATGTTGGCGCTCACAAAACTAATTTTTAAAAAATGATACTTAATTAACTCTATGCTGATCATGAAATATAATAAGTAAACCCAGCATAGATATAAAACTCCAAAATATTTGACACGAAATACCATAAATTAAAAATAAAGAAACCTAAAAGTTTCCGATAAACCAGACCACAAAAATTCAGAGCCAACAAAACTCATAAAAAAAAATAATAATCAGAAGCAAGGAAACCACAAATGATTCACTACATTCAGCATCAAACCTAAAATAAAGTGACCCAATTATTCCTGAACAATCCCAAAACATCCCACAAAATCAGAGCCAAAATACCCCAAAGCATGAATAAAAAAACGCAAAAAAAATTCCAACAAACCAATAAAAAAAAATTCCACACCCCGAAGAAAACTGCACCCAATTTACCTCATATCCCACCCACAAAATCATCAGCCAAACCCGCCCAGAAAAAAATACCAAAAATCTCGAATCGCGACGCACGCGGCGCGCGTGAGAAAAATCACGGAGTTTTCCCCACAAAATGGTGCGGCGAGCGTGAAAAACGCGGACGCGGCTACGCGTCGGGAGCGTGCGCGGCCGTGAAAAGCGGGTAAAAATTTTGGAGGGAACTACCTTCTGTACCAGCAAGTTTCGGCCGCGATATCCATGTTAACCGTGAAAATAAACGCGGACTCCGGGCGCCGAGAGCCAGTGGGAGAGTTTCCAGGTTTCCCGTAAGCGGAGGTCGAACGGGGGAGGTGACTCGTGGCGTTTTTGGGGGTGAAACGGCGTATCAGGGGGTTTCTTAACCTTACCTGCTGCGCGCGCGCGCAATGCACCTGCGCCCCCTAATAAGCAACAGGTAACGGGCAGGACGTGACAATACGAAGCCGCGACTTCGATATTTTCGGGTGTCCGCGGTCGCGTGAAAAAAAAAATTCCCTCTCACCTCTCGGGCGGCGAATATTCCTCGTTCTTCTCGTAATATTCCTCGATCAGTCGCGTGCTCACGTCCTCGCCGGTATTCATTTTTGGCGGATTAACGTTACACCCGAGAATCACCGTTCGCTACTGGTCGCGCGCTCAGTCCCGAGCCGCCAGTGGCGCGACGCAATTGCCCGAGCGCAGCCGACACCCGTGACGTCACGCGGGCCTTCGCGGCCTCCGATTGGTCGGCGCTCGCGATTGGCCGCGACAGCGGCCAATCGTGCAGCGCGACTCCGTGAACGAAAATTGCGCGCGCTGAGAGAGCGCGCGTCAAAGTTTTAGCGCGGCAAAGCCGTGAAACTACGTGGCAGGTTACCACGCTCGGCGCGGGGTGACGGTGGAAAGAATTCGTGTGTTTATTTGGTACATTGGAATAGGTTAGTGACACCCGCGGTGATTTACATCATACTGGAGTTTCCGCTCGTCGTACGTGAGGTCGAGTGCGTGAATATATGTTTACAGCGGGCTCGGGTGGAGGGAAATTCCTCGTAGCGGTGACGAATTTGTGGGTCAATGTACTACCTGGCGATGACGTGAGATGTGATTTAATGTAGATCGTGAAGGCTGTTTAGGTGGAAACTTTATTATCGATGTTAGGGGGAAAAAAATTCCCGCGCTTTTGTAATTAGTTTTTAATCATTTTTTTGTTTACGATGCAGCGATGTGAATGTGGATTAATTAATCTGGCGTCTTCGTTAAATCTAAGTGCATGAATTGTTTTTTTAATATATCTGTTCTGTGTTGTAATTAGAAATATAATAATAGGTGAATAAAACGCGTTAATAAATTCAGTGACAGAGTCCACGGAGCTTCTGGTCCTGCCAGTGAACCATCGCGGTCGAGCGCACGAGTTCCGACGTGTTTTTGTGGTGATCGAAACGTTTATCCCTCGAGCCGAAGGTTCGATCGTACCACCAGCCATAACTGCGAATACACACGTCAAGTAGCTCATTATTCGTCATAAAATGTATCGATTATTGGCGTTGACTCATAAAAAATGTACCTTTGGCTGCTCAGCAGAGGCCAACGGTAGATATCCTGTGGTTTCGCGTTCTCCTTCTTAATCGTTGCTTTCACCGTCTCGCTCACGTCGTAATTTTGCTTAGTCTCCATCTCCCTCGAGTAGAATTTCGGTGTCACAAAATCAGCTGCGGAAAAATATTGTTACGAAAAAATTAACTGTTATTAATAAATCAAATTTAATTCGATTTTTGTCGTAACCAGTTTTTTCGGTGTGTTTAAAAAAAAATCGCGAAAAATATCTCGGTGGACGACAAAATCAGCCGCGGAAAAATATTTTTACGAATAAATAAAATGTTATTAATAAATGAAATTTAATTCGATTTTTTTCGTAACAATTTTTTTTCGGTGTGTTCAAAAAAAAATCGCGATTAATATCTCGGTGGACGAAAAGTGGGGAACGACGTTACCATCGATTTTCGATACCCGAACGTCCGAACGTCCGCTCATCTGATGCTTGGGAAAGCAAAGTTTAAAGGGCGGCTTATCGGAATGTTTTTTCCCTCCAGATCCGCCCTGTCCACTGCCACGCGAATCCGAGTTTTCCGTAAGCATGCTTTATACGTATTTTTTTTATTATCTGTCGTCGGTGGAGAACTTTTTTCAAATTCGCTAATCGCCCTCTTCGCGGAATTGCACTGCAGTCGGTAAGGACGACCGGAACAGACTGACGGTCCACCAGAGCGGCCCACGAAATCGTCTCCGTAGAAACAGACGGCTGTCTGCCGTCGCGTTCCACGAATATTTGATCGATACTTACACACGCGAAGAATAAGTAACCCCAATATTTTATTCGCAAGGTCACATTTTTTTACACCTACGGACTTAAATTCCTAAGGTGGCTGGAAATATTTTTCTGTTTAAATTTATTGGCGGGAGGGGTCGAATTATTTTTAAAAATGCTCGGTCGAATTTTTGAATGAATTTTTATTTCGATGCTCCCCATTAATAATGCATATTCGGATTAATGGTATATACGATTAATAACGGTTAGTCTGGCGCACCAATATTACAAAATCGTATTCGCGGGCCAAAGTTGCTTCATGTTTCATCTCTCTTTGACTCGCACTCATGGTTTTTTTATTTTTTTATTTTTCTTCGTTCATCATACTTCGTTCTTTTTTTGTATTTTTTTCGTTCATCATACTTCGTTCTTTTTTTTGTATTTTTTTCTTTCATCATACTTCATTTTTTTGGTTTTTTAATTTATCATACGTAGTAATTTTTTGTATTTTTTTATTTAATTTTTCGTTTTTTAATTTTTTTTTTGTTTTTTCTTTGTTCTAGTCAATCACTCGTACATGGTTGTCGTTTCGGATCTCCGGCGTCGCTACGAGAGCAGTACAAACTACAAAAATGTTTGGTGTGGGAGGATCCGTCGCTCGAATTAATCGTCGTGCAACGATTCGCTTCGTGCTTAATTACAAAATGCTTCTGCCATCCGGCACAACTGACTTGGGCATCGCCTCGCAAAGCTTCAGGAAAAAATCCGTGTGACGCGCTAAAAAAAAAAGAAATGGTATTTTGTATAATTGAAGATTTTTTTTCTTTTTGCAGTTCACACGGGATTCTCCATAAATCGACTCGTCAACAGCTTCCGCACAATCACAAATTGAGGATCCCTGCGCGGATTACAAAATATCAAACAGCTCGTCGAGATTTCATTTTTGTTTTGTATCGCTCACAAATCTCAACAAACAATATCTCTTTTTTTCTCTCTCTTTCTTTTTTTCTCACCCTCTCTCTGAGCTCTGCTCTGTCTACGGTCATAAATATCTTCGCTTAATCGCTACGTTCTTACACGTTAATTCACTTAACACGTTAATTTATGTCTCGCTTCACGGGCGCTTCACTTCCTGTTTATTAGTCGTTCATCATATTCTCTCGTTTTATATACACGATAATAACGAATCGTAGACTTCTTTAAAATCTTCGTATCAACGTAATCAACGCAGCTACAGCGATCGCAGGTTGCGCCGCGATCTCGATATTTTTCACAGTTGGAAATTATATTAAAAAACAAAAATGATGTTTAATGTTTTACGATTAAAGTGCTAAAATAAACTTCACGCATTTTCCGCGCAGGTTCTAATCTGATTTAAATTGGTGTCGATTTTATACACCGAAAAATTAGTATTCATTGAATTTAAATTGAAAATTAAAGCACGAAAAGAATCAAAACAATAACCAACTGTGTTGCAGGTCCATCATTAGCGATTATAATTTTTGTTTATTTTCTCTTTATACGTCCCTTCCATTCCTCAATTATTTTGAATTCAATGTCTCGGAAGAGGATATGAGAAAGCGACTACGAACGGCAAGATTCGTAGATTAATTTTTTTCATCGCCAGTGATCATAGCGAATATGTCAATAATAACGACTCGAGGATAACCGAATTTTCCTTCGCAATTGTTTGTCGACAAGAACAACGTCAAACAACTCACCGAGTGTTAAGATTGTCGTGATAATTATAATCCGTCGATTTGAGTCGATTAAGAGCGACGTGTCGCGTCGCAGGTTTCCGATAATTGTTCAATTGTTGGAGTTCATCGCGCGACGTGTACATTACAATAGAATCAATGCGGACGCTGGGTCTTATTTTTTATTGTTATTTTTCGTAATTACTTTTTCCTTCATTGTTAGTGGAAAACAAAAGGAGAATATTTATATCCTTCAATAATTCTCGTCGTTTCTCTACATTCCTCGCTTAGTATTCAGGTATAGTGCGCGATAAATATTCGATCTCGTTTATATTTTATTATCATAGATATAATAAAGTTTGTACGTTCATAATCCAGTCTCAACATTAATATATGGTTTTCGCTATAGGCTGTACGATTCTCTCTCTCTCTTTTTTTCTCGTTCTCCCACTAAAACGACGTACGCTTAACTCGCGTGCACCTTTAATCATTAAACTCACGCACGTTTCCTTCCCTCCGCCTCGCGCCTGCAAATTCGATACACATCGTTGCACCTCGTCGAGAAGCGAACTTGACTTTAGCCTCGGTTATCATTGTCGAGCCTCTCGAGCCCAACGGAGCAGAGAGATAATTATATTTGAGAATGACGAGAGCATCTTCGTGTATCGCTCGATTTTATCGCGTGAAAAACAAGGCGAATATAATTCGGAGACTCTTTTGCACTGGAACGAAAAAAGTATCGCGAGTTCGGCCACAGCTTTAGGCCATTTGCGCAGAAAAAAATGCATCTTAATACAATGGAAACGTTATTTAGAAAGAAAAAAAAAATGTTAACAAAAAAAAGTAGAAAATAAAAAATAAAAAAGGAGCCAACGTAATGGAGTACGTCGCGCGATCCTCAAATACAGCCAGACCAATGCCAAGCTTAATACTATACACGATATTATTGTTATCATTATAACTATTATTATATCGATGAGACTTTCGCACCCGAAAGTGAGGATGGAAGGGGACACGATGTAGTTCACTCCCGATCGATTCTGACCCACTACCGGGACGCATATGTATATACATGTATACATATATATTTGCATATATGTATATCTGTATGTATTACATACCGTCGCGGTAATGGGCGTTCGTTGATTCCCGAAGCGTTATTATATACACGAGATAACGTCACGATCCTCCCTCACACACAGAAAAAAGTCTTTTCGTCCGCCTCGTTCGACTCGAAAAAATATATATGTATATATGTATATATATGTTCATGTATAGTTATCATGTGTGTCAGTGTAATATACATATTTATACATCCGTACGATCTACGTGTGGGTATGAAAAATAAAAAATATTTTTTTGGCCTTTTTTTTTTCTTTCTTTCTTTTTTTTTCTCTTTTTTTCTTGTTCTCGTCGAGGATTGAGGGAAATCGAGGAAGGACGAAGGGAGAAAGGTGGAAGATTAGCCGATGGGATCTGTGGGCAAATCGGGGGAGGGTTCGACTCGGGGAGTTCGTGGACTTTGGCGCCCGATGGATGGATTCCGTGATAACTCGAGATAATAAAAACTATGCTCTCTACTTTACGTCCGGGACGCAGGCACTATAACTACTGAAATAGTAGGTAAAGGTCTTTGTTATGTACACACTTATTGGGCTTTTGGTGGCTCGGGGCCTGCGAGCCTCGCACACGCCGATATTACAGATACTTTTGGACTTTTGGACTTTTGGAGCGACGAGGGGGGATTATTGGTTCCTTCGAGAATATTTTTTTTGCCTTTTTTCCTATCTTTCACTGGGTCTCGCGACTCTTTGCTTCTTCGCCGAAAAGGAAAGTCACTCCGGCGGAATATCTGAATCATTAATTCCATCATTAGAGCGTTAGTAATAATTGTTTAAAATCGAATTTTTGAGCAATTAAAAAGATTTGATGTTTATCAAATTTCACGCGTTTAGAAAAATGATATTTCCGCAATATTGGAGGCCACTAAAGTGACTTTTCTTTCGAGCACTTCGGAGGGAATAACAATCTTCAATTGTCGCATGGACGATGGCGCGTAATAGGCCAAAAATCGAAGGTGCCGCTCGAGGCTGCAACGCAAAACGCGAAAGGATCATTTTCGCCGGGGAAACTTAAAGAGTCACACGGGGAATTCGGATAACGCAAAGAAAATAAAGCCAGGTGCAACCAATTAAAAGATGACTCATGTGTGTTTGTTTATTATCTTGTCTTCTCATCATCATCATCATCAGCATTTTTTTTCACGCCAATATCTTCCGTCGTTTGCGCGCTCGCAACTCTATCTCCCTCTCACTTCCTCTTCCTCGCCTTTTAAAAAAAAGTAACGAAAAAAAAACAAAAAATAATAAGTAAACGAAATCTTGAAATATCCTCCCCATCGTGCCCGCGTATTACTTCCGAAACAGTTTCTCACACTCGGTTCATCGCACAATAACGGCGAGACAATCCGGGGATTCGCTTGGGTATTTTGGTTCTCCGCGTTCGCACATTTTTTTATCTCTCTCTCTCTCTTCTCTTACACACACACATTTTCTCTCGTCTCACGAAAAAGTCTCGTGTTATTTTTTTTTTTTTTTTCGCTTTTGCATTTTGCTTGTTTGCTTTTCACGTCACCTCTTTCCGCCAGAAGCTACCACGATGCGCGGAGACCTCGTCTGGAAAGTGATACACGGGTCAAAGAGAGAAAGTATGATATATATGTGTATATTTTATGTGTATAGCCGTCCACCGCGCAAAGACACGCGCGATTTTTTTTCCCCACAATCTTCTCTCCACCGCCCACCGCTCGGATTGGTCATAGCAAATTTCCTTCCTCTTTTTTTTATCCATCCGCAAGTTTCTCGACTCCTGTCGCCCGGCCGAACAATTCTCAACCGAGGCGAAAAGTCGAGAAGAGAAACGTGCGCCAAAATATTGATCGAGCGAAGTCTTTGCGCAGCGGAACCTTAAGAGATAAAAGCCTTACGACGCTATACAAGAAAGTGCTTGCTTTTTTTTCTTAACAGCTAATAGTTAGTTTCTTTCTTCTCCTTATTATTCCTCTTCCTCTTCGTTTACTCTCGCAGCTCGCTAAACAGGACCGATCGTTCGGTTCTCACACGCACACATACACACGAATATTCCGCGCGACAAAATCATCGTCGTCGCGCAACGTCCGCGCGCCTAACTTTATTATGGCCATTTGTATGGTTCTCTTCTTCCTCTTCGCTGTGTATCTTTTTTTTTATATCATTTTCTCGTGTTCTTTTCTCGACTATCTTTGTTTTCGCAGCGCTCACATTTTCTCCCGCACTCGCAGACTTCCACACACTTCACATTCGCACGACTTAAGAGCTACTTGATTTTATTTTTATATATATCTTTTTTTTGCTGTTTTTTTGTTTCTTCAAAAAAGAGAGAGAGAGACAAGCGTCAATTTGCATTCGAGTCCGGGCGACGACCTCGACAGTCGCTTCCCCTCAAAAAACTGCCTGAGTGCCTGACCGGCAGACTCGTGTCAGAAAAAAAAAACAATTGATACGCGGTACTGATGGTCAAATATACATTCAATTGCGAGAGCCCGAAGGCGTCGAGCCTCGGGACTCGCCCGTTCGTCGCGCTCGGGACGAGAGACGCACGAATGAAAATTGATACACTTTTCGGA
Organism: Pimpla rufipes; assembly: GCA_963932165.1. NCBI lineage: Eukaryota > Metazoa > Arthropoda > Insecta > Hymenoptera > Ichneumonidae > Pimpla > Pimpla rufipes. The sequence goes on from OZ010630.1 coordinate 23,421,365, forward strand.
TCGAACGTGAACCGAAGCGAAAAGTCAGTCAGTCTTTACTCGCACTTCGCCCGTCCTCGTCTCGCATTGATTCTCGTGATTATATTACAAATTCGCTGATAATTCAAAACTTTTAACGCCACAATCTAGGCCCGCGTCTCGATGCAAATATCGCTCCTCTCTTCAACATCGCAAGTTGTTTTTTTTTTCATCCGCGTTCTTCGTCTGTATTTACACGCAACTTTTTACACCGTCGCTTGGCAATGGTAACCGGGCCACGTCTCAAGAGACGCTTGGAGGTAGGAAGAGGGTCCTCCGCGAGATTTGTGTGAGAAAAGTCGCGTCCCATCCGGGCTCGTCGCAAGAGACGAGCCGCGGATTCCACGACGAGAGGAAAGATCCGAAGGACCCGAGGTGGCTCGGTCACTCTTGCCAAGGACCTCCCAACGCGACTAAGATTAGTTTTTAGTCGAGGCTTCTGAGCCTCTCGCGCGCGCCACGTTTCCTTCGCTTGAGGAAGAGCTACGAGTTTGTTTTTTAAATTGTGTACACGTTAATACAGCGAGCATCCTGGCTGCTCGACCGGGGCGATTCGAAGAGAAGGACGAGAGAAAACGAGTCTAATTCGCGAAACGAGCTGCGCTGAGGAAAAAAAAAAAATAGTCGGGCCGACTGAATCGGCGTTACATTTTTTTTTTTCTCAACTCAAGCGAGACTCTAATTATCGTATCGTTGTTCGATAACGACACAATTGTTAAAAGTTCCGCTCGCTCGTTTAACGAAGAATATTTTTCGTCGCTCGATCGTTCTCCGCGAAATGTTTACATGTAGCGCACAAGGATTTTTACCGCAGCTCGATTTTTCTCGGCTGCTCTGAGTAAAAAAACACCTCCCACCTCAGACAGTGTTCGACGATATTGACAAGCGTACGAGAGGCTTAAAGAGAAAAAAATGTATGTGAGGATGGAAATAGCGGTACGATAAAGGCAAAGAAAGTGATAATTGAACATGTATCGTGCGACAAAAAAAAACGCGCGAATGTATCGAGACGGTAGCACGATCGGTGGAGGGATTAAAAAGATCCGGCGGATTCGTTGGATCTGGATGTCTCTCGAGGCAGTTGAATCGCGAGCGCTTTTTGCTCTCACTTTACAAGGTGTTTTGTCACGTTTTTGTTTTAAGCAAAATGATATCCGACTCGCGATCAACGGCCAAGTTCGACGAAAATACTGTACGAGAAAAAAAAATCGCTATAGAAAATTAAAACGGCCGGAGTGTTGAGAGGATGTAAATATGATTAAAAAAAAAGAAAAAGAAAGGGTTTGACTCTCGCGAGATTCGGCCACGGTTTCGTACGGGAAAAGCAAGAACGAACGAAACAGAAATCTCGATTATGCTCCATATTCATTTCCAATGACTGCCAATTTGGTGGGCGGCGGGGATCGGTTTGCGATCGTTAAAATTCTACGATTCAACGTTAACGTTAATTATTCGACGAGTGAAGCGATCGATCGGACGCGCGAGCACCGAACTCGCGGGTCACATCGACCCTGCATTTCGTTCTGTTTTTATTTTTTTTTCATCATTCATTTCTCTTAAACCTAATCACTCCTTTCATCCGCCTTATTTGCATACGATACAGGTACTAATTTGTCAAGTTTCTCTTTCTTTCTTTCTTTCTTTCTTTCTTCGCATTTTCGCCTTCGTTTCATTTCGCGTGAGCTGCTTCGACGCCGCGCGACAAACCGAGATCCCCGGTTACTAAAAAAGAAAGACACACAAAAACGTTTCAAGTTCCTCCGGCGACTGAGTCGACTTCGCGCCGCAATACTCGCTTCTCGTCTCGCTCGATTTTCCTCCTTTTTCCTTCCCCGCGTCGATTGGAAAAAACAAAAAACAAATCTTACAACCTACGCTTAACACCTGCGCTAGCCTAATGAGCAAACTATCGACGTGCACCAATGCAGCCGCGCGTCTCGGTTCACCCCGAGACGACTAGCTCCTCTTTTCCTTCCACAAATATCGATAGCAACGACTGTCAATTTTTTTTTTCGGGTCGAAGAGAAAACGATCGAATGAAACAAACTGATTTCAAAAGGCTTCACCGATTTCTCGCAAAAAAATCGTCCGTTTTTCCTCACGGAAAAACGTACACTTTTTCTGCCAAAATACGACGAAAGCTCCGCAAAATCCATAGAAAAACTTCCTCGCCTCCAATCACTTCAACGACGTGAAAGAAGACAAATCATTCGCATTCCCAGGCTTCGCCCGACCGACTCGACCCGAAAATTATGTGCGTAACTCTACGCGCTTTAAAAAAAAAGAAGATAAATAGAAACAGTAAGAGAAAAAAAAAAGAATTGATAACGATGAAACATGAGTTACGTGCACACCACACATATCGAAACAATATGTACTGCTCGTCAGTGGCGTCGTCAAATCAACCCGCGTTATTCGCAAAAATCCGTCAACGTCCGCGCGCGACACACGCGAATCTCGCTCTCGCGGTTTCCGCGAGCGGAGGCCGCGATCGCGACTATCGCCTCGCCGCGTATCCCGTCGCATTATATACGTATTTACACAATAATATATATACACGAACGCGCGCAAACTCGCTGTTTCTTCCGTAACGAGGCTCATCGTGTATCGCGTTTCTTTTTGCTTTAAAGAGGCACGAAAGGAAAAAAGAAAAGTCGCCTTGCGAAAAAGTCCAGCCGTCCGTCTGTCCTCCTCGCAACGCGTCAATTTTTATCTGTGTAGAAGGAAAAAAAAAGTTACAAGCGCGAAAATCCTCACTGATAGCCGCTGTCGACGGGGCGAAGAAAAAAGGAGCGAAAATCGAAGGAAAATCTTATGAAAAAATAAACGTTTCTCTCTCTCTTACGCCTCGGCCTTTAAAGAGTAAGTCGACTCGTCCCTGAGACCTTGGAACTTGTGAGCAAACGCGCGAAGTTCACCGCGCGTTGTCCAGCAGCTCGCGGAATACGCGATTATTAAAAAAAAAAATTTACAATCGTGGCATCGGCTTTAACGTTATATGGCGTTATTATTCTTGTTTACGCTGCTGCTGTTGGTGTAGATTGTCCGCTGATGCTTCTGTCTCTGCTTCTGCTGATTTTTGATGCTGTTGTTGTTGTTGTTTTTTTTTTCGTTTTTACGTCACCTGGGTTTCACTCTCTCGCGGCCAATTGGAGAAAAGTTCGAGCGAGGAACGGAGAAGCTGGTGAAACGCGCGCGCGTGATTCTCGTTCGCGTGATTGGCTCCCTTCAGCCACTGGGAGACGCGACGATAGCCGGACTCTGGCGCTCCAGGAGATTCGAGCGGGCTTTCATTCGTCGCTGCATCAGGCGGCTCTCGCTCGGCGGTGACAGACCGTAGAGATTGTTCAGGCACTCCTTGTTCAGGAGACGATGATTCTCGCCGATTATCTTGGCCTCGGTGAGCTCCATGCTCGAGTGAACCGAGCACGACTTGCGCCGCGAGCCCGAGTCGAATTCGCACGACGAGTGCGTCGCTCCGTGTTTGCTGTGCTCGGAGAGCTCGCTGCTGGAATCCGACATGTGGCCGTAGGGATGATTGTCGTCGTCTGTCGAGGACGTCGACAGCCTCTGCTCGCGATACTCCGTCAACTCCTCGAGATTCATCGAGAAGTGCTGGTGCACCACGCGATTCACCGCCATCGCCGACTCCGCGAAGGCCGACAGCTCGCGGGCCGAGTTGTTCCTTCTGGAAATTGAAGAAAAAGACGATTTTGAGTAACGGGAATTCGGTCTTTGGAGGGCAAGAGAGACGGAGATCTTTTTTAAAATTTATTCTTCGACCTTGATTTTTTTTAATGTCAGACTCGTTTTGATAATTTCGATTTCTTTTTGTTTAGAAAATTGATCGTCGTGACAAAATGACGACATAAAGTGAAATTAATGGGTTATTGTTATCGCAGCGGGTGATAAGTCGGTCGGGTTTCTCGAGCTCTTCGTAAATTCAGCTGTTTTTGTATTGAAAGAAAAGAAAAAACAGACGATAATTCGCGAGATGTTGAGATTAAATTTCCGAGAAGGTCTTCGATATAATTCCGCAAAGAGAAGATAAGATCCTCTCATCGCTTTTCTATACCGGGCGTTCAGCTCGAAGCGAGTGGACCGTTTTAATTTCCGAAAGAAACTCTCGCCGAGTGATTTTCAACGGGGAAAACGTTATTACCGCCGTCGTGAAAGAGATAAGATCCCCTCGGCAATTTCGAACTAGGTTTATTTACGGCAAAGCAAACGAACCGTTTTCATTTCGATGAAGGAAAAGAAATGTTAAGTGGCGGTTTTCACGGGGAAACGTTATTACGCTGTCAAAAGAACGAGACCCTCCTCGGCAGTCACAGGCTTATTAACTGTCTTCTTCCAAACTAGATTCATTTGCAGCAAAGCCAATTTGAAATTTAAAAGCCGGCTCTTCGGTTTCCACGAACGAAAAATTGATATTCACGCGAAAGTTACCTGATAATTTGCGGAGTGTCGAGCGGCCGATTGCCGGAAACGGTGCAGCTCGGGCCAGGATTGATCCACGGATGATTGAGAACGCATTCGGCGCTGAGTCGTCGGTGCGCCTCTTTGACGAGAAGCCCGTTAATGAGATCCTTCGCGTCGTCGGAAATGGTCGCCCACTCCTTGTCGGGAAAGTCGTATCTTCCCTGCTGGATGCTCGTGAAAAGCAACTCCTGGCACGCCTGACAGTTCTCGCCCCTCTCCCAGCCGCACTCGGTGCCGCAGTTGCCGTAGAACGGCGGATAGCCGCACAGCAGAATGTACATTATGACACCGAGGCTCCAGAGATCGCAGCGCTTGTCGTAGTAGCTCGTCTCGCCGATGAACGCCTCGACCACCTCGGGCGCCATGAACTCGGCGCTTCCCACCGGCGTGAGAAGCTGCGGGGTCGCCACCGGACTCGACATCGTGTTGTTGAACTTAATCCCCGAGCCGAGATCAAAGTCGCAGACCTTTATGGGCGTCAGCTTGTCCGGATAAACGCAGAGTATGTTTTCCGGCTTCAGATCTCTGTGCGCTATTCCTGGGGAGGCGGAGAAGCACACGAACGTCAGTTCACGGAAACGTGCGACACGATCTCGCGGAGCGAGCGAAGAGCGCGAGAATATTATTTGCGAAACGGAGGGAGTGAAGAGATAATTTATTTTTCTCATGGATGAAATTAATCCACGGAAAAAGGGCAAAAGTATAGAGACACAACACAATGGGAGGAAATAAAAAGAATATGTTAGCATATTTTTTTTAATTCCCTGAACTCTCTTCCTGGATTCAATGAATCCGGAACAGAGCGAAGGAATAATTGGGAAAAAATTGCTTTCAACGAGTGAAATTAATCAAGGGAAGAGAAAAGGGGAATAAAAATATTCTGATGAGTGGGAGGCAAAAAAATTACCTTTCTTGTGGATGAAATTCAATGCACTCGCGATCTCCTTGACAATCTGACTGGCCTCGCGCTCGCTGAAGTGCACGCGCTCCTGAATCCTCCGGAGCAGCTGACCGCCGTTGATCTTCTCGAACACGAGGTAGAACCTATCGTCGTCCTCGAAGAACTCGATTAGGTGAATTATGTTCGGATGACCCTGACAGTGATGGAAGGTCTCGACCTCTTTGAACACTCGGGCTCTCGCGTGACCCGGTATCTTATCGATGATCTTCACCGCGTACTCGAGGTCGGTGTACAGCGAGGCGCATGTCTGCACCGAGGCGTAAGCTCCTTCGCCGAGTACCTCGCCGGTCAGCTTGTAAAGTTCTGTAACACGAATTTTTGACGAGAAAATTAGTTCAGCCCATTTCTAGTTTTCAATATATCACAACAACAATTTCTGTATTTTATTTGTCATTCACAGCCGACGGTTCTCTTGATTCGTGCGATTTTTATTTCTCAGTGGGTCAGATACAATACATAATTCAATTTTTTTTATTTTCACTATGAATAAGACGGTAAAAATGTTATTGTCTGTTTCTCTCGGCGAAGGACGTCCATTAAGCCAGCGAATCGACGGAAATAGAAATCATTTCTTTCCTTCGTTTTCTCTCTTTTCTCTCTTTTCTCTCTTTTTCATTCCCCTCCGCTGTTATCACGCACACGTGTTTTCTGAACGTGTAGACTCTCCGCAATTTCTACGTGGGTCGCGGCTCGAGCCTTCCACGGGTTTACAAGCGAATCTTCCGCGACGACTTCGCAGAGCGGCATCGAAGTCGCGCGCTCGGTGGCAGATGCGCGGAACCGGTTTGCGCGCGGAGAACGCGCGCGCTCTCGCGTGTCCCTTGTTTTTCCCTCCTCGCGCGACTCATCGGCTGCCCGCGCCTTAAGGAGAAACTGTTCTTCTCGTATCTTCCATTCAGGCGGAGCGCACGAAGCCTTGCTGCGTTATTCTCTTACGGGGTTGGCGTGCACGATATTTCTACTATTGCGTATACGAGGCACAGCTATTATTACTCGTAGATGCTCCGAATTACGGTGCAGAGTTTGCACATGCGATTCGACTGAGACGTCGAGGGATGAGAGCGCGTCGAACGTTTGGCTTTCGTGCCTCGAGCACTTAGTGATTTTCTTCAGGAAGTGTAGTCATTTTTATTTCAGAATAAAATTTTACGTATAGCAACAATGATTTGGAAACTTTGAGGCATTAATTAAGTGACAAAGAAAAATAGTATAAAAATAGCGATAATTCGAAGAAAAATTTCGAGACAAACAAAAAATTGTAGAAAAATAGTGATGATTAGAAGAAAAACTTCGTGACAAAAAAAATTGTATAAAAATAGTGATGATTAAAAGAAAAATTTCGTGATAATTTATTTTCGTGATAATTTATAATCGTGATAATTTAAAGAAAAATATCGCTTGCCTGCTATCGTTACTGACGTTAGTGAAATACTCGAGTACTTTTACCACGACCACCCCGATTAATTATTGCTCCCTGCGACGGATCCCGGCGAGTCAGTCACGTGCGTCGATTGTCATTACAGTGTTTACAAACTCGATTTGCTCGCGAGACGAACGAGCGGTTCGCACGAAACTTTCTGATTACTCCCGGCGGCTCGCGACAGAGGCAAAAAAAAAAGAGCGAGAAACCCCGCGTACGTCGCGGCTGCACTTTGAGAGAAACCACAGAAGCCGAGCGTGCGCGCGCGCGCGCTATACTTTCCAGTTTGCCGCGTGCTAAATCAACGCCGCGCACACCGACGAGAGACGCTCGCGGACTTTCGATTGTGCCGATCTCTCGATGCTAAACCGGCGGAGCTGAATCACTCGCAGTCACACCAAACATAGCGAGGCGAGTCGAGGAGACAGCGGCGACTCTCGACTCTCGGACGTCGTGCGAAAACCTCCCGGACGATAAATTCACCCTTGGGAATGCAATTCATTTTTATTCGCGACGTTTTCAATGAATCCGAGAAATTTTCAATCGCAATTGCGTCAGGCGAGCTGCCAACCCGAGAGAGGCGATTATGCCGGGCAACGTCACCGCGACGCTCGGCACAACCGCATCGATCGGCCGAGCGCGGCAGCCAAGTCGCGGAATGGTAAAAAAAAAAACTCTGGGTCACCGCGACGACGCGATTTTTCCTTATCACCGAGCAGCTGACGAGGAAAATGAATTTATTTGACACGGAAACTGGAATTATTAATGTCGGTATGAAAATATCGTGGCAAAATAAAATTACTGCCGGCGTATAAAAAACATGACGATTAAAATTCTGTTGAAAAAATTGTATTTTAATTTTGTAAATATTTATTTATCAAAAAAAAAAAAATTTTAATCAAGTGAGCAGCATCGAAAGTCGTTGCGTAATTATTTTATCGCGTCCAACGCTAGTGCGTGGTCAACGACCGAGACACCGGCCTCGATAAAGTAATTGGCAACAAAAGCCGTGAAATTGTATAAGGAAGCGAGCGCAGAAATCGGTTACGGTAACACGCGGAAAGAGGCAGTACAATTTCAAGGCCGGGCGCGACGCGCGGGGCGATTATACCTCTCGACAATCGCTCGAGCGGGCGATACGACACGACGACGGCTAATTAATCTAATTTCAATGAATTGCGTCAGCGATCCTGATCGTCCTGCATAGGGGCGGTCAATGTCAAGGTCGATGGGGGCTGCCCGGCTCTCGCGGAGTCTCAAGTGTCTAATTTTTTTAAATCCCCATGTTTTAGCTGAGAATTATTTTTGTTGCACTTTACATTTAAATGCTACAAAAATAATTCTTGAAAATATGGTAAAAATTATGAAAAAATAAAAAAGAAACAAATGGGTCTCAGTCTACCGTTATTGAGTAGCCATTATTGAATCAACCACCATTACAAATATCTAAACAAATTTGAAGAAAAAAAAAAAAAAAACCGGCAACAACCGGTTCGATTGCCGAAAAACCCAGCTAAATATGGTAAAAATTATGAAAAAATAAAAAAGAAACAAATGGGTCTCAGTCTACCGTTATTGAGGAGCCATTATTGAATCAACCACCATTACAAATATCTAAACAAATTTGAAGAAAAAAAAACCGGCAACGACCGGTTCGATTGCCGAAAAACCCAGAGCGAATATTGCAAACTCACAGCGCAAATTGAATTCACATTTCCTTCTCCCAATCTCGTCAACCATTTTTCTCTCTCTCTCTCTTTTGCATTCGCTTTTTCGTCATCGCTCGTTACCCCGTGGAAAAAGGGGTCAATTATTCGCGCTGAATGTCTAACGAGCCTCGCGAACATCGAGCTCCCCGGGTAACCGAGGAACCAATTGATCTCGGTTCCCGGTCTGTAGTGAGGAAGTCGAAGAAAATTAAAAGACTTGTGAGCGATGAATTATCGCTGGAACCAGCGAACGGTTCGCCGAGGGAGTCTCGAAACTTCGAAAGCCGCGGCCATCGGTTCGTACGACTGTTCTCACACATCGGACATGCGCGTCCAACGCACACGAGGAAACACGGTGGGGAACGAGCGAGACGCTCGTGGGACGACATTGCCAATCTTGGTCGTTCGCGGAACGTTCGAGAACGTCGAACGTCGCACCAGTTCGGTCAAGCCGAGCGAGCGTCCGCATCACCCGGTTCTGCGTGCACCGCGCGCGCGGGCGACTCAACTGAAACGAAAGAGCGGATGCATATTTTATGGGCAGAGTGAAAGGTATTAATTTCCCAATCATTCCCAACTAACCACACAGCCGACACTATTTTTTTTCTTTTATTTTTTTTCAAAAAAGTTTATTACCCTACGAAGATTAATGATTCGCTCTGCAATTAACTGAATTGCGAAATATCCCACTGATAATTTATTCACTTATTTTTAATCAATTAATCAGGCGGAGTTAAAAAAATCCGTTGGTAAATTAAAGACGCCACTTTATGGCTACTGTCACGTTATAATTTTTTTTAAATAGTTTTAAAGTCACCATGAATTGCTTGGTAGGTTGCAGATTAATTTAAAATTCATTTGATGCTATGAAAAAATGCTACAATTTTTTTTATTTTATTTTTAATTGGAGGCGACCCAGGAAAAATCCTGTCAAGGGTTAATGGGCTAGTGATACCTACCAAAAGTGGCTCTCACAGCAACCCCGAGTCGATTTTCCCTTTTCCTTCTAAACGAAACGACCGAAACCCCCGCCATCCACCATCATCGCATTTATCGGCTTTCCCATTAATCCATTCTACCGCCGTCTCTCGCCTCTCATTCTCAACGAACGCATTCACTTGCTGCGGAGAGTAAAGCATTCCTCAATATCCACACACCAAGCACACGCGTCGTGCGGCGCCTCGAGAAAACATCTCGTTTACCTTGGAAGCAAGAAGACACGAGGGATGTTCCGGAGCGCTTCTTCCTGCGCCTCTTGCGTCTCGCTTCCTCCTGACGCACCTGAACGGCGCTCAGCGATTCTCCGGTGGATGTCACGTCCCTGCAACCGCCATCGCCTGAAATAACGAATAACAACAATTTAGCAATGTTTGGCAATTTAATGTAAGGACAAAAATGTATTTATCGAAAATAAAAATTGTTTTCGAGAGTTATCCCATATGGAAATAAAGTATATGCAAAATATATAAAAGATGTACTCTTGATATACAAGATATATTTTCTCCGAAAACTTCTGTTTGTCGGAAATATTTTAGGATATATACGAAATATACGCGAGCGAAAAATGTATCTAAGATATATCCAAAATATATTCAAAATGTATTTTCATTGTATTATCGTCCGAAAAGTTGTATATGTCAGATATATTTTTATGTATATTTCTTTTCCGTGGGGGATCAGACGAAATTTTGTAATAAATGAAGTCTTGAAATAAATATGTGCAGATAAAATGATAAAACAAAAGTTTTTCCAAGAAAATAAAATAATGAATGCTTAAAAAAATGACTAAAACCAAATTTATTTAAAATTAAAATGTTTATTTTTAATTAAAACGCACGAAATTTAAGACCGGACAACATTAGATCATACAAAAATAGCTTGAAGTAAATATATGTATAGAGACGGATCAAGCTCGATTCGAAGAAAACTTTTTCTCTCTTCCACGAAAGGGACCGGGGAGACGTGAATGACTCAGGAAGCTCGTGACGAGTCATTGCACCCGGTATAAACCGTTTATGCAATACCGCAGCTCGTAAACATTCCCCCTTTGTACTATCAATAGTATACCGTGAAGCATTTGTATCGCGATATCGTGCGATTTTGCACGTGACGCGCGTTATCGGGGCTTTAACGCCGCGGTGATTAATAATCGACGCTTATCAGAAATCGAGCCGTCAACGCGGACGTAATTCGCCGACCTGTCTCAAACATTTTGCGCTTCAGGAATGCACGCGGAATGCCCGAGTCAGCCGGGAAATGTTTTGCCCCGAGTACATCACAACTTTCCAGGTTATTCAGAAATTTCCTTTACAGTAATGCAGCAGCCTGACGAGTCGAGATACTCGAATTTCCCAGTGCGACACTTTTGGCTTATACGACAAAAAAACTAACAATTTCACATAGACGAAAAATTAATTAGTCAAAAACTTTGACGCGACTGAAATTTTCTCGTCTCAAAAAAAAAAAAAAAAAAAAAAAAAAGCCACTGATTATTTATAATCAGTGGCTTTTTTTCTTTTGTGACGAGAAAATTTCAGCTCATTGCAGATACAAAAATTTCGCAGCTCAAAAATTCGAAACTGAAAAAAAAAAAAATAAGAAAGTTTTTTGACAAAAATAATTTTATAACGAAATTGGAGTTCAGAAAATTATTATTATTTCGGCCTCGAATAATTCCGCGGCTCGAGTGAATATTTTCTCCGTGTTACGAGGAAAACACAGAGAGACGCAGAGAAACCGGGAAGCGCGGCGAGAGCGCGTCGTGCCCTTTGTCCCTGGCCAATGTCGAGGGGAGGTCCCGAGCTCTCGGGGCATGCAAGGTGGTTGGGGGTTGTGCATGGCTGTTGAAAATCGAAGAGCGCGGACGGTACGAGCCGCACGTACACACAACACCACGTCGGCCATCGCCGGCATCGGCCCGAGAGGAGAAAAGCCGGCTTCGTGGAACGCGGGTGCCCCGCTGTTTACAAGCGGAGCGTTTGCCATGGAGCGCGCCGTTCGCCCTTCGGGCGGGCGCACAGAATCCGCCAGGAAATTTCTTGGCCTTCGGAATCTCTGGCTATTGTCACAGCATTTTTTTTTGCTCCGAGGCCAGGATTTTAGTCTCCCTGGAAGATGCGCAACTGTTATTACAAATACCGAGTTTGCTTCGACAAAAAAAAATACGGCGATGAAGAATAATGAAAAAATACTTGGCTTATTTTTGTATGCACTGGATTTTTTTTTGTGCCGGATTCTAGTTAAGAGTTTAATTCGCTCGAAAATTGCATAACTCTTGTCGTAAATACCAAGTGAGCTTTCAGCACGGGTGAAGAAGAATGTGATGAAAAATCCCCTTCTAAAATATTTGAAAAAAATGCGTGGTGTGTTATAAACGAAAATAAATAAACTGCAACGATGAGTCATCCGGTTAGTGCATTGGGTTATCGTTGCTCTCGTCGTGTGTCTGACGTACGCAGTGTCACGACTGTCGTGACACCAGACGGCGGACGTATTTCAATTAACGCGACAAGCGACGCTCGGTAATTGGGCGCAATTGTCTCAGTGTCGCGATAACAGCTGCGAAAGTTATAAGAGCCACGCAACGCTTTGAATTAGACATTTTTTTTTTACACACGCGACGGTCAGCCCGCTCGATATAATTGAATTTTTATCTCGTAAACGATGCAATATTTTTTTAATTAATAATTTTATGGTTTTTCACGCAAGCGAAAGGTCAGACTTCAACTGGACAGTTCGTCGTTTAATCTGCTTTGACTTTCGCTGAATTTTGGTGCGAACTATTTTTGGATTTTTTTAAATTTATTTTTTTATTTTTTCTTATTTTGTCTGGAATTCGGGAGGATAAATCTAGGAGTCTCTTATGTGACGCAAGAGTCACTGGACTGAACGTGAAAACCATCGAGAGTGGCTTCGTAAAAGATGCAATATTTTTAAATGAATAATTGTATTGTTTTTCACGCAAGCGAAAGGTTAGACTTCAACCGGCCAGTTCGTCGTTTAATCTGTTTTGACTTTCGCTGAATTTTGGTGTGAACTATTTTTGGAGATTTTTTTTTTATTTTTCTTATTTTGTCTGGAATTCCGGAGGATAAATCTTGGAGTCTCTCATGTGACGCACGAGTCACTGGACCGAGCGTGAAAACCATCGCGAGTGGCTCCTTATTCGCGCACCGAGTACACACGCGGCGGGTATTATTAAACCCTCGGAGAGTCTCTCGCTGCGCGAAGGTTTATTCCCGCACGAAAGGTGCACTGCACCTACGGGTAATGCGCCCGGTCTATCATTTTCTCGTTCGTTGACCGGAGACGAAACCGCAACGCGGAGATTGGTAATTATTTTTTTATTCAGTCTCAGCTTCGGCTTTGAAGATCAATCTTCTATTCTTCTTATCGGGATCTCTAATTAACATTTTTCTTTATTTTCAATTTTTGTTTACCGAACTGTTTATAAATCTGTTTTTTTAAGCGACAACAAAAGCCTTCATTTTTGGCTGTTATAAAAAAAATTAATAAAATATACATTTTTTAGTTATACGAATTATGATGATTTTCAATGAGTAAATTTCGCGGGAGAGAAAATGTTTCTCGACGGGTTAGTAAATCGTGGGGAGAAAATGGGGGAAGGATCCTCTCTCGGGTTTCATTTAGAAATATATTCTAGTGGTTCTCTCTGTGTGGCGCGCAACTTTCCCATTCACAACCCCTGAGAGCGTCGAGGGGGAGAGAGAGAGAGGACTTTTCCGGTCCCGTGGGTTACGCTCGATTTCTGTTGAGGGGAGGGGAGGGGGGGGGGGGGGGTAAAAGAGAAATACTCGCCTCGCTCTTTGACACCCCAGCTCGGGCTCTGGGCAAGCGAAAAGGGAAAGAAAGAGAAGAAAAAAAAACAGCAGCCAGAGCGTTTCTGTTGCTACGGTCTCCTGGCTCACGCAGCGGCGGCAGGGGACGCTTTTATTTTATATCCGACGCAGCACATCCCGGCAGGATTTTTCCTCTCGTGTCCCGGGCGAACGTTCCGGAGAATAAAACTCGCCGCTATTATTCTCGTACCACGGTGGAAGGACCGATGATTGTACCGATAAATCTAATAACATTTTTCCTGATTACTCTTTTTTTTCTCGCTTGGCGAGAAAAAAAAATTCCCGCGAATTCCGTACATTTATTATCGCAGAAAAATTATATTTAACTGAAGCTTCAATTTTTATTTATTTTTTCTCCCGGTTTAACGAATCGGTAAATCCAATATTTTTTTTCGCTTCAACGATAGCTTTGGATTTTATCTGATCGCGAATTTCCAGCTGATCAAAGCGAAATAAACATATGTAATTTTATTTCAGATGCAGGGAATAAATCGTCAGTGCATTTGATTTATTCCCAGCCACCGCGAATTTATTATCGCAGCATTAAAACCGTCACCGGAAGCGGCTTCGACTCGTCTCCGCGACGTGCGATATACAACATCATCCATCCCTGTGTACGCTATCTCTAAAAAAAAAGCCTCCGGGGGTATTTTTAGTCTCGCTTTATCGCCACCGAGTCGTAGCCTCTGTCGTCGTGGTCGTTCATTGCTTTTTCCACCGGTGCCGATATAATCCGAGCGACAAGAGAGACCCATAGAGAGAGGACGTGTCTATACATAGGACGTCACGTGAAGTGCGCGCGCCATTTACATCGGGTACGCTTACACCCGTGTTAAGTACACCGAGCGACCCAGAGAGCGGAATTTATAATCGAGCAATTCGTACGTCTCGTATTTACCCGTCGACGGTTGTAGGGCCCGTCGCAGAGCGAGAGCGGCGAGCCCGAGGAGGAGTCGTCGTGTTCTCGTGCGTCGCTGCGTGGGCGTCGGACCCTCCGCGCTCGACACACGTGGGTTAAAGAGAAATCGGTCGCGAGTGAGGCGACCCGAAGCGGCGGCCGCTTTGTGTACACGCATCGTGTACACAAAGAGCGGATAACCTCAATTAAAAAAAAGCGATAAAAAAAGACTTAAGGTAATTAAATTGTTTTTTAAATGATATTCAAAACAAAAATTTGAAATTCAATTACTGTTTAAGTGGCAGTAAAGTTAAAAAAAAAGATGTTTCACAAAAATCTGAATATTCTGGTACTAATGAGGTATAAAAAAAAAGATTTTTCAAGCCCTCGTGATATCAGCATAAATAAAAAGACTATATCGGCATAAATAAAAAATAATTAATAAAGAATACTATTAAATAAATATAATAAAAATATAATGAAATAAATATAAATATATAAAAATTCTGCCGAAAAAGGTCAACAGGAAATGCTGCGAATAAATCCCAAAAAAAGAACATGAATAGAAAATCCTGGTCACAAAAGATGAGCGAAAAAAAATTATCGAGCCCTTTTTCAGGCCACGCGGTCCCCTCAAACGATCCTCGAGAGCCTCGACGCAATTTCCCCGAGCGTATATCGAGCGCGCATGGCTATATACAATCACACACATATATGCGGTGAACGTAGAGCGAGCCCGCACCGAGATACCCAGTGACGCGTCCGCCCGTCCTCGCGACCCGTCGATTTCATTGTCTCTCCGTCCCATCTATACGACCGGCAACGACATCGGCAGCGCAACGTAAATACCCGTCGCCCGCTGCAACCCGCCCGTCGATCTCGATCTATCGTAAATTCTTCGAGAAAACGGGCTCGGCTGTTGTGTCTCTCGCTTCGCTCCCGGCGTATCAAACACGCTGACGCGCGGAGGCAGCAGACGCGGTTCGCCCACACGAAAAAAACGACGCCAACCAAGCGACGCAAGGAGCCACCACGTTTGTCACGAGAAAATGATAATCTCGTTGGTTCGCGTCTACGCGAGGCTGTAACTCGATTTCCGGCATTCGCTTTTCAACGCATATTTACTGTTATTATCACGATTATTATTATTATTATTATTATTATTATTATTATCGTTTTTATTGTCACGAAGATCGAGGGGGGGTTTGGCACGGCCGCCGAGAACCCTCGATCTGCCCGGCGTTTTCCTTTGTTCGGAAAATATAAAACACGGTCTCCCCGGCGTTAATGGAGGCTGGAAACTCGCCCGATGTATTTATAATATCGCGCGCGTATTTCAGCGTTCTTTGTCGAGCGAGCGGAGGTGAATTTTTCATGAATGAGTGACTCACGGTCGACTGATCAATGGATATGTGGAATTACAAAAAAAGTTTACAATAGCGTGAGATTTTTATTTCTTTTTCAACTCGCGAAAATTGAAATATCAGCGCGATCCATTGTTGGGATTTTATTCGTTCCGGGATTGTTCGTAATCAAACGCTGAGATCGGGACTAAATTTAATGAATAATAATAATAATAATAATAATAATAATAATAATAATAATAATAATAATCCAAAAATAAATGAATGAATAATAACCCAAAGATAAATGAATTAATAATATGAACCCAGAAATAAAGGAATGAGTAATGATGATCCAAAAATAAAAAATCCGTGATGATTTTTCAACGACAGCTTTTTGCCTCGAATAGTAGATCAGCGCATAGACCGAGGGATCAGCAGAACGTGCAGCAACCTTCGTAACTAGATTCCGCTGATTCAGCAATGAGCATGACACGCGGCGGACCATAAACTCGAGGCTCGCGCGCGCGCTCGCGAAGCTACAGCGAGAGATCGCTGCCTCGGCGCAGTCTGTATTCTGTATACTGTTACACGCCGCCTCGTCGGCCGCCGCTCGGCGCGCGAATCTCGGGGCTGCTATGCATTGTGGCCTACCGCGCGCGCCGCCTGCCTCGTCCTACGCGTTCACCGATGGATCTCCGCGCTCGGCATCCGCGAGTCTCAGCGCGGGATCGACAAAAGTGTCTCGCAACGTTCGCAACGCGAGTACACCGAGCGCGGCACCTGAATAAGTGTCCCAGTGGCTCTCAAAATATTTATTCTCTCGCTAATAACAGAGTCTGGTTTTGGATTGAGAATTTAATTCGCGCAGGTCGCTGGCCCGATGACCTCTGGAAATAATTATCCCTCTTGAAAAAATCTCAGTCAGTAAAATTTCTCGCATTTTTTATATAAGTATTGGTCTCGGTCAAATAAAATAAATTCGACATTCGTTTTTTTTTCTAAACGCAACAGTTTTCCCGAAAAGTACAAAAAATTCATTATTTTCGATTATTTGTAACAATAAAAATTCACTCGTATCTATTTTCCCCATTGAATAAAAAAGAAACATCAGTGACCCGAAACAATTCTCTGTGCCCTAATAAAGTTACCTCGAGTTAAGAATGTAATTCGCAGACGTCGCTGCACCAACGACCACTGGAAAAATTTAATAACACTGGTAACATTTTATCTCAAAAATTTCCCGCAATTTTCACTCCCATATTTTCCTACAAAAAAAAATATATCAGCGACAGAAAACAATATTCGCTCTCCACCGACAAAGTCAGCTCTAGTTAAGAATTTAATTCACAGAGGTCGCCGCGCCAACAACCTCTGGAAAAAAAATAATAACAACAATAAAAAAAAAACGCTAGTGTTACATCGCGTCCCGAGCTTCCCGCAATTTTCGCTCCTATCTCCCTTCGCCGATCTCCCGGGACTGCGACGGAGACGCGGGGAGCCTCGAAAACGATGCAAGCAACATTTTCACGAGATCTCGCGCTGCGGCGACGGCGGCGACGGTGGCGTCGGTTGTATTTTCGTGCGCCAGTTAGCCGGCGCCGCGACGACATCGCCGCTCTCGTCTCGAGACCGGCCAACCCGTCGCGGGTTCAATGACTGGCACAGAAAAGGAACGCGCGCGCCGCCATCTTCGAGGCCGAGATATGCACGTACGATAATGTTTCATCCTTCGTTCGGCTCCCGTCGCGTCTCTCCCTCCCCCCGCCGCGGTTCATATTCGCGTTTATGACCCACCGCGGGGCTTCGATCAGCCGCTCGTTTCTCCCTCTGTCGCGTTTCTGTGTCGCTCTAGCAGCGCGCCGGGCGTCTCGACACCTGACTAACCTTCCAATCCCCGTCGGCCGCGTTTCGCGCGCTAACGGACTCCTCTCTTGGCTCTCGCTCGGCCGCGGCACAACACACCGCGATCGAAGTTTGACCCAGACACTGTTTTTCCGATTGAGAGAGAGAGAGAGAAAGAAAAAAAAATACACAGAGAGACTCGCCGGGACGGAATCGCCACCCGTGGGACAAACGGTTGACCGTTCCCGCGAGGCAAATCGCACACAAAGCGGGAGAGTAAAGTTCGGCGCGCGGGGGGGAAAAGTTTTACGAGTCGCGACGGTCGGACGGTAAAAATCATCGGTAACTTTTATCGCCGGTCGTACGCGCGGTGGAGATGAAAACCGGCGAGAATGGAAACTACTGTTTGCAGACTTTTTGCGTAGCTTTCGTGTGAATAAGTGAATTTTTAATCCCGCATTGGGACTTGAAATTAAATATTAATGAAAAAGTTTTTAAAAAATGGAAAGGTAAAAAAATGCAAAGATAAAAAAAATACAAGGATAAAAAGATGCAAAGGTAAAAAAAATGTAAAAATAAATAAATAAGGGGTTTAATTCTGTGCCCGGTCGCCGCGACCAAGGTAACGGAACACCAATAATAACTGAATTTTTAATCCCGCATCGGGTCTTGAAATTAAATCATAATGTCAAAGGAAAAAAAATTCAAAGGTAAAAAAAATGCAAAGATAAAAAAATGCAAAGGTAAAAAATGCAAAAAAAAAAATCAGGGGTTTAATTCTCTTCCCGGTCGCCGCGACCAAGCTAACGGAACACCGAGGGTGAAATGCCCCGTTTTATTAAACGCGGGAGCCTCGATTTTTTTCGCTTTCTAGAAACGAAAGAAAAGGAAAAAAATACGCGAGCAGAGGGAGCCCGTATAATCGCACGCACTTCCCTCCGGGGCGAAATAGCTGTAGATTATACCGTATACAATATTATGCAAAGTGTATAATGCGGCTATCGCGTCGGGTATCGAGAGAGGCTAAGGAACAGAACGTGTGATTTCACGCTTGACCTTCCACGTTCCATCACGAGAGTTTTCGCCGCGAGTGAAACCGTCGAGGAAGATTCACGGTTTTCTCTTCTCTCTCTCTCTTCGCTCTCCTCCTTCTTCCCTGGTCGCCCGGCGCTTCCGCGAATCTATATCTATATATTCGCTCGAATTACGCTGCCGGGGCGACTGCCGATTCGACGCCGAGGGTCGAACAAAGGAAGCAAAGGCGCGCGAGGAGCTTCGGCGTCGTCGCCCGGTTCCCTCGCCGTAAACAAAACTCGGTGGCTCGGGAGGCGCCCCAAGGTCATCGGAGACCCGCGAATATCAATAAAAAAAAACTTTCCAGAAATTACGCTTCTGGCTAACGGCCGACGGTTATTCGGGGGGAGGCGGGCCGAGAGACAAAACGAGCACGAAACGCGCATTATTGTTTCATCCGTCGCCCATACGCGCGGAGGAGCCCCAAGAAATATCGACCGTCGTCGCTCGATTCGAACCGCCCATTTTCCACGAACTCGCGCGCGAATTACGTGGCGAATAAACTTCGGCGGCGCGACCCACGAATTTCCAATCCGAACCCCCGTCGAGCCGCGTGTCGCGTGAGGTCGGAAATAATTTTAACCCCCGAGTGCCCGCGCGCGAATAAATGTTTATCGTCAACGTGGCGGGTATAAATAATCCACCAACTACCCGTTTTGTACGGCTAATATGGTTAACCTATTTCCGGGTTGGCAACAGTTGACTAACAAAAGCGCGCGACCCGACGCAGCCCGCGAAATTATTTCCCTTGCGACAGTCGAATGTTATAGCCGAATATAAGCGAAGGGTCTCCCCTCCTTCAGCCGCCCCTTGATCGAACTCGAAGAGGGGATTAACCAACCGGCGAATTCGTACGTTGTAACAACGGCCCGAGGGACTCCATGAGCGTTCTGTGAGTACGCCGCGCACTCGACTCCGTGCGCGTGTTAGAACGCGTACGAACGCGTCGAACGCGTATCCATCTGGGCGCCGCGCTGCAGCGGGAAGGGAATCCCTTTGTCTCTTTAAGAGGCAGTGATACTTCGCTCGGAACTTCTTCGCCCAATGCTAAACGCCTATAGGGCTGTCTCTCTCGCACCTTTTTGTTTATCGAGTCTCCTGACCAAACGGCTTGATCTATCGAGGAGCCCGAAGATCAGCCCAATTCTGCAATTCTTCCGTACATTCTATCAAAACCTGAGCTCTATCTGTCGAATAATTCAGGAGCAAAGAGCTTTCAAAAATTCGAGCTGGAGTGGGGGAAGTGCCACTGCCTCTTAAGATGGAAAGTTTAGCTTTAAGCCCCACGGGCCACGGTTACCGAGTTCGGGGAACGCGGGACATGCGCGCAACAAGCCCTTTTTTCTCCCTCCCCCCTGCCCGCTCCGCCCCTTCCCCTCACATGATTTCTCGCGCGGGCGATCTGCCTCCCCCCCTTTGTCCTTTGTTTACGTCGAGCGCCGGTTGCGAGCGTGCGGACGCCGCACATCACGCGATCTCCCTTCTCACCTCCCCTCCCCCCTTCCCCTCCTTTCCGCACCGATCTGCATATTATAACACACGCGTTTTGTGTCGCGCATCTCGCTGCTGCCGAGCCGACTAACCCACTGGCGGTTACAAGCCACCCTCGAAAATAATCCACGCGCGCTCCGCGCCGCAACTCCGTTATGTGCTACCCGCGCCGCTTTTGCCGATGCCAACTCTGTGCAACGGACGCGCTGCGCGCATATTGCGAAATTTCGGGTTTGACCGACTCTCGGCGACGCTCGGAGAGCAACCCGAGAGGCTTCGTCGCTGTTTCGCCTCGGATCGTGGACGAGAATTCGAATAAAGTCGAACCGCGAGGCGGTTGACCCAGTGGACGCGCGTCCGGCGTTCGCGCTAAATTTTGAGTATTGTGAACATCGGTTTCAAGTGGCAGATAAAAAAATCCCCCGGCCGCTGTTTGTTTTGAAACAATTACCGGGAAATTAGCGTACGGTGATGAATAAAAAGAAAGAATCGTCTGACGCACGCGGCTCATTTTTGTTCCCTATCTAATCGCGCGTTTTGCTCGACTTTCCCTCTCGTTGCTCTTCGAGAATATCGACGACACTAATGAGTGTCCCGCAAACGACGTAAAACTCCAGCGTAGTTCGGAATGTTTGTTGTTATGATTATTATGATTATTGTGAATTCTTACCACGTCCCGCGTCCTGACGCTCGCTCTCCTGCTCCTCCACAATTTTTTCCACCATCTTGACGAAAGTTTTTTTCTTCTGCTTCCCCGGCGTTTTTTTGTTATCTCCTCACTTCACTCGGGTCTCGTCGCGGCCCCGACAGAGACTTGGAAATAGTACGATTCTCCTCGTCGTCGTGTCTCTTACGTCGTCAAAACGCCCCGCGGACTGCGTTTCGTTATTTGTTCTCTCAATCTTTCTCTCTCCCTTCCGCACCGGTATCAATATAATTGTAAAAAAGAGTTCAGTCGTATTTACAAAAAACGTCTATCCACTAAGGTTACTGATTATACGATCAGGTTTCTCCTCGCGGTTCCGCCGACGCGATCGCCACTGTCGAAGTCGCGTGTTTGCCTTTCTCCTCTCGTCCTCTTCTCTTTATCGTTTCTCCTCCACGTTGCTTCGACGTTGGAAACAGCCTAATCGGCGAATGTCGTCCCTCGGCTTCGGCGTTCGACAGGATGATGATTCTCTTTGCCCCGCGACGAGTGCAGTTCCCTCAGATCGATGTATATCAGTGGTAGGTATCACAGATATAAATAAATATATAAAGCCTATTTAACGCCTTTTTTTATTCTCACGTTCTCCGCTCCTCGGTGGATCTCTCGACTCCGCGCGTTCGTCGTTACGCTGGTTACAACGAACGCCACTGCTTTTCTTTCCTCTCTCTCTCTCTCACTCTTCTTCTTCTTCCGTGAGCGGCTCGGACTGCCTTATCCCTCTTTACTCTACTTTTAAATCTTGTTGAATAAATACTATCACAGACTTTGACACTGCACTATTCCTTCACCAATGGAAGGTCGGTCTCTCTCTCTCTCTCTTCTTTCCAATAAATCAGGTCAAAACTTTATTCCTCCTCTTCTTTCTCGCCTTCTTCCTCCTTATTCTTCTTCGGCGATGATCTTCGTTGATCAAACCAAAGCCGCCTCGGAACAATCCAGATGATATTAAGATTTCTTCTTCTTCTTCTTCTTCTCTCGTCTTCTTACTTGGACGATGACCTTCGTTGATCAAAACAAAGCCAGTTCGAACCAATCCAGATGATGTCAAGATTTCTTCCCTCTGCTTTCCACACCTTTCTCTCTCTCTCTCGCTCTCAGCCGGCAAAACCTTGGCCGAGCTCTTCCCGTTTGCGGCGAAGAAAAGCCCTCAAAGCACAAGCGTCTCGCTCTCCCCGCTCTCTCTCTCTCTCTCGCTCCTCTCTCTCCCGATTCAACTTCCAACGCAACCAAGCGAAGGTGTTTCTTCTAATCAGACGGACACACCGGGCGTTCGGTTTCGACGAGCGAAATTCTCACACCGCGATGCTCGTTGTTGTGACTCCGTCGCTATCGCACAGCCTCTTGCACGTAGCGTTGATTGGGCTCGGAAGCGCATTAAAAATCCTTCGGCTAACACATCTGGCCTTCTCTAGCATTCACCTTCCCGCACTGCTCTTTACTCGGCAGCTGGTTTCCGACTGAGCCTCCCAAGATGGCCGCTCGACTACTAACCCCCGCGGGCTCGGCTTTTCCCCCCACCACTCGCGCGCGCGCGGTGTTCCCCCCCCCCCTCTCCACTCCGCGCGCGCTTCGCGTCCCCGCGACCTTCCCCGCCGCGTCCCTCGCCCACCAATCTCGCGGTCGCTTCGCGCTTCCCCACCCCCCACCCCGCTCGCTCTCGTCGCTCCCCTCGCGCCCCTCCCGGCCCCCCTCCCAGAATCAGGAGACTTTGCCGACGCCCGTTCTGTGTTACCAGCGTCGTGTCACGTACGCAGCGGGCACCCGCGGTTCCCCGTTCGGGGCTCCCGCGTCCGGCGTCTCGACGCTCGATTCGAAATATCCCACCACCACCCTCGGCGTTTACGTCGTTTGCGAACGATTCTATCGCGCCTATGACACCTGATTGCCGATACGGATGATGCAAATACTCGAGAAAATGTGTGTTACCGTCTGGTGACCGATGTGAGTCACATCGACGGTTGCCACGCACGCGGCCGTTCGGGGAGCCTCGACTCGAAGCTTCTGCGGCAGATCGGAGGGTGCCAAAACCGCCGGGGGCGAACTGCGTTTTAGGTTCTCGACAGGGGTGATGCGCACTTGAGCCTGGAGGGACCTGTTGGGACTTCCGGGGGTAGCGTGACCGTTTTTGTTAATTTCGATTTTGCTGGCTGTTGATTTTCGGGCCGGGATAAATACGAATGTCAACGAAAATAAACTTTGTAAAAGATGATGACACTTATCATGTGAAATTATTTTTTTATGTAAAGATGGATAAATATTTGTATAAAAAGAAAATTTGTTCATGTTTTTCGCGTGCATCAATGTTTTTTTTTCGCTCGGGGCACAAAAAAACGGTCCCCCTCTGGTCGTTTCATCCCAGATATCCGGCATTATGTAACACACGGTTTATCGATGTGGATGATGAAAATACTGAAATAAGACTGTGTGATTACCGATGATTAACGAGACCCACAACAGTTTGTCGTAAGTCGCTGGGTTGGAGTCGAAGCATCTAGATCGAAGGGTGCCAAAATTACCGGTGGCTATTGCGTTTTAATTTTACACTCGGTTAGCTGCGCATTTTGAACCCGGTGGAACCTGTTGACGCTCACGGATTTACGGCCGCACCGTTTACGTTCGACCTTACTCTATTTGTTTACGTCAGCTCGATACAGATAAGAACCTTGAACTTTTTTTTATATTATTCACAAGTTACTATTATTATTTTTGTTTTAACAAACAATCACAGCGATTTCGTAAGCATTGCAGCTCTGGCTGTTACATTCCGAGGGGTCGATAGATCGCAATTTCCACCGGGTAACTCCGGGAATTTTTTTTCTTAGTCCACATCGGCCTTTGCACTTGCAACGAAATTAATTGTCAACTTTCATCATTATTCGATTTGTGTTAGCCCGCGAAATCACCGTGACCTCCAGGATCCTCGACTCGCGTTGATAGCGAATAAACACAAAGCCGCGTGAAAAATAACTGGAACTTTCCGTCAGCCCACATAACCTAAATTTCGAGCGGGAAAGCAAACATTGAAGCGGTTCGGGCCTTGCCTATCCCTTAGGGCCGCGTCCGTTGCTAACGTCATTCATTGACGTCAAACGAGTCTCTGTGTCGCAATGCACCTCGTATTTTCGAACGAAAAAAAAAAAAACAGATATACAGCGTAAGATTATCCGGTAGCGATAACAGTGTTTGGGAGAGTCAAGCGAGTCAAGGGAATCAACCGAGTTGAGAACTATCGCCCGGACGAGTAGTCGGCGCAATGTAAACACCGACGAGAACTCTTCTTCCTTCTCCACGCTGTACAACAGTCGACCGATCTACCCGCCTGGCTATACTTGAGCCGCTTCCTAACCTATAAAAAAATCTCCTTCCAAAAAATGTCCAGCTCATCTCATTAGAATATAAACTTTCTGTTTCAGCTACGACGAGACGCACGTTTTTTTTTAAATCTCTTAAAAAAACATCGGAAACGAAACGAAACGCCGAGAATTCAGTTGAGAATCTCTGAGCTTCTCGTACGTTCCATTCGAACGTTCGGCTCTCCGGGCCGCGCGTCTCGATGTCGATTCTCGTGCCTCGTCCGCTCTCCGTAAATCTTTGCCCAGGCCCCGCGTGCTAATATTGCCAAGGGAGAATCGTCGTCGTCTCTGGAAGCGTCCGCGATGCGGCGTATTTCGTCCCTGGTACGGAAAAGTTTTGGTGCGCGTCGCTCTCGCTCTCGCGCTCGCCACGTCCGTGCGCCACGGCAGATGGACGGGAAATGACGACACATCGCGTGGTACATTGTTTTGGTGGAGTGGAATTGCGCGCGCAGCTCACCACCGCGAACGGCCACGTATACACGGCGTCGGCTGCTGCCGCTGTTTTGTTGATGATGGCGGCGCGGCGGACGCGGAGGTGGCGCGCAGATGCCGCTCGGGCGTCCGCGTGTGCGGCTCGCACACCACGAGCCCCGCGATGCGCGCGGCCCGCGCGCGTCTCGTTCAACGATTTCTTACACGACTACGTGCGTCTCTCGCGCACACAGCGGGACTGCGGTACTCGCGCCGCTCGGAGCGATTCGCGAGCCACGTAATACACGACGAGGCTTATGATACGGGGAAACTTGGGTCGCGCAACGGACGCGATTCTAGGCAAGAATGAAGTCCTTTCGACGGGCTGCACCTTCCGTCGTGACCTTGGAACGTGCGAATCTCGGAAATATCGCTTGGGTCTTAACCCAGCAATTCGTTTTTCGTTTGTAGTAATTAAGCTAGAATCATTGAACATTATTATTTCGATGACAACTCGAATAGACAGAACAGAGAACGGTTTACCACAAACAAAAGGAACCTGTAATAAAACAACAAAAAATGGAAAATCGTAATCACGGATTTAATATGACTGAAACGAAAAATTGAAAATTGCCAATTCGAGTAATTTTTACGCCGAACAATATAGCACAAAAAATTAATTATTTTCATGGTCCGAAGGCCAACGAAAAAAATTGAAAATTGTAATCACGGATTTAATATGACTGAAGCGAAAAACTGTAAACCGCCAATTCGAGTAATTTTAAGGCGAACAATACAGCACAAAAAGTTAATTAATTATTTTCATGGCCCGAAGGCCGGGCGGTAGGAAAGTCGAAAATTCGCGTTGCGCGCGGTTCCCCGCAAAAAGCGTGACCCATATTGCCAACCGACCGGCATTGCCGCCGATCTCCCCTGCAGGTAGCGCGAGCGCACCACACGTTAACCCATATTTGTGTGTACGCCGCGTGCTTCGCGGTGGAATAAAGACGCGCACACAGGGAGCCGCGCCGGGCGCTGTGTTCGCGCATTGATTCAAAGCCCCGTGCACATATATAGCACGAGTGGTGCGTTCCGTGCGGCCTGGCAACACTTACTCGACTATTGAAGAGAGCGAGCGGACCCGAGAGATAGAGATAGAATCTCTTCACACAGCTGGGCAGCAGCGTGTGTATAGTATTTGGCCACGTAGCTCGACCACGTCACTGCGGCTGCTCGGGCGAGGGAGAAAGAGAGAGAGGGAGAGGGAGAAAAAGCGTGATAGAACCAGCAACGTTACTCGAGTGGCTCGAGCGCATATAAAAAAAAAGAATACGTACACATCACACTGCATCATGAAACTGACGTATTCGCTGCAGTCCACGTCACACGACCTCCCGGCAGAAACTGTAGCAAACCGGGCAACTTGATCATGCGGCTTCGGCGCCGGCCGAGCGGCGCAGCGATTGGCCGGTCAACCAGCCCCGACGGAGTACAGTGATTGGCATACCCGGTTTTTCTGTCCCGCCGCGGGCTATTCCCGGTATTATCAAACCTGCAATTTCACGTGAATTTTCGGGCGCTTCTCGACGTCACAAAAATCCGGAAAAAATTGACCCTTCTGATAGTACCAAGAGCATCGAAAACCCGAGAATTTTATTATCTTTTCGCGTAAACTTTTTTCAGGCTCTCGCATGCGTGATACTTATTTGGCCGGTAATTATCCGGAGGCCAATATAGCGGCGGCGTCCGACCTGCGGCGCTAATTCCCGCGTTCTCTCGTGCAGCCGGCTCGAACTCTCGAGAGCGTCGGGTGGGGAACCACGATGTTTACGTATTACATATGGAGACGCCGACGCTCGTGCTGCACCAACCGAGTGATATACGGTCTCGTACCGGCCCCAGCTATCATTGCTATATTACTGTACATAAGATACATATATATATAACTGTATGTATCTTACCCAGAGGCAAAAAACACTTTTCTCGCCGCACCTCGTGGGAAAGTCTCTCCCGCTTAGCGCGACTCCCGGCGAGCTCTCGATCCGCACGGACGGATTATTCGTGCAGACACGCGGGGAGGCAGCGACGACGACGACGTCGCCGCCATCACCCCCGCCCCCGCCCCTCACCCGCCCCCGCGCCCGCTCTGTCTGATCGCCGCACTTCCCCTGCACCGCGACGCTCGTCGCGACACCGAGAGTCGTCGCAGTCGCCGCGCGGCGGGGTAAACGCGAGCGCGTGCACGAATTCAGGAATAAGGCGAGAGAGAGAGAACCCCGCGCGCGGCGCACGCTCGATACTACGCACTGCGCGCAGCAGGTGCGCTCGTCGCGCGACTCTCCCCAAGGTCAAGGGGAAACAATAACCAAGGTCGCGTGACCTGCGGCCACCGTAACTATGCACTTTTATTACGTGGGGCGCGACAGGGGAAACTGAAAATAATCGCCCGGCGATTTTGGGACTTTTCGTGGTAGCAGTTAATGTCTTGTCGGAATTTTGTCATCGGGAATATTGGATTTTTTTTAATCACCAACAATATAATCATTGGAATTTTTTTTTTCACTATTTTCACTTTGGTTTTTTTTGTGTTAAGAGTTCATTTTTTTGAGAGTTGAAAAGTAAGGTATAAATTGTGAGATAGTTTTTAATTGTGGGATATTTGATTACAGCTGTAATTCAAAATTTCGTGGTAACAGTAAAAGTCTGGTCGGAATTTTGTCATCGGGAATATTGGATCTTTTTTAATCACCAAAAATCTAATTATTGGATTTTTTTCACTATTTTCACTTTGGTTTTTTTGTGTTAAGAGTTTATTTTTTGAGAGTCGAAAAGTAAGGTATAAATTCTGTGATAGTTACTTAAAAAAAGAGCTAGTCGTGAAGTTATTTGATTACAGCTGTAATTCAAAATTTCGTGGTAACCGTAAAAGTCTGGTCGGAATTTTGTCATCGGGAATATTGGATCTTTTTTAATCACCAAAAATCGAATTATTGGAATTTTTATTTTCTCTATTTTTTCTTTGGTTTTTTTGTGTTAAGAGTTCATTTTTTTAAGAGTCGAAAAGTAAGGTATAAATTCTGAGATAGTTATTTAAAAAGGAGCTAGTCGTGAAGTTATTTGATTACAGCTGTAATTCAAAATTAGCGACTCTCGATGCGGCGATAAATGTCGGTTTTCACGATGACTGCGGCGCGATGAAAATAAGCATTTGTGTCGTCGCTGTACAGCGCGTTAAATACGCACGCGAGTCGGGTGGTTAAACCAATGAGCGGGCACTTTAAAATACACCGGGTACGCAACCCAAGAGATCGAGACTTAAATATAGTTCACGCGTGCTCGGATAACGCGGGGCGACGCGTTTGGGGGCTCGGAACGCCGCGTTGCCGAGACACTGGAAAGTCCGCATAGTTCCCCTTTAACGTCTTTTCCGTTCCCCGCGCTCCAGCGCCCGAGCGACGCATTCTATTCCGCCTCGCGTTCGCCACTACCGATCAATTCTTCTCGTCACGATTCGACGAGGTTCGTTAACTTCTTGGCGGGTATTTCCTCGGTTTTTTTTCTTCCATTCTTTCGATACTTTTTTTTCATTGGTTATCGATCGAGCGGAAACAAGACGTAGCGGATACAAGCGCTCGCTCGTATAGCTTCATTTGCCGAAACGAACGTCGCGCCTTTCTGCCACTGGTATTAAATTCATTTGTACACAATGAATTTGGGTACTGATATGCATTTTTTTAAATCAGTTTGAAAAGTGTCGAAATCAGTCCTTTCGGGGTAGAATAAGCGACTTGAGAACGATGGTATAAATAAAAAGTCGAGATGTAAACAAAAAAGTGGGAAGTCGATTTTGATCATTTTCGGTTCGGAGCCGGATTATGATTTCGTAAAAAAAAAACGGTTTTTTTTTTTTTTTCAGAGTAAGTAACAATAACATTTCAGTTGGGGAAAGAATTATGATTATTTTTTTTATTTTGTAATAAAATAAAACTTGAAAAAAATTAACAAAGACATTTATTAGCATACGAAGCAGCAGAAGGAGCATCATTTTTTAAGGAATTTTGATCATTTTCGGTCCGGAGCCGGATTATGATTTCGTAAAAAAAAACTACTTTTTTTTTCAAAGCAAGTAACAATAACATTTCAGTTGGGGAAGAATTATGATTCTTTTTTTTCTTTTGTAATAAAATAAAACTTGAAAAAAATTAACAAAGACATTTTTTAGCATACGAAGCAGCAGAAGGAGCGTCGCACGCATCGATCCACTGTCTCGAAAGAGCAAACTAAAACCCTTTTGGAAAATTAAAGTATCCCTAACGAAGAGTCGTGTTGAAAGTGAATAAAAAAGAGCTACTCATTAATTTGCAAATTCTACAGCGGGAGGCCTTCTACGTGGAAAGTAATTAGACGCGTGTTCTCTTCCTACGTATTTACCATTTTCGGGCAGAACACGAGGTAGGAAACGTCGAACGAGACGCCACGAACGTAGTGGAAGGAAGTATATGTCGATGACTAATCCAACGAGGTCAATTCAGCGCGCGCTTATAAACAAACACAATACACTTAGTTGCATAGTTTTAGTATATCAGGAATTGTCTATTATAATTAACCGCATCATAATTGAAAAAAAAACCGCGGAAAAACTTTCAAAAATACTAAACAAAAATTAATAAACTTTCTCATCACTAATAATAAAGTTTATTAATCTTCACTTAATATTATTAATTCATTTTTTAATTTACTTAATTAATTTGTTAAAAAATTCGTTGAAAAAAAAATTAAAAATGCATCCTTGCTCTGAAATTCCATAATTAAAGCCTCCCAATAATCTCGTTCCCACTTTCGAGCTATTACACAATTCGGCGTCAAAAAGACGAAAACAAAACCCAAGGAGATCCTCCGTGTGTTATTTCGAGGGGGAAGTCAGAAGTCAAAAAATTAATAAACTTTTTGTATCACCAATAATAAAGTTTACTAATTTTCACTTAATACTTCTAATTCATTTTCCAATTTAATTAATTAACCCGTTAAAAATTCGTTGAAAAAAAAAAAAATGCATCCTTGCTCCGAAATTCCATAATTAAAGCCTCCCAATAATCTCGTTCCCACTTTCGAGCTATTACACAATTCGGCGGCAAAAAAGACGAAAACAAAACCCAAGGAGATCCTCCGTGTGTTATTTCGAGGGGGAAGTCGAGAAGTCCAGTGGCAGGTAGGAAAATTCCTGCCTCGATCCTGCGCAGGTAGCGAGAGATTTAAAAGGCAGCGCGAGGAGAGCGCGCCGCTCCTCTCCTGTGGGTCTCTACGGTCAGCGCGTAGAGTAGTACGTGATGCTCATCGCCGCCGGTCAGCCCTAATAACAAAAACCGAACCGGTTTATTTACTACACAGCGCGCGCGCTCTACACATCGAGTCCCGAGTCCACACGGGGAGCAGTCGTAGTATAGTGTTTACCGAGTAGTAGGAGTAAAAGTACACGGCCCGAGAGCTCCTCGCTCTGGCTGCGCTGCTTTGGGTCAATGTTTTTGTGTGTGTGTGGCGCGCGAAGCGAGTCGGTTGGAGGCGGCGAGCGGAGGCCGAGAGGAGGGCGGAGGCAGAGAGCGCCCAGCAACTCGTTTGGCGAGAGGTCGAGAGGCTTCTTTTCTGTAGCCCCGAAATTTCTCTCGGCCGCCTCGAGGAGAAAATCCAGCGAGAACGAACAAAAAGCTGCCTCGAGACTGCTACGGGTCGAAAAGTTTCGGTCACGATTTTTCAACCCGTAGGACGACGAAAAAGCCGGTTTGAAGTTGAAGCGGAGACACACACGGGTTGCGGTCGCCGGCCGCCCGGCGAAGTGGCAACGTGGCGAATGGTATAGCGACGCAGAAGCGGCGGCTGCGGGCGCAGCAACAGTGCATTTTGTAAGCAGGAGAGGCTGCTGCTTATTCCGCTTCACTGCCTGGCACAGGAAGAGCGAGACAGCATCACAGCCGGGGCGATAAGTCTAATCTCCGGATTTTATAAATGGGCTCCTATCTCTTTTTCTCTCTCTCTCTCTCTCTGCGTTTTTAGGCGCGCGTGGTAGTCGCGTATGCCGAATGCACGTGCGATAAAGCACTCGCTGTGATTATCCGCTCAAAGGCTGCTCGAAACATGCGGGAATAATATTCGAGAGGCGAGATGCAAGAGCGGGGAATCCGTATTTGTTGATTTTTAGATATTTTTCCTGTAAATAGACTCAACGAGATTAAATTCTGTTTAATTAAAAATCGAGGGGATTTATATTAAACGAAATAAATTAAATAGAAATTGAATTAAATGAGGTAAAACTAAATTGAGAATAAAAGTGAATGAGTGGATTGAATTTAACTGCGAACTAATTATTTTACGTTTTTTACGACGTGAAAATAAATAAAAATATTTTGCAGCCGACCAGGCAATTTCTGAGAGCAGATTAACGAGGGAAGATCTTGGCGTATAGAAATTAGCCGTTATCTCTCGCGCTACGCGAATACCAAAGTGACATTGAGAGCCGTTGAGATTAATGCGTCCAGAGCGCTTATTACCTATTAAAATAACGAGCTACTGAATGGTAATAACGCCACGGCGGGAAAAATCTCGTAAAATCCGAGCCTGAAAACCTCCGTGGGGGTCGTGACTTTCACGGTCTGGCTCGAAGCGGTTTATTCCCGAAACGATCACGAGCTACTCTGGTGTCTATTGATTCCGATTGGTCTCGTTCGCGCTCGGAGTTTCAGCTGGCGCGAACGCTCGCGAACGTCACTGACCAGAGTCAAGCAGACGAGGAGTTTTTCCCCCGATGACCTTAGAGTCTCGTCGCGCTTGTTATGTGTTTACAATGTGCGTGTTACTGCCACACGAATAAACAAACATAACACTTGCGCTTTATGCACGTTTATTCCTCGGTGTTTAACAAATATTTCGCCACCTTCGCTTTGTAGGGCAGGGGGTCGGCATCTTTACGTAAGATTAAATAAAATCGGATTACACTATGTAGGATTAAGTTCAGCATGATTAAATTATGTAGGATTAAGTTAAGCGTGATTAAATGATGTAGGACTAAGTTAAGCAGTATTAATTTAGGCAGGGTTAGGTAAGCAGGATTAAATTAGGGTTAGTTCAGCAGGATTAAATTAGGCAGGTCTAAGTTAAGCAGGAATAAATTAGGTACGACTAAGTTGAGCAGGATTAAATTAGATAGGATTAAGTGGAGCAGGATTAAATTAAGCAGGACTAATTTAAGCAGGTATTAATTAAGTACGACTAAGTTGAGCAGGATTAAATTAAGTAGGACTAATTTAAGCCGGAATTAATTAAGTACGACTAAGTTGAGTAGGATTAAATTAGATAGGACTAAGTTGAGTAGGATTAAATTAGATAGGACTAAGTTGAGTAGGATTAAATTAGATAGGACTAAGTTGATTAGGAATAATTTAGGTAGGTCTAAGTTCAGCAGGAATAAAATAGGTAAGACTAAGTTAAGCAGGAATAATTTAGGTAAGACGAAGTTGAGCTGGATTAAATTAACCAGGAATAAGTTCAGCAGGATTAAATAAGGTGTGATTAAATTAGGTAAGGTTACGTTGGGTAAGGCTGGGTCGATGTCCCTATTGTCGTCATTGTCCCCTCTGTATACCTATATAAACAGACGCCTGTGAAACACTTACGTGCATCTCGTCTGCATCCAGACGAGACTACGGGAGCGTTTCCGAGCGCTGCAGAATGCAGATTACACTCGAGATAGACGCTGTTAGGCGGGATAGGAGAGGCGGCTCGAGAAGAGAGCGAGGCAGAGAGAAAAGAAAACAAGACGGAAAGAAGCGGAGAGGCCTCGCGTCGCAAAAGCTGCACCGCTATCGCCCGCAGTTTGTTGCAGTCGACGATCTAACGGCTGTGCACTATGTTACGAGCATGATTCACCGGTGCTTGTTTATTTTTTTTTTTCGCTTTTTTATTTCGCTTTATTTTCGTTACCTACGTAAGTGCATCGTCACGACGTTGTCGCGATTCCGTGACTAAGCATCGATTAAATAATTACTACACACAGCACACTTTTGTTTGGTCTTCATCAGCCTTGGGCGTAAGCCGGGTGGGAACCGCGACGACAAAACGTTCGAATTGTGGAATCGCGAAGCGTTGTTTGCACGAGAAATTGAGACGCTTCCTTATGAGCAGTTTTTTTGTTTTATTTCGGTGTAAAAGCGACTGACTCACCCGATAAATATTTAATGCTTATTTTGAGCCGATATTTAAAAAAAAAAGTAGAATAATATTTGTCAGATTTTTTTGCATAAAAATTGGGGGGAAATAATTTTTTAAATAAAAATTAAAAGTGAAATTGGCGGGAAATTACCGGTAGCGAATTTCAGCACCAGACGTGGCTAATTATACGAAATACGTTTAGAAAAATAGTGACTCAATTGACACAGAATGACTCACACACCGCGATATCCTCGCAGTCAAGCTTTCTTAACGCTATTACTATTTTCATAGACAAAACATAGAATTTTTTATGCGAGCGTCGCACGGTCTGCAACGTGTTCCAGTCGTTGGGTGATGATGATTCACCGCGCTCGGCGCAATATTAAACGTCTTTAAGCAAACGGGGTCTCCCTGCCTTCTATATACTCCTTACAAAGTCCAGGAAAAATTGCACAAGTTAGAAAAATTACTGTTTTCTATACGGTTTAGTCGCTTATTATCTCACAATTTCCTCTCTAAAAAGGAAAAAAAAATTGAATAAAAGAAAAATCGCTCGAATTCGCTTTCAGCATAATTGTATCCATAAAACGGGTTCCCCGAGATTATCCCGCGTTAATTAGTCCCCAGGGAGCCGTGTTTCAAACGTTGCATTTTTAATGACACAATTGCATCGCTATAGCCGCCACGTTACGTTATATACCGTTGCAGTATTCGCACCACTTTTTCTCCACTATTTTATGGAAGTTTCAAGTCGTACTCGCCTGCAGACGACGACGACTGAGCTCCGATGTTGTCCTCGCTTCCGCATCCGTTTTCCGCTACTTCCGGTTTTTCTGGACTCTCCTCGACTCCCGACAGCGCCTCATTTTGAAACTGCAAATAAAAAACGAAACAATATTATTATTATTATTATTATTATTATTATTATTATTATGCATCATTAACGAGCATTTTTTCGTCTCCACCACTAATATTATTAATACTTTTCTGATGACAAATTTCGACAAATAAAACGGGAATTTGTGGAGATATCAATACATGTTTTGAGGGTATCAAAACATGATGAAAAAAATAGAAGTTTCGAGGCTCGAGCAGTGGAATTTTCACCTGAGTACACACAAATTTATTTTCCCCTGGAAATTCCAGAATCTGTTTAATCAGCTCGCGTTACGTTTGTCGATACACTTTTTTTCGTAAATGACATTCCCGAAGGGTTGAGCAATATTTTTTTGGGAATACCCATATCTCGGATTAGGCTGTTTTTTTTAAACAAGGACTTGGCCTTGAGATAAAATATGCAGATTTGAGTTCGTGACGTGAATGTGACTTGCGGATCAAAACACCTGGGTTTCCAGTTTTAAGACGAATTTTTAATATTTTTGAGTATGTGAATGGCAAAATTACCATCGATTTTAAAAACAACTTTGAATAAAAAATAAAAATACGCGAGGATCGCATCATTTTTTAATCCATCGAATTTATTATGCAGTCAGTGCAGTCACAACTTGACCCACAAATAGCGAGTCACAATATTTAATTACGTCTCCAACAGAAGACATCGTTGCAACATGTCATACATTTTTATGCGCGAGTGGTCGAGCAGAATAAATAATTAAATAAAGCATCCGCAGCTCGAGGACTCTACAGATGCGTAATGAATAATCCCATGGAGTCCAATAACCCAGAATCTACTTAATAAAAGCTCCTTTGGAAAGGAGAGCACGAAAAGTCTGCCCAGGTGCTGATCGCATGTAACGTTTTTCAGAACAGAATAATCCGCTCGGTTCTCGCACAAAGATCGTTCAGCACAAACGAGCACGTGCATTATTTAATTAAGCTTCTTCTCTTTAATCTTCATCTAGAACTTTCCTTAAAAAAATGCAAGACAGAAAAAATTACAATTTATTTTGCTGAATTTAACAAATGCTTTCTTACGTCGACAGCGTGCAATAATTTCGTATTAATTTAATTTGTTGCCCTGCACGAAATTCGCAGCTTCGAGAAAAGATAACATCGGTCGAGCTGTGTTTACAGATGTTGCACTTGACGCGAGTCTCTACCGGGTCTGTTTATATGCGATAACGTTGATAACGAGGAAAATTGTTGTACAAATAACAATAAGAATGTAATCTACGAGTACGGATCAGAAGCTTATTAGCCGACAATCTCGATCTACGCACGTGCTGATATAGTACGGGTGGTCGGGGTTATTTGGCGCGCTTTATGTTTTTCAGATTTGACACTACAAATGTTGGGTTAAAAAACCAAAACTGAATTATTATAATTACTGTAAGAAATATTAAAAAAAAAAATCCAAATTGAGAATTGAGAAAATTGAGAATAAATCTCACTTTTTTTGCGTGATTTATTGGTCGAATCTTGATCCAAAAAAATCGTAGATTTCCCTCGCACCTCGCTTAACTATTTCGGTAGCTCGCCCGAACGCGAGTTCAAGGGCGCAAAAGCAGCGCGAATTCAGCGGACATCGTCGAGGCGTGTATAGCAACCGCCTGGACCGCGCGCTGTCCAGGCCACTTGAATCGGCATCGGTTGTAACCGGTTCAACGAGACGGCACGAAAATAGCTCGCGAAAAAAGACAGCGAGAGCGTTTTTGCGTTTCCGATTTTACTTTTCTCTCGTGCTTTTGTCGCACGCGAAAACAAAAATATGCCGCATATATTTGCAGTCTCACAAATTCCCTCCTGACGCTCGTGGACCTTGAACTCTCGACTCGTGCGAATACGATGGAGACTCATTGAAATTCCAGTTTCCTCGTGCTCATCGTGCATAAAAAAAAAAAAAAAAAAAAAAAAACGGGAAACAATCATTCGCAAAAACGTCGAATCCACGCCGAGTCTACCTCAAATCGAGTTCGTTACGCCCCCGTGAGGAAAAAAAAGGAAGCACAAAGAGTGTGTTTCCTCTTTTCATTCCCCTCCCCAAAAAATTAATTGCCGCCACGTGTAGACCCGCAGTTCACGTACGACCGACGCGAGGCGAGTATATTGCGTCTGCGAATCCGGGGGATTATGCAACGCCGGGCGAAGTCGCCGGGGCCCACATCGCCCGATGTAAATACGCGCGTCGGGCGCCGAGGCGAAGAGCGGGAGAAACGGCGAGAGACGCAGAAGACAAATATTGCCAGACTGGAGAGCCCGGCGGGGCCCGGGCTCCTCTAGCCGCACGTGGATATCCAAGGCCAAACCGGCAGATACACCACGCGACGCAAAAAAAAAAGGTTCGGCACGTTTGGCGCACAGGCCGAGAGAGAGATAAGTCTGTAGGTCGGACCCGACGAATACCCCCCACCACCTCACCTCCTCCTCGCCCCTTTTACCCAACGTGCCGCTAATCTGTAAGCGAGTGTTTTGGTACGAGGATCCCTGACGCTAGCGAAATAGATTCGGTTGTTATTGACCCAATATCGGGATGATTCGAAGACAAAGGCGGAGCTGCTGATAGTGGAACGTGATGAGAATTTCTGTTATTGCGCGTTGCGTAATTGCGGCTATTATTTCGCGATTTATTTCGGACGGTTCGATGAATAGTTAGTCATGTTATTTTGTTTGGTATCTTTCTTTATCTTTTGAAAAAATCGTTGCCTAAAATTAATTTATTTCAAGAAAATTGTCGTGCTTTAAATTTTTTAAAAATTGTATTGTTAATAATAATTTAAATTTAAATCTGTTTAAATTTAATAAAAATTAAAAATTAAATAAAAAATGCTTAACATTTTATTTACTTAAGCAATATAAAACTTTTTTATCGAATTATTTCAATGAACGAGAAAATGTCTCCTTCGAAAGTTGATTTACCGCGCTACGAAAATGTAATAAGTCGTGAATGAGCCACTTTGTTGAAATGACTCTTCATTCATCCCATCAAAAAATTCAATGCGTCGCTGCTTTCGTATTATTTATTTTAACAAAAGTTCTCTCCTTCAAAGTCAAAGGTGTCGAAGAGATTCCCGAAAAAAAGCAAACACTGAAAGCAAAGTGCTAACTGCAGTACCGGATTCACGTCTCGGTTGCTCGAAAAGTGCATATAAACAGGGAACAACATTCGAGGCTCGGGTCTCGCTCGGGAGGCGACGAGATACGCGGTTGACTGTTGGCGTTCGCGAGTGACTCACGGGCGTCGCCGTGCGAGCTGAGACGGAGAACGAGGGAGAATATCGCGAGAAAGAGAACACGAGGAGGACGAGAGGGGCAGGAGGGGAGAGGGACGCGGAGAATAAGCGAGAAAGCGAGAGACATATCCGAGGGGGATCGACGCTGCGGTGCGAGCGAGGATTGCGCGAGCCTACGACGGCAGATATTGAATTATAAAGGGAGAGAAAGGATTGTTGTATATTTACTACTAACATCGACTGCCGGCGAGATATTTGCTAAAGAGCTTTTACGCTCGAGCGGACACAATGGGATCGTTTCTATTAGACTTCGTAGCGCGCCGGGACGACGACGACTGTCGCTCGCGGTATTTTCCCGCCGCTTCACCCCGCGGGCCGCGCGCCGCGAAGTCGACCGACGATTTGTAGCGTCGAACGCGTCGAACACCGAGCGTCGACTTCGCTCCGCGAACTTCCACCGGGCTTTTGCCGCCGATCCGCGACTCCTATCGGCTCGGTGGACTTTTACCTGGACGTCGCGGTGCACGTAGACCGGGTACGAATGTGGCGAACACGCGGCGCGCAACGAGACCTCGGGACTCTCACACTTCGCGGGTATCGAACATTGCTGGATTTTGCATGGGCCGTTCTGTGTTTATTTTTTTATTTCTGAATTCTACTTTTTTTGTAAAAAAAAGTGTTTGGAAAAATTCATTAATCTAAAGTATATTTTTTAGCTGAACCTTTCCCACCCCCTCCACTTTTTTAATTCAGTTTATTTGAGATATTTTGGACTATTTTGATTTCAGATGTCCAATATTATTGTTATCATATATCTATGATAACAATAAATTTGGACAATTTTAATATGATAACAATTAATTTGGATAATTTTAATATGATAACAATTAATTTGGACAATTTCAATATAACATTTAATTTGGACAATTTTAATATGTTGGACATTTAAAATGTAAAATGTTAAAATGATATATGACAGCAATTAATTAATTTTTTATTGCTAAAAATTAAGTTCAAAATATAAATTTTATGACAATTTTTTTTTTTAGATCGACGTCTCGGTTTCGCGTGGCATGTCCTATATATAAAGTACCCACTGTCAGTATCGACTGTACATACACATATCGCGAATCGAGCGTTGTACAACGCAAGCAGGAGGGTTAGTCGCGCGATATGAATCTGCTTGGATCGCAGGACTCGAAAAGGTCGAGAGACGATCACGGGACACCCAGAACTGTGGGAACCCGCGTGATTTCGCGTTTTCTCGCGCGTTTCTCGCCTTTTCTTATCGATAATTTTTCCACCGGGTGCGCAAGGTGCGTGAAGATCGTCGATCGTAACGCGTGACACACACGAGACGATGGGATTTAGTGCGCGCGAGATCAAACTGGTTTTAAATTGAATCTCCTTAAGTGTATTATCGATAAGAATCGATACGCTGATTTAGCAGAACGTCGAGTGGTTTTATCTCGCCAGTTCGAGATTATTGCGTCATATTCTTTGGATAACACGTGTTATTTAATAACGAGGTGCTTGAATAACAGTCTCTTGCCTTTTTTTTTTCAAATTATTATTTTTTCTGAAAATAAGTTTTATTTTTTTTTTAATCAATATCTTCGGTGTCTTCAATAAAATTAAGTTTTTCAGTCGAGAATTTAATTAATTTCCGAAGAAGTCAAATGTTTTTATTGCGAACCATTTTTTTTCGTGGAACAAAACGAGAGTAGGTTCGAAAAAACCCGGTATTTTATTTGCCGAGCGGATCTTTTTCCCTCTTCCACCGCGTTATTTAATAACGAGGTGCTTGAATAACGAGGTGTCTTTTGCCTTTTTTTTCAAATTTGTTTCTTTTTCTGAAAATAAGTTTAATTTTTTTTATCAATATTTTCAGTGTCATCAATAAAATTGTTTTTTTTTTCAGCCGAAAATTTAATTAATTTCCGTAGAAGTGTTTTTATTGCGAAATTTTTTTTTTTCGTGGAAAAAAACGAGAGCAGGTTCGAAAAAACCCGGTGTTTTATTTGCCGTGCGGATCTTTTTTCCTCTTCCACCGCGTCACGCGCACTTTGACGTTTCACTTTCTCCCGATCGTACGACCATTATTTTTATTAAGGTTCATTAACATTCGAGGCCAGGCTACGCTACAGCGACGCTACGGCCACACGTCGAGCGGTCGGTATGCGCGGCTCCGCATGAGCTCGGTCGGAAGTCGAACGTCACGTTAAAATATTTATAAAGAGAAAAACAATCGGTACGCGTGCGCGGACTAATTCACGATTTTTCATGATGTCACGAACAATCGTAAAAGCCCGGAAGACCGAGGCTCATTGCAATCGATCCTTCCGCTATTCGATTCAACGCTGGAGTTTGCATTTAGCAATCCACCCACGAGCAGCTGATTAATTAATTAACTAATTACTTACTTAGTGCCTTGAGCGTCATTCACGCACCAGGAATGGCAAACATTCAGATACAAATCTATTCATAATACGTTTTGGCTCGAATAACTGTAAATTTCTTTAAGATATTTTTTTTAGCTCACTAAATATAACATGAAATCTATTTTTAGCTAATTGGCTCTAATACAGTAGGCAGAAATTCGTAGACATATGGAAATGTATTTTTTTCTGGGTCTTTGATTCAACATTCAAACGAAAATATCTCCATTCATTTTGCTTCGAATAACTGTAAATTAATTTTAGGTTTTTTCTTGGAAACCTAAATCCGAAATAAAACTCGAATTTTATTTTTAGCCAACTGGCTCTAATTGAGTAGCCAACATTTTTTTTTCGTCATTATATAAAATGTTTTTTTCCACAGGACTTCGATGTCTAATTCTTCCTCGTTGACTTTCTCTTCCCGCTCGGTCGGTATGCACGAACATTAGCGGGAGAAGACCTCCTTTTTTTATCGCCGGCTTCCGACAAATCTACGGCTATAATAAATCGCCCGACGGAGGGTTTGCTGTTTTCGGAGGCCATCGCCCCGCAGCCCGTTCGGTCGCGCTATAACTGTTCACCACTGCGAACGTGCACGAAAAATAATATCGTTTATTTATTTTATTTTCTTATTTTTCCGAAAGTCTCGCATGTTCCGTCGATATCTTATCACGTTCAATCTGATACCTATCAAAGTTCAGCTATCAGTCTGTTAACTTAATTTCTAAACGCAAAACGATATCACTAAACCACTCGAGACTCCAAATAAAAAAATAAATAAAATGATCAGCTATGTTAATTATCAGAAATTTGATAACCATCTTTTTTTATTGCTGATTTCAGTTTTCCCCAGCTCGTTCTGTCGTCATTTTATTCTGCATATAAAATCACCGTGTCTAAGTAAATAAATATGCCAAAGGTAGACCACGCGGAAGCAGCGCGGAGACTCGGTGAAAAAGAGCCAATGAACTTGAGTGAACGAAATTCAGCTATCAGCCTGCTAACTTAATTTCTAAACGCAAAACGATATCACTAAACCACTCGAGACCCCAAATGAAAAAATAAATAAAATGATCAGCTATGTTAATTATATGGAATTTGATAACCATCTTTTTTTACTGCTGATTTCAGTTTTCCCCAGCTCGTTCTGTCGTCATTTTATTCTGCATATAAAATCACCGTGTCTAAGTAAATAAATATGCCAAAGGTAGACCACGCGGAAGCAGCGCGGCGACTCGGTGAAAAAGAGCCAATGAACTTGAGTGACCCGTGAGGACGCCAAGTCGCGCGATCTGCGACACGATCTGCGTGCTCGGCTGCCCCCCGGCCTGGCAGTCCCAAAGCGATTGCTCGGGCGTCTGGACGCCGTCGCCTCGGAGCCTCGAGACTCGACTGTCGATCGCCCGACGCGCAACCTCGAGCGAAGATCTCCATAATGCGGCGATATCGAGCCTATGACAAATAAACAACTCACGTACCGAGAGCGTAGATGTCGTTAATACGCTTGGCGAATGTACAATTTAAAAAAAAAAACCCCGACTATCGACGTATCAAGGTAATAATCGGAATGAACTGAAAACAATAACAAACGAACGATGAAATAAACACTAAAAACATTTTTATTTATAATTCCTTAAATAAATAAATACCCAATAAAAAATTTGATTTGACTGGATTTTTTTATTTTTTACTAGGGTATTCACGCGTGCTGGCGCGCGTGCCTGAAAAACTTTTCGTCAAAGTCGACCTCATAAATATATATATTTTTTCTCAAGATATCGACTTGTAACCTATACCATTGTTCTCAAGTCGCATATTCTACCCCCGAAAACACTGGTTATTAACCTTATTTAATCGATTTTGAAAAAAATATTTTTCTGGCGACGAAATTTTTTTTTTTCTGTCAAAAATCGTAGATCCGGCTCCGGACCGAAAATCGCCAAAATCGACCCCAATTTTTTTTCTTTTCAAAATATCGACTTGTAACCTATACCATCGCTCTCAAGTTGCATATTCTACCCCCGAAAACACTGGTTATTAACCTTTTTTAATCGATTTTGAAAAAAATATTTTTTTGGCGACGAAATTTTTTTTTTTTTCTGTCAGAAATCGTAGATCGGGCTCCGGACCGAAAATCGAACCCAATTTTTTTTCTTTTCAAAATATCGACTTTTAACCTATACCATCATTCTCAACTCGCATATTCTACCCCCGAAAACACTGGTTATTAACCTTTTTTAATCGATTTTGAAAAAAATATTTTTTTGGCAAGCAAAAATATTTTTTTTCGGTCAGAAATCGTAGATCCGTTTCCGGACCGAAAATCGCCAAAATCGAACTCGGAAATGTTTATTTCAAAATATCACCTATAATAGGTTAATCAATTTTGCGCTGCTGCGCTCTTATAAAGCTTTAAAAGGTTACGGGTGCTGTCCCGTCTGTCCTCTTATGAAATTTTTCAAATTTGACACCAAACCAATTTTGTTTATCACGGACTTTCCTGGCAACCAATCACAGCTCTAATAGTTTGCTAACAATGCTTTCCGTTACTCATGAACTTTTTAAAAGAAGGATATGAGAAAATAAAAAACCTGATTCAAATAAAAATAGTAACAAAAACCAACGTCGATAAAATAATTATTATGTAGTCAATTAACACGTCCCTCCCGATTAAAGTACTGCAATTGATTAAAACAAAAGCGATTCTATTTGATAAACAATAATTCAACCGATTATAGTACAATTTTCTCACAACCCATTAAATGATAATTAAGGAGGGATAATAGGTCATTGCGCCGAAATGTAATAGCGAGCGGGGTCGGGTATTCGTGGCCGGTCAAATGTATTGTTCGTTCGAATTCCGAGAATTTCTCGAATCGGTGGAGGAGACCGTAGACGAGTCTAAGTTTTGCCAATTTCCGTGCGGTCGCGTCCCGCGGTCGTCCTAACTTTGCCGTCCCCGTCGCCGGCATCTCACGTGGATTCGTCCGCGGTCAACGACCGCGAGCGGCGCGGGCGCCGCGCGCTCGTTTGTCGTGCGCGCTCGCCTCGTTCGCCTTACGTAACAACAACACTACTCGCGGCTCCTGCGAAGCCGATTTTCCGCAATGGTTATTACTCATTACCGCCCCGAGAGTTCACGCTTGGCGAGAGATAATTATCGGATGGGGCCCGTCTTGGCGCCGTTAATGTCGTGCATCTGATGTGAACGTACAAAACGTATTCGCAGCTCCCTCGCCCCCCCCCCCCCTCCCCCTCGCCACACCGCGCAAAGTTTACTACGCTCAATTGCCGGTCACTAGTCACGGCCCAAGAGCCGATTGCATAATTCGAGAATTCGCGAAATTATCTTCCAAAATATTTCGCAGTCATTTTGGCAAAACCTTTTTTACCTGAAAATTAACAAAACGAAAAATAAAAAATAAAGTAAACATTTAAATTAATTTTTTAATAGATATTATCTTCAATAAAAAATTTGTTTTTTTTTAATAAAAAAAAAATTAATTACAATTTTTTTAAACAGAGGT
Organism: Pimpla rufipes; assembly: GCA_963932165.1. Classification (NCBI taxonomy): domain Eukaryota; kingdom Metazoa; phylum Arthropoda; class Insecta; order Hymenoptera; family Ichneumonidae; genus Pimpla; species Pimpla rufipes. The sequence continues at coordinate 23,464,235 of OZ010630.1, forward strand.
TTATAGTTGATGAAATTTGTTGATTAAAAAAAAAAACAACCAGTATTATTTGGGCCGAGTATTAAACATTGCTTATAAAAAAATCCGAAGAATATTTGTTCAGGTGTTTTTTTTCTACCTTAAAAAATCTGCACCCGGTGTGAAGTAAGATCATAGGTCGCACGTCGTCGTGCGACGTGGGATAAAAAAGCGTGCGGCGCACAATATGTTATTGACGGTCTGAGAGGCGCGAAAGGTGTGAGTCATCGTCGTCGTCAGAGCGTGCATCAGGCGATCGTAAATTTATATCTACCACTGTGGACACTAAACGCGAGTTTAATGGGGGGCGAGGGGGAGAGGGAGATATGAAAACCCCTTCGGATCTTAAACGATGCATTCATTCGACTTATCTTCTGCAATGAGATAAATATTATTGCTACGCGTAAGTGTGCGTATTTCTATTAGTAGCTTTCAGTATTGGGTGTGTCTGGTATTGTTGTTGTTAGCGCTATTATTATTATTATTATTATTATTATTATTATTATTATTATTATTAAAAGAAGAAGAAGACGAAGAAGAAAAGGAAAACAAATAAATCAACCCCGGTAACATTTCAGCAAATGTTTAAAAATGAATTTTCAACTTACATAATGATTTATATTTTCCGTTTGCATTTAGCGTCACAGCATCGAGCATTTGAATAATCTGAATTCAAGTAAAAGAAGCTTCGTTCCACAAATGAAATCTTTACCAGTGACGATTCGAACGTTTTTTTTTTTTTTCCTCGGTTATACTTGCGTCACGTTTAATCTTCTCCTCGTCCGTAAAGACGGTGATTTAATCGCGACGCGCAACGTGACCCGCGGCAAAAAGCTTTCGATTCTCTCCCGTTTTTTTGTTCCTTCTCATCTGTTTTTTTTTACACACCACTCTCCTTTTCTCGGGGTGCAATCAACTCGCGGCGGCGCAACGAGTCGCGGCATATTGCACGGCAACGCGAAGAGCGCACGGCGAACATCGCAATGTGTGTACGTTACGCCAGCGGAAAACCTTGACTTTATTGCGGAGCAGTGCTCCCGCGACGGAGCGCGACTCGCCGGTAGCAATGTGGCTCGCGAAAAATACCCGAGAAATGCCGCGGGGCGCGAACCGGCAGCCTTCGCCGGTAAATATTAATGGGTCAGACGATAAATCGACGTGGATCATTCGAGACGCAAAGACAGACGCTGAATAAAGTGTGTAGAAAAAAAAATTGTATCACAATTCGCAAGAGAGAAATTCTTGGATACTGTCAAAATTAATTATAAATAATAATAATAAAATAATAATAATAATAATAATAATAAAATAATAATAATAATAATAAAATAATAATAATAATAATAATAATAATAAAATAATAATAATAATAATAATAATAATAAAATAATAATAATAATAATAAAATAATAATAATGATGATGATGATGATGACGATGATGACGATGATGATGATGACGTAAGAAATTTTAGCAATTTTTTTTTCCTGAATCGAATTAGCCGATTTTTCCGAACAGCAAATGAGTCGATAGGACTCCAAGTGTCTTTTCGCTTATCACCTCGCGTATCAACGATCATTATATCCATCGACTTGACGTCGGGACTGTCCGATCGTTTCGGAGCACTCGGCTTCACCGTTCGCGGCTTTCAATTTCAATTTTTTTCTCCCTCTTGACCACCACATCGAGATAAGCGCTTTTCCCGGAGGCTGCGTGTGTGCGCGGTGTGCATGTATCTCTCGGCGGCGCTCGAAGATTAAATGCGTCTGTGGGTTTTTTTTTATCGCACGCGGCAAGAGTAGCTGTTCCACTCAAAGGCGGAGTTTCGTGTACGTATCGCATTAACCGGCGGTTACGAGAGACCGACAGACGTCATACATCGTAGTATATTGTGCACGTTGGTGTGTTTACAAACAGCCGACGTTTTTTTTTTTTTTTTTAGATGGAATAATTGAAATATAAACAGTGATAACTTTTTTCCATTAGGTTCTTAATAATTTAATATGCCTTGGATCATCTGAGACATGTTTTGAAAAATTATTTAATTGTGGCAATAATTGATGACAATTTTTTTTTTATTTTTTGTACGTAGGAATTATTTTCCATGCTTAGAGCTGTATTATGAAGTTCAGTGAAAGCGATTTCTGACGTGAAAAAAATTTGTCGACGTTTGGAGAAAAATCGTAGGGTCGACCAATGACGTAGGACGTCCCGGCCACTTCACCACATTTTCCGGTCCACATGTTTCACAGACATTGCGCGGAGCGCGAGTTCCACTCTCCTGTCTATCTTACTACGTAGTTTGTAACGCGATACCAGCCGGGGTTAGACGGAATATACGACGACGCACCAAGTTTATCGCCTACACAGACTGCGCCGGGTTCCTCAGTCTCTTCTCTTTTTTTTATTTTTTTTTATGTGGTAACTGAGTTTTTTTTTGTCCTTCCTCCTTTCTGCCTCTTCTACGCCTGATCTTCTGGCTTCGTGTACTGAAGAATATTCGAGTGTGTTCAGTTCAACGAGTCATATCTTTTCTCACTGTTTCACAAATTAGCATTAATTGGTGTGCTGTTTGTCGATCAATTTACTAGTCAAGTAAAAACAACGTGGCTGCTCTCAGTGACGACCAGAAAATATTTTCGGCTTTGTTTTTGTAAAATAAAGCTGCTATTTTCTAATATCTGAGGAAAATATTTTTGATGAATAAAAAAGTTTCATTGACTATAACAGAAAATTAAACCGCTCCAATTTACGATTGCCAACCATTTCATTTATAGACCCAACCGACTTGGCAAGAAATAAATTTGTGACTTTTCACAACGGAAATTTGCATTGTCGAGCGATGCATAAGAATGATGAGAAGGAGAATTTTATGAGAATCCGACCTAAGGCGATTGCCCCGCCGACCTGGATCTCGTCTCCTGGAACGAGGCGGAAAGCCCATCGATGGCACGAAAAAAAATAACGGCCAAGATGCCCGGAGTCGTTAAACTCCCGACTGGAAGACGATTAAGCTCGGTAATTCGATTGAGGAATCGATTCGGCATCGAGCTATTTTCCTCCTGATGCCGTTCGGTCTCTCCGCGCCCGGCACTCAATTATTCTCACTGCAACACAAACGTAATGATTAATCGATTGCAAATGAGCCGATGAACTTTAGACCCCGCCAGACAACGAGCGAGGAGCCCATTGACGACTCTGACCAGATTCAACGAATAATGGATGACGACTGAAAACTTCAAAATAGAAGAAAACTTGAAACAAAAGTTGTCGTGATTTATAGCGTTTCGAGGGTGAATCGTTAAACCCAAATGGAGAACTCTCTGGCGTATTTATCGATCCACCTTTTAATGTAACTATTATTACATTGTTTATAATCATTTCAAAATTGTACGAAGTCTCAAACCAACTTAGCATTATTTTTCACTCCACACTATCGCTTTTGATTTTGAAATATTTGTTGCCAAAATTCATAAATAACCCGACAGTCAAAAATTGCCAAAATCAAACACTCCAAATCTTCCCATTCAACATATCGACAGCCCTCCGAAAATATCTGCAGAATAAAAAGAGAACCAGAGAAAAATGTAATTATTATTACTAGTCTATAATAATCTAAAAATTATCGAAGTCTCAAACCAACTTAGCATTATTTTTCACTTCACACTATCGCTTTTGATTTTTAATATTTGTTGCTAGAATTCATAAAAAAAACCCAACAGTCAAAAATTGCCAAAATCAAACACCCCAAATCGTTCCATTCAACATATCGACAGCCCTCCGAAAATATCAGCAGAATAAGAAGAGAACCAGAGAAAAAAAAGTGTTTGCATTCATCCCAACCAGAAAGCAATTTATAGAGCAGTAAATATAGCTCGAATATCGCCAGCCAGAAAAAGTTTGCCTCCACTCGAGATGCAACGAGACCCAGACGTGCTTATGGCATTCTCGAACTTTTATAACTCTCCTCGCGCGACGAGCGAGTTTCCGACACGAAGCCGACTCCCCAAGTAGCAGGTTGAAGGTCGAGACGTTACGACCGCGTTGTATCTTGAAGGTTTTCAGACCTGTAACCCCCCCGGCAATGGACGCACAAACCCTGTATATATCCCAACAGCCCGACCATGTGATTCTAAGCCACTTTGACTCTACGTCACAGTCGCACCACTCGGCAGCGCTAATCAGCCACTTCTTCTCACTACAATTCCAACTTATTTTCCTAAGCCCGATGGTATATTTTCGACTTTAAACGGATATTTACGTCGATTACCCATAATAACGTTCCTCCGCGCTGGTCGTAATGCGACGTAACTAGAATAATGGTAGGAAACTGCGTACAAGTCATTCCACGTTCGGTCGAGTCACAAAAAAAATTCAAAAATTATTTTAGGACTTTAAGAAATTCACCAGGCAAAATAAAATCGATGCCCAATTTGAATGATGCCTTGTAAAAAATATTCTCCATGCTTCAGCAGCCAAATTTTGTTTAGAATTAAGTAAACAGAAATAAAATAAAAAAGGTCCATTTATTGGATAATCATGTCATCCATTTTTTCTTTTTAGAAATGTAAAAAAAAAATGCAGTGATTTTGGAACGGAATTTTGATAGATATAGCGTAATTTAAAAAAATTTAAAAATTGTGACATCGTTGGAATTATGCAATCAGATTTTTTGAGTAACGTTTTTGAGAAAAACGAACTTTTTTGCTGGTTTCACTAACGTGGAATGCCCGGTACACCAGTGGCGAGCAGAAGCAAGAATGGCGAAGGTTCTCATGCCTGTTTACGCATTCCTCGTTCCTCTCTTGGCTCGCGGTGCCCCGGCCACTCCTCTCCTTTCTCTTCCAACTTTGTGCCTCGCGGTTCTCTCGAACGTCCGCGATAATGGTGCACACAAACCGTGCGCGGATCACAAGTGGCGTGCGCAGGAACGGGAAGCCGGGACGAGAGCAATTTTCGTCGTACTCCAATGTGTTGCGATTAGCCATCAGGAGCGAACGAGCCCCCGGATACCCTGGTACAATTTCCTAGACCAGAAGAGTCTTTCTCGCGAGAGACAAAAACGCGTCGCGATTCAAGGACGAGGACTCTGCAATTTTGAGATACGGACGATTGCGATCGCGAGTCGATGCGATGATAATGAGATATAATAAATCAGTGAAAAAAATATCAAATCTCGGCCTGGCCTCGAATATATTCAGAAGAAAACAACTTCTGATGGCCTTCGATCACAGTCGTATGCAAATAAAAAAATGTTATTAAAACTACTCTTTAAATTTAACGCGCAGAATTAATGGAAACTCGTGGAATTTATTTATTTAGGGAGCTAGTCTCGCATGATTTTGCATAATAATAATTTTTAAATGTTATTAACAAATTGACAAAAAAATAATTGTTCAACAAATATTTCGGTGATAAAAGTTTTTTCGTGGATGAAAATGACTCCTTCGTTTTTCTGAATACGTATGCATTTTTTCAGATTTTTAAGTAATTTTTGAAATTTCACATACTTTCCATATAAAAAAACACAAATTTCAAAGATTACTTAAAACTCTAAAAAAATGCATACGTATTCAGAAAAACGAAGGAATCACTTTTATCCACAAAAAAATTTGAGTCACCGAAATATTTGTTAAACAATTATTATTTTTGTCAATTCGTTAATAACATTCTAGAATTATTATTATGCAAAATTAATCTTTTCAGTGCCTTCAATGTGCATGCATTTTTTCAGATTTTTAAACCATCGAGAAGTGTTTGCAATTCTCTCGCACTTTTCTCGAATTTATGCGAACTGAACACTCCGCGAGACTTGAAGTTGCAAATTAATCGGTGACAGTTGGAGTAACAATGATTGAAAAAAAAAATCTAAGCCGATAGTAAGACGGATCAGTGAATGAACAAGCCGCTAGTTCCCTGCGCACCTTCTCTCTCTCCCCAGCTCGTTAAATTTTTGATCCCGTGGCTGGCGGCCTCGCGGATAAAGCGGCAACAATATTTACCCGGAAGTCGAGCTGGTGCAACGCAACGCGAGCTCGAATCCGCGCGTCGTCGGCTGCCACGACTACGACTAATGAATGCGACGGTTCACGCATGCACCAATACGAGCCAACGCACCGAGAGCTCACGACTCGTCGGTTCTGCACGGGCATAAGTGCAGTTTACAATCGTTAGCTCAATGCCAGAGTTGTTTTCACCCGATCACGAGACCCCGGCCCCCTCGTACCCTGCTGCCTTCTCCTCGCCTATTTGTATTTACAAGTTTGCCACTGATATTGACCTATCTGCTCCTTCTGTTTGTTCCTTAATTGATTATCGTTCGTGGCTCGCCCGATCGACTCGCGACGATGCACGTCGAGACGATTGATAAAAACGATTATTTAATTTAGTTTTTCGCGAAAAAAAACACACGAGCGCAATTTGCTATCGTTGGCTCAATGTCAAAGTTGTTTCATCCGATCACGTGGCTCCTTATTTGTGCTTCCACGCTCTTTACCACTGATATTGACTTATAACCTGTTTTCATTACTGAACTGATTGTCTTTTGCAGCTCACTCTGGTTCTAACGAGTAAAATTATATAAATCAAGTGATTGTTTGGTTCAGCTATTTATAATCTCACACCGCAATTATAAATCTTTTTCTGCTCGTTCAATCTACTTTTGGCCATCAACTATATATCTGGATTATTTATGCTTTTCAACCCCCAATCACTTTTTACAACTCCCAAACAGAGACGAATCAGCTGTGATGAATGCGGAAACAAATTTTTCTGTACAATGTAGAACGTCTCGTTTCCACATTTTTTAATTTTTTGTTTCCCCATTGCGCAAGTCTTGAGTCTTTACCACTGATATTGACTTATAACCTGTTTTCATTACCAAATTGATTGTCATTTGCAGCTCACTCTGGTTCTAACGAGTAAAATTATATAAATCAAGTGATTGTTTGGATCAGCTATTTATAATCTCACAACGCAATTATGAATCTTTTTCTGCTCGCTCAATTTACTTTACGCCATCGACTATATATCTGGATTATTTATGCTTTTCAACCCCCAATCACTTTTTACAACTCCCAAACAGAGACGAATCAGCTGTGATGAATGCGGAAACAAATTTTTCTGTACAATGTAGAACGTCTCGTTTCCACATTTTTTAATTTTTTGTTTCCCCATTGCGCAAGACTTGAGAAAAATTTGCAATCCATCGTTACATCGAGGCCGCCAGCAGCCAAGTCGCAAAAAGTCGTTGACTATTAGTCGTCTCAACCGCGTTGCCCGTGGAAAATCGTCGAGCTTGCAGATCGTAAACGACGACGGGAGGCATAATAGACTCGAGAGGCTGCACCCGAGTGGCAACTCGGTGTGCAGGACGCACGGACGCGGCTTACAGTGTCTGTGGTTAGTGACAAAACGAAGTGCGCAGCGCTTGCCTCCCGGGCCCGTCTCACGTGACGAACACGTAGCTTCTTAATTAGCCTAGCGCGTTTATCGGCGCCTTCTCTCGCGTCTCGCCAATGTCGTGGTGGTTATTGCGTCCTGACCAACCGCAACGATCCCTCGGTTAGCCAGCCACTCGAGCCAAGACGATCGTCTCTTCCTGTCGGCGTGGAAAACAAGAGCGTCAAATCAGCCTCCGGAAAAACGCGTGTCCGGCTTTTGCCAAGCGCCTCGAGGTGGAATCCAACGACGGCTCGAAACGTCGTCACTCGAGGGCGAACGAAACTCGGCGTCGCAGGCAGTCGAATTATCTTCACGTTCGTGGTGAATTTTTTTACGTGACTCGGGCGCCGATTGGAGGCGAGGAAATTGCGCTGAAATCAGTAGACACGCGTTAATTATGGTCGGGGGAAAAATATGAAAACCGATTGGGAGACGGGAAAAAAAAACAAGAGAGCGAGGGGAGGGGTGAAAAAGTGCTGGAAGGACGGGAATATTTATATTCGCATTCTTCGCAGTCACAGACGATAAATTTCTATCGAATATCCATGCTGCCCGAGTGTACACGGCTATTCCGATAATCGATGTTAATTCTCCTTTCAACTGCGCATATTCCTGGCTCGAGCGTGCAGAACGCTGCGCGCTCGCTTTTGGAATTTTAAATTCCCGTCTGTGATACAGTCGCGTGCAAATACTTCGCAGCGAGATAAAGTTTACCATGTCCGACTTCATTAGCGACTACATAAATGAATACTCCTTTTCTATTTTTGTGCGCGAAAAACGTAACAAAGGTTTTTTTTAATGAAGAGGCGTTGTTTTCAGAGAGATACATTTTTGAAAATAAATTCTGTTTTCTGGCAGAGAGTCCTGGATTTTTTTTATAAAACTGAACGAATAAATACATTTTCGGTACTATTATTATAAATAAATAAAAACTCCATGATTGTAGCATCTTCAAACAAGGCAATTTTTTGTTTCATTTTGGCATAATTTATTCAAATTCCAATCCAATTTCCAGCTGCAAATGTGTACTACATAAATGAATACTCCTTTTCTATTTTTGTGCACGAAAAACGTAACAAAGGTTTTTTTAATGAAGAGACGTTGTTTTCAGAGAGATACATTTTTAAAAATAAATTCTGCTTTCTGGCAGAGAGTTCAGGAATTTTTTTTATAAAACTGAACGAATGAACACATTTTCGGCACTATTATTATAAATAAATAAAAAATCCATGATCGTAGTATCTTCAAACAAGGCAATTTTTTGTTTCATTTTGATCATAAATTATTCAAATTCCAATCCAATTCCCAGCTGCAAATGTGTGACGCATCCGACCGCAAAAAATAGCCAAAGCGGAGCAGCGTCTTATCGTTCAGCTTAATAGCTGTTTCTCTCTCGAAGCTAAGCAGCGGAACGTGCTTTTCTCGGCTCCGGTGACAGTCGCACAAGTTCCGATGTGTCGCGTCGCACATAACACAAAATACGTACCAACACATAGCAACGCAGTGTTTTGTTCGTACGACGAGATAAGGCTTCGCCTTTACGTAACTTATGCAACTGCACCGAGAGAGCAATTTCAATATTTGTCGAGGAAATTTTTATTTTTTTTTTTACGACCAAGATACCGCGTGGAGGATGAAAGTCTCGAGGCGTTAAAAAATCGCTGCTGCGGAAAACAATAAAATCTCCGCGGTTTAACCGCGACCTGTCAAGGTGCTCGCATCGCATTATGTTTATCGTCGAAGATCGGCGACGATAAACACGCGTGTTTCGAGCACGTTTATAATACACATGCGTTTCGTGCGGGCGCCGATCTTTTGGCCTTGTAACTAATAGCGACGGCTTCAGAAAAAAAAAACACGACTCCGCGACGAGAGACGAGCTTATGTGCTATATGGACGCATCAGTCACTCGTCGTGTTTACCCGGAGACAGAATAATCCGATTCTGTGCGTATGTTCGCCACATTGTGCGTTATCACTGAAACGTTTTTTTTTTCGTTTTATCGGGCAAAGCCGATCGCAACCGCGATCAGCAAATAATAAAACGAGCGTGGAGGAACTTCGAGAATAATCTTCGATTTCTAAGTATAGATCTGTCGATTGGTTAAAGAGATGAGTATTGGGAAATCGGCAGATCGGTAGTTTGCGACACGCTTAGCATTCGGACGGAAAGCACTTTGAATTTAATGTATGGATTTATACAGAGTGGAAATTAAACAGCATTTTTCAACAACTAAAGAAGTTTTCGTCCTCAAGTATCCACTAAATTTTGTTGTGTATTTTCGTTAAGGTTCTGGTCACAAAAATCCACAGAATTGTCTATTAATCGTCACAATATTAATTGACACAAAACATTTGACTTTACGAAATCGAGAACAAAAATAGCAAAAAACGCAAAGGGTGTTTTTCACGAAAAAGAAATCGATTTCGTAAATTTTGACCATCCGATGGGAAATTTCCACCTGATCCCAAAAAGCACCGTTGTTTGCCCGAAAAATAGAAAATTCGACAAGAAAAATAAGAAAACCTTTTTCGCATTTTTTTCGAAATTTCGTCATATGAACAAAATTGAGGTTACTTTTGTTTGGATCGATCGAACCTGGATTTTCTTTCTGCGTTCGAGAGGAAACTCTACAAAGAAATGAATGCCGCAAGGCGGAACGCGATATCTTGATTTCTGAACCTTTCACAAAATTCTAAAGTCAGGCCACCAAAAATCGAAAAAAAACCCAAGGGAAAAATTTGCAATTTTTTGTGGTTCGAATTTCAAATTCCGTGCGCGCATATGGACTGATAATTAAACAAAAATGATTTGAAATGAGATTTTTGTGGTACCACTAAACAAAAATTCCGCACTCTTCGAGAAATTATAGAAATTACAGAAACTATTTTTTCTTTCTATCTTTCCCAGGAATCCAGTAGCAGAGTTTAACGACACAACATTTTATTCTCAGCACGTGGAAAGAAATGGTGCACGAGAGAGTTTGTACGAAAATAATTTGACAATGACAAAGTGGAAGCGTCGATGCGCCGGGTTAATAGGGCTGTCTCTAAAAGCAACGTGCTCGTCGTCATCGTCGTCGTCGTCGTCGGAGCTTGCGACGAAGCTGTGGCTACGTGATCGCGAGCACACAGAACGCACGGCACGGACGACGAGAGCGCGCGCACATTGCCCACGGAACTTCTGGCTGCTTTATCATTTGTGTGCCAATTAACCTTCTATTCTCCGCGGCGCATCAACTTGTTTGCTCGCCGACGAGCGGTATATTTATTAGACGCCGGTGTCAGAGAGTTAAGGAACGCGCCGTAATACCTATTGTGCGACTCCTGGCCGCGGTATACGCGCGGGGCGCACAGGCTCGGCCGCCCAACGACCAAGTGTGCACTCGATTTAGAGAGACACACCCATCGACAGATAACCGCGAGCCGCTCTATAGATGTCGCGTGTTGTGATACTCGGCTCAAACGAAGCGGGGTGCAACGTCCGGACTCTCGCAACGCGCGGTACGCAACACATCGGGCACTGAATCGAGGACGAGCTGCAAAACAAATTTTTTGACTGTTAATCGTCGTTCCTTGGAAAAAAAAGAAGGTTAAAAAATATCGAAATTTCGTCATAAAAAATCATATCGTAGAAAAAATCATTTAAAAAATATGTATTTTACAGCTGATTTCGTATCACCTTAAATAGCTCGAATCGCACTCGATGCGTCAAATAGATTAAATTGAAGATAAGGCGAAAAAATAATAATAATAATAATAACTCGCGTCCGCAGAGAGTGAAAGGAGTGGAGTAAAAATCGCGTAAAAAAATGTTCTTCAGCCTCTCCGAGAGCGAGAAACGACTTGAAATACATTTTTACCCGGAAATCGTCTATTAATAAATGCTCGAACTTTCAGGTCAGAAAACCAGAAATTTCCGGCTTTCGGCTGCAGAATCGAAGGCCGGGAGTTTCGAGTTGTAAACAATAAACTCATTGCCGCGACTTTTGTGTCGTATCGGAAGCGTGAGAAGTGCAATTAGCACGAGGTCGTGTGGCGCCGGTTGCCGAGCGCGCTGTGCAGTGCAAGGAATTACCAGGGGGAGTTGCTACCACCTGGACGACGTCGAAACGTCTCGGGCGACGTCGATATTTCCCTCTGTTAAATATATGTATGTTCTATATACTAAGAGGCTTCGCTTTTCTGCGCACCAAATCCACTTCTGACGACTTGTCAATCTTCATTAGGTAAATAATTGGCTAGAAATATTTAATAGGGATATGGTCCATAATAAGGACATGGAACGAACCTTGACTAACTTAATCCTACGTTATTTAATTCTTCCTATAACTTAATCCAACCTAACTTAACCCCACCTAACTTAATCCCCATTCTACCGAATGTAATCCTACTTAACTTAATTCTACCTCATTTAATCTTACCTGCCTTAATCCTACACAATTTAATCTCGCCTAACTTGATCCCACACAACTTAATCTCAGTTAACTTAACCATAGTTAATTTAATCCTACCTAACTTAAACCTAACTAACGGAATTAACTTAATTCTACCACATTGAATCTGACCTAATTGAATCCAACCTAAAATAATTCTACACAACTTAATCTCACCTAACTTAACCCTAGTTAAATTAATCTTACCTAACTTAAACCTAACTAACGGAAGTAACTTAATTCTACCTCATTGAATCTTACCTACTTTAATCCAACCTAAAGTAATTCTACACAACTTAATCTCACCTAACTTAACCCTAGTTAATTTAATCCTACCTAACTTGAACCTAACTAACGGAATTAACTTAATTCTACCTCCTTTAATCTTACCTATTTTAATCCAACCTAAAGTAATTCTACACAACTTAATCTCACCTAACTTAAGCCTGGTTAATTTAATCCTACCTAACTTAAAATTAACTAACGGAATCCTATCTAACTTAATTCTACACAACTTAATCCCACCTAACTTAACCCAACCTAATTTAATCCTACCCAACGTAAACCTAACTATCTGAGATCTATCTAACTTTACCCTACCTAACAGACTTGGCCCCCTCACTGACACGACGGGGCTGAAATATTTTTACAATACAGAGGGATATAGGTATATAAATATACACAAACAGAATAGAGCGACCCACGAGTGTGCAGCGTCCCCCCCCCAAATCGAGGAAGAGGCGCGAGGCACATGCCCAATTTAATGTAGAACCGGAGCGGACGCGGAAACCGGAAAGTCACGAGTGATATGTCTCGCGGAGGCTGCACAGATATTTTAATATAGCCCACCGAGCGACTACGTGCGAAGCGCACGTAGAGCCGAGCGCGGGAAGCTTCGCAGAAGCTCGGCCCTGACCCACTTGGACTTCCCATTATCTCGGACCTGTTGTTGCTTTGATTTTTCGTTATCCCACCCGACGATCCACCCACCGGAGACCACTGACCGAGTATCGTAAACACGCGTGCGAATATCGCATAATCCACGCGCGGTTTCACCTAATTGAAAGTCGATCAACCGTCCTCGCCCGTAATTGTTCGTCGCGCCGCGGCACTTGGAATTTTAAACGCTACTTTTTGCAAGCGTTCCGCATGTAACTGCATATGCAACGGATATGCAAGAAAAAAACACAGCGATGAATCACCGATTTTTTTTTTCTAAAGTCAATTCCTAAAAAATACTTGTTCTTTTAGAATCCTCCGCGCGGCTAAATTAGATTTCGAGAACTCTATACATTTTTCGTAATTTTTTAAAAAGATGAAATTGTAATTAAAAAAAAAAAAAAAAAAAAAAAAGAATTGTCAAATTATAAGAATTTTCTAATATTGGAAAAAAATCAGGATAAACACAGCGATGAGTCACCGATTTTTTTTTCTAAAGTCAGTTCCTAAAAAATACTTGTTCTTTTAGAATCCTCCGCGCGGCTAAATTAAATTTCAAGAACTCTATACATTTTTCGTAATTAAAAAAAAAATGAAATTGCAATTTTCAAAAAATAAAAATAAAAAAAAGAATTGTCAAAATATAAGAATTTTCTAATATTGAAAAAAAAATCGGGATAAATATATATATATTATATATGTTTTATTCTTGTCTTCATCCTCTTTTCCTCGTGTGCTGCACCGGTTGATTTATATGATTTGCATGCGCGCAGCTTGGGATCGTGGCGCCCGCGTCCGGTGACGTAACTCGCCATTGTCCACCCAATTTACGGCCGCGAGCTGCATCGGAGAGCGAGGCCGCTCGTCGCGATTTCTCGAAGTTTCGACCGCGCAGCGAAAACATTTTTCTTTATCGCCTCGTCTACTTTGACACCGAAGCAACGAATTAATCGCGCGCGAACGTCACGTTCTCGCGACTCGTCAAATATTTGCCGAACAGCTCCTCGCGATTATCACGCATAACCGCGGGCGCGAGAATTCCAAAGGCCCACAACGAGAGCGAGAGAAAAAATATACGCGTCGACCGGCGGGACTAAATCTAGTGAAAATATTTTCACGACTCGCGTCGCTCACGCAGAAGGCCGCGATTTCCCAGAAATTCCACTCCGGCTTCGTTATCTCTCGGCTCGTGATACAATAAATAACTAATTCGAAAAAAAAAAAAAAAAAAAAAAAAAAAAAAAAAAAAAAAAATTAGTCATTGATCACCTTGGAAAACGGAAAAAAAAGTTGAGTAATGAAATCCGATCATTTTGATAAATTATAAATAAACAAAATTTAACCCAGATTAGTATAAATAATTCCACGATAAGAATAAATAATTAATGTTCCGAATATATCAATAGTAATTAATATTCAGTGAAAAAAAATTGCTTGTGCCGACGTTGAGGGAGGTGGGGGGGGGGGGGGGGGGGCGTCGTCGAATAATTAAATCCGATTATGATAACGTTTCGAGCCGCGCGTGCTCGTAATACATAAACCGCTCGGCCGACGAGCGGCCGGCGCACGTGGTATTATTCGCGAGCGAACCTTTTCTAAGGATTCCGGTTCGATGGCTCGGGCACGGCCGATCGCGAGGAAAGGGCCGTCTCCTCGGCTCCTCGTCCTACTGACCGCGTCTATTCTCTCCCCCCGAGCGACTCTGTTTTGACGTAATCCAAACAAAATGTCTAATGGACGCGCAACATGCGGGCGTCGACTCGCTCGGCCACGCCGAACAAAGGGGACGACAACACGTTGGGCGAGTCTTGCGTTTCCTACTCGAGCGTCTCTCGGCAGTCAACGGAGGAGTCGACGCTCATCCCTCCGTTCCACTCGTGGCCACTACTTTCCTCGAACCCGTCTCACGATCGTGACTTTCTTTAACGAGGGATAAACACGATTATGGAGATCGTGTCAATTCTCGTTAAAAAGAATTAAAACTCATTCTAACCGCGTCACACTCAACCGTCTTCCGGGTTTTCACTGAGATGGGAGTGAGAAAGGTCGATGCTTCTGTTTCTCTCGTCGACCGAGCAAAACGCAATTGATGTTGTGGTGTTTATTTTATTCTTTTTATCAATGTTTTATTCTGTTTACTCATGAATTATTAATTGACTCACTCATTGTTTACCGTATTCACGACTACATCGTGCTCTATTAAAGCGCGAAGGTTTCTGTATACATTTTTTCTTGTATATATATATATATGTATATATATATATAGGCATCGAGTCTGTAGGATTCACACGAGGATAAAGTCATGCGAGTTCCGCCGATGTCGACGCTCGCTGCGCAGTAGATATTTTTCGGCAGTCCCGAGTGTCGACTTACACCGAAACCAGGCAACGTCGGGACGACTCGGCGAGCGACCGAAGACGAACGAAGTTTTTAGTGCGCGGCGTCTCCCCCCGATTCCCGGCTATTTCGGCGCTAGTTGCGCCTCGCGCGCCACGAGGCGACGCGATCCCGGCGTCAGCGCGCGCCATTATTCTCCGGGCCGAACCCTCGAAACCCCAGGAAAACGCTCAAAACACTCTCGCACGATCAGGGGTGAAACGAATTTATGCGTCCGGAGAGCGGCCGCCCCCCTCCCCTATTCGTGACGCAACTTGCCGCGACTCTTGGCTCCCCCATCTTTATTGCCGTGCCATTTCACTCGGGGGCTTCGATAAATTCGCCGCACGTGCTGAATCCATGTCAGAGGACGAGCCTCGTCAATTTTTCGAATTTTAATAGTGATAAATATTTAAGACATAAACACTCAGCTCTGATTGGTCCTCGATGTCGTAAGACGCACTGAGATCCGAAGCGATTTCATGCATTAAGATTTTTATGTCAAATGGCAAAACTGATCCCTGATACTGTTATAAAAAATGTATGTTATAATTACCTTCATTTATTCTGCAAACACAGATAAACCTAGATACAAAATTAATTTTGTCACAATTAGCGACAGTCGTCACATTCGACAGCATCGAAAATCTTTTTCCTCGAGTGCCGCCCATCCCCGATTGGTTACGCGTCGCACGAGCCTCAAACTACGCGCAACCACGAATTCCGCTTGCCATTGTCCAACGGAAAAATCGACACCAAAACACGATTTCCTGGCTGGTTTACGCGTCACAACACGAAACCGTCCGAAGGCCCCGGCGTCGCCGTGCAACCCGAGAGTCGCGCTCGAGCGACGCTACTAATAATATGGGACATTATATAGACACTCGTGTTTATTACATATACACATAGCCCCATATGTATTGAGGCGAACAAACTTCCGCGACGCGTGGAATTTAAAGCGGCGGCGGCGGCTGCGGACACCCGCGGCACCGGGACCTTTGTTTGTTACGCCAAGCGCATAAGTACGTGACATTATACGTCGACGTACGGTAATAACAGAAGACGAGAAAAAAACCGGCCCTCCGTGAATGATACGCGTATTCGTATTTTTTGATATTCCGAGGACAACGTTCCCTCTCGGGTTTTTTTTTCTCGGCGCGCGGGGTGCTCGTGGAGAATCGGGCATTCTCGGCGTAAGACGCGCCGCGCGGGGCTAACAATAGTAACCTAAGCGGGAGGCGGCGGGGACGCAGTTGGACGATGCGGAAGGCCTTGGCACGTATTCCGGATATGCAATGTTTTCGTTTACCCGACTATTCGCCATTATAAAAGACCGGCGGATATAAGTCAGTGAGTTGCGTCACGCTCGTAACTGGCTAGAGGACTTTTTATCTTTCGTTTTTTCTTTCTCTAGGAAATAAATTCTTTCTAACCGAATAACGAATTACGCATGAGACAATTTTTTGTTATGAATTACAAATTTCTCATCTTTAACCACAAATTTAGTAATGTTTATAAAAGACCAGCGGATATAAGTCAGTCGGTTGCGTCACAGTCGTAACTGGCTAGAGGACTTTTTCTATTTCGTTTTTTCTTTCTCTAGGAAATAAATTCTTTCTACTCGAATAAAGAATTACGCATGAGGCCATTTTTTTAATTAATTATAAATTTCTCCACAATCTTTAACCACAAATTCAGTAATATTATGTATCGACAACCAATGATCACGAGTGCCGAAAATCAGTTCGAAAGATAAAAAAAACTAGCGCTGATTTGATTACCACGAGGCTCTAAAAGCTCCTTAACCAGGACGGCGGGGGCTGCGAGCGAAGTGCGCGTTTACAGCCGAGCCCGCACAGCGACACACGCAGAAAGGGCTGCCCAGTAGGTCGGCCGATGCTTTGTTCATGCATGCACATACGCGTCACGTGACCCTCGCAAGGGTGGAAACGTCCTTGTCGCGCGGTGGCCACGGCTGCACGTCAACCTAGATAACGCGCCTCGCGCGTCTCTACGCAAATATATCTCGTCGCGTCGAAGAAAAGGGCTATTTTTAACCACTCTCTCGCCGTTATCGCTGCGGCGAGCCCTTATCGCGATCCGCAATAATAGACCGCTCTAAAAACACCGAGCGCGCAGCCTCATCGTCGTGTGCAAATAATTCGCGCCTAGACAATCGAGAATAGCGAGATCAGATGACACGTTTTATCTCGCCGAGCTGACATCTACATCGCGGCGAATCATCTCGAAGATAATGACAACATTGGGCAGCCATCGCGTGTCGTCGAATCGTATTTTATTTTCCCGTGTTGTCACTCGCAAATTAGGACGCACGATTAGCGGTAATCGATGCTGCAATAAACAATCGATTATCGCGGTCTACGTTAATAAATACGCAGGTCGAAAATCTCAGCGCGCAGCTCGTTCGTCGTGCGCGAATTCGCGCCTGGAGAATCGAGAGTAGCGATCAGATGATTCGTCTGTCTCGGCGTTATCTACATGCGTTATCTAGATCACCGCGGCGAGTCATCTCGAAGATAATAACAACACTGAGAGCAGTCATCACGTGTGTCGTCGAATCGTCGAATTTTCCCGCATTATCACTCTGATATTTCCTTCTCTATTACCGGCAATCGACACTCCTAACGCCGGTTCGGTCGTCCGTAAACCGTTTGCGTCGATGCACGACGTTAAATCAGCTGGAAAGGCCGAGTCGCAATTTACCAACGTGACTATACGAGCTGCCGCACTTACGTGAAAATATGGCCACCGCCAGCCGCGCGTCTGTTTATCATCGTGTAATGACTGAAAATCTCCGTGTTTCGCGTTAATCACGCGCGACAGTCGCGTCGTCGCGTCTTCATGGAGCTTTTTGACGCGGAGCGTGCGTCGAAAACGCTTTACTTACTAGCTAAAACGGGCGAGAGACTCACCTCGTCCGGGCCGGCCATCTCGTCGCTTACGGATACACATCGCACACTTCACTCGCACGTTGACGCAACTGCGCGAGGGAAACGCGCGGCCGCTTGAATCCCACTCGTTATTACGCGACCGGTTTACGCGCAGCCATCGATGCCCGCGCGGCGACTACGCGTGTAACGTTAATCTCGCCTCTCACGTAATTTTCCTCGTTATTACGACGCGGTTTTCCACCTCGATCGAGGAATATTCCATTTATTCGAATTTTCGCTCTGCGCATTTACGATCTCTCTCGCCATATCGTGCCGAACGCCTTTTCCGGTGCGTCGAACGACGGATTCTCCGGTGGGCGGGAAATTTTGAATGTTTCGGGCGCTGATTTAATGACTATCGAGATACTCTCATATTTTATTGCGGGAGAGAAGGAAAATTCAGCGTGGAGTAGTTAACAACAACAATGTTGACTCCTTCCCGGGGGTTCCTGTCGATTGTGTCGCTTCGATATATCGAATCGCGCTCCAGTATCGATAGTCGCTCGAACGATTCGAGACTCTCGCGGCAGGCGACCGCGGTCATTTCTTGCGAGCGTCAGTTGACCGAGTATGACGGATAATTTACCGTAATTTAGCACTCGTTTGACTAGGGTAAGCGCAGTAGGTTTCTTATTGAAAAAAGAGAGAAAAAGAAACGTTGCGGTGGTCACATAATCTGTGCTGCAAATATGTTGAACACGAGAAATCTGATATAATTGTAAGAAATGAAGATTGCGCCGAACTGTTTGACCTCGGAATGACTCGCGGGGTGACGAAAATAATGTGATCGGAAGCCCAAGCGAGGCACTAAGTCGCGGGATCAACGAGAATGCGCCAACGCTGCGACACAACAGGTTATGATTCTTGCATAAATTCATGCCTGGCTTTTAATCGATCTAAGGATAAATTATTCTAGGAATAATATTGTTCACTTCGCGTGTTACTGTTACCGTTACGTTTACTCTGTAGTAATCTAGGACTTGGTCATGTAGAAGATAACAAAAAAAGTGTTTTCGATCAATAAATCATACTTGAAATTCTTTCGAGATCGTTCATGGTTCATTTTTTTCTCAATTGTTTACCTCTTCATCCGAGATCTGCTTTCCCACTTTCGTTTCTATAGACACGCACAAAAAAATGGAAGAAGGAGGGGGGGAGGGGGCGAGATTATTCGACACACGATTTTCATATGTATAACGAATTTTGCCTGCGTCTGATAAGTTACAGCACATTATTAGGCGACTCTGTATGGTGCCATACATTATCTATACTTATATGTGTGAGGTATTCGTGACCAACTCGGTAAATTTTGAACCCCGGAAAAGTTCAATTTTTTTTTTTTTTTTTTTTTTTTTCAACAAAATTACAATCCGAGTCGGCCACGAAAATGAACCTCACACACTTCGATTTTTCTCTTCACTGAGACCTGCATGCGTGGGATTCGCACAATAATGTTACGGAAATGGTTTGACCAATTCTTTTATTATTGATTCTCAAGAGTTACATATATTTTTTTGCTTGTATCACGAACTCATGTACGAAAAATAGTGCACATCCTTTGAGTGCACCCGAGGGGCGTATTGATAGCGCGCTGACACAATAGAAATTAGCGTTCGTCGCGAGGACACAGAGAATGGGATGCGGACTGGCGGCTGTTTGATTTTCCATTCATATAACGCTGCTGCTGCTGCTGCTACATCGACATATGCCTGCGCCTCCTTTTATACTTTCTCTCACAGAACAAAAAAGCCTTGCCGATTGAATGAGGCACTTGTCGCCGGTGAGGATCGACACTGTACGTATCACCCCGACGATCTTTCGCCGCGTGACTATATAGACCGTCCACGTGCGACTCGCAGATCCCGACTGACCCGGCTTCTCATTCGTTCGTAGGTGAAACCGTCTGATCGAGGAGCGAGAGAGTCCGCCGATTCCGAAAAATCCCTAGCCACGATTACGAGCGATCGGTCGCGATGGCCAATCAGCAAATACGAACCAGGGTGAAAAAGAGAGAGGATATTTTTAATCGTTTTGGGTTCTTCATACTGCTGATAATGTGTATGCTACTCGCGTCCAGTCATCCCAAATTGGGAGGAGCTAACGGTACGATCGACTAAATTACGATAAATCGGTGATCGATTTTTTTTTTCGATTACGACAATTTTCCCAACAGGTGTGATAAACGGAAATGCAATTATATGGTATTTCGCTGTGCCTTTGACGTATCTGGAGGCCGGGCTGACCTGCAGCCCGAAGTCGCTTTACGCCGCGCTGAGCGACGGTTATCTCTTGGCTTTCGTAATGACCTACATGTACGTACTGATGCCGCTGATCGCGAGGGTCGGAAGTTGCCTTCTGACTTACGCCAGAGTGAACGCGTGGCTGCTCAAAGGGATGGAAGTAAATAAACGAAGCGAAAAAAAAAAAATTGAAAGAAAAAAAACCGTCCTGAGAAATCGTATTGAGCTGTGTTTATTTCAGGTTCTGTACTGCATGCCACCGCCATTCACGGTGAGCCTCGTGCTCAGTCGGCTGGCCAACGCCGATCTGTCCACGAGCGTCACGACCACTCTGATCTCGCACTTCGGAGGTGTCTTCATATCCCCGATATTGCTGTATTTCATGGTGATAACAGATCATTAGTTCCAGCGATCGTAGCTCGAGGCCTAAGGGCAGTCTCAAGTCACGTGACCATCTCGCGAGTGCGAGAGAGAGAGACGCAGCCGCAAATATTTCTCAGCGCATTTTTCCCGAGCCCAGATTTTCGCCGGGCGTCGCACTTGTGGACCTCACTTTGTGCCACACTCGCGCGTTGATTCCCACATTTCCGACGAGCGGAGAAAAATCTGCGCTCGAGAAAAACGCGTTCGAAGTCTCGAAGTGAGCGAGGCTCGTGTCGCGTGACTGAAGCGTCAGTGCGAGAGAGACAACACTACGGGTATCGCGCGTGCGCGAGAGAGAAAGAAATCCAACCCTCGGTCACGTGACTCGAGCTTCCCCTGAAGCCGAAAAAAATACGGATCGTCGATTACAGTGATGTCAAGCGTTCGTTACTTTTAAATACACACTCATTTGTATTTATCCTACAATTTGTTTATTATTAAACGTTTAGTAAACGTGGCCTACAAGTTATATAACTCAAGGTTTTAACTCATTGTAAAATCCGTAAAAACACATTTCTGGCAATAAATTTCATACGAAAAATCGTAAAAAACAAATTGTAACGAGAAACGAGTAACGACGAAAGTAGCGGTCGTTACTTTTCTTCGTTACATTTACTTTTTATTATCTTTTTTCATGAAATTTATTCCCAAAAATGTGTTTCAATGATTCTTCATAAAATTGAAACATTGAGTTACATAACGTGTAGGTCACACTCACTAAATGTTTAATAATAAACAAAATTATAGCGTAAAGAGAAAAAAGCGTGTATTTAAAAGTAACGAACGCTTGACGCATCCCTGGTCGATTAACGACGATGAATTCTCTCTCTCAATTCAGCTTGGCGCGTCGACACCGCCGCTCGTGGGGATTAACATCCGCGAGATGGTTTACAGCACTCTCCTCCCGTTCGGCGTCGGGATGAGTCTGCAGGCCTCGGTGTCGCGGCTCAGCTTCTACAGCGAGGATCGCACGGCGTGGATACCGCGGGTTCTGCTGCTCCTCACGGCTTATCACTGGTTCTGCGACGCCGTGACCGCGGACGTCTCCTCGCTTCACGCCCTGGATATTCTGCTGTGCGTCCTTATCGCCTGCCTCGGGCAGCTCCTCGTCACCGGCCTATGCTGGACGCTGTGCGCTCGATGGCTGCCGAAAAATATCCTCCTCGCCGCTATGTTCACCAGCACCCACAAGTCCATCGGCCTCGGTGGTTGGCTTCTTCGGGGCGCTTATCACGGATCCGCTCACGGTTCCGCGGTCAACCTGCCGCTGTCGATACTGCCGGTCGCTCAGCTGCTGCTCGGCAGCCTATTGGCCAGCTGGGTGGCGCCATGACGAAGGTCAACCGGTGGCAATCACGCGGAGAAAGTCTTGGATGAGATGCAGGGTGTGGAGGACGTGTGACGCGTGAAATTTTTGATTGATCTCGCTGAGAGATTCGTCGACTTTCACGTTTTTCTCTCGGCGCGAAGTATTTGAAAATGTTTGCATAGAGCAGATTCTAATTTATAGCTGTTGCAGCGCGAGACTTTGACTAGTCGATAAAATGAAGCTTTTAAGGCCTTCTTTTTTTACTATTTAGATGTAATCGTAGTCTTAATTGTCTTTAAGAAATTCGCGAAGTATTTTAGATGAGGTTGCTTTGAGACATAACTTTTTTAACGTGTGATTAATTACGGTCGTAGATCCGAGACCGAAACGCGGGTCAAAAGTCGCTTGAGTTCGGAGGAAATTTCGCTGTTAGCGTTTAGAGGCTGTGAATGAAACCGGACGAAGGTTTGATATTTTATCGGGGGACGAGAATTCGCTCGCAAATGCTTTTCTGAATTCCGTCGTGAGTGAGAATTTCTATTTCCCGAATTATCGAACGTTTCTGAGAAAATACAGAAAAAATATTGCGTCTCACGATGATGCGAAGACGAATAAACGAGTTACAAATTTTCGCCTTGTACGAATTCATTTCCTGCGTCGTTTAACAAAAAAAAAAAAAAAAAAAAAAATCGTCGAGAAGCAAAATAATATAAAAAAAAGACGTTCGGATGTTAATAAGGGAAGGTTCATCGATATTAAACTCTGAACACAAATTTGACGTTTCCCATACAAAACATAGCGATTTTATTCTACAAATAATGGGATAATTTTGGTTACTTGTTGATTCGTGTTGTTGTTTTTTTCTCTTTCTCTCTCTCTTTCTCTTTCTCTCTTTCCTTTTTTTTTGTCTTGTTTTTTTTTCACATCGCTGTAAAAGTTGCGTCGTTATTATTATTACTTTTTTGCTGTTTTATTCTTTATGCGCAATTCGTCGCGATACCATTTTTTTTTCTCTCGTGCGCACCGTTCAAATGCGCACGGTACAATTAATATAACAAATAGTATAACACTCATTTTAACGCCGATGTGCTCGGACACCAGGGTTTCGACGTTGAAACACGGGACCTTGAATGCATCGAGTGGCGGTGCAGGGATGAAGCGAGCGACGAGCGCGAGCGGACGGCGCGCTCGAGCGGTCTCGCCGTGACCGAATGTGATGATAGCAAAGTCTTGTCACAAGGGCGGACGTTGACCCTGCTATCGTCGCCAACTCCTTGGCTCACCGTCCTCGTCCTCCTCCTCCTCGTTCTCCTCGAGGAGCAGCGCTTCCGCCGCGCCCTAGACACGCAAGCGTATTAAAAACTATTGTCACATCGGTATTACACATTTTTGTTTTATAGACCCAGCAAGAGCAGCGATATAAAGCGGATTAAGAATGCGACCCTCGCGGCCGACGCCACAAAAACCCACAAAATGGCTTCAAGTATCCTCAGCTTCTCGCTGAAGATAAAATCTAAAGTTAATCTGGTGAAAAGCTCAGCGGAATTACACAAAAATAACACAGAAATCACTGCAATTTCTGCAGATTGGAAACGGATGGTTTTTTTTTCTTGTTGTTGGTTGTTTAGTTATCTGGTTAGTGCGACGACGAAATGTTAGTAATTAGGATATCGAAGGATCGTTCGAAGACGAAAGTCTGAAAATTCAAACGTCCGGCCTCCCCGGGTTGTCGATTTCATACCTCGATATCAATCTCGTCGTCGGCATTGGTCGCCGCCTGCTCGGATCGCGGCGCGTTGGCGCTCAAGTTCGCGCCGACGACGCCGCCGCCGCGGTGCAAGTGATGCCCGGACACCCAGGTCACCGAGAGCAGACGGTCCTGAAAGGTGCGCCCCTTGACTAATGCCACCTCGGCCTCTTTTCTCGACTTGAAGTTTATCACGATCGAGGGCGTCGCGTCGTCCACTATTTGATTCACTATTTCTCCGAATTGCTACAGAGCAAAAGAAAAATCCATCATTAGTATTACACGACGAAAATTCGTAATCCTCCCTTCGAAACAAAAACCACTAGCAAAAATTAACTATCAACAGTACTAATAGTCACCGTTAGTAATTATATGAAGAAAAAAATAAAAAATAAAAAAATAAATAAGTAAATAAATAAATAAATTCGCGTGGTTTAAAAACAAAATAAATCGAAAAAGAAATGCTCACAGACACATGAGTAAAAAACAACGACGAAAAATTCGTTTTACCTGAAAATGAGCTAATACTTCGGCCTTCTCCTCCGTCTCGTATCCGGAAATCAGTAGACTAGTCGGCCTGTGATCCACGGAGACGTGGGCGAAGCTCCCCCGCCCGCGTCCCCGATAGGCGACCGCGTGGCTGCCCCGCACGACTCGCGCGGGTTTGGCGCCCCGCGCGACGGGCCCGGTGCTCCCGGTGCCGAGACCCTGAGCCGCCGCCTGGGCCCTCAGCTCGTTGAGCCTCTTCTGCAGCTCCCCGGCGTCCTGTCCCTCCTGCTGGGCGGTCATCAGGTCCAGCTCGGCGTCGAGAATCTCCTTCTGCGTCTGCTCCCGCGACTTCGCTTGCGTCTTGCTCGCCCCGACCTGTCCGTTCGTCGCCAAATCCTTGCGCAACGAGTCGATCGACATTTGCATGGTTTTAATCGTAACCATTAGATTGTCCTTCTGATCGGGATTCTTCTCCGCACGCTCGATCAGCGCGCGTATCTCGACGATCTGCTTGTCGAGCAGCTCCTGCTTGCGTTTCCGCAAATCCGCGGTGAGCTTTATCGCCTCCTTTCGCTTCTCCTCCTGCTTCTTCTTCAGCGTCTCCTTGGCCGCGAGCATCTCCTGCGTCTTCTTTATCGCCAACACCTTGTCCTCCCGCGTGGGAGCCGGCTGAGCGCTCACCGCCGGAGTTTTCGGCGACGTCACCACCAGACTCTGCGTTATCTGCTGCTGCGGCTGCTGTTGCGGCTGCTGTTGCGTCTGCTGCTGCTGCTGCTGCTGCTGCGGCTGTTGCTGCTGCTGCTGTTGATCCTCGCTCGGGCGACGCGTCGGCACGTACTCGTTGTCCTCGGGCTTCGCGGGCAGCGGCATCGCCGTGCCCAGCCGCTCCTTGATCGACGGGCGAGCGCCCGGCGGGACGTTCTCGATCGCGCCGCTCGCCGCGTTGTTCGCGAGATTGTTGTGCCAGAAAACCTTGATAAATCTATTGTTCAACACAGCCTCGGTGCTGCGATAGGCGGCCTTCGCCTCCGCGGGCATCTGAAACGTCACGAGGGCCGCCTCCGGGTCCCCGCCGAAGTTCACTTGGATATTTACAATTTTGCCGAACTTGGAGAAGTGATTGTTCAACTGGGTGATGTTGTTCAGGCTGCGCGGTACTTTCTTCAGCTCGAGGGAGCAGTTCGCGGGATTGTGGATCGCCCGCTGCTTCGGGCCGAGACGGTTGAAGTCGAAGGCCTGCTTGCGCTTCAGGGGATTGCTCTGCGCGTGGCTCATCTCGGTGGGATTCGAGTGCGGGAGGACCGGGACGCTTATCAACTCCCGCTGACCACGGCCGTAGATGCCGGGTCCCGGCGGCGGGTGTCGGCCCCACGGTACGCGGGGCTCCATGCTCGGGGCGTCGGGATTGTACTCGGCGAATGCACCTGGGGGTTTCATATTTCGTCGTTACAAATTTGTTTATCGTTACGTCTATAAAAAAAACTTGCGATTGATTAGGGGAAAGTCGCCAGTAAATGAACAGTTAAGCCGAAAAATTTGATTGTCATGGGTTTCTATAAAATCTAATATTTTCAAACTTTTCGCGAAAATTTTAACGACTGACCAAAACGACGAATTACGTGATGCTGTTAAAATTTTTTATTTTTATCGCGAAGTGTATGAAAATAAATACTAAAAGCCAAAAATTCAAAAACACCGGTAAATAACCGGGCCAATCTAACCTACACTTTTAGTGGAAAACAGGCTTCTGCAACAAAATAATCGCAGTACAGCTAAATAATAGACAAATTAAGAATCTGAAGTTTATCCACCTTGTCGTAATTTCTCATGAATTCTTAAAGAGGTATTGTTTATTCACTGGTGACTGTTCAATTACTGGTGCATTTAGCCTACATATTTTTTTTTAAGATAAATGTGTATTGAATATTACACATTTACTTGATCAGCGCACGCGTTGATCAAAATTAGGCGCAGTTGGAAAGCTGCTCGTGTGAAGCTTGTAAAGTTTACGTAGAAAATTATAACGAACTTCTAAACTGAGAAAGATAATGCACGTACCCATGTTGGAGTGATGCTGATTCCGCAGATGAGGCGGCGGTAAACTGGCAAGAGGAAGGTGCGGCGGTGGTGCGTTTCCATTGTGGCCTGGCGGCGGCTCCGGTACCGCCGGAACGGGCACCGTTCCCGGAGCCTGAGCGCCGTGAGGCCCGAACGTGAGGACGCGACTGAGCGCCACGTCCTCGAGGACGACGGGATCCGTGCCGTGATCGTAGGGACAGAGATCGCCTCGCATGCAATAACCTTTCTCTGAAAATTCCAGAAAATTGCAAATTGTAGGCAAAAATTCGATATCTTGAGTGGAAAAAAAAACGACCGAAAGTCGGATCAACGAATTTTCACATTGGGCCAAAACTAGAGATATATAAGAAAAAAAGAAGAAAAAGAAAAAAATAGTGGTCAATTTTAGACGATCGAAATGCTCACCGTCAAAGTCCCGACATCTCCGCTTCGGCTGGAACGTTCCCGTCTGGTTGTTCGGAATATTCGAGGCGACCGCGACGACGCTCTGGATCGATTGACTAGTCGTCGACAGCCTCATGTCGATGTCGCCGTGATTGCTGTCCTGAGTCGGCGTCCCGCCCGGACTCGTATCGAGACGATCACCCCGAACGACCTCGCTCGCTCGGTCGGGCCTGTCGAGCTTCTTGCGGTCCGTCGACCTCGAGCGCGATCTCGATCGCAGAGGCGTGGGCGATCGGTTGCGGAAACGAGCCCTGTGATCGCGATTCTCCGGACCGTCCCGCACGCGCGAGCGCAACGGTGATGTACTGCGACTTCTGGTGCGTCTTAAGAGGAAAAAAAATTCAATAACTGTCGTTAAGTTTCGTAGTTGAAATAAAAATATTTTAAAAATCTACTGATTACCGAATAAAATTAAAAAACGAATAAACTAATGCAATAACTGTCGTTAATTTTTATAGTTGAAATTACACAATTAAAAAAAATTCGACTGATTACCGAATCAAATTAAAAAACTAATAAACTAATGCAATAACTGTCGTAAAGTTTCATAGATGAAACCAATTTTTTTTTAATTCGACTGATTACCGAATAAAATTTTTAAAAACTAATAAACTAATGCAATAACTGTCGTTAAGTTTCATAGTTGAAATAATTTTTTTTTTAATTCCACTGATTACCGAATCAAATAAAAAAATAAAACTAATCAAACTAATAGAATAAAAAATACAAAGAGCAATTAAACAAACCTTCTCTCGTGTCTGCGCGCGTTTGAAGGTGGAGATTTGTTTCTCCACGGGCGACTCCTATCGCGCTCGCGATCCCGTCGTATGTGTTCCCGGCTCCTGGACCTGCGACGATCTCTCTCCCAGGATCTCGAGCGAGACCTCGACCGCGTCCTGGATCGCATTCGACCACTGTAAGAAGAAACGAAAAAACAAAATAATCAATAAGATTCCGCGTTCGAAAATCTCGCAAATTACGACAGATGAATATTTTATTGTGTTTACCGGCTTCGCGATCGCTTTTCCTTCTCTTTGTCGTCCTTCTCGGAGTCCGATTTTCTGGGTTCTCGTTTTATCGGCCCGAGCGGCGCGGTTGAGCCGTTCACCTGGACCGGCAGCACCGGACTCGTCGTCGCGGGCGCGGGCGGCGCGGCTGTGTCGATTATGCTCTCCGGCATCGACATAGGAGCCACGGGAATGACTCCCGTGGGCGGCGTCTCGCTGCCCCCGAGCTCCTGCTTCGCCGACGGCGGCAAAACGTACTCCTGGGTCTCCAGAGTTTTGAACAGGAGCTCCACGAAATTTTTTGTCTCTGCGGAACGAAATGTAGGAAAAAATTCAATAAACTTACAATAGATTTTGAGCAGATTTACGTAAGCTTCTTTTTTTTAAGTACTGCAGAGTCTAATATCAGGTTGAACTACGCACCTTGCTGCAGAAATACATCGAGTTGCTCGACCATTCCGCCTCGCAATTCCTCCAGCGTTTTGTCCTTCTTGACAAGAGCGTACACATATTTGGCTAGTGCTGCGGGGTCTGCGTCGCACCTGCAATTCAACAACGAAAATCGGCAACTGTTCGTGCATTCCAACGAGAATATACTAGAAATCCAAAAACCCGCAAGAATGCAATAAAATATCTACTACTTGTCTCTACCATCGTAAGCAGAAAGGAACCCAAGACGGAAGACTAAAGTTTCAGTGACCATCAACCATTACAGGACCCAAAGCTCCAGGCCACGTTTACACGCATATCGTAGCTTCGGAATAACGCAAGAATCGACCACCGGAAAAATCCATAAAACATCAACGACAGACCCAAAATAAATACCCGCAGCGCTATTGCGGTCCCAAAAAACAAGAAATAGCGAAAGTCTGAGTTAAACTGCGACCAACATAAGCTTTCGGAGTGGTTAATCACAAAACTTCCAGGCCGCAGCCAGAAGCACCGCGAATTGGTGGGACAAGCAGGAGGCCCAAAGCTAAACATTGGCCGCGACGGTAAATCGCCGGAGCGCGCGAGACGATAGCGAGGTGCGAAAATCGGGCTGAGATCGGCCGTGAGCCGGGGCTACGGGGGTCACGTAAATAAAATGACCACACGCAGAGGCAAAGCGCCGCACATGTACGGTACCATTAACATGATCGAAACTAGGAGAACACACACCAGGAGAGTCGGGATCGAGCAAGCTGGCCTACTTACAGGGGCTCCAAAACGGCGGTGAGCCACGCCTTGAATTGATCGGGATTCTCAATTATCATTCTCGTCGGATGCGCGTCTTGTGGCACATGCAAATTGTCAATACAGCGGCTCGATAACGCGAATTACGATTGGCTTTCGGTAAGTACTCGACTAAGTAAAGACAGTCGCCATTCTGAAATATCGCACCACTACTGCCACCCGTTCAATTTACACGGACGGTCGGGCCGCGCTTCGGCTGCACGCCGCTCGGCGCCGCCACCCGGCGGACTTAGAAGGCTCGCTCGAACATTTATTTCGCCCGTCGGGGAACCGTAAAAATTATCTAGCCGGAAATGCCGCTGGCGGCGCTGTTTTTCCCGCGTTAGTTTTCAAACTCGAGAATTCGGGGAACTTTCATTAGCTATGCGCTCGATTTATCCGTTTATTAGTCTTTTATTAGTTTGATATTACTTTGGTATCCATTTTCAATTCTTAAATTACTATAATTATTTTTATTACTTAACAATTGATTTTAGAACACGCGACTAACTCTGTCGATTTCTATGATGGAAATTTACGATTTCTTTTTTATTAAATATTAGAGTTTAAAAATTCTTTGATTGTAGCTGGGTGATCAGATAATTTAATTGATTAACCGGCGATAGTCGATAATTGTAGATTCGTATTGGCAGAATTCGAATAGGGCTACGAAATGTACTTCGCAAATTTTCACCATAAAAAAGTTGTAAAGAAGAACTTTGCATATTACACATTGCGTAGTCGAGTATGGTTAAATCAATTGATAACAATACACGATCGCAGTTCTAATAGCTTATATTATATTATTTCATTTTTTTAATGTTCCATTTCAATACACAAGTTTTAGTTATAGTTAAAAAAACTCGCAGCGATTCACCGCAGAGTGCATAAAAGGATAAGGAAGAAATGGTCAGGGCAAAATATATTTAAAAACGCGTATTGTTGGAATCTTTTTTATTTTTTTTTTGTACGATACGATAATAATAATAATAATAATAATAATAATAATAATAGTGAATAATGAAAAATAACAATTTGTTGCTCGCCTAAGTATGGCATTGATGCCGCATGCAGCGCGCCTCCCTGCCACTCGCTGGGGGGTCCACCCTCATTGGCACTAACTCATTCGGTTTCCATTTCATTTTCTTCACATAAAACGTATTCACATACTTTTTTACACTCAACTTTGTGACCTTCTTCTATACAGGTATTTTTCCTACAACTAGATACATAATGCGGGTTCGTAAGCATGGGTCTGCTATTTTTTTTCTCTCTTTCTTTCCTTCGTTTCGCGTTAACGAGATAACGATGGTGATACATTCAGCGAAGAGATAACAATTTTTTTTTTTCTTTCGTATACAAAATAATTTTTTTTCTTCTCATGTATAAGGAAACGCGATTACGATGTTCGTTTCGCTTCTCGGATGCAAGAGAAATACAACAAAAAAAAAGCAAAAGCAACTGTGCAGGCAAATCAGTGATGCTCGTAAGATTTTCGTTTCCTTCCCTGTGTTTTGGGCAGTGTAAATTTTAAGAGGCCTCCGTTTTTTTTTTTCGAAGAACACACTTCAACCGGTATACATGTCGATTCAATAATGTAATAGGTTTTCTACATTTTGTATTGATATTTTTTGTTACTTTTCGCAAACACACAAATCATCCAACTATTCATGCTGATGCAAAAAAAAAAGAAAAAAACTGAAACATTTAATCTATATAGATCTATGATAAAGGAGGGTATAGTTGCAGTTAGATGAGTAATGCGCGATCCAGTACATGCTGAATACGATAAAGTGTGAGGGGAAGAAAGGGGCGGGGGCAGATGGGGGTCTATTTAAAAATGCTACAAAAATAATTTAACCTTATAAAAAAATGTCCTGCTCAGAGCTTACCATGCTGTTCAACCCCTTATGATTTTACAGTGTGTTGTTCCTTCGATTTCACGACTGTATGCAGAATGAAAGCTTCTCGCACGCGGTTGATCATCGGGGGATTGTAGAACGCGCGTCGGGAGCGCGGTTTTTGTTTTTCAATTAATTTCAGTCAGTGTCATAAAAGCCATAGGCGTGTCTAGTTCTTTTTCGTTTTTTTCTTTATCGACAAATGACATACATGTACAATATTTGTTTGTTAAACATATAAACGATCGTTTATACCGCAACATGCAAAAATCAGGTATCTCCGTGTGTGTGTGTTCAACGTTGGTATATCTAAAATTACGCAAACTGTGATTGGACGTTTAAACGACGAAATTGATGATTAAAAAAAAACAGTATGAATTTAATAAAATACTAGTCGAGGCATCCGCTGTTCATGGTGGCCTCGAATTTTGGTTGCTGTTTTTTGTTTTCTTTATGATACAACCGGTTGGCGAAAGAGAAAGGAACTGTCGCGCGAATTGGCGATTAACAAGAGCGAGAAACGAAACTAATATTAAGCAACAATCGATAAATATCTCTCGGGCTACATCGGAGAATATTCTGAGCTCGCAATGTGGTCACGCGGCGCTAGGCACTTTGAGTATCAAGTCAATTGTGACTGTTTAACAATGAATTTTCATTGAAATGGCACCGAGTTTGGGGCGGTCGCTCGTTCCTCGCGACCGCCCAACGTTCGTCCGTCTACATCGCGACGAAGTAGAGACGAACGCGAAATATCGAGAGATATTTTTTTTCCTACGAAATACGAATACAACTGAATCGTTTTGAGGCCGAAAGCTCGACGAAACAACGCAATTGTCCGCAGTAAATCGAGCGAGGAACGTAGAGATAACGAAAAAAAAAAAAAAAAATTAAGTGATTTGTACAAACGCGCACGAATATCTAAGTCGAACTTGGACAAGCTAAGTGTGATTTCCTAGCAATAGAAAAGATCGGTTTTCGCGAGATTCAAGATCTGTTAACTTGTACACTCATCGGCGCTGAACGAGATAAACCTGCGACGAGTTTTCGTCCGTACGATTTGTCCATAGAATTTTGTCCACAGAATTCGCACTCCTCGGTCAAGTTTTCGTCAAGAGGCGTTGAGTGTGTTTCTTCCCGGTATTTCGCGAAAAAAAAACTTAGACAAAAAAAAATAAAGTACATTTCGACAATACGAGAAGAAAACCTGTGTCAAGAGATTTTACGTCCCATTAAATATTGGTCCTGCGTTACGTTTATTCTAGAGAAAAAAACGATGCTCGCCCGTGATCATGAAGCGCTTTTCATTCTGCATACATCGGCTCCTTCTCTTTCTCTCTTTCTCTCTCTCTCTCTATTTTTGTAACCAATTTTCGTTCTTTTTCTCTTCTTTTGTAATGACATTCTCACTTACGAACTAGAGTTAATTGGATATCACAATATCAAGGCACCGTGAGGCACCGCGCCCTCCTTCGCTTTCTTTCTTTCTCTTTCTCTCTCGGTCTCGTCTCGTTATTTTTTTTTGTTTTTCCCTCCGTTGCCCTTCGACGGTTTTTCCGTAACGACGCTCAGAAATTCGTGGTGCTATTGCTACGATTAACTTTTTTGCCTATAGCTCGCGAGGACGTCCTCGTGGGCGTCGGCCTCAGCCTGTAGCCACCGGGATTCATCGTGCTCGTCATGGCCGCCATGTTCGGGGCAATGGTTTTCAAACACTTGGCCGCCTCCTGAAGCTGCTTCGAGAGAATCTCGTTCTTCAGCTTCTCCGCGTTCAACTCGCGGCGTAGCTGCGCCTTCGTCTTGTTGCCGAAGGGGCAGAGCACCCTGTGCTGTATCAAACACACCGCCGAGGGTCTCGTCTCGGGATTTGGATGAATCATGAGCTGGAAAAAGTAAAACAGATTCTGTGTTAAAGCAGCTATCGAAGCAGTGATTATCGACGGTCCAACAATTAATTCAATTAGCCTGGATTAACATTCTTCTCATTATGTAAATCGCTCGAATTTCAACAAATTAATCAAATAAATTCGCAAAAACGCGTTTTTCTGCATAATAAAAAAAACTACTCGAAAAAAATGATGTATATTAATATAAAAAATTTGCGTTTCTTCTGCATTAAAAAAACTTGTCGAAAAAACGAAATAGATTAATTCCAAAAATGTGCATTTCTTCTGCATAATAAAAAAAAAAACTAGTAAAAAAACGAAATATATTAATTCTAAAAACGTGCGTGTCTTCTGCATAATAACAAATTTACTCGAAAAAACGAAACATATGAATTCTTTTGTCACATAATAAAACGGAAAATAAATTACCTTGAGCAGCTCGTTGAGATCGCGACTGTAGTGCGGCAGATCCTTGAGGTTTCCCTTCCTGATCTCGTGCCACTCGGGTCCGTTTTTCGGCAGCGGTCCGCCGCCTCCCGCCTCGTAGACGGTCAGGCCGAGCGCGAAAATGTCCGCTTTGCTGAGATGCGTGAAGTCCTCGTGAAGTATCTCCGCGGGAAGATACCTGCAGTCGCCCTCCTCGACCTGGGGATTGCTGATCGAGGTGACGTGACCGAGATCGCCGATCTTGTAGGTGATCTCCTCCTCGATCGTCTCCTCCTCGTCGAAACCGTCGTCCGCGGAGTCGTAGTTTACGGCGAGCAGCCTTTTCTCCTTCGATATGAAGATGTTACCGGGTTTTATGTCCATGTGAACGAGCTGCATGCTGTGCACGTATCGCAGCCCCTCGGCCACGTGAAGCATCAGCTGGCGCAACTCCGCCTCGGAGAACTGACGCTTCTCGCCCTGAAGATTCGTAATGGCGTCCGCGAGGCTCCCGCCGTTGCAATACTCGTTCTGGATTATCATGTGATTGTCCTCCGCCCACGCGGAATAATAGCGAACCACGTGCTGATGCTTTCCGAGCACCGCGTGCGCGTAAACCTCGTTCAACGCGTTTTTCTCGTTCACGCTGCCCGCCACGGGTTTTATGCTCTTCTTGATCGCGTAAACGCAACCGTCCAGCCGATTTATGCACTTGTACACCGAGCCGAACTCGCCGGTGCCTATCAGACCGACCTCGTGAAACTCCTGGTGATATCGCGGTATGTTCGACTCCTGGAGCGCGACCCGCTTCGTCGGCTGCTCCACCTCGTTGTCCGAGTCGTCCGAGTCGACCAGATCGAACTTTGGTATTCGGATGTCCGGGGAACTGGGGTAACGAACATTTTTTTCGTTCACGTTAGTTCTCGTTGGAAATAATTTACCAAGACGGGAATGATTTTCATCGAGAAATGTTCTTTTTTTTATAGATAAGAATTTGATGAATTGATTTTTTTTTGCTTGTTTGAAATAGAAATTAGATTCAAGGAAGAAAATTAGACTGCAAAAGTTCGCGATGCAAACGGTAATTTGGGAGGGGAGAATAAAATGTTACAAGACGAGGATTCTTACCCATTGAGACTTCGTTTTGATCTACTCCTTTTCCTGGCTGTGAGCATCATTCCGTTGGGCGTGAAGGGATTCACGTTCGCCGCTGGCTTGTCCAGTTTGCTTTGAAAGCAGGAAGCGACTGGTCTCGGTTTGTCCACTGTGAAGAGTCTCGTGCATTTTGTGGGCACTGGGGTATGCATGGAACTCTTCTCGATCAACGTTTTGGGAGTCGCCGGAGAGTCAAAGAGCCTCAGGGCTCTCACCCTCTTGTAGGGGGGACTACACGCCATTGATATTCTGGATTGAGGTGCTCCTTCTTTAACGGGAATTCTGATTCCTGTTGGGGCTGAAAGTTGCAAATTTGCATTTATAAAACAACCGCTTGATGCCACGGAAAACAAATACAAATATTTTATGTACATCTAAAAAGTGTATTGTGTACAAATTTCCAACTGTATTTTCATTTTTTTAAAAGTATCTTTGTGCCTAAAAATTGCAAAACTCCCATTAAAATTAATGGTGTTTATAAAATGTGAAAAAATTGACCTACTATGTTTATTTCAATCTTTTCACATGAATTTTTCATTCTTTTTCACCATTCTTTGATTAATAAATTTATATATAGACCAGTAAATATTTGTTAATGTATTCGTTAATACGTAAAAAATAAGAAACTAAAGCCAACAATTTCTGTGTTAGTGGAATTAATATGTTAAACCAAAGGCAAATTAAACGAAAAAGCTAAGGAGTGCTGAAAAAATATCTTCTCCAAAAAAGCTTTGTCTGTATAACTTGATCCCCATCAGGTGCAAAACGATTTGCGTCTCAATCCAGCGTAATCGATCGTTTTGCACCGATGCCCAAGTCCCAATCCAAAAACCTCTCAATCAACGCAGTTAAATATGTTAATCAAGCCGCAATTAGTCTCTCGCAACTTCCAGATGGACGTAACAATAATACCATTCGACTGTGTCGTTGATCACGAAAATCCAAGCAAAACGCTGGTCATTCTCCGTCCCGCACAAACAAATAATATTCAACAATTCCGCGTTTGTCGCGAGCAACGTCCGAAAACGCGCGACGTCTCGAGCCCGAGTAAAAAACCAATGAAAAATAAACGACCGACTGTATGAGTCACTTTCGATGCTCCGAGCGTCGCGCGAGTCGCATCGACGAGACGCACGAAGCGTCTTGAAAGAAAGGAACGAAAAACGCAGCCCGAGATTCTCGTCGATTTTTCGAAACGCGCGGAAGTCGCGAGAAAAATGGAGTGAAAACCGAGTGGCTCGCGATGCTACGACTCTCGGGCACAAAGAGCCGAAGAGATCGGCGTCGCGTTCGAGGACCTCCGACTGCACGAGTCGCCTATATATACGATGCTAACCTGTCACGGTGACGGCCGGAGTTTTGTTGTTATTAACGCTCGTGGTGTTTTCACTATCACTGCAGTCCATGGCGTTGCTGAACGACAATTTACGGGGTTGCGGAAACAGCGAGGAGCCAAAGTCTTCCGCCGACGAGTCCAAACAACCATCCTCAACATCGCATCCCGAGCTGTTGGTGCGACAGCTGATGTTCAGCTCCTCGTCCTCGATGTCGAAGGCATCGAAATGCAACTTTTGCGCCACGTCCATGTCGCGTCCGATGGCTGCCGCATAGATCGTCGTCCGCGACTCTTATCGACACTTGGCGCGCGCCACGAACCGCCGCACTTGAACTGCCACTGATCAATTACTTAAAATTTGTCACAATTACGGCTTGGAACACGTTCATTCAAATACAATCGTTCACGTACCACGCTACGTTCGTTATAGCGGGTGGCCCGGTGTCCCCTGGGAGTAGAACGACGGCCAATCGGCGCTCGCGTATCAATCGCGTCTCCACGGCGACCCGAGTAACGAGGGCTCCGATTGGCTGGCGCTTGTTCGGCAATGGCGGCGCGAGTGGCGTCCCCTACTACCACCACCACTCTCGTCGTACGCTTTTCGGCAGCTCACGATTCCTTCTCCCCCCCTCCCTCCTTCTTCCGACTCATCGCTGTGTCCTCGAACGATGCCAATTATTATCTTTGTTCTCTCGAGAAAGAGAAAAGAGGAGAGCCTCGTTTTCGTCCCCCACCCTCCTGGATGCCCGGCTATGTCGTTTATTGCCCACGTACAGATATATATTTCGTATTATTTCACGTCGCACCGGGGGCTTCTTCCGTGCGCTTAGGGCGGCGCGCGAGCGCGAGATTTCGTTGTAAAACATTTATTCGGTTATACCTGGTTCTTTAAAATTCTCTCGACTACCTGGGTTACGCGCTCGCCTTGATATCTCTCTCTCTCTACCTGCCCGCGGCGAGAGCGACGATTATCCTGCCGTAAAACTGACCCGTACTCTAAGCGCTTCTTGGCCCCGAAACGCCCGGATTAAGCCGAGGCGTATCATGCATATTCAAAATGGGCTCTCGCCTCTTCGAGTAATTTCGTATGCCCGACGAGAGAAAGCTAATCGTCTTTGCTTCATTTTCGGGGCTCGCGAGGACCACGCGGTCCTCGCGGCTCGTCCGAACTTCGGGCTCTCGCGAGGGCGATCGGAATTTTCCTGAAAACTCCGGCGGACGCCCTCGAAAACATTCGGCGCTTTCGCCTCGGCGATTTTGCACGCGCAAAATAATAACAGAGATTCTTCTGTTTGCGGTGCGTGAAATACACGCGCGCGCGCTTCCTGGTAACCGTACGAGTGTATCGCCGATTGTGCGCGCCGTGTCTCGTGCTGCAAGGGCCACGCACACATCTTCAACGCTCGCGGCGTTTATAGCCAGGACAATAAAAGCATTTTTGTTGGGGCAGCTGCAACCTGTGGCGTGCGTAAAGGAGAGTCCGGGGCGGAGGGGAAAGGGGGGCGAAACGTAGTAGTGAGCCGGAGACGGGGAAAGGTTTCGGGGCTCTTGCTGACCGCGACGGGTTGTCGGAATCGGCTGGTTCTCGGCGCGTTGCGTACGGTCGCCCGGGAGGGGGGGGGGGGGGGGGTGAGAGATCCTCGGGAGAGGGGGGAAGCATACCGATACACATGAAAATACATTCCTGATGCCCCACGACACCATAGAGTTGGTGAATACAGTGGAGTCGCGACTTTCTTCCGCCCTTCTCGGGCGCTGGCGAAAATCGGACCCGCAGGGCCATCGGGAAGGGGAGTGATAACTCGGAGAAGAGGCGGAAGAAAATATATTCCTGTTGCCCCCCAATCCTTTTAGCTTTACTTTCGCTGTTGGGTGCGATTCTCACTCGCACCTAACCTCGAATTTTGTTTTTTCGGGTGTACCGAAAAAAAACGCCTAGATTGCCGAGTCACCCATTTTTTACCATACAGTTCCGCAAACGACCTGAAAATTTGGGCCCGAGATCTGTCGAGCCATTTTGAAAAAAAAAAAAAAAAAAAAAAAAAAAAAAAACAAGTTTTAAAAATTTGCAGTACGTAGAGGAAGAAAGGCTAAAATCATAAGTAAAAAAATAATGACTAAACGAAAAAAATCCACCTATAAAGCATATTTCCATTAGGCAACCCGGAGGTCGGACGAAATTTTGAGAAATTCGGGACGCCACTGTACAGACCGAATCTCGGATGCGGCGCGCGATGCGATAGAAAGAGACAGCGCCACCCAAGAGGACTCGCTGCCTCTTTCCAACAGCGGCAATCAGACAGAGACGGCAAAGGCTCGTAGCCCGGCGCTGACTCAATTCGAAGCAGCAGCATCAACTCGAAAACATCGAGAGAGCTCGGAGCGCGCGTTCAGTCTACACTCGCCGAGAGTCGGAGAGTCTATGCACGAACCAACACGCGCGCAGAGAGCGACGTAAACACTCGCCACACAGCCAGATGGTGATTGTTTTATCGCGTTGTCGTCGTCGCGTAGGACACACGAGACACCCGAGAGACGAACGACACCGCGCCGAGCTCTGACGAAAAATCGTGATATATCCAGAGCCGAGCGAGAAATGGCTATCGATGACGTGGAGATTACGGTCACTGGCGATATCCAGCCGTCCCTACAGAAACCAAATTCACCTAATGGGTAAAGAGTAACATCCACCGCAACGCGATATATATCTCGTGCCCCGGGAACCCTCGGCTACCTGCATTAACGAACATATGCTCGGCCACCGAGAATCTAACCTACGCGGACCCATTTCGCTTTGTTTTTGTCCTCTTTTTACAAACGATCTCTGGCAGGTGGGACCGCGGGACGCTTGAGAAATAGATTTAAAAAAAAAAGGAAAAAAGAGGCGAATATTAACACTACATTCGAATCGCGCATGCGCAATTTCGTTAATTACGAAAATCGAGATTTTTTTTATTTTTATTATTATTATTATTGTTATTGTTGTTATTATTGTTAATTTATTTATTAATATTATTAACAAAAGTTGTATAAATAAATTTCACGCTACTTCCTGTTCGAAAGACTTCATGGACTGAATTAACATTTTGTAGATTCGATTTTCTACAATTGCCACAATTGCCCCTGACGCAACTGGGCTATCCTCAGGCTCACGAATGGATACAACATAGAAAAGCCACGCTGAGGCCGTGGGGCCTTTTTATCAATACAAATAACATCAGAGCGCCGCCCAGCGTACCCAGACTGGGCAAGCGTATCATGAAAAATATCGAGTACTTCCAGAGCAACTACTTCTTTGTTTTTATCGGTCTGGTCATCTACTGTCTGTGAGTCTTTTCGAGTTCAGACTGTTTGGATTTTCTTTTTCTTTGGGCGGAGCAAAAAATGTTTGGAATCAATTTTTGCTTAGGATCACTTCCCCTCTACTTTTGCTGGCTGTGGCCGCTTCGCTCGGTACCTGCTACAAAGTATCCCAAAGACACGCCAAACAGGAGCTCACAGTTTTCAATCACAAACTGACGCTGGCTCAGGTTTACATGCTAGTCGGTATTTGCTCTTTGCCACTTTTCTACCTGGTTGGAGCTGGAGCTGTACTTTTTTGGGTATTAGGTAAGATGAGCAGATTGCGACTGGCCTTTAAAAAAAAAAAGATTGGGAGCATGACCTGAAATTTTGAAAAATATTTTCAGGTGTATCGTGGTGCTTGATAACTCTTCATGCAGCATTCTACAACATTGACTCTGTGCTCACTCCCGGCGAGGACGAGCTTAATTCTCTAATAATGCAAGAAGTATAGTGTAATTTAAATAAAATTTGCAGGATATTTCGGGAGCCTCGTTACTTTATGCGTACGCAATTTTCACGCCTGACCAAAGTTTATCGCCGACGATTCCGACCGGAAGAGGCGTCGATACATTTTTTTTTGCGAGAAAAAGTGTTGATATTATTTGTATATAGTACGCATATTTCGCGAGAACGAAGATGAAGTCATGGAATGTTTTTTACTATTTTTTTGTGACGTGCAGAACTCGAGGTCCTCGGCGCAAAAATAGTGCAACTAAAATCAAATAAAACGCGATAGACTTTTAACATATGTATATGTATATCCAGTTTATATTTGCAAAACGAATATTTACTACCAAAATTTACATTTTCCTAGTAATTCAATGTCCTCGATGCTTAACGTAAAATACAAAGAGTCCGACTTTAACATTCCTTACCTCTAAAAATTTAATCTACTTAAACAAATTTATGAATTAAGATTGATTGTAAATAAACAGTTGAGAATATATTCGACATTTGTATAATTTTTCAGTTGTAAAAGTCAATATCTTCGCCCGCAAATATTTTTCCTCATGTACTTAAAAAAAAAAAAACAAGATTCCTGGCCTCCCGGAAAAAGTTTGCGCTCCGTATTTTTCGTGGCAAAAGAAAGAAAAGGTCTCGGAGGGGTGGACGCTCGTTCGTCGCCAGGTGTTAGTCGCCGCAACGGGATGTTCCGACCTTCCTTGTCGAGCAAAAATTAAAAGGGACTTCTTGCTGCCGCTGCCTCTCGATCCCTCGGTTCGCCCGAGAGAGAATCCGACCGTACTCGCAGATCGCCGACGCCGCACACCTGCCTCTCCCGAAACTACCCCCACTGATCCTCCTTCTCTCTCTCGCTCCAAGCGTCTCGTGTTGTTATTTTCCTCCTACCGACTGTTGCGCTTTTGCCCGATGCACCGATTTAATCCAACGTCCACGAGCGTTTCATTTTTTTCTCTCGTTTTTCCCCGCCAACCTGCGAATTAAATGCACCCGTTCGCCGAGATGCACTTAAGTAGCGTGGCTTCCTGCCCAATCAGGCGTGAATTTTACCGTCGCGTGCAATTAACTTTCTTCTTTATTGGATTTTTTTCTCGATCGACATCTCCGTACACGCGAAGGAGATTCCTTCGGTCTTGTTGATAAAAATCAGTGTTTACTTGAAACAGTATACTGGCATTTAAAAATATGCCGAGCATATGATCGATTGAAGGATCAATGTAATTGGAATTTGAGCTGTAATGATTTTTGAGCCTTATTATTATTAAAAATCTGCGACTTTGACTATTTTCGGGGCGTTTATTGCTTTATTTTTTTTTGGTCCGTCCTCATAAAACTGTAATTTTAATTCAGCTTCATCCACGACGATATTTCGTTTCCGAAAATTGTAATAGTGGGATCTTCCTAAAGTCTGTTTTTTTCTTTCTTTCAGTCGTGCGCATGAGAATCCCACCTTCTTCATGTTTACTCGCAGGCACAGGTAAAACGGTCGTTGTACTCCGCCGTGAAATTTCACTACTTCCAGATTCAGCGGCGCGTCGCGCAGGATGCACGTGTTGGCAATATGCAAATTCGATCGCAACGTCGGCAGAGTCATCGGAGGCGTAGCTGCGGCTCCAGCAGACTAATGATCATCGATTTCAGAAATTGACCCTGCGTCATTTTCTCGTTCGTCGCAAACTAGTTGTACAGAATCTTTGCGTTCGCCGCCGCCTGATCGAGCATTCCCAGCCTGAATTTAGTCGACTAACGCAGATTTTTTCTCGCGATACTCGAAGTGACCTTCGACTGGCGAAGCCTCGGGAGTCTCGAAATCCGGATCATCCTCGACGTCGTCCTCAGAATCCGACTCGGCTTGAAAAAATTCCGCGTCTTCCTCGTCCTCGGACGGCAAATCACAAGGTCTAAATCGTGTCTAAGAGATCCGCGCTGCACAAATTGCAAGTCGTTTTGACCTGGAAAAAAATACTCAGATTAAAGAAAAAAAGCATTGAATGCCTAATTTTATTTACTTATTCATTCCATATTAAAAAAAATTGACATTAATATTTATCTATATAAATACATGTATGTATAAATATTCTGTGTACCTGTTTCCTGAATTCCGACAGTCCTATCACTTGAATTCTGTTTGCCAGATCTGTCTCAAGAGACCATGTAAGTCGCAACAAACGTATTGCCCATCTTCTCAAAACTCGCCACCTGCAATTTTTACCTGATAGATGATTATTGATGATTAACGCAAACAGACAAAAATGTTGAATTGTCAAATTTACCTAGAGCACCAAGAGCCTCTGGAGCAAAGTACAACATTCAAACTATCAGCTTTTTCCAATCATTTGTGGGGATCTGGATTCACCTTAGCCATTCTTCCCCACTATTGACTTGTACCAGACAGTTCATGTAGTTGACCCTTTGATTGTTACTTTGTCCCCATTTTCTGGTTGAAAAATGAAAAACGAGAGATCTGGATTCTCAGTCAAACTGGTCGTTCATCCTGGTACACAGCAATAGCGTTTTTTGATGCGGTTGGCCTTGCAGACAAAGTTTTGTGGCAAGTCGGCTCTGCTTCCCTCTGACCCTAAAAAGGTGAACTTTATCATTTGCATATTGCGAATAAAACACGACAATGAAAATTAATTGAAAAAATGTTTTCCTTTTACCGTTCGATATGTTTGCAAGCGACGTTTTGAATGTTGCTGGTTTTGGGGCCGACATTTTTTCGGAAAATTGTTGTACCTTCGGTTTGTACGGATATTCGGAGCTTTCCCGCGCTTTTTCTCGTCCCATGGATTTGCCCTATCGGCGCGACTGTTGCGGACGAAATTTCCCGAAACTCGAACGATTTGGTGCCTGGAACTTTGAAGGTCAGATCAGCCAAACGGTTTTCAGTTTAGTTCACCGATATTTTGGATTTCGACCAGCGAAACTGGTCAAACTGGTAGCTGAGACGGCCGAATGTGTCGATCGTGGACCCAGCTTGACTCGACATGTAAACAACTAAACTGACTGGATATTCTAACCGTCCTTTTGAATAGTTCCTAAAACGGCCGACAGTCGGCGCTGCAATCAGTGAGGGTGCACCGAATATAACGATGATTCGCTCTGCGCTGAAAAAGATCGTAGATATTAATTAATACTTATCGAGACGAGAGGGATGGAAGCAATGACACTCCTACCATGCCAGTCACTTGATTTTATCATGCATACGCTTATCGATAGCGTCTTATCGTCTATGCGCTTCTTACGTGACTCTCGAGTAATTAAATATCAGTACCAATTGCAATTTCCACGATGTTGGGGCCTCAGAAATTTG
Organism: Pimpla rufipes; assembly: GCA_963932165.1. NCBI lineage: Eukaryota > Metazoa > Arthropoda > Insecta > Hymenoptera > Ichneumonidae > Pimpla > Pimpla rufipes. Next base: position 23,507,173 of record OZ010630.1, read on the forward strand.
AATACCACCACCTACATTTAGGTATGGATAATTAATTAGAAGCGTAGAATTTGGCGGGAAACGCGGGATCATTTAAATAAAAAATATTTCCAACTTTTCGGGTTTTCTGAATTTTTTATTAATCATCCTCACTTCACAGAATTTCGAGCTACCCAGCTGAAAATCTGCGCGAATAATCAATAATAAAATAAATACATTACTAGTATTGAATGAAATCGGGTCAAGTTTGTATGACAACAAATAGTAAACTTGGTCCAGATCATCCGAGGTCCAAAAGTCAAGACTTCCCTCTCATAAAAAACGGCGCAAAGTCAAATCTCCGCAGATCGTTTTTTCGTCGTCGCGGTTTCCACCATTCACGAAGCTCGCCCGGCGAGGAAGCCAATGTCGATCAATTTCTCCATCGCCCCGCGCAGCTGCAGCTGCAGCGAGGTCCGCGTGTGCACGATAAACTGTTCGCGCGGCGGGGGATAAAAACACGCGCGAGCCCGGACCGTCCGAGTCCACTAGAAATAAAAACATGACTAGTGCGGTTCGAAGAAAATCGCGGATTACGCGATTCCGGCGATGCTGAAGCCGCGTGTGACACTCACTCGGCTTCGTGTTCTGATCGAGTAGCGCGGAGCGCGCGAGGAAACAGGAAACGCTGTATGCAGTGGGTGGCAGGTGCCGATTAGGTATGTCCGGCTCAGTTAGTGGTCGCTCTTATCAACAATTTACCTTATCACACGAAAATTTCCCGCCCCACCTGCCGAACGACCGGAAACCGGGAACAAGATTATTCGTTTCGATTGTTTCATCGGCCTTGAGATCGCATCGACATATTTGGGGTTGTCCCATTTTTTTCCCCGTATTTTCAGGGCCGTAACCCGTCGATTCGTCACCCGGGGAATTAGGAAAAAATGAACAGGAAACTGCGGTTTGGCTGATAATCGTTTGCTTTGTCTGTTGTTTTTGTTCCAGAAAACACAATGGAGAACGAGGACGCAGAGGCCACGCGATTGGCCGAGAGCAACAGACGCAGCGTCACGCCGCAGCTCAGCATCTATCGCTCCACTCTGAGCGATCTCAATGCCGGTTCCCAGCAGACGCTCTACCAGAGCGTCAGGAATACAATGTACGATGATGCGATAAGTCTGCAGTCAATGAGCAATGTCGAGTCTTCCGGGGATCGTCTGCAGGCAGACGATTCTCAGAGCCTCAGGGGGACGGCTGAGACTGTTGTGGAAGGCAGTTGTGGAGATTTGAGGAGAGGCGAGGATGGAGAATCCAGGCTGGTGAGATTTTAGCTTCCGCGGTTAAAAAAAAAAATTCTTCCCAGGACTGGCAATGAAATTTGATTTAAATTTTCAGCTCGCCGACTTCAACGAGTCCTCGAGCTTGTATTTCAGGGATGGTGTGAGATCCATAGACTTTGTACTTGTTTGGGACCAGCATGACGAACATGCTGCTTCGTTTAGGGGCACCGAATTGAGAAAGGTATTTCAGTTTCAACCTCTTCTAAATGTTTATTTATTTATTTATTTATTTCTCACGGGTATTTACACCCAATTTCGGGGTTCAGGACAGGCCCTGACACCCATATAAAGCAAAGACAGTCACAAACAATCGCCATTCAGAACACCCTTAAACTATATTTTTTTGTTTTATATTTATATTTATTATTTTATATTGTTTTTGATTTTTATATATTTTAAATGTTATTTATTTTAGATTTGTTTATATTTATATATTTCAAATGTTATTTATTTTAGATTTTTTTATATTTATATATTTTAAATGTTATTTATTTTAGATTTTATTGATTTTCTTCTCCAATACTAATGACAGTAATAATAATGTTGTATTCGAGGTTTTCGAGAGAAATCTCGAGGTGGAGGGTCTGGAGTTGGAGTACGAACCGGCGGAACCGAGCGGCCTGCGTTTCATAAAAATTCACGCGCCCCGCGAGGTGTTGCGACGCTACTCCGAGATACTGAAGCTGCGATTGCCGATGAAGGATCTGCGAGGATTCGAGATTCCGGTCTCGCGCAGCAACACCTTAATCCGCGAGATGAATTCTTGCGTGCGGCGATTCATGCGACGTTATTACGTGGATCCCACGATATTCCCGACAATGAAGCATCGTTTCACCGCGGTCTACAGCCGGGACAAGGAGTATCTGTTCGATCTCGATGCACCAGAATTTTTCACGCCCGCCACCCACTCGAGAATCGTGCAATTCATTCTGGACAGAACGCGATTCACCGACGACAAGGGCGACGATTTTGCCTTTGGAATCGACAGGCTAATCAACGAACACGCTTACGTCGCCGCTTATCCTCTGCATGATGTGAGTAACGTGAAAAAAAATATTATTCAAATTTGTGTCCAAAAAATTGATAATCAATGAAAACGTTTTTTTCGGAATTTTTCCCCCCGAAAACTATGAGGGATATCACATCAATTTTTTTTTTTTAAGTAAATTCACGTCTTTGCGACAAATTATTTCCTATTTCAACAAAAAATAAGGCACGTCGTTTTCCGAATTATTTAAAACTCTTCACAAAGTGAAATGACAATTTAGCAAAATGCACGAAAGGAAAAGCCCGGCAATGAAGCATAATAAAAAGTAACACCGGTTCTTCGCCGAATCAGAGTGCATTGTGTTATCGATGGGCGATTCCGAAGGCTCGCACAATTGACCACCACCCGAAAAGGCCATCAGCCCCGAAACGGCCCCTTCAGCCTTCGATTGGGGGGTCTTCGTACCCGTCGCATTGTCGCGACGGGTACGGAAAAACAATCGTTACCCTCCGACCCGAACTTACGGGTCGAATAGTCAGAAACCCATTAAGAAAAGGTACCGAGAGATAGTCTAACGAGCAGCACCAGGTAGGCGGTCCCTCTGGGTCATTAGCGCCAGGTACGATCCGAGGATGAATTGACCCATAAATTGAGCGAATTTGGGATCGAACGGAGCGCCCGATAAGCCTAGTTCCCTGCCTTTCCTGCCTTTTCTACCCGCCTACGAGCCTTCGTTTCTTTTGTCTTCCCGAAACTTTTAATTCCGCCTCAGCCCTCACGAAATCCCCGGCTGAAATCCTGTTAAGCGCAAAAGCCTCGTACCCGAATTTTCGATGCGCCTCGCTCACGTTTTATTGCCTTTCCCCCCAATTCGCAGGGCAGCCTTCGCGTTCCGGGCTCCATGAGGCACCTTTTGTACACCGAGTGGGCGAGCGTCGGCAAATGGCTGCACTATCAGCCCCTCGACTACATCAAGGAATATTTCGGCGTGAAGATCGGGTTGTACTTCGCCTGGCTCGGTTTCTACACGCACATGTTGGTCTTCGCCAGCATAGCCGGCCTCCTATGCTTCCTCTTCGGATGCATCACGCTCTTCTCGAACAAGCCCAGCGAGGAGACGTGCAACGACAAAGAGCCCATCACCATGTGTCCGTTGTGCGATCATTTCTGCGGCTACTGGGACCTCCGGGAAACCTGTCTGCACGGGAGACTCACATATCTCTTCGACAATCCGTCCACCGTAATTTTTGCGCTCTTCATGTCCCTCTGGGGTACGTAATTCCGTAGGAAAATAAGAGCTGCAATTTTTTTTTTTTTGTATTTGGCCGTGGATTAATTATTCGCCTTGAAAATTACTTGCGGATTGATTATTCGTCTTAAGAGCATGTGAAATACCGACTGCAGTAATAAAAACTGTAATGAACGTTTTTTTACGCATATTTGCATTTACAGCTCAAATAAAAAATTCATTCCCTGCACTGGTGAAATCCGCAGGGAATGAATTTCTTCTTTTAGCTGTAAACGCAAATATCCGTCAAAAACGTTCATTACAGTTTTTTATACCGAGTGGACTCGACGTGGATGTTTCATATCACCTTAAGGGGAAGCGAAACCTCCGTGAGTGCGAGAAAGATATAAAATCGTTTTCGGAACAACAATACAGGAAACTAGACTCATGCCAGAAAAAATAAAAGTCTTACACCATTCAGAATCGAAAAAGGACTAGTGTAAAACTTTTCTTCCAAAAAATGGTGTAAAACGTTTCCAGAAACGTTAGGCATCGTCGAAATAATTGTTTACAGTTTTTATTACCGATTGAGTAGGTTTCACCTCGCCTTAACGAATTATTATGAATTAATCGTTCGTCTCACGATACAGCGACACTTTTTCTGGAGCTGTGGAAGAACTATTCCGCCGAGATAACTCACAGATGGGACTTGACCGGTCTCGACGCGCAAGAGGAACATCCGAGGCCGCAATACCTGGCGAGGCTCGCGCACGTGAGAAAAAAATCGGTAAACGTGATCACGAGCACCGTGGAGCCTCGGGTGCCCTTTTGGAGCATGAGACTCCCAGCCACGATCCTCAGCTTCTCCGTCGTTTTGCTTCTGGTACGAAAAGCATCTATCCTCGATTTAGCTGCGTTTTTGTATATTTTTTCGTAGTCGTTTTAATCGAGGGCTTCGGTTGCAGATAGCAGTAGCTATGGCGGCAGTTCTAGGCGTAATTCTCTATCGAATGTCCGTTTTAACGACCCTCAGCTTTTGGGGTGAGCCGCGGATAACGAGTAACGCGATACTGTTCACCACTGCCACCGCGGCTTGCATCAACTTGTGCTGTATCGTTCTCTTCAACTGGCTGTACATTTGGGTGGCCGAGTACTTAACCGAGGTAGATTATTCTTTCCATTCTCTTTAAGGTACTTATGTCGCCTACAGCTAATTTCGCATAAATTCAAGAAACGTGAGAAAGAATCGCAAATACTTCTCGATGGCATAAAATTAGTGTTTTTGCACACATATTTTCCATATGAAAAAACACAAAATTTCAAAGTCGACTTAAAAATCTGAAAAAATCCATATGTATTCGGAAAAATGAACTAATCATTTTCATTAAAAAAATTGTTGGGTCACCAGGAGATTTGTTAGACAACTTTTTTTTTCATCAATTTGTTAATAACATTTTAGAATTATTTTTGTTAATAACATTTTTAAATTAATCTTTTCAGTACCTTTAAGGTGCATGAATTTTTTCAGATTTTTATACCATCGAAAAGCGTTTGCAATGCTCTCTTCTTTTTCTCGAATTTATGCGAAATTATCAGGAAGCGACTTAACTACAATCACGTATTTTGAGTCGATTAGAATTCGAGGAATATTCGTGTCTTCTTGCAGATGGAGCTGCTACGCACGCAAACCGAATTCGACGACAGTCTAACGTTGAAGATTTATTTGCTTCAATTCGTCAATTACTACGCGTCGATATTCTACATAGCTTTCATAAAAGGAAAACTGATTGGCTATCCGAGCGCGTACAAGCGGTTCATGAATTACCGACAGGAGGAATGCGCACCGGGCGGTTGTCTCACCGAACTGTGCATACAATTGAGCATAATTATGATCGGCAAACAGGCGATGAACAGCTTTCTCGAGATGCTCTTTCCGCTTTTCTACAAATGGCTCAACACGCTCAAGGTTCACGTGCGACCGAAGAACAGCGCGAATCACGAGAAGCAGTTTCACATGCGAAAGGCTTTTCAGTGGATCAAGGACTTCAAGCTCGTTCAATGGGGACCGCGCAGTTTGTTCCCCGAATATTTGGAGATGGGTGAGAAATAGCGAAATAATTATGAAAACATTTCCGTTGGCCGCGAATTCTCGTCTTACGAATCTTCGCGTCCAGTTTTGCAGTACGGATTCATCACTATATTCGTAGCCGCTTTTCCGCTCGCACCGTTCTTCGCACTTTTGAACAACGTTCTCGAGATGAGGTTGGACGCCAAGAAATTACTTACGATGTATCGAAGGCCGGTTGGGCAACGAGTCAGGGATATCGGGATATGGTACAGGATTCTCGACTCGATATCCAAATTGTCGGTCATTACGAACGTAAGTGTTGTTCTATATTTTGTTACTACAATATTTATAAATTAATCAAATGGTTTTATTTTTTTTTTTTTTTTTTTTTCAGGGCTTCATAATTGCATTCACATCCAACTTTATTCCAAAGCTTGTTTACCAGTACACAGTCTCGGAGAATTATTCTCTCGACGGTTTTCTCCAGTTTTCCCTCTCGAAATTTCGCACCGCGGACTTCAACAACACCGAAATGCCCGACAACAATACCACGCCGGTCGCGATGTGTTTGTATCCCGATTTCAGGGAACCTCCCGGCGAAGTTCCCTCGCCCAAGGATTACAATATTACAGTCATGTATTGGCACATTTTGGCCGCCCGATTGGCTTTCGTCGTGGTTTTCGAGGTATACAGAAATTTACGCAAACGATTTTATCCAACGAGGAAAATAGACCGAAAAATACAACAAAGCAATGTGTTTTTTTTTCCTTCAGAATGCGGTGGCGATGGTGATGATTCTTGTACGTTGGTGCATACCGGACATGAGTCCCGAGCTTCGTGACAAAATTCGACGCGAGACTTACATCACCAACGAGATAATAATTCAGCAGGAGGCTCAGCGGGCGATCGTGAGAAACGGAAGCGTCGATGAGCCGGAGATAATTCGGCGCCGGGTTCAGGATCGCGAGAGCGCCGAGAGGTGGAACCGAGTGCTGAGAGGATCGGAGTCCGATTTCGATCTCGAGGTTCACGGGAGTCCGGTGGCTCCTAACACCGTCCCGCGAACGGGACCCGCCGCGGTTTGACGACTCTAGGGAACTTTTTGACGTAGTATGCGTAAAATTCGATTTTACACACTGGCTTCGGTGCGTACAATGAATTTTTGCACACAGTGCGTAAAATGGATCTTTTCGCATATTACATAAAAAATATGGTATGCCACACGTGCGTAAAATCGTATGTTACGCACTTGTGGCATAATATACTATTATAGCTTATTCTGTACTTTCTGGTCTAATTTACACATAGGATTCTAGTCCGGCGTACCTAAGTGGATCATAGGTAACTTATTAATGAAGTGGCTGGGGTGGAACGAAATTACTCGATTTTTTTTTTCGCTTTTCCTTTGAAACGACATTTATTTATTTTATTATACAATAATATACAGTAATTATGAAATTCCTGTATCATAATCAAAGCGAGTTTCTGAAGGCCTAACAAGAAAATCGACGATTCTTCATTTTATTCTGAATTAAAGTGTAATATCGTCGAGTGATTTTGCGCCACCCTGGAATCCGCCTTAATCGGTGGCGTATCCGATGAAAGCTCAAAGCGCTCGATTTTAACTGCCAGCATCGGCGATGCTCGCGAAGCTGTTAATCATGATATTACTAGTTTACTGCTGTTAATATTTTGCTCGAAGGCGGACAAATGGCGCGTAATTATGTTAATATTGAACGAAAATAACGTTCCTATTTATACATACATCGATGATATATATATATATGTACGTATATATTTAATATATAATTATTTATATATAAGAGCACATACTGTAAAAATGTAAGATGTGATAAGGGGAATCTCATCTTCCGAATCAACGCGAAGGAAACGACTGTTTTACGAGAACAATTCTTGTGGCACAATATACACGTTTTGATATGTATATTGATAATTATGCACTTAAAATACATTTATCTTTTTTTTTCTTTTGGAACTGCGTTCCTCGAATATTGTCTATGTACTATTGTAATATTAATGCTGAATCTACCTCTTAAAATCAAAAAAGTGATTTTTGCGTTAATCAAGTTTTTGGCACTTACAGCTAATTATTTTTTCAACGGCTAATAATTAATGATTTTAACGAGGTATTAATCTGATCGGATATTTTCCGCTGTTTAAGATTTACATCTAGTTTTTAGCAATATTTCGATGGATCATGGCGAAAAATATTGCGTTGCGAAATAAAGCATTGGCAAATTCGGTATCTGAGCGCAAAAGACATGGAAATATGGTGTTTAAAAAAATCAAAAAAATAAAAAGTGGTATCGCACTTTTTGCGACTTTACTAAAACGGATGAATTTTTTTTTGTTTTGCAGCTCCCACTGAGGATTTCCTTTTTGCATCCTTAAGAAAATTTGGAAACGAAAAGAATGCAGTAACGTAGAACGCGATATCCCAATCTCTCAATTTTTTACAGAACTTTATATACGAATTTTCGGAAACCGCAAATTTTCATAGTATATTTTTCTTGGAAAAAGAAATCTATATCAAACAGTTCGAAAATTCTATCTAATAGGAATTTTTCTACTGATTACTAAGTCAACCGCCAATTTTCCAAAAACTCAAAGAACTTCATGAATAACGCAAAAAATTACGTTTTTCTCGTTTTTCTCTTATAATCTCTATGGTATAAAAAAAATCCTATGCTTTTTCGAATCGGTAGAAAAATTCCTATCAGATCGGCCGTGAAAAGTTCTGTACCTATTTTTCCTTTTTTTCGACAAGATTTCGGTATTCTTATAACCCTATTTTCTCAGAAATGTTCCGCTGTTTCCAAAGAGATATTGAGTTTTTCCTCGTCATTATTTACCATAAGTCGTCCTTGAAGAGACCATTTTTTACCATAGTTGATCGAGAGCTCCACGTAATTAAAAAAAAAATTCGTACGTAGCGGCGGTCGGGAATCCAGATTTCATTCTACAGCAGCAGCAGCAGCAACGCTACCCGTCGACCACCGTCGACCTCGCTTGTTCAGTAACCGCATCACTCACAAAACGTGTTTGACTCAGATAAATCCCAAAGTTCGGCTCCGTAGGAAAGGCAAAAATCGACATTTCACCAGCGGAAAATTAGAATGACGATCTGACTCGGGACTCGTGACAACCGCGACAAAATTGAGCTTACAAATAATGGGAACTGTTCACGCGAAGGTAGTGAGTTCGTCAGTGAATTCGTATAACCTGCTGCCACAATTTCCTTACATTCTTGCTGCGATCTCACTTTTTCCCACGGCTCTGTTGACGACCGCGTAATTTCTAATAATAATCGCGGGGGACCGGTTAAATCATCGATATTTTATCGATCGACCCCCGAAATTTCGTAACTTTCATTCATAATTGCAAACTCAATTACTCTTATCTCACGATCCTTCAGGGCTTTTTTTTCTCACTCCAGACCTGTGACTTGTTTTGCTCTAATTGAATTACTTCCACAAATAGGAGCCCGGCGCAACCAGAGATTTTGGATTTAAAGCCAACGATGAGCAAACTACAGATAGAAACAACATACCAAGACCTTTTCAAGAGGTAAGAGTTTTGACCCCCATGGAAAAAAAATATACACGTTAGATATGTAAATGATATATTTTGTATATATTCGATATATAGAGAAAAGAAAATTATGTTTCAGACATCAGATTTATTTTGAATATATATATTTTTTTATATATTAGCAATTTGTACACCTGATAAATTTTTGGATATATCTTTTTTTAGGGGCCAACTCGTTGGTTGAGATTTAAAAAATTGAAGTTCTGTAACCCATTTTCCATTTCAGTCATCGTTTTATAGTAACCGGAGTCAGGACACAAATTCACAAAATCAGGAAACTACTAAACCAAAGACTGTCGATCTACATCACGTAGGAGTGAGTTTAATGCTTCATCAGTGGTAACAAACCATGAAAAGGCTTCTATTTTGACAATAATGTGTTTTGCCAGGCAAGGGTGGACAAAATTCACATCGATGGACTCATGAGGACCAAGGACGACATAGTAAAGGCCCAAGTTACCGAGCTCTTCAAGGCAAAAGACTTTCACGATGTTATTCAGAGCGTTCACAAAGTTCGAGGGCGACTCGAGGCGCTCGGATGCTTCAGAAACATTGGAGTTTTCATTGACACTAGTCAGGGACCTGACGCAACTCCAGAAGGAGTGGAGGTAAGATAAATACAAAAAAAAGTGTTATCATTATTATCAGGGTGAAGTGTAACGTGTAAAAAAAATTCGTCGGTAAAGAAAACTGTTTCCGCAGTTTTCTCGGATATGACTGCAGATGTTTCGGGCAATAGCGATGAACAGCCAACTGTGAAATTGTTAGGCTGTGTCAGGCAAATCGATCGTCTCCGAAAAAACTGGGAAACAGTTTTTCTTACCGACCGAGTCGATCGTACACGTTGCACTTCGCCTTGAATTGATAAATCCTAATTGCTGGACGGAAAAGTAATTTTAATACTACAGGTGACCTTCAACGTGCGCGAATTTAATCGCATCAGCGGCGGCATAAACACGATGGTCGGTAACAACGAGGGCTCGCTGCAGATTCACGCAAAGACACCGAATATATTCGGTCGGGGCGAGCGACTGCAGGTGGAATACTCGTACGGGAACAAAAACTCGACGAACATAAACGTAGCTGCGATTAAGCCGTTCGTGGACAGCAGGCTGCGAAAAGTGTGAGTCGAATTTGTCGAGTCATTTCGGAGGAAAATGGGAGAATTTCAACGAGTCATTTCCGAGGAAAATATGAGAATTTCTACGAGTCATTTCCGAGTCGTTTCCGAGGAAAATATGAGAATTTCAACGAATTTTTCCGTGCTTTTCGCAGATTAACCGCAAATGTGTTCAGTACCGGATCCGACGTCCCTTGGTCCGGCTACAAGGAGAAGGAAAAGGGCTTCATGATAGATCTGGCGGTGAATCCCGGCGGCGCGGGCTCGCTGAAACACAATTTCCAGTACGAAGCCGCCTACCGAGAAATCACGTCGTCGAAACAAGCATCTTTTCGCGTACGCGAGGAATGCGGCCCGAGTCTCAAGTCCGCCCTGAGATACATCTGCTCGATCGACAAACGCGACGAAACGATATTTCCGACCGCCGGGTCGCTCGTCAAGCTCACGGCCGAGGTCGCCGGTCTTGGGGGCGACATCGGATTTGTTAAGAACGAATTTACGATGCAAAACAACTGGTCACCGCACGAGTGGTTTGTGAGTTTATGCAAAAATTTTTAATTCACATTCCAGTACAATTTGAGAAGCCGGTTACAACTGAGACTCTACATTCGTTTTTAAATTCAATTCAAGACATTCCAACTCGGAGCTCAGGCGGGTTTCCTGCGCGGAATCAGCAACGACCTGCAGATCAGCATAGCCGACCAATTTTTCCTCGGCGGACCGATGAATCTCCGGGGTTTCGAGATGCGAGGCTGCGGTCCGCGCGTGGACGGCAACTCCATAGGCGGAAACATTTACTGGGCTCTGGCCCTTCACCTCTACACTCCACTGCCCTTCCGACCGGGAAAAAACAGCTTCGGCGAGCTGGCCAGGTTGCACGGCTTCATTAACGCCGGCAATTTGAGTAAACTCGCCGCTAGTAAAGGTACCATCGTATTTTCTATTTTGTGTTAATCGAAGAAGTAATGAATCCTATCGATTAAGGTAGTTCTGTCGCTTCCCGCAAATTTTGCATAAATTCGAGAAAAATATAAGAGAATCGGAAACACTTCTCGATGGTATAAAAATCTGAAAAATGCATGCACGTTAAATGATTTATTTTGCATCACTAGGCTAATCACACGCGCTGGCGCGCGTGCCTGAAAAGCTTTTCGCCAAAATCGACCTCAGAATCTTTTTCTTTTCAAAATATCGACTTTCAACCTATACCATCGTTCTCAAGTCGCATATTCTACCCCCGAAAACACTGGTTATTAACCTTTTTTAATCGATTTTGAAAAAAATATTTTTTTGGCGACGAAAAAAATATTTTTTCTGTCAGAAATCGTAGATCCGGTTCCGGGCCGAAAATCGCCAAAATCGACCCCAATTTTTTTTCTTTTCAAAATACCGACTTTTAACCTATACCATCGTTCTCAAGTCGCATATTCTACCCCCGAAAACACTGGTTATTAACCTTTTTTAATCGATTTTGAAAAAAATATTTTTTTGGCGACAAAATTTTTTTTTTTTCTGTCAGAAATCGTAGAACCGGCCCCGGGCCGAAAATCACCAAAATCGACCCCAATTTTTTTTCTTTTGAAAATATCGACTTGTAACCTATACCATTGTTCTCAAGTCGCATATGCTACCCCTAAAAACACTGGTTATTAACCTTTTTTAATCGATTTTGAAAAAAATATTTTTTTGGCGACAAAATTTATTTTTTTTCTGTCAGAAATCGTAGAACCGGCCCCGGGCCGAAAATCGCCAAAATCGACCCCAATTTTTTTTCTTTTGAAAATATCGACTTGTAACCTATACCATTGCTCTCAAGTCGCATATTCTACCCCCGAAAACACTGGTTATTAACCTTTTTTAATCGATTTTGAAAAAAATATTTTTTTGGCGACGAAAAAAATATTTTTTCTGTCAGAAATCGTAGATCCGGTTCCGGACCGAAAATCGCCAAAATCGACCCCAATTTTTTTCTTTTCAAAATATCGACTTTTAACCTATACCGTCGTTCTCAAGTCGCATATTCTACCCCCGAAAACACTGGTTATTAACCTTTTTTAATCGATTTTGAAAAAAAAAAAAATTTTGGCGACGAAAAAAAAAAAATTCTGTCAGAAATTGTACATTCGGTTCCGGACCGAAAATCTCCAAAATCGACCCCAATTTTTTTTCTTTTCAAAATATCGAAAAAAAATACGAAAATTAATTTTTTCAGTACCAATGTGCATGAATTTTTTCAGATTTTTACACCATCGAGAAGTGATTGCAATGCTCTCTCACTTTTCATGAATTTATGCGAAATGATCTGTAAGCGACATAACTACCTTATCGTCGATCATGAGAATTTGGTATCGCGAGGGATATTTCACAGCCGATATTTCGAATTTCAGACGGAAGCCTCGGCGAGGAGCTGAAGATATTCACGGACAACGTGCGCTGCACCGCGGGCGGTGGGATAGCGGTGAAAATCGGCGGAGTAGCGAGGATAGAATTCAACATGACGCTGCCTTTGCTGTTCGCGAGGAGCGACGTGCTCAGCCAATTCCAGTTTGGCATCGGGATGCATTACCTGTAATCCCACCGCGATCGTCACCAGATAGTGCTTGTATATTTCAAAATTCAAGGGAGAAACACACACGAGAGAAACACCGAGAGCGCGCGAGGCTCGCGGACGCCGATTCGCATAGTTTTTTTTCCCCCGTTGGGCGTCGCAAGCGGATCGTAACGTTTTTTCGGGGCTCCGTTGCCGCCGTCGGGTGTCTGTATAGTCTTCAAAATAAATGGTTAAGCTATTCTGTCTTAATACCTCGATTTATTTCGAAAAATCTCGCGGCCAACGTAAACATATCGATCGCACAATCGCTACGGGGGAAATACGAGGGGAAGATGCAACAGCAGCCGCGGACACGTAAATTGTTTACGAAATCCCGAGTGACACGATCCGCGGGAGCGGTGTCGTCAGAATTTTAACGGGGAATGATGCCGCGCGTGATTCACGCACGCAACTTCCCCCACGGGAAGAACGAGGCGTGAGTAATCACTAATGAAACCAAATATAGACGCGCGTTTGCCAAATTCTTTTGTTTTTCGTACTTTGAATTCCCATCTCCGTCGTTTTGCTTCGGCACAGAGATTCACGTTGCGCACTGTCGCCTTTGCCAGATAAGTCGAGACAATTTTTTCCAATTGCACAAGCTCGATATATCTATATTCGCGCGCGCGAAGTAATCTTTCGAAAATACGAGGAACAGCGGGAACGTTCGCGCTGCGCGTGCGCAGCCGGGGCGCCGCGGGCCGCGCATGCGCGCCGGAGGGGAGCCAAGAGTCGCGCAGCTTGCGCAACGCCTGGCAACGCCATTCACAAGTTGAAAATGGCCGCATGAAAGTTGATCCCCAGTTATTCGTCGCTGCTTTTTGAACAAAAAAATGTGCCTTCTTACAATGGAATCTTTGGATAATACAATCGTGAATGACGATCGAGGAACAGCAAACGAAGCCACGAGAATCGAAAGTGACGAGGACGCGAGAAAACTAGCGGGTTTAACGTGGAAGACTTTTTCGCACGACGACTACGACGACGACGACGATCAGTGCCTGCCTCGCGATTACAATTGTCACGTCCGCGAAGGTTGTCCTTGCTGTGAGTATGTGTGGGTGGCCGACTAGCTGCCGTCGGTGACGCTCGTGTCTCTGGGGACGCGAAAAAATTATCGCGGGCGCCAATTATCGCCCCCTAATTCTGGTCGCGAGCGAGATAAGGCGAAATAACGTGCGGGCCCCGCGTTTTGAGGCTCCCTCCCCCTCACCCCCCTGTGGCGCCCTCCCCTTCGATCATTAGCGATATGCGGAACATGCCAGTCGCGTATTTTTCCAGCTCGATCTCCCCCTACCGCGGCCGGCCTTATCGCGTTTCATTCGCAGGAAAAAAAATTACGCTTTTTTCACGCTACGTTGCCTCTTGCATCAGCCTTTCTGACCAACCTGCTTGGTGCATGTGATTGAAATTTCTTTTCTAAATGGAGTATGGCGCGAATTTTTTGGATCGCGGTTTGATGGTTTTGTCACTGATGGTTTGGTTATGAGAAATTTGAGACAAAGAATGTGTAATTCTAGAATTTTTTTATCGAAGTCCATGAGGATGTTTTGGTAAACAGCTGTTTTTCCCATGCGGCAAATATCAGCTCTGAGGGAAAGGAAAATATTTTTTGTTGTTCAAATGCTTCAAATGACTCGCTGATTATACGCATAAAATGTACTGTGAACTTCATGTACTGTGAACTTCGTAGAAAAGGTCAAAATATTTAATTGTTTAGACTAGCAAGAAATGGTCCAACTTCTCCTCACTGTTCTCTCTTATCTAATCAGTGAAAAGAAATTCCTCCCGTCCCCTCCTCCAGGTACAAATAAGAAAGAAAAAGTAAATAAAAACAAAGCCTTATCTCGCATCCGATCCAGGGGACAGTAAACACCTTTTCAGATAAACCGTGACCCCCGATAGATAAGCGGCTTTCACGCGGCTCGTTAAAATTATGCAATTTTGTTTAAACAAATTTTTTCGCACCTCCCTAGGTCACAGAAGAGGGATAACCCTTAAGCGGAATCTCCTCAGAACCCAAGTCTGCTGATTTCCCACGATGGAGATCTCTCCGAGGCGATCAATGTCCTTGGACTTCGACGCGTCCGTCGTGTCGCCCGCGGCGTCGTCATACCCGCCGACGTACCTAAATTGCCGAACTAACATGTACACGATGCAGGGAATGAAAACCCTGCCGGAGTCGAAAATCACGAGGTCCTACGCGATGACGAGCTCGCTCAGCATGGACTCGGGATCGCGGGGCAATCTCGCGCCGAAGCGCGAAAATAATTTCGTCTTCAACATATTCAGCACGATAATGGATCGAATTGCGAAAATTCCGAGCTCGGTCATGAGCAACATCAACAACACGTTGTCCGTCACTGTCGTGCCGAACGAAGGTATAATATCCCCCGAATTCTTCAAAACGTTGACGCAAAGTTGCGAGCAATTGGCCTCCGAGCGCGGCAACGAGAGCCCACAAATTGTCAAAGCGAACGAACGATTGCCGGGCAATCGGCACCACGAATCCAAGTCTCAAATGCCCCGCGCGTACGACGATAAATTCGAGTCGAGAACCGACGCGTTGTCCGCAAAATTGTTCCCAGATTCGTGTCGACAGATTAAACGAGAGATCGACGAGAAATCGGCGGAAAGCGTATCGAACCTTAAATTCATTGCCCCGGAGAAGCAGGAGAATAACGATAAAAGTAGTCAAATTAAGAAGCAAACGATGGAGGGTTTGAGCGATGAGATTGTTGCGGAGGAGGTCGACGCGTGGCCCTCGATGCCCTCGGTCGATCGGAAGGAGACGATCTCGCGTGTAAAAGAGTCGTGTTCTTCAAGGTCCGCGCCGGCAGCTGCGAACGCGCCAACGGGGAAGAATCTCGCGATGGACAGCTGCGCCACCGGCTGGCAAACCATGTGGCGGAAGGTCGTGGGCGGTGTCGCCGATCGCGCGACGATGTCGCGATCGCCCTCGCCGGACTCGGAGGTCCCGACGAAAAAGCCCAACTTGGCGATCTATCCGCACGCAAAGCCGCGACGAAAGACCTGCAGCGTCGCCCGCGGACGCGGCAAAGGGCGGGGCAAATCGCAGCTACGACGATCCGGCGTGAGCCAGTCGCGACACCGGAAGGAACGAACGAAGCAAAACATTTACTCGAACATACAGGACGATCTCGAGACTTGGGAGGACACCGAGGGTTACGATTCCGGCAACGAGGATTTGCAGGGAATCCGCGATAGCGAGGAACTATCGTCGTGTCGCGAGGCCTGGCAGCACTGCTCGACCCTCTTCAAGAACTTCACCTTCGACGAGGCGAAATCCTCGCCGGTCCCGAGAAAGCGCAAGCAGAGGACGCGCGACGGTAGCGTCAAGTGTCCGCTTCGCGTGAGGTACGTCTCGGAATCCGCGATGGAGGTCGATCCCTGCGGCGATCCCTGCGAGTCCGCGAGGATCCCGAGTTTCCGGCCGCGACTCGTTTCCGAGAGCTCCGTCGATTCCGAGGACAGCTACTGCATCGTCTTCGAGAGCAGCAACGAGTCGGAATTCACGGATTACGAATACGACAGCGGGAGCGACGAGGACGAGGACGAGGACGAGGATATCGGGGATAGTAAATCGACGATGCGGGTAATTATTTGATTTGATCTGAGAAAACTGTAAAGCGTTGTTGTTGGCCACGATTTTGAACTTTTAGAGCCAAAGAAGAGAAGTACTGACTGCGTGTAGGAAGTCCGCAGTCAGTACTTTAAGCCTTTTATTCGAAAAATCAACCGTGCCGGTAAAAAACACTTCGGGAGGATTCAGCTGCTTCACTCGCACTTATGACTATCTGAGAGAGACAGGCGATTAAATTAGAGTGATATGAAGCATATCACTCTAATTTAATTCCTTTTTGCTTCCTCATAGAGGAAGCTTTGTTTTCATGAAAAAATTTTTTTTCGAGATTTTCATGCCAGTATGCTTAGAATCACCTAAAACGTCGAGAAAAGTGGTTTAGAAAAAATGTCCGTGTGTGTGTGTGTGTGTGTGTGTGTGTGTGTGTGTGTGTGTGTGTGTGTGTGTGTGTGTGTGTGTGTGTGTGTGTGTGTGTGTGTGTGTGTGTGTGTGTGTGTGTGTGTGTGTGTGTGTGTGTGTGTGTGTGTGTGTGTGTGTGTGTGTGTGTGTGTGTGTGTGTGTGTGTGTGTGTGTGTGTGTGTGTGTGTGTGTGTGTGTGTGTGTGTGTGTGTGTGTGTGTGTGTGTGTGTGTGTGTGTGTGTGTGTGTGTGTGTGTGTGTGTGTGTGTGTGTGTGTGTGTGTGTGTGTGTGTGTGTGTGTGTGTGTGTGTGTGCTGGGCCTCGAAAATTCAATCGCCTCTCACTCAGAAACCGTTCGAGCGATCTGGCTCAAATTTGGCACGCAAGTAGAGTAGTTGCCCCTCTTCCAATGGCGAGATTTTTGACAAAACATATATAGTCATTAAGATTTTATGTAGTTTTTAATTTGTTGAAAAAAGGACGTGGTCGCTCTAACTTTCGTAAAAATTCGACGATTTTGCTAAATAGTTCTTTATAACTAAAGATACGTTCAATGTTGTATGGTATTGAATTTCAACGAAATCGGTAAAGCGGTTCGGATTTTACTGAATTTTGAATTTTTCGAAAAAAATAAATTTTGCTCTAAATCACATCGAATCTTAACAAAGGAACCGAAATTATCCACAGTCGAAAAACAACATACAGGCCTACTACGTACGAAATTTGGTGGTGATCGGTAAAGTTGTTCGGATTTTACACCATTTTGAATATTTCAAAAAATTTAGATTTTCGCGATAACTTCCGCAAAAGTTAAGAAAGTAGGACAAAACTTTGTATCTAATGAAAATGAGATGTAACGGTGTTTGTGACGGAGTTTTCTTTTGTGTAAATAAAAAAAAGTTGCAAAGTACAACTTTGCACATTGCTTCCACATTAATTTTCGTTTTTCACAAAGCTTCCTCTATGAGGAAGCCAAAATGTTAAATAAACAAGCTTCTTCATAGAGGTGGCTTTGTGAAAAGCGAAAATTAATGAGGAAGCAATGTGCAAAGTTCTACTTTGCAACTTTTTTTTCCATTTGTTTCCTGTGAACAAATAAAAATGTATTTTATTTTTTTTTATAATTTAAAAAATTGCTGCAAAAAATAAAAGTAAATACAGAAAAGTAATTAACATTTTTTTCTTGTAATTCTTTGCAGCATTTGAACTAAAAGAATATGTTATATTTATTGCTCGAGCTTTGCCTATTCCTGTTGTAAATTCACAAAGCTAATAGTTTGTTTATCGTTTCAGGTGCGTTTCAACCTCAAGCCCCAGGTCCATAACTTGGTACTGTGGAACTTCGCCTACCGAGCGGCGCGTCCTGGTCCCTGGGAGCAGATGGCGCGCGATCGCGAACGTTTTCGCGGCAGAATCAGCTGCATCGAGCGAATCCTCGAGCCGATTCTGTCGCCGCAGCACCGAAAGTCCGTCTGGCAAGATCGCTTTGACGTCGATGGATGAGCCCCCGCCGATCGTTCCACACAATCCACTAAACCATTTTTATAAAGACTTGTCACAAGTCTCTAGCGATAAATAACTAAGACCGAAGCGAGCAAGAGCTGTGCAATATGGTGATGGAAATTTTTCGCAATTTGGACCGAATGCAACTCGAAACACACGTAAAATTCGCCTCGTTAATCGACCGCGTATTTTTTCTCGAAATCCAAAACGATATCCGTTTCTCGTGAAATTTTCATCGACTGACGTTGTGACGAATTAAAATTCCCGGCTCATTGCGGCCGAAAAGAAAATCGCGTTTCTGCTTTTTAAATCGTGATACGCACGAGGAATATCGAGTGTCGCCGGTCGACGGATCCTTTCGGAGGTCTCGCGACTCGTTCGATTCTGCGTCCGTGACGTCCAATTTAACAACATTGCCCCGCTCGTCCAGCGTTTTTGTTTCCGTGACCATTGTAAATATAGCGAAGAACTTGTGTCTTTGAAAAACCATCGGAGAATCGTCGGGTTCATCGTGTTCCGTGAGAAAAAGTAATATATTCTATAAATATGTACATCGATATGTGTAATTTGTGTACAAAAAGAAAACGTAAAAATCGGCGGGACGGGCAGCGAGAAACGTGTATGAAATACGAGACTCGCGGTTTTTTTTATGGTAAAACCGGACACGATGAGCTTCTCGGGAATTTCCTAACCACCGTGAAGTACACAAGGAAAGAGAAACGAATGAAAGGTAAAAGGTTTACACCTGTTTAATTCGGTCGAGTCTATTGATTAAGACTATTCATCTGTATATATAATTATTATCTCCTAAGATGTTAATTTCGGGAATGATAGAGGAATTTTTGCAGATTCACGATTTTCTATTTGCTTAGAGAGAAATAGCTTTCAAGTTAGTGAGTAATTTATAGGAACGAGGTCACTCGACAGCCGAAGCGACGAGAGTTTCGACACGATTGTTAGTTTCGTTATTTCCGTACGTTTTTCTCTCGCTACTGCATTTTTTCCTTCTTTTTAGGCGTCGCTCGTCTACGTCGCTTTCGAAATTGATGTGTTACACAAAACGGGTGACAAACAGTGGCGCGCGCGTCTTCGCGTATTCGCGCCTGTTTTCGCGATCTGCATAAATTCTCTCGCGAAAGTGATTATAAAGAAGTTAGTGTTACGTATCTATTGTATTTAGTTGTTACAAAATAAATAGCATATATATGTATATACAATACACGTGAACGAATGAAAAAAATACTTACCACACCTAAACGTCCTCCAATCACTTAAGAATTTCCAAACTCAAAAAATCGAATTTTAACATTTCCATTTGCATTTTTTTTTTTTTTTTTTTTTTTTTTTTTCTTCAAACTAAAGTGATCTCATTCCAATTTATTTGTTCGTCATTTCTACGATTAAGCGACACAAATGGTGAATGAGAGGAACATCTTTTAACTAAGCATAAAACCCAATCCCGTGACACAAATGCGCAGAAAAATTTCCCGCGTAAACCAGCCACGAGGGATTGAATCCGAAGCGTCGAATTTCTCAGGAAACATCCCTCCAATACCACATTTCCGATGTTACGCGCAAACGTCTGAAAACCTCGTATTTCTCATCGAACGGAGATTCTCAGGGTCCCCGACGGTGGATAATGCCACATAATGTGTAGCGTCAACGGTGTCAAGGGTACATTGCATGACGATTAAGTACATAGGACGCCGAGAGTGGATTCGAAGTACCTGATCGCCGGGTCGCACAGCCTTTCCGGACTCGTGCCCGACGGGTGTGCATTTAAGTCACGTGAGAACGTCCACATGTTTTCAATGCGACGCGATTGACGCTCTGCGCAAATAGTTTCTCTCTCTCTCCGTGTTCGACGAACGCATCTCCGTTCGCCTCGTGCGGGGCAAATGCGCTTCGACGCTCAATGAAAATAGTTAACGCCCCCTCACGCCCCCTTTTCATATTCCCCATCGCTAATTGCAACGTGCTGCACGCGGCGGTAGTTGCGAAAAGAAAAAAAAAGAGAGAATCGCACGACAAATGACCAAGTACCACTATTCGCAAGGGCACGAGCCGGACACTCGTTACCGGAGAAAATACCGTTACGAGCCGGGGACGACAAAGAGCTACGCGCTATGAAACATTGATAAGGTGCAACGAGCCCAACGACCGGAGGGTGCGGTATTCGCTAAAAGTAACAGTCCGAATCGAATAGTGGCCACGCTACGTTACCTACTGCCCGGAATTGCTGCACCTTTTTTTCGCGCGCGTTTTCGAGTAGCGCCGAAAATTTCGCGAAAGGAGAATCGCGCGCCAATTTTTTTCCAACTATAAATTCCAGTGATACGTCTAGTTATAGAAAAGTATAGGTATCAACTTTTTATTTTCGCCACGTTACCTACTGCCCGGAATTGCTGCACCTTTTTTCGCGCGCGCTTTAAAGTAACGCCGAAAATTTCGCAAAACAAAAATCGCGCGCCTATTTTTCCCAACTATAAATTCCAGTGATACGTCTAGTTACAGAAAAGTATAGGCATCAACTTTTTATTTTCGCTACGTTACCTACTGCCCGGAATTGCTGCACCTGTTTTTCGCGCGCGCTTTAAAGTAGCGCCGAAAATTTCGCGAAACAAAAATCACGCGCCAATTTTTTTCCAAGTATAAATTCCAGTGATACGTCTAGTTACGGAAAAGTATAGGTATCAACTTTTTATTTTCGTACCCGACGATTTACCTACAGTAGCTAAGCGTAATTCGATAGTATTATTTTGTGTTATTTTTTTGTAAATCTCGATTCATGTAAATCCGTTAGCAGCTCAATAAAAATGTCTGAATTATCGATAATAACAGCAATCGCCGAGGATGGGAAAGTTCCCGGAAAGTGTGTACACTTTGTATCGGCCACGGCGAAACGTTCGCTGGGCGGCCGATCGAGAGATAGACGATTATGAGAGGTGCCGACTGGCGTGCGTTGACTGAGAGCAAAGTGGAAACGGCGGTGCCGGATGGGCATGGCTTTATAATTGACTCCGCGGCCGAGACTCTCTCAGCGTATCCCGGTCAGCGTGTGCGCGGCGCTCGCTTCTCGCCCCGGTGTCTGTTGCAAAATGAAGCTTCTAATGGAATCGTCGCGCACCGCTGACCAGTGGGTATATACATTAAAACTGTTATACACACCGCGCCGGCTGAGCCATTGACGCATCGTCGCTCCGTGACAACAATACCTGTGATTCACGGAGACCCCCGCGCTCGTCGCGTTTCAAACGCCCGCGTTATTGACCAACCCGCGTACACGAGATACCCACACATATATATTTATATACACACATTGCGGCACTCGAGCGACTCCGGTACCACGAATTCGTGGTCACGGTCAGTGGTGTAATCGAGGAGGATCGTTTGGCCCGGTCCAACTTGAACCACCTTTCACCGTATCGCATAACAAACAAAAAATAAGTAGAACGCGCGTGTTCTAGTTTTTTTTTTTAATCCAGCGAATAATATTTCACGGAGCGGCTCTGATATGATCGTATGCTTGGAATTGTTATTTTTAGGCGATTCGCAATAGATATTAAATCGAGGGACTAAATTGTATATAGTTTATTTCGCTTCTACGGATATTCTTCATCGCTCGCAGCAAAAAGTATCAAGCGCGTCTTCCGCAGTTTTCTTTTTTTTTCATAAGAATGTTTCGTAAAGCAGCGCGGCCGATGTCGCACGTTCCAAATACTATTGCCAGCTGATTCTCAACTAGGAGAATCCAATCGAAGGGTCAAATACCGCAGTTTCTCTCCGTCGCTCCCCTTCTCGCTCTCCTTCGCACGCCAATATTTTTTCCGCGTCTCGCGGCCGCAGCGCGGCCAATCACTGACGGCGAAATGGCGACTGTACTGCTCGGCCATTTTAGTGGTGAAAACAATCGGAAACTTTGCTGTACCCGACTGTACAGTAATTGGCCACGCCCAAAATGCAGTTATTGTCACGCTTCGGGGAGATCGGGATAAACAAAGCTCGTAGTTAATGCTAATTAGTGCCGGGCTCGTCGCGCTCAAGTGCAAAGCTCGGTGATTTCGCCGGAAAAGTCGTCGACACGCGATTGTGGGAAAAATTGCGACACTCCGAATCTCCATCTCGGCGTCCTCGAGCCAGATGTAAAAAAATTGAGGTAAGATTAGCGCAATCGTCAACAACACCGCCGCGCTCGTAGTCACCATTGTCGCAATCTCGCGGCGCGTCATTTTTTTTCCGTCCACCGTCGTCGGGAACGAAAATTTCGCGGCTTCCCGTAGGCTAGTCGGCCATTTTGAGGTTATGGTTGTAATTGTTTTGTTGACATATGACAATCGCTGTATTGCGATCGAAAACAAAGCAGTTATGGGCAAGTGGCCAATAACTGTACGCCCGAATTGACTTTTCGATGACTCGAAATCACTCTCGTAATCCCGAAGACTCGAGAATATTAATAAATTTGCAAAAAAAAAAAATTTTTTTTTTTTTCAATTACCCAGAATAGTTATTGGCAACAGTGGCCAATAACTGTCGCGCTCTCTCGATTATTTCGATGATCCGAAGTCATTGAAGCTCTTGAAATTCATGACAATCACTGACAATTCTGAATGAACGTCTTTTCTCTGCCTCTTTGATCGCAAGCACAGTTATTGGCACCGCGCCGTTAATCGCACTTTCCTAACAATTACCAAAACAATTGTTATTCCAAGATGCCGAAACTAGTGGAAGGCACCAAGTACACCAAACGCTACAGCGAGGACAATGTTCGCAAGGCGCTGGAGGCCGTCCAGGGTGACGGAATGTCGGTGCGCAAGGCTGGCCAACTGTTCGGCGTTCCGAGAGCGACGATTCAGTTTCGTCTCAGCAACCAGTTCAAGAACAAAACGACGCTGGGTCCGAGTCCAATTCTCTCGGCTGAGGAGGAGGACACGCTAGAAAAATGGATCCTCGCCAAGCACAGAAAAGTCTGCCCAAGACGGAAGGAGGGAATTCAGGCGTCGGTCAAGGACATCCTGGACGCCAAGCCCAGGGCGAATCCCTTCAAAGACAACTATCCGGGCGACGGTTGGTACAAAGCGTTTCTCAAGCGTCATCCGAACCTGAAAATAACGGCCACGAGCACCAAAGGCTCCGGCAAAGACATTCGCAAGTGGTTCGCGAATATCGAGGAGTATCTGAACGAGGCGGGGGTGGCGAACATCCTGCAGGATCCCACGAGGATCTACAACGCGGACGAGACGAATTTCGAGCTCTGCCCGAAGAACAACAAAGTCCTGGCGCCGCGCGAGGTGCGAACGGTGGACGAGGTCGACGGGGCTCCCCCCAAGTCCAACATATCCGTGATGTTCACGTTCTCCGCGAACGGCGACGAGTCGCCGCCCATGGTCGTTTATCCGTACAAACGATTGCCCGCCGACATCGTAAAATCCGTGCCCCAGGAATGGGGAATCGGCTGCACCGACAACGGCTGGATGAAGTCCGAGGTCTTCTACGACTACATACGAAACGTTTTGTATCCGTATCTGCAGAAGAAGGGGGTGATTTTTCCGGTGGTTCTGTATCTCGACGGTCACAGCGCTCACGTGACGTACAAAGTGAGCCAGCTGTGCACGGAACTGAATATCCTGCTCATAGCGCTCTACCCGACGGCCTCGCGGGTCCTGAAACCCGCGGAGATCGCGGCGTTCAAGCCGCTGAAGAACAGCTGGAAAAAGGGGGTTCTCGAGTTTCAGCGAAAAAATCCCCTCGAGGTGATAACGAAGGAGAAATTCGCTCCACTCCTCGCGTCCCTACTCAGCACCGGCGTCTCCCCCGACAGCATCAAAAACGGCTTTCGCGCTTGGGGAATTTACCCGTGGAACCCGACGGCGATAGACTACACGAAGTGCATCGAGAAGAAGAAGATTCAGCACACGGAGAAGAGCGAGATACGAAACGCGAATACGTTCCTCTCGTGGGAGGATTTCGAGAAGATCGTCGGCCCGAGGCGGATGGACACTTTTCGGGGCATCGAGGACGCGGTCGAGCGGGATCCCGAGTGGCGGTACGAGAATTCCTTCACCGAGATGGGCGAACTCACGCTCTATCATCTGTATCGACAGTTTCGCATCAAGAAACCGATGCCCATGAACAACGGCGCGAACAACATGAACAACGCGGAGCAGACGATGCACGAGGGTCATCACTTTGTTCCGGACGCCCACGCGGCCGAGCATTTAGAGTTTCTGTACCGTCCGCATCCCGCGGACATTCCTGGGGCGGTGAACAGCTTCGTGCCGGGCTCGAGCAACATGTACAACAACAACGCCTTCCCGTAGTCAACGTCGCGGGTGTTTCCTGCGGGAAAATGTGATAATTGTCTCGTGGCGAGACGAGGACTCTGAGGACTTGAAACGAGGGGGGACGACAAACGGATCGGGGAAAGGAGGCGCGAAAGTTCGACTCCGATTCGCGAATGGGCAGCGTACGAATGGAAAAGTATTCGAGAATACTTTGTTTTTTTGTCACTGCGAATTTTTATGCATGCGACTCGCGATGCAGCGTGGAGAAATAATTACTCTAAGTTGTACAGAATTATCGCAAGGGAGTAACGATGTTTTTCTTCGCGAGGAAATATTTTTTTATTTTTTAGACGTCGAGACTTTTTTTATGTTATTTACACTAGGGGAATGTTGAGACGGTACGTTTTTTCGGTACACATTTTATTGACGGTGCGTTCACCGATGTGATCCATAGCATTTCTTTTTGTTCGGCAAAAGAATGGAATAAAAATGCCGCGCGCTTGAATTGCCGTTCAAATGCTTCTTCATTCGAATGGTGCCCATCTCTGCCGCGAGTGGATGAATTTCCGTATCGTTGAACGTACAAACCGGCGCCCCCAGCGCAAACATCGACTCGTACTCTCGTTTATGTACTACATACGGCTGCGAGTCTCTTTACTTTCTAACTCGACGATCGCCGCGGCGAAAGACCGCGCAAAAGTCACTTCACCGCGACAATGAAGCTTGAAAGGAAAAAAAAATGGTTTGTAGCGCCACGCGAGGAGCAGCGGAGAGTCCATCGAAATCATCTCCCAGACACGAGAGGCTTTCTCATTTTTTTTTGCTCCTTTTTCGATATTAAGAATGCATCACACGCGAAATCTCGGCCAAAAGTTTGATTCAGCGTCAACGTCGTTGAAGATACTCAAAATTTGAATGAGAATAGTAACGCGAAAAACTTGTTAGTAAATTCGAAAAAAAAGTAGTTGAACAAATTAAAAAATTAAAAATATGTAGAATTTTTTCTTGTGTTATTTTTGCTTAATAAAACTTTTGGTTGGTTTTGTATGTGTGATACGTCCTTAATCTTCTTGGGCGCTTCACGCTATGTCGCTCGACTGGGACGAACGTCTATCGCGCTTCGTCGTCGTCGGGTGCCGCAATAATCTCTGCGCTTCCTCTCACAATTGCGGCTTTTCACTTTTTTCCAGTCTCCGACGAGCGAAGAGAGTGTCACGGGCTTATCTGGTTATCGGCTTTAATCACGAGACTGTGCCGCATCCTACGAACGCAACATCCTTCGAGACGCCGGACATTTTCGTGCTCAACGAGCAAATAGACTGAGCGAAACGAGGAGCGAGATTCTCTCTCTCTCTCTCTCGTATGACCGGCACATCGATCGATTGATCTGCTTTCACCTCTTCGTGATATGGGGTCGGTTGCGAGAAGATACGAACGTCGATGCAGCTACAATTTATCACACACAACAACAACAAAAAAAAGACAAACAAGCCTCGTGGCCAGTTCTAGCCAGTTCTTCTCGTACAGCAACTAATAAGCGTATATATCGCGTGACTATTAGCAAAGGAGCGTGTTTACTGTGAGTAAGCATAAATCTGATGTTCTCTGTCATTCAGCCGCTTTTTCCCTGACCTCAGACGTTTCTCATAGTCTGTTTAGTGTAATTAGCGTTTGGGAATATTCCTCGTGGATTTCTTAAGATTTTTTCTATTCCGAAAATTCTGGAGATTCATTTAGATTTACAAAAGATTTGTAGATTTCATTGATTTGCAAAAAAATGTCACGGATACATTACAAATGTCGATTTTCGAGTAGACGGTAATGGCATTGGTAAACGAAACAAAAATTGTGTGCAAAAAGTCGCAGCTGAACGAGCGGTGAATATGTATGCGAATGCGTGTTAAAAATCTTTCGCGTCGACTGGACTTCCTGGCCTTTAGTCGCTCGATATATAATCCGGTTTAATCCGCGGACTTAAATGCGACTAAAAATACGAGAAGAACGGACTGACCCGGGCGAAAGAAATAATCTCGAGCGTATCCGTGCCCGTGGGCCGCTTGTATCGCCGTCGCGGAATGACACAAATCTCCGGACGTTCTCCCACGCCGGTTCGGTTCGCGGTGATCGAGTGTGTCGAATACTGCGAACCCGAACCGGGTCGCAAGGCCCGAATTGCAAATCAACTCGCGAAAACAGTAAACTCGATAGCAGCAAAAGGTGGCAATTTTTATAAAAGTTTTGTAATAACAAAATCAAAACGTTATCCTTATTTTTTTTATGTAACGTTTTTTTCAAATGTTACCTCGAGGATGGGTTTAGGAGTGATTTTATAATTCCGCGACTGAGCTTAAGAAAAGCAAATTGCGTAATAGTTGGAAGGCATGTTATATATTTCGCCAGTTAGACGCACCGATCATCCGGAAAACTCGAGGAACGCAACACCGATCTGTTAGCGACCGAGTCGATGGTTTAACGTCGCCTCTGTAATGCAGCGGAAAGCCGCATAATCTCTAACATTGCGAATCGGTAATTTGTATTATTTCGCCACTTTGAGGAGCCGTAATTGGTCCTTAAAATTCCAGCGGCCAATCGCAACGCTCGAAAGTCGCAGTAGCCGACGTTTTACACTGGCGCACTTAGTGGAACGGATTTTCAAATTGGCGCGCTAGTTTTGCCGGTGTAAAAGGCTGAATGCGAAATTAAAAAAAAAGAAAAAAAAACAACAACAAAATGCCCCGGGCCAAAAACCCAGGTTGATGTCCCACAGAGACGGAGCAGACGGCAGTCTTGTTAAAACCTACAGAAATAAAAAATAAAAAATATATATGAGAAGAGAAAAAAGGTGTTTGTAAAATGATCACTGAGCACACCGGCTAATCGGCTCTTAACACAATTCAAAGTATGTCAAATACTTTCGTGACTGACTGTGAATTTACGGGTGGGCGTGATAATTGTTACGCCTGCGGAATATAATTAATGTAAGAAATGCTTTCTCTAAATTATTCATAACTATTGTGTAACGATGCCTCGATGTATTCACGCGTGCGCGCGATAAGGCAACGTGTAGCGCGCCTGGATGCTGCGCGACTCTCAGTCTACTAGCGTGAGACCCGCTAGCGCTGAGGCAGTTTGAGACAAGCTCGGCGACTGCTGCTTCGAACACAAGACCAGCAGTTAATTTTAGGGATCGCCGCAATAAAAAAAACCGAACATTTTTGCATCACAATTCCAGGTCGTACAATTATATAAATATTTTAAATGCTTTTCCATTCGAACGGTGCTCATCCTCAGATCGTATTCTGCAGCTTCCTGGAAGTATAGAGTAATGAGGGAGGGGGAAAAGAGAGACAAAACGCTGCGCCGCAGACTCATCTGTAGAATCCCAACTCGAACGACGATTCGAACGTTAATCCGGAACGTAACCGAGTTAACGACAATTGACGACGACAATAGATAAGTTCTAAAAAAATGTATCGCTGTATAATTAACCTTCACCCGGCCCTGTACA
The DNA here is from genome assembly GCA_963932165.1 of Pimpla rufipes. Lineage (NCBI taxonomy): Eukaryota > Metazoa > Arthropoda > Insecta > Hymenoptera > Ichneumonidae > Pimpla > Pimpla rufipes. Next base: position 23,535,371 of record OZ010630.1, read on the forward strand.
TCACGCCTCAATGCCCATCCCGACCGTATTTCAATATACACAAATTTTACAACGCAAGTCGACTAAACGCCACGCGATATCGTGGATGGTATCGGGGAAAGCCGCGAGTTAGCGGTGAGAAAAAAAAAGTGCTAGCATAAATGATAACGAGGCAGGTCGGGTGGAGGCGCTAGTAGCGATTGCCCAATGGTTCCTCGCGCTCCGGTCGGGCGGCCGGCCGATCTCGCCGGGGGAATCGAGGCGCGCTTCGCGAGCCCGTGAAAAGTGAAGAGAAGTTTCGTTTCACGCGAGGGAATTATTGAGCCGTCCCTCGCCGGCTCCGTCGTCGAGAGCGCGAGACTTTCGCCTTCCTTCGTCCTCTCCTCCTGCTTCCATCGCCGCCGGAGAGCGAAGATCACGCGCGAAACCCGCGCACGATTTCATCTTCACCGAAGCGATATACAAATAACGCGCGTCACACGCCGCGACCTCAGCCGCCGAGTTTCTCGGAAGTCTCTTTCGCCTCTTCGCCGTATATGCCGCATCGCTTATGTTTCCCTCCTTTTTTCACGTCTATAAATCAAGCCGGTGATGCAATTGACGGGCGAACCAGTTAAAACGGTACTTTATTTTTATTGGTTTCGAAGGGTTTCGAGCGCCATCTGGGCATCCTGCAGCCCTGTAAGCAGGAAAAAACGAATGAGGTTGTTGTCGAATAAAAGCGCCGAGGCGCCTCCTGGATGGCGTTGCGAGTATTATAAGCGAGACTTGTGTATCCTTGTTGAGAACAAAAGAGAAACGAAAGAAGCAAACAAACGGGCGAACCAGTTAAAACGTAGTTTATTTTTATTGGTTTCGAAGGGTTTCGAGCGCCATCTGGGCATCCTGCAGCCCTGTAAGCGGAAAAAAAGAATGAGGCTGTTCCGGAATAAAAGCGCCGAGGCGCCTCCTGGATGGCGTTGCGAGTATTATAAGCGAGACTTGTGTATCCTTGTTGAGAACAAAAGAGAAACGAAAAAAAAAAACAAACAAATAGAGACTACGATCTACTGTGGACGAGTAATGGAGTGTAAGAATCGAGGAATCTCGAGTAATAAAGACGAATTTCGCCAACGAGTCGGCGGGTACGTGAGAATTAATGACGAGACGAAACGGCGGCGACGGTGTCGACGGTGCTGGTCGTGCCGGCTGTGGAAGTCCGTATAGTCGGGGTTTCGAGAGAGGTGATAGCCACACACGAGCGCGATCGGGTGGGAGATGGGGAGGAGAGGACCCCGCCCGGTGGCCACGTATAAAACGCGGACCGAAGCATCGGGCCCAACCAGTCTTAATCGGTACACAACCCAGAGGTCCTTGTTCTCGCACGGCCGCGGCTCGCCAAGCAGCATCGAGTAGATTTCGTCGGATATATCAGAGTAGAGGGGAAAATCCAGCGAGAGAATAAACAACGCGAAAATGAAATTTCTGGGAGCCCTTGTTCTCGTAGCCGTGGTCGTCTTCGCCGCCGAGGAGAAGGAGGAGGAACGACCGAGGACCTTCAGAAGGCTCATACCCGCTGATGTTCTTCGTGGTAAGTTGTTTTTTTTTTATTATTTTCTAACACAGATTTTGTAGTACACTGAAGTAAATAATCATGACAATAATAAAAAAATTGCATCAACGACGTCGGGATTTTTTTCACTGGAATTTTTTTTTACCAAAGTTTCTAACAATTGAGAAAAATTAATTTTCGATTTCATGGGTTTCTTGGCGAAAATTATTGTTTATTTCAGTCGCCGAACGACTCTCCACACACAAAGTTGTGAGAAGTAACAATAATTTTCCTTTTTGCGAAACAAACGTTTTCCCACGTGCGAAAATTATCCACTCGCTGTTGCACACCGGCCGTTTTGATATTTCGCGTCCCCCGGCAGTCGTAAATACGGTTTCACGTCCGTGGAATGCACGAAGCGCGAAAGTTCAGGCCGATCACGAGACGCGTGTATCTTCGTGCTCGATCGAAAGTGCCGGTTGACAGTTGAGCCGCGGGGAGAAGACCTAACTGACCTAGCAGACAAAGTAAGAGATAGGAAATAGGAAACGACGCTCGTTTCACGAGACAGCGAGAAAGTTCAACCGTGCGTACAGCCAACCCGGGACACCTCTCACTTCTCCCATCCGCGGGAGATGAAACTCGTCCCTCGGCGTTTCTTTCTCTCGTCCGCGCCGACTGATAAATCACCCGGAGCGGTCACGAACGCGGCGGTCCACCGGAAACGCGCTTTTCGCGCGTGCGCATTGCGACGACTTTGCAGCGCGCCGACCGTTTCGCGCATTAGCCTCGAAGCGGAAATCCAGAAACAGGGAGAGCCAATCGAATGACGGAAAATTCGCTCGTTACGATTGAACTTGACGACAACGACGTAATCAACGAAGAAGGATCTCAATCAATTTATCCTTGTGTCACTCCGGCCCGACCTTCTTGCGGCCTCGATTCTCGCGACACACGTAGCACATCTTGATCCAGATCTAGATTCGTCTCCGAGATACACGAGGGAAGGAAAAAAAAAATACGTAAATAAATGACGAGAGCCGCGCGCGCCCTGACCTCGTAGTTCCAATTAAACCGCGATTGGTTCGATTCTCGTTCCGCGAGGATACAGACGCGATGCACACACGAGCGCACCTGAGTCATGTGTCTCTCCTTCGGATCTCGTAACGGTGTCGGCTGCGCGGTGGAACTCGATCGAGGCCGATTATTTTTATTGGTTTTGGTCGATTGGCCGATTAAACAATTAGTTGCATATTCAATTGACCAATTAGTCAGTCAAACTGATTAAATAATTGATTGTCCAGTTAGCCAGATCCCATTTCTTTTTCTCCGTACATATTTCCGATCCTTTCGATTAGCCGTTCTCACTGCCCGGAGATTCCCTTCGCCGATTTCTCCGTACATATTTCCGATCCTTTCGATTAGCCATTCTCACTGCCCGGAGATTCCCTTCGCCGATCCCCAGGCACTCGACGCCTGAGTCATGTCCATCCGAACGAGACGGCACAACGCAGTCTCCGCCGGCGGAGAATCCGCTCGAGGTCGAAATGAGGTCATGTTTGAGTAAAAATCACTTGGCAACTCGGCTGGACGGCGTCTCCGCCGCTGCAGGACAAACGTACACCCGCGGTTAAGGAGGTGGTCTCGGTACAGTCCCGTCACATGTGAGTTTCGAGGGAAATTTCGAAACCTTCTCGATGAGATAATAATATGAAAAAAATCAAGCATCTAGAAGGTACTGAAAAGATTGATTTTGTATAATAATAATTCCAAAATGTTATTAACAAATTAGTGAAAAAATGCATTGTTCAACAATTTACCCGGCAACCCAACTTTTTTTTCTGATGAAAGTTATTCATTAATTTTTCTGAATACATATGAATTTTTTCAGAATTTTGTCTACATTTTTTTAAATGCGGTTTTGCATTTAAAACCCATTTTGCTTAAAAAAATGCAATTTAAAAAAATTAGACAAAAATCTAAAAAAATATCATACGTATTCAGAAAAATAAATGAACAATTTTCATCAGAAAAAAAAAGTTGGGTTGCCGGGTAAATTGTCGAACAATTCATTTTTTCATTAATTTGTTAATAACATTTTCGAATTATTATTATACCAAATCAATCTTTTCAGTACCTTCTACATGCTTGATTTTTTTCAAATTATCATCTCATCGAGAAGGGTTCGAAATTACCCTCGAAACTCACATGTGACGAGACTGTACCGAGGCTACCTCCTTAATACACCGCAGAGAGCGCGCGGAACACGCAAGACGAGCGGCCTGGCGGTCGAGTCGCGTGGTGTGTCTCCGTTGCACAAGCGGCCGGCCCGCGGACCCCGCGCCCTCGGTGTACACACGGCGAGCGCGCGCGCAGCTCGCGCATGACAGTGAAAGTGTTTCTCCTTGAGATTTCTACACAGCCGATGCATTTAAAGGACATGCGTGCGTCAACCGGTCTCTCGCGTCTCGTGTCTCGGACAATTCAATTGTTCTTCTCCTCCCCCCCCCCCCCCCCTTCTGCCTCGAGCAAACGAGACGATGCATATGTAACGACGCAAACGAACGGCGCACCGGGCGCTGCCCTAGGCGACACGTAGACTGGTTTCGAACAATACGCGAGAATCCAATCCCTTCCCACGGAATCCATAGCGCATTATCGTCGCCCTACCGCGCGCGCTGCCGATCGCCCACTCCGCGTGACCTGGAAATGGGCGCATTGTCTACGCGACGTCCCGGCCAATCGGCGGACAAAGGCGCAACGGTGTTGCGTGCGCGCGACGCCGGGAAGAGCCAATTGGAATGCAGTACTTTGTCTCGATTTGTGATTTAATTAACGTCGTTTTGGCGATGTTTGTCTCGGTTATATAATTATTTAACTTTTTTTTTTAAATGTTTACTTGATTTAAAAAAATGTTTACTTGATTTAAGAAAATGTTTACTTGATTTAAAAAAATGTTTACTTGATTTAAAAAAATGTTTACTTGATTAAAAAAAATGTGTACTTGATTTAAAAAAATGTTTTTTAGATTTTGTTCGCAGTTTGGCGAATTCTTAACAATTTTTTTATTTATTTTTATTTTCGTTGTCGTTTATTTCTGTATTTTTAAAATCCTACTCTCTTTTTTTTATTCGCTCATAGCTTCCCAATTTTTAATGAACACTTTTTTTCAAACTGTTTGTTCTACATTTTTCTTTCGATTTTTCGCTTTACAGACTTCCCGGGAATGTGCTTCGCCTCGACGAAGTGCGCGACGATCGAGCCCAACAAGTCCTGGGACCTGACGCCGTTCTGCGGTCGCTCGACCTGCATCCCCGCCGACGACGACTCCGGTCGTCTGTTCGAGCTCGTAGAGGACTGCGGCCCGTTGCCCAAGGCCAACCCCAAGTGCAAGCTCTCCGACAAGACCAACAAGACCGCGAGCTTCCCGGACTGTTGCCCGAAGTTCGAGTGCGAGGAGGGAGCGAAGCTCGAGTACCCGGAAATCCCGACCATCCCCCCGCCCACCGAGGAGGAGCTCGCGGCCATCGAGAAGGCGGCGGCAGCGGCGGTGGCGGCATCCGTGACCACCACCCCCAAAGCTTAAGAAAAAAAGCAACAACAAAAAAAGAAACAAATTAACGAGCGATTTTAACAGAGAGGAAGAAAAAAAAGTATCACGAACTTTCCAGTCATTTTCCCGACCTCCGATCTCTTAGTTGGGATGAGAAGCAAAAAAATAAAAATAAAAACAATCGAGCAGCTGGAGAAACTCAAAAATTTGTCGCAATTTCGAGGCAGAATTCGAGCCCCGAAAAAAAAAATCAAGTGGCAGCTGTGAATCCGTCTACTTGGATCACCGTACGAGTCCCAATTGCCTGACGATATTGAAGAAGAAAAAAAAAAGATGTAGAAGCAGATTCACCTTTTCCTCTTCCAGACACGTAGAAACTCCCAGCTCTCATGACTTTGCCCTAGAAGGAATAATAAATTTACGTCACGTTCCGTTACTGCGTTCCTCGTTGCTCCATCGAGATTCCGCGAAATGCGTTTAATTTTTCCGTAGTACACACGTAAAAAGAGAAAAAAAAAAACAACAACCAGATTATGGCGAAACACGATATCTCGGACACGAGGCTCAGCTGCAGCCTCCCTACACGACCCACGGCAGAAAAAAACACCCTCCCAAATGTACTGTAAACATGTGTGATTGTAATTATACTATATGTGGTTAAATTAATAATATACTTATTTAATGATATACACGTTCCATTTATTTCAATATCCTTTCACACGGTTAATTATCTCAATGAAACATATTCAATTATAACTATAGTGCATAATTAAATAATTATATTCCATTAATATTAATTTTCCACGCACGGTGCCCGTAATTGGTGCGAAATTCCCGCCAGGCCGATACCGTTTTTTTCGCCCGTTAGGATCGCAGCGTAAAAGAGCTAACCGTAGATTTTTCGGGTATAAAAGAAACACGAGTCGACCGTCGGTCGCCGATTTGTAAGGATCGCGCCGCTCTTCGTCGCTTCCCGGTCCGCCAATGAATAATTTCCATTCGCGGCTCGCCGTACGCGTCATGAATCGCTGTCACTGAGGAAAACCCGGGAACCTCGCGAAGTCCACATCTCATAGCAGCCGCAGTCGCGCGAGCAATACCAAAGCGCGTTTTATAGGTTAATTCGTATGCAGCGCTCGACACCCCGTTCGACAGGTGTATATACATATTTATTACGCGCGTCGTATGTCGCTCGAGCGGTAATAACACGCAGCATCAAACGTACGCACAGCGTCGGAATCGCGACGTGTGAGATTTGCCAACGCAATAAGGAAAGTATTATTAAAGTCATACGTCGCTCGAGTGCGATGAAAGCGCACGCGCGCGTTGCGCGCGTCCTTTCTCCGCGTGTTTCGGTCACGTAATAATCGCGTACACGCATCTTTTTTTCTTATCTATATTTTCACCATTCGGTGCATTTGAACAAAAACCAACAACGGTCAAATATACACAATACATTTGTGTACATAGGTGTCCCGCGATCCCGTATAGAGGCGCTTTATGTGGTACGTGGCGGAAGTTTTACTTCACGCATCACGCCAGTTGCATCCGCGTGGCTCGTCGGCCCAACGCGGAAAGTCCTGCGGTTGCATTTCACGAGCTTTATTACGGAAATTTCGAGGGTGGAACGCTCTCGCTGTACGAACACGTGAGCGACAACCCGCGACCCGCGCTGACTCATTGTCGGCGCTCGAACAAAAATACACACACGCGGGGGTTTTGCGTGTTGCGCCGACCGGCGCGACGGTTCGATGCACTTACGCTCGTAGCGTAAATGACGAATCGGTGTAGCACACGTAGCGTGTGTATTATATCGATGTCAGATTTTGTAACACAGCTGCGCCCGGCAGACGAATCCTGCGGAAGCGATCGTCATCAACCCGAGCGCGAGGCTCAGCGACCGAGGCGCCACCGCGTCGAGAGCGATTTCAGCCGGCCTAGTTGATTATCTCTTAGTCCTCGTAAAAAGCCTGCGGATACACCGTTTTTACGACGAGACCGATCTCGGTCTAAATGTCGAGGAATTAATAGAGCAATAAATTCAAAATAGATGTGTGGGACGGCGAAGTGAGCCGAGACCGCCCGACGGCGTGGTGCGAGGGGGGCATGAGAGGGGGGGACGAAAAAGAGACAAAAGAACAGAGTTAAAGGCCACTCGAACGCGTCGAAGGCCGAGAGCGACAAAAAGTCGAGCAGTCGGATGACGCGCTCCGCGCTTATATCGGCGTTAAAGTTCGAGAAACGCCCACGCCGAGCGATCCTTTATTCTCCCGTCGTCGGTTAATTGACGATCGATCCTCGTGATCATTTGAACGTCGCGGGCTATGTGATTATGTCGTCGCGTCGATGCAGTCGTGCTACTGCAAATAAATACGTTGCGCGCGAGCTGAAACCACCCACGCGTGTCCGGCGAATCCCCGCAGCCGTTTAGACGGCGCGGCTCAACGAACCGAACGCCTCGATGTACAAAGAAACATGCGATACCGAGGTTGACTCAAATTTCTTGGCGTCTCACGCGCGTATCTCGAGACAGGCCCCCCAACATCCTCGAGGCTCTTCTTACCTTGGCTCGGATTTTTGTAATCGCTAGACCGCGCGGGCCTCGCCTCGAACTCGTATCCTTGAGACTTTTTAATCCCGGATAAGAGCGGAGCGGGTTCTCGAAGCATTTCTGAAGATCAAAATTGCCGATAAGGAGCAACATATTGGCCCGCGGAAAGAGCGACCGGTCCTTTGTGACACGAGTATTCGAGTCGGTAAATATTGCGCTCGACGAAGGTCGAGTAATGTAACATTATACAAGAATAATAGTAATAAGTAATGATAATAATGATAATAATAATAACAATAATAACAAGAAGAAAAAGAAGAAGAAGAAGAAGAAGAAGGAGAAGAAGAATGGTATTGATAATGATGATAACTATAATAATGGTTATGACGATGATGATGATGATCACGATGATGATGATGATGATGATGATGATGATGATGATGATGATGATGATGATGATGATGATAACGATAATGATAATTATAATGATAATTATAATGTTAATGATAATTATAATGTTAATGATAATGATAATGATGATGATAATGATAATGATAATGTACATTTTTGAAAAATCACTTAAGAAGATGTCGAATAGCTGAATATCGGCCGAACAGCTGACGTCGTCCAATAAGCGGGATTCGACTGTAGGTACGGCAAACAAACAAAAAAAAAACAGACACATTATTTCCTTTTCATCGCTCGTTTTCATCGAATACCGTTCTCATTGTTCCGCTAAAGCGCCTAAACACATGAAACACATAATGCATATGGACTAAACCGCGTATTTCGCGATTAAACAGCCGCGCGAGGCGTGAAAGACTGATTACGGAAACTCCTATGATATTACGGGCATAAAGCCGAGCGAAGCTTCCGCCATTACCCGGCCCCGGTATCGAACAAACGGGGGCCCGTATATAATGCCGCATACTTTCCCGTGAAAGTGTTTTACACGAATATAGTCTCGCACAACGATCAGGAATATTCCAGATGGGGAGAACGGGGCCGCTATAGCATATATATGTATACATAGAGCGATATATATATATATATATATATATATATATATATATATATACGTGTGGCTGTATATGCATATAGCTATATACGCAGAAGAGGGAGTGGAATAACACACAGTGCGAGGATCACGCACGATCGCACGAGTAACCGTGTGCCACTCGCTCGACTCTTTCGCTCGGCAACTAACTGATATATGCATACATAATCCGCCCAATGAATCACCCACGAGAGATGGTCGAACGGTTCTTTATGCGCGTGAACCTTTTGCCCGTGCCCGTAGATTTCGTTAACTCGTATATCTACGCAGATCGCGTATGGCATAACAGACGAAAACTGCTCGACAGAGCCGTGTCTTATTTTTTTTTTTTACTTTTTATTTCGACCGTCTCCGCGCCACAGGTACAGACATAACGAGTATAAGAACGCGCTCGATGCAAACGGGAGTGAGCGCAGAACGAGTAATGCTCTATTTGGTCGCATCAAGGTTGCTCGACTGTATTGGATTACCGAGACGCGAGATCGGTACTGACCAGGAACTGAAAACCTTTTTCCTGTCTCTTTAAATCCTGCTCGTTACTGACGCTCTCAATGGTGCCCCGTTCCTTCCGTGTGATTCGACAACAGTTTTCTACTCGTTTGTACACGTTCTTTATAGCTCGGATTCCGAGCACTCGCGAGCCGTCCGGTTGGCGGCGAAAACATGCGAAAAAAAGTTTTTTTCATGCGAAAACATGCGAAATTTTTTTTTTTTTTTTTCATGCGATAACATGCGAAAAAAAGTTTTTTTTTCATGCGAAAACATGCGAAAAAAAAAAGTTTTTTTCATGCGAAAGCATGCGAAAAAAAAGTTTTTTTCCTGCGAAAAAAAAAGTTTTTTTCATACTAAAACATGCGAAAAAAAAGTTTTTTTTTCATGCGAAGACATGCGAAAACTTTTTTTTTTCATGCGAAAACATGCGAAAAAAAAAATTTCGCATGTTTTTGTTAAAGAAAGCCTCAATTTTTCTAAGCGATGGAATAAATTCTAATGACTTTCAAAAATATGTGCATATTACACTTAACAATAATAACAATTTAGGTCACGGCCAAAAGGACGCGCTTTGTGCCCAAAATTGGTGGGACCGCGTCTGACCCTCATTCGAAATGACCGTAAGCGGCAAATAATGGGGCGAGGGGAATTGGAACGAGGGAAATCGATTGGCCCTCGAATCGACGTAGCCGCGGAGCTTCGCACAGAAATCATCGAATCGGGGATAAAACAATTGAAGCCAATTTCGACGGGCGCCCGCGCGAGGAAAGCTCGCGCATTTTCCCAGGCACCGAAGCCGCGGGGGCTTTTCTCACGGCGCCGGCCGGTACATGCGAGCTCCGGTGCACGACGGGTAATGAGAGCCCCGTGTTCCCCGTCCGACTGCTCCATCTACATTCGACGTTACACCCGTCCGTGTTACTACACGACGAGCCCGAACCCCCGAACGTTCGTCCCTGCGACCTGGCTCGATGACTGCGGCTCTCGCCACCCGAGTTAAATAAAATAATATCTCGCCTCGCCGATCGAGCGATTAGAAAAAAAAAGCGAACAAACGAGAGAATAGAAGGAAAATGAGCGAACTCGTGTGGGGAATAAAAAACGGGGACCTCGACCAGGTCCGCGACATAGTCGAAAATAAGGTGAGTGACACACGAATTTTTTTTTTCACGCTGTCTTCTTACGCCCGTCGAAGAGCGATTTTTTGTTTTCCTTTGTTTTGACCTCAGCCCGGCTGGATTTTCCTTTGTCGAAGAGCTCGTTTCTCTTGTTATCGAATCACGAGCCGCGTTCTTATCGATGAATTATCGCCCGAGAGCTAACCTCATTCTTCGACGGAAACGAGAAATTGAGATAAACCTGGCGATGGGCGGTCGTGTCGCATATGCGGTGTTTTTGATCTGATTTTTCTTTTTTTTTGTGACGGCAGAACATAGACGTCAATCGCATGATCGATGGGAGGACGCCGCTGCACTATGCCGCTGACTATGGACAGAATGATGTCGTTAGGTACCTCCTGGAAAAAGGGGCCAACGCTAATGTGAGTCGACTATCGCAGAATTAGCCTCTGCTACAATTTTTTTATTTTTTTTCCTTGTAACTAACATTTATTTGATTATTTATTTATTTTATTCTATTAAAAGAAATAGACTTTGCGGTTGTTTCTTATATTGCACGTCAAATTTTTTTTCTCCTGCTCAATTTTTCAGTAAGTAAAATCTCGAAAGGAACTAAAACTAACACAAATCAACTATCACAGAATTAACTTTTGCTGTACCTATTTTTTATTGAAAAAAAAAAAGAACAAAGAATCAAATAATGAAAATTAGAAAATAAAGTGAAGTGCTTATCAAGATTTGTAGAAAGGATTTTTTTTGCTAAATTTTTCAATAAATAAATAATTCTATTCTCAGGCAACGGACAAACACGGAATCACGACGCTTCTGGCGGCGATCTGGGAGGGTCACACGAATTGCGTGAAACTTCTCCTGGAAAAAGGCGCCGATCCGGACGGCCTAACGCCCGACGGCGCGAGCTACATGGACGCGGCGGAGAAGGACGAGATAAAGGTTCTGCTTCGCTCGCATCACTAGCACAAAACCAAAATTCGACCTACGAGCCCAATTATTCCTCTTGTTAATTTAGTGACGCTTTGTTGGATCCTCTATTTCCGTATACGACCTACGCCACTTCGTATATATTTATAATGTAACTGCGAGAACTAGGAATAACAGAGGAGCGCAATTTCCTAATTGATAAATTACGCACGTTACGATACGTACGCGGGTGCGATCGGGCGTTAGACTGTGGTAGGTTTTGTTTTTCGTTCGTATTTCGTTTTTTTTTTCTTCATCGGTTTCTCTACAAACGGCGTTGAAGCTATGTACGCGTTTTTAGGGATAATATTCTTCTGTCGAAGAAAACTGTGACTGCCTGTGAAACCCTCTACTCGCTAGGCTAAGAGCATTTGCTTTAATCGTTAATCGTGGCAAACTCTTCATTACTTCTCGGCTGATTATTTTTTTTTTTTTTTCTAATTCGTTTGCAGAAAGTTTACTTAAATCTGCTTCCATGAAATTGAGATAAACGAGGAAAAGGTGTTGATTCCGATTTACATTCTATTTTTGTCGCAAAATATTTTCTATGAATTTTTTTTACATACGGGGGAGTAAATTAGCAAATGATTATTGAATATGTTTTTGAGAGATTTTTTGAGAGTGAGAAGTAATGGAAGAATCGCAACTTTGTCGCCAATTGATATTCGTCTTCGGTTTTCTGTTCGCCTTCTGAGGGGTGGGAGGTACTTTTCGTTCGTCCGTTTAGTATCCGTACATCTAAAAGTCTCAATCAAACGTATGATTCTGTTCTATTTCTTTTTAATCATTGACAATATAGCTTATTAGAAATTAATAGCTGATAGAATAAAATCAAATAAAAGCATTAAGCAACTCGAGAGTCCGATTGTTCGCGCGCCGAGAGAGTCCGTAAAAGTTGGTACAAACGATAAATAATCAAGCGACGCGTCTTGAATTTGCGTTGTAATCTTTATGAATTTACCTTGTATTTTTAGTAATAAAAAAACATCCATTTTTTCAATGGAATTTACAGCTTGTCCGGCGATGCTTTATTCACATTTTTTCGTCACCGCAGATTTGTTCGAGAGTTATAACAATAAGGGCGACGACGACGGACGAGACTGGGAAGAAATTTTCGTGATGCTTCGTAATTCATTTTTCTTTCGTACTTTAAAAAAATATTTTACAATAAATTATTTCTCGATTTATTCTCAACAATTTCCACCGTAGATTCATTCGCGCGCTACACATTCCATTTTCTTCCACACGTTAACGTAAAATGTTTGCTTTCTAACATTGAAAAAGAAATTATGCAAAGAAATCTTATGAGAAATTACAACAATCGACCGCGACAATTGGACGCGCCACATCTGCAGATTATCACTTTGCCGGGTATGCTTCCCACGTCGTAACTGTAGTTCCAGGTCAACTCCTGACCCGCTCTTATGTAGTGCAGAGCGAAGAAAGCGACCCAGGGAAATCGCACGTCGTGAGTGTCGACGAAAACGTTTTGTACGAATACATTTGGATCGCAAGAATGCTGAAAAAAAATCGTGTCAATTTAAAAAAAATAATCAACAAAATAAATTCTAACAAAAATCAGGCTTTTTTGGCCACGCCTCGAAGATGCAAAATTTTCCGAGCTCACGTTTAAGTAGCGACCGATGTTTCCCGTGGTCTTCGCGTCCATGATATAAACCGCCTCGTCCTCGCCGAAGAAATCGCGAACGGACTTCAACGTCGGCCTCGTCACCTCGGCCGGCTCGAGATTCGGCTCGAATCTGCTCGGCTCCCGTCGGCCTTTGGTGTTGCCCTCCTCGTCGTCGCTTATCAGAATCTCCTCGCGCGCGTCCTGACTCGCCGACTTCGCCGTCGACGATTCCGAACCTTTCGTCACGCTTCCGTCCTCGCTGCGATCCTCCGAACCGTCCTGGCCGCTGTTCTCCTCGCTCTTTTTTCTCTTCCTGAGTCGCTTTCTGCAATCATTTTTCCGAAGTTCGTATTTCGCAGATTTCGTGATTTTCAAATCTCGTCTCCTGCAAACTCTTATAAATAAATTAAAAAAATTTCCTCAAAATTACCTGATGGATGAGGGTGAATCAGTTCCCAAGTCAAGCTCGCCGTATCCCTTGTGAAGCTTTATATTGAAATCCTCGTCAGAGTCACCGCCCGCTTTTCGTCGGCGTACTTCTTCGTCGCTGAGAGCCGCGTTGTTTCCCTCCTTCGGCGGCGTATCCTCCAGCGGCCCCTCGGGATCCAACACGTCGCTCTCGTAGCCTTCCTTGATCCCCTCGACGACTTCCACGTAGTCGAGTTCGGCCAAATACTCGTCGCCGTAGTTCTTGCCACCCTCGTTCGCCCCCTTAAAACAAAAAAGAACAATTTCGAATCCTAAATTCCACGCGATTCCTTGTTAAAATGTGAAATTTAGTTGTTCTCACCTGCTCGGTGAGTAATCGTCCGGCGTAAATGCAGATGAAGGAACCCGAAGGAATATCGTTCAGACACCGAATTCCCCAACCGCGCGGCGCCGTCTTGAAGACCTGAAGCTTCAGGGTGAGCGGATGCTGGACGACTCGATTGAGACAAGTTTTCACCGAGCATTTGCATCTCGAGTTGCACTCGTATATTCCGGTCGTCACGGGCTCCGGTAGCCGCTTGTAAACGTAACCCACCGCATTGTTGGGCACTCGACCGCCGAGCGTAGCGCCCTGGATCGTCAGTTGCCAGCACTGACATTTCGTCTTGTCCTGAAATTATATTTACAATGCAAATAACAAATAAACGGAAGTAACAAGAGTCAATATTTCTCCTGCTATTTGTCGTAGGAATTATTCTTATTCAATAGGAATTGAAATTAAAAAAATTATGAAAATTGAGTACGAAAAAATCTTACTGCGAAAATAAATGAATCTTTAAAAGTGTCCCACAAAATAATTGCGATATAAGTATTTTTTGCTTCACAATCGTCCGTGCAGTCACACGGAGTTTAATTAACAGGAAAACAGGACTCAACATTTCTTCTGTTATTTATCATATGAATTATTTGTACTTAATACAAATTGAGATAAACAAATTATGAAAACCAAGTACGAAAAAATCTTACTGAGGGAATAAGTGAAATCTCTAAAAATGTTCCACAGAATAATTGAGAAATGAGCATTTTTACTTGACAATCGTCCGTGCAGTCGCAGCTGCACAAGAATTCGGGATCCAGATTGATGTGAACGCCCTCGGTTGGCTCCCTCTGAGTGCTGTACGTTATCGTATCGGGTAACGCGTGATCGATCTCGTTGACGCAAGGAATCGGCACGTTCTCGACGCCGTAACTCAGATCCTTGATATTCACGAAGCATTTGTCGAGGACAAATTCCGCCAGGCAGTGAACCCAGTAGTCGAAGTCGAAGAGATCGACGGACATCGGGCTGCGAGTGATGCGCAGATACTTGTGAAGTTCCTCCATGTTTCGCAGTCGAACGCCGCACGGCGCCTGGTAGAGTGTGACTTTTTTGCCCTTCGGGAATTTGCACAACTGTCGGTTCCATCCGCAGAGCAGAGGAATCGACAACGGCGAATATCCCTTCAGATCGTCCGGCGTGAACGTTATGCCTTTTACGCAGTGCGGTCCGCATTTGTGTACCACGAATTTGCGCGTTTGTATTTTGTTCTGCGTCTGATAATACTGCGGAAAATCATCGAAAGTACAGCGAAAACGTTTAGCCGCGTTGCTATTGACGAACGAGTTGCATGAAAAAAATCCGACGAATTCCGTCGGCGAAAAAACTTACGACGATGCTGTGCGACGGTTTGGTCTCCGCGGTGGGAACGTAGACGCTGCTGGTCTCGGCGGTGCTTTGCCTCCTCGCCGTGCTCTTTTTCGCCACCGCGCGCGCCTGTTGAGGCGCCGGAAGAGCCGGACTCGCGGCCGCCGGAATTGCGGCTTTCTCCACGGGAGTTGCGTCCGATTTCGCGGTATCTGCCGCGGCGGCTTCGCCCGGCTGCTCGTTCTCGAGTTCCGGATTGAAGGACGTGTACTCGACGTACGGAGCGTTCGTTTTCTGTGAGGGAAACGTGGAAAATGGTTGAGCAATTTTTCGAGGCTCGCGAAAAGACGAGATACGGGAGAGCCCTGCTTAATAATTCCCATTGTCACTGATAGTATAGAAACCGATCAAATGGACGACATTCCGATTGGAAAATAATCGATTCCAATAGGTTTTAATCGGATTTTGTCCGTTTTATTGGTTCTAATCGGATTTTTGTCCGTTTTATTGGTTCTAATCGGATTTTTGTCCGTTTTATTGGTTCTTATCGGATTTTTGTCCGTTTTATTGGTTCTTATCGGATTTTTGTCCGTTTTATTGGTTCTTATCGGATTTTTGTCCGTTTTATTGGTTCTAATCGGATTTTTATCCGTTTTACTGGTTCTAATCGGATCTTTTAACCAGGGAGAGGAGCAACTAACGTTAGTCGGGAGTCGATGACGACTCGGCGTGTTGGCGGACGCGTGATGACCGCCCTGTTGTCTCGCGTTGGCCTTGAGAAGCTCGAGATAAAGCGGACCGAGCCTTGCGGAACCTCGGTAAATCCACTCGGTGCGATCGTCCGCGTCGAAGTGCATCTGCACGAGGCTCCCGTCGACCTGCACGACGCGCGCGATCCACCACTTCCCGTTCCACTCGGTCTTGACTATCTGGCCCGGCAGCAGCTTCACCATCGGCCGCTCCGGGTACGTCTCGAGATACTTCTTCACGAAGTCTCGCGACTCCGGCGGAATGTCCTCCCACACGCGCGGCGAACTCTCGCAGACTATGCAGATAAATTTGTGGAGAACGTATTGAGCGTAGCCGTCGTCGAAGAAGACCAGATACCTGAAAATATGTGCGAAAATGACGATTAATTATCGAATCAATTCACTATTTATTGGTTTATTTAGCTGTCTATTTAAAAATAAACATAGAAGAAAGTTTTTATTAATTGAATAGAGTGAATGCACCAGTAATTGAACAGTCATCAGTGAATGAACTACAGCTTTTTGAGATTTCATGAGAAATTACGACGACTTGGATGAACATGAGATTCTTAATTTGTCTATTATTTAGCTATCTACTGCGATTATGTTGTTACAAAAGCCCATTTTCGACTAAAACTGTAGGTGAGATTGGCCCGATCATTTACAGGTATTTTTGGATTTCTGGCTTTTAATATTTATTTTCATATATTCCGCGATAAAAACACAAGATTTTTTTTGCTGCATCACATAATTCAACACTTTGGTTAATCGTTAACCAAAGTGTTAACATTTTTGCGAACAGTCTGAAAAAATAAGAATTTATAGAAACCCATGATAATTAAATTATTCTCCTTATCTATTCATTTACTGGTGATTTTACCCTAACATCAACAACAAATTTATATATTGCATAAGAATGAACAATTAAATGCTTTAAAAAATTACATGCGAATTGGAAGAATCATTGTCAATATCACCTGTAATTATTCGTCGACTTCGGTGGCTCAGCGATTACGCCACTGTAGTAGTCGCTGGAATTGGCGTCGAGGAAGACGGCGACAACCCTCGTGGCAACGGGAATAACCGTCGCGCAGGGAACTTCGTTGGCCATACTCTTGCCGTTGATGGTTTTTACGGCGCCGTTGCTTCTGCGTCCGCACAATCGGACGCGGCACTGAATGGGTGATCGTTGAACGACCTGCTGGACTTTGCCCTTGATCCACGGCATCAGAGGATGCTTCATCACGAAGACCTTCGAGTCGACCTCGGGAAATTGTTTGGTGAACGGACCCTGGGGTGGTATGTCGAAGCCCAGACTGCGATTCACCGCGTGCAACGGGGTGACCTCGCTGTCCGCGAACGTCGACGGTCCCGGCGCCGGTCGCTGGTTTATCGCCACCGCGCTACTCTTCGGCGCGACGACCGGCGTCGTCGGCGACGCGACCTTTACCCGCGGCGGATCGTGAATCTGCAGCTCCTCGAGCATCTTTATCTCCGGCGAGCAACCGCTGTACAGATTCTTCCGCAGCTCATCCATCTTCTTGATCATCGACGATATGTCGCCGTCCAACGCTTGATTTTTCGCTGCAGTAGTGGAAAACGATTTATGTATTTACGTAAATAGTAAATCTGATATACTGGGACATTATTTACCATTTATATAAATAAATGGTAAATCCACTATTGTACTAGGCTATGTTACGCTAATATATATGTACTAGGCTAATCACACGCGCTGGCGCGCGTGCCTGAAAAACTTGCCAAAATCGACCTCAGAAATTTGTTCTTTTCAAAATATCGACTTTTAACCTATACCATCATTCTCAAGTCGCATATTCTACCCCCGAAAACACTGGTTATTAATCTTTTTTAATCGATTTTGAAAAAAATATTTTTTTGGCGACGAAATTTTTTTTTTTCTGTCAGAAATCGTAGATCCGGCTCCGGACCGAAAATCGCCAAAATCGACCCCAATTTTTTTTCTTTTCAAAATATCGACTTTTAACCTATACCATCATTCTCAAGTCGCATATTCTACCCCCGAAAACACTGGTTATTAACCTTTTTTAATCGATTTTGAAAAAAATATTTTTTTGGCGACGAAATTTTTTTTTTTCTGTCAGAAATCGTAGATCCGGCTCCGGACCGAAAATCGCCAAAATCGACCCCAATTTTTTTTCTTTTCAAAATATCGACTTTTAACCTATACCATCATTCTCAAGTCGCATATTCTACCCCCGAAAACACTGGTTATTAACCTTTGTTAAACGATCTTGAAACAAATATTTTTTTGGCGACGAACAAAATATTTTTTCTGTCAGAAATCGCATTGCTATGATGCAACCTTCAACATCATTACCATTAACCATTTAACATTACCATTTACCATTTATATAAATAAATGGTAAACCTAGTATTGATTTATTTATTCAAATAAATAGATATTAGATTTATTCATTTAATTGTACATATATTTCAGATTTGTGTCCTTAAATAAATATGATTACTTACCATTTATGCGATCCCATTCACCCTTCAGTATATTGTGGGACGCTGCGATCTGATAATCTATGTCATACTTTTGCAAAACGCTGCTCATCGCTGTGTCCATCATCTGCTCTATGTTCAGAAGAACATCCTCTGGCAAATAGTCTGCTGGGATAAAGAGTCACTTGTAAAAAACATAGGCAATGTCAACAGTTGTGTCTTAAGAATCGGTAGATGAGAAAAGGGATTAGAGATTTCAAGAGGAAGAAAGAATCTACCATTATCATCGAAATCTTCTTTCTTCTCATGATCAGAATCTTCGCTATCCGATATCTCAACCTCCATCGTGTGATCAGGAAATTCACACTTTAATATCGGCGTTTTGTTCAATAGCGCAGTCGCCAATTTCTGTAAATAATCACAAATAAGTCATTGATTTTTTTTCTTTTTTTGCTCTTTCCATAACGAAAAATAAAACAATCACCTCCTGATGTTCCATCGCGGTATTGAAGCATTTTTCGCAAATCAGCCTCTTCCTCTTTCGCACCGGATTCACACCGTAAAACGCGCAGGCAAAAGACGGCGCCGGTTTCAAGCTGACTCCCGAGTTGCATTGAAAGTTTATGCAGTTGCTGCACGTTTTCGTGGATTTCTTGTCTTTCGCGTCGGACTTGGCCGCGGCTTCGTCGTCGTCGTCCGAGACGAGCTCGATAACCTCGGCTGCTCCGGCGCGAATCATTTTCGCGACTGCGGGAAGAAAATTCTAAAAATTAAAAAAAAAAACAACTTCTCTCTTCAGCTGACAAACATTCGCAACTCACTGGCGTCGACGGTTGTAAACAAACAGAAAATAACACTCGCAGTGTCAACAATGAGTGACGGAAGCGGATAAACCGAACGAGCACTTCTCGCTTCGCGGCCAACGATCCATCCGCGGTTGCATAAATTCCTTGAAATTCGCAGATTGCTGCGACGATAGACGAAAACGCGGCTCAATTCATTGTTTGGATTGACGTTTGGTTATATATACAGCATTCGCGAGAGGTTATGCGGCTCTGCAGTTCTGCACTATTCGATGTGCACGCTGTGACTGAAAATTTGACCCGTGAAAATTGCCGCCTGAAAGATATACCGACCGATGATACTAGACAATCTGTTAATTAATTACCATCAGTTGGAAAGTGTAATAGAACGAAAAATACCATCAGTCGGTAAGGGAGATCGGAGGCGGTTGTATCAAAAACTGTTTGATTTTTTTCCCGAAAAACCTAAGACGCTTTAAACATCGAGTGGATTGTTATTTAGGCATTTTACGTACTTTATCAAATTTTTTAAAAGGCATCGTACCATAAATTTGCGAGCACGGGCTGTTTAAAGGCAAATAGACTTCGTCGGAAATTTCTCCGGCAGCGGCGCCAATTGTAACAGGGCTATAGGGTGAATAGTAACAGCCAAATAAAACATTTGGAGTATTCAAATAGTATGTTACTATTGTAAAAAAGAATTAATTATTGCTCAGCTTAAGTACGAACGTTAGTACGTTTGAAGAATTTTTCTTCGTTAACTTGGTTGAAATTCATTGCTCTTTGAAGGCTCCTTGCTTCTGGAGTTTGTATCAAGAGGCTGGTTTCTCATTATGAATCTACTTTATGAATTCTCCTGCACTTGTTTACGCTTGCAGTTTACCCGGTCTCGGTGAGCTGACGCGATCGGCAATCTGCACAACCGAAAACCACTTCAGCACTTATAAATTTCATATTTCCTCGCCGAATTCGCATTTTCCAATTCTCAGCTGCGAAATTAGAACGCGATTCTGCGTCGATATCGATAATGCAGCCTGCGGCGTGATACAAACGTATGACCGCCTGCAGCGCTCTGCGGCCGCTTGTTACAATTTACCCTTGTTACTTTTGTCCCCGGTCACCCCGAATACGGCGACGCTGCATAAATGCGCTGATCTCAATCAACGTAAAATGTAACCATTTTAGTCGTAAATGTAACTACATTTGTAACTGTTTTGCGACTAAAATGAATTTTCGAAAATTCAGTTGCACCTACAGTTATCGTTTGTACCTGGTGGCAGCAACACTTTTAAAGTTAGAGCTCGAACCACCATAATAAAACGGATTTTTCCGGGTAGAAGCATAAAAATGTACATCTAATATATCCCAAAAGCAGAAAAGCTAATCATGAAGCCACTCGGCTCTCTACGAGGAAAAAGCACAACTGTGACGAAACAAAATAAATTCGGGGATGAAACAAAGCGCCTTGCGGTGTTATCTGATTTTATTAATTAAGTAAACTGCTCCGGTTCAAATCCTCTCTCTCTCTTTCTCTTTCTCATGTCGCATTAATAATCAGCTTCGCTTCCTGTCTCCTCCTTCCGCTCTCCCATCTACATCGCGATTCTCATTCACTCTGCTTACTCATCGTAGATCCATCTGAGTACGAATGAAAACAAGAATTCATCGTCGCAAGGCATCACGTGAACAGTTTAAACGTTTGGCTCCCTCTTTCTCTCTCTCTCTCTCTCGTATCTCTCTCGTCCGTGGGGAGTAATAATAGCTGGGTATTTTCGTGTGTGGTTTTTTCCGTGTTTCTTTCATTCACAAGAGACTGTATAATATATTACAATTCGATCCCGGCAGATTAACGGGAAGCGCGTCTCGAGCGCCGCAAATCGCCCCCGAGACTTCGTTTTTATCAATAGTCCGTCAAAATCAACGACGGAGGCTGCTGTGCTGCACCCCGCGATCGTTCGTGTGAAAAATCCATGTTGCGCGTTGCGAGCCGCGCACGCGCAGTTCAGAGTCTCGCGTTCATTCCGGTTTACAATAATCGAATGTAAAGGACGCGCACGCGCGCGAACGAAATCGCGCGTTTCCGCCCCGGGCCTCGTGTCGGTCCGGCGCGCGGCGAGCACGCGCGCGCGATTCAAAAACAAGAATCACCGTCGCCCCTCCGTCCTCACGTTCCAGGAGTGTCCCGACCCCTCGCGCGGCGTGACGCGCGAGCGAAACTCGCGAAACCGGCCGCCCCGGCGAGCGCCGCACTATAACCGAGGCACGAACGTGGGCGGTTTTCGCGTTTCTCTCCTTCTCTCTCTTCCTGTTTCACGAATCGACGATCATCAAAATTCCGCGCGGCGTTCAGTAATTATCCCGCAGCCGGGAGCCCCTCGACTGATCGCCGTCCCTGCCGCGCCCCCCGCGATTGTTATAATTGTTCCTTCCCGATCCGTTATTGTCGTTCGCCCCCCGATTCATCCCGCGATTCGGCCCGTTCTTGTTGTGCCCACCGTTGCCCCCACCACCACCGCCGCCGCCGCCGCCACCGCCGAAATTATTCCCGAATCCGCTGTTGAAACCTCCTCCCCCGCCGCCGTTCGGCCCGCCCGACATCTGCTGTCCCTGTCCCCGGAAGTTCGGCCCGAAGTTCGATCGGTCGAAGTTCGGCGGTCCCGAGTTCCCGGGATTCGGACCCCGGAAGTTCGGCGGCCCCGGGAAATTGTTGTTGAACGGCCCGGGCGGCTGATTCGGCGCGAACGGCGCCATCGGGTTCGGCCGGAAGTGCTGATTCGGCCCGAAATTGCCGTTCGGCGGCCGGAAGTTCGGCCCGAAGTTCGGCCCACCGGCGTTCGGCGGCGGCGGCGGACCGTTCGGCCCGAAATTCGGCGGCCCGATGCTCGGATGGTGCATCATGTGGCCCATCGGGCCGTCCATCATCGCGCCGGGCATCATGCCGCCGCTGTTCTTCCCGCCCATCCCCGGATGCCCCGGCATCCCCGGGTGCGGCACCATCCCCGGCATCGGCGGCGGCGGCATGTTCGGATTTATGTTCTGCATATTGTGATGATTCGTCATACCGCCCGGGGCGCCCATCGCCCCGAGACCGCCCATGTGACCCACGTTGTTGCCCATGCTCGGCGGCATTATGTCGCGCTTGTCGAAGTTATTGCGACCCGGGCCGTCGCCGCTTCCGCCCATCATCTTCTCGTCGTCCCAGCGCGATCGACCCTCGCGGTCTCTGTCCCTGTCGCGATCGCGATCTCTCTCGCGATCGCGATCGCGGTCGCCGTAGTGATCGCCGCTGCCGTCGAGCGACGACTTTTGACCGCCGAAACCGCCGCCCGAGCCGTGCCGGAAGTCCTTGTCGCTGAAATTGTTGCGCATCTCGTATTCGCTGAGGTGCCCCGAGGGCGGCCTTCCCGGACCTCCGGACATGTTGAATCGCAGGTCCTCGTCGCCCCGGCCATGTCGACTTTCGCTCATCATTCGGCGTAAGTCCTCGTCCTGGTTTGGCACGAAGGGCGAGTTTCCGTAGCCGCTGCCGTAGCGCAGATCCGTGTCCGACGACTGCGAGTCCTCGGTCATCGAGCCGCCGAAGACCGGCTGATGGATCTTGGATGTTCGGTCGCTCGCGCCCCCGTCGCTCCAGCCTATCAGCTGGTCGAACTTTCGCTTTCCACCGCGATTCAGGGTCTTCAGGAGCTCTGGGTTTTGGGCGAATTTGGAGCTTGGGAGCGGCGGCGGGAGATCTATGTCCGGGACCTTCGTGTAGTCTATGTCGCCGTCGTCGTGAAGATACTCCTCCGGCTCGTCGACCTCCTCGACGAGCGGGACGCTCGTCGCGACGTCGCGAAGCTCCTCGATTTCGCCGGCGAATACGAGCTTGTTTATCGCGTCGTTGCCCTTAGGAATCGCTTCGGCGAGCTTCGAGCCGGCTGGAATTTTTTGGGGAGAAACGGATTTTTAGGTCTCGATGGTTTGTTTAGTTGAGAGAAGTTAGAAACTAAGTTTTTGAATATATAAGGAAGAATTAATACACTGATCTTCTACTCACGTTCTACTGTTATCATTTTTCCGTAAAGAATAATAGCGTTGGGTGTGACTTCGTTGAGCGGCACCGCGCCCGGTGTCGTCTCGATGAGCTGATTCACGAAGGCGTTGAGGGCCTCGACTTGCTCGCCCTCCTCGGCCTCCATCTCGTTCCACTGCGCCTGGAAGTTTCGCGGTATCGGCTTGCTGTACGGCACCTTTTTGTTGGCGAACTTCTTGCCCTCGTCGACCACGTGATCGAGATCCAGGCCGGGAATCGCCGCTGTGCTCTTTTCTTCGGGCTCGCCGTCCGCGTTTATTCTGTCCTCGGGGCCCATTCCCGGGATAACTGCAGCCTCGTCAGCTACAAAAAAAGAATGAAAATAATTTAAAATCATTTTTAAAAGTCTAAAAAATCATTAAAAAAATGTAAAAACCTCTTTTAAAAAATGTAAAAAACACATTTAAAAAATGTTAAGAATCTCATCTAAAAATTTGAAAAAAAAAACACATTTAAAGAATATAAAAAATCATTTGAAAAATGTAAAAAAATTTGCCATTGACATTAATGCATATTTTATCGATCATTCCGTACCAATCTCGTGATCGTCGATGCCCGCAGCTCCAGCTGGCAGAGTATTCAGATTATATTTATCGCGCATCAGATCTCCGGGTCGATTTCTCGTCCAGAATTTCGAGGTGTGATCGTTGCTCCCCGAGCACAAAATGTGGCCCAGGGGATGCCACGCTAACGTCCACACGATGCTGTCGTGCGCTTGCTCGATCGCACCTACTTCTTTGTCGGCTCTGAGTGAAAACGATGGTTTTATCGTCTCCTTTGCCTGCATTTTTTTATTTTCTTGATTGTTCGTTTTTATTCTTACCCAACGTGCCAAAAGAGAATAGCACCGTCGCTTCCACCGCTGCAGAAGAGACCCTCGTGGCTCGGATGCCACGCGACGCTCGATGCTTCTTTCTTGTGGCCCCGGAAGGTCTGAACCTCCTGACTCAAGTTTCGCAGGTCGAATAACTTAAGCAGATGATCCCTCGACGCGGTGACCAGCCAGTTGCCGTTCTCGTTCCACTTAACGTCCATCACGGTACTTTTGTGCGCGTGCAAAGTCGCCAACGACTGTCCGGTCTTCGGATCCCAGAGCTTAACCGGCTGCTGATTGTCCTTGCTCCCCGAGATGACTAGACTCTTTTGCGGATGCCAGTGCACGCACTTGACGTCCGCTCCGTGACCTACGAATCATAGTCGATAAACTCCGAGCTTCGTTTTTCAAAACGCTCGAATCTGAAGGTTGCAGATTTTACTTTTCGCGACATATATGAATTATATATGATCCAAAATTAATCGTAAATTCCATCGGGTTTGTGCGTTAAATAGTTGAAAGTAAAGTTGTGTTTTTTAAACAAATATTCTACCATATAAAAAGATTTTATTGAGAACAAAAGAAGGATTTTCCATGAAATGTTCTTTGAAAAATTGTAAATAAAAAAATTTGAGTAATAAATAAGTAGAGCAAATTCGAAGATAACAGAACGATTAGAACTATGTTCGTTAGCCAAAAGTTGAATGAAACGCTCGTCCGCTTTTCGTATCGTAACGTAAGATTTATACCCCTGAGAATGCGTTCTTCGTGGCAGCGCAGAAAGTCCCAGATTCTGACGGTTCCGTCGTCGCTACAGGTCGCCAACTTGTGATCCGTTGGGCTGAAACTGCCCGCCCAAAAGACACAATAATTATAAGGAAAAACGAGGTCGAGCCCTTAATTATAACAGACAGCAATGCAAATTAGATTCGATAGCGGAAAGAAAAAAAAAAGGTAACCAAGTTCTTCCGCGTCAATAACGACAATCAAGAAACATTCAAGGGGCCCGTTTTTATGATCGCATGATGACAAATTGCAGAAAGAAATGTCTAAATCTACTGCGAATCGATAAGAAGCAAATCAGCCGCGATCGATCGATCAGGAGACGCGAGACGAATTAATTCTCCGGGTATCTGGTGAATCGTCATCCTTGCGTCTCTGCGTGGAAAAGATTCTTCCTATCGTTGCCCTTCCCCGAATGTAACACCAAGACGTCTCCATTTTTTCATCTTTTCTCTGACAAATTTAACGTTTATTGTAACAAAAAAAAACCAACTCGATATTTACATGTAAATTAATATGTAATTTGTTGTCTCTCGTGCTCCGCTTCATCACTCGGTCACTCGTTACAGTCACACAGAGTCTAACTACCAGAAATTCGTTGCCGCGCTCATTCACTCTCGCTGCTTCCGAATCGAAAGTAAATCTCGAGCACGAGGGGCGCGAGATTATGTTTTATAAAGATAAAAAAAAAATAGAAATAAAGAAAATAGAACAAAGAACGAAAAAGAAGACACAACTAATGAAGAATAATAAAAGTGGTCGTTCAATCGTGATGATTCTCGTCCCAGACGATCGAGGAGTAAGCAAAGAATGAGAAGAGAATTTTCGAAATTCAGCAAAAGCCTTTATTGATCGCCGCCGTAAAATCGATACTTCTGGACGTGTTGTAAAGAAGGAGGCAGGATTATCAAGTATCTTTATTATCGTCATTATAGGAATCTCGACTGGGTGCAGCTGCATATAATGTATTTTGTTTTTTCATCCGTTGTTTTTTTTTCACCTCTTTTATTTTTCGTAAATTCAACAATACATCTTTGGGGGGCCCAATATACTAGCAATAGCCGCACTCGGCAGCTCCGGCGACACCGGAAGTTCTTCGATGTCGGGGCAGAGACGATTACGCTAGATTTCGCCGCACGTTATTTCGGGTAACGCGAGATTTTTTTCAACGCCGAGCTCCGAAGGAAAAGAACATTTTTCTTCGCGAACAGTCGACGAAACTTTAATTACGCCCGATGCTGCGGGAGACTCGAGGAGGCAACCGGGATTTTACGGTAACCGAGAAACGAGCGGAACAATTTCGAAAATTCCGACCAAGAACTCCGAGAGGCAACGCGACGAGTTTTCACGCTCCGCGCGTTTCGAGCTTCGAAATTTCCGGAATTTCGCTTTTTGAAAAATCACGACCAGGGATGCGCAAAGTTCGAAGAAACCTGTATCAAAAATACGTTTCACTGTCGCTCGGGAATGATTTTTCATTCCAAACTGAAAGGTACCTTGAATACAGCGTTTAATCGAGTCTTCTCCATCCCAGCGACCGATTCGCTCACCTATGAACCCAGACGAGAATCGCGCGGTCGTCGAGTCGCGAGTCGGACCAATTGGATATCGCGCGAAAACGACACAGTAGAAAAACGATCGAGGTCCCATTCCGGAGAATCGCGACGTACGGAACGACGTAGATCGCGAAAACAGTGTCCAAAGTCGTTTCGACAGTGGCGCGCGGTAAGACGTAAGGACTAGTGTGGTGGATGATATACCTGAGTCCTCTAATCGCTTCTTTGTGCGCCTGAAACATCTTGACGTTGTTCATGTTGCTCTGCCAGTACTTGACGTAACCGGCGTGATCTCCGGTGACCATCCAGCTCTCGTTGTGCGACCAGACCATCGTCCTCACGGGGCTGTCGTGCGCCTGAACAGAAAACACAGAGAAAATTGCGTTTTAGGTCTCCGACCGTGAGGAATCAGCAAAAAATTGTCTTTTGCGCTGTTTCTACCTGCAGAATTGTCTCGAAATTGAACGTCAGTCCGTTCCACAGCGTGAACTCGCCGCTCGACGCTCCCGTGACCAGTCGTCGGCCCTCCGGCGTCCAGGCCATGCAGAAAATCGGACACCGCATCTTGTTCGTCGCCGTCTTCACGAATCTCGTGGTCACCGCGTTTATCGGGTTGTCCACGTAGCTCGGCGGTGGTAATAAGTCCGGATAGTATATCACGTCCGGTTGCAGGGCTCTTCTGTCCCTGTAGTCTCGCTGCCAGACGCGATTCTGCGTTCGGATGGTGATTTGGGTGAAATTGATTAGAGGCAAAGTTGTGCGATTTTGTTAGAAGTTTTTGTGAATTATTTTAGAAAATGTTATGTATTCGTGAGATTCAACAAATTTATTTCGTGAATAAAAAAAAATGCCGCAATTTTTATGAAGTTATTCTGAATATTTTTGCTATGATAAAAAAATATATATATATATTATTTAATTTTTTGTTTTCTTTTTTGAGAAAAATACTGTAATTTTTGTGTGATGAAACTTTCAGATGGTCATTTTGGTAGTGTGAAATTTCGCTTTTACCTCCAGACTCTTGATTATGGCTGAGTTGTAGTCAACAGTTTTTCGCATAACCGATTTCCTCAGTCTCTTGCCATCAAATTCATCTTGTAGGGCGTCTTGGCCACCGGCGATGACTTTTGGCGCATGATAGGGCCTGAAGGGCTTGAAGAAGCCTCTGGACCCTTCTCTGTGATTGGAATATCGATGATGCTGGTAGCCACCGGTCGACGTATTGATGGTGGTGAGATTGGGAGGCGGAGCGGAGAGATTGGGAGCTGACGGAGGGGGCACCGACATGTTCGGCAGGCTGATGGCCGGCGGAGGAGTGGCAAATTGAGCGTTCGCCGACATCTTCAAATCTGTTCAAGTGTCTCAATTTCTTTTTAGAAAATATTTCAGCGCCTCTAAAGTCAACCTCAAAAGTTCCCGCTACTCGTCGACAATCGGGAGTGGGAGTGGTACATGTTTATCAAGGATTTGGGACTTATCGACGCAGCTGCTCCGATTCCATAGTGAACTTCCTGGAAAGCACACAAAACAGCCAGACGTTCATCAACCTGTTACAAAATCTTCAGAAACATACATCAATCTCCAAAATACATTCATGCAAATATATGAAATACGAAAAATTCGCAATTTTTAGTTCATCCTCAATGCACCAAAACAGGACAGGTCACGACAGGAAGAGACAAGTGTGCAAAAATTTAATTCGCGAGTCGTGAAATCCACCAAAAAAAAAGTGAGGTTATGTTCGTTCACGGGGCGCAAATGCTCCGAAAACGGAGCGAGAATTCGGGCGAACGATAAACGGCAAACGTGCGACGTGTGCGTCGCCGTAATAAACGACCAATGGATGGAACAACCTGCGGACTTTGACGTTGCTGCGTTTGGTCGGGTTGCCGAGCGCGATAGGCGTGAAAACTCGTTGCGGACTCGCGGGGCTCTGCGGACAGCGGAGAGCGCGGACTGTGTTCACGCGACCGCCACTCTGGTGCCCCGTTTGGCATGTAGCGAGAGGCGGAAAGTTGGTAAATACGCGCGAGCGGAGGATCCACGATTGTCCCGTGGATTGTGGGCGCCGTCACGATAATTCGTCGCGGGCTGCTCGGAACGGATCGCGACTCTGTTCACGCGACCACCACTTTTCCGGTGCCTCGTTTGGCATGTAGCGAAACCGCAAAGTTGGTAAATACGCGCGAGGAGAAGATCCACACAGACACCACCGCGGTTGTCCCGGGTTATATATCGCGAGGTCCGTCCGGCCCGTTGGGCGCCGTTACCGATTTTTTTTTCTCTCTCGTCGCGTGGCTTCGACGCGGACGACGCGTTACGCGATTGTCAAACTAATTCCAAACGGGCGCGCACGGCTCGCGGTGAGACGGAGACAGAGAGGCTGATAACGTTAGCAAGGGACGTCCCTCGGGCTCGCGCTCGACGCCATTACCGGTTATATGCGCCTGCTGCCGAGCCGGTGGTGGGAGAGCACTGACGCACACTAACCGAGGGACACGCTACGTATCGCCGGTCGTTGGCTCAAGTTGGGAACGATTTTTCGGCCGGGAAATTCGCCGATAACGCGTGGGAAGGGATGAAGGATCGCGGGGGAAATGATTTCGGGGGATGCGATGAATACTTGTGGGTTTGTCTTCTTTTGTTTTTTACTCGCTCGCGGGTCGATATCGCGGGGCGACTGGTCATTTGACCTTGGACGCGAAACTTTTCGAATTTTCGGCCGGGAAACTCGCCGATAACGCGTGGGAAGGGATGAAGGATCGCGGGGGAAATGATTTCGGGGGATGCGATGAATACTTGTGGGTTTGTCTTTTTTTGTTTTTTACTCGTTCGCGGGTCGATATCGCGGGGCGACTGGTCATTTGACCTTGGACGCGAAACTTTTCGAATTTTCGGCCGGGAAACTCGCCGATAACGCGTGGGAAGGGATGAAGGATCGCGGGGGAAATGATTTCGGCGGATGCGATGAATACTTGTGGGTTTGTCTTCTTTTGTTTTTTACTCGCTCGCGGGTCGATATCGCGGGGCGACTGGTCATTTGACTTTGGACGCGAAACTTTTCGAATTAAAACTTCGCGGGTATCGTTTTTTGGAAAGTTGCTCCGAAGTTGCGGCTATAAAGAGGTGACAAATGGACGTCCGGAAGTTCCTGTTATTAAATGATGGAAAGTTTTTTTCGCCGGGATTCGAACTTGAGATTTTGAATTCAAACTTTGATACTTTGTCACGGTGTGACTCACTTTGAGGGTCGACAAAGGGATGAAGCGTACGCGTGAAGATAAATTTGCGGATTTTCTTTGTCATTTTTAAACATATATTTATCATATATAATCAAATTTCTGCGATACTCATACTCACATAGTCCCCGGCTCATACAATTTATAGGTATCATATGTCTTAGTAGGTCTTGCATTAGGACTTGAGCTGCATTCAGTAAAAATAATTCTATCCAAGCGCGGTATTAATTATTATCGGTAATAATTTTTTCCCGTTTTTCTCGCCATTCGGGATGTATTAAAATATCTTTATATACGTTGTACGTAGAAACGATATCCCCATTTTTTTTTCTTCTTCTCCCTTTATCGTTACGCTCTTACTGCTCTTTCTCGCTTTACAATACTCGCTCACTGTGTGCAGAGGCCCTTTGCGGATTAGGACAATTTTTTTTCAATGTACGATGAAACTCGCGAATTTCATTTATACACTCAATTGATTAACATTTACAAATTAAAAAATGCCTAGTTAAACTAGTGTAGGGCTGACACAAGAAGACGTCGGACTACGTTTAGTATGTGAGAAGGGTTACGTTGGATGCGGTGAGTGCGTGGAATGTTTCTTCTTTGTTTTCTCTCTCTCTCGTTGCAATTATGGATATAATAACGTGAATTGTGGGCTTATCGTTAAAAATACTGTGCAATTAAATTCGTGCGGCAAGCCGCTGTGAAATTAAAACCGTCTGGAACGCACGTAAAACTTGTTTTCACTTTTGCGAAAATTTCTCGGGCCGAATTCACGATCGTACAATGATACAATTTACGTAAAAATGTAAAATTAAATTTAAGCTTTTCGAATAAAAAATGGAACTACAATCCTTGAGTCCAAACTTATAAGTGAAATCAATTTTTCCGCGTTCAAAATTATGATCCAACTTAAATTTGTAATTCAACGTAAATCTTTAAGTTCACATTTATCGTTGATTTTGACTATCGAATTTTCTCATTGAACTTAAATTAATAACAAAAAATTCAAGTTAAGTCGAGGCTTACAATTTTTTTCGGCCCTCTCTGTGTTTCTCTTGTTCGTCTACTTTCAGTGAGTTGCATTATATTCATTGCAGTATATTCGTTTTTTTTTAATGATCCTCTTCGCGACGCAAATTGTCGCGACGACGACGCCGGTACAAATAATATCGTCCACCCACATACTATTCTCGTTTGTATCCGGCAGCAGCCTTGCCACCCTATTCTCTCGTTGCCGAGTTTCTTCATTGTATTTATTCTTATGTATTTTCTTTAATATATATATATATATCTATATATTTCTTAGTTGTTACTCTCTATCGTAAAATATGCCATTATCATATTAGGTACACTTAGGTATCGATAGTTTGTTTCTTTTCCTTTTCTTTACACGTATAAGCTCATTACAGTTATGGAAACGTTTTCTCCATACTCGGGATACGCAGACGAACGCGCACCACATTTTTCCCCTTTCTTCTTCTTCTCCTTCTTCTACTCTTTTTTTTACTTAGAATCTATGGAGTTTGACTAGTTACGTGCTGCGTCTATAAAATCGATTAACCGAGTGTCACACAGATCCATTTACACACCGATCAATTCCAGTGAACAAAAAAAGAGAAACAAAGATTTCTAATAGTCGCAAACATTGGCTATCGGGAAGAGTTTTCCAACTGAGATTTTTTTATCTTCAGTGCAATCGATAGACTAAGAAAAAATCATGTTCTGGAGATATCTTTTTTGTACAGTGAAACGCGAGTAAAACAACCGGAAGTTAAGGCTCCACCGATTTTAGGCAAAAATGTGTTTTATTTGTTCTTTTTCTCTACCGGTACAAAGAAAACCAGATTTAAAAAAATCCTTCTTCCATCGATATCCTCAGTCGCGAGTCGGCAAAACGTTCAGTTTTTTCTGTGAAATATCCTTTTTTTCGATGTTTGTGAAACAATCGTGAAACGGGAGTGAAGCTACTCTCGTGAATTAACAGAAAAGCGTATTAATTATGCGCATTTCTATGTTCATCGCGAAAAATGCGATCTCGGCAATCGTAAAAAAAAAAACGAGTACATTTTTCGTACACGAATACGACAATCGTTTTTTTTTCTTCTTATTTCACACACATGTCAAATTGATATATTGTCCCGGATACGATGAACAAAAAAAGTACGTGTCGGCCACGGGGATTTCGCGAAGTCCCCGACTCGATCAATTGATTTACATAAATAACGAACGAAAATACAACATCGACTTCTCTTCATCGTCATCATTACAGTGAGCGGACGCGACGCGTCCTTCGCCCACGACGAATACTCGGAACTCCGCGCGAAATCAAATTCCATCTCGACTCGATCGCTTTTATACGAAAATTAATACTGTCGATCGATGCAAATCTCTCGC
Source organism: Pimpla rufipes (assembly GCA_963932165.1). NCBI lineage: Eukaryota > Metazoa > Arthropoda > Insecta > Hymenoptera > Ichneumonidae > Pimpla > Pimpla rufipes. Next base: position 23,567,276 of record OZ010630.1, read on the forward strand.
CGGACAAGAGAAAAAAAAGTGTAGCGATGATTTCCAGACTCGCGTAGTATTCGAGACAAGTCTTGAAAATTTCGGGTTTCTTCCGATAATTTGATAGCGCTTTACCTGTGCGATTGGGAGTCATATAAGAATACTTAAGAATTAATCCCAGACTTGTTTTACGATTACTACGTGAGTCTGGCAATTTTCGCCGTATTTTTCTCTCCGTTCGTTCCGAGTCAACGCGTCACCTTAAACTAATAACAATCGTGCTCCATAACAGTATTACTCGTTAAACGATCAGTTAGTTATCAATTCGCGGCTCGACGACTCCGCGACAATTTTCGCGAACACCTGGAAGCCGCAAACTCTCATTGCGCGTTCACGTATTTATGTATAAATTAAGTAATTGTAATTAAAAAATATAGATACTTGGTCCTATCTAGAAAAGAAAAGAAAAAACAGAATGATACGACTACGTCGGCGTTATAAACTATCCTAGACTGCTCCTGCGTTTATTTCTCGTCGATAAAATTATGGTAATTTCTTCCTTAACGTATTCTTCATCTTCTTTTGCTTTTCTTTGTTACTTTTGACAATCGATCGGGCGGATTTAATTTGCGTATATATATAATAATAATAATTATAATAATAATTATAATGAGGCGAAGATTCTCGCGTCCAGAACACATCGGCTGACTGAACGGGACTCCTCGCATTCCGGGATTTGATCCCCGCGACCGTCCGAAAAAAGGCTGCCAGAAAACGTCGAATATACGATAAATTGATTTTAACTCATTTTTCTTAGCTGCTCAGATTTTTCTCTCCTCGTGCAGAAAACAAATTTACGCAAAAGAGAAAGTTTATGTAAAAAAATGTTTTGGTAGGAAAAAAAGATTCCGTTAAAAAAATCTGAAAATCGTCAAATAAACGACGAATTAATTAAATTGATTAATGTAACATTTTTCGGATGGTCGCGGTAATCAAATTCGCTGTCGGTTTACTCTGAGATTGGGCATGATCTTTTTTTCGTTCATGGTCCCGTGGATTGAATTTCAAACGGTTCTCCGACTAGACTGGACCTGCCGCACACCGATAAGTTCGACATCGTGCCAGCGATTTCCTCGTTCTCGAAATCTGTTTCTTTTTTCGCGTCTTATCGTCGTCGATTTACGACACAAGGCTTCGGCAATATTCCTGTATATATACATATACGTATGTATACTCATATATATATATATAGACAATTCTAGGATACTTCTTATCACACAGACTTAAATCCTTAGTTGAATTCTCGACGCAAGTGTTGTGTAAAAATCTCCGGCTTAATTAGTTAATCTATCCCTCTGTTTTCTTTTTTCTTCTTTTTTCCTCGCCGTCTATCCTTCATTATATAAAATAATAATTTCGTGGAACTAGGCGTTAGGCCTGCGCGAGGCTTTAGTCGCGAATCCCCCCCTCGAATCAGTTTCACTTGTATACTATTTGTGTGTCTCTTCGTCTTCGCGTTTCTTCTCGACCTCGCCGCTTTAGGATCATCACTCGTTAGATCTACAAAACTCCGGCACCCAGTTAGCTCATTTTCATGCGCTTCGGTTGATTCGATGAGTCTGAAATAAAAAGATAATTTTCTACGTATATTAATCAACGAAGTTGGATCAGTTCTAAATTTTCATCGGAATTTTTGTCTTCGCTGCGATTGAACATTAGTAGTTACCTCCGTTTGACGTTACGCCGAAAGTGTTGATCATCGTACAAGTCTGATTCTTCTGGAACAAAGACAAATTGAATGTACATCGAGATAAAGAAAAACGAAACAATTAGCAGAGTGAAATAAAATCTGAAGGCTTCTTACGTCTCCCATGACGGCGATCGGCGTCGTTCCAGTCGCGACCGCCACTTGATGCTCGATCAGGAAAAACATGTACTCGTCGTAGAGTAACCGAATCAAGTGGAAAGAGCCGAAACTCGCGGCGCTTCGTAGTGTGAGGTCGCGAATCACCATCGAACTGTTAAAAAAAAAGTTCAAAAGTTAAAAAATACGTTACGGCTGCCCATTTTTTTCGGTCATTCGATTGTCGCTTCTGTGGAATTGGCACAAACCTGTAGAACGACCACTTGAGCAAAAACTGTCGAGCGGCTTTGACGAACGTCGGTTTTCCTTCGTAAGGTTTCAAAACTTGAGTGACGACGCCTTTCAACCAAACCGCCCACTGCTCCAGCGAATTTTGCTGCTGTAGCGTCACCTTGAAGTCGGCCTCGAGACGTTGTACCATCGCGTAATCGCATTGACAGACCCAGGAAGCCTTTGCGAATGAAATTCACGAATTACCTCAAGATCTTAGCACGTCTTCGTTGAGCAATTATTTGCATGGATTTTATAGTGAATTACCTGTTCCTGAACGTTGTGAAAATCTACGCGGTTCAGATCCGCGAGCATTTGATTAATTTGACTAGAATTCTGTAGCACGGCTCGGGCGGCCTGAGCCAGATGGTTGAGCGACGTGTAACGTCGCAGGGTTTGAGCGAAGGCCGAGACGGCGGTGAGCTGTAATTTTTTAAGAATAAATTACATTAAATTAGAAGAAAAAAGCAAATAACATGGCAACACAAAATATGTTAAACGTATTAACGATGTTGTACCTTGATTTGCATCATTTCCTCGGGACAATCATTCATTGCCGCAGACAACCACGACTCGAGGCCTTTCGCGAAGTTTCTTATCGACTGTGTCAGGGAGCCTAGGATTGAAAAATGAAACAGTGAATCAGACGATTGAAATTGGAATTCCCGTCAGAAAATTCTTTTAAAAAAAGGGAAAACTCACTCGGTATCGGTCGAAGCACATCCGGCATTAAAACTTCGACGAGATTCTGATAAAACGTGTAATCCACGGTCCTAATGAAATCTTGAACCTCGCCGCATTTGCACATCTGATAGAGTTTTGTTCTGCAAAGGAAAAAAAAAAACGTTTTATGGAGGTCCCAAAGTGATTGCAGGGCGGGAAAATTACGAAAAAAGACGAAGGAGTCGAACGCACTTGGAGAGATATTTTTCCTCCTCGCACTCGTCGCCGTTGTTGTTGTCCTGACTGCGCCAGAACTCGCGCCAAAGGCTCTCGACGGTGCCGAACTCGAAGTTGAGGACAGCGTCCAAAAAGGCCTCGCAGTGTTCCCTGTAGATGCTGCGAAACGTGTCGATGTCCTCGAGGGTGCAGTCCTCGGGCAGCGAGGAACCGTGGCCGACGACGATCTCCGGAAACTCGGGAATCGCGCCGCTCGCCTCGCCGAGATACTGATGATACTGCGGCGACGTCGTGTTCGTCGTCACGTTCGCGTTCGTTTGTGCGTTGTTCTCGTACGACGGCTCTTGCTTCTGATTCGTGAACTTGAAGCGCTTCGTCTGGGAATTCGTTGTCTGCGGCTGTCGCGATGTTCCGTCCTCGTTCAGCATTATCAGCGGCGAACTCGGCTTCACGCGAATCCCGTAATAGTGGTATTTGGAGTTACCGCTGGAAATTACCGAAATTCACGATTGACGTCGATTTTTGGTAACCAAATGTTTGATGTTTGATGTTTAAATACTTGATTTAGTCTTACAAATGGAATCCCGCGATTCCATTTGTAAGACAAATGGAATCGCGGGAAAATAAGTTGTACATTTAAAACAATTGGATTTTTTAGACGGACGATGAAATCTGCGAGGCCAAAAAATCGCGACTCACCGAGTTCCCAGCCTCCTGGTCCGCAAACCGAGAAACACCGAACGAATAAGTTTGCCAAAACTCGCCGCGTTCACGGGATCCAATTTATTGTCCGAACAGTGTCGCAAGTAGTGATTGTAGAGAGTGGATCGAGGCAGCGAGACGCCGTCCGCGGTCTCGTAGTTCTCCAGGAGCCATTGCACCTGATTATTTCCAAGAGAGAAAAAAAAAGATTATCAAAGACTGACCCTCGCGTTTCGCGAAAACATAAACAGTGCTGATACAAATGTGCTGCCTTTTGACTTTCGTTCAATCTGTCGTCATGAAAAAAATGTAATAAAAAATCTAACGTGTACTGTGCGAACGAATAAATAAACAGAAAAAAAGTAGATTGTAAGACTGAGAGACAAATGCAACGAGGAAAATAATAATATTAACGCAGGGCGCATGCCCAAAATCTGGACAAAGATCGAGACAGCACGAGGCAACGAGCGTTGACTACGATAAAAAAAAAGCGATCAGACGCGCGTGCATCATCCATACGAGAGACATAAACATGCAGACGTTCGTAAAATTATCAGCGGGACTGGGCGAAATACGATTTTCCGACGACTTCGCATTAAAAAATCTCGCGACTTCTCTCTGACTGATAAAAAAAATCGAAGAATTATGTATTTTGCACTATTCACAATAATTTCTAAGAAAATAGTCTCGCGAACGGCGATGAATTGCGGCAAAGTCGCATCCGGCAATTTCGTTTCGCGAAATAATCGCGAGAAAATGGAATTTCGCCCATTCCCGGTTTATATTAGTATGAGAAAATAGCTAACAAATGGGGAGTCGACATGGCTTACGGTGGCCTGGGAGACCCTAGTGGCATGCGTCATGTTCGCCGCCGATGCAGCTTCCTCCACGCTGATAGAAGCGCCTCCCGTATTACCGCTGATCAAGTACGCCCCTCCACCCCCGCTAACCACAGCCTCCTATCAAACATCCCGTAGTAGCGGATTTTTCTTTCGTTAATACAGCCCGGCAGATTTTGGATGAAGCATTATTAGCGGGCGATAATTTCACTTTTGTCTTCGTCACTTTTTTTTTCATTCTCCGATCTCGTCGTCGTACAAGAGAAATACGCGAGAAGCGTGTCGGGCGGGAAGGAAAAAGAACTTACGGCGCTTTCGGTCTGCGGACTCGCGCGAGCTGCCGCCGCGGAGATCAGCGCGTGAGTCGTGGGATCTCCGTCCACGACGCTCTGCTGAATCAGGTACGTGCCGTTTCCCTGGGACAGGAGCTGGCCGGTCGTCGTGTTCGAACCCTGCCCGGAAACCTAGGAATTTTTGGTATTTATGCGGATGCGTCAGAACGAGATATTTGGAAAAAACCGTGTCTCAATTTTTTCGTTTTCCTCCATTAAGGGTTTGGGAAAACGATGCAGGTTTCCAACTGTTTTTTTGTTGTCATAGTAAAGGGTATATCTTTGACTATGTTTCATAATTTTTTTATTGAAAAAAATGCACAAATGTAGCATGTGTGTGTTTCTCGAAACGGCTTTTTCAAAATTGGTGACCACGATATCTCAAAAGCGAGTGGATCGATTTACTTGAAATTTTGCATATTTTTTATATCAAAAGGCAGTCCTGAATCGAAGGATTTTTTATTTTTCGATGCAGACTTTTTTATATCAAGGAAAATTAAGTGATTTTTTTCGCCGAAATTTAGACTCACTTTCGATCGCCGACCACTTTTTCAAAAATTAATATTTTATCAAATCCTTCGATTGAGGACTAGATAATACGATACAAAAACTTGATATATTTGATTTTTTTTATTTTACATGATTGGTGTGGAAGTTACAGTGGTCACCGCGGAAGGCCTTTTTTCAACAGCGATCCAAAAAATACATTATATCTGCTACATTTGTGAATTTTTTCCTATAAAAAAATTATGAAACATAGTCAAAGATGTACCATTTACTATGAAAAAAGAACAGTTCAAAACCTGCAATCATTTACCAAAAACAAAAAAAGCACAAAAAGACGCCTTTTTTTCGGCCGCCAACTTAGTGTAACCACTTAAAAAAAACTCATCTTACCTGTGCGTAAGTCACCGGTGTCGATGCTGGCGTGTAATACTGACTGGAGGCGGGAGTGTACATAGCTCCCGCCTCCCCAGCAACCGCGTAAACCGGATATGTCCTTAAAACGGAAAAAGAGCATTTTAAATTTCGTTTTCGCTTGCGAAGAAGACAATTCTTGTGAATCTACAACGATAATAAAAGCCGAAGAAATTGTATCCAGCGCGATTGGTTGCTTACATCTGTCCGTTCGTAAGATTGTACGTTGATCCATCCCCCTCGACATACTGGACATAGGTGGAATGGGACACCGACTCGGAACCCACTGCCTCGCCGTCACCGGACACTGAAACAATTGGCGCGTTAGCCGCGAAGCTTTGACCCCTCCGGATTTCTCGTTTAGTTTCGAGATCTCGACATCCAAAGCCGCGCGAACAGTTATCATATCAACGGTAGCTTACGACGCACCTCAAGCTCTATATCGCCGTGATAAAAAAACGTGGCTTATGCATATTTTTTTTTCTTTAAACGATGCAATGGCAGAACTGTAGGTATTGCACGAACACATAAGATATATCAATACAATTCCATTTATATCGCATGCCCTTTGTGTTCGTAAGGATTTTTTTCCCTCACCTACAGCCGTTGTTAGGGACGCGTAGGACGGCGAATCGTCGGTGCCTAAGACGTCAATCGGTTCGGTCAAGTAGAAGAAAAAATAGATTCACGTTTGTTTTGGCGTTTTTTTTTTTCTTTTTGGTAGCAGGAAAAGGGCCAAATTTTGATTTGAATGCTAGTGAATTCGTCGCAACTTTTTCGCCGCTTTCTCTCGCCGTTGAATTGCAAAATCGGGTCGACTTGTTTGAGGATAATCCTTCGAAGAAATAATTCGTAAAACCCACCTGTGACTGTGATATAGTGCGGCGAACCACTGACGATCGTTCCGGCCGACGTCGAGGCAGCGTCCGAATCAACGAGCGTGTGCTGCCCCGATGGATGCGTCGTGTTCACCACCACCTGGGCCGTTACGTGCTGCGGCGTTCCGGACGAACCATTCGAGGAATCTGCCGCTGTTTCCAGAGGATCTTGGACCAGCAACTGCGAAATTTGCACAGGGGATCGATATGTAATTAACCGCCGATGGAAGTTTTTAACGTGGATTAAATTTGAAAATTGAACAACTTTTATACTGGACACGACTTTTCAAACTTTTCTTTTAAACCTTTCACTGCTGTGGATTAAAACGATTAAAGCGATAAAAAAGAAACGTCGAGCACTTTCCGGATTAACGCGAAGCGCTCCGGACCCCGAAAAAGGGCTCACACTTTTCAGTAGTTTTCCCACGAATTTCCAGCCATTTGAATAAGTTGCAGTTATCAAAGTACCCGCGGCAGATGGCTCGCCGCGTTATCAGCCTGTTTGCTCAGGCCCTGGAGCTCTCAATCCACGAGATAGCGGTTATTGATTTTGCCGCACAGATATCTTAATTTTTTTTCATTTATTTACCATTCGCGCCCGTGACTCACGCTCAACTATTATTCGCACATCATATTAAAAAAAAAAAATCCACGAAACTCCCGAACTGCTGTTTTATTGCGTGTCGCGCACGATAAATTAATTTCCTCTCGACCCTCGGGAAAAATCCAAACGGCACGTCTCAAAATGGCAGAATATCCTTTCCTGCTCCAGAGAAAAAATTATGTGTCCAAACATGCTGGCAAAAAAAAAAAAAAAAAAGAAAAGAAAAGAAAGGTAAGACAAAAACGAGACAAACCTGAATGGGCTGAAGATTGTTTGGACTAGAAGGATCAGGGCCGGCCACCACTGTAATGAGTTGTTGACCCCTGGCGGACTGAGCCTGAGGAGTGTTTCCGCTGTTGCTGGAGGTGGTCACAACAACTACGCTCGGCTTAGTTTCCACCCCCACCTGGACTGAGCTACCCCCGCCATTGCCAGCCCCGGCGGATGCTGCAAGGGCGTACTGGGCTCCAGTCGTAGTCATGGCAATAACTCCCTCACTCCTGTCCGCGACGGTGGTATCTCCGCCACCTCCCTGTTCCTGGATGGATGACTCTGCGACACAGAGAGAGAGAGAACATGCTGGCGTTACTGTATGAAGGAAGCCGTCGCTCCACCCCTCGGCGAGTCAACTAAATATCAATAACCGTCTTCTCGTCGAGACTCTCGTTCTCCCCCCCCCTAAGAAATATATCTCCCTCCGCTCCGGGGGAATCCACCAAAGTGGGTGGACGCTCCGAGAGCCCAGAAGTTCGCGAACAAAGCCACCCCACCGACTATTCGGCGACGCTTCAGGAAGCAACAATTGTGCCAGAGCTTATGAAAGTATCGTCCGCTCAAGCTTGTCCTTTCCAAGGGAGAGTAGAGACGATTCACTTTTCAATGGAACTCGCTGCATTCGATTTTAGGGAAGCCGAGTGTCCCAATGGGTGACCACTATTTTTTTTTTTTCTTTAGCATCAGCTACGGTGGTAAATTTGTCAAATCTTTCTACAAAAAACACACAGATTTCGGAATTTGCTTTTTAATCGATTTTCATCGACGACTCAAATTTTTGTTGTGACATTGACCAGCAGCAACTTGGAGCCCCAAATTCGCGAGTGTCTCGTTCGGGCGGTCATAAACCGGTACAAAACAGCCCCTCGCACTTACCTCGATCGAATCAGCATAAAGTGGCAATTAAAATGGTCAACAAGCATCGTCCCAGGACAGCGGAAGTCTTCGCGTCGCGCGAGCATCGCGGGGGTGAAACGCCGGGGAAAACGCGAGGGATTTTCATCGTTGTTCTCGTGTCATTTTCACCCCCGCCCCGCGCAAGAGAGCGTCGCCCTCCGCGACGGCGAGCCGGGAAATAATAGAGCCGCGAGTACAAAGCGCGTACGGGAATCGAGAGAAGGAAAAAAAAGAGAAAGGAGCGATTGCGCTCGAAAAGACGGCGGAGTCTAACCTACAAAAACCCTACGCGGGTCGACGCGGGGGGGGAAGGGATCGAACGTGGGGGAGAAGGGCGAGAGAGCGGCGATGCCGCGTCGCAGGTGCGCGTGGCGGCGCATTTAATAATCCGCCTGGCGAGATCAAAGGACGGCAACCCGTGGCTCCCGTTCGCAGAGCGTTTGCCGCTGAAAACGATACACGCGTCGCGCTCTCTTCATTATAATCCGCACGAGCTTTTTGGGGTGGCCCTCTCGCGATCATCCCTGTTTGTCGGCCACGCAGGAGAAACCCGCGTTTTGCGCCTCGCGAGGCTGCAGGTACCAAGTTCCCCCCCCCCTCCCAACCCCCGCGTTGCCGCCCGCCACCCACCGTTCGGGGATAATAAATGTAGCCAATCGAAAAGTATATCGGACAAAGAGCTTCCGATTTGTATGTTGGGAGTAAGTAGTTATTGAATGAATATTCCAATAAAACGTGTAAAGAATGAATTTTCTGTTTAGAATTATTAACAAATAAAAAATAATATTTTATTTGACCCTTTTTTGTTCAAGATTTTTTCGTAAACATTTTGTTTTTGGGAAATAAATGTAGCCAATCGAAAAGTATATCGGACAAAGAACTTCCGATTTGTATGTTGGGAATAAATAGTTATTAAATGAATATTCCAATAAAACGTGTAAAGAATGAATTTTCTGTTTAGAATTATTAACAAATAAAAAATAATATTATATTTGACCCTTTTTTGTTTAAGATTTTTTCGTAAACATTTTATTTTTGGGAAATAAATGTAGCCAATCGAAAAGTATATCGGACAAAGAACTTCCGATTTGTATGTTGGGAATAAATAATTATTGAATGAATATTCAAATAGAACGTGTCGTAAAGAATGAATTTTCTGTTTAGAATTATTAACAAATAAAAAATAATATTATATTTGACCCTTTTTTGTTCAAGATTTCTTCGCAAACACTTTATTTGTTTAGTCAATAGTCGTTAAAATAAAGATATATAAACATTTCTGTGTCTCGGATATGCGTTTTAATACCTGTACCTCTGAGCTACATCCGAGACCTAGAATTTTCGTCGTAATTCGATATCGCTTTCATGTACTTGAATTCGCGTGGGGTGTATCTATCGTCTTCCTCATCCCAATATGGCGGGTCGGACCCTCAGTCAGAACGAGAGCGAATCAGCGGTGGCCACCGTGTCGACCGGGAATCGCGGGGCAGGTAAAACCGAGCGAGCGACGAGAAGGGGCGCGCGAAAACTAGACAGGTCTGAGAGGCCTAAGGGGGACAATAAAATGAAACACACGCGTGAATGGACACTGCGCGGGGGATGAGAATGAGAGAGCTGCATGTTTGCAGCAGGTCCTGATCGCAGGAGCAATTAGAGGGCATTACTACTTAGTTGCTGTCCCTCTACCTGACACAAAGGATACTTCTAATAATAATAATAATAATACCAACACCAACCGAGGGCAACATTTCTATCCTTTCATCGGGCTCCGTCAGATTCTACATAAAAGAATTTAATTTCAATAAATTCGTAACTCGACTTTGCTCGAATAATTTTGTTTCGCTCAAAAGAACAAAGGACAGATTTTTAATTACAAAAAAATCAGCCATAATTAGTATAAATATTGATTCTATTTTTAATAATAATAATAATAATGATGATGATGATGATGATGATGATGATGATAATAATGATAATAATAATGTGAATAATCATCACACACAAAACAATTATTATTATTTCTAATTTTTAATATTCTAGGCACAGCCGAATTTCCCAAATTTTATCTGTGGAAGCTACCGATCGTTGTAGTCATCGAGGCTGATGCAGAAAATCGTAAGAAAGACTCTCAGATCTCCGGGGCGGGTGTTGCCCGGGCAACAACCGGCGCACCTGAGTCGAAGAACGTCTCTCAATAGACACGTTTTCCGGCTCTATCCGAGTGACAATTCCATCCGTAGGTTTGTCAAGAAATAATCCGGCGAGACAAATATCGACGGGTAATACAGTGAAAACACGTCTCCGGGACGTGGATACCCGCAAATCTGTAACAAGGTAATTGGGTAACCGGATACGACGGAGTGAACACTCGGATCTGAGAGTGGAGCGCGTTACACCGACTCTAGCCCTGTGGGCTATCGAGTGATGCTCGTGTTTCAACAACATCGTGCCGCCGCCACTGGGACAGACGGATCTCCAGTTTCTGTTGCTCGAAACTTTTGGCAACACACACTGAACGGGCCGTCGAGGGCTCGCGGTACAGTTGAAAGGAAATCGAACACCAGACGAGAATCCCGGCGATTCTGACACGAGAATTAAGCGAGGAAATCATTTTTCTTTTTTTATGTCATATAATTCATTTTTGAGAAAATTAATTATATGACCATAAATTAATTATATGAATATATTAATTTTTAATTATATGTTTTTCCTAGCATGACAAATTTCAGAAAGCAATTCAACAAGGATGTGAAGCCACAATAATTCTTACCCGACAAATAAGTGAAGAAACAATTTTTTTTAATATCTGTGTAACAAGGAATTTTTTTAGAAAAATGTAACTTTTTGTTTCGGTAACACAGAACACTTGGCACAACAAATTTTCGAGAGAAACTGAGCGAGGAGACGAAGCTACGAAAATTCTTACCCGAGAAATAAATGGAGAAATAATTATCTTTTAATCTCTGTGCAATTATGATTTTTTTTTAGAAAAACGTAATTTCTTTTTGGCTTGACAAACACAGGACACTCTTGGCACAACAAACGTTAGAAAGAAACTGAACAAGGTGGTCAGAGGCAAAGCTGCAAAGTCGAGAAGCATATCGTATAGGTGCGGTGTGCACCTGGCCCCTGTGTGTTATGCATGGCTGGTGCCTGGCACTGGTGTCCAGCCCCCTACCCCCCCGCGTTTTTATTCCCGTAAGCCCACAGCATGTCGCGTGGCACTGCCCCATCCCCTATTATTTGCCGTATGCCACTGTGTCCTATGTGGAAAGAACTCGCGCGCTTCTTCGGGTAAACATAAGGAAGCGAAAGTGCATCTACTTACGGTGGGAACGATTTGTCTTTCACTCTCCCACTAATTTTTTTCATTCATTTTATAACGATGCTTGTCTTAATATCAATTTAAAAAAAAACAAATTGTCGAAAATGTTTATCTTTATTATATAATATGTTGTTTGTCATTTAAAGAAATTAAGAAAGAAATTTAATGGGTTCAAATTGTATGCACGAAATTTGCTTCGCATCATTAATATGGATGCGGAACGAATTGCGAATGGTTTTCAGCGATACGACGCGCGGCCCGTGGAACGATATTTACGTCGTATAATTGCGCGATCTCTTGCAATTATATCGGGATATGCAGCATCGTTGTACAATGCACAGGACGGTGGGAATGGCTGACGGATGGATCTACTATACTGTTGTTGGTAAAGCTACGTGAGTTTTTTGTCCAGAACTAACTCCCGGTGCTCGGACAATGAATTTATCGCGCTTGTTGTAGGGCACTCGCTTCAATGCATCGCAATATCTTATTGTATGCACGAGGGGAGCCTCTTATTAAATTCAGAATTATTATGTAATGCTCTTTAAATCGTAATCTGCACTGAGCATTGATGAGGCCTTTCACGTGATTTTTTTTTTTTCATGCAAAGATCGTTTTATGCCTGGTATGATGTGCAATTTTAAATTGGGAATTATTGTATCGGAATATCCAAACTAAATTATAATTCTTGGGGATTGGAAGAAAATGAATAAAATGTTTGATATAAATTGTGAACATTTTACAGTGGTTTGAGCTCTGTTCCTGAATGGATAATAAGACCAGAGGGGGTCGACAGTTTTCCATCCTCTCCTGACATACAAATGCACAGAAGTAAATACATAAATTGAATGGATCTTGTATCTCAATTTCATGCTTCAGTTAATACATAGAGGCAATAGATAAGCCTGTTTTAATTGCATATTTCTGGGGCTTCAAGTGAAATAGAATCAGCCTCTCTGATGCAGAATGCTCTGTGAAAAAAGATGCCCACCAAGCTGATGAATTTGAGTGCACAAAGAATTTCTACAAAGGTCCCCCTCATCCCGGCTCTTGATGGATCAAATCTAGCAACATCTCCAGACCCTATTACTCAATTAATATCGCATCGCTCATGGCAAATTTGATGCTTTTAGAAATATTAGCCAAATGGTACAAAACTGAAACATAAAAAACAAGGATAAAAATTGTTAACATCAACCCAGCTCTTAACATAAAATCATATGAACTAGAAACTTCACATATGTATATGTTCCAACTGCAACAGATATCAACAAATCAACAAATGTTGTCCCATATTTTAAACCCAATTTACCAGCTATAAAATCTTCTGGAACCAAAAATATCATTAATCATCTCCGCTCCAAAACAAACTTACAACATTTCAAAGTCGCACAACCCAAAATTCCACATATTTCCCAGCCCAAATTCTGTACTCTATGCGACAACAACCCAAATTACTCGCCCCCCGTTGCGACAAGCAAAAATCACCCAACTTGCAATTCAGAACAAGACGGAACATTTCCCCAAGTACAACCGAACACTCCGAAAAGGTTCTCCCATCAAGTCGCAGCAGCTGCCAGTCCGCCGTCCCAAAAACCAGCCCCAGGTCGCCATACAGACACACACACAGCTGACGCATCAGCCCGGACCAGGATTCCGTTCCTCACCGAGCGTAATCTCGCGCATTCGGCAATCTCGGTGTCGCTCGCGTTAAAAAGCCAGATAGATCGCGCTCACCTGTCTTCATGAATGGCGAGTGCAACGAGGTGGCCAAGAGTCCTCGGACCGCGGATTCGGAGTCCAGCGCGACGGCGGCGGCTGCGGCTCCGACGTCGCTCGCCCCCGTCGGGGCCCGCTCGTTTTTCCGCGGCGACGGCCCTGAGAGACTCCTGTCACCCCGGGAAACGAGGCGGTGGAAAATCCTCGCGCGGACGACGTCGAGAAGAAGCCCCCGCGTCGCGGTGAGCGAGAGACACCACCGGGCAGCCCCGTATTATGGTTGACGACGGCCGGTCGCGGTGTCACACACAGTTGTCTGCTGCTGCGGTCTCCTTGGCTACGGCATCACTGACCGCGTCGCGACCCCGCCGAGCTCCGGATACGCGAGACGACCGCGAGATCACCGGCGAAACGTGGCTCGTCCGGCGATCGATCGATCCCCGGGCCGCTCGGCGCTCGCTCTGACGATTTATCCGCGACTCGGGCGATCAGCGATCGACCGGGAAGACGGATTTTATTGGGGGTCAAGTCCTATCACCAGGGAACTACTTTTCGTCGCGCGGACTGCGGTAACGTTGCGCCGCCGTCCACACACCGACCGCCTACGACACCTACAACCAGCAGACGGCACCCGCGATTCCGCATTACGACACTTTTGTCGTCTTTTTGCCGCCGGAATCGGGCTCGCTTGGGCCTCGGGGGCTGAGGTCTCAGGTTGCGGGACGATGTTGGGTCGAGGGATTTTTTGAGATCGTGGGTTTGGGGGGAAAATCGCGATTTTTGGACAGGCGGTTCGAATCTATGGGACATGGCGGAGGGTTGGAGACTCGGCGCGCGGGTTATATGAACTCGATGAGTAGATGAGGCGAAGCGTTTCGTGGCTAATGGGTTTTTTTGGGTTGGTTGACAAAATGTAAAACGAAATCTGAATGCTGTGATAACAAGACGTTACTGAAGGATGAGTAGAATAAGTAAAAAACTGAATTCATTAAATAAATAAAGGATATAAAAATATGTAAAAGATAAGTCCTAAGTTAACAGTGATGGAGCAGTGATTGTCGTCTTTTTTCTGCAGAAATCGGGCTCGCTTGGGCCTTGGGGGCTGAGGTCTCAGGTTGCGGGACGATGTTGGGTCGTGGGATTTTTTGAGAACGCGAGTTTAGGGGGGAAATTGCGATTTTTGGACAGGCGGTTCGAATCTATGGGACATGGCGGAGGGTTGGAGACTCGGCGCGCGGGTTATATGAACTCGATGAGTAGATGAGGCGAAGCGTTTCGTGGTTAATGGGTTTTTTTGGGTTGGTTGCCAAAATGTAAAGCTGAATCTGAATGCTGTGATAACCTGATGTTACTGAAGGATGAATAAAATAAATAAAAAAGTCAATTAATTAAATAAATAAGGGACATAAAAATATGTAAAAGAAAAGTCCTAAGCTGACAGTGATGGAATACGAAATATACATTTTTGTATTATATGTAGCTGTCAAACAGACACATATATTTTATTTATAAATAGAGATATCACGAAACGAGAAACGAATATGGCGAGTATCGTCAGGAATTTGTTGGTAATTGAGGAACCTTCTTAAAAGATACATTTTGAGCATATGACGATAATCAAATTCTGGCTATCTTCGTGAAAATTGCTGTCCGAACTCGAGCTGCGCTGGAAATCTCGCGATCGATCGACGATCGACGCGGCGAAGATTTCCGAGGAGAAAGTTTCACGCCGGGCTTTGCGAGACCGAAGGTCCGACGATTGCGCACTCACCATCTTCCGGGAAGAGAAGCTCCTCGAAATCGTTGCTCGTGTAGCTGTAGCCCCGTTTGCAGGCGGGAAATTGGGTTAACTGTCGCCTCGACATGAGAACAATGAGTCTTCTTAGGTCGGGCTTTTCTTTGTTTTCCGATTTCACCGACGCGTTCATTGTTATAACTCGCGGCGACACGCGGAGGAAGAGGAGGCAACGCGGTCTCCAGGCGAGAGAACAAACGAGCATCAGGAGAGATCGTCTCGGCGAGATTTTCATCGCTTTTCTTTTGTTTGGACAGCGTAGGTGGCGGATATCTCGGCGTTTGGGGTATTTTTCGCATTGACGTTGTCTCTATTTTCCGTTGACCCTCTCGACATTGTTCGTAATATTTATTAGCTCCAGTAGAGATTCCGTCTTTTTTTTTTTATCAAAGGTCGATATGAGCAAAAACAAATCAATAGCCTCCAATAACAGTTCAACCAAATCCATCCAAAAATCCAACCACCTCAAACCGGAAGTCCCTGTATCCCTCCTTCCAACTCTCAAAGCCGCGAATGCGCGAAGCGCGCGATCCGAAATACCCAGCGACTTTCCACTCGTATCCATCCTACGATATCGTATTGAGTTACATGGAAATATTAATACGTAAAATATATGTCACCAAAAAGTTGTATATGCAACATATATTTTGCATATAAAAATATATGCAACATATATGCGACATATAAAAATATATGCAACATATATGCGACATATAGATCTTTTCATCGACATATATTGCACATATAAATATTTCCATGTGGCTATACATACGACGTAATTATCGTTACTGCAATTACTGATAAGGCAGATGCATCGTGCACGCAGCTATCAATCGCTCGCTGTCAAAACGAAAACGTTCCAACCGTCACACAGCGCGCACTGCGACTGCGTAGGCGTGGAAAGAAAAATTCTCGTGACAATTGTCCGAACGCGGAAGCCACCGGAGAGCCGAGAGGCAACAGTCAACGCTCGCAGCTCGCGCGTTGTGAGGCGAACGTCGCGCGGGTGGCGGAAGGTGGCGTGTGTATCATTCGTGTGCGGGGCACAGCGCGAGGATAACACGCGAGAGTCCGAGCGTCGCATCCCCCTCGAGAGCTGTCAAAAATGATGACCGCTTCGGAGACGGAGAGCGAGGATGTGGAGAACAAGCCGGCGATCGGGGACACCGCGGTGCTCGAGGTCAGCTCAATGGCAACGAGCGGCGTCGTGAAACCCGAGATACGCGACGCCGACTTTCTCTCCAACTACAGCACGTCCGTCGAGGGTTCGGTCGTGAGTACACACGCACCGCGCACATAACCTTTTGACGTTCCCCGGGAGTACCGTTGCTTTCACGATCGTCGTTCGCTGTTCGTCGAATTGTTGTCCAGGTCGCCTCGCCGTCCATCGACAGCTTCTCGACTCTCCCCGAACAGGACACGTCGGACTTTCAAATGGACTCGCGTGACCTTCAAGTCAAAGTCGACAACCCCCAGAAGCATTTGGAAACCCTGGAGACTTATATCACTTTCAGGGTCACCACCAGGGTGAGAGATGAGCGATTTTTTGAAAATTCCGAAAAAAGATATAAAAACCGCGAATTTTTTTTAAGTCGCAAAATCGGTTGAAAATAAGTTAGAAAAAAAAAAATGGTGGCCATATAATTATTTTATTTGAGGTTCTTTGATTATTTATTTGTAGACTACTATGCCGGAATTTGAAGAAGGGGAATATGTGGTTCGTAGACGTTACAACGATTTCATATGGCTGCATCAGAAACTCGTGGAGATGTATCCGCATCTTATAATACCGGTGAGTTTGAATCAGTGATCAAATTGCAGCTTATAATAAATTGATATTTTATTAAAAATGAGATTTATTTCTTTGCAGCCAATGCCTGGAAAACACACTCTGCTGGCGCAGCTGGATCGCTATTCCAAAGAATTTATTCTCGCTCGCATGAAGCTTCTGCACATTTTCCTCAATCGTGTGATAAATCACCCGATCTTCAGCTGTGACCAGAGTCTAAGGATTTTCCTAACGGCAAAACCAGCGGTAGGTTTTTGTCTCGCAAAAAACGTGTAAACAGAAAATGTAAAATAATAAAATTGAAAATTTGTTTTTAGGAATTTTCGATCGTCCGTAAAAATCGAGGAAACGTTTTGGTGAAAATGACGGATTCTCTGCAAAATATGGCGAGCGTTTACACGATGAAGCAGCGTAATTTGGAGTTCGAGCAAGTGCGCGACTATTGCACCGCTTTGAGCGAGAAACTCGGCACGATTGACAAGATAAACTGTCGAATACAGAAGGAGAGACAAGGTTTTTACGAATATCAGCAACCACACAGTTATTTCTGTAATAACCAACGAATTATTATCATTCCAAGCTTTTTGCGTTGTCTTTCCGCAGATTATCTGGTTGAGTTGCGTCAGATGCATCCGATATTCGCTCAGTGGGCCGGCTCGGAGCCGCAATTGGAGCCAATTCTTCTGGCAATAGCAAAAGCCATTGAATCCAACGCGGTCGCTCATCAGAAGCTCTTGGACAATGTGCCGAACGAGGAACGCGAATACATCGCTTACATAGAATCTGTGAAGGACGCTCTGTCTCGTAGAGACACCATGCAGATCGAGTACGAGCTGACGATCGAAGAACTCACTAAGCGGAGGCTCGAAAAGGATCAGGTGACGATTGATATTTTTTTGGTGTATAATATAATTAAAAAAAAACTTTTCGACTCCTGATGTTAGAAATCAAATTCTTGACTTGTGAGCTTTTTAAAAAACTAGGGTGATAGACGCGCGTGCCTAACAAGCTTTTTGCCACAATCGACCTCAGAATTTGTTTTTTTTTTTTTTCTTCAAAATATCGACTTGTAAAATATACTATTGTTCTCAAGTCGTATATTCTACCCCCGAAAACACTGGTTAACACTACTTTTTACTCGATTTTGAAAAAAAATCATTTTTTGGAGAGGTTTTTTTTGTCAGAAATCATAGATCCGTCTCCGGGCCGAAAAACGCAAAAATCGAGCACGGATTTTTTTTTTTTTTTTTTTCAAAATTTCACCTATAATAGGATAATCAATTTTGCGCTGCTGCGCTCTTATAAACCTTTAAACGGTTACGGGCATTATGTCAAATTTGACATAACACTGATTTTGTTTACAAGGGACTTTTCTGGCAACCAATCACAGCTCGAACAGTTTGCTAACAACGTTTTTCGTTGCTCATTTAATTTTTTACGGGAGGAGTTAAAATAAATTAAAATTTCTTTCTTAAAAAAATAGGTAATGGGATCAACGAACGGATCCTCGTCAACCCGAGCGCAAAGCTGGGGCGGCGCGCTCTGGAAAGGCGAGTCTCGAGACGAGAAGCTCGAGCGTCTTGGCCAGACGATTCCGCGTCTGGCGAAGCGCAGCGAGGTCTTGCAGGATCTCGTGGAGTGCGCGAACGAGAGTCTGCGTAGCGACATCGATCGCTGGACGACGGAGAAGCAGAGCGATCTGAAGGGGATGCTGACGAACATGGCCGATCGGCAGATCGAACATTATCAGCAGTGCATGGGAGGCTGGGAGGAGATTCTCGCGGGTCTGAAGTTCGACGCTCTCGGAGCGGACGTGAACGGCGGCGCCTCGACGAAAATACCGGCGTGAAGATCGGTTCCCTCCTTCTCTTAAGCCTCTCGAGGCTATTTTACTATTCTTTCTCGCAATTTCTTCGTTATTACGTTTATATATGTAGATATTCACACACGATTGTACAGCTCGATGATAATCGCGCGTCACGCGTAACGCTAATCGAATCTCAGAGGCTCGGCAGGAGGCATGTGTGAATCTTAGGATAATTTTTTCCTTTCTCTCAATGCATCACGATCACAGTTGTTACCGTCCTTTTATATTTATTCCATCACTAATTTGACGGAATATTCTAAAAGAAAATAAAAGATAAAGAAAGATATCGAATTATTTATGGAATAAATAAACGAGTAGAATGTCTGCGAGATATTAATTTGTCACCGGGACTGTTGAACCGAGCGAGCTTGTAAAGTTGTCGCGTATTTTTGTCACGCGGTTTTCCCCCCGAAGACCCGCGCGACGATCGATGATTCATTTTTGGGACCAAAATCCTCGTTGAACGTGTGAAACACATATTCGTTCTTTCCCGGGAAAAAAAAGAAGAAAGATGCAAAAATCTCGCGCGTAACTCGCGCTCACGAACGAGTAATAAATCGTCGGACAATCAATTTAGTTTTAGCTGATGAGTTTAGCGTGTTTATCCGGATAAGTTTATCGCTGTTGATAACGCAACCGATGTGATATGTGTATTGTGAAAAAAAAAAAAAAAACGTCGTCGGCGGCATCGTTGATCAATTAAATTATTATCGTTAGAATTAGTTGGCCCCGCAGTTTGCACATTCTGCAATGCAATAATTGTCCATCTTCTCGCAGGGTGAGACGGGAAATACGGCGGTGTCGAGTCTCGATCGTCGAAACATCGTCTGTTTCTCACCGCGATCGTCGTTGAGTCTGGGACACGATGCAAAAAATTAAGAATGAAAAGAATTTTTCTTCTCGGTTTCTGCATCGCGTCGCAAACTCAACGCGAGGATCCGGATCGTCAAGCGAGTTTCGCCGCTCGCTTATCAAATGAATCTTGAAATAAATCAATTTCTCACTTATGACAATGAATAATTTATTTGCGTGTTTCTTTTTTCTCCTTCGTTCTCTCGTCAACATCGTGTCGTTGTCAATCGATTACTTCGGCTCTGTTCGAAATCACTCGATTCAGTCTTCGTCGGGCAGTGGGGTCATGTAAAACGATACCAGATTGTCCAGATCGTACATCCGCGTTATCGGATGGCCTGTGAAAAAAAAAAGTGTAAGAGCGCGTTTTATCAATGAAACGAAGGAGGGCAGCGGATATCGTGAATTCGTATCGTGATAGAGACCTGTGAGTCCCATTCGGTTTTGGAGAAAACGCACGGATCGCGCGTATGGCTGTTGGCTCTTCCATCGCAGCTGCGGCGCGATAAGTCGCGTGGGATTCCAAAGCGGCCCGTCGGCATTTTCAGCGCCGGTGAAATGCGAATTCAGCGAGTGGGATTTAATCTCCTGGAGGGGAAGCACGTTGGTTATCCGATACTGATTCGTCTCGATGTTCCACGTGTATTTGCAGCCGACCTCGTAATGTTTTCTCTCTTGCGAGCTGATTGGAAGTCGGGGGGGATTATTTTAATTTTTTAATTTCAAACGCGCGACTTAATTCGCGTCGAGGGTGAGAGAGAGAAAATTTACCAGTTCGCTCTGGCGCAGTCTTCGCTCGCCTGAATTTTCATTATAAGAAGACAAATGACGTCGCCGCTGATGGCGCAGACGTCGATTATCTCGATGTCGTAGTCGCTGCAGTGCCAGTATTTTTTCTTGAAACGCTTGCAGATCCAGTCGGCGATGTGGTGAGAAAACGTTTCGATGTCGAAGCTCAGCTGAGCTATTGAGACGGACGGTAAGAGCTGTCGAAAGAAACTCG
Source organism: Pimpla rufipes (assembly GCA_963932165.1). NCBI lineage: Eukaryota > Metazoa > Arthropoda > Insecta > Hymenoptera > Ichneumonidae > Pimpla > Pimpla rufipes. The sequence goes on from OZ010630.1 coordinate 23,588,073, forward strand.
GGGTTTACTTCGGTCTCGAGGGCGACGATCGAACGTTTTCGCACCGAAATTTACCATTTTCTCGGCCTTGCTGTTGCTGATCATCTGCATCTGCACGTAACCCGAGCCGTGAACGTGCATCGGTAAAACGCACTGGTAGCTCACGTAGCCGCCGGTTTCGTCGTCTGTAATTCCAAACCGTATTTTTTTTTTCAAATTAAATTCTCATTCAATTAATTTTCGCGCCATAACTATAAAGTTAAAAAAAAGTTAAATAAAAAAAATAAATAAAAAGTTAAGAAAAAAATATTGTTTTTATTTTCAGGCCAAACCTTCGACGTCCGTGATAACCGATATCATCTCGTCGTCCAGTTCTATGTAACTTCGCTTGAAATGCGCCGTGCATTTTATCGTGGGATACTGAAGCGACACGCGTGGCACGAGCGGCGAGGCCGCTGGGTCGTGAGTCTTGCCGTATCGATCCCTTTGTACGTTACCGTTGGACAGCTGATTCTGATTTAGTGGCCTCAGCACCGACTTTTCAGCTGAAAATACACCAATCTTTACAATAATCCCCAATAACTCAAACCAAACAATTAAACAATCCAGCCTAATCAGCTACAACAATCAGAAACTCAATCTTCTCCATCTCCAATTCACGCCCAAAACTTCCCCCCTCCCCAATTCCCACCAAATCCCCCTGAAAAACAAATCAATAAATCTCTTGCCTGTGTCCGAGTATTGATATTCGTTGTACGTGAGCTCCTGCCCGGCGTAACTCTCCTCGGTCTCGCTCTGCTCGGAGTCGAACCGATGAAGAGTCCACCGGGCGCTCGAGAGAGCCGGAGAAACCGCCCTGGACGGCAACCGATGCCCCGAGCAGTGACGATGATGCTCAAACTGATCCCTGATGTGTTTAAAAGGAACGATGTTCTCGGTGTCCTCGGCCTCGTCCCTGAATTCGTACTTCTTGTCGGCCAATCGTCGTTTCCTGAAGGAACTCAGCTTCTCGCAGGTCTCCTGCGCGTCGTCGGTGAACTCGTAGGCCTTCTCGGCCTCGAGATTGAGCTTGTGGGTCGCGCGAGTCCTGGGCTGGCTGGCGGTGGTCGCGCCGGCGGTGCAGAGACTCGAGGGCGGCGGCGGCGGCGGCGGCAGGGGCGGCGAGTGAAGACTCGTGCGTTTTCGGGGACTCGGATGCCGAAACTGATTGATTATCGGGGGCGACATCAGCCTCGGCGAGCAGCAGGACGACGGCGAGGGGCTGATCGAGAGAGTGTGGAGCGGCGAGTTGATGGACGTGACGCTCGCGTTGACGATCGGCTCGTGGGACGTCCCGGGTTGAGGCGAGAGGGGCCTCTTGTTTCTCGCGGCACCGCCGCTTTGACTAGATTCGGAATTGCGGGTGCTCAGAATATCGCTGGGCGGCGTGAGCATCGGCGACGGCCAGATCGGCTGTTTGAGATCGTAAGACGGAAGCCTCTGGGGCGTCGAGCGCGGCGAGCACGCCGGATGCTTCACCAGAGTTATGAGATCGCTGCCTATGTTTAATTCCTGCGAGGTGTCCTCGCAGAAGTCCTGGAGAATTTTGTCGCGAACGGATATGGCACGTTGACTCTCGGGATTTCGGCGGGGCGCGGAGGTCGCCGCCGAGCACGTCGACGTCGTCGCGGTCGACGTGGACGACGTGGCCGCGGGCGAATTAACGGAAATCTCGGAGTCTATCGAGTCGGGACAGGAGTCGAGGGTGGAAGAATCGCTGCGCGCTATTTCCGGGGAAGTTTTCGCGAGGTGGCTGACCTCGCGGGCGGAATCGCACTCGGAAGCTCGGCTCGTGTCCTCGTGCGAATTCTCGTGGGGACTCGAGGTCGCCGAGTCCGGCAACGGGGACTGGGTGAACACGCACTCCGGGGCGTCGAGCTTCACGTAACACTCTGTCCTCGTGTCGTCGATGTCCTCGACGTCGCTCACGTCCAACGGCACCATGTTACCTATCACGTCGTCCGCGTCCTTGTCCGACGGCGAATTTTTGCACTTTGGCACGCGGAGATCCACGCGGAGCACGTGTAGGAAATTTCCCGTGTTCACGACCACGTGATTCCAGTAATTGAGACAGACCGCGGCGCGGAATCGCGGGAAGGGCGAGATCACCTCGTAGGTCGTGTGCACCGTGAGACCGTGGATGAGGCAGTTGCATTGCACGAAACCGTCCCAGTTGTCGGCCAGCTCTGAGCGAGGAGAAACGAGAATCAGTGTGTTTTTTTTTTGCATTTTTTCTATTTAATTTTTTCGCATTTTTTCTATTTAATTTTTTTGCATTTTTTCTATTTAATTTTTTTGCATTTTTTCTATTTAATTTTTTGCATTTTTTCTATTTAATTTTTTTGCATTTTTTCTATTTAATTTTTGGATTTTGATTGCAGGTTTTACCTTCTTCTTCGTAAGACGCCGCTACCTTCATACAATCTCGGCAATTGTCGAGCGAGGGTACTGTGGTTATTGTTAAGTATGCTCTATCAGTCGTTTGTACCCAAACCCACGCCGCGCTGGAATTGAATGGTACATTTTCGGTGGGAGGAAAAATGTGTTGGCGATTTACTGATTATGGCGTTGACGATTTTTTTTTTTTTTAGTAAATTGTTATTTATTCGTTACTCACTTGAGGCCGTGTATGACGAGCTTGTGTCTGTCCGTGGGCCACTGGGCTATAACTATCTCCAACTCTCGGCATATCGTGTAATTACCGAAGAGCTCGACTTCGGCAACCTTTCGCGCTATTTTCTTCGGCGCGAAGGCCCACCAGTGTAACAGGTACTTGTAGTGGGAGCCATTCGCTCTGAGGTCCATACTGTACGTGTACGTCAGAAGAAACTGCCCGCACTGCGTCAGGCCCATGACTATGTGACTTTTTTTTTTAGTCGGGAAAAAATTGAATTATCAGATAACTAAGATCGAAAATTATACAAATTCGTATTTATTGAAGTCGTTAGTGCCACTTTTTTCTAATTAACTCCGGTTTTTTGCCGATAGCAGATTCAATGCTCATTTTTGTGAGAACTAAAGGAACTTTTGTTAAAAACTATTGGAGCATCACAGAACAGATAATCACTCCAACAGAATTATCAGAAAGAATAGATCTTTTATTGTGTCTAAGAAACTCAACCAATTGATCAGCTCTAAGGAATTCCACTGCTCTGTAATTTAAAACATTGTTTTGGAGCATCACACAATCTACAGCTATGCTACAACAATAAAATGGGATCTACATTTTCACTGCCAAGCTAATGAATCTTAGCTCCAGATTCTCGCAGCTCTCAAACAGCTCTAGATTCTGTGGTAAAACTGTGCAGTTCCATAAATATCTACTGCTCAGCAGAAGAACCACGTTGTAAAATTCCCAGCATCAAAAAATCAATACCAACTCTAATAGATTAGAAGCTGCTCCATTTTTTTCTCTTCTCATAAATGCTACAGAAATCCCACAAAAAATCTCAATTCCACTCAATTGCTTCAAGCACCATTTTCAAACTCTGCTCCAAAACAAAGTTTCAAAGCCTCCCAAATATTTCACTCCTCATCAACCCCTAAATATTCTGCAAATTCCAAAAATCCACAAAAAGTCACATAATTAATTTGAAGTCCATTCTTACCCAGCTTCCAAAGCGGACAGTGGAATGACCTGGAGGAGTGGCAAGTGACCCCATGGCGGGATCGTGTTAAAAAGTCTGTCCTCAGGCGCATAACTGTGTGTCGATAAACATCCCCTGATCTGTAATAAAAAAACAAGCTCATTGGGTCTGCAAAAATCCAAACAAACTCCCAAAAAAAAAAAAAAAAAAAAAAACAATGCCAGCCAAAGTATAACAACAATAAAACGCAAACAATTCACGATCTCGCAACAGCCGAAATCGACCTGTCGAGCGCCTCCGATTCGGCCTTAAAAAACTCCTCAGCTTCGATCGCGAAATTCTCGAGTCTCGTGTCGCGCGTCGCGCGTCTGAATAATTAACAATAAAAGTTTGACAGGTGTCGAGAGCGTCGAGCGCGCTGTCACCAAACGGTGCTCAGATCCGCGCTTTGTTGTTTGAAGGTTAAGCGACTTGCCTCGCGGGTGAACAGCTTGCGCAGAAAGTTCTTGTCGCTTCGACGATTGAAGGATCTCGGCTTCTGGCCGACGACGACGTGATTTGACTGACGCTCGGCGGATATATCGGACAAATCGTCGTCGGGATACTCGGAGGTAGCGTCGGAAGACATCGTGTCCGCCATTTTTAAATAACCTTCGAAAATGCCAAATAGTACGCGAAAGTCTCGGGGAGCGCGACGCCGAGATCGCCCGTCGAGACGGGCAACGCGGCCGAAAATTATTACCACCCGAGATATCCTCCACGCGCCGGAGGTTCGATCTTCGCGCAACCAAAACGCACTCTGTCTACCCCCGCGGGGCGTCGATTGGCTCGTTCGAATCGCCCTCGGTTTCCCGCGCTGAACCGTCCGGTCCGGGAGTCGCGTTGTTTCTACTTGTTTTTCATTTCCAGGACGCGTCGGTGGCGACTAATTTCACCGTAATTAATCGTATTCGCACGGTGGACGCGCTGCAGTCACGAAAGTCGCTGAATTGCAGGCACAGAAAACTGGAAATGGTTGCTAGGACTGTAGTCAAAATCACGACACTACGCTACAGTCACCACCGTCACCACGACAATAACAAGAGTGGGAACGACGACTGTAGTCAATCACTGCGACTACAGTCACTACTACCGAGTTTCCACGGGGACAGCGAAAGGAATCGCGACTGTAACGTCGCTCGCGCTGATTGGCCACAGCTGACCGACGCTCGAGGGTCGACCAATCAGTGAGACTGTTTTCAAGGTCACGCCACGCTACCGAAGGGTACAAATCGCAGCCAAGTATGGAACAATCTGAGGAGCGAATTTCGTGAAGCATCAAAACAGTATCTTATCTACGTTCGACTGTCGCGTCCACAAATGAAAAACGCCGAAATCTGACAATCCATTGACACTACGCGTACGACGATTGTTGACGCAAGTTTGCGATGTTCCTTTCGATATGCAAAATACACCCGAAACTATGAAAACCCAAGAACAAATATTCGGTGGAAAATTTGTCAATCACCGTTTGCGGGTCAGATGATTTCGCGTGCGTGAATATTTTTAATTCAAGAGTGTTGTTAACGTGTCATTCGAGTTTGGGCGTTAAAAAAGATTCGTCCCACATTCGTCGAGATCGATCGCTCGACCATGGACATCACGCTCGACGATAGGTTAAGCGCTCTTCAGCAAATCAGCCAGCGCAAACTCGTCGATATTCTCGACTCGATAACCGGAAAGAAGGATCTGCTCATTGAACAAAAGCTCATGAAAATTTTGGACTCTTTTGTGGGCGTAACTGTTTTGAAGTAAGCAACAAAAAATTCACCTGTTGAAAAGGTCTGATTAAAACTCTGGAAAAAAAGTGAAATTTATGGAATTTTTATATTGGAACTTTTCTACAGTAACATTTTTATGATCTTTTGGATGTCAAAATTATTACAGATTTTTTTGTTTTTTTTTATAGACGACATGGAGTTGACAAGATTTTCAAGTTCGAACAAGGCCTGAAGCCCACAAATACTCAGAGGATATTCATGGTATCCAGCGATCTGATATCCTGTAAAAGAGTCTTGGATCAGATACAGTCGGAGTTGTCACAAGCACATGGCCTGGGTTTTCATATATTGGTTGCTCCATATGTTCCTGCAGTTATACGATCTCTGGTGGAGGAAGAAGGTTTGAAGGTTTTTTTTGTTCTGCATCCAGTTCCAGAAAAAAATTTAGAAAAAGATGTCTGCAAGGATTCCAACTATAAAAAAAATAATTACAACAGAAAAAAGATTATTCAACAAATGATAAAAATTCTAGAATCTATTGCTGCAATTACTGCAAGAAAATTCTGAACTTCTAAGTCGTTTATTCAGGCCTAGCAGAATTGGTGACTCTGCACTCATTGGCCTGGGAATTGGTGCAGCTGGACGGCAACGTTTTGTCCCTGGAATATCCGATATTCGCGGATTTGTATTATCACAAGGACACCGGACTTTTGCCGACTTTGGCTCGATGTCTGTGGTCGATGCAGCTGGTCCTGGGCTCGCCGAGGCTCACGCTGACTTTCGGCAGGCACAGCGAGTGCGTCTTGAAGATGGTCGAGTCGATGAAGGACAGCTCGACGACCACGCGAATGGACAACGAGATCGGAGCTCTCGTCGTTATGGACCGAAATTACGATCTCGTTTCGACTCTGCTCACGCCGGTCTCTTACGTCGGCCTCGTGAGCGAAGTTTTGCCGATTAGCGTGGGAACTGCGACTCTGGAGAGCGCGAAGATCAAGCTGGATCCGAAGAAAGATCGCGTTTACGGAGACGTCCGGGATATACATTTTAGCGACGTTTTTCCCAAACTTCGCGCCATGGCGAGATCTCTGAAATGTATGTTAACGTATTTGTTAAGGGGGTCCTGTCGTATTGAGTTCGTTTCGCACAAATTCGAGAAAAATGGGAGACAATTGCAAACACTTCTCGATGGTATAAAAATCTGAAAAAATGCATGCACATTAAAAGTACTGAATAGATTAATTTGGCATAATAATAATTCTAAAATATTATTAACATATTGACGAAAAAAAGAATTGGTTAACAAATATCTCGGTGACCCAATTTTTTTTAATGAAAATGATTCGTTCGTTTTCCTGAATACGTATGATTTTTTTCTGAAACATTAACGAATCATTTTTATTTAAAAAAATTGGTTCACCGGGATATTTGTTAAACCATTTTTTCACCAATTTGTTAATAACATTTTACAATTATTATTATGCCAGATTAATATTTTCAGTACCTTTAACGTGCATGCATTTTTTCAGATTTTTACACCATCGAGAGGTGTTTGCAATTCTCTCTCAATATTCCCGAATTTATGCGAAATGAAGACTATACGACAGGACTTCCTTAAGGAGATTGGAGCGCTTCGCACTAGTCGAACAATTTACAGACACGATCTGTAATCTGCATCTGTCGCAAAAACAACTGTTTTCGAATTGAAAATATTCGAAGCGTTCGAGTCTCCTGAACCGCACGAAAAATCTGTAACCACCTGTCCGGATTCTGTGAAACGCGTTTTCTCTTCGAAGCGTTAATAATCTGACGGGATAAAAATGGCTGATGTCAGCCGAACAGGAAGCCACGCAGACGATGGAGCTCGCGGACATGAAGCACTACGTGGCCACGAGGCTCCACAAAACGGCCGAGGTGAAAGGTCACCTCGCGTCGCACATTTCCGCCTGCGAGGCGATCGTCACCGCTCTGGGCTCGGATTTCGAGGCTCTGCAAATTACGGAAAAGTCTATACTCGATTGCGCGAGAAGAAAGGAATGTTTGGACTACATAGAGCGAAACATCGGTGCGTTGATTCGCCGAACCTTCGGAATTCGCGTCGCTCGATAATCGAGGACGAATTTTTTCGATTTCAGACGATCATCCGCTGCGAAGTCTTCGCCTGCTTTGCATGCTGTCGTTAACGAGCGACGGCGTCACGGCCAGCGAGCTGCAGTCCATTCAGAAGTCGCATCTTCACGCGCACGGCTATCGGCACATAACTCTTTTTCACAAACTCGAGACAGCCGGCCTGTTGCGTCGTCGAAAGGAAAATATTTTGCGCAGCAAGTTGCCGAATTGGAGCAGCGAGTGGACGAGCAACGCGCATCGGCTCAAACTTCTGCCTGGGCAGGCGAAAAAAACCGACCCTAAGGGAACGGCGTGTCCGAGTTATGTTTTCAGCGCGGCCTACATTCCATTCGTCGTAAGTCTTTTCTGAAATCATTTTTGTTCTTCAGATTTTTCATACGTCTTCAAAAACTTAGTCGCTTTAAATAATTAATTTTTCTTTTTTTTTTCAATATACGTTTGAATAAGTTTTTATTAGTAAATTCCAATTAATTGAATTTTAGGCTCAACTCCTACAAATCGTGCTGAGCCAAACGACGGATCCAAAGAGTTTCGACGACTTGACGACCCTGCCAGGATGTTCGATAAGCGGTTCGCGCGGTGTCGTCCAGCCAAAAACGATCGTGATGTGCGTAGTCGGGGGAATCACGTTCGGCGAAATTTCTGCCTGTCGTCTCGTCGAGAGAACAACGGGGATTCGCTTGGTGTTGGTGTCCGACACGATTTTCACGGGCAACAAGCTCATCGAGAGTATTCAGGACTCGTAATCTCCCAATTAAACAGCACGACGATCACCGAATCTCGAGCCTTTTTTTACGCGCGAAAATCGCGTCGTTCTTTCGTACGAAAAAAAAAAACACCCGACACAACAATTGTACAGTTACGATTAATATTATTAATAAAAGTCCAAAATACAGTAATAGAATATATTCGAATCTTCCGCTCAAAGTCGCATTCAAGCCTTCGATATTCTCATCAATCTGTCGTTTCTCCGTTATTATCTACAACGCTTCAACGAAACGTTATATTCCATAAACTACTCGACAGACTGTATTTCGCACGCGACTTTTTCCCCTCTCAGTGGTTGCGGTTCTCGTCGCGGTTGCGATCCCGATCGCGTCCCCCGCGCCTTCCCCACTCCTGGCCCTGCCGATTGTAGTTCTGCCGATCGCGGAAGTTGCCCTGATTTCCGCCTCGGAAGAAGTTGCCCTGCTTCATCTCGAATATTCGCTCGTTCGAGTCGACGAAGTTGTTGACTTTGTCGGTGAGCTGAAGAGCCAAAGACTGCAGCCTGCTCGGATCGCTGCGATGCATGACGACCGTTTCGGTCGGGTCGTCCAGCGAGGCCGCGAGTTCCTCGTTGATGATCATCTTGCTGATTATCGAATGAACGATCGGTCGCTTCAGCTCAAACATTTCCGCGACGGTTTGCATGGACAGCGAGTCGTAGACCTTGGAATAAGTGAACAGATACGTCCTCAAAGCCTCCTCCTTGATGAGTCGCGTCAGCATCGCCCGAACTTTATCGGCCTGATAGAAAAGATCCCAAACTTTCGCGTTCATCTTCTCGTTTACGATAAAATTGTTGCAAGCCGACCAATTCCCGTTGCGCATCGCCTTGGAAGCGGCGACCACGTGTTCTCTCATCGACTCCGGCGGTCCGACGAGCGACTGACGCTCGCTCGATCGCAGCTGCTGATAGAACGTCTTGGAAATCATTCGCCTTCGGGCGTCGAACTCGTGAGCCGCCATGTACGGAATTTCAATCAGCATCGCGGATACGAGATAAACGCACTCGAGAAGCTCGAGATTGATGTGCATGTGGAATGGCATCTGTCGCTGTTTCTCGATCTTCTCCTGCTCCTTGCTCCTCTCGTGCTGACGCTGAGGAAGCAAACCCTGAGCCAGAAGCTCCTTCACTTTGCCCGTCATCATGAGATCCACGAGGCAATTGTGCGAGTCCTTGATGTTCGCGTGACGAAAGGCGCAGAGGCCGAGATTGGCCATCGTGCGATTGTAGAGAATCTGGGTCGAGGGATCGGAGTGCTGAATCGTCTCCTGGAGATGCGACATGAGAACGAGATCGCGAGCCTGGAACCAATTGTCGTGAAGCGCGTGATGATAGATGTGCGAGAGTATCGCGCGCGTACGAAGCCGATCGGTGTTGTCGTGAGCGTAGATGTATTTGCAGAGTTTGTCCATGACCTGGACGGAAGTCACGACGTCCTTGCCGATCTCGCCGTCCTTCTGCTTGAGAACGTTCGGGTCGAATTTGTAGTAGAGATGCTCGATCTTGCGGAGATAAACGCGGCAGAGTTCGGGCACGGTTCCGTGTCTCTCCAGATACTCCTGAACCTTGTCGATCACTCCGGCCACCGGTTTCTCGTCCTTGAGACGCTCGACGTACTCGTTGCTGTGGGGATCGCATTCCTTCAGCAGCTTCGTGAATTCCTCGTCGAGACGCTCGACGAGCGTCAAGACGCATCCGTGAAGCTTGTACGGAGGCGTCTCGAATTCCTCGGAATCCTCGCCGACCGTCTCCGCGATCTCCATCTCCGGAGTCGCGAGAATCGTGTCCAACATCTCGGAGATACGCTCGAGAAGCTTCGCCCAGTACTCGGGTTTCATGGCGTCCGAGACTTTGGGATTGTAGTCGAATATCGAGGAGACGATGGAGAATTTGATTTTCACGATCACCGCGGCGCCGAGATTGTGCGCCTCGGCGATCAGCTGAAGCTCGTGAAGAAGCTCGATCTGCTCGCGTCTGTCGGTGCGTTTTTTGCCGCGCGCGGCGATCACCTCGTTCAGCTTCTTCAGCACCGCCGGGACGTTTATCTCCGCGTCTTTGGCGAACATCTTCGGCTTCTCCGAGGGCATCGCGACGCCGCCTCGGACGGTCTCCCACTCGCCCTCGCCGTCGTCCTCGTCGCGCTTCTTCTGACGATCCTTGTCGATACGCTTCACGCGCTGCTCCTTCTTCGTCGGTTTCTCCACGTCGTCGTCTTTCTCGGTGGTTGCTTTTTTCTTGAATCGATCCCGAAGATTCGTGTACTGATCGTCGTCGCTGGACTCGCTGTCGCTGTCGGAGTCGCTGCCCCAGTCGGTGTCGCTGTCGCTTCCTCCGTCGCCGTCCGTTGTTTTCTTCAGCTTCGCCGCGTCCGGCGCCGTTGGCTCGGCGGTCGATTTCTTGAACATCGCCGTGGGATCCTCCTCGTCGTCGGATTTCTCCGCCTCCTCGGGCTTCTCCGCTTCCTCCTCGTCGTCGTCTTGGTCCGGATTCTCGCGGAACTTCGCGATCTCCTCCTCGAAGTCCTTGATGTATTTTCGAAGCTTCTGGCGCAGAGACGCGAGCGACTTGGAGTTGTTCTTCGACATGTTTTTACGGCCCTCGCGGTCCTCCCACACCTCGTTTATGAAGTCCTCCATTTCGACCAGACATCTCAGATAGAAACGCGGCGTCTGGCCGCCTTCCTCCTTCATGATGACTGTCAACGCTTTCTGATAGGCTCGAGTGAGATCCTCGAAACTAGTCAACATGCTGCTCATGTCTTTGATCTTCTTGTAGTTGCGAATCAGTTTGATCAGGTTCATGATCTCCCCGTAGCGCTTTTCCTTGGTGGAACGCACCACGCGTTTCGTTTCCTCCTCTTCATCGCTGAACTGTAAAAACGAAAATACTGTTTTAAGGTGACGCCACAATATTTAGGCGATAAAAAAAGATAAAAAGTCCTTTATCGCTCGTGACGAGGTTCAGAATCGTATCTCCTACCGTGTAGACCGCCGCCGGTGCCCTCTGAACCTGCTCCTCCTCCGACGAGCTGTCCGACTCAGAGTCCGAACCAGTTGCAAAGAATCGACTCATGTTGGAGTTTCTGGAACGAAAACAAAAATTGACGCCCGCGTTCCCGTAACCTAACCCCAAACACATGTTACGCGTCCCGACGTCTTTCCCACGAGTTTCACGCTACACATCGTGCGTGCCGAAGTCAATTAATAACAATAAGACTATTTCGCGCAGTAATTGTACTTACCGAAGCGATTGATCCGGGTTATTTCAGCGACAAACGCTCGAGCACTTCAGACGTTCGCTCTAACCAAAAAGCGGAAGGCAGCGCGAAGCTGTCTCACCACCGGCGTGGCGGAACGTATCGAGTTTCGATTATCGATATATTGTTCGCTGTGTCTAGCGTCACGGTAAACGTGACTTTGCGTCACTTTTAAAGTCACACTAGGCTAATCACACGCGCTGGCGCGCGTGCCTGAAAAACTTTCTAAAATCGACCTCAGAAATTTGTTCTTTTCAAAATATCGACTTGTAACCTATACCATTGTTCTCAAGTCGCATATGCTACCCCTAAAAACACTGGTTATTAACCTTTTTTAATCGATTTTGAAAAAAATATTTTTTTGGCGACATTTTTTTTTTTTTCTGTCAGAAATCGTAGAGCCGGCCCCGGGCCGAAAATGGCCAAAATCGACACCAATTTTTTTTCTTTTGAAAATATCGACTTGTAACCTATACCATTGTTCTCAAGTCGCATATGCTACCCCTAAAAACACTGGTTATTAACCTTTTTTAATCGATTTTGAAAAAAATATTTTTTTGGCGACAAAATTTTTTTTTTTTCTGTCAGAAATCGTAGAACCGGCCCCGGGCCGAAAATCGCCAAAATCGACCCCAATTTTTTTTCTTTTGAAAATATCGACTTGTAACCTATACCATTGTTCTCAAGTCACATATACTACCCCTAAAAACACTGGTTATTAACCTTTTTTAATCGATTTTGAAAAAAATATTTTTTTTGGCAACAAATTTTTTTTTTTTCTGTCAGAAATCGTAGAACCGGCCCCGGGCCGAAAATCGCCAAAATCGACCCCAATTTTTTTTCTTTTGAAAATATCGACTTGTAACCTATACCATTGTTCTCAAGTCGCATATGCTACCCCTAAAAACACTGGTTATTAACCTTTTTTAATCGATTTTGAAAAAAATATTTTTTTTGGCAACAAATTTTTTTTTTTTCTGTCAGAAATCGTAGAACCGGCCCCGGGCCGAAAATCGCCAAAATCGACCCCAATTTTTTTTCTTTTGAAAATATCGACTTGTAACCTATACCATTGTTCTCAAGTCGCATATGCTACCCCTAAAAACACTGGTTATTAACCTTTTTTAATCGATTTTGAAAAAAATATTTTTTTGGCGACAAAATTTTTTTTTTCTGTCAGAAATCGTAGAACCGGCCCCGGGCCGAAAATCGCCAAAATCGACCCCAATTTTTTTTCTTTTGAAAATATCGACTTGTACCCTATACGATTGTTCTCAAGTCGCATATGCTACCCCTAAAAACACTGGTTATTAATCTTTTTTAATCGATTTTGAAAAAAAAAATTTTTTGGCGACGAAATTTTTTTTTTTTCTGTCAGAAATCGTAGAACCGGCCCCGGGCCGAAAATCGCCAAAATCGACCCCAATTTTTTTTCTTTTGAAAATATCGACTTGTAACCTATACCATTGTTCTCAAGTCGCATATGCTACCCCTAAAAACACTGGTTATTAACCTTTTTTAATCGATTTTGAAAAAAATATCTTTTTGGCGACGAACAAAATATTTTTTTCTGTCAGAAATCGCAGATCCGGCTCCGGGCCGAAAATCGCCAAAATCGACCCCAATTTTTCATCAGTGAGCGTGATTCTTGCAAATAATTATTAGTCACGCCAATTTAGCGTGACTTTTGCAAGTAACTATAAGTCACGACAATTTTGTGTGACTTTAATTAAAAAAATATAAGTCACACGGACTTTGTGTAACTTTAATAGTGACACAAAATTCACGTTTCCGTGACGCCAGACACGGCGTATATCGTTCGACCGCCGCAACTTCGCGTTGTTGTCACTGCCTGTACCAACCTAACCTCAAAACGAGTCAAAATATCGTAACGCAAACGCGCATTGAGACGTCAACACGACAAACACAATCTATCAACAAACGAACCAGTTAAAAACTCCGCATTTATCTCCCGAAGTCGTCGAAAAATGGAGGTCCAACGACACTCGGTCCACACGCTGGTCTTCCGTTCCCTGAAGCGAACGCACGACATGTTCATCACCGACCAAGGTAACCTCCCCTCGACCGAGGATTCCCTGGAAAAAATCAAGAAAGCAGTCAAAGCCAAAGACTTCTACGGTCCGGTTCTCGATCTCGTCAAGCACAACAACAACGTGCGAATGCGCGACGAGAACGAGAATTCCGATCCGCCGCCACCGGGCGACGAAGCCTTTGGAGCAAGCAACGGCAGCTCCGTCGTGCCCTACAATCACACAAACGCAAGCAGCGCTACATCCACCTCAGCCGTAACACCAGCCGCGACCACCACCAATTCCATGGTGATGGCGCACAAAAAGTCGCATTCCATAGCCAAACCCAAGTGGCACGCACCCTGGAAGCTCTACCGAGTGATCAGCGGTCACTTGGGCTGGGTGCGATGCTGCGCTGTCGAACCAGGAAACGAGTGGTTCGCCACCGGTTCCGCGGACAGAGTCATAAAAATTTGGGATTTGGCGAGCGGAAAGCTCAAAGTCTCCCTCACAGGTCACATTTCCACAGTTCGGGGTTTGGCCTTCTCGCACAGACATCCGTATCTCTTCTCCTGCGGCGAGGATCGTCAGGTGAAATGTTGGGATTTGGAGTACAACAAAGTGATAAGACACTATCATGGTCACCTTTCGGCCGTTTATTCCATGGCGCTGCATCCGAATCTCGATATCCTGGTAACCGCGGGACGAGACTCGACCGCGAGGGTCTGGGACATGAGGACCAAGGCGAACGTTCACACGCTGGTGGGACACACGAATACGGTGGCGAGCGTGATTTGCCAGAACGCGGAGCCGCAGATCGTCACCGGAAGTCACGACTGCACGATTCGTCTGTGGGACTTGATGGCCGGAAAATCGCGGGCCACTTTGACGAATCACAAGAAGAGCGTGCGGGCCGTCGTTTTTCATCCTACGATCTACAGCTTCGCTTCGGCCTCGCCGGACAACATAAAACAGTGGAAATGCCCGGAGGGTAAATTCGTTCAGAATCTGTCGGGACACAATTCCATCGTGAATTGTTTGGGCGTGAATTCCGATGGGGTTTTGGTCTCCGGGGCGGACAACGGGACGATGAATCTCTACGACTGGCGAACGGGATACAATTTCCAGCGTCTTCAGGCGCCCGTGCAGCCCGGCTCGATGGACAGCGAGGCCGGGGTCTTCAGCATCACTTACGACATGTCCGGAACGCGTTTCATCACCACCGAGGCTGACAAGACGATTAAGATGTACAAGGAGGACGAGAGCGCGACCGAGGAGAGTCATCCGGTTAATTGGAAGCCGGATATTATCAAGAGGAGGAAATATTAGATTGATAACGATTAGGATCGCGCGATTCACGAGGCCGGAAATTCATTCTTCAATGCGAACGACTCTGCATGTAAATCTGTGGAGGATTTCAATAAATGCGAATTTTTGTAATAAAAATACTAGGCATTTGTTTATTTATAAATTAGTATCCGCGTATTTGAACCGGGATTATCGATCAATATATTTTCCCCCTTAGCCCCAAAACCAAATGAAAAAAAAAAAAAAAAAAAATGAAATAAATGAATCAATCGCAAATTTGCTTATGTATCATTGAATTTTATTACCTGGTGGTAAATACAACTTTCGGCATACTTTCGTAATCGGAATATCCGAAACCGGTGGAATTCCGCCGGGAACCTCGTCCATTCTATCCAGGGAATAATTGTCCCTGATGGTCCGGATATCGTCGATATCCGGAGTCATGAGCATATTTATCGCTGGATAGATGATGAAGACGAAAACGGCAACGGCGGTGAGCGCCCATATCGGAATCGCCACTGCCCAGTATTTCAGAGGCCAGTAAGTGAGGCCCAATTTTTCGTGCAAAAATTGTTCGGGCACCGCGGCCCATATCAAGTACAAAAAAAAGAGCATGTTTGATCCTATGTACAAAGCGTAGCCATAGACAGACCTTGGCCTGTATGGAGCTGGTGTATGTTCTGACATTCTCTCTCTTTTTAGCAGCCAAAAAAAAAATCTATTTGACAAATTAGTCAAACAGATAAATAGAATTTGAATTTGTGGTTAAATAGATGAATCTATAAATCAGCGAATGTTCCAGCAGCGCTTTTAAGAATAGTCGTACGCTGGAGCCGGTGGTCCAAATTTGTCCATCGTTTCAGTGACGAGTATGAGACTTTCAAAGAAGGAAGTGAGACCGACTCTGACTTTGCGAGCCTCTTCACCTGAGAATTGCCTGAAAACAAAAATTAACAATAATTAGTGGGTGATTTTTTTTTTTTTTTCTTAATAATGATAAATTATTACGCTTTGAGACGATTGCCTTCCAGAGATAGAATTTTCGTGACGCCGCTTCTTTTGGGCTCGCTGTCAACTCTCAGCACCTGATACGCGACCTCGGCTTCTCTCGCCGTTGGAAAAGGTACCGAGACGTTCCTGTGATTATCGTTAAGGTTGTGTGTGCACATAATTGAATTAACATGAAACGTTCGCTCGAATTATCATCGTCGTACAAAGGATACACATCCAACTCGCTCATTGCTGTAATCGATCGTCATAAATGTTGTTGGACGGTGAATTATTTAATACAACGTGATTTACCACTCGCACTGATAACAACAAATACTTTTTTTCGCCGCAGATCTTACGGCGCGTTTTCAACGGAAATGCAAGGTAGGAGCTGTTTCCATGTAGCGACTGTGACGTCAGCCACGGCAGCCAATCAGAGAGCAGCACTTGATTTGATCCATACGTGATGCTTCGATGTGATTGGTCGACACGTTTGATCGCAATTGACAGTAGAAAACTGCCGTGTGAATCAGCCTTTAGCGCAGAACGCAGTTGTGTACAGTACATAACCTCTCAAAGTCAACAAAATTACAATTGTTGACATATATTACGACACAAAAGGTAAGATTTTCCGACTGTTATCTCAACGAAAGGTGAATTAATATTTTTCTGTAAAATTGTATCGCACTTTGAACTGTTCAATGGAAATACGATTAAAAAAACGCGCCAAGTCGATCATCTCAGTGTAAACAAATGCTTCAAGATTTGTTGTTGTCCTCAGGTTAAATAGATACAATAGATTGTGTGAAAAATATGCCTTTCAAGATGAACACACGAAAATTGGCGTCCGGCACCCTCAAAGATGCAGACCCCAAGGAAAATGATATCAGACTGTCGATAAAAGTTGCCGATAGGCCAACGTTTATTTTGAAAACCAGGGAAGGCGAAAATCGTGCTGTCTCACCGAATCAGCGCAATGGAACTAAGTATTGCTATTTTTTTTCTCTAATTCTTTTGGAAGCTTATTGTTTAAAATGTTAAAAATTATCAGGAAACTTTTCACATCCTTAGGAAAGAATCGGAGAGTCAATCAAATGTCACTACGAAGACTTTGGAACGTATGTAATTTGGGTTTGTTGTTAATTTTCAGTTAGAAAAAAATAATTAATCTGAATTCAATGAATTGCAGCACGTAAATTGGTTCCAACTTGCGTAAACATGTCGAATTGTATGAAATTCATGGATGAAAACATGCAACTTTGCGAAAATCCGCTGGACTGTCTGTACGATCAGCAAGATTTTCTGGTAGTTGGGTGTTTGGGTGCTCAGGGGGTGGGAAAATCCACGATTATGTCTCTTCTAACTTCGAATTACGCGTTAGTATTTTTTTTCTCCTAAACTGTCTTAGAAATTCCTTTGTTTTTTTTTTATTTTCGTGACTTCGAAAAAAATGTCTTCAGGGCCAACATTTTCGCGGCTCAGGGTCTGTCGCATCACGAAAGCGGCGCGAATTGCACCAGCGGAATCGACTTTTACGTGACGAAGAATCGCGTGATATATCTGGACACGCAGCCGATTCTGTCGGCTTCTATGATCGATCATTCGGCTACTCTCGATATGAAAAAAAATCCGAGCGATTTTGTCAATTATTCCAACGACACAAATTTGGAGTTACGATCTTTGCAGTTCGCCGCATTTTTGTTCTCGGTTTGCCATGTGATTATATTCGTTCAAGATTGGTTCGTTGATCCAAATTTAGTCAGGTAATTAGAAAAATAAAAAATACAATATTAATTTCTTGCGCAATTGAGACTGAAAAATTGATAACAAAACTGTGATTACAAAATTTACGGAAATGCAGGTTTCTTCAAACTGCCGAAATGTTGAAGCCTTCGTCGACTACAAATATGGACCAAGGCTACGTCGAATATTATCCGCATATTCTGTTTCTGCATAACAAAGCGGAGTTGCACGACTTTTTGCCGAGTACACTGGAAATGATGAGAGTAAATAAAAACGGCAATTTTCAATTTTTTGAAACCGCTTCACGTATTAATGCCACGAATATTTCCAGGATTTTTACAGCAAAGCATTTGCCACCTCGAGATTACAGACTCAAAGCGGTTTGCACATGAACACGAGCTCCATCGATCTGGAGTTCAATTTATTTTTAATTCCAGCGATAAAGTCTGACGGTAAATGAATTTTACCTCAACTCGAAATCACCATGAAATCTTCATTTTTTATTCGCGATCTTAAACCTTCCAGACGAGCCAGCCAAGTGGGTGGACGAAAAATTGGAAATGGACGAAAAGTCTCGTAACGAACTGATCGAAGAATTGCGAACGAAGATTCACGGAGTTTCCCGGAATCCGATGACTCCGTCGGGTCTGACGGAAAAAAATTGGTGAGCTCCAAGACAGACGAAATTCTAGAAGCCATTTTTTGGTGGATAAAAAAAATCACGAGTCTCAAATACATTCGATCATTTTGTTTCGTTTATTCTTAACTCTCGTTAATGTTTTATTATTTGACAAATAATAATTTTCACCAGGTACCACTACGTCTCCAAAGTGATGGAGGGCATAAAGAAAAGTTGCCTTTCCTCGGAATACGGGAGGCTCTTGCCATGAAACGGCATCGGCACCGTGAATGATGCGACCGGACACGACGCCGCTTGAAGCGTCGAATGACTCAGGTGACGCCTAAGCCGATCACATTCAGATATCGCGTAGCTCGTCGCGTTTCTTCTTCAAAAATTGGCAATACATCGCAAAGCGCCAATCGCAACTACGTCCTCGGGTTCGCGTGGCAACGAGCGTTAAACGTAAAATCCGGAAAATTCACTTGCCGCACTCTTTGCACATGTTTAACGTCGCCCACGCGAAATCGAGAAGCGTAAATTAACGTCGCCCTCAATCGTTTCTTATACATATTCACATGCGAAAACTCGTCTCTACAATATTACAACTCTGGCAAATCTTTTCATCTCTTCCTCGCAGAAAAAACAAAATTATTGATCCAAACCATTACTGGTATTTTGTCGACCACAATCATTTTTTTCAGCAAACCCATTTTTTCCCTGCCTTCCGCAATTTCGGGAAATTTCCCAGTAGGATTTCCCATTTTTTCCTCTGATTCCAAAAGCTCCTGACTCAAATATTTTGCGACTCAGAAGTGAAATGAAAAGATTTGCCAACAGACAAAAGACTCATTTTCCATCCCTTCAGCCACAAAAAGTGGCTTCAGAGTCAAGAAATACCTCTCAGAAAAATCCACTCATCCTCATATCCCCAAATATCTCTCGTTCATACTAAGAATAATCTTCCTGCTCGCTGTCTGCCTGTTGCATCGACGTCATCTGCGCCACAGCCTGAAGTTGCTGCCACTGTTGCTGCTCGGCAGCCGCCTGTTCCTCCCTGGCCTTGGCGAAGAGTTCCTGCTGTTGTCTCAGCAATTCCTCCTCGGGTATCCCCAAATTCTCCAGTCTCGTGCTCTGCCTTCTCCTCTTAGCGGCGACAGCCTTGCAGTCCCTCAGAACAGCCTCGGCTTCGGCGCTGTAGTCACCGAAGCCCAATTTCTCCAGCGCCTGAAGAATGTGCTCGGCGTTGATGGTTTTCTTCTGCTGCTGATTGCAGATCTCGTTGGCCTCGGACGACAGAAGGTGAATGAATTCCGTGCAGCAGTTGAGAATGAGCTCGCGGGACTCGTTGGCCACGCGCACGTGCGGCAAAATTTCTTTGATCATTTTGTTGATCGACGCCCGCGGCAACGTCAGCTCGTCGTCCTCGGTCGGGGACATCGCCGCCGAGGCCATTTTCTCCCCTCTTCTCTGTAAATACAATGTAAAAACAAACAAAGGAAAAAAAAACAAAATGCGTTTTCGTTTTGTCGATTAAACGTCGTGAGACACGAGAGACGATTTCAAGCTGTTTTATTTTGTTGTCAACCCACGTTTTCTTTTTTTTTTTGGTTCTCTCACAGGTTTACCAAAAATCCTGTTTTTGGCTTTGTTTTGGAATTTCTGACGCGTAAATTGGATATAATGTTTGCGGTTGATGTATTTTGACGATATCGGAGATTTTTGAGGTTAGGCGCGACAATCGGTGGTCGAAACCTAGCGGGACTTTTTTCTACTGACGCTCGAATGGCAGTTCGAAACAGCTGTTCGAGCTTGTTGTGCTTTTTCTGGGCGACGTTTATTCGCCCGCGAGGTTTTCGATGAGTCGTTCGAGCGGTCGGCGCACCGCGTGTTGAAGATATATGTGCGCTACATTCGTAATCATTCGTAATGGGGCGTTTCTTGGCCGCCATTTTGTCGCGCCGGTTCGCGAGAGCCAATGGGAGACGTCGGTTTAAAAAATACCGCGCTTTCCGGTTTTTTTCGAAGTTTTGCCTATTGAAAAGTTTGTAGATATAAGAGTAACTGGAAAAAGGTAATGTGTAGGATTTTGAAAACACCGTATAATAATGTAAAAATCATTTTAATAGTCATTGTGAATATCGTATTGTACAAATATGTCTCGCAAAAAGCGAGCAATCATTCTACCAGATATCCAGTCAGCAGGTATCCCCCCAAATCGTTCGTCAATATATCGGGATGAGTTCTGTTGGGCAGCACTTGGTAAGATCGCAAAAAGTTCGTCAGTAGCTTCAGATTCACGACGTCCCGACGTTGTTTCAACGCCACGTAAGTGTCCTGCAGGGGTTCCCGATAGCAGTGGTAGATAACAAACGGCCTGGAAGCTCCCAAGAACGGAAGGAGAGCCTGAACGATGCTCAGAGGATGCTCCTTAGCTATCACAACCAGACCTTCCAATTTCTTCTCCTTGCAATGATCCACAGCTTTCCTAGTCTCCAGCAGCCACTTTGGCCTCTTGGCCTCTATCGTCTCAGGTTCCTCGTCGCTTCGCTTCCTCTTCAATGTATTAATACTTTCTGCTTCGACCTCTTGTTTTTCCACCTCCAATTTCTTAGTCTCCTCCTTCTCCTCCTTCTTCTCCTTCTCCTCCTTCTCCTCCTTCTCTCCCTCCATCTTCTCAATCTTTGGTGCCTCCAATTTTTCCTCAGCCTCCGTCTTCGCCTCTTGCTTCACATTTCCATTTGTCCTACTGTTGGAAATATTCTGCGAGCTCTTCCAAGCAATTTCCTCCAGAATAGCAGCTTCGCCTTGATGATGAAGCCTCAGGAAACTGTACAAATTCACCGCTAGCAGACGACTCAGTTGTTCCGCAGGATAATTCATGGCCTGCACGAGGGTGGTTTGAGGCTGATTTCCAGGGTGCAAATGAATAATAACCCCATCTGTATCTGCGCCTATCCTGTTTAACATAGCCGCAGCAGGAAGACCCATCGAGCCGCTGTCGTACAGCATGTAAGTTCCGTCGGCTCTGACGTCGCAGTAGGACAAAATTTGCGCCAAGCTGTCCATGCGCAGACAGCTGATTCGCGCGTAGTCTTGTTTGAAGTAAATTTCTTGCAGCAGATCGACGGAAGGTTTTCGTACAGTCAGATATCTGTAGTACTTACGTTCCTTCTTCTTGATGTACTTTTCCTGCGAATATTCGGTTTTCGCGGCGAACGATTTGCTGTTCTCGATTAGTTGACCGACGATCTCGTTGCTGGATTTGCCGGATTCGCGGAGACCCTCGATTTCCTCTTTTGAAAGTTTTTGCGAGGTTCCGTCGTCCGTTATCAACCGATTGTCTCTTCCGGACGACAAATCCTTGCGGAGCTCCTCGGCGGTCTCGGCCTTCGCGGCGACCTCGAGGGCGAAGGTCTTTCGGTTTTTCGACTGGACCATCTGAAAGGTCGTCCAGAACGGCCTGTCTATGAGTCCCTTCATCTCCACCTGCTCCTTGCCCAACGTGAACGAACCGTTTTCCGAAACTTTGCAGAGCTTTCGGAAATTTTGCTTCTGCACTATCACGTAATTGCCGACTTTAACGAGAGCCTCGTCGGTTTCGTTCATCGTGACGGGTTTTTCGTGGACGCGATATTGTTGACAGAAGCGGAGGCTGTGTACGGTTTTTGCGGATTTTTGGAGGTTAGGCGAGCGGCACGTGGATCCGAGGAGCGTGGGTTCGGGATTGGCTGGCGCGAGAGCCAATCGGGATTGAGCGCGGGAACGGCGCGAAATTTGAAATAATGCGAGCGGGCTACGAGGTTCTATCGAGGCGAATAAATGTTTTGGTTGAATATGCGACGCAATTTGCGAAGAAGATCGAACGTGAAGCGATCTCGTATATCCGCAGGAATTAAGAGGAGGAACAGCGAGACAGTTGATTTCCAGCAAATTTATTGTAGATAAATAATATACGAATCATCATCGTTCATGGTTTTTTTTCTTCATATTTTATTTATTGACGTTGCGGATGTTACGCTAGTATATGTTTTTTTTTAACTCAAAATAACTCAGGCGCAAAATTTGGATAGCAGCGAGTGGGCTACGTGACTCTATCGACTCTATCGAGGCGAATAAATATTTTTTGTGAATATATGATGCAATTTGTGAAGAAGATCGAACATGAAGCGATCTCGAATATCCGCAGGATTTAAGAGGAAGAACAGCGAGACAGTTGATTTCCAGCAAATTTATTGTAGATAAATAATATACGAATCATCATCGTACATGGTTTTTTTTCTTCATATTTTATTTATTGACGTTGCGTATGTTAAGCTAGTATATATTTTTTTTTGTTGGCGATGATAACGCGATTGTAGGTGAAGCGAAGGGTGTTGAATCATCGGACGATCCCATGGCCATCGATAATCGGATGGAATGAATGTGATGAAAAATCGGTCAGTGTCATCTGGGCGTCGTGTCTTCAGGCCTCGACCTCGTCGTGAGCTACCCTCTTCTCATCGCCTTTCAGGGACCAGTCGGGTTTCTTCTGCAAATTCGAGACGTGTGAGATTAATTTTACATTCGATATTTTTTTTCTTCCAAGGGGTAAACCAACAATCACGGGGACAACTTCAGCTAACTATTCTATTGGTGAACACATGGATAAATAGATACATAAATAAATAAGTATATAAATAAAATAAATACGGAACAGTAGAAGTATTAGTAAAGCTCGTAAAATCTAAAACTACTAAAGCTGAATTGAAATTGAAAAGTCTCGATTAGTGGAAAGAAGTTGTTCTTACCTCCTCGTACCAGTTTGGCGCAGCATTGTTTAGTTTAAAAGATTTATTAAAAGTCTTTTGTTTGTCATTTGTTGAAAAATTGATGGACGAGAAAAAAATTAAATAAAAGAAAAAAGATTCGGAAAGCCGAAGGAATATATGAAGAAAAAATACACTTCGTTAGACTATAAAATGTTTAACGGACGAAACGTAAAAGTTTTGTTACACAGGCGAATAGTATTTACAGTAGAGACAACGTAGTTCACAGCATTAAACAAGCTAACGCAATTTACAACGCGAACGCGCTGAAACCAAAATTTTTGTCCTGTGGAGATTAAAGAAAATATAAAAAAATGTCATTTTCGAGTCGTCGGGGTTCGCCGGTTTGCCGAATTCTCCTCGTACCCTGCAATTTGTGTCCTCGGAGGAAGAGGAACATAAAAAAACACGTTCGGGCGTTCAGAGAGCGCGGATGAAAATTTAGACACATAGTTTATAATTTAATATTTATATAATTATTATTATATAGGTCGTTGGCTATTTCGTCGTTGGGGGAATTTTATTTCTTCGTCTGCCACTCAGCTTTCTCGGACTTCTTCGGCTGTGCGATAGAATTGCCTCATGTATTTAATTGTAATATTTTTTTGTTGTTGAGAATAAATTTGTTATTTCTTACCTCCTTGTCTTCCTCTTCGAGGGTGAATTCCTTCTTCTTCACCTGCTTCAGTTGGTTACGGAAGTTGAATTCCGCCGCCTTCTTCTGCAGCTTGGCGAATTTGCTCTCGTATTTCGAGACCTTCTTCAGGGTTGGCTTCATGCTGCGAAATTTTGCGTATAAAATGTTACTCAAATTTTCAGATGTTGGACATTTCAAAAGAAGATACGAGAGGAATACTTACAATTTACCTCGGAGGTCGTTGACTTGTCCGTTGAGGTCGGAAATCTGCGCGAAGACAAAAGAGAATATTAAACCACGTTGAGATTGAACGAGAAGTATTTTGAAAATTATATCAGGCGGTGTAATAATTAGTGTATATCATCCACGAGTAAGCGTGAAAACATAGATAGTGATTTGAAAGGCTCCACTGATTTCGGGACAGACATTTTTTTATAAAAAAAAAACAATCATCTATTTTCACCAAAATCAGTGGAGCCTCTTAAGGTTCCGTGACATAATTGAAACATGAGATTTTGTGCAAAAATTGGTCTTTGCCAGAAAGAATTAAAACCAGGGAAAAAAAATGAAAAATGTATTATGTCACTTCACCTCAAGAACAATTAAATAAAGACAAAACGTTAAGATTGTTTATCCAGCGAAGAGAGTTAACTGCCACACGATCCGATGCTGAAAGAACAAGCTGCGTATTATCAATTAATTGATGACCCAATCTCGAGGGTAGCCCAACATCATTTTTTTAAATTACCGTTTTCACTAATTACTATTGATATTGGGAGCCTCTCGAGACATACATAATCAATTATCAAAATTGCACATAGAAAGTAGTAGAGTGGAGTACAGAGAGTTTTAATAATAAAAAATATCGCTTTTCTCGTTGGCTCTGGTGTAAAAGAGAAATAAAAATGAAAAAAGAAAAGAGAAAGAAGTGAGATGCAAAGCTCGTGATTATGGCAGATGGTTTTAGTTGGCAGGCTGACGCCGAAGAAGAGACTCGATATTTAACTCGAGTCTCGATATTAAGAAGAGACTCGATATTAAATTCACAACCCTGGCCGCTTTTTTTTAATAAACAAATTTGGCCCTGCATCGTGAACAATGTACCTCGTAGTCCTTCTTCTTAACGATATATTCGATGTCGAATTTCTGATCTTCCAGACCAATGATCCTGGTGTGGTACTCGCGCAGCACACGCTTGAGAGTCTCTGCGTGTTTATCGAGAAACATTTGTGTCTTAATGACGATTTGTGTATTTTTCATTCGAAAGCCAAGTTTTTTTTGTTGTCATACGAAAATACAACGTGTAATGGAACGTGGCACGAGAGAACGTGAACTTGTGTCTTGTTTTGCAGGGAGAGAAGAGTTACCTTCATTGGCGTCATCGACGAGTCTGGGCTTTCCGCAACGCTGTTCGATGATGCGTCTTCTCTCAGCGGCTTTTCGTTCCTGCTCCTTCTTCAGCTCCTCGGCGGCTTTTTTACGCAGCAGCAACTGAAGAAATGCGAGCGAATTGTGAGCAGAGATTCATATTTTTTGGGTGGATTTTTTGTGGACGTGACCAATAAAAAACGACAGCATATTTAATTTTTATATTTAATTACCTTAGTTGAAATCTTTAAAATGTTTGAAATTTTGAAAGTTGACATTTTTTAATTGAAGTCTTTAGATTTGAAATAATTTTTTTTTAGTTACATTACGAATCTTCTTTTACTTAGATTTTGGCTTGATTTAAATTTACTACTAATAAATAAAAATAATCAAGTTTCAAGTTTAAATTGATTTAAAAAACTGAACTGATTGGAATCCGTTCACAAAAAAATGTCGAATATTTTTCCTTGCCACTTACTCGGAGTTTCTTCTTTCTCTCAGGGGTCATGAAACCCTTCTTAGCCTTCTTGGCCTTGGAGGCTTCCTCAAGGCGGGCACGGACTTCGGCCCTCTTCCTGTCGGTCTCGGCCTGCTTCCTCTTCTTTTCCTACATTTTTTTTTCATCGTACGCAAAACTTAAAATTACTCTGAAATACGATTAAATCGCTGCTCCCGGAATTGCAGTGGATTCACGGTAAGAAAGACTCATAACTGTCTCTATACTAAATAATCCAAAAATCGCATGCAATCCAGTAAGATCTCTGTTAAATAAAGACTTTTCTTTGTACTCTGTACAAAATCTTACGTACATCCTCGATGCGTTTTCGCTGTAAAGGAGAGAAAAATTGCACCATTAATCGAGACGTCCATGGTCCGTGTTATCGATATCATGTATTTTCAGTGCTTCATCGATAACGACAAATGCACGTTGCAAAATATATTTGCAACTATTTTCCTGCCGCATGCGAAGCCGCGTAATACAAGCAGCTTGCTTCTTTAGTCTCAAGCAAAGCGGTGCAAAAATTCCAGTGTGATCTTGTCACATTTTGGTCTACAATACCTAAGTAAAAATTTTATTTTTTCAACCTTATCCCATGATTTACTCATTATCGATAATTTATGAAATTATAAAAAATTATTGTTTCCTTTAAAAAACCAAAAATTCCGTGTGAAATATTAAAATGTTGAGTAACACGATAATAATAGTAGCAATAAACCATGGAATAAATAAACAATTACGCATTTCACAGCAAAATTTAAGGTAACAGGTGCCCATGTCTGGTTGTGGCTCCGGATGCGAGGCGTGAACGCCTTTTTAAATGATATACGCGCGGTATAGTTGGCAGCATTTCAAGCTAAGCACGGATTTAACACCGTCAAAGCTTCCCGAAAACAAAACGGGTCTTGATACCATAATAGCCGTCCCACCGGGCTACGTCAGCCCGAAGGAATTTCGTAACGGAGACTTTCGAGCTTACAATATGTTTGTGAAGTGGAGGATGAAAAATATAAAAAAAAAAATCGAAGCGGGTGGAAGGTGAGCCGGGGGACCCCAAGACGGGCATCGGAAGCCCCCGATCGCAGCTAAAGATACAGCCGGCTGTGTTTCAATCGCGCGTGGGCGAAATTCTAAATCCGTCGTGGCTCGACTACGGCGGGCGTGTTTCCGATTTCGTGAAAAATCGACTCGCGACAATTGGATCGTCGGGCGAAGCAATAGAAGCGCATGCATCGATACCTCGGTTTTTTTTGTTTAACAACAACAATACTGGATTTTTCGTTCCAGAATTCCAGGTGGTCCAGGAATGGTTTTTTCCCCAGGAAGATGAATTGCGTCATGGTGTCGGGTTTCCAGGGCAGGCGGAAATAGAATGAGAAAAGAAAGAAACGTATAATTAGAACATTTTCTGGGGTCATTTTTATAGTGGGTAAAACATGGTTTTTGGGGGTGAAAGAATATTTATGGATCATTTTGTGAACAAAATTTGTCAAACTTGATGGAGAATAATTATTTAATCATGAATATTATTATTGTTAGTTAAAAATTTAGTTTTTAAAAATGGATTAATATTTTTGGCTCAGTACTTTGTGAACAAAATGTTTAAAAAATTGTACGTTTCTTGTCACCTACCTAACATCATCGTCGACGGCCATTTTGATGTTGGGTTGTTGAGATCGGCTGCTGGAAGAAAATTATTCCGTAATTTATTAACGAGAGTCAACCGGATCGTTTTAAGAATCCAGAAATTGAAAAACCATTGAAAAAACAGCGGGTAGGAATTATAATTTATCACTCGATTAAAATGCACAAATCACGTATAGATTTTCTAGTAACAAGGATAACGATCGTGGGTTAAAAAGATATTTTTCAATTTATTTGATTTAACACAACTTAAATTGTAAAAACACACTTTTCGTTTGATTTTTTCGTTTCAGTGAATATTTAACGTGCACAATTTTTTTGATTTTTCGGTTTCGGACAGACGAGACGCCCGACGATCACTTACTTCTGAAATCTTAGGAAGGAATACGAGGCTGCCGCTGGTTGAACGGTTCCTCGGTGGCTGACTACCGCGTCGGGAAAACTTGTACCTCGACCTCCTCCTCGCGACGATCACGAGCTGCACACAAGCGACGCCGCAGGACGACTTGATTGGCTGGAACGGTTTAAGGCAAGCAGCGCGGCACCCGCACTAAAATTAGTATGAAACTGAAAACCGAGCCGACCCTCCCCGACACCGTCTTTCTCTTGTGGCTCAGCCGCCCCCGCTTTCCCTCCTCCTCTTTCATCTCCTATTGAATCCCAATAACGAGAGCTGGAAACTAGATTTTCATTTTTCCAGAATTCAAATTGATTTTCTAGAATTTAAATTAATTTCCTAGAATTGAAATTAATTTCTAAGAATTTACATTAATTTCTAAGAATTTACATTAATTTCTAAGAATTTACATTAATTTCTAAGAATTTACATTAATTTCCTAGAATTGAAATTAATTTCCTAGAATTGAAATTAATTTCTAAGAATTTACATTAATTTCCTAGAATTGAAATTAATTTCTAAGAATTTACATTAATTTCAAAGAATTGAAATTAGTTTCCTAAAATTGAAATTAGTTTCTTAGAATTAAAATTAATTTCCTAAAATTGAAATTGGTTTCCTAGAAATGAAATTCATTTCCTAGAGTTGCAATTAGTTTCCTAGAATTTTCCTAGAATTTTCTAGAATTTGAAGTAATTTTTTAGAATTTAGAAGAAGTTTAGAAGAATTTTTAGAAGTAAATTTCGAAAATAAAAATTAGTTTTCGAAAATTCAAATCAGTTTTCTAAAATCGAAATTAATTTTCTAAAATTGAAATTATTTTTCTAAAACCGAAATCAGTTTTCTAAAATTGAAATTATTTTTCTAAAACCGAAATCAGTTTTCTAAAATTTCGATTAGTTTTCTGTAATTTAAATGATTTATCCATGTTCCCATTATTCGAATAACATTGACATTTGTTTTCCATTTTCCCGTCGTTCGTGTGAAATGATTAGGAAATATGTAAATTGAATCTCTTCAAAATTTCCCTAAAATTTCATTATTTTACTTTGACACTTGTTTATTTTTAAGAGTCGCCTGTAAATGCTCGATTGACTCTGCTATAATTGGGGTTGGATATCGATGAACACGATTGTTACAATATTTCGAAACCTATTGGATTTCTTATTGGGCAGAGGCCGGGTTTATTAAAATATCCCCGTGGATTTACGTTGGATACACGATGAAGCTAAAAATAAAACGAAGTATAAAGTGGTGCTGTGTCTCGCTGCTTTTTCCTTCTCCCCGCTAAAACAGCAACGCCACAAAGTGTGACTTGGAGTCGACGCAGTCGACGATGTTTTCGATACACTTGCCGCGCGTTCCCGATATGAATATGCATTTATTTAGAATTCACATAAAATGTTTTACGAAAGACGAATAGTTGCGTTTTTATTTTTATCTTAGGAATTTTTCAGCTGAAGAAATCTCAGACGTTGAACTTTTTTTCAAAGTTAAAAAAATAAAGCTTTTTGAAGAAATACGAAATGCGGCTCTATTTTAATTTAATGTACTGCGTTTGAATCTCAAGTTAGGTAGTTTTCTCGAAATTGGTATAAGAATAAGGATGAGAACTAAGAATAGAGACCTCGTTTTCGTCTTCCTCTTTGAAGTCTTCCCAAGTTCACACTTTAAATGTTATTGTAGTGTCATAGACGTAGCTGAACATTTGGCTGTGGATATTAATAACGAGGGTGTCATTGATGTATAGAATGAGCAAGATTGTGCTCGGTACTGGCTTCTGTGCTCACGATAATTTATTACCTCCGGATCGTTACTTCTAATTAGTCGAAATAACTCCCAATTAGACTCGTAACGCTTCACTAAGAATCGACTATTTCCAGCTTACCCAGTTCTTCTTCATGATGTCTGTCGTACTTCTTCTCACTTTCGTAAAATCGATAATTATTTGTTGTAATTTATACAAAAAAATATAAACTGTTCCATTTTATTGTTACTGCTAATTTAAAAAGTCTATAAAATCAATAAAGTCTATAAAAAGTCTCTAAAATCAATAAAGTCTATAAAAGGTTTATTATATGTTTGTGTCAAACAGAAAAAAGTTCGCATTTCGGATAAAAAAAATACAGTTGCACAAACTAAACATAGTTAGAGAAACTAACGAAAATGATAAACAATAGCTGAATAGTTTTATCAATTTGTCATGTACCTTCCATGGGGTTACAAAAAATCTTTGGCTTACTAACTGTACATCCAGGCGTCGGTAATATAAAAATGTATGTGTTACCATCAGAGAGAAGAATAGGGGAGAGAAAAAAATGGAAATATTTCGACTGGCGTTGGGTTCAAGTATCGCGCTGTAGACATAAGAAACGTGGGTTACCGACGAAAGACGGAAATAGTGGGTAACTGGCGCACCCTACACTGCTTGGTGGGCGGATGCTGCACTTCACAACGCAGCCCGGGTGGTTTCAACTTTTCACACTATTTTCTTTTCAATCAAAATTCGCACATGAATTCGATTGAATCATACGAGAAGCCAATTTAAATAATTTAGTCAAATACAATCGCAAACTGAGTTGGCGATTTTTGGTATTGTTTACTCGTTATTGAAATATTCCATGAAATTTCTACCGCAACATTCCAAATGAATTTCGATTGAAATATCAAGTTTCAGAAATACAACTGTAAATAAACTAAATTTTTCCTCTGAACTTGATTCTGTTGCAACATTTTTTAATATCGTTTTTTGTATTTCATCTCACTTTCCTAAATTTAGTTTTCTTTAACCAACTAAATCTTAACTACTTTTTCTATAAAATTAGTTCCGAAAACAAATTTCCGATAAAAGAAAAGTCTCAAATATGTTTTAATTAATTTGATTTAAAATGCATTTTTTTATACCAACTCTGATTACATAAATTGATTGACAAATATATACGAACGTTACGAATAACAGATTTGATCCAGTTTATTTTACATACAAAAATTCCAGCTACCCTTTTGTTCATATGATATTTTTTTTTAGTTGGTAAATTTCGACACAAAAAATCCCTTCACTCCCATCCCTTCTTTTCTTATCGTCGACGGTTATTATCATCTCGTGCAGCGAGGGGGTAGGGTGGCCGCGTGCTCGTCTAGTACGTCCGTGCGAAGCTCCGAGGGGGTCGGTGTAGGCCGCGCGCGTTTACACAGCATCCGTTGATTCACAGCATCCCCGAGCGCCTCGGAGTTCAGTCGCCGTTGAGACCGCGACACCGTCGGGCCTCAGACCCGGTCACTCGTCCTCGAAAAAAGTCCTTCGCGTTTCACGACGATCCCAGTAGGATCTCGTCCGAAGTATTTGAGAAAAAAATTAAACAAACAAAAAAAAATCGGTACAGCAAGAAAGTTTTTTCTCCTCGACCGTAATAGTTTCGACAATTTTCGCGCATCGAGAACGCCGCGTGAGTTCTCCACTTGCAGTCCAATATTTCAACATAAAAACGCACCAGCACAATCAACACGACTACACAAAAAATTGACACGCGACAACACCGAGACTCGATGTACTCTCGCCCTCAATTTTTGCGCGGTGAAAATATTTCATCGTCCTCGCGAGGGGAGAACGAGTAATTAGGGCTTTTGATTAATCGAAAGCGACGCGACTCGGAGGGGTTTTCGCATTTTTTATATAAGTTGGTGCGAAGTGGTTAAAATTAGTTACTAATTTCTGTCACAAGCAATTTTTTGCTTCTTCGTTTTTTAGTTATTATGTTTTATAATACAGAAAAATGTTTCAGTCCCACCAAAAAACTTTTGCTCGTATCCGTCATTTGTGGGAGGTGTTGAAAGTTACTTAAAGAGTGTTTCCACTTTTTTCTCTTCCTCGTATTATGTTTTATATTTTTGAAAGTTACTTAAAGAGTGTTTGCACTTTTTTCTTTTCCTCGTGTTATGTTTTATATATTTTTTTATTAATTTTTTTGTTGCAATATCGATTGAATTTCAGTCGTTTTTTGCTAGAATCCGTCATTCGTCCAATATGTCAGCGAGTTATCAATGTCAGGATCGATAAAACCTGGTGAAGCCTCCACGGACGGGTAATTTCGTGAAAGCCAGTGGAACCGACCGCACCGTCGAGCCAGGTACTTTCCAACGCGGGCGCGCATCTTATATACAAGCGTATAAAGTTCATCTGCCGTGTACGCGTGGAACTGAATATCGATTCATTATCGGAGGCATCCGCGTATTCTCCGGCGGACGACAATGGCCCATCGGGCAACTTTAATAATAATTTTGTGATAGCGAGCTATCAAGTTCTCGGGGACGTGCGGCGCGGCCGCCTCCCGGGTTCCCTGAATTCGTCTTCGATAAATTTGACACGATCACTTGTGCCTCTGGCGTTTCGAACTGCGAGGTCGGAACACGGAAGTTTCAACTTCGAAAAAAGTTTTACGCAGTTTTGACACAAAACTAATAATTACTTCATTTTCGGTACATCGTGGAAGTTTTGTTTTATTTTTTAAAACATGACTGCAGAAATTCTACCAGATTTTTACGAGCGACCACATGGAAAGATAAATAAAATTCTGTCCATCCGCGCGGAAAATCGGGGTTTTATTTTTCCGACTGAAGGGCACCGATAAATTTGTCCGTCTTATATTGAAATTGCAACTTTGAGGAAAGTTTTACATAAATTTGGGACGATAAGCGAAAAAAATAAGAATAATAAAATAATGAATTTTCAGTAGATCAGGATTTTTTTTATTTGTGGAAAAGTAACCATCGAAATTCCACTGGATTTTTTTAGCGCGATTGCACGGAAACATTTGTAAATAAAATTCTGTCCATCCACGAGGAAAATCGGTATTATATTTTTCCGATTGAAGGGCACCAATAGATTTGTCCGTCTTGTATTGAAATTGCAACTTTGAGGAAAGTTTTACAAAAATTTGAGACGATAGGCGAAAAAAATAAGAATAATAGATTAATCAATTTTCAGTAGATCAGGATTTCTTTTTATTTGTGGAAAGGTAACTATCGAAATTCCACCGGATTTTTAAGCGCGACTGCACGGAAACATTTGTAAATAAAATTCCGTCCATCCACGAGGAAAATCGGTATTTTATTTTTCCGAGTGAAGAGCACCAATAAATTTGTCCGTATACGCCTGTTTTATTTTGAAGCAAAATCTACATTTTACCGTTCGCATTCGATCACACGGTAGATTTGGCGCGCTTCGATTTTTCATTGCGACAAACTGAGTTACCAATAACATTTTTTCGTCGGTTTGTCGTTGAGAACTCAACTTGCGGTAACATTTTTATTTCCGAACTGCTTTGACAGAGCGACTTCTGATATGTGACGACTTTTTTGTTCTCGGCCCTGCAACTCTACCGCGAGAAAAGTTGTGTCGTAAATGGTCGTGCGCAGGGGTGGGGGGTGAGATTTACACTCCGGGCAGTTTTAACGCGCATTTGCACTTCAATGGGTCGCAGTAGCAGAGCGTTTCGGCCGTGTATATTGTGTTTAGGTGAAAGGTGGTTTTCGTTCAGCGCGGCCGTAAAAAAGAATCTGCCGAAGCTTCGATTTTTCGGACATTGGGTTGTAAACTTCGCACCCTCCGGTTAGGTCGGTCCGAGGTGGGATTTGAGGTGTTTTATGGAAGTTTCACTGCCTGGATTTTCCAAAAAAATCACCGGATTGGCTGGTGCAAGATTTTATTTATTACGTACCATTCAATATTTTTCATTATTTGATTTATTTTACACTATTCAAGATTTGTCATTATTTGATTTATTTCACACCATTCGATATTTTTCATTATTTGATTTATTTCACACCATTCAATATTTTTCATTATTTGATTTATTTCACACCATCCGATATTTGTCATTATTTCATTTATTTCACACTATCAAATGTTTTTCAATATTTCATTTAGTTCCCACTATCAAATGTTTTTCAATATTTCATTTAGTTCCCACTATCAAATGTTTTTCATCATTTCATTTATCTCCCACTATTAAATATATTTTATTTTCATTTATTTTTCCCTATTCAATTTTTCAAATGAATTAATTTATTTATTCCTCGGTGAAAATAAATTTTCCATCTTTCGAAGGTAAGAAGGAATTTTTTTCTCAAGACAAATAATTCCTACCATCTGAAAGCCACTTTTTTTTTTAAATTCCGATATCCGATTCAGTGTAAACATTCTTCTCGAACGTCAGTTACGTCCCTCGTTAACCAAGTCGGCCAAAAAAAGTCCAAGAGCCCGAAAACGTGCCTCGAATTTTTTCTCCCCAAAACGCAGCTTCGACCCACGTGCGTCATTGTAAATCGCGTCCGTCTCGTACCTGCTGCAGCGTTCTCCGATTGCACCCTAGAGGACTCGGTGTGCAGGCTTCACGAAAAAAAAGCTTCCCGACCGCGAAAGTGAAAAGTCTCCCGGTAATTTACGATAGTTCCCGCAATTGTTGCTCGAGGGTTAGAGTCAGACCGTCCCAGCGGTGCTGTCCACGTGATCCACGTAATAGATTGTTGAGTGTTATATATTTTATCTTCGTTCATGTTTGCTGAGAAAAAAATCTTGGTATCTTTTGTCTTCCGCCGCGTTTTTTTTTCTCCTTTCATTTTTGTCGTCATATACCGATATCTTCAGGAGGAACAGCGTTTAAGTTGGTTACCACCAAGTTTGCCCTCGCACATAATCGTTCCCCCTCCCCCCTTGTGAGAGACCACATAATCGTTCTCCCTCATTTGTACTCGTGTATAGTATGTAACCGACTGGTATCTCTGTACCTCGAGGGGACGATAAAAAGTACTTCGGATCCTACGATGAGCGTTGGAATTTTCCCTCATGCGTCGTCATACCACAATGGTAAACCTCATGGCACCCCCGAGGGGGTTCGCCCTGTGCTCGCTCTTCCCGGTGTGCGTGAGACTATGTGAACGTTGTTGGTGGCCGAGTACCACCGCAGTTTGCATACTCGGGATTGTTGGACACGATACGAGATCGTAAATAATGTGCGAGCAATCGAGTCGTTTTTCCTTTGAATTGAATTGAGAATCAGATTGGGAATCGAGGATCGGGTTGAGAATCGAATCGAGAATCGAAAATTGAATCGAAAATCCGATGGAGAGTCGAGTCGAAAATCGAAAATCGAATCGAAAATGGAAGACCGAAAATCAAATAGAAAATCGAATCGAAAATCGAATTTAAAATCGTGAATCGAATCGAAAATGGAACACCGAAAATCAAATAGGAAATCGAATCGAAAATCGAATTTAAAATCCTGAATCGAATCGAAAATCGAATTTAAAATCGTAAATCGAATCGAAAATCGAATTTAAAATCGTGAACCGAATCAAAAATTGAATTGAGAATCGAATCGAAAGTCGAATCGAAAATTCAATTGAGAATCAAATCGAAAATCGAATCGAAAATCGGGAATCGAGTCGAAAATCGAATGATAAACCTAATCGAAAATCGAGTCAAGAATCTTACACTAAAAATCATTCCCATCTCCCCAAAGACAAAAATTTCTTTTGTCTCTCACATCGAATTAACTAAATATTCTTCATACCACGCGCAATGATACATCTTACGGCGGGTCCCCCGGTCTCTGTGCTCCCGTCTGGTATGCCCGAGGCCGTTTATATTGTTGCTAGGCATTCGCGAATACCGCCGCAGTTTGCATGCCCGGGATAGTTGGACACGACAAGAGTTCTTAAATAATGCGAGCGGTCGAGACACGCGAAACTCGCGTCGCAGCTTCGGCAACGTCTTCTCTGAGTCAGGAGGACGTTGGGGGAGGATATGAGAGGGGGTGGCGGGGGGTGGGGGGAGGGGGCAGAATGATAGCACGTAACGGAGCGAAACGTTGGAGCAGGGCGAAAGCGTTTAGCTAATTAACGAAAGCAGCAGCAGCAGCAGGAGAGCCAGCAGTCATTCCAGTGCCAGCAGTGGTCCGTCTAAATTGGCCTGCATTATCCAGTCGAGTTGCACTGTGTGCAGTCATTGATATAGCTTGGGAGGGGCGAAATGGCCAGGGGGGTTTGGGGGTCGGGAACACCTGGGCTAATTCAAGCCCAACGAAACATTAAAGATTTCTAAGTAGCGAGATACGAGACCCGAGGATCCCCGGACGAGGCTTTTGTTTTTCCTCACAAAAGCGAATGGGAGATCTCAACGAGAGACCCCGGGGGGCCGTGGGAATATATTCATTGCCCGCGCCCGGCCGACAATTTGCTTTTTATTTTTTGGTCCAAGAGAGCTCACCTGGGCTCTCGCAAAAATAGTCGCCAAGGGGGCGCAGGAGCCACAGGTCGCTCCGTGGCAGACGGGGCCGAATAAAGGCCGGCCAAGTACCATTCGGTGGATTTAATTGTTTCTGCAATTTTGGGGGATTTTGTTTCACGGTTTTTTAAATTCGTGTGGCGGCTACTGGAAATTCAGTATTTAGTTTTTAAATTTAAACACTTGAATTTATGCATTTTTCTCATTGAAATTATATGGAGGATAATAAGTGACTGTTTTTCTTTTTTTGTCGAACTTTTTTGAGGCTCGATTAGCCCCGGTCTCCCACACGCAGACGGTCTTTTGGCTAACCATATATCTGATTATCATCCCGGGAGCAGCTAAGATCCTCTCGGGTGCGATTAAATTGAAAGCGACGCGACTCGAGGTTCGGTGGGTTTTCATTTTTTTTTTAAGTCGCCACCTAGGCTGTGTTTTAAATTATTTACCAAATTTTTCTTTTTTTTTTCATTGTTTTTGAGTTATTTTTTATGATACATTTTATCTGACGGTTATTGAGCGGGTAAAAATCAGTCGTGGAAAATGGAGTTTTTAATGTCAAATGTCATCTTTCGCAAGTTCAAAACAAAGTTTTTCGATTTTGACACTTAAATTTCGGTTTCTTTCGTTGTGGAGTATAATAAATAATAAATGTAGTAAAAAATAAATGACTGTTTCATTTTTTTTTCTTTTTTAGGACTTGACCCAATTATGGTGTCGGTCTCCCATACGCAGACGGCCTTTTAGCTAACCGCACGTGATTATCACTCGGGGAGTAGCTAAGATCTCTCGGGTCGCGCGCGCGCACGTGTTTAATAAAATTACCGCGAGCTATCAGAAACTATTGAGACCGAGTGGTAATAGTCTCCGGTGTCGGCCGAACCGTCGCGCGACGGCGTGAAAATTAGCTCCTCGGGGCTCGTAGTACATCAGTCGCTCGGCACTTTCCCTAATTTTATTAATTCGCTTAATTTTATCGGAAGGCGCACAAAGTGCGCCGATATTTCTCGAAAGGCGTCGACGCGACGCTTGGCTCCTCGTTTGATCCGGGCTCGCGAGACGCGCGGAGAAACGTCGGAAGGCGCGGCTCGCGGGGGACAAATGAAAAATTCCTCGTCCGGAAGGGGGAACGTCGTTGGGGTCGCTTCGCACGCGTCATAAAAGCTGCATTGCGGGATTTCGAATCGTTTTTAACCGTCCCCACGACGCCGCGTACACATTTCTTCATATGTATTTGCGAGTTTGCTTTCACAGTAAAACTGTCTCTAATTCAATAGTTATTAATTTATTTAAAAAAATAGAAATCCAGAAATTTCATTTATCACCTAATGTGATCATTAACGTTTTTTTTTTTTTCGTTTTATATTTTCTAAGTTTTTGTCACAGTCAACTATCTCTAACTCTGTTCTTAATTTATTTAAAAAAACGTAATTCTGACGTTTTAAATTTTTGTCTAACCCAATCGTTATTTAATGCTTCGTAATTTATTTTTAAAAATATGAAGATTGATGCTTTAAATTTTTACCTAATCCAATCATTAAAATATAATTTTTTTACTTTCTATTTTCTATTACATTGAAGTTATTCTAAATGAACTGTTACATTTTTTTTCTGATTCATACAAAATGTTCTGTGCGAATTTTTCAAACTCTAAAATTAAACCTATTTTAACCATTCCGCGGATTCCAATAATGTGAAAAATGTTCTAGTACCACAAATGTCGAGTCCCAGATTCCGTCGAGTTAGACAATTTTCACTGTACGCAACATCTTCATCGGCCCGCAAAACTGACACGCACACTGCAATTCCACACAAACCCGCACGCAGCAAAAACGCAGTGAAAAAAAAACGCACGGTTCTCTTTTTATCTCGTGTGTAGGTTTCTCGTTCGCGGATTCACCGGTAGCGAAGAAGCGTCGCGGTTTGGAAGCTGTTCCTCTGCGGCCACGGCGGACGGGCACAACAACCGCGAGCGCATCGTTTAGGACCTGCAACGCCCTCGGACGCGCTCTGCCCACTTTACGACGAGGGCGGCGTAGAGTAGCGAGGAGAGAAGAAAAGGAACCGCGAGGAGAAAAGCGAAAGGAAACCCCCTGAAAAGCCCTGAAAAAAGGCCCATCCAAAGAAACACAGAGAAGGAGGGATAGAAAAGAGATACAGGGATTTTCTCTCATTCGAGAAAATTGAGAGAAAAGCTAGCTCAAATTAGAACGCACACTTTAAACCTGCAAAAAAAAAGCGAAGTGGTTTGTTCCACAGCTGAGGTCTCCAGTGAAAGTCGAAAGTGGGTGAACAGGAGAAACCAGAAAAAGGTAGAGTAGGAAAAAAAATACTCGAAAAAAGAGGAGGAGTGCAGGACGAAGCTGGAAGGAGGAGAAGTGTGGGAACAGGACGAGTGAAGAAAAATAATCAAAAATAAAAAAATCAAAATCAAAGTAGAATACATATTTTAAACCCAAAAAAAAAAAATAATTTAGATTCCGCCGAGGTCCCCACCGAAAGTTGAAGAGACCCAAAAAAACCGCCCCGGAGGAAGAAAAAAGTGCAGGCCCAGCTGGAAAAATTCGAAAACCAGCTAGTTTAGTCCAAGTGAAAAAAATAAAAAATAAAAAACAAAACACGTTTTAAACCCTAAACAAAAAAAAAGTGACGATAATTATCCCACCGCGGTCCCCATCAAAAGTCCAAGAGCCCCAAAAATCCGGCCCAGAGTTGGCAAAGAGCGGCATTGAGTCGTCGAGAGTGCGGGACGAGGGTGGAAAGGGCCGACGAGGAAGCAGCAGCAGCGCCCGAGTGGAATCGTCCAGATGCGAGGAGGATAAGTCGTCGTCGCGGGGTCGGAAAAGCCGTCTCAAGCCCGTGGAACGGACGGGGCGGGGGAGGGGGCGAGCTCGGGGAATACTTCGTGGCTCACGGTGGTCAGCAACGTCGGAGCCGACGGCGTCGCGGTCCGCGGGAGCGAGGAGGAGGAGGCGAAGAGGACGGGAGCAGCGGGTGCAGCGCTCAGTGAGCGCCGAGGCTGCGGAGTTTTGCGGAGAAGAAGCGGGAACGAGATCGGGCCCGGATGCTCGCAAGGACGAGACGCCGGAAACGCTGTCACGTTGGAAGGGAAAATCTTGACGGTCGTCAACAAGTTTCTGACAACATCCCCTTTGGTTAACAAGGTTAAGCTTCTCATGGTGAGTACCACCCCCCCCCCCCCCCCCCCCCCGCGCAATCGCATGTGGCATCCGCGCGCACGTTAAACTCTCGATAACGCACACGCTGTGCGAGGCTCGACGAGCGCGGTGGCGCCAATTAATCTCCGCGGCCGTGAGAGCCTCGATGATGGCTCGGCCGCCCCGCGCGCCCGATCGGCCGCATTGGCGGCTGTTCGGAACAGACGTATTGTGCACATCGGCCACTCTCGGCCCTTATCGCGGCCGGAATTACCGAACACGCGCCGGTGGACTCGCGCACGTGACGCCCCGGAGAGCGTAGAGCTTAATTGCATAAGGAGTTTTGCACGGTTGCGAGGATCGGGGTTGCTTCGAGTGGGATGTTTGAGGAAAATGCGGGGAATACGTTTTGTCTGGGGATTTTCGGGCCGAAATTCGGCTTGGAATTGTTGGGGCTTTTTTACTCTTGTTTTGGGGTAGTTTGTTAATTTTTTGGGATTTTTTCGAAATTTTGTTTTGGGGTAGTTTGGTAATTTTCTGAGAATTTTTTTTAATTTTGTTTTCGGGCAGTTTGGTAATTTTTGGAGATTTTTATTTATTTTGTTTTGGGGCAGTTTGTAAATTTTTTGGGATTTTTTTAAATTTTGTTTTGGGGTAGTTTGTTAATTTTTTTAGATTTTTTAAAATCTTGTTTTGGGGTAGTTTCTTAATTTTTTTTAGATTTTTCCAATTTTGTTTTGGGGTAGTTTGTACATTTTTTGAGATTTTTTCAAATTTTGTTTTGGGGTAGTTTGTTAATTTTTTGGGATATTTTCAAATTTTGTTTTGGGGTAGTTTGTTAATTTTTAGGGATTTTCTTTCTTTTTTTACGGAAAGAAATTTCGAGGAATTTTTTTTTGAGTTGGCATAGAAAAGGAGGGACTGTGAATTTAATAAATGATTGATTAGTAAGATGGTATTTTTACGTGAAAGGAGTTTTGTGTTAATTATAAACGTATCGTTGGACGTATCATTAACAGAACGCGCATTCTAAAGCGGTACGGGAGTTTCATTCTCTTCCATAAAACTGCATTTGAAGAAGCGCAGCGTGAAATCCGACAAATTGCTTCCTCATTATTTTTCTAGCGTTCACAAAGCTTTTCCTCGGCGACAACGCTGACGTCGATCGATAGTCACGACAGATGTGAAAATAACCGAATAAAGAGACACCCAAAGTACTTTTTGATTAAATGGGGAAAAAATCTCCAAATTTGATTATTTTTATAAATAACAATATTGGAATTACTTTACTTATTACCACAGCTAATGAGAAAAACAAAGCTTACTGTATAAGGAAGCACAAATAAAAATAAAAACTGCGCATTGCCGGAAATTGATATCTTCAGAAATTCCGCCCACGATAAAAAAAAAAACAGAAAAGAAAAAAGCAAAACATTTCTCCTCTATATTTTTACGATCGTCTAAGAAAATATAAATAGCAAAAAAATGCTGGTAACATCGCAGAAATCCAAACACTGTGGAATATCGGATGCCACATTTTTCTAGCATTACTAGTGTTGAGACTGCGCCAAGTATAAGAAGGCTTTACCGATAAAAAAGTAGACCGAACGGAGAGCAAAGGATCTAATGTACATTCTTACACTTCTGTGTAAGGGAGTTAAAGTTCCGACAGTGTACTTTAAATGCCCGCCAAAAAAACTTAGCCGATAGCTATAATCACGAGAATCCGCGAGCAGCTTCGCCGCCGCACGTGGGACCCGCCAATAGGAGATTAAGGATGCGATGATATTCATCCCTTAAATTCGAGGCTTTGGCGAAACGCGGCTGCTCGGCCCTTCCTCCCTCCCCTCGCCCCATGTAAGCACCCACTAACCGGTGGATGGCTTTCTCGATAATCCCCTCCACTTCGTGGTAAGCGTAGCCGTCGTTATTACTGCGTTTCCGTGGGCTTGTAGCGCGATAAAAACTCGATCTACTTCCTATCTCCACTTCTCAGGCGAAAGATCAAACGTGTAACTGCAGTTGACATCTCGGAATGTGAAACAGAGTCCGAACTTCATGATTTTTTGTGTATTGTGTTGACTTACAATGTACCATTTATTTTTATTTTATCTTAATTTATTTAGT
This sequence comes from Pimpla rufipes, assembly GCA_963932165.1. Taxonomy (NCBI): domain Eukaryota; kingdom Metazoa; phylum Arthropoda; class Insecta; order Hymenoptera; family Ichneumonidae; genus Pimpla; species Pimpla rufipes. The sequence goes on from OZ010630.1 coordinate 23,629,205, forward strand.
TTTTTAAATTTATTTTAGTTTCGTTTTTTCGTAATTATTTGTCTATTTGTTACATTTAATTTGATATGACTTTTTAACTTACATCGTTTATTAAATCCACTTCTCAGGCGAAAGATCAAAGTCTAACTGCAGTTGACACCTCGGAATTTGAAACAGAGTCTGAACTTCGCATGATTTTTTGTGTATTGTGTTGACTTACAATGTACCATTTCATTTTATTTTATCTTAATTTATTTAGTTTTTTAAATTTATTTTAGTTTTGTTTTTTTCGTAATTATTTGTCTATTTGTTACATTTAATTTGATGTGACTTTTTATTTTACATCGTTTGTTAAATCCACTTCTCAGGCGAAAGATCAAAGTCTAACTGCAGTTGACACCTTGGAATCTGAAAGAGAGTCCGCACTTTATGATTTTTTGTGTATTGTGTTGACTTACAATGTACCATTTCATTTTATTTTATCTTAATTTATTTAGTTTTTTAAATTTATTTTAGTTCTGTTTTATTCGTAATTATTTGTCTATCTGTTACATTTAATTTGATATGACTTTTTATTTTACATCGTTTATTGAATGCTGATAGATGGTTACGGTACTCGACGGGCGGAAACGGAAGACCACAGACTCGTCATTTATAATCGTCTCTGGATTTATCAGTCTCTCCATAGCCCCAGTGGGAGATTTGTCGATATCGATGTTGCCGCGCGTTGTTACCGGACACTCGATTCGCGTCTCGGACATCCTCGGAGCGAAAAGCCAGCGTCAGAGTCCGCCCATTGTAAACGTCATATTGCGCCTGGCTGACAGTTCGACGTGTAATTCTATGCTCGGTCGCGGGGCACGGAAGAAGCTGGTTTTCCTGAGGGCGAATGATGCCCTACGAGTTTCTCCAGGGGAGACGATAACGAGGTCAAATTTTGCCTCGCCGCCTATGGATCATTTTCTCAACGTCTTTTTTAAAATCATATTTTTCACCTGCTAAAACCGATCTACATTTTTTAAATAATTTTTGTTAAGCCAAAAAAGACTTTAAAAATCAATGCCTTTTATTTTTAAAAAATTTTTGTAAGCCAGAAATACGACAAAGATAATTTTTATTATTCTTTTTTTTTTACAAAAAAGCAAAAAAGATTACTTTTATTTTTTTATTATTTGTTTTTATACAAAAAAGGCGGCAAAGTTGACGTTTTAATTTTTTTATACTTTTTTGTTAAGGAGAAAAGGTAGAAAGGAATCTGTACGAACAAAACGAACTTGACAATATCCACGATAACCTCGAGCGACTGATGATGTCAATGCAGGACTCCCACACCCCGACGCGTTCCTGCCTCGTTCTGCTTGGAAAAAGGGACGTAGAATGAATTTCCCTGCGGGATTGATTTACGGACGGATAGTTCCGGATGCACCGCCGTTATACGGGCCCGGACGTACTGAAAAAGGGCGCCGAGGAATCTTGGAATCCGCCGGCATCGAACATATCAGTCTGTTACGAAATCAATGACCGGAAGAATTTAACAGCTGTATAGAAAAATACTTCAACCCTGGTCTACTTTCGTTGTGAAATCTGAAATATTGCCAAGAAAATGAAGAAAAACGAGAGGAAAAAGAAACCTTGACTACCGAGGCGACTCACAAACAGTGATGAAACATCGTTAAAAAATCGGTGACGAATTTCATCGACATTAATTTTCGCTTCAATTACCATCGTCTCGTGACTATTAATCATAGTCAATTGAACAGCGAAGCTTTTTAATCAACCAGAACAAATTGCAATCAAACCACAAAAAAAAAAAAATGATCAAGTTTGCTAGACGAAATTCCTGCATAATATCAATTTAACGTCATCGCCTCCCAAATTCGTTGACCATCCGGTCCCGCGAACTCGGTGGCCCAAATATTTTCATTATAGCCCCCTTCCCTCGCCCCCGCCCACCACACCCTAAAAATCATAAAGTCACCGTGTAAACCAGCCAATCAATTTAACGACGAGTCCCGGAAAATAGCAGATTAATTTAGCGAGGGTCGAGCATCACCTGGAACACGTATAAAATTTCACGCGCGCGGTTATCATCGAGCCTACACCGATAATCGCGTCCCCATTGTGTGTCGCGCCCGCCGTTGTGACTCCAATATGCATCCCCATATTGTGCGCCTCTGTATTATCGATGGAGCGGCCAATGGGGGAGGCTTACGTGGGTGACTATCGTATTGGTGCACGTTGGTTGGAGGAATCGGTTGGATCTATATGTCCCAGGCTCCCCTGCGCTCGTTCCGGACTGGTCTGGCTACGTATGGACAGCACTCGGTGAGCTCGCACCTTCCCCTATTTTGCCCCCCTCCCCCCCTCACCCTGGTATCGCATGACCGCGAGCTCATTGTGTCCTAGGATGTACCCCGTGGTTTACAGATCTCGTGCTCTGCGCAGTTGGGTTTGCCTCGTCGCGCCACTTTGGTTGTGCCTTTATCGCTAACAAGTGTCTCGAACTGCGGAAGCGAAAAGTTCTATTGCAACTAGGTCTATCTGTCCTCTCCCCACTCTCATATCCCGCCTCCTCCCTCCCCCCGTCGCTTATGCATCCGTCTCTTTCTCTGTTTCTAACTTTTCGCTGATGTACAGTGAACGATGTCTAACTGAGATGGCAAATTCTTTGTTAATTTGTGGCGGGATTTTTCTTTGTTCCAATGGGTCAAAAGTTGGGAGACTGTTTTTGTAGTCTCGGGTTAGGTTATATAAAGCCTTTTCATATAATTGTTGTGTTGGAGAAGGATGCTCGATACGGAAAGCTTAAGGAAAAAACAGTTTTACAAAGGTGCCATTAGCGCAAATTACTGTTTTTTTAAATTGAAAATGACGTTCCAACCGGTTCTGCGAGACGTCGGCAAAAAATTGGTGCTCCAATATAGGACACCTTTTTCCGGGTACCTGGGAATTATTTTTCCCCAGTTCTAAAACCAATTCTATTGTTCCTAAATCGCACCTTTCATTCCAAACTTAGTTTAAACAAAGATTAAATCGCGCCTTTCATTCCAAACTTAGTTTAAACTAAGATTAAATCGCACCTTTCATTCCAAACTTAGTTTAAACAAAGATTAAATACAATACGAAAAACATAGGTAGATCAAATTATTAAAAATAACTTTGTAGGGTCACGTTTTTACCGGTCGTCCTATATTTCATCAATGATCCAAACTCCCGTCATATTCAGGTGTTCTTTAATGGGCACCCTGAGTACATAGAATAAGTTGGATATTTCGTGTTACAAATTTTCATCTAACCGAACCTAACCAAACCTAACCTGACCTAACCTAACCTAACCTAACCTAACCTAACCTAACCGAACCTAACCTAACCTAACTTAACTTAACCTAACCTACAACCATTTCCCGCGATTCCAATGTACCTGGGGAAAGTTTCGCAGCAGCGCAAAAGTCCTGCCCACAAAGCGCCGAGTTAGACAGAGCCTCACTGTACCTATATACACAGCCAGATATCAATATGTGCAATGCACGTGCTACGTAAGAGCCGCACCGAGAGTTTACACATTGGGTCGTGCATACCGGCAGCCACACGCCGTGCGATAACGATTGTGGTGTACGTTCTCAGGCTAACTCGGGGATTGTGTCCGCGCCCGGAGTTCGCCTTTACGTTCACCGTCTGTATAGATAGATCCTGCCCGCATTGGCGCATTCGCCGCCAAGAATGCGGCATACACGCCGCACGAAGCTGCCGCGCGCTTCGCCGGTTGCTCGCACGAAACTCGCGACAGTATCAAATCGGCTTCTGCGGCGAGAATGACGGACCCCTCGATACGATTATGTCGGCGTAAACTTGCACAGCCGAACGACACGTTTGTCGGCCGCGCACGTGACCTATCTCTCGGGTCTACCGTGCCAGGTATTACTAAGCACCCGTGTTTTTATTTTATTTCTCCATTTCCATGCATTCTCGTGTTTATTTTACGATGTACGCGTGTCAGTCATAATTTTTCTATGTAATTTATGCTGGGATATCGTCAGAGTTACTGATAATACAACATTTCAGCCTGGCTAGAGTTTTTCTGAATTTTATTATTATTATTACCATCATCATAGTCATTATTATATTTTATACTAGGGTAATTTTATTATATTTATGTGATTAAATATAATAACATTATATTCAATCACACGCGCTGGCACGCGTGCCTGAAAAACTGTTCGTCAAAATCGGCCTCAGAAACATTTTTTTTTCAAAATATCGACTTTTAACCTATACCATCGTTCTCAAGTCGCATATTCTACCCCCGAAAACACTGGTTATTAACCTTTTTTAATCGATTTTGAAAAAAATATTTTTTCGGCGACGAAAAAAATATTTTTTCTGTCAGAAATCGTAGATCCGGCTCCCGACCGAAAATCGCCAAAATCGAGCCCAATTTTTTTTCTTTTCAAAATATTGACTTTTAACCTGTACCATCGTTCTCAAGTCGCATATTCTACCCCCGAAAACACTGGTTATTAACCTTTTTTAATCGATTTTGAAAAAAATATTTTTTTGACGACGAAAAAAATATTTTTTCTGTCAGAAATAGTAGATTCGGCTCCCGACCGAAAATCGCCAAAATCGAGCCCAATTTTTTTTCTTTTGAAAATATCGACTTTTAACCTATACCATCGTTCTCAAGTCGCATATTCTACCCCCGAAAACACTGGTTATTAACCTTTTTTAATTGATTTTGAAAAAAATATTTTTTTGGCGACGAAATTTTTTTTTTTCTGTCTGAAATCGTAGATTCGGCTCCCGACCGAAAATAGCCAAAATCGACCCCAATTTTTTTTCCTTTCAAAATATCGACTTTTAACCTGTACCATCGTTCTCAAGTCGCATATTCTACCCCCGAAAACACTGGTTATTAACCTTTTTTAATTGATTTTGAAAAAAATATTTTTTTGGCGACGAATTTTTTTTTTTTTTCTGTCAGAAATCGTAGATTCGGCTCCCGACCGAAAATAGCCAAAATCGACCCCAATTTTTTTTCTTTTCAAAATATCGACTTTTAACCTGTACCATCGTTCTCAAGTCGCATATTCTACCCCCGAAAACACTGGTTATTAACCTTTTTTAATCGATTTTGAAAAAAATATTTTTTTGACGACGAAAAAAATATTTTTTCCGTCGGAAATCGTAGATTCGGCTCCCGACCGAAAATCGCCAAAATCGAGCCCAATTTTTTTTCTTTTCAAAATATCGACTTTTAACCTATACCATCGTTCTCAAGTCGCATATTCTACCCCCGAAAACACTGGTTATTAACCTTTTTTAATCGATTTAAAAAAAAAATATTTTTTTGACGACGAAATTTTTTTTTTCTGTCAGAAATCGTAGATTCGGCTCCCGACCGAAAATAGCCAAAATCGATCCCAATTTTTTTTCTTTTCAAAATATCGACTTTTAACCTGTACCATCGTTCTCAAGTCGCATATTCTACCCCCGAAAACACTGGTTATTAACCTTTTTTAATCGATTTTGAAAAAAATATTTTTTTGAAGACGAAAAAAATATTTTTTCTGTCAGAAATCGTAGATTCGGCTCCCGACCGAAAATCGCCAAAATCGAGCCCAATTTTTTTTCTTTTCAAAATATCGACTTTTAACATATACCATCGTTCTCAAGTCGCATATTCTACCCTCGAAAACACTGGTTATTAACCTTTTTTAATCGATTTTGAAAAAAATATTTTTTTGGCGACGAAATTTTTTTTTTTCTGTCAGAAATCGTAGATCCGGCTCCCGACCGAAAATCGCCAAAATCGGCCTCAGAAATATTTTTTTCAAAATTTCACCTATAATAGGCTAATCAATTTTCCGCGGCTGCACTCTTAAAAAGCTTTAAAATGGACTGCCGCACCCGTCGTCTTACGTCAAATTTGACATCAAACTGATTTTGTTTACAACGGACTCTTCTGGCAACCAATCACAGCTCGAATAGTTTGCTAACAATGTTTTCCGTTACTCATGAACTTTGCAAAACAGTGATTTTTATATTTCTTTTAGATTAGGATGGGACAACCTAAAAATGGTCCTCACAGTCAATATCTCTTTATTCCCATGGAATCGGCGACCGTGAGGATTCCAAAGAGGTCGAGAATTCGCTTGTACCACAATACGTGACCTCGTCCGTACCTTCCGGTTTTCCCTCGCTGATCTTCTTTGCGTTATTCCACCGAGAGACACTGCGACGGCTCTCGCGCACCCAATTTGCCCCTGGATCAGCGGAGTCACATAAATTCATCGAGCCCTTCCGCCACCACCCCGGGTGTGTTTATTTTTTTTTCCCCCTCGTGCTTTGTTTATTCCTCTCGCCGCTGTGTCCGCGTTGTGGTGAGCCGAACATTTTTTTTCGCTGATAAACGCGATGATAACGGCCGAAATGGGCCATAGAGGGCGATACGGAAGCGTCCCGCATGCCCTCATATTTTTAGCGACCAATCGGCACGCATCGCGCGATCTGCGAGCGTTTTAAGCGCCACTGGTGATGAAAAGGGGAATTATTTTCGTATAGTCGCTAAACTTCGGTATCAGCGCCGCCGCTGCTGCTGCTGCTTACAGCGGATACACGGAAACTGCGCTCAGCCGGCGTCTACGTTGCCAGGTTCTTTTTTCCACGCATTCCAATGTCGTGATTCTCTACTACCTCCCTCGTGATGCATCCGGAGCCACCTGGAACGGGGGGACTCGGGCAAAAGCCTTTGTGACCGAATGAGCTGCCGAGTTCGCGTCTGGAACACGTACGGAAAACGTGGCATCCGATAGATCGTAGGCGGGAGTGGGTTGGTAGCTGGTTCGTCTTGTACTCCGCTCGGTCGCGACAAAGCTCGAATTACAGTTGACCGGGGAAGCGTGATAAGGACTGTCGAGTCGAATGTTCGATGTGATTAGAAAAGGCGTCGTCGGATCTCTGCGAAAGTTTCGGCGAGTATTCAAAGTACGTTTATGAAACTTTATTGTTTATTCATATCTTTATACTTTTTTATATTTCTTACACGCTTAATTCGGTATGTTACGTTAAATATAAAATATGAGTATCATGAAAAAAAAAAAAAAAAAAAAAAATAATAACAATAATAATAATAATAATAATAATAATAGAAAAGTCGCCTAAAGGGCTATAAACATTTTTGAACCGTAAAGAAAATTATAGCATGTTTATGAAGCTTGTTTATTATAAATTAATATCTTTCAAGTTTTTTTTATATTTCTTACAAGATTAATAAAGTGTGTATTGACATTATATGTGAGTTTGATGAGAAAATTGAAAAATCGCCTAAAGGGCTGTAGACATTTTGGGACCGTAAAAAAAGTCACTTCCGTGCAGCAGTTTTACTGGATCCGGAATGACGCCTTGAGGCGAAATGGCTCAAGAAAAATTTATTGGTGAAGCAAATATTGAATCAAGCCACACGATACCCATGAATATCGCCCCCCGTCGCATTCGTATTAATGCGTATCAATATCCGTGGTTTTCTCGTCCACTTAGTGCGCAACTCACGTATATCTTTCTGCTCTGTGGCCGGATACATGAAAATTGGATTTTCCCGCCGCGCGGCCACGGTGCGATACATCGTCAGCGCCGAAAACTCCCGTTCCATTTTTCGTGATTATTATTCTAGCGCACCCTTCCTTTTGGTTTCAGTCGAATGTTACAATCACTCGCACGCTTGTCGGAAAACTTTTCGACCCCGGCAGAGCCACTGTTCATTTCATTAGGCGAACAACTTTTAATGGAAAACCCGAGAGGGTGGGCTAATGAATCTACGAATTCGCGAGCGAAATGTTTTTTTCCTTTGACGATAATACGCAGTATTTTTTATTTTTTACCATCTCTCCTTCGACCACCGAAAAACGAAACACCAGTCTCTACTTTGCTACAAAAAAAAAAAAAAAAAAAAACGGCGGCCAATGGAATAAAAAAGTGTCAAAAGTATTTAGACATTTAAAAAAAATATATTCTGTGCACTGAGACAAAAACGATAAAATATCACAAATTATATTGTAACATTTTTTGATCAATTACTTTATTTCAATAAAATATAAAAATCTCACGTCGCTCCAGTAACATTTTTTTCCCCTGTATTATGTCCACAAAAATGTCTAAATATTTTCAACACAACCTAAATAATATATTATCTTTTTATAATTTCGGATTCCTATCCCAATAGACAAATGACCAAATCACAACTATTTCTCCCAATCCGCCGACTTTCCTCTCTCTCTCTCTCTCTCTCTTTCTCCCTGCATCCGTAACAATCCACAATTACTAAGTCAGCGTTTCCAAGCCCTCAATTTTTATTTATTCCAACGTCGCGCCGCTGCGGGCGACTGGGGGAGGGGGAGGGGGGTGAGGGTGACTCGTGGCGTGCACAGTGCGCGATGTAAGTCGGTCTTAAGCGGTTTACAGCGGTGACTGTGTAATTACGCGTGCAATGGGAGAATAATAGGAGAAACGAGAAAGCACTCGGAGGCGGTGGAAGTGTGAAGCTCCGGGTAAGTGGGGAGAGGGGAAGCGGGGGGGGGGGGGCACGTCGGAGCCCCCAAAGCCCGGTACACTCGGAGCTCCGTGCGGTGTGTGCGAGCCCCACATCCAGTGCGTCCCGACTCCTTCTGAAACCGCCTCGGCGCTCCTGCTTTTGATTCTGTTGCCGCCGCTCAACGAGCGCGACTCGAGCTTTACCCCCTACCCCCTCCCCCCCCCCCCCTTCTCGCGTTCACTCGTACGCGGAGCTTACACCGCGTGCACACAGGTTGTTCGTTAAAACCTGGCCTATACCCACCCCATCTTATGCATACTGGATGACCCTGCACCTATGCGGCGCGTCGTGTTTCCGGCTGCCTCCAGCAAACACAAGAAAGCGCCTCGCCGGGAGTTCAGCCCCGAAACGGTCGCGAGTCAGAGGCGCACCGGCAAAGGCAAATGCAAGGACAATAAGAGCTGAACAATAAAAAATATTCCGCGTCCCCGGAGAAATAGTAAAAATTTTATGCCGGATGTTACGGTATTTTACGATGGGGGGAGGGGGGGGGGCGGAGGTCGGAAGGAATGCGGGGAGAAAAAAAATGCCGAGACTGTTGCTTTGCGATGTCGAGGGAACATGTGGTACTGAATACCACGATTCTGGAACGTCAAAAAATAAAAACAAACAAAATTCGTGACTGACCAGCTGGGCTGTGCAGCAGATTAGCTAAGCAGATTAGCCAGACGGATCAGATCCAAACTGATCAGACTCACCAGACTCATCAGACAGATCAGACTCACCAGACTCATCAGACAGATCAGGCTCACCGGACTCATCAGAGTGATCAGGCTCATCAGACTCAACAGACTTATTAGACTTGCTAGGCTCATTAGACGTACCAGATTCACCAGGCTCTTCAAACTGATGAGACTCACCAGACTCACCAGACTCCCCAGACTCACCAGACTAAGTGGAACGACTAGACTAACTGGACCGACCAGACTCAGCAGACTAAGTGGAACGACTAGATTAACCGGACCGATCAGACTCACCAGACTAACTGGAACGACTAGACTAACTGGACCGACCAGACTCACCAGACTAAGTGGAACGACTAGACTAACTGGACCGACCAGACTCACCACACTACGTGAAACGATTAGACTAACTGGACCGGCCAGACTCATCAAACTAAGTGGACTGCCAGGTCTGATCGAACTGGCAAGACATACCCGGTTAACCAGACTCATAGAATTCCGCCCTCGTCCATTCCACACCTCGTCTTCTCTGTCTCACCAACTGGCTGCAATCGACGACTCTTCCGCGCCGGATATTCGGCGTCAAATCCTCGACGACGTTATGTGTATCGAGAAATTGTTGACAAAAAGCCTTCTCGAGAACGTGCCGTTCGCGCTATCCCATGTAAAATTGTAAACCGCTTTCGGAAGCTTCGCAAAGCGGTTTACCACTACCTCCCCCCCCTCCTCCGAGTTGGTACGGCTTCCAGTTGCGTCGCGAAGGGATGGTTGATCCTTGTTGAGCGGCCGTGCGCAGCTTCGGGGCTTAAGGGTCGGGCGCACATTTCGTGTCGCGCGATGAGGAACTTCCGGACGTCTCAGGACGTGGTCCGGACTTCACCGGGGCAACGTAGAATGCAGCGCGGCTATATATTTCTCAGCCCGGAAATCGCTGCCGATGACTCGAACGGATTTGCGTCGTCGCGAGTGTCTCGCAGTCCGCGCGACCTCCAACAGCTTCGAGACGACCCCGAGGACGCTCGAAGCTCCTATTTGCAAAATGCAGATGGATCTCGAGCTTTCGGGGCTCGAGGGCCCGAGAGTCGAGAAGCGCGTCACGCGCGCCTTCCGCCTCTCGGCAATCCCCAGTCGATTCCTTGAAATGTTCAGTCAGTCAAAGCTTCGAGAGTCTCGCTCGCTCTACTCGTGGTCCTCGTGCACCCTGATTGTCGTGCATACAAAGCTGCTTATGCTCTGCGTCAGCCGGAGCAAAGTCCACTACGACTTTGGGTAAGCACGCAAGGGTTTTCCATCCATTTGCGATAACTTCCTCCCTCATCGTCTGTGGACGAAAAATAATGTTGAAGTTAGCGGGAGTACCGGGATGAAAGCATGATTTGGGCTGGTGGTTATAGAGGGTCAAAGATGAATCCATTTGAGCCAAACGTCTCCATTGAATCCAAACGTCGAATGGATTCATAGACGGTGAAAGATGAATCCATTTGACGTTTGTGTTGTGGACGAGAATGAATTATACGTAGACTTTGCTTTGGTTGAGTTTCATCATATTGACAAAGTTATTAAGTTAAGTAGTTCAGTTAAGTAGTCCGAGTCACGCCAGATTTTTGGGCATAGCAAACCGACAAGCTTAGCGAACCGGAAGGGTTTTCCATCCATTTGCGATAACCTCCTCCCTCATCGTCTGTGGACGAAAAATAATGTTGAAGTAAGCAGGAGTACCGGGATGAAAGCATGATTTGGGCTGGTGGTTATAGAGGGTCAAAGATGAATCCATTTGATCCAAACGTCTCCATTGAATCCAAACGTCGAATGGATTCATAGACGGTGAAAGATGAATCCATTTGACGTTTGTGTTGTGGACGAGAATGAATTATACGTAGACTTTGCTTTGGTTGAGTTTCATCATATTGACAAAGTTATTAAGTTAAGTAGTTCAGTTAAGTAGTCCGAGTCACGACAGGTTTTTGGGCATAGTGAACCGACAAGCTTAGCGAACCGGAAGGGTTTTCCATCCATTTGCGATAACCTCCTCCCTCATCGTCTGTGGACGAAAAATAATGTTGAAGTTAGCGGGAGTACCGGGATGAAAGCATGATTTGGGCTGGTGGTTATAGAGGGTCAAAGATGAATCCATTTGATCCAAACGTCTCCATTGAATCCAAACGTCGAATGGATTCATAGACGGTGAAAGATGAATCCATTTGACGTTTGTGTTGTGGACGAGAATGAATTATACGTAGACTTTGTTTTGGTTGATTTTTATCATATTGACAAAGTTATCAAGTTAAGTAGTTCAGTTAAGTAGTCCGAGTCACGCCAGGTTTTTGGGCTTAGCGAACCGACATTCAAGTTGTTGCTGAAAATCAGTTGTAAGGAGATTTTTATTCAAGCCAAATTTCGTCGAAAGAAAAAAAGCTACCTGTTATCTGGGTCACGCCAGATTTTTCGGGTCATCCCCGTGACCCTATTTCCGGCAGAAACTGCTGCCCCCGCACATTTGGGCCATTTTGATCCTGGTCCACCGGTCCTAATGGGACCTTCGAGGAAGACACATGGGTGATAAGTGCCCGACATTGCGGGGGGCTTTGCCTGCATCAACGTGGCAGATATCTGGCGCCCCAGACACGCTGGTCGAATATTACGATCCTGATTTGGTGCAAGGGCGCCGGGAATTGACGGTGCGCTGGATGGGGAAGCGAGGCGCGGCCTATCCCGAGGGATTGGCGGCCGCACCTCGCTTTGAGAATTATTTAGAACGGCTGCGCTCCGCCTTATCAATTCTCCGGGGCATCCTTGAACGTGAAATCGACCCTCGCGATCCGCTATCCAACGGGGAAACCGGAGATTCCCGGCCGAACATGTGCGAACCGGTCCGCGAATCGTTTCGTACATGTTTCACGCTTTCCTTCGGAAATGCGATTCGCTAGAGGGAAGAAGATAGGAGAAACACGTGCATTTTGTTGCAAGAAAAGTCTAAATCTTGCCTTGCGGGTCTTAAGGTATTTACTGAATTAAGTCTTTAGTCATCGTGGCTTAAGGCAAACAGCCTGATAAAAAATTACTGGATGACATTAGTAACAAAAAAAAGAAGAAAGTGAATAAAAAATGACTAATCAAAAAACATTTTCTCCGCCTACTTTGATCTACTTTCAAAACGTGACCTTCCCTTCAAGTTGCGTACACAAAAAAGATAAAAAGCTATGGCTTTTTATCCCATGATCGAAGAAAAACAGACATCGACCCGCTTCGAACCCCTCCGGACGGTAAGAAGGTTGGCGCTTCTTCCGACAAAACGTTTTTCCATTATCGTCTCACAAGCGCCAAATAAAACATACAAATCCATAATTGATCACTCGTCCCACGGTCAACTTAGTCTCACCTAATCGCACCTATTTACATTTTTATTTTCATTTCTCCGCTTGCCAACCGAAGGGGTACAAAAAATCAGAACTCGGGATGGAAAGTCGCTTTGGATCCAGCCATAAAAAATGTCGTGACTCGGGTCACACGTTTCACCTGCTACAGTCGGAAATCCAGACAGCAGGTGGATTTTCGACTGGACCAGAATGTACCTTTTTGTATAGAAAAAGGAGCAATTTCGCTTACCCACCGGGGGAGCCAGGATAAAGAAAAGGAGGAAAACATGGAATTCGAATAAAATTCTGTGCGTAACCCTCGAAGCGGGAGCTTGTAAAGTCGAGATACTTCGGCGCCCGGGGGAGCGAGTGAGAGATATATAGGTTCGGGTCCGAAAATATTATTCTCTCCCTAACTCGTCACACACGTCGTGAGCCCGGATGTTATTACAACGACTGTGTGCGTCTCCGGGTTAGGTCGCCCCGGTTGTGGCCGTTGACGGCCGCTGGCGCCGAGCACACTTTACCCTCACCTCGCCTCACCTCGCACACATCACTTCTTGAACCTTTGCAAACACTCCGCCACTTGTATACTTTAAACCCCCACGAGTTTTATCGGGGTCGGTGAGAGTTGGCCGTCCCTGTCCGCACATATGTTCCGCGGGGTCTACAGCGTCGCACAGGTGTTTTCTAGTTCCGTCTCAAAAATAGCACATGCTAGTTTCGAAACACTATTAGATTCGAAAATTTTGTAGACGCCGCATTTTGTCATTTTGATCGGCCGTCACTTTTGGTTCCACAAATTCTTCTGTTTAGGGTAGACCGACTAATGATTGAACAGTTAAGCCATTGATTATGAAAACTTGGTTCCTAATTTTTTACGAAAGGTTTTGAATAGCACGAATTTAACTAATATAACAAGACGGTGTTTAACATTAAGCTGAGGCTAAACAAATTTTTGTTTCGATGTATTAGTTCATACATATACTGAAATATATAATTTTGTTCATTCATTGATAGGTGTTCATGCCTATTTCAGTCTACCGCGCTATAATTTTCAATTAGTCGGTTCAATCGCGAGGATGAACGAATTTATGCCAATATTAAAAAAAATGAAAATAACCCATATATTTAAAAAATAGAAAATAAACAAGTTTTTTTTACATTTTTCGTAACGATTAAACTATTACGATTAGAAAAAAAACGAATGGCGAATTCGTTGTGTACGGGCAAAAATACATCGAAACAAGGTATTAAAAAAAAAGTGTTTCCGCACTTTTTTCCTCGCATTTCTGAAAACTGTCAAAATACAATACACGACTGAAACTGCTCGTTGGTTAGCAACGAGTTGCAGGCAACCCGACAGCCAATCAGAGAAAGCCGGTAAAAATAATACTTATATCGAAAATTCGAGATATTTCACCCTCTGATTTTTTGAACAGGGAAAATAAAAAAGAAAATGCTAATTGAATAGACTCACAAAGCAGCAAGCAGTAAGTCTGTCCTTTCCATTATTCCAGCTCGCAAAGAATGCACCTCGCAAGCGAGTGCACGTGTGTCGATTAAGCTGTGCGATAGCATAAAAAATTCCCTTGGTCTCTTATTGTCGGGTATTTTTCGCCCTCGTGTTTTCCGGGGGCAGTTGCACGTGTGCACATTAGGAATCCTCTCAATGATTGTTTCATGGGAATACGTTCCGGGTTCCTTTGTGCTCCCTGGAATAACAAAATAGTCCTCTTACTCCGTCTCTGTCTTTGATCTTCCCCCCTCGAGACGTTGCGCAGTGTGATTGGAGTTCATCTCGCTATGGCTTTTTTTTATTTCAGCGCTCCCAATAAAATACAGCCCCGGCTCATGACGATTAATAAGTTATATTAAGCCGCCATTCAGGCACCGCGAGGCCGCCAATTGCACGCGATTACCGTGACCGTCGGAGGGAAATGGCTAACAGTGAGAATATTATATAGGTGTTATTGCCCGAAGCATCGTACTCGGTGGACCGTAATTTTCGTGGCATTAAATTGGCTATGCCGAGCGTCGGGTATAATTAAGTCAAGACACATGGGATGTGCGGTCATCATGGGTCGCACCACACGTACTCGCCACACGTAATATAGGCGGCTCTACGAGTTCGCTGCATTATCGTATTAGTATGGAGATATTTCAAATCATCTGAGCCATTTCTCGGTTGACCGAGATATATTGGAATTTATTTGACGAGCAATAAAGAATAATTAGTAAAATTAAGGCACCGCAATATTTGCAATCAACATTCCCTTTTTCATTCATTTGATATTTGATTACATTTAAAACTCTTTTTTTCAATTAAGTACCATTTATGAGTTGAAACATTTCTAATGAAATATTTTGTTTCTTTAGGCTTAAGGATTTCACATTTGCTCCTTTTACAATTTATTAAAGCGATTGAATTTACTTTCTCGCTGCATTATCGTATTAGTATGGAGATATTTCAAATCATCTGAGCCATTTCTCGGTCGACCGAGATATCGGAATTTATTTGACGAGCAATAAAGAATAATTAATAAAATTAAGGCACCGCAATATTTGTAATCAACATTCCCTTTTTCATTCATTTCATATTTGATTACATTTAATACTTTTTTTTCCAATCAAGAACCAGTTTTCAGTTGAAAAATTTCTAATGAAATATTTTTGATTCTTTTGGCTTAAGGATTTTTCATTTGCTCCTTTTACGCTGGGGATTTTTCGATATACAATATCGCAAGATATTAAAACGATTGAGTTTACTTTCTCGTGGCGTTTACCACGTGCCCACGGATTATCTTCGGGAACGCGAAGACCCCATACAGCCACCCTCGGATGTACTTCACACGAACATCTATGAGCTAGGGCGCTCCCGTCTATTATTTTTCCAAGTGGGCATTCTATCTCCCACTATATTGGAATCTGTCTATATATCTATATATATATAGCCACCGAGTTATATAACAGCTGCTACGTGTTGGAATTCATCGTGTCGAACCATCCTCAGGCTCAGCTGCATGTGGTTCGACTTCTCATTCAGAAGGGCGACTCGTTCGGAGGGATAATAATGGACATTTCATTAATCGCGTAGCAATAAAATAGTCTATTAATAAACCTTCGCCTATAATTAATAAATTAATTAGAAAATAAATAAAAAACTAATAAAATACCTAAATGAATTTGACGAAGATAATCTTTTTTATTTTTTATTGTACATTTCCCACGTGTTTTATTTTGCACAATATCGAGCGACCTTAAGCCACCGGATTAAAAAATAAATTGAGAAATTGCTAAATCAATCTGATTGCAAAAGGTGAAATAAAAAAAATACCAACTTCAATTTTATGGCGATAAACTTTTCGACGTTTTATCGCTGAGTATTTTTCACGTGCTTTATATCTATTTTGGTCGATATTTCGGATCGTCCGGCGAGTTCAGCGAGGTCTCCGAGGCGCGGGAACAGGTGGGCCGGTTGATCGGTCAACACGCATCCCTCTCGCGGCGCGAATATCTCGAGGAGAGCTTTTTTTTTTGGGCGATGTATCGGAATCCGCTTGCCGCAATTTATCGTGAGCCACGCGTATAGGAATTTCGGAACAGCCGGAGGGCAGATTCCGCTCCATAACGCGTTAAATTATCGGTGTCTGGGTTATCGTGACGCATCGGGGGGTAAATACTGTTGAAGCACCGAAAGTTTGAAAAAAAAAAAAAAAAAACGGCTGTCAAACTTCCGGCCGGTTAATAAACTGCTCGTTATAATTTTTTTTGTTTTTTTTCTTAGACATTAATCCATCTGTCGAGTGGGTGCAATCCACTCGGCAGCCTCGCCCGGCGATAAAAAATCCGCCCAAACTACATCGAGTGGTATTCGCGAGGCCAACTTCTCAAGTTTTATAACGCGCTTTGCCAGGCGGCTTTTAGCTAATAGCGCTCGAGAGGCGGTTCGCGTTGAATATTTTTAATGTACCAATGAACCCGCTGGCTCGTTCGCCCCGCGCGAGCCACAAGTGGTTTACGCAAAGGACTTCCTTTTTTTGTCGTTTTTTTTTAATTTTTTTTTAATGGAGCAACGAAAAGCGACCCCGATAAAATTATTCATACACCAGTTTTGCGGTTTTACGCCGTGTAGCCGCGAGGCTGAAAAGCCTCGACTGGTGTTGAACGCTTTCGAGCTTAAGGACGTTTTCTTTTTCGCAATGAAAAAAAAAGAAAGTCTCGTGCAGAAAATCCGCCTCGTCCACATTGTTGTGCTGGGCCCGCTGCACCTACGACCCCCGGGGGTGGAAAAAAGCGTCGGGGTGATAGAAAACCTTTTTCGAGCCGCCGAGTGTCTCTCGGCGAGATGAGTTTTCAGATTTGATGGTCTTATTATGCAAGCCCGACAATTTCGTTTAAGCAAGCGGGACCGACCGTGCCGAGTACTTCGTGCCCAAAGTGCGCAGTCCGTGGAGCAGAATAGATGGCTCCGGTCGTTGCTCAGACGTCACTTTTGTCCTATAGTGCGCGCGCCTACTATATGGCTCTTCATCTGGAGATGCGTTGGAGGGCGCTGGATAATGTGAACGTTATGTATGTTACTCCTCAGGCATTTCCATGCGTTACAAAGGTTTACGATAATTAGGGTTCATTAAAATGGCTTCAATATAACATTAAAACTGATTTTACGGTCGTGTTCGTGGATTTAAGGATTATGTCACTCGTAAATTTCTAACTGACAAAAAAACTTGTAAAAGTCAAATATTTTTCACTTCTGAATTAATTAATTTTTTGGCATTATTGTTATTATTATTGAGATTTACATTTTTTTGAAGATGTTCTTTACATTTGGTTACATTGTTTACATTTATTGTATTAAAATAATAAAAATGTTTGTACCACGAATTGTGAACAATTTTAGACATTTTACTTTGCCACGTTTATTTATGGCGAAGCAAAAATAATAAAGAGGTTGCGAGGTGTTACAACACGCTAATTAATTCAGCCTCGTTGGTTTCATCGAAAACACTTGAGGAGGGACACGGGACGTTCGACGTCCCCGGTGAGCGATCGGGCCGGGGGTTAACAAACGCTGCCCATATTTGCGTTCGGCATTGATTACACTTTCCGGCGTGGCACGAGAAAGAGCAATGGAGCCAATTGTCGGGACAACGGTTTACCTCCATCACTGCTTCCAATTTGGGATTTAATTGGATTGCCCGGGGTAAGCTTTGCTATAAATTCTCGTCAATCTCGGGGGGGGGGGGGGGGGGGGGAAAGCAGGGGAGTGATCAATTTGGAAACAATTGGTCTACCAAGCGCCGGATAGAAATGCATGTATTGCGTATGATCGCAGACAGGCTGAGGTTACGTATTTAACGGCGGGAGCAGTTGGACGAGGCAATTATACACGTCGAGAGGGAAAGGGAGCGAGAAAGGTTGGGAAACCGAAGGAGTGAATTTGCGTGGATGTCTCCGAACAACGGAAAATTCGTCAGACCAGACGTACCGAGTCGCCCTTTTCCTTATATATGTATAAGGTATATATATGTATTCATTCATTCATTTATTTATTTATTTATTTATTTATTTATTTATTTATTTATTTATTTATTTATTTATTTATTTATTTATTTATTTATTTATTTATTTATTTATTTATTTATTTATTTATTTATTTATTTATTTATTTATTTATTTATTTATTTATTTATTTATTTATTTATTTATTTATTTATTTATTTATTTATTTATTTATTTATTTATTTATTTATATATTTATTTATTTATTTATTTATTTATTTATTTATTTATTTATTTATTTATTTATTTATTTATTTATTTATTTATTTATTTATTTATTTATTTATTTATTTATTTATTTATTTATTTATTTATTTATTTATTTATTTATTTATTTATTTATTTATTTATTTATTTATTTATTTGTTTATTTATTTATTTATTCATTTGAAAACGGATTTTCCAAACACATAAAAATAATAATAATAATAATAAAAGCGTGTGACTAGAGCAAAAATCATTTCAGAATAAAAAATAGAAATATATAAAATCGGAGTAATTATAAAAAAAATCGTGCCACCAAAAGATCGTGGAAAAAAAACTCACATGATTTTCTTTTAATTTTCCATTTAATTTTCATTATTCTGAAGTCTCTTGGTCTCCCCTAAAAAAGCTCAAAATTTGAAGGACCGCAGTGCGATATAATTTAATGCAAATAATATTAACATTCACTGACACGAGGCAGGGACGATAAGTGATAGTTGCACTTGTGGGATTATATGACAGGCGACATCCTGGGTAGATGCGGTTCGTCATCACGTGTTCTCCTGTCGCGTTTCTATCGCCCACCGCGTCCTACCCACCTGCCTCGTCCCTCTTTCCCGAGGTCGTGGTGTAGTCTCTATTCTCGGTGGACCGCGAATCGAGCGTTCCGACGTAACGGGTATAATCCGACAAGTTCGACGAACAACCGACGCGAGTCAGACGACGAAACCTGGCGGGGTTCGTGGACAACGGAGTCCCGAATGCTGTTAGGACGAACTCGGTCGCCGGCAGCTCCCGCAGTTTTAGCGCCATTAGCATTAGTCATCGTGACCCGACTACCCAAAGCGCCCTGGTAACTCGATCCCCCGGTAACCAGTGTCAACATCATAACGAAGCAACTTTTTCGCCATTCAAATCGAAACCGAGCCACTTGGCTCATTTCGGACTCCCGAAATCCTCAGCTTCATTTCCATCTGGCACACCCGAAAATCGTGGATTCCACTCAATCCGAGTGACCGACTTAAATTTACTTTTGATTTGTCACCATTGTTAAGCATTTTTTGGTCGAAAAGCTATGAATTGTTATTTCAGGAATTTTGTTTGTCTTTTTTTCAACATTATAAGGAAGCAACTTTTTCGCCATTGAAATCGAAACCGAGCCACTTGGTTCATTTCGGACTCCCGAAATCCTCAGCTTCATTTCCATCTGGCACACCCGAAAATCGTGGATTCTACTCAATCCGAGCGACCAACTCAAATTTACTTTTGATTTGTTATCATCGTTAAGAATTTTTTGGTCGAAAAGCTATGAATTGTTATTTCAGGAATTTTGTTTGTCTTTTTTTCAACATTATAAGGAAGCAACTTTTTCGCCATTGAAATCGAAACCGAGCCACTTGGTTCATTTCGGACTCCCGAAATCCTGAGCTTCATTTCCATATGGCATACCCGAAAATCGTGGATTCTACTCAATCCGAGTGACCGACTTAAATTTACTTTTGATTTGTCATCATCATTAAGCATTTTTTGGTCGAAAAGCTATGAATTGTTATTTCAGGAATTTTGTTTGTCTTTTTTTCAACATTATAAGGAAGCAACTTTTTCGCCATTGAAATCGAAACCGAGCCACTTGGCTCATTTCGGACTTCCGAAATCCTGAGCTTCATTGCCATCTGGTATACCCGGAAATCGTGGATTCTACTCAACCCGAGTGACCGACTTAAATTTACTTTTGATTTGTCACCATTGTTAAGCATTTTTTGGTCGAAAAGCTATGAATTGTTATTTCAGGAATTTTGTTTGTCTTTTTTTCAACATTATAAGGAAGCAACTTTTTCGCCATTGAAATCGAAACGGAGCCCCTTGGCTCATTTCGGACTCCAGAAATCCTGAGCTTCATTTCCATCTGGCACACCCGAAAATCGTGGATTCTACTCAATCCGAGTGACCGACTTAAATTTACTTTTAATTTGTCATCATCATTAAGCATTTTTTGGTCGAAGAGCTATGAATTGTTATTTCAGGAATTTTGTTTGTCTTTTTTTCAACATTATAACGAAGCAACTTTTTCGCCATTGAAATCGAA
Organism: Pimpla rufipes; assembly: GCA_963932165.1. Lineage (NCBI taxonomy): Eukaryota > Metazoa > Arthropoda > Insecta > Hymenoptera > Ichneumonidae > Pimpla > Pimpla rufipes. Next base: position 23,649,665 of record OZ010630.1, read on the forward strand.
ACCGAGCCACTTGGTTCATTTCGGACTCCCGAAATCCTGAGCTTCATTTCCATCTGGCATACCCAAAAATCGTGGATTCTACTCAATCCGAGTGACCGACCTAAATTTACTTTTGATTTGTCATCATCATTAAACATTTTTTGGTCGAAAAGCTATGGACTGTTATTTCAGGAATTTTGTTTGTCTTTTTTTCACCAAACATTGAAGCACAGCAGGTTGAAGCCTCGACCTTGGAAAGAAAGTTGGGACACGATACAGTAGCGTAGTCGAGCAGTGCGGTGTGACTTATCTTGGCATCTGGTGATCATATCACTCCTACGGTCTCCACCGGCGGGTAGAAAAGTGATTACAAAAAATTAAAACTGCGGCCAGAACGCTGCAAGTTGAAGACGAAAATTTCATAGGAGAGTTAAAAAAAAGATCCCTAAAAATAGATACACAAGGCCTAGTTTTAAGGAATTTCATTTTTTTGCATGGATAAATGATATATTTATAAGTTTATTCAGTACATGCGTTTCTATCACGATTTAAAGGGCGCTCGAGGAAGCGTCAGAGTTACCATGGGTGTCATAATATTTCAGCGAAGGCACATAATAAGATCGAATAGTTGGCTGCCGGAGGCTGCGGTGATGCACGAGAAAAGCTTTTCTTCCGGGTTCCCCACTCAGTCTGTAATATATGGAGATAGCACGTAACTCAAGCGTTGCATATTACTGATTTTTTAAAAATTTATTTTTTCTCTCTCAGTCGTTCAGCTTCATTCCATCAGTCGACAACGACGAGAACGAGGACAACGATGGGGTTCGATTAGAATGCACGACAGCTTGATCGAACGTTACACCGTCGTACCTTTACACAGAGTTTTCGTCGAGATTTTTATTTCTCTCATTCCCCGAAGGCTTCATCATCGAGGCATTTTTTAACCAAACCGATCACAGCAAACTACGGAAATTACACTTTTGGCGAATGTAACTTTTTATTGTTTGATAAACCGATCCAGGATTTTGTTTTTTCGTTTGAAAGAAAACCGCCTCGTGGACTCCAATATCGCAGATTTTTTATTTTTTTTTTTACAGATTTTCAAAGTCGAATTCGAAAAATACAAATTTGTCCGGTTTGCGTTTTTTTTCGAATTTTTATTTTTCAATTCCGAATACTCTGAAAACGTGATCTTGCAGTACATTTTTCGCTGATCACGAAATCAAAACTTATTTTCCCAAAAACTCAAAGAATCCAGACGCAAAACTCAAAAAACCATTTCCAAAATCCGTTTTTTACGTTTTTCTCGTGCATTTTTTGAGATATCGACGAAAAGTTAGTGCTTTTTGGAATCAGCGAAAAATTTCCTACAAGATAGGACTATCAAACCCTTGAAAAAAAAAAATCGACCAAAGTTTCCACAGAAGGATGCGTAAGAGGATCCACGTGACGCTCTCAATTTATTGTCGCAATCACTGGACCTCGTTGATGACGCGTGTTCGCTGCTCGGATTATCCGAATTCCGAGACAGCCGCCCGAGCGAGTCAGGAGGCGAAAGGACTGCAGGTATTTTACAGAGAAGGAGGAGGACTCGGGCGACCGAGAGGAGAGGGACGGGGAAGCTCGCGCCCCGCTGGAACGCGCAGCCGAGCGCGCGTTTCAGCTCCGTTTTCCTTCACCCACCTCACCATTGTGTGCCGTACACAACTCGTAATTTACTTACCTTCGTGCCACTCCGAGACTTTACAAATACTCAACTAACTAACTCGCTTCTCGGCCAACTCGTAATTTACGTTCGCACCCCCTACGGGAGGCGTCACCGCCACTTCAGCTCCGCCCGTGTGTACAGCGCGCGTCTCGGACCTTCGCCACCCGAATGTGCTACAGTCAACGTTTGTCTTGGTTATTATTACAATTCCACGGGTTCTGCAAACGTTGACGAGGAATTAGTTGAAGTTAAAATATGACAGAATTTAGCAAAAGAATTAAAACTGAAACAAATATCCTTTAGTCTTTAAAAAATCCTGTCAATGTAATAGTTTTAGGAATATTTATAGTTCAAAACATTGTTTGCTTTTTTATTATAAAAAATTATAACAACTTTTATTTTCTTACATTTCATATAATCTTGTTTTTTTCATTTTTGGTCATTGTTTTTGTATCAAAATGCATTCATAATAATGATTTTACTACAAATTTTTATTTTTTTTATCTCAACAATGACTTATAATTTAGTAAAAGAATTAAAACTGAACAAATATCCTTTAGTCTTTAAAAAATCCTGTCAATGTAATACTTTAAGGAATATTTATTGTTCCAAAATTCTGTTGCTTTTATTGTAAAAAATTATTAAAACTTTTATTTTCTTACATTTCATATAATCTAGTTTTTAACATTTTTGGTAATTGGTATTGGTATTAAAATGCATTTTTAATAATGATTTTACTACAAATTTTTATTCATTAAATTAACAGTGACGTACAACGAAGTCTGATTTATCGAACTAGTGAATACTTCCAATTGTGGTCAGACGACGCAGTAGACAGTGGAACGAAGATTCGAGAACCGTAGCCGTATGTTACAGGTGCAGCCACGTTGCAGCGTCGCTCTGCCACCTACGTTCAATCCAATACGTAATCATTGCCTGTTACCACACGCGCTTTGCGAGTGTCGCATCCAGACCGCGTTGTTATCACTCACCGAGTCGCCCCAGCGCGCTGGGAATTCGTTAGCGGGCGTCCCGGCCCTTTGTCCCTCCTCCGCGATTTCGTCAGATGGATCGGTGAAACCCCGCGAATTGACTCCCATCTGTAACTCGAAGCTGATCGACCAAAAACGATATTTTTTCTTTTTTTTTTTTCAAATTAAAGTTTACAATTTTTTAGGACAATTTTTTTTACTCGATCGTATATCAAACTTTGCGTATCGCTCGCTGCTTCTGACTTAAAATACTGGCCGCGCATGGGGCTTTCTTTTCGAAAGTCATAAAGCTCCTAACGATATTTTATCACCCGCGGCGAATGCGCGGCCCTGGAGTCGTGTAAAATGCAACGCAAATTTGTATGCATAACGTCTTGGCCGTCTACGTGATCAGTTTTATTCTTCCCCCATGCTATTACACGGTGTAAGGGATATCACCCCACATGTTCTGGGTCATCACTTTTTGGCCGAGCGAAGAAAAATTTTTTTGTACGGTTATTAGTGTTGTCATTGTTGTTATTGTTATTATAGTTGTCATTATTGTTATTGTTATTATAGTTGTAATTATTATTATTGTTATTATAGTTGTCATTATTATTGTTATTGTTATTATAGTTTGTTAGCGGGGATAGTTTCAGGTTTGAAGATTAATAACAAACACGACGATTTGAATGTGAACGATGTTTAATCACGAGCTGTCCTACATAGCGTGCTCGTCGTAGTGAACATGTAAGACGACTAAGCGATTAACAAAAGTGAGCTAGCTAAACAAAATAACAAACGAATAAATCGTTGCTTGGGAACGTGACATACGAGTGATGAAAATCGATCATCAATCGCTATAATCTAACATAGTTGTTATTATTATTATTGTTATTATAGTTATCATTATTATTATTATTGTTATTATAGTTGTCATTACTATTGTTATTATTGTTATTGTTATTATAGTTGTTGTTGTTATTATTATTATTATTGTTAGAGAAAAAAATTCGCACAAAGTGTCACCAAAAGTCACACCCGCGACTCGAATAATTAGCGTCGTTTCCGGTCGATCGAAGTGATAAAGAAGCGAGCCCGGAGACCAAAGTGGTTATCACAAACTCCATATCGATTGCGGACTGTACACAAGCTATGCGCACGGTTTGTATCAGCAATCACTGCCGCAGCCCGCGGGCGAGACATTGCAGTGACCGGGCACTGGTGCGACCATGTGCGCGCCGGGTACAGTCAATGAGCCGCCAAATCGTTTCTCGTGCGTGTTGGCGACGGTATGTCCGACGGCCGCGGGATCCTCTCTCGGCTGACCCCAGCTACACAACTGGGGTCAGCCGTGTGTGTCCCGAGGTTTTTGGAAAAAGCAATCGGCCACATCGGGTAAACCGTATGGACGACGAACTGGGTCACTCGCGGTTCACCGAACACTTGATATATTTACCGTTTTCTCTTTCTTTTTTGTTTGTCGTTTATTTTTTATTTTTTTTTTATTTCGTTTTTTTTTTTTTTTTTCGTTTCTCCCCGCACAAAGCCCAAAGAGCATCGCTCACCCGGTTGTTTTGCATCTCTGTGAAATATTTTTCTCTGTTTTTCCCTTCGCCCACCGTTTGCTCTCTCAGCATATTTCGCACCCGCGTCGCGACGTCCCGGAGCTGTCGGGGCCTCGAGAAGTCCTTTCCCCGAGCTGAAAGCCTTTTGAGTTCGAAGACATTGACACAGTTTCGGGTGGATTTCAAGCACCGTGCGCCGCGGAGTCCCCGGTGCGCGACTGTTCCGCAAAATCGATCTTCCCGCGGCTATATATGCGATACACCCGGCGTTTCGCGGTGGGCAACTTTGTCGGATAAAACGCGCGGAATCAATCTGATGAAAAGCATTCGACGCTCTTTGTCTGGGTTTTTCTTCGCATTCATTGACATTCCGTTCTCTTGCCGGTTGCACGCACTGCGAATTGTTTTGCAGCGCGGGCAGAGAGCCAGCTCGATTTAGTTTCGGCGTGTTTCGAATACCCTGCGAATGACTGATTACATTTTGGTCATCGCGGTTGATTTTGTAATCGTGGATTTATTGTAATCGGGACTTGAATCCTGATTATACAATATTTATAGCTGATCAGCCAAATTCCGCCTGATCCGTTTGGAGGCCAAACGGATCAGGCGGAATTTGAGTTGGTTTTCGGTATCGAGATTACAATTTTGTTGTCTTCAAATATTTGATAAATTCGAACCGTTATTTTTTAATTAAGGGTATCAAATCAGCTAAAAATGAAAAAGTAGATAAAGGCTGCAATTTCTCATACGACATTTTTTATAATAAGAACAAACGTTTTTTTTATAAGAGTAATACAAGTTTTTTTGAAACACGCAACTTCGTTAGGCAACAAATCGAATCAATTCCATCAAAAGCATTCGACGGTATTTGTTAACTTTTTTCTCTCTTTCTCTCTCTCTCTCTCTCTCATTCATCGCCATTCCATTCTCTCTCCATTCGTACGCATTCCGCATCACTTTACAGCGAGCAACGAGCGGGCTTGTTTCGCTCTCGTCGTGTTTCGAATATGTTCCGAATTGCCGATCGCATCGCTCTCGTCGTGTGGAACTCGTTGTAATCGTGGCTTTTCGATTTTTAAACGAACTTGAAGCAAATTTCGTCTATCCCAATTAGCCCCGGTCTTCGCTAATGAGCCCACAATGTAATTATCCTGATACATTTAACAAATGAAAACGAATTATCGTAAAACAACAACAACAGTAACTAAATGACGCTGAAATTTGATAATTTTACGGTCATTTTCATTTTACATTTTATTCATTTATTTCTTATCATATCGTCCACCGTTGTACTTAAGTTTCCTGTTTTCAACAAATTTTTCCCATCCATCGTAAACAAACAAAAATGAATATAAAAAAAGAACACAAGAGATTTTTATCATCGAGAAAAGAAATCTTCTTAATAATCGCAGTACGAGTTTCCGAACGACGTAACTTCGTTACGTAAAACTCGAATCAATCTCATCAAAAGCGAGCAGCGAGCGGCGCACTCTTTGTCCCCTTTTTCTTTTTCCCTATTCATTGTCATTCCATTCTCCTCCCATTCGTACGCTTTCCGCATCACTTTCCCGAGCCACTAACTCCAGTGTGAGCAGCGAGCGCGCCCACCGTTTCGTTTGGCTCTCTCATCGTCTTTTCCGAATCCGCCGCGATTTACCGGAACACACGGGTTCGTCGTTTCAACTCGTTCGGCTGACCAGAGAAGCCGTCGCGGGGGCCACAGGAGCCGAGAGAGTTAGCCCCGACGATTTACATATAAATCCTGGCCTCGGTTGTGTGCGATCGAGATTGAATCGCAAATCAAAGCACCTAGGACGGTAGCGAACCGGCGCCCACTGGTAGTCGAAGTCCATGGGCCGTGGGCTTACCCGGGACATCAGCCAGCGTGGAGAATTCAGCCCTCCAATATGCGTTATCCCTCGCCTGTCGAACCGCCTGACTGCTGCAAACCGCACGTATGAGCCTCGACGACAGCCAACGGGCGACACTGACAGCTTCACCTTCATTATTAACCCTTCGTAGGGCGGCATTGCCGGCGTGTTTTCGACTCAACCAATTTCGGCGGACACTTATTGTTGGCTATCGTGACCCACTGGAAATTAGTGTGATTTTCTGTGGCGATTTTTATCTGTAAAATCTTTTTTATTTTGTAATGCATATTGACATTTTTCCTTCAAGTGAATTGATAAATATAAACACTGGTATTTTTCGCAAGAGTTTGTCATATCAAATAAATAAATAAATAAATGAATAAAAACAAAATAAATAATTGATTAAACAAATAAATAAATAAGCAATTGAAATTCTATTTAGATAGTTATATTAATTAATTATTATCCTCGTTAACTAATTATTATTATTCTGAAAAGTTTTCTGTTTTTTTCCTCTTTTTTCTCTTTTCGTGTTTATCGTTAAGGCGTTGATCGTCGAATTTGGCACACGGGCAGATTGTTGCCTAATGTTAGAGAAGTTATGTACTTATTATTTTTAATAAACCATTATTATTATTATTATAAGTAAATAAATAAATAAATAAATAATAAATAAAAATGACTACGAAAGTGTTACAAAAACAAAAAGAATCGAAAGGAAATCAAATTCAGCGAGTCGCAGGTTGCCACTTGCAGTACGCGAAATATGTACCGAAACTCGGCGGGCGCGGCTCGTGGATTAGAACAACGGAACTCGCAAATTAGATGCTCCGTCTCGGGGTGCGCCAGTTGAAAATAAGCAATTGACCCAATTTCCAAACTCAAGTTGGGAGATTCGCATAGCGAGCTCTTCGCGAGGGCGGCGATTGCCGGGCTAACTCGCGCCGCGCCCGGTGCAGCGCGGAGATATCGAGAGGCACCTGTTACGCCCGAAAATCTACCCGCTCGGTGACTCGATCCTTTCGCTTTGCGAGACAGAACTAAGGACGGCGAGAGCGCGAGGGAGGCAGCGGCGGAGCAGCCACGACTCGAGGGTGAAATACTGCCACCTCGCTTATCTCTCGAGGGGCTGTTACTCCCTCCTCCCCTCCCGGCCCCAAAGTCCCGCCTCGAATCTCTAAAACGAAACGAAAATTGTTCCTTCGGGATCTTCGCGCTCGCACGTGACATGTTGATACCTTAAACGTCCGAAAATCTCCCGCTACTTTTTGCTCGTCTCTTCCGAACGAGATAAGGACGACGCCGCTTTTTTGGCGGTGATAAACCCAAAAATGAAGACGTACTGCAAATTAAAGTATACCCCAAAAAACCTGGCCCGGCACATTTTTTCATCGGAGGCCGGGGCTAGTTGGGTCACTTTTTATTTAGAATTTAGAATTAGAATTAGAATTTTAGAATTTAGAATTAGAAATAGAATTTTAGAATTAGAAATAGAATTTTAGAATCTAGAATTAGAATTAGAATTTTAGAATTTAGAATTTTAGAATTTTTCTTCCATTATAATCATAATTATGTTTGCACAACGATAAATGGAGACCGGGGCTATTTGAAACACTTTTCTATTTTAGCATTAGTTTCGCCTTATCTTAATCGTAATTATTTTTGCGTTACTATAATTGAAGGCCGAGGCTGTTTGAATCATTTTTTGCTTCGCAATTTTTCTTCCATTAGATCAACAATATAATCACTTTTATTCTCGCATTAGGTGAGGATCCACTGTATAAAGGAGACCCACGATATTGTGTTTTTTTTTCTACCGAAAATCTTACGAAACTCATCCGAAATGTGGAGGAAAAGAAGCGCCAGAGTTTTCTTCATAACGTATAACGTCTGAAGAAAAAACAGTGGTGCGATTTCAAGCGCGAGAGACTCGAGGCAGACAATAATGGAACCGAGAAAGCAGAGACTGCGGGTCCTCGGTGGCATCTGGATATAAAGCCACGCGAGACGGCCGGGAGATCGCATTCCACAAAGCCACAAGTCTGGGGCGGCCTCGTTAATTAATCAGGAGGGAGTTATAAATAATTGGACGAGCGCGGTCGTACCGTGTATAACATAAATCCCAAAGGTGATAATAAACAGGGAAGGACATAGTGAAGATCGTGAACCCGGGTATGGAATCTTGCGGCGGACAATGGGAAATTATGGGGGGGTGGAAATGGGACGTGGAGCGTCGAGTCTTCAGAAATCGATCGACATCAAACGGGTGCGAAAGACTCGCGTTGGCTCGCGTTATATATATATAAATGGATGGGACCGCGCGTGCCAAGCGGCCACTTTGACTGGTCATTCCCGGAATCCTTGGTCGACGGTGGATTCCTTCGAGGATCCTCGGACGCGGCTGGCCGCCGTTGGCCCGGGTGGCCAAGATAAAGCCGAGCACCCACTTGAGGAAACAAAGGGAAAGTGAGATTAAATTACGCTGTCCGATACGTCTGGTCCGATACCGCGACTGGTGTGGAAACGCCGCTTCAAAGGCTCCCGCGCCGGGAAATCTGATCCAAACCACGACTCACCGGCTTCGGCCCGGGCTTACCGGGAATTAGGTTCGAGCGCTATCTGACAGACGTGAGTCATTGAGGATTAAATAGACGCTGAGTCGTGATGGGATACACATGTGCGAATTTTCCTCGGTGGAAAATTCGTGCGACGGATTTGTAGGAGAATTTGGGAGGAAATTTGAGAGAAAATTGGTGACAGTTTGTAAGGAATGTGGAAGACAATTTGTGAGAATATTTATAAGAAAATGTTTAAGACAATTTATAAGAAAATTTGTAAGGAAATTTATAGGAAACTTTATAGGGAAATTTATAGGAAAATTTATAGGGAAATTTATAGGAAAATTTATAGGAAAATTTATTTAAAAATGTGTAGGGAAATTTATAAGAAAATTTATAAGATAAGACAACATTTTTTTATTTGCGACCCTAAATCAGCTAAAATAGATCATAAAAATTGGGTGAAAAGGAAAGAAACGACGTCAAGTTGCAACTACGAAAAATGGCTACGACATATCAACCGCAATTACGTTTGATCCGCGTTCGCTGCTCACGAGGTAGAGCCGTAGAACGCGAAAAGTCCATTTGGGTCCACCGCCCGGATTACCGCAGAGTCGTGACACAGTCGGATTCGTAAACACAATTCGATTGTTTCACCTGTCCGCGGATTCCACGTGATGTGAACAGCAAAGGGCCTTTTGGCCGCTGTCGGGCAAACGAGATGACGCGAGACACGCGAGGTTAGCAGCACCGTCGCTCGAACAGATCACGAACAATTACGTTTCTAGGATGCAGTAAAGTGTCTTGTTTTTTTTTCTAATTTATTTTAAAAAGGGCCAAAATCAGTGTTTTCGGGGATAGAATATGCGACTTGTGATCAATCGTATCGGCCAGAATTCGCTATCTCGCAGAATTGTTTTTTAAAAGCTTCACTTTTTTTTACGAAGCTCGATTTTTTTCTAAAATTTCATGAAAACTGTCCCTGAAACTAAAGCTGTAGGGAAGTGACCCGCAAAAAATTTCGTATCTTCGGCTGCGCTGTAAGTTCGACATTTTTCCCCGAAGGAAGACTACGAGGGCTTCGGGTCACGAAGACAGAAAGTCGATATCAATGGGCGAGTTTTCACTAAAATTGCGGTCGATCCGATTGTCCGAGCCTCGAAAACCCGGACAGCCGATTGAAGAAGTCGAACACAAAGACTCAGCAGTGTCGGGTTGGGTTCTCTTGTGGCAGGTGGCGCCACCTGCGAGCGCGCCAATTATTATTAGATTCAGAAGTTTTTTGCAACGGAGACGTAGACGACGCGTCTACGTGGGACTGGTTGGGTTGGCTGCGGAAAACATGCAGAAGGTTGAAAGCGCCCTCGGGGCGATAACGGAAACTCCTGCAAATTTTCTCGTGAGTTATCTCGACCCACGCTCTCCACGTTTTTTCCTCCACCTCCTCCTGTTCCTCCCTATCTCTCACTCTTCACCTCGTTCGCGCGGCTTCGTAATTCGCCAATCGTCTTCGATTACTTTTCTGTCCGTTTCCGCGCGCGGAATTTAATAAAGCTGCTCGTAGGACGTGTCACTGATGACTCGCGTGTTGAGAATTTGCAGAATTTACTGCAATGTCATATATAGAAGAACGCCACTCGGACCAATGAATACGAAATGGGAGGCGGGGGTGAGCGAGTCATTAAAAAACAAAAAAGAAAAATAGATGGATTGACGAGAAAATGCGAATGCGGTGCCATTCCTGTGGCAAACAATTTTTCATATGCCCGGGAGTTGATTTATCGCCCCCGGAACTGGGGAGGCAGTTAGAAATAACATTATCTTCCCGGTCGATAAACCCGGCTCCATGAATTTAAGCCACTGTGAAGGTTATGCGCTCGGTGGGAAATAAGGGCAGCTCCCGGTGGATGCTTAAGGTAATCCGTTCGCGAGGGGTGGGCGTTAAGGGGGCGCGAATTTATCGCGCGCTGGACATGGAATAATATAAATAATGTGCATGAAAAAAGCGACATATTTCGTTACAGATATTCTGGGTGGGATTATTAATTTTTCAATTAAAAATTACCAGATGTGATAAAATAGTGTAAAATTTGTTAGAAACTCACCGAAGGGCCTGTTCGATTTCCCATAAGGAGAAAAACGATGAATCCATATTTCCCGGACAAATTTCTAACGCACGCGATGAAATTGCAGACTCCGTGCGTTGGTATTTTCATCGAGTCGGGGGTATTTCGAGACCTTTGTATCGCCCTCAGCCGCGGCTGAGGGAGATACAAAGGGCACATATTTTCCGGGTATTCGCGACGCTCCCGCCTCCGTGGCCGCAAGGGAAACGCGAAATTTCAATGCTAATTCCGCCGGTACTATGGTAATCCCGAGTCTCACCTTTGTAGAAAATATTTAGCCTTCCCGGTTTGCGCTTCAAGAGAGCTTGATAACGAGGGTCTTAATCCACAGGGGCAAATCAGACTACACGCAAGGGAGACGGGGGCCAGTTGAGATGGAGGCATAGTGGATTAAGCTCGGTTAAAAATGGGGTAACCCTTTACCCAATTTATGCAGCCAAGAGTGACAGGAAATTCTGAAGCGACCAGTGACCTGACTAGCCCCGGTCTCTTCTGCCTAAAAAAAAAAAATTACCACGAGTCTTCAACTGTGTTTCATGAAATTTATTTACAACGGTAAATCAACCCCGACTATGGTGGGCAGGGTCCACTTGGTTCCGGGGAAAATGAGGTTAACCTCGTTTAAAAAAATACCAACCTTAATTCGATACATGCAGCAAAAAAGAACCCAAAAATTAACTTGACTGACAAACACCACAAATTTTTAAATTGGTCCCGTCTTCTATACCTTCTGTTTTCTGTTAGTTCTATGCTGCATCAGCGAGTCGGTTTTACCGTTTCCCATTTCATCTCGAATCTGTTGATTCTACAGCCACGAAAGTCCTTGTGAGAAGATGAAACGTGTCGGACAAAAATTTACCACGAGTCTTCAACTGTGTTTCGCGATATTAATTTCGGTTAATCAACCCCCACTATGGTGGACTGGAGCCACTTGGATCGGGAAAAATGAGGTTAGCTTCTTTTACAAAATATACCAACCCTTAATCTGATTCATGCAACAACAACAAAAATGACCCAAAAATTAATCCCACCTGAAAAACACCACAAATCCCTCCACAATTTTTTTAATTGGTCCCTCTTCTTCCATCCCTTCTGTTTCCTGTTAGTCCGACGCTGCACCAGCGAGTCAATCGGTTGCACTATTTCCCGTTTGATCTCGAACCGGTTGGTTCGACAGCCGCGCGAACCCTCGTGAGGAGATCAAACGTGTCGGACCACTTACCCGGGTGTCGACCGTCAAGACGCCGACGCTGACCTCGCGCGTTGCACGGCGCAATGGAACGTATCTTGATTAACGCCAATTTCTCCTCATCGACTTCGATGTCCGCCGCGATTAGGCCCGAAGCGACTGTCAGACTTGACACGCACCGGATTTCCGCGCCACGATATCAATGGCACCACAATTCTGAAATGGCGTCATGGGAAGCCCCGAAGCGATTAGCGGTTTTGCGGCTGACACCATGACTCGCGGTACACACGTCCCACATGAGGCGCTATTCCGGTTTAATTAAATTCGCGAGGTAATTAAAGTCGCTGCCAACGCGAGGAAAGTCAGGTTTTTTCGGAACCAGGAAATCCTGAATGTTTTTTTTTTTCATGGTGGATTTAACGAGTTGACGTTGTGTGGCGACCTCTTGAAATTCTTTTCAATGGAAATTCAGGGAGCCCGTTACATTGCTCCGCGGGACCCTGCGATGTGTATATCTGTACATGGTCATGAGTTTACCGGCTGTCAGAGCTTCCGTAGTCAACTGGATACTTGAACCAACAGGTGCGCCGCGCTTTTACCCATAGATAGACACGCTTGTTGTGCCCGCGAGGCTCGCGGTGCATGAAAACGCGTTATGTTGCGTTGGGGAGGCTAAGTGTCATGCGACGAGCTCGAGTGGATGTATATTTTTTGGGTGAGCTTTTGAACGGGGAGACATCTTGGAATATAGAATTGAGATTTTTGTTGAGTGGGTTCATCAGTTTTTATTGGGACACAGATTTGTGTTGGACGAATTTTGATTGTTCTCTTATTGTGATTGATGTCATTAATTGTCAGTGTTTTTACAGGCTGCCAATATTTTTCCTAGTTGACAAATATATTTCTGCCAGGCTGTCAATATTTTTCCGGGTTGACAAATATTTTTGTTAGCTCGTTAAACTATTTTTTGTAGGTTAGCGATATTTATCGTTGGCCTGCCAAAACATTTGTCCAGGACTGTCAAAACTATTTCCCAGGCTGACAAATATTTTTGTTAGCCTGCCAAATATTTATCCAAGGCTGTCAAACAAACAAACGCTCCCCTATCGAAAAACGTATGTCATCAACAAACAATTCGTCAACCCACCAAAGCCATTTTTCTCTGCCCCCAATTAATTCAATACCTCACCACTGCAAATCCCCTCCGTCCCCCATTTGTTGTCAGACCCTACGACGCCCTTTGGCAAATATCCGCTTACCTGTTCCGCGTCGCTTTCGAAACTATAATCCCTAATAGCGACGCGTTTCCGGTTTCAGACATCTTGAAATATAGAATTGAGATTTTTGTTGAGTAGGTTCATCACTTTTTATTGGGACACAGATTTGTGTTGTACGAATTTTTATTGTCCTTTGATTGTAATTTACGTAATTGATTGTCGTTGTTTTTTACAGGCTGGCAAATATACTTCTGTCAGGCTGCCAATATTTTTCCTGGTTGACAAATATTTTTGTTAGCCTATTAAACTATCTTTTGTAGGTTGGCAATATTTCTTGTTGGCCTGCCAAAATATTTGTCCAGGACTGTCAAAACTATTTCCCAGGCTGACAAATATTTTTCCAAGACTGTCAAACATTTCCGCTCCCCTATCGAAACACGTATGCCTTCAACAAACAATTCGTCAACCCACCAAAGCCATTTTTCTCTGCCCCCAATTAATTCAATGCCCCACCACTGTCGTCAGACCCTATGACACCCTTTGGCAAATATCCGCTTACCTGTTCCGCGTCGCTTTCGAAACTATAATCCCTAATAGCGACGCGTTTCCGGTTTCAGACACGGCGTGACGCGGAGGTGGGTGGCAACGACGCCGATGGCGATCGGGGTTGTTCCTCGAGGCCGCCGCCGCCGGCGTCGTCGTCGTCGGAGGGAGCCCTGCGGGAGCAGAGCGCGCGAAAGGGATCCGAGCTGCTGGTCGAGGAATCGAAGTTGACCCCGGGGCGACAGCGACTCGTCATCGGTGGTGTCGGAAGGGGCGACGGCGGCGTCGTCGACGGGGGAAAGGAGGCCGAGTGCCCGTCGGACGTCGTGGAGGCCGCGGGTTCTGGCGAGTCTGCCCGGCAGCGATTCCGCAGGAAAATGGACGGCTGTCTCGCCCAAGTGATCGAGGCGTCGGTGGCCTGCGGCTCGGCCACTTCGGCGGCCGCCGCCGCCGCCCCCGCGTCCTCCGTATTCTCCTCGGCTTCCGGTTCCTCGACGCCCGCCGGCGAGACCCGACTGCCGGCCAGTATTCTCTTCGACCTCCCGGAGACCTGTGGCACCTCGACGGCCGAGTCGTCGGAGAAGATGCCGGCCATCACCAAGGCTCAGATGAAAGGTTGGTATTGCAATTAAGTAGCGATCACGATCGCAGTCGGCGTGACATGTTTTTCGTTTTTATCGTATCCACGAATGTTTCTGTTTATACGCGTCAGTCATTTGTCATCAATCATATGTGTCGGACGATATTTTATGATTAAGAAAATATACTCTGAAATCCTAATAAACTACAGTGTAATAATATAATTGTTCTGAGTGCGAGGATGATGTAGGATGATAATTTGCGAGAAAAGATCATTTTTGAAATATAGTTCTTCGTTGGTTGTGGAATTTGAAGAAGCTTTCAACCTCTTACAACCTCTTACAGTATAATAATATAATTTTTCTTAGTGCAAGGATGATGTAGGATGATAATTTGCGAGGAAAGAACATTTCTGAAATACTGTTCTTCATTGGTTGTAGAATTTGAAGAAGCCTTCAACCTCTTTGACAAGGATCGCGACGGCAGCATCACCAAAGAGGAGCTCGGCAGGGTGATGCGCGGGCTCGGACAGTTCGCGAGGACCGAGGAGCTCAGGACGATGCTCGAAGAGATCGACACTGACGGTGAGTGGAGCTGACCTTAAATGCAAACATTTTTTAAGCACACGGGAAAAGACGTAGTTGAACTGAATTCGGGTAACTAAATTGCCCGCTGTGTTCGACCGACCTTACAATCCAAATTACATCGAGAACCACTAGACCTCAGAGTGTAACCGACCGCAAAATCCAACCGACCTTAAAGTTCAACCGGCATCAGAAACCAATTGACATCAAAGTCCAACTGACCTCGAAAATCTTAGCCAACCTCAAATTCCCAACTGACCTCAAAATTCCGACCGACCTCAAAACTCCAACCGACCTCAAAATTCCAACCGACCTCAAAACTCCAATCGACCTCAAAATCCAACAGATCTTAAAATCCAACCGATCTCAGAGCCAAACTTCAGAAGATGGAAATAAGAGTTGCTTTCGCGAACTTAACGACCGGTTTTCGTTTGGCCTCAACTTCGAGAATCGTAGCGTTGAAATTAAAGCTAGCCTACCCATCTAGTCTCCAACGAGGGTTCCTCATTTCTGAAGATCCACAATCACACCCCACATCCTCGGGTATACTGAAACTTAGAGGCCCAGTTTTCGACAATTGTCACGGAGAGAGAGAGCGAGAGGCGCGTTCGTCCCAACTTGTTGTAAATGGCGCACACGAGTGGAACTTGAGAGTCGACGCGCGCTCGCGCGCACGAGTATATCGCCCGCCAATCGCTCACAAACAGACAACTCGTCTCGGTCATAATCGACGCCCCATTGTTCGCGGAACGTGATCGTACACCGAGAGTTCATACTAAAGTAGGTCGGTAGGTCTAAACTCGAGTGCGCCACCACGGAGCCTACACCTTCCCCTCGTGGCCTTTCTCTCTCCCTCTCGTCTTGTCTTGTCTCGTCGCACACCTCGTGCATTCGCGACCCGGCAAAGTGGAAGAGCGCGACCGTCTTATTCGATAGTTATATCTTCTTGCGTTTCTCCTACCAAAGTTAAATTTTTTTTGTAGTACTTAAATATTTAATTGTACTTAACTAATTTTTTAAACATTAAAAAAAAAAATATTGAAGTTATTTTTTAATGCTGAAATATCAGATATATTTTAATATTTTTATATTATTTATACACTGCGAGAACTTTCCACTTTTCTCGCTTAATACCTCAATACCTCAATACCTTTGAAAACAAAACCGTATTCCCTCTCCCTTACTTTTATTTTACCCAAACTTTTTAAATTTCCACTAACTGTTCGTTTTTTACTCTGCCTTTCACACTCCCTAATCGCTGCTTTTGCCGTCTAATCGTATTTAACGCTAAGATTCTCCTTTTCACCTTTCCAATCGACTTTCCTTTCCCTCTGCCCACGTTTCTCGGATTATCAATGTATGGTATTCATCCTAAAACGTCTCAATTTCCCCCAAACGCGCTGTTTTTAATATTTAAATATAATTTATATCTTAATATTTTGATGTTATTATAATATTTATATATAAATATTATAAATATTTTAATATTTAGATGTTATTAATATATGTATATATGAATATTATTAATATTTTAATATTTAGATGCTATTAATATATTTATATATTAATATTATTAATATTTTATTTATTATTTAGATGGTATTAATATATTTATATATAAATATTACTAATATTTTTGTTTAATTTATTTTAAAAAGATGCCAGTGTCATTATATATATCACCCTCGTTGAAGCTTGTGAAGCCGTCGAATCTCAAGGGACCGAAAACGCAAACTGCGCCCTGGGGAGCGATAGATAACAAACTCGCGCGCCAACCGAAGGTAAACTATAGCTTCGAGTCATCCGACGCGCGACTTCAATGGGCATCTCTTGTGCGTCAACTTTCCCGAGGCGATAAATTTCGCTCGTCGAGATTCGCGTCTCGCGTCTTCCCCACGCTGGGGACCCTCCCAATGGAAAACGTTCTGGCTCCACTTTGGGCTTGCGATACGTCAATTAGAAGCGCATTTCCCCGGGTAGAGCGGCGCTTCCCGCGCGCTGGATCGACGGCGATAAGCACCGGGGAATGAACCGGATGAGCCGGGGACTCCGCTGTTTTCACGCTGCTCCGAGTTCAATCGACGAAATCCGACGCCAAAGGGTTTTAAACGCGAGGGGATCAACGGAGCCCGGGCGTTAAAGTTCTGCGTGACCGATTTGCCAATTGGAAGACGTCGATGAGACTCTTCTCATCCGCGTTCTCAGTGTATATAGCGCAGTTCCGGGTCATGTGGACCGGCGTGGTGTAATATGGCCCGGTGGAAATCGATCCACATGGGGAAACGAAAAAATATAAAACTACGATAAGGGCCGAATTTTTGGTTATAAGACATCGCAATCTTAAGTTTGATCATAAGATCGCAATCTTAAGTTTGATCATAAGATCGCAATCTTAAGTTTGATCAGAAGATCGAACGTGAGTTTGAGTTTGATTTATTCTTAAGAGCGAACTTAAGATCGAATTTAAGATCGAACTTAAGATCGAATTTAAGATAGAAATTAAGATCGATCTTAAGATAGAAATTAAGATCGATCTTAAGATTAAAGTTTTCCCATAATAGTATAGTGGTCCATATCCCCCGTCAAGGCACTACATCAATTTCCAATTCTCGTCCTGCGCGACTCCTTTGTCGTTGATAGAAGCTGGTAAAACGGAAGCTCACAAATTCGTAGGACGCGCGTCTGACTCTAGGACCGACATTGGCGTAATTTGTGCGTAATCGTCGGTGGGTTTGGCGAGCAGTAAAAAAAAATCGTAAAAAATTCCGTCGACTCTCCGGGGCGGCAGTTACTGCCAGGGCTGGATCGACTTTTGATCCTCCCGACGGCAAAGCTTGGTAGGTATTACTTGAAAAATCACAGGCCAAGATGGCAAGACGGGGTCTGACATGTGACGGGTATTCCACGTCAAATGGGCTTGACCCACATTTTTTTATTAAAAAAATTGAACTTGTTTCTCTAAATCAATAAATTGAATTTTTGATAATTTTAAACAAGATAACAAATTTGATATCTTAGTTTTTTTGTGGGCTTGAACATTGTTAAAAAATTAAGGAACAAACTCGAGGTGTCGGGGAGTCACGTCATTTCGACATGGAATGTCCCGTACCCAGTCCATACGACTTCTGCCCGGTGCGAGCTATTCCGATAGTCCCCGCGCCCAATGTATAGAGAGGAGAAATTTTACGGCTCACACACGACTCGAGGATATCACCGCGCGACACGAGAGGATCCCGCGCTTGAGTCGCGAAGCCTGGTGAATTATCGATAAAAATGACCAGTTGATGTTTCGAGCTTTGACACACATTTTACTTCACCGCGTCTCGTCCCGTATTCCCTGATTTTCCGCTGATTTTGTAATCAATTCCGCTAAACAAAAATTCCAAAAAGAAAAGTAAAAAAAAATGATAAAAAACCTCTGAGTGGCAAATAAAATCACAAAAAAGCAGAATTAGCCAAACCGTGAAAAAAAAAGGAAAAAAAATGTAGTGAGCAAAATTGAAAAAGGCGAATAGCAGGAAGCAGAGGACGCTGCATCCCCATATTTTTTTCCACTTGACTTCGATATTGGCACTTTATTCAAATTGCCGTATAACTATAAAAGAATTGAGTCCCCTTGGCGGGCGCATCTGGAGTAGACTGCGTGGTCCTTCAACGCCAACCTCTTCAGGTCTCACCATTCTTCTTTTTTTTTTTCACCGCGTATATATAAATATATAGGACACCTGTCTGGCGTGATAGTAGCCGGGAGCAGGTGGTGGGGGACGATCCGAGGACACATCGAGGGCCATTCACGCGAATGACTCGGGTCAATAAATAGTCGGGTACTCGTTTCCGGAAACTACGTGAAACGAGTGAGTCTGCAGATACGAGACCATTATAGGTCCAAAGTACTCCTGATCATCTCGAATACGACGCGATCTCATCCTCTATATATACATCGGACCGTCGAGCACCGCGCGAGCTTCGGGACGCCTTGACGGCTTTTCCACCGTCTCCTCGGCTCAGTCGCGAGCTCGTTCGGGGTTATGTCGGAAAATTGCCGTCTGCCGGCACGCGCTGCCTCTTAACAATCTAAGGTTTAACCGGGATCGATGTTGGCCCGGTGTCCTCGCCGGAAGCCGACGTGGCGCGGTTACTGATGCCACTTATCGCGGGCAACATTTTATCGCGGCTCGGGAAATGAGACACGAAAAAAAAAAAAAAAAAAACGTGGCGCGCCTTACGGTGACAAATGACCCCGGCAAAAATTGTACAATTTTTTACATTTCGGGTTTCTCGCGAGGCGGAATTTTGGAGGTTTTGCTTTAAGGATAATTTTTTTTCGTGGCTTGGGAGAAGACAGGAAATAAAAAATACGCTTTACCGTAACAAATGTTCTCGGTAAAAATAATACAATTTTTTTACGTTTGGGGTTTCTGAAGCGGATTTTTTTAACTCTGTTTTATTTTAAGGGTAGCATTTTTTTTGGCTTGGAAGAAGATACGAAAAAATAAACTTACGCTTTACGTAAAAAATGTCGTGGGAAAAATTATGTATTGGTGGATGTTTTATTTTTTATTTTAAATCCGGCTATCTGTTTATCTGATTTTCGAATTATTTAATATTCACAAAGGTAAAGGGTTGATTACAGCTCTAGAATTTTAATCGTATTGATTAAACGTCCGACGAGCACGAATATTGTGCGGTGTGGAATTTTTGTTGAATCCGTATTTTCATGCGTCGCGCGACGTTCCCGATGCACGGATGTTGACCCTGGTTTTTGACCCTAATAAAACAGCGCTTCGCGGACGAATTGATGCGCGCGGAGAGAGCTTGATGTGTCGGGCTTCTCACGTCTTCGAGACGTGCGGCATCTTCGTTGCTGAGTCAACGCTGACTTTGGGATTCTTAGGATTGTCTCCCGACTTTTTGGGGTTCAGCTGATTTAAAGTTTGTTACCCGTTTTTCCTGACAGTTTTGTTCGCGAGAAAAATGTCTAAAGCGCAAAAATATAATCCATTCGATTATTTTTCGTAAATTGACAGGAGAGCAATGATAATTTTTTCAAGCACTTTAAAAACGTTGTCAACGAAAATATAAATAATTTTATGAATACTTTAAACTGTCGTGATGCGATAATTCATATTTTAATGCATTGTTTGTCTCCCTTGAGCAAAGAAAAGTTTCTAAAGTAAAAAAATACAATTCATTCGATTATTTGTCGTAAACTGACAGAAGAGCGACAATATTTTTTCAACCTATTCCAAAAGCTCAAAAATGGAAAGTGCAATTGATTTTATCAATATTTTACATCGTTGCGAAGCGATAATAATTTTTCGGATCGCGTCGCTCGTCTCCCCTGAGCAAAGAAAAAGATAGGAATTTATGAATTGCCGGACGATAAAAAAAAATCGTGAAACGACGATAAAAGTGTCGCCGAGTGCAGTGTAGTGTCGATATATCACTTGAGCGTTGAAAAATACGAGTGTGACCCCCGAGGGCCGGGCGTATTATACGCGCTCCAATCTTTCGCCGGGATAATAACGCGATAATCGATCATCCCACGTGAAATTTACCGGCGTCGGCGCGGGCGATTAACCCGCCGCCGTGTGTGCGCGGCTCAAGCTGTGAGAAGAATTGATTGCGTTTCGGCAATAGGTAACCCGCGGAGCTTTGTTGTTGTACCGGCGGCAAAAATTTGCATGTCTATCAACAAGCACGAGCCTTCAGCTCGGTTCATCAACGAAATACGCTCGAGGCCTGAAAAGTGCAGCAGCCGGTCGCTGCTCTTCCTCTCCTCTCTCTCGATACGTCAGTTATGATCGATCACTCAGTCCTGACACCAAATTACGTCGCACATTTTAAGACCAACCAGGTTGAACCGGCGATTTTTGATGAATTCCGCGCTTCCTGAATATTTACCGCGGAAAATAAATTGGGACATATTTGATTACACGATGCAAAAAAGAAAAAAAGAACATAATAAACCATGAAAAATGTAATTTTATAATTCAATTAATTTGTGAATAAAATATATAAGAAGGCAAAAATCTTTTTAGAGTATTTACTCAATAATCGAAAAAAAAGAGAAAAAAAAATCTAATAGACCCAGGTGTTGTGGGTTGCCGCATCGATCAGGACGTTAAAACCCACGCCCGTCCCAATTGGCCCCGGTCACCGTTATCCACTTTGCCTGCCAACAGCCCCGGAATACGCGCGAGACTCGATCCGAAATTCCCGATTAATTTGCGAACGCGAGCGGAATTTCAATGGCAATCGCTATGCGGGTCGTAGGTTGTGGCTCCGAACGAAATTGCGGCGAGTCGAGACTCCACCGAGACTCGGACTCGAAGACTGCGCGGGGCGTCTGTCGTTAATGGCGTTTCCGGGGAAAATATATATATTGTCTCGCTTTGAAGATCCTCTAACGAGGAGAAAAAACGCGATACGCGGTTGAGCAAGGAAGGCGACATAAAAAAATAGAAAAAAAAGCTTGCGAAAAACAGGGTTTCGCGTCAGACCTGGTAATGGCCCCGGCGCACGTGTTCGGACTGTTTCTCGGCTCCGCGATAATTCCACACTCCAACGAACGGAATACGGAGTTTCAATATTTCCTCTGACGCCCGGTATAGAACTACCTACTCCAATCGGCATAGAGGTGCAGCCAGCTAGCAGCCCTCCCAAGACCTTAATACACAGGCTGCACATACCCACCGTGAATTACATTGGACGTACGTAGTCCTCTCTGGCGCTGAGAGAGAAATGCTCTTTGAGCTCTAGTAGCTCGGTTATTACCCCTTTCAGGTGGACGTATATACACCGAGGATAAAAAAAGTTATTCAGAAGTCAAATCAATGCGTAGTTAGCTGGAGTAAATTTGCCAGTACGGTTAATTAATTTTGCGAAATTTTCGACGCGTGAGCGGCAGAAAATTGAGTGGAAAGTTAAAAATAACGTGGACTTTTTATTGCAGCTTGACCATTTTTTTGACACATTTTTTTCTTCATATTTGACATTTATCTTGAATGCACCAAATTTATTTTACAAACTTTCAGCGGCTGATCAAAAAAATTGATGAGGGAAAAAGTGTCGAATTTTTTCTCGTAAATGTTTTTCGCTTGTTTTTTTTAAATTACGTAGGGTAGAAGTTTTTGGCCACCTTTTTTGCCACCAGTTTTGGCCACCTTTGGTCCAGTTGTGGCCACCGAGTTCGAAAGGACAGAATTATTTGTATTGTTAAAACGAAACAAAATTGTATCGATAATATTTTTAACTTGTATGAATACTTTCAAAGTATCAACATGAAAATACAGGAAAGCAACAATTGGAAATAAATTATAGTGAAAATGACCACAACTGGTACAGTGGCCACAACCGGTGCTTCCACCCTAGTTGCCTTTTGTATTCTTTCTGTAGTCTCCCTGTGTTTTTCGTGTTTACAAGTACAAATTGGCTGCGTTGTAGTTATCACTTGGATTATACGGCGGGAATCTGCACTTTGAAAAGTTTTGTAGCCATCGGGAGCCTCCCGCAACGCTCGTGTAGACAATTCGCCTCTTGGGAGCGCGAATGAATAAGTGTTGCGGAGGTCCGAGGCAGAAATGGCACGACGCGAGAGAGACAGAGGCAGAAATGGCACCGCGAGCGAGACCGAGGCAAGAACAGTAACAGTTATTCCGAAACTCTTGAGAAATGCCCCACGTCAAGGTGCGCAAGGCAAACGGATTGCGCTAACCGCGTTAAGATTCACAGACACTCGTCCCAGACTCTCTGCTCTTTCTCCTCTATATCCCGCCACGAAAACTCAATTTCCCCCAAGCGAATACCAGAGACATCAAAGTTAGGCTACGTGACAATTAGTCAACCACAATAAATGATTTCCTCCTCTTTGAACATATTTGGTTGTCACCTGAAATCCTGCAACCAGGAAATCAGGAACAAAACATATTCAGATCAAATGAAAAAATATAAAAAAAAACCCAACCAAAAGGCAAAATTAGGCGCAACTCTGATTTGTCTCATTATCTCCCGCCACGAAAACTCAATTTCCTCGCGAACATCAAAGACGTCGGAGTTTCGTGAAAATTAAGCGACGATAATAAATTATTTCCTCCCTCGTTGTGTCTCCTCTTTGAACATATCGGGTTGTCACCTGGATTCGTGAACCACAAAATCGGATACCAAAAGAAAAAAAAATTAAAACCATACAAAATACGTCAAGAGTGAAAAAATGAAGACACAACCAAAAGGCAAAATCAGATAAGACAGACAAATCGGAGTCTGTCGCAGACACCGATTTGTCGCTCTCTCGTCCGCCTCGAAAATTCAATTTCCTCACGTACACCAAAGACGTCAAAGTTTCGTGAAAATCAGTCAACCGCAATGAATTGTTTCACCCTTCTTGTATCTCCCGGTTGCACGTAATCAGTTGTCACCTGGGCGGAAGGCCAGTGCCCTGCGCGTTGGGGATGGAAATCATTTAAACAATTCCCCGCCCGTGTTAATTAATCTGCATCCCCCATAGACGAGCCTCCGCGTTCGCCGTTTCTGTCGCGTAACGAGGCTAACAAGGCGCCGGAAACTCCGCTGAAACTATCTGCGCCGAGCGAGTGACATGAGGCGCGACATCAACACGTCGCTCGCTGCGCGGTGTCTAACAAAACGTATGTTAATCGCACCGGGAAAGAGTCTTAATTTCCGGCTGCGAAGTTCCCAGCATCGAGTTTATATCCCGGGCTGGATGCGGCCGACTTCCAAGACCGGAAGTTCGCGAAACGTCATTCCAACTGTGTGTAACGACGACCCCGGGGTAACGCGATTCTTGGCCTGGAGTCTGAAGTTTGGCGCGGATGGGACATAAGGTCGACTGGTGTGGAAAGTCTTGTGTATTCCAGCTTGTGAAAAACTTGGTCTGTGAGGGAAGATGAAAACACCTTGTGACTGTCAAAGCCTTCTGGAGGCTGTAGACCCCTTGGAATTTGTAAAGGTTTGGCTGTTTGACAGGAAAATCGGAAAAATATGGTCACAATATACATGAAAACGTAACAATACTAAAAATGACCATCACAACAAGTCACACTCAACATAAAATCACCCCAGTACAGTCCTATTAACCGAATACTACTATACTATGCTGGAAACAGTCACAATAAGTCACAAATCATCACAAAGTCATCAAAATGCAGTCCCAATAACAGAACACAATTATAATATGCAGAAAACCATCACAATAAGTCACAAAACATCACAAAGTCATCACAATACAGACCCAACAACAGAACACAATTATAATATGCAGAAAACCATCACAATAAGTCACAAAACATCACAAAGTTGTCACAAAACATCACAAAGTTATCACAATACAGACCCAATAACAGAACACAATTATAATACGCAGAAAACCATGACAATAAGTCACAACGGACTTAAAATAATCGCAACAAGTCAAAAACCACAGAAAACCATCACAAATTAATCACGATACCCACAAAACCAACGCAATCCAATACAAGAATAACAACTCATCCTCGACCCGTTATCCCCACTGAAAAGCAGGGTCATTAGCAGCTTAATGATCCACCGCTCTGTCGACGCTGCACAATTCCCTCCAACACAAAACGTCTCTCCGTGATGAGCTCGAGCAAACTCCGAACTTGACTATCGCCGGCGGAATCTTTCACGTCAGCCCCGCGCGACTATGCTGATCGGTGCGGGCCCCGTCAATGCCACCGGCACCACCGATGAGCCTCTCGAGTGCGACGGGAATATTATTTTTCCGTCTTTCTTTTCATCCTCCCTCCCCGCCCATTTCGCCGCTAATGGAATTGTCGATGACGCTGTGGAAGGAAAGGTAAAAGGAAGGAAGGAAGGAAATTACGGAATCACTTCATTCGATGGCCTCGCGCGGGGTCCCCGGACGTTTTGCAGAAAAATTGCGTCCATTGAAACGGATACGGGTCGAATGTCTCTCTCTCTCTTTCCTTCTATATACACGGAGTTTGAGGGTCATCGGGTTGTCCGGGTTCTGCTGGCGCGATACGCGACGAGAATTCGCTCCCTCGTCCCGTATACACAATACGTCCTTATCTCGTTGTCCATATAACTCAGAGATTTTCTTTCGACGCTCCCGCTGCTTACGCGCTCGCTCGCTCGCTCGCTCGTTTTTCCTATATCGTCGCGCAAATGTCATTGACAGGACTGAAGACGCGTCCCGACGGTCTCGTTCAGCGGCGCCTCATCCAGCGATTCCGGCCGCGTGGGAATGGCAAGTGCAGGACGAGCCTTCCGAGGAAAATCCAGACGGAACGCAAGCTCCTTTGTCCAGGCTGCACGCTGCGACGGAGACCGGGGCGAGTTGTGGCATTTTTTTTGTTCTTTTTTTTTCGATGGCTACATGGTTCGGATTGAGGACATCGCGATATATCAAAATAATGGCAATTGAGTGACACACGTGACAATTTTTGCTGTGAATAAAAAGAAAAAGAAAAAATATGCCAGTCTGGAATAAATTACATAAATACGTAACTGAAAATAAAAAATGAATAATATAAGTCAGTAACAGGAAGAAATAAATAAAAAACGTCAGTCAGGAATAAATAAATAAAATACGTTAGTCAGGAATTAATCAATAAAATATGTCAGTCAGTAATAAATGAATAAAATACGTCAGTCAGGAATAAATAAATAAAATACGTCAGTCAGGAATAAATAAATAAAATACGTCAGTCAGGAAAAAATAAATAAAATACGTTAGTCAGGAATAAATTAATAAAGTACGACAGTCCGGAATAAATAAATAAAATACGTGAGTCAGGAATAAATAAATAAAATACGTCATTCAGGAATAAATTAATAAAATACGTCAGTCAGGAATAAATTAAATAAATACGTGAGTGAAAATAAAAATGAAGAATTGTCAGTCAGGAAAAAAATAGTGAGTGGCCAACTGAACCAACTAGCCCCGGTGTCCCGGCTGTACCGATGTGATCGAGCAATGCAGCGAGCGAGTGCGAAATTGCGGTAAATCTAACAACCTCCGCTTTGAGAGATAAGACGAGAGAAAAGGGAGAAACGAGGGACGACAAGCGACCCCCTCGGCGTAAATGATGTCCCAGCTATAGAAAATCCCATCTTGCTGTGGGCTTTTCCACAGCAAACCCGTCGTATGATAAACCTTCGCTGCATTAAGTCGCCCGGTCGTGCTTCATCGACTCCGGCGCTTAGGAGCGGAGCCCCCGTAAACTGTATGGATATTCCGACGTCTCGTCGTGCAACTCGGTGCGGGTCGGCCGTATCTCATTCATTGACACTCGGGGTATGGACTTTCGTAATCGAAATACACGACGCGGATATACTGGCAGCGCGATACGGCGCGATGGCTATCGGAAGCCCCGGAATACGGTCACGTTTGCGGCTATCGCAACGGCTATCAGATCCAATTAAATTTTTTCCCACTTTTTTTTTTGTTAACTCGCCCCGGAAGTTGTGGAATTTTTTCGCTTCGATATCGACTGTTCTTTTTGTTGCCGAAAGTGAGAGCTATCATGGCTATAGGTATCCGATTCAACGAAAACGTTCGCATTTTTTCTCAACTTTTTTCAAATAATAACAATTAGTTCTAAAATCAATAACGATAATAAAATAAGTTCCAATTTTCGTTCTAAGCAGTAGAAATTCTCAAAAAACGAATTTGAAAATTCAGACATGTAACTTCATTAAAATTATCGGATTTTTTTTCTTGACTTAAATTCTTTGTATTTTTTTCGTCATCAACTTTTTTTCAAGCGTTTCTTTTTCTACAATGAATGGTAATTCATTTTTTAATTACTAACAATAATAATATACATTCCAATTTTCGTACTAAGCAGTACAAATTCTCAAAAAACGAATTTGGAAATCCAGATATGTAACTTCATTACAATTACCGGATTTTTTTTCTTGACTTAAATTCTTTGTATTTGTTTCGTTAACAACTTTTTTTCAAGCGTTTCTTTTTCTAAAATTAATAATAATTCATTTTTTAATTAATAACAATAATAATATACATTCCAATTTTCGTACAAATTCTCAAAAAACGAATTTGAAAATTCAGACATGTAGCTTCATGAAAATTACCGGATTTTTTTTCTTGACTTAGATTCTTTGTATTTTTTTTCGTTAACAACTTTTTTTCAAGCGTTTTTTTCTAAAATGAATAATAATTAATTCTTAAATTAATAACAATAGTAAAATACCTTCCAATTTTCGCGTTAAGCTGTGCAAATTCTCGGGACACGAGTTCGAAAATTCAGACATGCAACTGCGAAGTACCATAACTCATGTCTCGTTATCGCTTGGCCTCGTGACCCAGCTGGATTCCAGCGCAGCGCAAAGAGCCGCGTATTCGTCGTGGGGCGACGCGAATTAAGCGAGAATGTGGACAAAAATGGAGGAAAATCAGGGAAGAGGCTGAACGCTGCGGAGGAGCTGAGTCTTCGCCCCGTCTTTCCCCCTTAACGCAGGACGAGCGCGCGGTGATCCGGCCGACACTCCTGGGTCCATGACGGTGCCTAAGCGGATTTAACCCACCCCGGGATGAGCGGGAGTGTAAACGGGATTTAGAACACGATAATACCGCGCTGCGCGGGACAGTTTCTCTCTCTACTCTACGGGCTCGCAGTAAAGTCGACGACGTGCGCTTGTACACTTATCAGACATTACGCTTGGCTCCTTCGCCTTTTTCACCTGCGTAACATAAGCATCAAGCCCGATAATGCCCGGTCATAAATACAGCTTGATTGTACATCGCGTCCGCGGCTGAGGGAGCCTTTTATTACCTTCATCACTGGACCATTTAACGAAATGTCCTTTAAATGGTTTAAGCACAACGGATATTATAATTAAAAAATGTTTAAAATAAATAAATAACGAAAATCTTATATATATTATAATTTAAAGTTATTTGTCTGTTTGTCTGTTCCAATCCCCTCAATTCCAGTCTGTCACAAAACCAGAAATGTTCATTTATTTTTATTCTGCATCAATTTAATTAACAATCTAATTTTGATTTGTATTTTGTGAGACAGAAAATAATAAAATAGAAAAAAGAAATCAAATTTAAATAAGAACAAAATAAACCCTGAAGCGACATGGAAAGAACTGAAGTAAAACCAACGTTTCGAGAATGTTTTGCACTTACCCAGACATCATTTCAAGTTTGACGAATTCCCAACGCGCATTTAAACTCCGGAGGATCCAGTCGAAGCGGTCTACGTGCGCTGAAGGCGCCAGCAAAACTTTACGGATTTATTGCACATTGGCCAGTTACAGAGATCAGCTTGGAAAATGATATCCCACTCTCGCCCGTAGCGGCAATAACGACACTCGTCATTTTCCCAGGCAATTATTTTTTCATCCAAACAAGACTCCGCGGTGAAAACCATAATCTTGCGGCTCGGGGCTTGGGAAGTTCATGAAAATGTAACGTGTGTTTCGCGCGCGCGCGAAATGAGTTTATTCCACGGACGTAGATGCGAAACTTTTCATGGAAATTTTCGACGCGCCTCGCCGTGCCACTCGGCTGTATGGAGATTTCCGGGAAAATCCAATAATTCACAGTGGCTTCCATTTTACGTATTCAACAACACATGTAGCCGGCCTAACGGCCGCCGTGTTACACGCTCCGCGTCGCTGTTTACGGTATTTCCATTTTTTTCCGGCTCGTTTTTTTTCTTTTCAGCGGCAAAACACACACGAAACCACCGACTTTTGTTCCCGTTAAATAATCTTCGAGCCTCGAGGCGCGACGTGTAGTATCCAATTAACGCGCCATAATCAGAAGAAGTTCGTTTATTCATCACTGCTCATGTTTTGGCTTCTCTAAAGAAGCCTTTTTTATTTTATTAACAGTTAACAAGGGATTGAGCCCTTTGTAATGATATTTTTTGCAATATTTACATTTACATTGTGAAGCAAAATAGTTTCACAGGGCTTACAAAAAAAGGAGCAAATTTGTATAGTTAGCAAAATAATTACTTCTTCTTCCACTTTCTTGTCCGTTTTTATGCCGCGGGCCGAGTCCCGAAGTAAAATAATTTTTAATATTTTTCTAGGTCAGACAAAGAATTTAGTTAGTTTATACTAGGATAATCACACGCGCTAGCGCGCGTGCCTGAAAAACTTGCCAAAATCGACCTCAGAAATTTGTTCTTTTCAAAATATCGACTTTTAACTTATACCATCATTCTCAAGTCGCATATTCTACCCCCGAAAACACTGGTTATTAACCTTTTTTAAACGATTTTGAAAAAAATATTTTTTCGGCGACGAAAAAAATATTTTTTCTGCCAGAAATCGTAGATCCGACTCCGGACCGAAAATTACCAGAATCGACCCCAATTTTTTTTCTTTTCAAAATATCGACTTTTAACCTATACCATCATTCTCAAGTCGCATATTCTACCCCCGAAAACACTGGTTATTAACCTTTTTTAATCGATTTTGAAAAAAATATTTTTTCGGCGACGAAAAAAATATTTTTTCTGCCAGAAATCGTAAATCCGGCTCCGGACCGAAAATTACCAAAATCGACCCCAATTTTTTTTCTTTTCAAAATATCGACTTTTAACCTATACCATCATTCTCAAGTCGCATATTCTACCCCCAAAAACACTGGTTATTAACCTTTTTTAATCAATTTTGAAAAAAATATTTTTTTGGCGACGAAAAAAATATTTTTTCTGTCAGAAATCGTAAATCCGGCTCCGGACCGAAAATCGACAAAATCGACCCCAATTTATTTCTTTTTAAAATATCGACTTTTAACCTATACCATCATTCTCAAGTCGCATATTCTACCCCCGAAAACACTGGTTATTAACCTTTTTTAATCGATTTTGAAAAAAATATTTTTTTGGCGATGACAAAAATATTTTTTGTCAGAATTCGTAGATCCGGCTCCGGACCGAAAATCATAAACATCGACTTCAGAAATAATTTTTTTCAAAATGTCGCCTATAACAGGCTAATCAATTTTCCGCTGCTGCGCTCTTATAAACCGTTAAAAGGTTACGGGCACTGCTGCACCCGTCTTTTGTCAAATTCAACATCAAACTGATTTTGTTTACAACGGACTTTTCTGGCAACCTGTCACAGCTCGAATAGTTTGCTAACAATGTTTTCCGTTACTTATGAACTTTTTGAAAGTGGTATTATTTTAGGTTAACTAAATAATCTAGTTATATTATTCTACCTTAGCGAAATAATTAAGTTACATTTTGCTAGGTTAGCAAAACAATTTAGTTGTATCAGTAAAACATGTCAAACATTTAAAAATATAACATTTGCAAACAATTAAAAACTGGCAGAAAGCAGATTTCACAGGTGTCTCAATCGCCTGTTGTCTTTTCCCACAGGTGACGGAAACGTGAGCTTAGTGGAGTTCGTGAAGATCGTGAGCAACATTGGGAACGCAAGCGCAGCCGCGCAGACGGATCTCAGCCAGGAGGAGCAGGAGGAGCAGGAACTTCGGGACGCCTTTCGGGTGAGTTATACCCCCGTTGCCGCGCTGTACGACGCTGTATTTGCAGAGACAATGTTATTGCGAGGGAAAACTTGGTCGAGAAATGACCACGTCGTGAGACGCTACACGGCGGCGGAGCCTCGCGAGCTCTCGAGTGAAATGTTTTTGCGGTGTCGCGTATAACCGCCCAGGGAACACGATCGTTTTCTTTTAAGGTCGCGTAGAATGGCTGATATGTGTTTCCCCATGGTCGGCCGCGAGAAACACGTAGCTGCGACTTAAGGTAACAACGCCACGGGTACCAGGAAAAATAAGATCGGACCTTAAACTCACCTTTCCCGTGTGTTTTGCCCGAGTGAAAATGATCATCGCTTTGTGACCCAGAACAATAATCGTGCTATCTCTTATTTCCGTTTCGCCGAGCACGCCGAATTGATTACCAAAATGAGACCCTCGTGGTCTCAGCTTCGGGAGCGAAATTGAGGGATTATCCGGCTTAAAGTGTCCGGATGAGAGGAATTAAAACCGATATAATAGAAACTAATTATGCTACGACGGGCAGTCCGTGAATTTGGCTGCATCGTTTCGTGTCGTGTATCGCGACAGACTTTTCCGAACTCGGGTAACGATGCCAATTTTGCCGCGGGCTAGAATAGGCAACTAAATTGCTGTTTACGGTGGAAACGTTGCGAGAGACACCGGGACCGAAAGTCGAGCGGGGGGGAAACGCGAACGAGCAGCAGCAGCAGGTGGATAATTTCCCGCACAGAATTGAGAATTTGGGCTTCGCGGAGCCGAAAAAGCGCCGGAAGCCGCGGTTTCCTGCAGATCCCGTGTTAATCCTGAGACAAGAGAATCCGCCGAGATCTTTCGCCTTTTGCTCTCCATCACGTCGGTCCTTATCCCGCTGGGACCATCAGCGCGTTGATGTTCTTAGCATAATTAAAATTAAATCTCTTTTACGGAGCCATGACAACTATTTAAAAAGCGAGAGGGGAGAATTACGATCAGGCATCTGCATTTTGGCCTCCCAGTGATTTTAGTATTTTAATTATTTCATCATATTTAGTCAGTTAGTTCATCATATTTAGTGTATGAATTTGTCTTTAATGGAAACCTAAAGTAATCGACGAAAAATGTTTTTTTTTTGCTTAGTTTTATCAGGTCGTTTGCAGTCGCTCGCAAACTCAATATTTTTTTTACCCGTCAGAATCAAAACATTAACGTTTTCTCGACAGTAATATGACGAGAATTTTTTGTTGTTGTCTTCAGCGATAAAGTCTCCGAGTATCTGGAACGAGCCAATATTACTGAACGACGAGCGAGATGCTGCCAATAAAGAACACCGTGATGAAATCCAGCCGCGCGATTCTCTTCCCCGGCCTTTTTTTCCCTTCGCAACCTTCCTCGTCTCTTCCTCGTTCATAGCCTCGTGTGTAGAAGGGGAAGCGATTAACGTCTACCATCCGCGAGCCCGTGGATAGCCAACGCCCGTGGCCGATCGGACACGCAATTTACGGCGGGATAAATGAATTTTTCATTCCCTTTACCGGGCTCTGAAAACGAATGCCGCTCTCGTCCGCGCTCGCGGTGCACACGCTCATCGCACCAAAAGTACTATTAAGTACCGCGCACCACGAGGATTCTCAACTGGCAACCTGGGCCACGCAAAAAAAAAAAGAAACGCTCGACCGCCGACCGCGCAATCATTCCGTCCATCTTCTTTCGGCTTCGATTAGCTTTCGAGCGGCGTTTCTTCTTCCGCTCTTCTCGTTCTAAGCAGCCGCCCACGCAGCGCAAGTCGCAGAGTGCAGAAACTTTCGCTGAGTTCCGCGTGGTCGCAGAAATTGAGATTACTTTTTTTTGGATCGACCGATCGCGGATTTTCTTCTGCCGTTCGAAAGAAAACTTCAAAATGAAAAGAACGCCACCTCGCAGAATTCGATATCACAATTTTTCAATTTTTTATTTACATTTTTCAATAATCGGATCTTCGAAAATAGCGGATTTTACTTTTTTGTTTTTTTTTCGAAGTTTTTTTTTTATTTCAGAAGTTTTGATAACGCTATCCGATGGGAAATTTTTCGCTGATTACGAAAATAATAGTTATTCTTTCGAAATCTCGAAGGATCCACACACAAAACGCAAAAAACGATTTTAAACGTGTTTTTTGCTCGTTTTTTGCATTTTTCTCATAGAGTCTTCGAGCTATCGACAAAAAATCCATGTTTATTGGAATCAGCGAAAAATTTGCCATCAGATAGGCTTTTGAAAATCCATAAACTCAATAATTTTTTTTTCCAAATTTCGCGACTCCTAACACTTTCTGCAGAACTTGCACCCTAATGTCATTAAAGGAAGATAGCCTTCGAAAAAAACAGGTGTCCGAGAAAATTTGCTTACACATCCTGCAAGAAAACTTCGGGATGCACCGCGACGCCGTTCATGCACAATCGGGCTGTTAAAAGTTGTCCGAAGGTAGGATCGCGGCGCACGTCGTCGAAGGGCTTGGTTGCTCGCTCCTCGGTCCCGTCAGTCTCGCGCGCAACGACCGTATTAGTTGGAAACTCGAACGACGCGCCGGATACTTGCCGAGGTGGCCCCTTCTTGCCGATAGACCGAAGTGCAAGCGTATATACGAGCTGCGCCACGGGCGGAGACTTTTCGAGGGCGAGCCTGATAAAAATACTGCCCCCTGCGGAGATCGACAGCGCTCGCTTTATCTGCCCGAGACGCTTTTTTTTTGTTTCTCCCTTTCTTTTTCATTCATTTTTCTCGCGACTATACGGGGTAATCTTGTTGTAATAAAAATAAATTGGTTGCCCCACGGGGAGCGATAGCGTCGCGATAAACTCTCAGGTGACACAGTGTGGCACTTTTCCGCGGAGCCTCGAGCGAGAAGTGGCCGTTCGGATGTCAAAGCCCCGCGCGAAAAGGGAGAGGAAAATCGCGGCCGTGTCTGCGGAGAAAAGACCCGACCCGCCTCGGACCGATTAGGGAAATTCCTCTCGGGAATCCCGCGCCGGCTTGTTGCGTTTTTTTCTTCCGGTTACGAAGACGCTGCATGCTGCCTCCGTTGACTTGATTCACAAGGCTAATTTGTATCGCAGTACCTCAGGGAGTGGTGCCTTTTATAGGTCTCTCCTTGACGCTTTTAGTCTTCAACCCCCTCCAGCTCCCCTCGTTCCCCTTTAAAGTCGAATGAAAATTATTCGCCACTGGTCTCGTAAATCAGCGTCCTCCGTTCTTAATTTATATATTAATTCCTTCATCTGGAGACAGAGAGACGGGACCATTATTTTCCAGGGGTAAAGTTACTGCGGATCTACGTCCGCCTTGACGTTAAGTAAGACATTGTCTGTTTGCAGAGACGACTATTACTCCGGGTACACCTGGACTTTGTGTACGTTGATTGTGCAGCCGGGACGGATATGCATGAAAGTAAAGTAAAAGGACGTCATGACTTTGCAGGAAAATGTATTACGCTCGAAAGTCGTGATATTCGACGCATATTCCTTCGTTGGAATATGGCCAACTCTGCTTCGCGCTAAGTAATGACTTTCATCGGCGGAGCGACGGGCTAATATTTTTATTTTTATTTTTTCTATTGCGTTGAGGGTATTATGAGCATACCTCGTCTGGCGGCGTGGAAGGTTTTATATTAAGGGTTAGACGTCATGACCGAGTCAAAAATGTTGATCCCTGTGAGGGGTGAATATTGACTGGTGTAAAAACATTGATCCTTAGAAAAAGAATATATTAATCGAGGCAAAAACATTGATCCTTATTAGGAGTCATTATTGACTGATAAAAAAACATTGATCTTTGGGAAAAGAAAATATTAACCGAGCCAGAAACGTTGATCCTTATGAGGGGCAATTGTTGACCAATAAAAAACATTGACCCTTAGGATAATAAAATATTAATCGAACCAAAAACATTGATCCGTATGAGGGGCAATTATTGACTGATAAAAAAACATTGATCCTTGGGAAAAGAAAATATTAACCGAGCCAGAAACGTTGATCCTTATGAGGGGCAATTATTGACTCATAAAAAACATTGATCCTTAGAACAATAAAATATTAACCGAGCCAAAAATATTGATCCGTATGAGGGGCAATTATTGACTGATCAAAAAACATTGACCCTCTTACAGACCTTAGTTATTCTAAGCACCCTCGGGACATCCCCTAAAAAAATAAAAAAAGCTCCGCATTGCTCCGCATTGCTCCGCATTTGGATCAAGAGTTTCTCTTCGGCGGTCCTCCAATTACAACAATGGCGGACCGTCGAAAGCAGTGACGGCAGCAAAATGTATACACATTGTACTTATGCTCGCCAGAGTTTGAGAGCCGATTGAGTTCTGCTATCTGCTCGCCGGCAGGAGGCACATCTTAAATTGCCTCGGCCCGCTATCCCATTGCTGCAGAGATTTATTTCCGCCCGAGGAAGGAGCCAGGCCATTGAGTCGCGCGATATCCACTGGCTCGAATTTTTCTTACCGATGGATTTCGATTTACCGGGACGCGATTGCAGTTATTCATTTCAACGAAAAAATGCATCATGCACTTGCAAAGACGTTTTGAAATTAATCAAACCTATGCGGGTCATTTTTTTGCCAGATAAAAAAGTACAAAGACAGAGTTTGCCAAAATTAAACAAAAAAGTGAGACAAATGTTTCGTCCTTTTTTCTTGAAGCGTTAATTGCGACGCCTAAGTGACTAAGTGCACCTCGAGGCTCTCGTTGAATCGACACTGAGACTCTGTTCGCCTCGACAGTCAAGTCAGAAGTTTTGTAGATCAAAGGGAGAAGAATAAAAAAGAGCAATGAATGATCTAATTAATAATCCGTATTCGTAGTCGAGAAATGAACAGACGCTCGCTCAGACTTCAGGTTTAGCTACGTAAATATTTAAACAAATTTTATATCAATTTTTCAAAAATCGCATAGTTACGAAAAAGCACACGAAGCTCTTTGCTTGCACAAAATACCGCGTTTCGAGTCCCCCGACATCATTAAGGAAATACACGACCGCGAGAAAATATTGATATATCCGCGGCGGGACGCGCAGAGCGAGTATCGTTAAGCTGGGATGTTTAATGAGCAAGCGCCGGCGCCGACGCTCGTTGGACAGACCCCGAAGACATGCACAGCTTTAAAATATTAAGTGCGAACGGGAACTTCGGTTAATGGATCGCGCGTCGTTAAACATCTTCGCGGCATCGAAAATTCATCGTTTGTACCACAAACAAACGCAAAAAACGTATATTTTTCTTTGTCCAAAAGTTTGTCAAAGATGTCAACGAATCTTAAATAATAAAAAAGTGAACAATAAAATATAAAAACACCCCGATATTTTCAGCAGACTTTTTACTATAAAAAACTCATGTATCATTTTTTTTACGCAAAAAAAAAAGAAAAAATAATAAATTTTCGTTATTTTTCTTTCATAAATGCAAAAATTGCCCCTCAATTCGTGTCCCGAAGCTACACTTATTCCCCCTCGACCTTCATAAAATGAGGGATCGAACGTTCGCGAATTAAGATCCACCGTGAAAGACATCCCCTTTACAAGTCCATAAATAAAAGCGCCGAGCAATGGGGTACGTGGTATTATGTATAATATCGGTCGAGGGCTGGTTCGAATGAGAAAGAAGCGGAGAATCACACGCGCGACGTACGCGGCATTGGCAACATCGCCGGGGGTTGGGACAGGAGGAGGCGGAGGAGACGGAAAGACACGGATATGCCTGGAT
This sequence comes from Pimpla rufipes, assembly GCA_963932165.1. Lineage (NCBI taxonomy): Eukaryota > Metazoa > Arthropoda > Insecta > Hymenoptera > Ichneumonidae > Pimpla > Pimpla rufipes. The sequence goes on from OZ010630.1 coordinate 23,685,803, forward strand.
GCTGAGAGGGGTTTGGGGGTTGGGTCGTTCGGGTGCCGTTGAACCGATGTGCTGGCTTGGGGGTTTTCAGAATAAGAGAGTCATTAGAATGTATTGTGGAGCAAGGGTTTGACAGGTTTTCTCTACTTTCCCATTTTCCCTCGTTCCCCACCCGTGGTGGGGGGACCAACCACCCCCCTCTCTCTCTCCTTATCCGGAGCAGCATCAACCGCACCAACACAAAATCGTCCCACTGTGATCCAACCGCGGTGAATCCATATACGAGGCATTCTCTGTCAATTCAGCCACTTTTTTCAAACCTCAAATTTTTGGGCAGCAAAATTAAAGTAATTTCAAACGTTGCCTGAAATTTTCACGACCGGGTAATTTTCGTTGATCGCTGGGAAAATACTGAAAAACTAAATTTCACATTTTTGTCATCGAGTTGTAATAAAATCGCGAAAAACGTAAACAAAATCGTGAAAAACCAAATTAACGTTTTTTGTTAAACACTTGTCAAAAAAAGTAATCAAAATCCGAATAAAAAAAAGAAAAGCCTTAAAAACGTGAATCACGCTTTTCCCAACTTCATTTTTTTCACACCCCAAATTTTTGGACAGCAAAATTAAAGTAATTTCAAAAGTTGCCTGGAATTTTCGCGACCAGGTAATTTTTGTTGCTCGCTGGACAAATACTGAAAAATTAAATTCCACATTTTTGTCATCGAGTCGGAATAAAATCGCCAAAAACGTAGCCAAAATCGTGAAAAACCAAATTAACATTTTTTATTAAACACTTGTCAAAAAAAGTAATCAAAATCCAAATAAAAAAGAAAAGCCTTAAAAACCTGAATCACGCTTTTCCCAACTTCGAAATCCGCCGGCTCCACCTCATCCCCTCACCTGTCCCATTTCGCCCCGGTCTCCACCGCCTCACAATCCAGCCGGCCGAATGCAAATCGCCGCGCAGCGTCGAGAGGCAACCCGCGTGGTCCCGCTCGCCGACGGAGGTAGTCGACGAGCCGCGCGGAGACCAGAGATAAAGGCAGGAGGAACAATAAGGAGCCTCCGGGGGGGGGGGGGGGGGGGTGAGAGAGGAGACGCCGGAATAGAGAGCGAGAATTTGAGGATGCGAGCGCCGGTGCTCTCCCGTCCTCGACATGTCGGGAAACATGTTGCCTCGGTGTCGTGTGCACCGCGTTCGCCGCTGGTGTATACGAGAAGGGGTGAGAGCGGCTGCGAACCGGGTGGATATAGAGTGAACGTCACCATTGGAGGTTTCGCGGATACAGGTCAAACGACAGGATTTCCCTCGAGCCCGGAGCGTCGTCATCATCGCGCGCAGGGGGGCCAAGGAAACCGAGCCGATTTTCTGGTGGTTGGGGGGTGAGGGGATGTTGGGCTCCAAGTCGGCCGGTGCTTTTGAGAAAAAGAGACGGGTTTCCGGTTCGCTTGGATGCGCTGCCGCGTTTTTCCGTTGCAACGAACCGTGAGGGCCGACGTCGTGACGGCGCTGTTGCTGCCTCTGCTGCTGCCATCAGCCAATGCATAAAACCACCGGGTATCGGTCTACCTCGCCGTAACAAACTTCTATTATGTAGGTGCACGATGCACCCGGTTTCCGTATAGCAGATCCAGCGGCCTAGACTATGAGAGCTCTATGCCTTCTTAAACCGCGCGCCCCTGGCTTTGGCTCATCTTCGTGCCAGTTTTCTCTCCCCGGCTTTGTCTATACTCGCTGTTTACTCGAGAGATAAACTCGTCGGGTATACGTGGGTCGCCCCGAGCAAACTTAGTTAGTCTCGGTGAGGCCGCCGCTACGCTCTGCTCTGTGTTATTTTCCCCGCCGTCCGGAGATCTATTAGCCCGGCTTTACCTACGGATGAGACTGAACATTCCTTAACGTCTGCCTTTTGAGTTTGGAGTTATGCGCGAGAATGTGGGGATGAAAAATCTTGGTAGCTGCTTGCGAGGCGCAGGTGATAAGAATTGTTAGATGGTATTTTTATGGAAATAAAATGTCATGAAACAGCTTTTCGTTTCAATAACCAAGGCAATCCTGATATCCTGAAATGTATGGTTAAACGATTTTTTTAATCCGCCATTTATAATTACAGTGAGGAGTTACGAGCAAATTATAAAAATGGTGTTATTTTTCGTCTCATATTCTGTTATTTATTTTATTTTTATGGAAATAAAATGTCATGAAACAGCTTTTCTTTTCAATAACCAAGGCAGCCCCAATATCCTGAAGTATACGATTAAATTTTTTTAATCCACCATTTATAATTACAGTGAGGAGTTACCAGCAAATTATAAAAATGTTGTTATTTTTCGTCTCATATTCTATTATTTCTTTTATTTTTATGGAAATAAAATGTCATGAAATACCTTTTCATTTCAATAACCAAGGCGACCCCGATATCCTAAAATGTATGATTAAAACATTTTTTAATCCAACATTTATAATTACAGTGAGGAGTTACCAACAAATTATACAAATGGTGTTATTTTTCGTCTCATATTCCGTTATTTCCGACCCGTCGCAAATTACGCGAAAAATTGTTCCAAAACGTTTCGCGTCACGTGCCGAGAATCAACTTGTCAATTTGCAAGTCGTTTGGTATGTAACGACGAGGACGGGTGTGATTATCCTTTTTTCACCCTCTTCAACGTGCAAACGGGCTTCGAAATAGCGAAGTCTCGGCGACTTCGGTGTGTCGCGTAGGGGGTACGCGTCGATGACGCGATTCGGTGTGAGCTATGAGGAGGGCAGGGGGGGGGGGGGGGGAGGAGGAAGTGAAGGGATGGTTTGGGGGATCGGAAATCGAAAATTGGGTCGACAAACGTGTCGGGCCGGAAGTTGGCGGTAATATACCGTTCAAGCGAGAAACGAGCCGGCGCTGGCACGTCGAGCCCCCCTCAGCCCCCTCGTCCCTCTCGCGCCCGCCCCTCGAGCCCTCTCGGCTGAGGCTTCTCCACGGTAGCCCCCAACCCCCTCGGGCTAACGACCCTCCCACGTGATCGACTGTACACGAGGGGTGCATACGAAGGCAAACCCCTGAATTCTTGTCGATACACCGAGAACTGCTGGCGAGCCAAAACACTTCGTATACAGTGTCGACGCTATTTCGGTCATTGACAGATGGCGCGACGGAGTCACGTGGAATTCGTTACGAGGAGCAGCCAATCATCCTGTCCAATTAATAGACCGAAGGTTTGATCTTTATAGTGGAAATTTAATTGAATGCGATTCATACTAGACGAGAGTTCCCCTTTTTTCAAAGGGAGGGGTATTTTTTCGAGGGCTGAAAAAAAAGTCCTACGGTTGGCGGGTTCCACGAGGAGAGAGGTGGTGTTCTTGAGGATCAGGGGATCCGAAGGGATAGACCGGATTTTCGAGGGCTAGAAAAATGTTCAGCGTTTAGGGCGTCTCGCGAGGGGGGAGGTGGAGTTCCTAAGGGTTAGGGGCTCTGGCGGGCTGAGGAGGATTTCAAGGGCTAAAAGAAATGCCCAACGTTTAGGGGGTCTTGCCAGCCTTTCGAGGCTGGCAAGACCCTTTCAGCCTTTAGGAGGCTGAGGTATGGGGGGAGGAGGTTTTCGAGAGCTAAAAAATTCCCAAAGTTTAGGGGGCTTCACGAGGAGGCAGGTGGAGATCCTAGCGGTTAGGGGGGTCTGGAGGACTGAGGAGGAATTCAAGGGCTAAAAAAAATGCCCAACGTTTAGGGGGTCTCGCCAGGGGGCGAGGTGGTGTTTCTGAGAGATAGGGGGCCGGAGGTATAGGGGGGTTTCGAGGGCTAAAAAAAATTCCCAAAAGTTATGGGGCTTCACGAGGGGGGAGGTGAAGTTCCTAAGGGTTACGGCGATCGGGTGGGCTGAGGAGGATTTCAAGGGCTAAAAAAATGCCCAACGTTTAGGGGGCTTCACGAAGGGGGAAAGGGGGGGGGGTGTTTTGAGTAATCCCAGCAACCATTCCCACAGCAAAACGACGTCAACTTTTTCACAAGCGTCATAAATTCTCAGAGCAATATCGCAAAAACAACTTTCGCGTCGCTTTCAATCCTTTTTCATGTACTCGCACATTCGGGGTTAATGACCAAAGCGAAAGATTAAAGATACGGTTGACTCGTGCACATCCACCTCCGGCTTGGCTGTGCGAACTGCCGGAATTCATGCGTTCCGATTCGTCAGAAATCCTTCCAATCTACCCGCTCCCGGCACTTTCCTGGCGCTCTTTCTCTCCTTCTCCACTTCCCACTCGCTCGCACGAGTCTTATTCCAACGAGTGCCGTGCACGTCGCTCCGTTCCTCTTTTGAGCTAAGAGCAACTCTCCGCCTCTCCGATATTTCGACTCCTTTTATGATCTTCCCCTCTTGACGTGCGAGCGAGCGTGCTCGCCTTCTATATCTCCCGTTTTCCGGCCATTTCTCATTGGCAGGCCCTGAATTCCCAGCCGTCTTACGATGCTTCCGCGACGTATCCGGCCTGTATCTCGCTTTTTCCCTCTATTTCTCCCCATCTCTCCTCCTACGCTCTGTCTTTATATGTCTCGAAAGTTTCAGCTCACGAGAGCTGCCTCTGATTCCATTTCGGAAAATGCGCTGGCTTGTTGAGCCACACGCACCACGATATTCGCGTATCTTCGCTGGGGACTCCATCCATGATTATCTGGTACCAAGTGAACTCCGTCGTACTCGCATTTTTGCTTCCACACGTTTGCCATCATCATCATCATCGTCGACGTCGACGTTTTGCGGAGTCGAAGCTTTTTTTTCGTTGGCATTTGAGCGCGACAAACACGAAAACATTTTCAATGGGAGTCGTTTTTTCTGGAACAGAAAAACGAGAATTTTTTTTTAAATAAAAATAGTTTCTGCACAGTAAAATAAATGCATTGTTCGGAAAATATTTGCGTTTTACAGCTAGCGAAACATGCAAGAAAATTGAGGTTTAATCGAGTATTAAAAAAACTATAATCGTGACAACCCAACTCGCCCCGGTCTCCCTTATCAAAGTGGGGAAAAATCGTGCCCAGCTCAACTGATTGTTAATTATCATCCTCCGTATATAAATTCCACTTTCGCCCGGCGAGTATAAAGAAAATTGAAACGAAAATTTAATTGCTTCCCCGGCTACCGCCACAAAACTGTTTTCCCTGCGCCGAGGCACGTATAAACCGATACGTAGGGTAACTAAATATGTGCATCTATATCGTGTCATCACCTTTGGCTCCACATGCCGCGGTAACAGGTCCTCACGTACACAGGCAAACGCGACCAGAGCACCGAAGGTTACCGAGGTACACTGCAATGTATACTGCATTCCGACTCCGCGGGGACTCTGGCGACGTTGGACGGAAGGAAATTGCCCTCTCGCTCGCGGCCCCCGGAGGGCGAGATCGTGAATGGACAAGGGACCGATGATAAATTCAATTCATCCGCGTTCTGAAAAAAAACTCGTCTAAATTATTGCAAAAGGGATTTTTAAAATGTCCGTCCGCGAGCTGCGGACAATTTTTTTTTTTTTCTTCCTACAACGTTGCACGACAAAAAAAAGCAATTAAGTGTAGCAACAAAGTGTAATCTCCTTTTAACCTCGTTGATGTTTACTCACGTCAGGGGGAAAGAAAAATTCGCAAAATTTCAATAACGCTGACTTAATATTGGAAAAAATAATAATAATAATAATAATAATAAATAATAATATTAATAATAAATAATAACAATATTAATAATAATTAATAATAATAATATTAATAATAAATAATAACAATATTAATAATAATTAATAATAATATAATAATTATTATAATAATAATAGAATAATATTGGAAAAAAAATGTGAAAAATAAATTTAAAAAATCAATGTTTATCGTGCGGACGGCGATGCATAGAAATCGTGACGGGACCCGCGAGGAAACGAGAGATCGGGGGTCGGGGATCGAGAAGTTTCGCGCGCGGAGCCAACGACAACAACAATAAAAGCCGCGGCGCGTCAGTGTCAAGCTCGGCGCGCGGTAGGCTCTCGCGGGGTGTGACCGAACAATGCCCGGACAATCTTATACGGAAATAACTTGCCCCTATAGTTACCGAGTCGATATTTTAATCACCGCGACCTGGCGCTCCCAGCGCTCTCGACGAGCCGACCGCCGGATTGTCCCCTGTCACACCGGACGGGGTGGAAGAAGAAAAACGAAAGGAGGAAGGAGGAAGGAAAAAAAGGTGTTGAACGAAATGACGAAAAAAACGTGGAGCCAGGAGGACGCGGAGGATGAGCCGGGAGGAGCTGATATTCCGGATGCGCGATGAGCGAGGGTCGAGGGCCGGATTGGCGTGAGGAGCGGAGGAAACAAGTGAAACACGAGATAAGGGAGACCGGGGCAAGTTGGGTCACTTTTTGTTTTTTTTTTATAAAAATATCCGATCGGGTCGGATTAAAGCTAAATCTATTTTTTTACGTGTTTCATTCGCTGCATGCTGAAAAATCGTGATGAACCTGACACCTAAAATTTATTTGATCTGAATGTAAGGGTCGAATTTTTTAACGTCATTTTAAACGTAACATAATTTAAAGTTTCAAGATTAATCTTAAGGTCGATCGAAAATTCATATTTACTTAAAAAAATTCAAATTTAAAATAAGCATTTTGCAACTTTTTTATTGTTACTGAAAATATAAAAAAATTAAATTACACACATTAAATTACACAATAATAAAATTTCTTTTTTAACCTGCTTAATCCAACTAGCCCCGGTCTCCATTTAAAAAAAAGGGACAGCTGCGCCGTTCAGTGTTCACCGGTTCAGTTTCCGAAACTACAAAAAATGATCTGAAAAATTGCCACCCATCACTTTATACTCTCCACTAAATACTGCAACCATAAAACGTCCCAATTTTCGTTTTACGTCCCCGACCCACCCAGCCCCGGTCTCCCCTGCAAACATTCAGCGTCCACCGGTTTACGCACTAAAACCATAAAAGCCACCGACAAAAAATTCGCCAACGATAAAACGTTATTACTTATCAATGTGTTTTTTTTTCTTTTTTTTTTTCAAACCCCCGGTGACCCATCTCGCCCCGGTCTCCCCTCCAAACAGAGACACAGCCTCGCCATTCATCGCGTTCGCCGTCGAACCGACGGTGCGGCCGCTCTATTATAGTGCGAGGCAACTGAACGGAACGTATACTTAACTCTCCGCGTTACGAGCGAGAAAGAGAAAGAGAAAGACAGCGAGAGCTCTGCCGCTTGTCCGCGATACTAATGATCGATATTCCGCGAGCTGCCGCGCGAGAACCGCGAGAACCGTGGAATCGACCTGATTCCCGCAGCCTCGGTCGCTCCGCGCTCTCCCGCGTCCTACACGTCCCGCGAACCCGAGAATGCAAAGCGTCGGTGGTGGCATCGGTGCGGCTACGCTGCGAGCGTCTCTCGCGCGAACAGCGAGAGCCTCGCCAACTTGGGCCGAGCGCGTCTCTCGAGGGCCCTCGGCGAGCGATCGTTTAACCAGCCGTACGCGAGACGGTTATATTCGCTCGGGGAATATAACTCCCGTTGATTAGTTGTTGTGGGGGAAGAGGCCGGGAGCGGCTCTGCCGAGGAGCTCGACGTTTCGCGTCTTACGGGCGCGCTCGGCTTTCCGCTATACACGAGGCGGACGCTCCGCGTGCTGCTGCTGCTGCTGCTCGTCGTGCGCCGGGACAATAAGCTCCGAGGAAATACTCTCTCGCCGTTCCGTTCGCACATCGGCCGCGCGCAACGACGGCGCCCGGCTACTAATCACCGGCACGCTCGGTTAATCATAAACTTGTCATTCGTAAATACGCCTGGCTAACTACCTACCTGCTCGCTCGCCCGCCAGCGCGCGCCTCGTGGTAATGACTTCCGCGTTTCTTGGTTAACAACAACGGGAACTTGGCGGCGGCGGCGATAATCCACGGGTCGAGCGATTATTGACAGTCGGGGTTAGTGTCACGTGGCACGGGTGGCCAATGTAGGAATTGAAATAGAATAGAATAGAAACATTTCTAATCCCTCTTCACAAAAATGGGCCAGTTAATTTGTGAAACTTGACTCGCACACAAACGAGTCGAACTCATATTCTGATATTTATATATATATTATTATTATATATTTTAATTTTATTATTTTAATTTATTATTTTATTATTTTTATTTATTATTTTATTATTATTTTATTATTATTATTATTAGTAGTAGTAAAAGTGTTTTATTGATAATACCATATGTACATTTGGTTTTTTTTTGTCTTACAATACTATTTTTAACAACGCTGTATCAATGGGCCATCGACCGAGGTCCTTCAGCCCTATTATTATTATTTATTGATATTTATTTATAATTTTTTTTAACGAGATAGCGACTTTTGGTATGTACGAAATGTTGTTAAATCGCATATTCTACCCTCGAAAATACTCTTTAAAATCCCTTCAACCTTTTTTAAAATTATTTTTACCTTTTTTTTCGAAATTGTGGAGTTACGATGTAGACTGTCGCGTATAATATTTTGCGAGCGTCAATAATAGAGACGGTTGTCGAATGTTTGTTTGTGGACAACGATTATTAAAATACGTAAAATTGAGCAGAAAAATTGGAAAAAAGTTATTGACTTAATTTTTTTTGTTATTTGCTATGATACTTTGACTGTTACGTTAATGTAAATATTTGAACGAAAAAAATGTTGGCGGTATCCGACAATACGCGGAGCATTTTTTTACACAATACACGGGAATTAATAAATCATCGTTGTTCGCTCCTCCCCCTCCCTACCGGCAACCTGCTGCTTCCTCGAAAAACCCGATCGAACACGTGACGTCAATGAGCATTCAATGAAATCTCACGATTCTGTTACGTTGTTAATTAACGATCAAAGCTGCAGGGGGCGTAAATTTACGAGCATCATTCTTCTTCCATCATCATCAGTCGAGGGCTAAACTGAGTCACGATGAATGCCTCGACTGAGAGGAAATAATAAACGCGAAGAGCTGAAAGACCTCCAAGTCGTGACTGAGGGTCGGTTGGTTCAGGGAGAGAAAAAGGGAAATAAGATTTCTTAAGATAGAAAAAAAGTTCGTTACCGCCTCGCGACATAGAGGAGGGAAAATTCGTAGCTTCGAGTCGTGCTGCACGCGATGCACCGAAATTTCGTGGCTGCCGCGGGGAGCCGACAATTCGTCCCGGAGTTGATGGAAGGTGGGACTGAGGCTCCCACGCTGTCTATCAAAATCTCTGCCCGGGGTCAAATGGGCCATCAGAAATAAATCGTATATCGGGCAAATAGGGAGTGAATTTTTAGTCATGAAAAAACTCCCAGTTTTCTTTGCACTTCCGGTTGACAAATGGGGCAAAAAAAGGACTGAATCAAAATTAATTCATAAGTGATTAAATAAATTAAGGAGCTTATCCGGTCCAGGAAAATTTATTTCTTCGCTCGTGAAAATCTCTGCCCGGGGCCAAACGGGTCATCCGAATTTTTAGTCATGAAAAAACCCCCAGTTTTCTTTGCACTTCCGGTCGATAAATGGGGCAAAAAAAGGCCTGAATCAAAATTAATTCATAAGTGATTAAATAAATTAAGGAGCTCATCCGGTCCAGGAAAATTAATTTCTTAGCTCGTCGCTGCAAAAATAAGGACCACCTTTAAAAAAAAGACTCAGAATTATGTCAAATTAGGCAAACAAAGAAATCTCAGAGATTCAGTAAGAATAAAATAACACCAACAATGATGATAATGGCTCGGGCTGTGGTTGAGAGGATTTTCACGAGCCCGCGAGTTTTCCACCCCGGGCGGAAAGCCCTCAACTCTTTTACAAATGAGGGTGATGATATTAAAATCCTGGGCGGGAAAAAAATGAGAGAGCTGCTGTGTTTCACCGCGCAGTTTCGCTCCGGGTGGCGGAGCTCGGGTTTCCCCCTGGTTTACCGGCTGTCACAGGAGCCACTGCGACAAACTCCACCTCGGAGGCGACTAAGAAGACGTTTTACAAATTACAAAATCCAAAAATAATATTCGAGGCGGATGCGAAAAAAAATGGTCCGCGAAGAAACATGTCGTGATTGAGTAGCTGAAACATTGGAAAATTACATAAAAAATCGTGATAATAATAATAAACACGTGAGTGTATTTAAATTGAAGATATTTTTTTTATATACGGGAACGGAGAAGCTGCTGAAACATTATTAATATTCCAGCGCAAGACGTCTATTGGCGCAGCCATCATTTCGCTACTTTTCATTTCCCGTGTACCACGCGCTCTGTTCCCCCCCCCCCTTCCTTCATCCCCCCCCCCCCCGCCCCTCCTCACCGCCGCCTGGCTCTTTCAGTCTCTCTCCACGAGTTAACTACTCGATTCTTTCCTCGGCGATATCCGTGGCTGTTTTATTTTAGCAATTTATTTCCTCGCCTGTAATACACCGTTTCCATAATACACGAAATAATATGATACGTCCAGGCCGGATAAGGGGGGGGGGGGGGGGGGGGAGAAAAACGTTTTGCCGTATTTCTCCTCGCTGCTTCTCAATCGAGAGGCTCGAATCGAAGTGGTGAATTAATCATGTTTTTACTCCGTACTGAGAGACTCGAATATTCGGGTAATTGAAAAAATGGGCAGGTGGAGAAACTCCACGTGGCTCGAAAATATCCGATGGAATTTTTTTTTCAATCAATTTCGCTTCACGATGTAAATTAACCTCGCGAGGCCAAATTGATTAAAAAAGGGCCAGAAGTGTCAAAAATTGGCATTTATTGCTTTTACCAAAGTGATTAAATTATTGATTTTTTTTTAAAGGACTTTAAAGAGTTTAGGGAGTTTTTTTATAGGAGTGTCAAAAATTGGCATTTATTGCTTTTCGCAAAGTGATTAAATTATTGATTTTTTTTTAAAGGACTTTAAAGAGTTTAGAGAGTTTTTTTTATAGGAGTGTCAAAAATTGGCATTTATTGTTTTTCGCAAAGTGATTAAATTATTGATTTTTTTTTAAAGGACTTTAAAGAGTTTAGGGAGTTTTTTTAAAGGAGTGTAAAGAGTAAGGAGTTTTTTTTTTAAAGGAGTGTCAAAAATTGGGATTTATTGCTTTTCGCAACATTATTAAATGATTGATTTTTTTTTTCATTGAGTTTTGTCGACAAATTGAAGGTACAACAAATTCCGAGGTGAGATAAATGCTTATGGGAAATACGATTGGTTATGTCACGTCCGAGGGACTCGTCGAGGTGCGTTGAAATAAATTGTCCGGCGCGTGGGTTGACAGGTGTCGATCGACTTTAGACGGCGATAATTCAGTGCCCGGCGAATCCGCGTGTGCGCAAGTGGCCCGATGATCGCGACGCGCCGCGCGCGAGCGGTGGATAAATGCATTTTACTATGTACGAACGAGCTCGCTGGCACTGAGCAGGGGGGGGGGGGGGTCGGGGGGCGTCGCGGGGGCTGCTGATGCTCGTAATTGACGAAATAATCGATCGGATGGTCAACCGGTAAATCGTTCGATAATTACGTTGCTTCCATGCTCGATTGCAATTTGCTATTTGTAATCGCTAAACGGGAGACGCGCGGGGGGACGAGCGAAACGAGCTGGGAACCGACTTTCCATGACGACCTTCGCGATGGATCAGCCGACCTACAGTCACGAAAAAAAAAATTTCGTAATTAGGTGTGACGATAAAAAAATCGTAAATAAAATTTATTGCCATATTTTTTGTATCTGTAGAAATAAAAATGAAGATAATCAAAATTAACAAAACTGTGATGAAAAAATGCTGAGTGAAGAATTGAATGCCAGAAGTGGAGAAATTTCATTTATTTTTTATTGTGCGCAACGTTGCAATTTTTTTTTATTTTTACGACATATATAAGATGCATAAAAAGCTGAAAAAGATGGCGAGCGTCAGAGACAAGTTGGCTCGGGCGGGGCTCGTAGTCCGAGTCCTAATTAAGGTAACTCCGCGTTGTGCGAAAGTTAGCCGGCTCGTTTCAACTTGGTGCGTAAAAAGCGGTAGGTAAAACGGGCGAAGAAGAATTCCCGCGAGTCTATAGAAGCAACGTTACAGACCACATAACGAGGCTGAATGAATTTCTTTTTTCTTCCCCCTCTTCCCACCCCCCGGAAAGTGCATTAAATTACTGTTATAACTTACACATTCGTGAGTTTGAATTTGATCAAGAAAATAGAAAAGCCCGGACGACTCAGACACCTCGAGACTTTTTCCCTCTGTGCGAAATTTATATTCATTCGCGTGCTACGCAGAAGTTGCTTCTCGATGTAATATGCATACTGGATATTTTTATGCGCACCACTCGTGTGTAGAGACTCCGTGAAAATGGAGTAAAGGAAGCTGCTCCGGGAGCTTCTGGGGAAAGTGCAAAGAAATGCAGGTTTAATACTAGAAAATATTGCGTGATATAAATCAAACAAAATGTGGGTAATATATTGTGTATTTTGTCGTGACTCATTTATCGAGGGAAGCCTCAATATTTTAGTTTTGAAAATAATAATATTTATTCCGTAATTTATTGTAAATATATTTATCGTATGATTTATTAGAAAAACATTTGTCGCGAATTATTTAATTAATAATAATGACAATAATTTTTTTTGTTTATTTTTAAGAATACTAGAGACTTAAAATTCCACATTAATCCACTCGTCTTAAATATATTCAAAGAAGATTTTTCGCGGTGTCAGCAGCTCCGCGCATTTTCACGTTTGTCACAATTACACCTGGGCTCAACGGCACGACACGTTCGGTATTGAATCCGCGAACGTGCTTACCAAACAAGACATGTTAAATTCCGACATGAGTCGTTTCGTAGGTTTATATTCCATGAATATGAAATGGTTTCCAGAATATTGTCGACCAACGTAACCATGTATAGTATGTACACTCATATATATACATGGTTATATCCAGGTACAGGGAAACATGATTGAGGGGAACGTATAGTATAGTAAAATTTGCAATTTTAAGTATCGGTTGAATCACTTTTGACCCCGGCTGCTTTATGTCGGGCTATAAAGTAAAAAAGTACTTTAAAAAAATCACGAGCGGTTGATAAAAAATATTTTCTTTTTTACGAATCTTCATTATTAATATTTTCGTTTTTACGAAACATTGTTAATAAAAAATATACTTTTTTCACGAATTTTTGTAAATAAAAATATCTTCTTATTTATACATTTTTGTTAATAGAAAATATGAAACCAGTTTTTAAGAAATTGTTACGGCAATCTAAAATTGTGCAAAAAAAATAATCGAAAAATTGGTATTTCAACGTTGTTTTTTCTACTTTTAACTCATGTTTCAGGTGTTCGATAAGCACAACCGGGGCTACATCACAGCGTCTGATCTGCGAGCCGTTCTCCAATGTCTCGGGGAGGATCTGTCCGAGGAGGAAAGTGAGTGACATAGGGTTTGGCTTTTCTCAAATCCAATGTATCCCAACCACTCATCCCCTAGACCCTTTCCCGCTGTATCCACTGTGTGCGTACATCCCCCTTTTTACTCCGACGCGACATCGCGTTCACAGCTCTTTTTCGAATGGTAACGCGGGGCAGAACCCTCTTCGGGATTCCGCAGTTAAATTTCGTTTTTTTTTCCCGGTGCTCATTCCACTTTGTCTCGACACGACAGAAGCCAGTAAAATATACGAGGGTCACAGTGAACGGGAATCTCGAAAATTAAGATCTTGATTTTATGTTTGATACTAAAATTTAACAAAAAATGTTACGACCTCAAAAAAAAAAAAAAGAAAAAATGTAAGATCTCTAAGAAACCTAAGATTTGTCTTGCCACAACAGAAACCAGTAAAATATACCAGGGTTGCAGTAAATTAAACCATCGAACATTACCTTTATTTTATCTCTTAAAACTAAAATTTAACATAAAATATTGAGACTTAAAAAAAAGTCTAAAATTACGAAAAAAATTGAGATCTATAAACTGGCCCAGCCTACAAAAAGTCATAGATCTAAATAAATGATGACTACTGAGGAAAAAAAAGATGCTCGAAATTCTCTGGGGTAATTTTATCTAATACATTTTTCCTTCCGTTAAATTCGATAACGACTGTTTGCGCAAGAAAAAGGGTTTCACCTTCCTTCAATTGATTATAAAACGGCGACTGCGAAAAAATAGCGTTGCGTTTCCGCGAGTCGAGGGGTCGGATGGTAGCGATGCAGAAATCGGCTCGCGCACTCAGCATCCGATCGTCCAATCAGCGTCGTTGCGGCCGAGCGGCCCAACGTTGTCTGGTGCATCGAGGACTTCAGGAAGCGGTGCAGTCTAATCGGAAACGCAATTACGGGGGTGCGCGCATTGCTCTCGGCCGCCCCGGGCCAAGAGGCCTCTATAACCAGCGTCGCGTGCGCGTTGGGCCTTTGCCCACTCCACGGCTATCTTCCTCCCCTCCCCTCCACCTCTTTCTCTCGATCCCCCCGGGGGAATACGGATTTCCATAATTATCCGTGACCATTCTTCGGATTACACAATAGTTTATTGAAATCGGCTTGAATTGAATTATCCATTGACTTATCGGTCAGACGCAACGCAAGAGAAATATCGTCAAATACCGAAATAATTACTGTACTTCATTGACCCAATAATTTCGTTTTTTATATTTACAATTTTACGAAATAATTAATTATTATTAAATTAAATCTCAATTTGGTGCTACATGTAAATTAAATATCAACAGTAAAGCCAAATGTCATATCGAAAAATATTGAGCTTTTTCTCGTTTGCAATATACAATTTTTTTCACGACAAAACCGACCATTCTTCGGATTACACGACAGTTTATTGTAATCGGATTGAATCGAATTATTCACTGATTTATCGGTCAGACGCGACGCAACAGAATTATCACCAAATACTGAAATAATAACTGCACTTTATATGCATAATAATTCCTTTTTTTATATTTACAATTTTACAAAATAATTTAATATTGTTATTGAATGAAATTGCAACGTCACCCTACATTAAAATTAAATTCCAAAAGTCCTACAAACGTTACATTAAAACATTGACTTTCATCTCAAACGCACCCCACAATTTTTTACACGACTATATAATTTGATACCCTTTATAAAATGTCCAACGAACGTAAATTTTTCACTCAAATACAAAAACACAATGACCAAGCGACTCCGAAAGCGCGTTTAAAGTTCCCACAATATCCTCCGATATACAATTACAAAAAAAAATGTGGAGGCAAAAAAAATGCCGCAATTGGTCGTTCGTCGTTTGACGTGGGTTTCGACCGCGCTCGCACAATGCACACATATATATAGCGTAACCGTTGTATCCTGATACACGTGGCTTTTCGATACGGCCGCGTACGTCGCTACAATAGAATTCCCGACGTCGTTTCGGGCGGGCAACAGCCGCGCGGAAAGTCGGCCACGGACGGCGGCAAAAGCGCAGTGTGACATCGAAACCAGAGCTCGTAGGGCGGTAAGCGCGAAGGAGCAAAAGCTGAGGGTAACCAGCCCCGTCAGAAATGGAGACCCCTGTGCGCACCGCTCGACGTCTGGGCGCCTGGAGCTGTCGTGGAAATACGTCTTTCCAATTAAAATGACCCAAAAACATAACGGGGAATTTTTTCTCATTTTTTTATCGTCGTCAACGTTACGATGTATTTTTTTTATATTTTTTACGTAGTCACGTGAAATTTTCTTCTATATGCGGCAGCAACGAAATTTCTGCGATTTGCGTAGCGGTTAAAAGGGGCGGTAAAATCTTTTAAGCCAGTGGAAAGAAAGTCTGGCGAAATTTCGTATTAGTGGGAAAGATAGTCAGCCGAGGGCACAGCGGGGAGCATCCTCGGTGCAGCCAAAGCCAGTCGTAAAATTTAACGCGTCGTCTGAGCGCGAATCCGCGACGCTGGACCCCCGAGCAACATGCGCGCTGCATGGCTATTGTCGAATTAAGAGGAGCAAAGTTTTCAGTGGCCTTAGAGAGAGAGAGAGAGAGAGAGAGATTCGAGTTGGTGGAAGTTCTTGGGGCAGCCACGTGGGCGATAAACGCTGTGAGAGCTCAAACTGTGCGATTTCACTCACGGCTAACTGACCGTAAAGAGATGAGGCTGAGAATCACGATCACTCTGAGATTTATCAGTGGAAGTGGCAGTTTTCAATTTTGGACACTGATATTTTTTTAAACGGGACGCTTTTGTGGGAATTGCCAGTCTTGTTGTTTTGTTTAATTTGCCAGTCTGCTGTTTTAGTTTCGAGGAACTTTAGCGATTATTTTAAATTTTTGTATCAGGTATTTGATAAATAAATGATGTTCGAACTGAAAAATACTTTTGGCATGCCGAAAAAGGAAAAATTATGTTTCTCGTCTAAAAAAAATGATTCATTTTGCTATAAATTTTTGATAATGTTTAGTATTGGGTGGAGGATCTTGAAAAAAAGCCCACGTTTCGGTCTACGATATTAGCGTTGCAAAAAAAAGAAACGAATTGCCAAATAATATGATTAACGGAGTCAACATCGCGTAAATTTCGGCTGGATGGCCCAAAAATTAAAAAATGCCCACGTGTTAGTCTACGATATCAACCTTGCAAAAAAAAAAAAAAAAAACAAATTGCCAAATAATACGATCAACGGAGTCAACGTGGCGTAAATTTCGGCTGGTTCGTCAAAAAATTTCCAAAAAATGTCCAAGTTTTAGTCTACGATGTCAGCCTTGCAAAAAAAAAAAAAAAAAAAACAAATTGCCAAATAGTACGATTAACGGAGTCAACGTGGCGTAAATTTCGGCTGGTTCGCCCAAAAATTTCGTTAACGATCCCGCGCTCGATTCCAGTAAATCGAGCTATAATCACGTATGTCTTTCATCCTAATGAATATTTCCACCGTATTAAGCGTTATGCGGCGCTCGCGAGCGATATCGTCCTCGTTTTCTCGCGCCCACGCGCACACGGGAGAATCGCAGGCGCGAGCGCGAGCGCTCGGCCCGCGGCAAGAAAATTATACATACGTACGCGAGAATAATGAGGGCGAGATAATTTTAGAATTATAGCGAGTGCCATGGCGAATTCGGGGGACGAGCAGACGCGCACACCGCATACACACACAGACACATATTCGCGCACTCACTCATATATTCCAGACATAATGGGTCGAACGCCAAGTCCCTCTTTCTCTTCATTATTACCCGAACTTTCGCCAAATGGAGCGAGCTCTGCCTTTCCGGGCCAAGTCCCGCGGTAAATCTCTGCAAATACCTAAGCAATTTTCGGCATTTTTCACTTTAAGCAACCCTTAGAAATGTTGTATTACTGGCAACTAAAAAAGTGACCATTTTTAGTCCAAACTTTTTTTTTTAATTTATGTAATTTGAAAAAAAAAACGAACAAAAAAAAAAAAAAAATAGTTTCCTTATGCTGTTTTTTTTTGTATAAAATAAGTTACAAAAATGAGGAGACCGAGTAATTTTTCTGGTAATTTCTTTGGAAATATCTAAGCAATTCTGAGTCATTTTTACTTTAAATAACTCTTAGAAATGTTGTATAACTGGCAACTAGAAAAGTGACAATTTTTAGTCCAAACTTTTTTTTAAATGTATGTAATTTGAAAAAACAAAAAAAAATTAGTTTCCCTAGGCTGTTTTTCTTAGTATACAATAAGTTACAGAAATCATGAGACCGAGTAATTTCTCTGGAAATTTCTTTGGAAATATTTAAGCAATTCTCAGTAATTTTTACTTTAAATAACTCCTAGAAATTTTGTATCATCGGATACTAAAAAAGGGAAATCAATTTTTTATCTGAGCTATTTTCTAATACAAAATAAATTATAAAAATCTCGATGCCGAAAAATCGTTTTAATTAACTTGAACAAAATTTTCCAATAAAAAATTATTTCCACGTTTCGTATAAATAATTCATCGATTTTATTGCAGTCGAGGACATGATCAAGGAGGTGGACGAAGATGGTGACGGTCGAATCGACTTTTATGGTAAGACATTTTTCCAACTTCCTCCAGTTTTCACTGAAACCCACGATTCTCGAATTCATTCGCGTCCCAGCGCTAAGTTCGTTAGGACGACGAAGCTAGTTCGGTGGATGAGGAGAAAACTTGGACTCTTCGATTTGTCGGACTCTACAATTGGCCATGTTTTTAATTAACCAGCTTCCGACGCTTTAATTAATTTTACTGTTCCCCCGGATTTCTCAACCAGTCGACTTTCAAGAAGTTTGCCGCGTTGTCAGCTGGCGCTTAGGGGGTTTTACACAATTTAAGGATTTACGAATCGTTCAATTTCTTTTTGCAGAATTCGCGCGATCTCTCGTTGATCCTGGAACCGACGACGAGGACGAGGAGGACGACGACGAGGAGCTTCTGCAATCGCCCTAGGACTGGCTCGACTCACTCGCACATCTGTCTATCTCTTCGTTATAGTTAGAATAACAAGTTTAACAAGATTACAAAAAAAAAAAAAAAAAAATTAAAAAGAAAAGAATTATGAGGAAGAGGAGGAAAAAAACGAGACGGAGTAACGTCGGATTATATCAATAACGTGAAAATAACGATTAATTCATTCTTCTCACTATCAGAATCGTCATTATTCAAATTCTTCATATTGACGTGTGCAATTGTCGACCGAGTGTATCTGTATGTGTATATGTAATAACGTACCTTGTATACTTTTCGCTCGCGACTCTCCCGGTCGTTCGATTCCTCTTCCGCTCGATCACGAGTCGAGTCATTTTCGAATTTTTCGAGGCCCCGAATCGTCCGGGAGACTATTGTCCTCGATGGTCGGACGAATCACCGACTGTCAATGTCAATTTCTCGAAAAGTTTTACTACATTTTTTTTTTAATCGAAGTCGAGCAGCAGTTATGAGAATTTTGGGCCGACTCGCGACGGAGTAAATCGCGATTTACAATCAATACGACGTTCAGTGATGGAAACTTTGGTAATCGTGGATTTCCTTTCATTCCGCTTTTTTTATTTCACGAGGATTGAATTCTCTGTAGTTAGAATTTTTTGTAAATGAAAATACTTTGTTGAGGAAGTCAAGTGAATTTTTGTTTTGTTTCAAAATCTTTTTTCCTTTCTGAGCTTTTATTTATGAAAATAAAAATGAAATCGAAGAAAGTAGCGGAACGACCGACGTTTCCATCAGCGAGCGCGAATTTGAAACTATCAAAATCTAACTGACATATCCGCAATATCGCTTTAATAATAAGCAACTTTTGTCTCTCGATATTCGTAGGTAAGTAGAACACAAAAAAAAAAACCTAAAAATTATGGATGGAAAAGCAGTGTTGTCATCGGGCGCTGTAAAGCTTGGAGCACTTGTACACATAGACGTGTAAAATTTCATTCTATGTATAACGCATATGTAATTCTCATGACGAAAGAATTGACACGAATTTTCCTTACGCTTTTTGAGAAATCGAAAGGGGTACAAAAGTGTGAGCAGAGGTTTTGCCGTTGTGTCGATAAAGCAGAGCGATAAAGCACAAAAATATAAGACACTCCAAATCGAGAAAATTTCGCTCAGATCAACCGAAGGCCTCATCTATGAAAAAAAAAAAAAAAAAAAAATTCTCCAAGATTTCTCTAAGCGTAACACACATCGATCGCACAAATTTCTTCCTTACCGACAGTGTCGATATGCACACGCGACCGAAACTCGGCCGGTAAATTACCTTCGATGATAAGAAGAGACTCGGACGTCCAATTGTCGGACGAGAGACGTTTTTCCTTTACCTTTTTTCTCCCAGTTCCCGTCATAGTTTGTTGCACCAGCAAAGGAATCACTGAAGCCAGGTCTCCAGCCTGTGTCGATGGCAAATTGCTCAAGATTTCCCTACGATAATCCCTCCGAGCTTTATTCTCAAAAAAATTCATCTTAAGAATTCCACTGTTACGCTATAACGACGAAGCTGTATGCGCTGTTTCAAACTATTTTAAAGATTCAATAAATCACTAATGAAATTTAATCGTACCATTGATTATCCCAGCCCCAATGAACTTTGTGACTTTTCGTACGTTTGTTTTTATTAGCGATAAATAAAGTTACACATCTTTACAATATTTAACAATACATCCTCGTAACTCTCGGAAAAAAATATATATAGTTTTATTAATATATATATATATATATATTCATATATATATATTTATATCTCTAGTCGTTATTCTTAAATATATCGGCGATGCCCATCTATAATTAATTCATTATTTGACTCGCATCGCAGCGAGAGAGCCTCGAGCTAGTTAAGGAAACGAGGAAAGTCCTAATCGCTCGACGAGAAAAAAAAAGCCACGTGTCGATCCGGCAGACGCACAGCTGCATCCTCGTGTGCCCTTCGTTTCATTCGGTTAAGTACGGCAGCAATTAGCTTTACCAGCAATTTTCTATAATTTACAAAAACCTGTTATTTTTTTTCATATTATCTTTAATTGTTTTTAAAAATTCAATCGCCTCCAACTCTACAAAATGCAACGACGGACAAAAGACGCGCGCTACCTTTGATTGCTCATGTTTAGGTTCTACAGTTATTCGAATTCGTGCTCCGCCTACTACGTTTTAAATTTACACTTAACGCTTGAATTGGATTCGCGAGAGCGAATCGCTCGTCGTTTAACAACATCTCATTTAATATCGCTCGAGACACGCGAGGAAAGAAAAAAAAAGGAAAAGTATTTATCACGTCTCGTCTAAATTACCTCGGCGTCTAGGATCGTCCACACGGTGAATTTCATGCCTTAAACGTAGGACGCCAACGATGAGACGAGTGCTACTTAATTTACATAGACGCTCTTTAAAGCCGGTTCGTTCAACGATGCGGACGACGGGAGCTCGGCTACTGTTAAATCAACACCGTCTAGTTACACACATACAGCGCGATATCATTCGTACATTCATGGTAAACTAGTGTAATAAAATTTTTTTTTTATCTTTATTTTCTTATTTTTTTCTTACTTGCTGCCAACGCTCTCCCCTCCCAACGGAGGAATCAAACGATACTTCGAGTTGCCAGGTCATATCGAGGCACTCACTTCTCGCAAGAAGAAGCAGCAATCGAATCAAAAGTGCGTCCCAAGTGACCGAGTCACCCAAGAATAAAAAAATGATGCTGCGATTGCGAGTACGAAATTTTTTACCTTGACAAAAAAATGCCTCCAGACAAGCACAAAAAGTGAATCATTTTTAGAGTGCAATTTTTTCGTCAAGGCAAAAGTTTTGAATTTTTATGACGTTTGGGTGACTCGGATGGCTGAAAATATTTTGCAGATTGAAAAATAATAAATGATCGAGAGCGATAGAATAATTAACCCTTCTTTAACAAGGAAAATTCTTGTGAGATAATTAATCTTATAATTGCTTATTATCAGTCGTTTTTAATGATCACTCAAATTTAATCTACCTGCAAAGTATTTTTTTCTTCTCCATTCTCCATTCGATTGCTCCCAATTCCCGCAATCTTACAGCTAAATGTTCATCCGAAAGTTAAGTTCGCGGGTCAGCGTGTCAGTGATATCGCAGAACGATTATTTACGTCTAAAATCTACGTAGGAAAATGTCTGTCGACGGACGTGGTTGGCTACTGGTACGCGAAAAGTCATTTTTACGTTTTTCTTTTCTTTTCTTTAAATACAATTTGTTATTTACAATTTTTTAAAATATATATTTTCGCAGCGTCGTCGCGACTCTTCCGGGTTGTGTGTCCAATCGTTAACGCTTTCCACGTCCATCCGTCCAACAACTATTTATCGATAGAACGAAGCATCGAGTCGATGGAAAATTATGCTTAGCGCTTAAACCGTGTAAACTCGCGTACATATTCATCAAACCGCATGAATGCATATGTACGCTTTTACATAAACGAGAAAATACGTGGCGAGTCGCTACGGG
The DNA here is from genome assembly GCA_963932165.1 of Pimpla rufipes. NCBI lineage: Eukaryota > Metazoa > Arthropoda > Insecta > Hymenoptera > Ichneumonidae > Pimpla > Pimpla rufipes. Next base: position 23,707,676 of record OZ010630.1, read on the forward strand.
CTCCATGCGCATAATTTGCATCCTCGTGAAAATAAAGTCTACTCGAGACACAAGAGTAATATACAATTATATGAGTATCTAAGACATCATAGATAAAATTATATAATTATACAAACCCGCAAGAAAATTGTATACGCTGAAAAAAATATTTCAGCTCCCATCCCCAAATATATTTCCGACACATTTCAGAAAAATATACTTCAGGTATATATCGTACATCTTGCGGCAAACGATTCGCAATCTCGAATATATATTTTTTCTGCGTATCTTTGGATACACTTTATTTTCACGAGGTACCGCACAAAATTCATCGACGAGCCAGACGTCGAGGCTGACGTCACGGCGGAAACGTTCGCTCCGCAGTTCCCGATAATCGAGGCCCCTCGACGTCTGGCTTTTCTCCAACAAACACTTTTCGCGCGTCCTTGACGAAGGAGACTTTTGGCGCCGTCACTGCCACTCTCGATCTCGAGCGAATTGTCACAGGTCGTGGTCTTCATGACTCAATGCAAAAGAAGACGAAAAATCATGGTTGAAAACAAGTGGCAACGTCGCCTCTTGCAATACGTGTGTCCAATCTGCATGACAGCGTTGCTGCTTTTTCACGCAATCGTTTTTTTTTCTTCTCTCTCTCTTCATTTTATGACTATAAGTACATATGGCGACTCGTCGCAATTCCGCATGACAATTAGACGGAACATTTTTGCATCTTCCTGAGTCTTTCAATATCCATATTTCCTCATCGTTCCCACTGGAAAACCAACGGTTTTCTTGACCGCAGAAAAACGAACGTTTGCTCAATAGGAGTCGACTTGGAATTCGGATATTGCACAATCGGCAGAAGTGCGACGTGAGTTTCGCTCGAGTCGACCGGACAGTCATTCCTCCGAATTTCGAATCATGTTTGACGTCTCAAAATTCCGCGGACGATTTTTTCAGCGTCCTATCGAGGACCCTCAGAGCACGGGCTCCTCGTCAGTCTGGCTGTCGTCGAGCTCCTGGGAGGTCGCGATGATCGGTACCATCGGACACGAGGGGCTCGATTTTGGCTTCAGCCTGTGTCTTTGACGCTGGCTCTGTTGATGGTTCGGAGGGTTCGTGACTGGCCCTCGCGCCAGGATCAGAGGTCGAAGGGCTGTGCGAAGGGACCAGTACAATCTCGGATACGCTCGCTCTTGCTGGGCCATCAGGTCACGGTTTCGTTGAGATTTCTGCAACACAAAAAGACAACAAAAGTTGCTTTATTCGACCTGCTCAACTGGTCCACATTTTTATTCTATCAACCTGGTAATCACGAGGTTAGGTAGGATTAAGTTAGGTGAGGTTTAGTTAAGTAGGGTTCAGCTAGGTTGGGTTCAGTTAAGTGTGGTTTAGTTAGGTAGGATTAAGTTACGTATGGTTAAGTTAGGTAAGGATAAGTTAGGTAAGATTACGTTAGGTACGGTTAAGTTAGGTAGGATTAAGTTAGATAGGGTTTAGTTAAGGAGGGTTCAGTTAAATAAGGTTAAGTTAGGTGTGGTTAAGTCAGGTAGGATTAAATTAGGTAGGGTTAAGTTAGGTAGGGTTAAGTTAAGTAGAGTTAGGTTAGGTATGTTTAAATTCAGCAGGTACGGTTAGGGGTGGCGGAATATTGTTATTATATAGAGATCTCTATATTGGATATAAACATCATCGTGATTCCCAGGTCAATTACAGCCACAAATTTACCTTTGCCGCGACTTCCTCGCAAGTCCCGCAAGCCACCCTCAATATCGGCAGCTTCTTCTCCCCGACGAACTGCCGGAGCGCCCGTTCCCTGACATAAACGAAGGGCCTCGTGACCCTGAGATCATATTCCCTGACGTAGTAATGCGCCTTCATGGTCTTCAATTTTCCGGTGTAGAACAGCGAGGCCAAAAATCCCTCAGCCAGGTCGTCGAGATGCTGCCCCAGGGCGAGAACGTTGTACCCGTATCTCTTGGCGACCGCGTACAGCCGCTTTCGCGTATTGGCACCGGGGCGTCCGCACCGATTGCAGTCGGAAATCGCGGCGGTGAATTCAGCAGACCCGGAGGCCGTCTGGGCCGGTTCGATGAGCGCCGTCTGCTCCTCGGCCTCCTCGTAGAAATACGGCACCTGAAGAGCCTTCAGATAGCTCATCGACTCCATCGGATCGTACGAGCTTCCGGCGTCGATCGTCACAGCCCCAATGTCAAAGTCGATTCCCTTCGATCGCGCGTAAAATCGGTACTGATGAAGAGTGTGCAGAAGAGCCAGGGAATATTTTCCCGCAGCCACCCCGAGACCCATCACCGAGGCTGGAAGACAGACCAGAATTCGATCCTTGTCTCTGATCATGTCGAACTCGTGAATCGCCTCCACCGTCGATTTCCAAACGTTCTTGGGCGGGCTGTGCCACTGCGGACCGCAAACCTCCTCGTTCCCCACCGGCTCCTTCTTCTCGTTCTTCCCCAAAGCCTCCTCGTCGTCGTCCGACGTCAGAACCGGTTCCTCCCTCATGACCTCGTCCTCCGACAGATCGCACGGTAGCTTTTCATCCCTGCTGCGTCTGGCGTTCTCAGCGGCTCCGGGAACGCTCCGGGGTTTCCGGCCGTTCGTGTTGTTGCCGTAGGACTCGGTGCTGCTGCTGCCGCTGCTGCTGCTGGTGCTGCCACTTCGGCCGAGCTGATCGACCGATCGCACGTCGCTCTCGTGGAACGACAGATTTATTCCGCTGTCCTGGGAGCTCACGGAGTTGACGGTCGAGTAGATCTCCGGGAGTTTGGCCTTCGTCGGGTTGTTCCGCGCTAGCTGAGTGACTCGCTGAGGTTTGCTGGCTCCTCGTTGATGGCGATGATCCTCCTCGTCCTCCTCGTCCTCCTCAGGCTCCTCTTCGTCCGAGGTTTTCGCACGGTCGCGAATCACCGCCGACGTGGCTGGAGCGCGCGGACCAACGACGTATATCACAGTCTCGTCGGACGAGCACTCGCTCGACATTTTGCTGTCCTGATGCAGGAGCTCGCTGAGCTTTCCGGACTTGGCGGCCTTGTGGGCCAGGGGCGAGGAGGGCAGAGCGCCGGAGCCGCGACGCTCGGGGGTCCCGTGGGCCGTGAAGGACCTTTCCGAACCGGCCGAGGTCACCGCCAGGTCTGGTGAGTATCTACCTAGACCGTCTACCGCGTTCACCATACACCTGTCCATAAAGAAAATCATAATTGAAACATCGTGTTCTGTGGGCTTGTCGGGTAGGCCCTTGCGAATCCGGGGCAACGTCGGTCGGACGCGGGAACAACTGGTTGCGAGATACAAGGATTTTACTTTAGTTGGACTAACAAATCAGTGTTGATCCACTGTTAGATCTACTCATCGTTGTTTTAGAGTTGTAGGTTGGCAATCTCAGAGGCATCGATTAACAGTCCAAAATCAATATAAAACTTGCACAAAGCAACTAGTAGCATTGCCATCTATTCCGGGTCTCATGGTGGTCACAAGACTAACAGTTGATTTCTGTTGTATGTAGACGATTGCAAGCAGGGAAAGACACTTGAATGACATTTAATGTAAAAGTCAGTTTTTGAGTTGTTACAAAAAAGTTATTCGTATGGATTACAAATGTCCGCCAAAATGTTATCTGTAATGCTATCCGATGTCCGAAAGTTAACTTTAGGACATAGGATAGCTTACAGATAACATTTTGGCGAATTATGTATCCCATTCGGATAACTTTTCCATAACAACACAAAAATGGTCTTGTTACCCTTTTACTACCGCTGGCGTCTTGCGATGGAAGCAGTTTAGCCCTAAAAGGAACCAAGTCGTGATACCCACGGAGCAAGCAGGATTAACACTCCATGTGCACCATGAGTAACAAACCCCCTTGTGCTTATGAAAGCTTAAATAACGTTCGTGTCGGATCCGCAAGGGTTTTATTTGTCTCTCCCCAGATTGGCGCGTTCTCTATCCTTACCTGATCTCGGACTTGACCTCGCTGGCCATCTCCTTGGAGAACTCCATCAGGTACTCAGCGATCTCGCTGGCCGAAAACGAGTCCCCGGGTCGCTCGTTGCTCGTGGCCGAGCTTCTCTGCGAATGATGCTGAGGGGTCCCAACCTCGGACGAGTTGCTCTCTGACAAAACGTCGTCAACTTTGGATATGACCTCGCGGATCTCCGACTTGATTTCCGTGGCGAGTTCCTTGGTGACCTCCTTCAGGTAGGCCCTGAGATCGTCCTCGGTGCTCTGGCTGATATTGGGCAACACTGGCGAGCATCTGCCAAGTCGGGGCGTCGCGTAGTTCGTGGCCGTTTCAGCAGGATGGAAGTTCCCGCTGGCCACCGTGGGATTGTGATGAACGTGGGCGTTGAGGGAAGCGTAGGAATAGGGATAAGGCGAGGGCGACGACGAGGATGTGGGCGACGAGGTGTTGGACGACATCGGGGAGGATCTGGTGGGGCCGTCGGTGGTGACGTCGTACTCCAGGGAGCTCGACAGGTCGCCCCGGCTGCTGCAGCTGCAGTTGTGGTGATTTTTCCCCGGCGAACTTCCCAGGGAATTCGCCAGGCCCAGACTCGCCAGGGTGTGAGGGCTCAGGGGGATCGGAACCGGCAGGGTCTTTCCGTTTGCGCTGCTTCCCAGGGAATTGCAACGGGCTCGCCCGACCCGGGGACCGTTGGACCCGGACACCGAGCCCAGGCCGTGCTCACCGGCCATCAGCCTGGCGCCCGCTGGAGTCGTTCCCAGGATCATCGAGCTGGTCACGGCTTCGCCGAGGGCGAATTTCACCGGGGGCATCGGCGACTCCGGCCTGGAAGACGGAGCGTCTGTCTTGGATCCGTGAAGTCGACTCCTGGAGAGGTAATTACATTTATTTTGTCATTGGTTTTTCGTATCTGACGACACATTTTTTAGACAAATTCGACAGCTTCCTTTTCTTCAGAGTTGCAAATCCTTGAATCTTTTAGAAATTCAGTTGATGACACAATTGGTTTTTTAATTATGAATTAATGATAGTAACATGGAGTAATTATAATTGAATGTGTACATTTTTGAATGGCTGCAAAGAATATGCGTTCTCAATAAAATTTCATGGTAATTTTCGTGAAAAAATTGAGAAATGCGGTTAACGCATTACGACAGTAATGGGACACCGTTTTCTTCCATTTTCTTCCCAATTTCTCTGAATTTTTTCATTGAAAATATCGATGAGGTATCTATGCTGCTATTAAAAAGTTCACACATCATTTTATAATCGCCGTAGGTTATTATTATTAAATCACACCTATAGAACAAACCGTACTGTACAATTTTTTTTCTTAAATGAATGGTGATTTACAACTCCGCTATTCTCGAACCACAAAAAATTAAATTCTCTTACAGTGTCCTCGCGTCCGCGTCGTGCTCGTCGCTCGCGTGTCCCTCATGAAGGATGCACGAGTTGAACTCCGTCGTTCTGTCCTCCGAGCGTTTGTTGGTGGCTCGCGTCAGGGTGGCCGAGACGTTCGTGGTGTTGACGCTCAGCGCCGGCAGACTGTGATGCCTCGGTGACGAAGACAGGACCACGGGAACCGTCCCCGTGCGCGGAATATCGCTGTTCAGTCTTCTGATGGAGACGTTGACGCCACCCTGGTTGGTGGGCGACGACGAGGCGATGGACTCGTGTCTGTGCAGCTGCTGCTTTCTCAACATCGGATCGAACGGAAGATCCTGCTTGACGTTCTGCGAGTTGCCGAGAAGAAGATCCTGGGCCTCGCCCGGAAGGATGAACCACCGGAGGGACTGGGTTTTTTCTGAAAAGCAGACGCTCCGGTCGATCTGCAAGGGATATCTGTGGGCCATTTTTCGCGCTCTGTTGAAGATGTTCCTGGCCGTCTGAAGACAGTCGCCGTAGCTCTGGGGAAAAATTCCTCCGGCTCCCGAGACTCGTCGCTCCGACGCTATCATCTTGCCGTCCGTGTATCTGATCGAACCCAGCCACTTGCGCTCCTTGAAGACGCTGTTCGTGTGATGACGCCACTCGCCGGTGTCCGGATTCAGGACGTACTGAGGCAGCAGCTTCCAGCCCTCGGTAGCCACCATTTTTAGCGCCTCCAGGACGAAGGCCAATTCCGTTTCGGACATGAAGTATGGCAATGACAACCTGGCGAATCCGGGTCTCAGGGCCTCGGCGTTGGACTCCTCTCTCCCGACGTGCAGTTTTCTGGGAACGGAAACGACAAACGTTGATTTTATTCGATTGTTTTAACTATTTTGATTTTATTATGTCATGTCATTTTTCAATTATTTTCCTTTATAGAAATAAAGAATATTCAAGATATATAAGTTATATACAATTACTAGGCAAAATCAACCTCAGAAATGTGTTCTTTTCAAAATATCGTCTTTTAACCTATACCATCGTTCTCAAGTCGCATATTCTACCCCCGAAAACAATGCTTATTAACCTTTTTTAATTGATTTTGAAAAAAATATTTTTTGGCGACGAAAAAAATATTTCTTTTGTCAGAAATCGTAGATCCGGCTCCGGACCGAAAATCACCAAAATCGACCGCAATTTTTTTTCTTTTCAAAATATCGAGTTTTAACCTATACCATCGGTTTCAAGTCGCATATTCTACCCCCAAAACACAGCTTATTAACCGTTTTTAATCGATTTTGAAAAAAATATTTTTTTGGCGACGAAACAAATATTTTTTTTGTCAGTAATCGTAGATCCGGCACCGGACCGAAAATCGCCAAAATCGACCTCGGAAATTTTGATTTCAAAATATCACCTATAATAGGTTAATCAACTTTGCGCTGTTGCGCTCTTATAAAGCTTTAAAAGGTTACGGGTACTGCCCCGCCTGTCCTCTTATGAAATTTTTCAAATTTGACACCAACCTGATTTTGTTTATGACGGACTTTCCTGGTAACCAATCACAGCTCTTATATATTTTTCAAATGTACTTTATTTCCAAGGGGATTGTGGGACTAAACAATTGGAAACTCGGAAGATCCGCTCACCCTTCGATCAACGCCTCCTCGTAGTCCTTGGCGAGTTCGGCGTCGATGCCCATCAGGTCGTGAGCGTAACGACCGGCGCAGGCGCAACCGCCCCGGGCCTGAACCCCGAAAACGTCGTTCAGGATCGCGCAAACGAAGTTGTGATGGAGAAACGTGCCCCGGGGGTGACGAACCATGAAGGAGAAGATCGGAACTCGCTTGACGTTTTGCGACGTGTTACCCAGGAGGATCAGTTCGGGTATCGTCCGCACGTGAGCCAATACTTGTCTGCAAAAATTCGTTCCATGAGTCAATCGTCGTCATTTCGTCCAACAAATCTTTATTTAACGAGCGACACAATGTATTTCTCATTTACATATCTAAAAATGTTGTCAGCCCAAAAAGAAAAAAAACATTCGACATGATAAAAAACTAGTACTAGTTTCGCTTCGATGCACCAAAGAAAACATCGATGACTTCACCGATGCCGCAGCTAATTTTCAAGTTCCCGATAAGATATCCACAAACGTTCGTCCCACGCGTTCCTATCTACCGGTTTAAAAATACCGCGTGCGACGTTTTCGCACTCCACAACGAACAAAGCCCCAAGATTAACGAGCATCAAGATTCAAGACTCGCGACATCCGATAAAGCAAAAAATAAATAAAAACAAGACAAGCAAAAAACGCCCCGCACCTAATCGGCAGCTTAAATCGGCGATATCCCCGTGAAGCGATCCTTCAAAAAGAAATTACTATCGCCATTGACAACCGTCGTCTCCGTTTAGCGTCGCCTTATCTCACCTGCAGATTTTATCCTGCCTGGCGATTATCGCCTGGGGTGTCACGTTTTCCTTGAGCTGCACCGCCAGCCCACATCTTATGGACTCGACGACACCGGCGGTTCCGCTCTCCTCGCGCAGCTCCGGATCCTGAAGGTACCGGTGCGAGTCCCTCATGTCCTCGGCGCCGATCTCCTCGCGAAGAAGAGCTCGCTTGGCCACGAGGACACCAGGCGACTGGGCGCCACCCATGAACTTGTGACCGCTGAATATTATCGCGTCCTTGTGAACGGCCGTCTCACCCACGCCCGGCAAGTGTGGATTCATGTCCATCTGCACGAATGGAGCTGAAATGGTCCAAGGACGGTTGGCTCGTGAATCGTCAGGGTCGTAATTCTTTTTTTTTTCGTTTTTTTTTCTCTCCGCAACGCGTCAATCTCACGTCCAAATCGGTGAGCGATATATTCGCCCGACTCTCCCGCCACGAGGAAATCAATGACTTAACGACGATGACCCTCGGCTGGCCGAGACCTTCGTATAGTGAAATCAGCGAAACTTAGACCTCGAACCGACAGGTGCCAATTTGGCGCAATTAGCATCACGGTTGGAGGTCCCGTTTGGACTGTCACTTTCTTGGATCTTTGGACGCAAAGGTGACCGGGGTCAGTTGGAACAGCATGGATAATTATTTTATTACTGAACAATTCCGAGGTCAATTTTTTTCCCGGTTGATTGAGTGACTTCCTTGAGGAAAATCTAGAAAATGCTGTGCCAACCAGCCCCGGTCGTTCGTGGTTCAGCCGAGGAGAATCTTTAAAGCACTCTGCGCTTATTACCTCGACAATTCTGCACCAGCTAACGAGACGACTCTAAAGACACGCGAGACTATTGTTTAATGACTTGCAGAGTTTTCTGTCTTTCAGGCTTTTTATCGTCGCTAATGGGCCGTGGATTTTTTTTAGCGTTTCTTTTTTTTTCGCATTGTTCAGGATTTCACAAACAGGCTGGAATTTGTGAGTCACTCGGATTTGCATGGAAGGAGGAATGCATTTTTCGTTGTCCCGCGTGACTTACCGGCTGACGTGTAATCCCAGACGCTGAGAGCGCCGTATTGATGCAGAAGCAGAGTGGTGGCGACGTCATCGGCCAGGACGCCGGTGATGCAGCTGGCGGCGCTGAAACAGCCGACGAGCCTGGGCGTGACGCCATCCAGCGCTCGCTCCTCGGCGAGTTTTCGCTCGAGGTCGTTGAGGTCCAGGAAACCCTCCCGGGTCTCGGCGATTCTCACCACCTACAACATTCGTTACAAATCGGTTGTTTAGCGCACTCGAGGACGGGCGGAAAAAGTGAAAGGCAAAGCGCGGCCAAGTGTTTTTCCTGACTCGGATCGTTTGTGCGTTGAGACGAGGGACTCGACTGCATCGACTAAATCTCATAACTCATTTTTTTCTACATTAAACGTTTAACTAAAAATGTTTAGTTTATGGTACGGAATCGCTTTTTATTCGACTATTTAATATTACTAGCCCAAACGCGCGCTTACCCAGTTGTCATTTCACTAAAATCGAGGTTACTTTTTTTGGATTGATTGAATCTGGATTTTTTTTCTTCGTTCCAGAGAAAGCTCTATAATGAAGAGAATGCCGCAAGACGGAAGGCGATGTCTTGATTTCTGAATGTCTCACAGAATTTTAAAGCCGAAGGTAAGCCTAACGTTTTTCGCGAAAAAAAATTGTTTTCGTAAACTTTAAAAACCCTCCCCGATGGGAAATTTTCCCAATTCGACGAGAAAAACGCGAAAAACGATTTCGCACTTTTTTGAAATTTCGTAACTGCACTAAAACTGAGGTTACTTTTTTTGCATTGATTGAACCTGGATTTTCTTCTTGCGTTGGAGAGAAAACTTTATAACGATGAGAATGCCGAAACTTATCATCAGTTAGGGTCTTCAAACTTTACGAAATACGAAAATGTTTTTTTCTCGATTCCGTAAAGTTTAAAAACCGTATCCAATGGGAAATTTCGCTCTGGTTCCAAAAAACAACGTTGCTTGCCCAAAAAATGGAAAATTCGTCGACTAAAACGCGAAGAATGTTTTTTTAGTCTCTGGAAATATTAGGCCATACACTTCTCCCGAAAACCAAATCAAAAGGAATTTTTATTACATGTTTAATTGAATAAATCAGATACCGAATACAATTCGGTTCGTTCGACCGAACGAATACAATGACGCAATCCGTCACTGCCAATCCGTTCGTTCGCTTTCGCTGAATCATTTCGATAAATCTCTTTCCTCAATCCAGGTCCCCGAGATAATTGTAACAATCGGTGCTAGTGCATAATTGTGCTCGAGCCGAGTGATAAAATCTCGTACCACCGGGCACGAGGATGCAATATTGCCGTGGATCTTATCTGCACACGCGGAGACAGAGTTATTCCTGCGCTTCGTGAGTTATTCCCGACTGCGATATCGCCGACACGTACAGCGTGTTAGCGCTGTATCAATTCGCATCTATTCATAGTTAAATTAGCAAACGGCGCTGCCGTTACTTTCCTCCGCATTTCGCAAGACGGCGGCGTGCGAATAATTTTGGGACCCGCGGGTTACACGGCAAAACCGAAACATTTCCGCACGGCTACTTTTGGAAAATTAGAGCGCACCAAGTGATTGACTTTAACGATGTTTATTCTTCGCCGAGGGCTGATGTTGTTCGCGCCCGAATATTGGCACTAATTGACCACTCGGCGCGGCGGACGGACTCGCGAAATTTTGAGACTCTGCCAGAGCAGCCGAGCCCGCGCGCTGTTGCTCTGGCCGAGAATCAAGTGCAAGACGATACTTAAATTCTAAAAAGAATCTGGCGAGGGGCTCGACGGACTTGGACTTGCACCCTCGCGCGGACAATGTGTACGTGACGCTAGGTGATGCATGCGATAACCCAGAAAGAGTGCATCAGCAAATTTCTCTATGAATGAACCGAGGAAAGGGACACCAATTGAGGTGCCAAAAGCTGGGATGCTCGGCAGTATTCGAATAGGAAATTAAAAACGTTTTTTGAAATAGTGAAAAATCATTATTCGAATTATTCGCATGGTCTGAATAATTCGAATATTCTAATAGTCCGCTTAATATGAATATTCGAATAGTTCGAATAATTCGAATATCCAAATAGTCCAAATAATTTGAATATTCTAATAGTCCGATTAATTCGAATAATCTGAATAATTTGAATATTCTAATGTTCCGAATAATTTGAATATTCTAATGTTCCGAATAATTTGAATATTTTAATAGTCCGAATAATTCGAATATTTTAATAGTCCGAATAATTCGAATCATTCGAATAGTCTGAATAATTCGAATCATTAGAATAGTCTGAATAATTCGAATCATTCGAATAGTCTGAATAATTCGAATCATTAGAATAGTCTGAATAACTCGAATCATTCAAATAGCCTGAATAATTCGAAACATTCGAATAGTCTGAATAATTCGAATCATTAGAATAGTCTGAATAATTCGAATCATTAGAATAGTCTGAATAACTCGAATCATTCAAATAGTCTGAATAATTCGAATCATTCGAATAGTCTGAATAATTCGAATCATTCGAATAGTCTGAATAATTCGAATCATTCGAATAGTCTGAATAATTCGAATATTCGAATATCCCGAGTAGTCCGAATTTACTATTTATTCGAAAATGACGACGATGGAAGCGAAAACCCGAGCAATATCTGCGCGCGATACAGAAATAAATAATTTTCACGACTATTAATAGCGTTATATGTGGAGCTTGATTGTGTAGTGACGAACCTTGGATCCGTGCTCGCGCCATGGTCTCAGGTTGGCGTGGTGCTCGAAGGGGCCGACGAAGACGACCGTTGGCCTCCTCGGGAGGTCAAGATGGCGCAGAAGAGTGCGGAGTGCGTCGTCGGTACCGTGACCCGTAAAGAGAACAGCGTCTTGATCACCGGCCCCAACCGCGTGCCTCACGATGTCTCTGGCCTCGTGCCTGTAACATTCGTTGCAAAGCGCATTCGTTAAAGCTCTTCGTGTTGCACTTCGACGCGTCGAGAGACGAGACAAATTTACGAGAACGGGAGATCAGAGGCGGAGAAAATATCGCGGCGCGCGAACTCTGCCCCTGAAAAAGTTCTTTGACCGGAGGTCTGCATTAAATATAGAAAATTTCATCCTCGGCGAGTTTGAAACTGGTTTTCTTTTTTTTTTATAAATTGTAGCGCTTGTTGTCTTTAAAAAAATGAGAGATAAAAGTCTCGTCGAATTTATGATTTTGAGGCCCGTTATTTAAATTTTTTATTTATTTTTATTGATCAGAAAGCAGTCGAGATGGTGACGTGGGATGTTCTTCTTTGTCGGTGACGGACCAGGCGGGATAAATAGTTAAAACCCGTGGGTTACCAAAAGTAGCGTTTCTGCGATGCTGCGCACAGACCGTGGAAGCCTTTGGCACGACCGCGACGCGCGCAACTTGGTCACTCCTGGGCCGCATACTAGGTAGGCATTATACCCTTCCGCGGATGCCTCGTGGTTATATGGTTATATGGGTTAGACGCGCGTAGGGTTCCGGGAATTCACAGTGGAGCGAGTCCGTTATTCTACGGGCGAACGAGTATTCGGAGTACAGGACAAGCGGCAGCGGCGGCCGGTCTATACCGCGTTTGGCTGCCTTGGGATTTACCCATCGGAGACCTTGGAAGCCGAGCGCGCGAGTCCTGCACAGTTGATGTCCCTAAACTACATGGTGAAAATAATGTTGTCGAATCAGAATCAAATTACACCAATTTTTTTAATTGCGTTTTTTTTTGTAATGGGTATAAAGATTAAAAAATGTATGAGACTTATAGATTTTTATTGGCAGTCGTCGCGTGTAAATAATCGAAAAAAAGAATGAAATTTGAAAATTAATTTTCAAAAACATGTCAATTATTCAGTTTTCAATATTTTCGAATGATTTTAGTTCATTCGATAGTCACAGCTTCAGAGATTGAAATGCCGTTTGGTTTCTTTATTTCAGATAAGCCAATCAGTCGGAATCCATGGAGACCGCCGACAAACTTTTTTTTTACATCGGTGTCTTTGGAGTGGCGCAACACGCATTGTGATGAAGATTTTTGTCTCCAAATATTCTGATTTACTATTAAAATGTCAATCAATATGCAGTAAAAAGCTCAAACTTCTATATTTTTATTGTTCGTCAAAAAAGATCCCAAAAAAAGCTAAAAAAGCGGCCACACGGGGTGACTGCCTTAATTAAATAATTATAGGTTTTTATTATTCAATATTTTATTAATTAAATCTTATTAATTTTATTAAATATAAATACAATTTTTTTTGTTTTTGTAAATTAGAAGTGAAAACAAAAATTTGCAAATGTATGAAAATTCAATGGATTTTTTTTTGTGCAGCCGACTCGAATTTCTTATGCTTTCTTTTGTTCCTGTCACCACAGGCACAGACATTTTATATTCCGCCGGAAAGTCCGTGAATCACACGAGGCGGGACGTTTTTATTAGTTCGCGTTTGGACAGCGAGCAGACGGCCCAGTCAAATGTTTCATTTGTTCAAGCGTGAACTTTCCGTGAATCTTTGGCGCTCGCACCGTGTCCACGAGGCGGAATCGCGTAAGCCAATGCAAAATACCGCGTCTACCGCAACGCGCACCGGAATAGATCCATCATTTTCGCGAGCGAAAAGAGATTGATGAACCCATAAATCCGACGCCCAAGAATTTTCGAGCTGTTTGCGTCGTTCGTGACGCTGTAAACGCGACGATGCGGGACGCTCGCCGACGCGAATCGCCTTACTCAGCGCTGTTATTTTTAATCCTTATTTTTTCACTCGTTTTTTTTTTTACTTTCGACCGGTTTCGATGATTTCGATGACGCCGAACGGGACGGCGATCGCCTCGCGAGGCTTCGGGTTACTTCCGCGCGGTGGTCACTCCGGAAGTCAACTCTACACGGCCGTGTCTCACGTTCCCGTAATACGCAAATGCGATTCGGAATATTTGCGCGTTTGACTTTATTTTTTTTTTTGCTTCCTCTGGCCGCGGCTCGAATTTCCATTTTCTCAATGACTGCATTGGTAATTCGTTATTTCGCATCGTAATTCTCATGAATGTCATTCGGAATGACATCTCGATTCCAGTTTCTTTTATTTTCAGTGACAAAGTAAACTTGAAGGCTTTAAATTTGATTTAAACATACACAGCGGCCATTAAATACTTAAATCACTCATTTTTTTCATGTAGTTTTCAACACACTATTTTCTTTCAGATCATTTTTTAATTCGCTATTTTCTTTCCATTTGATACCTTAAATTCACTATTTTTTCAGTTAATTTTTAAATTCACTATTTTTCAGTTAATTTTAAAATTCACTATTTTTTCAGTTAATTTTTAAATTCACTATTTTTTCAGTTAATTTTTAAATACACTATTTTTTCAGTTAAGTTTTAAATTCACTATTTTTCCCCCATTTCATTGCTTAAACTTACTATTTTCTCCCCATTTCATTGCATAAACATACTATTTTTTCCCCATTTCATTGCTTAAACTTACTATTTTTTATTACTCAAATCCATAACTCACTACATTTAAAAAATGTGAAATATTTCCACACCGTATGTGGAATTTCTTTTCTCATATTCTTTCTTTCTTAGGAGACACATTTTTTTTTTTTTTTTTTCGCTTCAAAAAATGACTAAAGTACGAAAATCTTGATGACCAATAAAACCCATTTTTCCGCTCTTCACTCTTAGCCAAACGTACACTAATTCTCGCGCTTTCTCTCTCTCTCTCTCGTTCTCCACCCCTCTCGATTTTCTCCGCGGCATTATTATTTTTAGCCTTGGTTCTTAAACGACGCGACAAGCCCAGGCGTGGGTCTTTATTATCGTCGTTGTGCCGCTCGCGCTCCGCTCGCCAGAGCGGCGGAGATAGCGCGGCGGCGCGCCCGTAAACTTGCTAAAAGCGCGTTGAACGAATCGATACGTCGTCCTTCAAACTGGTTTTCCACTTTTGCGACACACACACACACCGACGATCCCGCCTTCTCTTTTCTTCGCGCGCTGATAAAGCAAATTAATGTATTTCCCCCGAGTGACAATTTAACGATCGCGCGTACCATATACTGCAATCGAATTTTTTTCGTCGAAGCGAATTTTTACCGACCGGAGTCACAAGACCTTTCGGTCATTAACGCCCCGAGTTTCGTGCGGATTCGCTGAAATTAATTAGCGATAAAAACGTTTGTTCGATGATATAAACAAGTCGCGGCTGACGTAGGAGGTCGCAAAAACTGGTTTCCGCTGTGAAACGAAAATTTTCCCCGCCCCGAGAGTTTTCTTTGTTCGACGAGACCGGCCAAAGATACGAATATAGCTCGTGGTTATTGGCGTGTACATCGCACGGCTTGACTCCCGTCTCGCATGGTCCGCCGGTGCCGCGAGCGTCTCAAACGGGCGCTAAGTCGTATCCGGCTTTGTGGGGTCCGACACGCTCTATTTTCGAAGCTCGCGAGGCGGGAAACGCGGACGTTTAGGTGAATTTTGTCGTAAACAAGACGCCCTAGGGTTTGTCTATTAACGTGTGATTTTTTTTTGCGCTCGTCTTTAAAGATCAATTAAATTTTTTTTCTCTCGACATCGCTAAAATGGTCACGGGACGTGCGTGCAACGCAGGAGGAAAATAGCTGATTACTATAAGCACTATCGGTACGCATGCGCAGTCCGGTTTCGTTACTCCCTGGGGTGGAAATTACTTACTCATTAACTAATCCCTAGGGTGGACATTAGTTACTAATTAATTAATCCTTAGGATGGGATTTACTCATTAATTAATTAATCCCTGGAGTGGCAATTGCTTTGTAATTAATTAATTTCTAAGCTGGAAGTTACTTACTAATGGATTAATCTCGAGGATGGGAATTACATACTAATCAATTAATCTCTACAACTGAAATTATTTTCTAATCAATTAATCTCTACAATTGACATTATTTTCTAATCAATAATTCTTTACAATTGAAATTATTTTCTAATCAATTAATCTCTAGAATGGGAATTACTCACTAATTAATTAATTCTTGGGGTGGAAATTACTTATTAACGAATTAATCTCTAGGCTGGAAATTACTGACTAACCCTGGGGTGGAAATAACATACTAATTACTGCCGGCGTGAGTAACATAAACCGCACCTCGCATGCCTACCAGTCATAGGTTAGTAATAAGCGATTTTTCGCCCTTATTTTTCAGCGAAACCGGGAAAAAAAGACTATACGCTACGAGGAAGGGAGCGTGATTTTCACCTCGCGTGATTTCCGACAAACTTCCCGCTCGGCGAAAATCACGCACTTCCCTCCCTTCTAGCGCAAAATTATCATTATTAAAATCTAAAAAATTATTTTACAACTAAAAGAAAAAATATCTTTCTCCACTGAAGCCACCGATTTTCGTAAAAAAATAGTTAACAATTTCTGAAAATATTGTTGGCTCGACAATTGGTCCAATTAGATGTTTGCAGTATACATAAGATAATTACCGAGTATTCGCCACATTTCCGCAAAGTACACGAGTCGCGTTAACGTACACACCGAGGCGATGAGTTGCTCGCCGTGAGTTGTACTTTCCTTCCTAACTTTCTATTCTCGGTGCAACTGCGAGTAATTCGCGTTCGTTTTATAGTCGATTAGCCCGTCGTCGTCGTCGTGAATCCGCGCGCGCGTTGCATATATACGTACGTTATTCGCGCCGCCTGTAGCCCACATCTGCATACGAGCCCGATACGCACCCTGAATTCGCCGCTGCTGTTGCAACGGTTTCACACTTATTTATGCGTAATCGAATTGTCTACGACCGCTGGCTTCGTTTATGCCGCGCGGACTGCGCGGGGTCAGTCGGGCCAGCCGCATTATTGCCGCAATAATTTTCGCCTTCGACGGAATACTCGAGGAGTTTGGCGAATAATTTATTTTCTAAATCCAGTTTGACGTCTTATCAGTAAAATTCAATTTTTTTAAATCCATCAGAGCGTCAATTATCATGTCCATCATTTCATTTGCCCAAATAAAATTTCAATATTTTGAAAAGTATTTTTTTAGGCAGTATAAAATAATGAAAAATTCGGCAATATTTAAGCACTACAAAATAATGGAAAGTGCTAGTGCTTTTTTTTAGGCAATATAAAATAATTAAATTCTACATTTATTAGGCCATATAAAACAATGAAATTCTACATTTTTTTAGGCAATATAAAACAATAAAATTCTACATTTTTTTAGGCAATATAAAATAATTAAATTCTACATTTTTTTAGGCAATATAAAACAATAAAATTCTACATTTTTTTAGGCAATATAAAATAATTAAATTCTACATTTTTTTAAGCAATATAAAGCAATTAAATTTTACAATTTGCCGTCAGTCTCCACGCGTTGAATTATCTCGCATGTTCTAAATCGTGAATATCGCGGGCCTTGCGGATGCCTTATGGATAACGAATAGTCGGATTCCGCAGAAATGTCGAGAGATAAAAAAAATACAAAAAATAAATAAAATAAAAATTGGTATTTGCATGCCACCCTGACCCAAATCCTGTCTCTCTCTCACGTCTGCGCATAATCCCGGTCTGGCTGCGCGTCCTATACGCGTGACTTCCGGAAAAGAATGCGCGACTCGCGTGAAGTACGCGGGTGAATGCGTTATACCTGCATAATGGACTGAGTGTCCTCGAGTTCCCGGTTGGCAATGCCAGGAAAATACTTCGCTTCCGAGTAGCGAGGCTCCATAGGTACGTAATAAACTGCTATAGCCGAGCGCGCCGCAGCTGCAGCGCCGCGCCGCTCTATGACTGCTCGTGTGGAAGGGTCTCGGGTAGTTTCATGCAGTTGTCATGAATAAACACTAGTTCGCCGGCGATTCTATCAAAGCGCGAGGGTGACATGAGTCACGAATTTCGCGGAAACCTCGCGAAGTTTTTTTTTTCGAACGACTGTCGAATCGCTCCTAGGCAGCCAATGCAGATATTTTTTATTACAACGCGAGGTCACGTAACGTCATATATTTCGCGTAATGTCTTTCATCGCACGGCCAAGATTAGACTGACATTTTTATGCCTTCAAACAATTTTTTTTTTTTTTTACAAAAAGTAATTGTAGCCCTAAACATTTTTCGTCACGATTAATTTCATTTCAACTAATAAAAATAGAAATATTGGGTTTTTTAAAGTGAGTAAAAATGTTGGAATGGAAATTAATAAAAGTATGGGAATAGAAATGAATGAAATATTCGTAAAAAAATATTTTTGTATGGAAATAAAAATATGCAGTTTTGGGAGTAAAATGTGGGAATGGAAATTCATAAAAGTATGGGAATATAAATGATTGATATATTCGTAAAAAATATATTTTTATGGAAGTAAAAAAATATGCCATTTTGGCAGGAGCGAAACTTGTGACGTATCGATTGGGCGCGGACAGTGCGGGAAGATAAAACGGAAAAGCGGGAAGATAAAACGGAAAAGCGGGAAGTACCGAGGGTAAAAAAATGCGCGAGAAGGCCGCGAAAAGAATAGGGTAAAAACAAGTAACCGCAAATTGAAGCCACGAGGACGTGTGCGAGTGAGGTATAGAGCAACCAGTCCCAGAATAAACTCGTGACCCAAATGCTTGGACGACCCAGATAACCTCCTTGCTCTATTCTGTACTACATCCCGGAATCAATGGGCTGTGCGCGTTTGCGCTTCGTCCGACCTATTCGCACACCCGTCGAGCAGGTATGCCGGCCACCCCGCGGTACAACAGAAACTAACGTACCCTCGGCATTTTGTACGCGGAAAACTAGTTCGAACTGCGGCGCGAGAACCGTCATCTGAAATTCCAATCGCCGCGGTGTCTCGACCGATTCCGCTTTTTGTTTGCTCGTTCGATTTATCAACTCAAGTGACGGATTTCGCAAAGGAAAAAAAAAAATTTGCCCGAAGAAAAATTGTTCGCAATCTTCGGTAGAAACTTTTTTGTAAAAAAGAATTGAAAATTGGATGCATTTTTCTTCTAAAAATTGTCTGCAAATTTCTGTGGAAACTCTTTGTAAAAAAAAATTGGAAATTGGATGCATTTTTCTTCTAAACATTATCTGCAAATTTCTGTAGAAACTCTTTGTAAAAAAAATTAGAATTTGGTTGCATTTTTCTTATCACTTCTAATTTAATTTGAAAGAAATAAATAAAAATATATAATTTATTACACTGTAAATTTGAAGCGAAAGCTTGACACAAATTGAACCAAACTGTTACACGTCATGTTATCCTTTATACCGCCACGAGAGTTTAATAAGATCCGCGGGCTCTGCGCCTGCTACGTATTCGCGATATCAATTTTTTTCGAGATTATAATTCCGCGCAGTGGCTCAAAGAATCGATCCAGTGAGGCGTGCGGAGGCGACTAGCGAGTGCATAGAATCTAATCTCCGTCGTCGTGCACACTCAGCGCTCCTTATATATCTGCCGATGGAGCGGAGCATAAACCGAGCGCGGCGGGTGTATCGATGCGTGGACGGAAAAATCTCGCGAGCGGCGTTTAGAGTCAATGGAGTCAAAATGTGTGTGACTTTCGTTGAAAAACGGTGAGATAGGCCCGAACAACAAACCGGTGAAAGTGAAAGTATGCACGTTGTGTGTCACACCGCCGGCACCGAGTTGCCGCTCGATCCTCGCCGTGGCAAAACAACGGTCGACAAAAATCTGTGTTTGCCGACAAGCGCGATCAGATTTGCGCAAAGAAAGCTCGCGAATATACAGCCGCACTTGTGACGCTGAAGCTTGTTAATATTCACAGCCGCGTTGGTAAGGTCGGAGTTCAACTGCCACATAGTCGCTAATGAACCTGGCGAGGGAGATTCGCTCGGTGCAGTCTAGTAAAATGTGTGCCGTTTTTTTTTATAAGAAAAAAAGTGGACATTTTGCTGTGTAGCTGTACTCGATTTTGATAAAAGGCCGAGTTATCAATAATCGGGACGTCTATGTATATCTTATCGGTTGAGAAAATATTGACTATTTACTCGGTGTTTTATTGACACTGGTCAGCTGCCAGATATTGCGTAATAAGACATTTTTTGTTATACTTCTATCGAATTAACAATTGCGAAACATTTATATATGCATTTTTAGAGGAGAAGAAAATTTGTGGCTTCATTAAAATTGTAGTATCTTTTTTTCTATTCGTTACAAAGAAATATCCCTTCGCATACGTTTTCCGAATTAAAAGACGAAAACAATGTATTCTCGAACTTGCCAATATCTTAATTTTTCAATATTCCACACATTTTTTAAGTTGACCTTCCGAAAACCGCGCCAAATATTAAAAAAAAAAAACATCACGCAACATTTTTATATGCATTTTTAGAGGAGAAGAAAATTGGTGGCTTCACTAAAATTGAAGTATCTTTTTTTCTATTCGTTACAGAGTAATATCCCTTCGCATACGTTTTCGGAATTAAAAGACGAAAAGAATGCATTCTCGAACTTGCCAATATCTTAATTTTTCAATCTCCCACAGATTTTTGAAGATGACCTTCCGAAAACCGCGCCAAAAATTTTCACAAAAAACATCGCGTTGTGTTGACAAAATACTTTGCTAACCCAACAAACATAATTTTCTCTATACGACATCCACTTCAACCCCACCGCTTCGCTAGAAACTATCGCCGAACCATCTCGGACGATTCGCAAACAGGTACGAATGAGTCGGACGACGTTCACGGCCGTAATAAGTGATATACGATCCTCAAAAAAGTATCGTTACGTCATAAATGGGTGCGAACCACGTTCCGCCGATTAATCGTCGCGATGTAAGCGGTCGAAGTTGGCGACCGTTCGATGATCGTGTACCGTATATAACAGGTAATATATAAGTGCGAGCGGGTTTTAAGTGGCGATGACGCCGGGCAACCCGGCGAGAGGAAGGAGCCGCGCGGCTGGTGGCGCTCGGCGTGCGCTGTACAGCGGGGGATATATTGATCTGGGCCAGCGGTGCCCGAGCCAGAGGGAGAGAAGAACGCGCCGATGGCCCACATTGGTGGGCGATCTCCTCCCGTGCCCGCGAGAGCTCGAACGTTCGCTCGCCGCTCGTACGCTCACTGCGCGGCTGTCCCGCGCTCCGAGCGGTCGCGTGGCCCCCGGCAATGTTGGATAGAGGAGAACGAGCAGTCCCGCAGCCTCCCCCCCTTCGCCCATCGTGGATTTTGCGCGCGATAATCCCGCCGCGGATAAGGCGCGCCAGACGTGGAAAAAGCGCGCGCGGTTTCTTCACGTAGCGAAATAACCAGTTGGAATTAGTGTAATATATTCTGGGAACGGAAAATTGTGCCGAGCAACGTTGATTTTGTATAAATATGGATAACGCATTAGACGAGAGCGTAATTATAGGTGCGGTGATTACGATTTAAATAAGCGATTTGCGCCTATGATAAAAAAGTCATTTTTATTTTGATGTACCGAATTTTTATTTGTTTTTTTTTTAACGAAAAATAAATTTTGTAAGGCTGAAGGATTTCGGTCGATGGCCTGTTGGCAATTATAGTAGCTAACCAACCACTGTATGGAAAGAAAAAAATGTACATATATTGCCAATAAACACAATTACTACTACAAAATTTTATATAAAAATGAAAATGAAGTTTTATATAAAAATGGAAATGAAATTTTTAATAAAAATGAAAATAAAATTTTATATAGAAATGAAAATGAAATTTTATATAGAAATGAAAATAAAATTTTATATAGAAATGAAAATGAAAATTTATATAGAAATGAAAATAAAATTTTATATAGAAATGAAAATGAAATTTTATACAAAAATAAAAAAATCATTATTATTTTTTTGTATCAAATACTTCTTTCTTTGTGTCGAAAACTTTTCGTCTCGTACCAGAATCTTTTAAACCCCCCGAGGCACGAGTGACGAATTTTCCGGCCGGGATCTTTTTCCGGGCGTTCTCGTTAGCTAGAATAAATATTTGACTCACCTAAAGAGCGAGGACTGAAGACTGCAAATAGAGGTGGAGGCTCGGGTGTCGCCGAGACAGGGCAGCACCTCTCGCGTTATGTACTCCTCCAGAAATTGCAGCGACCGTCCGGACGCCGTGTAGTCGCAATAGACGACTGAAACACAGAGGACACATAAATTGATATAGATAAATAAAAATGACTGCAACGACAATTCCGTTCGATAAAATCGTACACGGTTTGTGTATCTCGTTTCTCCAATCTCGAGCGGCGCGGACACTTTCGGCGAGTCGCAGAAACGTGAGGATCGTGACAGAACGAGTGCCACGAAAGTCGAGCGCGGGGAATTATAAACTGAGACACGAGACACACGTGAACCTCGGTCACCTTTTAACTTTCCCTCGCGGCGACAACTTATCGCAGTCCTATATCAGAATTTCCTTCCTTCCTTCCTTCCGCCCGGCGATTCTCGCGCCTCTCTCGCCGCTCTTTTCACCGCGGGGCCGAAAAATGTCTTCATTGATCCTACGGCACAAAGCTACACAAATAAATCGATTTCTCTTTCGCGTCTCCATTTCCCTCGCTCTGTCTTCCATCCTTTCTGACGTATCTGACAATCGACCGGAAATTGTTAATCTTCCATCTCGCGAAACAAGTGAGTGCCTGATATCTATGGGAATATATGGGCTTTTCCACTTTCATATTCACGGGCCAATTTAACCCGCGATTCGTTCAATAATTATTTTTTTAAATAATTATTTCAATAATTATTTTTTTTAATAATTATTTTTTTAAATAATTATTTCAATAATTATTTTTTTAAATAATTATTTCAATAATTATTTTTTTAACAATTATTTCAATAATTATTTTTTTTTATAATTATTTCAATAATTATTTTAAAATATGTATAATAAATTCTATATGTTCATATTTTTCTTTTTTATTTTACAAAAAATCAAGTGAACTGAATAAAATTACATTAATATAAAAAAAAAAGTAAAAGTGGCGAAAATCACTTCTGACATTAGTCATCGCCCGTTACGTTCGCTTTTTCCTCTAGTTAATCGTTGTAAAAGTCACCGCCTGTCTGACTATAGATGTGGGCCCAATGCCAAGTTGTAGCCGAGTGTCCTGTCTCTCGTTTCGCGAGACGTCTCTCCACGTGTCAGTCCGTATACGTTTGCGGCGTGTTTGGGGTCCAGTGGGACGCGGAGCGTGAAAAAAAAAAAAAACGAAGAAACGAAGCTGGACACATAAATGTGCGGGAAGTTATATAGGTTCGTACAGCCACTGTATATATACAGTGAACTATGGCATATCCGCCGAAATAATTGCGGGACCGGACCGCCCGAGGACAGAAGGGAGCACGTGGATCGGTCACGTGACCGGGCAGTGATGGACAGTTTTGGGTCATGGACGTATAATATCCCGCGAATATTTTCGCAAGTGGGCAGACAAACGGGCGCGCTTTCGGATTATTTCCCAGCTGCGGCTTTAGCCGATATTCGAACGTCGAGCGTATTGGGCAACAACAACAATAGCACGGCGTGACGGTGCGAAACGTAATTGACTATTTTCTCTTCGATTTGAATTATTCGACAATCACTTCGGGCGGCTCGAAATCATTTATTCAAATTTCGCGGTGTGGCAACGTTTCTTTTTTGCATTTGGTCGATTTAGTATTTAATTATCGTTACGTGACGGAGAGAAAAAAAAATTAAATATTTTGTATTGTATTTATTAGCCACTTTTGCCATCACGGCTTTATAGTTTTAGAAAGGTTCGATATATTAAATAATTAATTAAAAAACTTAATTAAAAAGAAATAAAAATAAATATTATATTAAGAAAATCATTAATCAGTAGATACATTAAAACGGCTGCAAAAAAAATGTTGTTCTATTAATAATTCGGAATGACTAATTGATGTCTCCAATGTAAATTCCCCGGAGTTCAGAGATGGCGTTGACATTCATTTATTCAGCTGAAGCTCTCGGCGCAAAGTCATTTTCGTTCGCGACACGCGCGACAATGCCGAATTCAATTTGGAGATGAACACGAAAATTAGATTTGAGACGTGTCGAGGATATACAATTTTCATGACTTATATATACGTACATATATATACATATATTTCTGAGGTCTTCGACATGATTCATGGCTGCCGGGCTCAGTGAAGCCGCGGTATACGCCATCTAATTGGTTCAATTGGTCGTTGATGTGAAGCAATTTCGTAGACACGTGTGTTGCGCCACGACGAGATCGTAAAACGCGGCGTGGCGCGGCGATCGCCAAATTGATAACACTTCGCGATAACCCAAGACGGTAATTACCGCGCTCAGAGGGGGACGCGATTGTAATCTCAAGAATTATATTATAAAGCAACGTTGCAATTGCACCAATAAATATCCGCTCATTCCGATTGTTTATACTTTTCATTTACAAGTCGTTCGATGTCAAAATATCGATAAATATTTTATTTCATTTCGAAAATATGTATTTAACTGTATGAAGAAAATGTGTATTCATTTATTAAGAATTATATTATAAAGCAATGTTGCAATTGCACCAATAAATTTCCGCTCATTCCGATTGTATATATTTTTCATTCACAAGTCGTTTGATGTCAAAATATAGATAAATATTTGATTTCATTTCGAAAATATGTATTTAACTCTACGAAAAAAATGTGTATTTATTTATTTATTTATTATTATTATTATTTTTTTTTTTCAAAAGGGTAAAAAACAATTTTAGGGTGATTTAACTTTTCGTAAAAGGAAGAACATTTTTACGTTAACTAATCATTTTTTTGTATTGATGTCGTCATCGAATTCTCCAAATTTGTAAATTTAAATTTGTTTTTTTCTATTATTTTTATAATTGTCTGCGAAAAAAATGTAAAAAAGTGAAAATTCTCGGAGTTTCGTGAAAATTTTTCGGGAATCCCGAGGTCGCGGGGATTATTAGAGTCCGTCGACTGTGGACATCGTCCACTCGAATATTTACGCGCGAGCGAAGTGCGTATTAATCGCATGACGTGCTGCACGTGCTCGGAAACGTTAACAGCCGGTATACGCTCGACCACAGTGGCGGTCGGTCCGCACGAGTCGTCGTCGTCGTCGTCGTCGCGGGGCAAACACTCGTTTGCTCTCCTCGCTGTTTGGAGTCTCGCGAATGGACGGGAGACGAAAATAGACACTGAAATTGGGCCGAGGCGGCGTCGATTCGCGGAAAGATCCGCGCGACACTTTGGCGAACTCGAGGTCGACGCGCGCGGAACAGCGTAAAACCCGCGCGGCGGCCGCGCGTCTAAACCCCCCGGATCCTCGTTCGCGCGCATCACTTGTGCCAATCTGTATCCTGCCGAAGTCGATCTCGCGCCCGCTGCCAACCGCCGCGATTCACCGAAATATTCGCTACAATTAATTCACGTCCACTCATCGCGCTGCAACTTTATACCCCCCGTGTGTATTTCGAGCAATAGCGGTTAATTTCGAAGCCGCCGCGATGCTCGCCAGTTTAGGAGACGATTGGCATTTAATTCTAGCATTGGCACCGGTTTTTTTTATGCAGCTGGGAAGTCAACAAGATTTCGCGATTTTTTTGGAAAGGATTTTTGTACTTCAGACAACAAGGAAATTTTAATTCTAATTATGATTTTGATTTTCATTTCCGAAAATGCATTTTTAATTTTATTTATAACAAATGCATTTTTAGTTTTGTTTAAAAAAATGCATTTTTACTTTTATTTTTAAAGAATGCATTTTTACTTTTATTAAAAAAATGAATTCTTACTTTTATTTTAAAAAATACGCTTTTGCTTTTATTTAAGAAAATGCATTTTTATTTAAAAAATGTATTTTTATTTAAAAAAATGTATTTTTATTTCAAAAATGTATTTTTGTTTTAAAAAATGTATTTTTATTTCAAAAATGTATTTTTGTTTTAAAAAAAGTATTTATATTTTTGAAAATGTATTTTTACTATGAAAATGTATTTTTATTTTAAAAAATGTATTTTTGTTTAAAAAAATGTATTTATATTTTTTAAAATGTATTTTTATTTCCTAAGATTTATCTTCATTGTTTATTTCTTTCTTATTGCAGATAAAAAAAATCCATTAAATCTTCGTCACCCATTGACTTTTTAATCGTCAACGCTGAATGTCACGAATCGCGTGAAAAAACACGAGAGAAAAAAATGCGCGAGCATCCGGCGATTTTAATTTCTTCTCGGAAGTGTAAACAAGAGACCCTGAAAACAAACTGACGACCTCGAGTTTCCGCGCTTCAGCGCGGGGCGTCCCCACTTCTGGAAGCCGGCGCAGCCAGCGCGTCGCTGCGAACTATCTTTTTCATCGCAGCTGGCGGAAACTTTTTTTCCGCGCGCCGGAATCTTCACGATGAGCATCGCGCGTTGGAAATAATTCACGTACTCGCGACTATTTTCATCCAATAAAATCTGTCTGACTGGGTGACTTATAACACGGATAACTTGAAAACTAATTTCCGCAAACCTTGGCCCACAAAACTTTTATCCGATATTTTAATCCAGCTCTAAGTAAATAAAAAAAGTCTGTACGATAAAAATACGAACGTTATATAAAGACATAAATGTGTAGTAAATATATGTTATATACATTTTCGTCAGTTTCCGACGAGCCAATAAATGTTTTGCTCTATTTAATCGGAGACTCGAATCACAGCTGACGATTAATTACGTAAAGAGCGTCGCGTGTTTCGGTATCCGGTGCATTTTCCAGTATCGTCCCGTATCGTCGAAAGCCACAGCCGCAACGATGGAGTAAAATCGCGCACCATTATATTCCGCAGAGGGAATTCCGGACAGTCTGGAATGCCGGTTAAACTGAACGGTTTTTTTTTTAAGAGAGTTTTATTGATTCGGGTTAATCTGCAGCCACCCCGAAGGCTGCACCAGCGAAGTCTTGGCCTATAGGCGAGAGATTCCCTCGGCCGGTTCGCGCGAGCAAAATTACTGGCAATTCTTCGCGTGGTACGTGTACGAGATACGTCATGCAATATTATTTTATCGGACTTTGAATACCCGCGCGTCACCGCAGTTTGGGCTGCTAAATTACTGGAATATCGCGCGGAAAAAACGATTACGCTGGGATGATAAATTCTTTGTTAGTTTAGTGACGACACAATTTTTTTCTGGTTTGCCACTTTTTTGTATGTCTGGCAATCTTTTTGTTAGGCTGAGAATAATTTTAACTGGGTTCACGTTTTTTTGCTGGTCTGATAAATATTTTTTGTGGGTTAACGATTTTTTTTTGCTGGTCTGATAAATATTTTTGCTGTATTAACGATTTTTTTACTGGTTTAATAAATATTTTTGCAAGGTTGATAATTTTTGTTGATGCACTGATAAATATTTTTGCTAGGTTGACAATTTTTTTTGCTGGACTAAGAATTTCATTGAATTAACAAATGTTTCTAGGTTAACAAATATTGAGAAAAAAAAACGCAAGTAGAAAAATTAATTTGTACCAAGTCATGGTCTCCGGTTGATCATCCTCTCCTTGTACTCAATGCTCGAAAAAATCGAGCATGAATGAACAGAGCCCGCGGTTCGTAGGGCTTCCCGGTCAGAGTCCACCGGAGTCGAGATTTACTCGGAGCATCGAAAGCCCATTACGTGACACTATATCTGCTAGTATTTCTTAGCAGGGACTTTGCCGTAGTTTCCGGAAGCCCGAGAAAAGTTGGCACGTGAGACACAAAGTCGGAGCAAGTAAGTAGATACATCCGCGCTGGTCGAACGACCGTGTGGTACTCTAATTCTAATTATCCGCCGCTTCCACGCGGCCTTTTCGTTCGATTATACACGAGGAAAAATTATCTCGCTGACCTGACAAAGAAGTAACTACAAATGCGTTTATTTGTCAGGTAAGAAAAATAATTTATCATAACATAAGAGAATAATTTTCAACCATCAAAAATAATCTGTCATCTCAAAAATATATTTTGTCAAGCAACAATAATTTGTCAATTTGGAAAGACAATTTGTCAACGGACAAAAACAATTTGTCAACACAGAAAAAAATGTCGTGTGGTCAGCAAAATAACACGACAGTTAGAAAAACTAAATCAAAAATTCTCCGTGCATCGCAAGGAATCCAACGCAAGGAATCAACCAGCAAAAATAATCTGTCATCTCAAAATATATTTTGTCAAGCAACAATAATTTGTCAATGTGGAAAAATAATTTGTCAATCAACAAAAACAATTTGTCAACACAGAAAAATATTTCGTGTGGTCAGCAAAATAATACGACAGCTAGAAAAAATAAATAAAAAATTCTCCGCGCATCGCTAGGAATCCAACGCAAGGAATCAACCAGCAAAAATAATCTGTCATCCCAAAAATATATTTTGTCAAGCAACATTAATTTGTCAATGTGGAAAAACAATTTGTCAACCGACAAAAACAATTTGTCATCTCAGAAAAATATTTCGTGTGGTCAGCAAAATAATACGACAGTTATAAAAAATAAATAAAAAATTCTCCGGCGTGCATCGCAAGGAATCCGACGCTGCGTCGCGCGCAGCCACAGCCAGATCGGTTTCCGGTTGAATTAACAATCCATCAAGTCCGCGGGATGACGCGGGATGGCCTGACAAAGAAGTAACGACAAATGCGTTTATTTGTCAGGTTAGAAAAATAATTTATCATAACATAAAAGAATAATTTTTAACCAGCAAAAATAATCTGTCATCTCAAAAATATATTTTGTCAAGCAACAATAATTTGTCAATGTGGAAAAACAATTTGTCAACCGACAAAAACAATTTGTCATCTCAGAAAAAAATGTCGTGTGGTCAGCAAAATAATACGACAGTTAGAAAAAATAAATAAAAAATTCTCCGGCGTGCATCGCAAGGAATCCGGCGCTGCGTCGCGCGCAGCCACAGCCAGATCGGTTTCCGGTTGAATTAACAATCCATCAAGTCCGCGGGATGACAATCAGCCGCGCGACGCTCGTGGCCCGTGTAATTTATGATTGGCCGGTTCCGGCGAATATACCCAAGTGTCGGAATGAAGGTAACCGGAGATGAGGTCGCCCGGAACGACTGCGGCCCAGCGTGGCGCGGGAGGAGGACAACCGGGAACCCTTGGAGCCTCCGCGTCAATGAGGCTGAGCGTCTGTTTGTTCCAGCCCTTTTGACCTACATTCCAGGCCACTCGTGTCTTTCTGCCCTGCAGCACGTATGCACGATATCACACATGGCTACGTGGCTGCTGCGCTCCGAGCGCTCCAAAGATGTAAGATCAGCGAGTGTCGCGAGCGCTCGTTTCAATCGACCGAGCCAAAAACGCCGGTCATATCTACTTATAGAAGGGGAAGGACCGTGAAGGTTCAATGGGCCGTCGAATATCAGGTGACGCGGTGGCTTCTCGAACGCCAAGTTACGACTAAATAAAGACGAGAAAAAAAATTGCATTTTTCTTACACCACTGTTTTTAATTAATTTTGTGTAATCATTGATAATAAATATAGTAAATAAAAATAGTGGATCGAAAAATAATTGCAGAGGAAATCGGGGGCGAAACTACTATTGTTATTATTGTTATTATTAATTACATGGTCAATTTTCTAATAATTAATTGGCACTTCCGCCACTTCTGGTCTTATTGGATTGTGTTATTTATAGTCTAATTAGTGGCGAGTTGCGCGTAAGTATTCGCCGCGGGATAACGCTACAAAATAGCTTACAATTAGTCTTTATCTATTTATAGTTCTCTCTGCCGCGTTGCCGTACAACACCCACACACACGTCGGTCGTCTATCGACCGGGGGAGCAGCAGCGTCGAAAGCCTTCGTACATGAGTGCCCTTGCAGTTTATATAGATTTATGAAAATCCTCTTCAGGGCTATTACCAGTTTAAGAGGGCAAGTGTGGACGAAAATAGATGATGCGGCGATTCGGTGCCTCGTAACTCAAGCACATAACCTCTCGCTAAAAGTCACGAACCTCGAAAATTCGACAATCACCATAAAAATAATAGTGTGTAATAATAATGTGTTTGATTTAAATAAAATTACTTTAAATTCTGGGCAGGGATTTAAAGTAATCGATTTAATTGAAATTACTTAAAATTCCGGCTAGGAATTTAAAGTAATCGATTTAATTAAAATCACTTTAAATTCCGGTCAGGGATTTAAAGTAAACGATTTAAATAAAATGACTTTAGATTCATTATTTATATAAAGTATTGATATAAAGTCATTAATTTCGGTCTGGGATTTATTTAATTTGATCCAAATTTAAAAAAAAATCGCCAAGTCACGGACCTCGAAAATTCTTCAACCACCACCATAAAAAAATGTCGTATCGCTTTACAATAAAATAACCCCGAATTTCGTCCTGTGATTTTCATGAAATTCCATAAAAATGAAATCAAATAAACCAGTTGCTTAATAAAAAAAAATTAAATCCTCATTTCCCGAAAATGAAATCCCCCGTCCGGGGTGAATCGAGTCACGACCGCGTAATGAAAACATAAATCTCACGATAAGCGAAAGACCCGAGCGAAAAAAAAAACGCCTGTTAACACAGATCTCGGCGATTGCTTAATTACCACGAAACTGCGGGTCAGGTGCGTGAGCGTCGCGAAGGAGGAGCGAAATTACGGGTGGTACTGGTTTCGTGCAACCGGCCGTTGCTCCGCAAGTATAAATTGTACACATACAACTATACATATATACAATATATATACGTGGTCGAGCCGAGTCCGCAGAAAAGCAGCGGTAGAAGGGGTCGTAACCCTCGACCTACTATAAACTTCCGCAATATCGATTGTCATTTTGCATCGCGCCGAAGCATCGGAGGCGAACCGCGCGCGGCGCACGTACGACACAGGTAAATCGGTCGGGTTTATGCAAGAGGTTAACGCTCTCTCGACGAGCAAAGCTCGCGATCCGCGGTTTATTTTTAAGCCTCTTCTGTCTCTTCTCTAGCTTCGCCTCCGTCTCCTCTTCCTCTTCCTCCTCCTCATCGTCGTCGGCGTCTTCGCGGTTCGCTCCGCGCGAGTTCCGACCTAGGCGACAACAATACTGCGGGCTGCGCGGCACGCGCGGCCTTTTCAGACGCGCAATCGCCGCGATAAGGCGCATTTACTTTTTTCCCCTTTTTTTTCCAGAGCCCGCGCTCTGTCGTGCCGGGCGCCGGTGCATTTGTACGTTGTCGGCAGGTTGTTTTGCCGAGCCGTCGACACGGTGTTTATCGGCCGACTCGACGTCCACCGGACTGCATGAATAACTTCGGCGCGAAATCGGTGCAACGATTTCAGGCGAAGTCGGCGGTAATGGTGGCGTGCGGTGGTGTCGAGGCTGGCGGCGAAGTTTCGTGGAAAATTGTCGTGGAATGAGAACAACGATTTTTTTTTTTTTTTTTTCATATATAGACTTTTGATGTTAACGTCAAAAATGTTTTTTCTCAAACGTCGACACTATTTGGATAGATAAAGAAACGATTGATAAAAAATTCACCGTTTTCAATGTTTACAAGCCATTTTTTTTTAGGTCTGAAAAATCTCCAACTGTAAACAAAATTCTAGAAAAAATATTGAAGATAACTTTTGTCTTGATTTTCCTGAATTCCTCGCGTCAGTGACGATATTTAGGATTTTTTTGTTCTTTTTTTTCCAAATATAAACTTTTGATGTTAACCTCAAAAATGTTTTTTTTTTCAAACGTCCAACACTATTTGGGTAGATAAAGAAACAATAGATAAAAAACACCGTTTTCAATGTTTACAAGTCATTTTTTTTGTAGGTCTGAAAAATCTCCAACTGTAAAAAAAATTCTAGAATAAATGTTGAAGATAACTTTTGTCTTGATTTTCCTGAATTCCTCGAGACAGTGACGATATTTAGGATTTGTTTCTTTTTTCTTAAATATCGTTGTAAACCTGTAATTTGAACCCCAAAAAATAATTCTTCTGAAATGTCGATAATTTTTTTTTCTTTTACACTGACATCAACGTGCAATATATTCGCGCGTTTTCAAAAATCACGTTTTTCAATTTTCACACGTAAATCAATTTTTTCAAGGGGCCATAAAGACGTTCAAGTTTTCTCGAATAAATATCGAAGAAAAGTGCGTGCGTTGATCTTCCGGGATTCCTCGGGACACGTAATATATCTCGCCCGCTACTCAGCCGCACCACCGTTACAGTCGTATATTCCCGGTGCAGCTTTACGAGGGAAAGCCATCTGCCGCGGGTTTTCCCATCACTCATGGGCCCCGAGCATTAATTCGCCAAGTTCTCGACGTCGTGACGCATATTTGCTCCCCTCAAAGGAGCGTCGCAATCAAGGATCTATTTAGAACTAACCGACGCGCAAGTGGCAACATAAGCACCCCGTTAATTTCCATACCGGCTCGTCTCGTCTCTCCCTAACGACCCGTCGCGGACTCGGGAATATTTCGCCTCCCGACTTGGCTCTTCCTCCTCCGTCGACGCGAGAGCGCGAGGGAGATCTGCAAACGCGAAGCCGCACATTGGTACCGCGTGCATAAGACGCTATTACCCAATTACCGAATAATTAGTCTCTCAACGAGGTCCCCGAGAAATTGCAGACTGCTTCGACTTCGGTATTACCTCCAGCAACGAGTGCGAGATTGTCATTCGTATATGAGGCATTCTGTGTTCCACAATTTTTCGTAATGTCGCTCTCTAACTTTAGATCGATCATCAATTTTTTCCCTAAGATCGATCTTCAATTTTATTTTAAGGACGATCTTCAATTTTATCTTAAGGTCGATCTTCAATTTTATCTTAAGATCGATCTTCAATTTTATCTTAAGGTCGATTTTCAATTTTATCTTAAGGTCGATCTTCAATTTTATCTTAAGGTCTATGTTCAATTTTATCTTAAGATCAATGTTCATTTGCCCGTGAATTAAATTTTAAGGTCAACCTTAAGATCGATCTTAAAAATAACGTTAAGGTCAATCTTAAGATCGATCTTAAAAATAACATTAAGGCCAATCTTAAATTTTATCTTCAGGTCGACCTCAATCTTAATTTCAACGTCAACCCAATCTCTGACCTTAAACTAAATCCCAAGGTTGATCCAAAATTCGACCTCAAATTCACAACGAGAAAATTAATTTAAAAAAATGTCACACAAATCAGAAATCGCCGAAAAAAAATCTACGCATCTTCGATAATTCGATCAACACGACAAAATATTATCGATAAAATCCGAGGGGGTCGAGGGATCGATTCCGCGGGGAATGGCTCGTGTATCCTTCGAGACGGCGTCGCGCGCCGCACTAGTCATAAATAATTCACAATCTATATTTCCATATACTTTGTTCGACGTCGTCGTCGAGTGTCATTGTTGTCAGGTCGCGGAACGAGCGTAATTTTCATTGGAGATTCTCGCTGTTTGCCGCTGTTGTGTCGTCGCAAAAGTGCATAAAAGCGGTCGCGGCGTCTGTCGGCAGGCCTCGCGTTGCGTGCGCGCGCGACCTCAGCGGCTCAACGACACCGACGACGATGTGCGGGACTCGCGATCGGAGCTTTCGCGACCCAATTCGGACGCGTGTTTTCTCGGTATCGTCGCATACGTAATTGCAGCGACGTCGCTGTTACGCGTTGGCTAATAAACAAAACCGCCCAGACTAGCGGCAAATAATAACCCCGAGACAAATAAGACTTTGGTCCCGGCGTATCGCAGGCTGTTCTTCTCTCGCGGGAAACGCGAGATATCCGGGGCCTTTGCTCCTTCGCGACGCGACAACGTTCGCCGTTCGCTCGGGTTTTCCATTTCCGCACTTTTCGCTCCCCGTTCGCTGCGACTATTTTACCGCTTCTTGATTCCAGCGATATCCAGTTATCGCGATTTTACGAGTGATCCGCGGATCGTCGCTGCGATAAGGACGCATTCGGTCTCCGTTGCGTTGACGTCTGTTTCGCGATTCGCGTGTGTGTTGACGAAATGTAAACCGTGATCGCTTTGCGGGGCGATATGCGGCGGCGGTTAATCGCGACGGCGCGTGGGGTGACAAATAATTGGGTGAACTCGGAGCTGCGGGCGATTTGATTGACGAGCAGTTCGAACTAATCGATCGGCTGGGCGAAATAATTAATTGGGCGAGACGACTAATCAACTACGGCTGCGGCGGTGAATTTTTTTTTTTTTTTTTTTTTCGTCAACCGATTCACCTGGAGCTAACGGCGAAAAAAGGTGACTGATATTTTTGTGCTTTTGGCAAAAAGTGTCCATAAATGTGAGCAGCATTTCTTTTTAACAAAAACCTTTTTTTAAATTTTGGACATTTTTTTTAACGATGGAAAAAAATTGACTGACACTTTTGTGCATTTGACATAAAGTAGCCACAAACGTGAGCTGAATTTTTTTCAATAAAAGTTTTTTTTTTTTGTGAAGATTGGAATTTTTTTTAACGATGGAAACAATTTGACTGACACTTTTGTGCATTTGACAAAAAGTTGCCACAAACGTGAGCAGAATTTTTTTCAATAAAAGCCTTTTTTTGTGATGTTTGGAATTTTTTTTTTTAACGATGGAAAAAATTTGACTGACATTTCTGTGCTTTTGTAAACCTTTTTTCTTTTTTTAGACGACGATATTGAAGCGAAACCGCTTGGAAAGCTTGACTGTTGTCGTTGCAATCGCAGCAGCCGCAGACCTGGAGAGCCCAGCGAGGGCAAAGACCAAAGCGGCCGCCATTGTTGCACATAGCAGCGAGGAAAACGACAGCGTTGGAAAGGGAGACCGGTAAATTGCTCGTAGCCTCCGTAATTCCGACTGGCCGGAGGAATTTCCTAGCGGATTTTGCCACGCACCGCGGCTGCGTTGCCTATTGCATTTTCATGCCGCGCGTAACGCAGATACCGATACCGCCTGACCGTAAGAGCGCGAGGCGAAGTAAATTGCGGTGACTGGAGTAAATCATATTAACGACCCGAGTCTCCCTCTATATGGAATATGTAACGACAGTCGCATAATTGTCGAAGCTCTCGAAGCAATATAATCCGTATCTTTGACATCGTCGCGCAAGAGTCACCTTCTGAATTGTATATAGTTATGCTTAATTAGATACGCGAGTCCGCTCATTATTCACTCTGCCATCCGGGTGTTATTTTCTTGCGCGCATTCCAAGTTTTTTTTTTGCGGCACTCGGAGATGCAGCTTCGCACATGACTTTTTTAATTTCAATGTCACTAGCAAAAGATATAAAATCAAAATATGCGCTTTCTTGAGTGACATCTTTGTGTTATTAATTTGACCAACTTTTTTTTATATATAAACACATTATTAATATTATTATTGTTATCGGTGATAGTAAATGAATATTTATTGACAATACGCGGCCAAAGGGATTTACATACATTTAGTTTTATATTTACAATTTCACTAACGGATTATGAGAAAATGTACGAGAAAAAATTTGATTTGAAATTAACGCGCAAAAATGTTATTCTCTTTATTTATTTTTTTTTGTAATTTAGGGCGGACTTGAATTAGGAGGAGAACGAATTTATTATTTGGGGCTAATTTGAATTAAGGGGGGGGGGGGGGGGAGGGAGGCAGACAAACAGACGAAAAATTTTCCAAAATGATATTAGTTAATAATAATGTATTTCCAGAGGGACATCGACCGTAGTCATTCAACCCTATTTGGTATAGAACAACAACAACAAAAAATGACTGCATAATTCGCTTTCCTTAATGAAATACTTTTCAAGTCTAGGATCGACGTGGTGCGAATACGAGACTCGGACGCGCATGTGCAGTCGCGTTCGCATCTCCCGGCGATGTCTGTGTCGAATCGGGATATCTGCTGCGTGCATAATGTACTCATTGCTTCCGTTCGCTGCGCGCACCGCGCGCTTCGTTCTCGAGAGAACGCGAATTATGCAACGTGCGAGCGAGCCCGAGCTATATACTATATTATACACAGAAACATGTGCATGTAACGACGACGTGAGCCGCGCGGCGCAGCGGCGTACCGCCGCGGAGCAGATATTTCCGCGCACGTGAAGAGAGCGAGGGAACGCCGGGTGTTTGCAGTCTGTGCACGACGGAGGCGCGCGCGTAGCGAAAGCGCTAGGAATAATGGTATTGTATTCTAACCATGCGAATTGCGGCGAGTCCGGTCGACACGATTCCGCGACGGAAATTGTGCTAATGCCGCTATAGGCGTCTTGGACAAGAAATTTAGGAATCAAAAATGCTGCAAAAAATCGAAAATTTAGAAATAAAAAAACTTAGTTGTCTAAACAGTTAGAAACTTATAAATCTAAAAGATATGGAATTTAGAAATCATATAATGCGAAAATAGGAAATTTAGAAATCTAAAAAATGAGAAAATGAGAAATTTAAAAATGTAAAATATAAGAAATTTAGACATCTAAAAAATGAGAAATTTAAAAATCTAAAAAATGAGAAAATGAGAAATTTAGAAATGTAAAATATAAGAAATTTAGACATCTAAAAAATGAGAAATTTAAAAATCTAAAAAATGAGAAAATGGGAAATTTAGAAATCTAAAAGATGAGAAAATGAGAAATTTAGCAAGAGACAAACGGAGAAATTTAGAAATTCAAAAATGTAGAAAATAAAAAATTAACATTTTTAAGCTTTTAAATTTTATTTAAAAATTACATTTAAAACATTTAAAAATTAAAAAATTTGTAAAATGCAAATTTTAGAAATTCAAACGCTTAGAAAATTGGAAATTTACAAATGTCAAATTTTAAGCCTTCGAACAACAAAAACAAGGAAACATCGTGCAAAACACTCGACTTTATATCTTTTTTTGCGAGCGGTGGGAGAACAATTGGCGGCGTGTAAAGTCTGGTAGTAAAGTTTACAGAAAACCCCGAGTATATATAAAGAGCGATAAATCGCAGATAAGCCTGAGGTCGATTCCCGCTAGCGAACTTTTTCCCCCGGGTTCCTTTTATTTTCGTGACAAAATTTCGCTTTTATTTCCGTGGTAATTACATTTTTTTTTTTTTTTTCCCCGAGTGCCGCATATGTGGGTTACTGAATGACGTGGGTGTGACGATGGTCAGGAGAGATTGTGGAGGCCGAGAGAGAGAGATAGAAAGAAAGAGAGAAAATACTACTATGGCTCTCGTGGTTCCAGTTCCGTGGGTATCGTATACTACATGCTCGCCTGAGTCGCAGGCGATGAGTCACGTCCGCGAATAACCGCGGCTGCGAGGGTGCGAGGCGTAAAGACCGCGAGGAAGGACGAAGACGAAGAGGAACAGAGGGAAGTGGCGTGTATATTATTTGCCTCACTCTCTTTTTCTCCCCGTCTCACTCCTCGCTTTCGCGCTTCTTCCAAACCGAGCGTCGGTTCCCTGTGGGCAATTTGCCATCCCTCTCGTCTCCTCGACGCCGCGAGTCGAATATCGAACGTCGACGAGCCGCCGCGCACTCGATACTATTTACCAAAGAAGCGGGTCGAGTGCTTCCGTCCAGTGGGCACAACAACTTCGTGTCTCGCCTAGTTCGATAAACAATGAGACACGCGTTCGAATAAATTTCCCGAGTGGAAAGAAAACGGACGACGAAAGCCATTGTTGTCGCTCCAATTGACTCGGACTTTGGACAATTTTTACTCTACTTTTAGACAAATATTTGGGCTATTTCGAAAATATTTTTGGGGTCGAATTTTTCGTCTTAAGTTCGAAGTTAAGATCGATTTTAATTTCTAAATTGGACCCTCAATTTTAATTCCACTTGTAGCCAAGTATTTGGGCAATTTCGAAAATATTTTTTAGGGTCGAATTGTTGGTCTTAAGTTCGAAGTTAAGATCGATTTTAATTTCTAAATTGGATCCTCAATTTTTACTCCACTTTTAGACAAATATTTGAGCTATTTTGAAAATGTTTTTGGGGTCGAATTTTTGGTCTTAAATTCGAAGTTAAGATCGATTTTAATTTCTAAATTGGATCCTCAATTTTCCCTCGACTTTTAGCCAAATATTTGGACAATTTCGAAAATATTTTTTGGTCTCGAATTTTCGGTCTTAAGTTCGAACTCAATTTCCAAATAGTATCCTTAACTTTTATACCAGTATATTCGAACGATCATTCTGTATTCTGAAAAAATAATAGACTACGGAATTAATTGCAAAAAGAGACAGAAAATAAAGATTATAAATGACACGTCAAGTTGTCACGTAAAAAATGCTAAAATAACAGAAAAATATCCTCAAAAGTTCATCAGCAGAGAGACGAAGAAACTTCGGATTCGGCGTGATCGACAAAGACGATCGCGACATATATTGACGAAGTATAGATCCAGTTCCACGGATCGCGCTAACCTTATAAACGGTTACTCAACTCGCGGAGCATCCTAACTGGGCAGACGCGGCGCGCGGACGTCATAATTTATACCGGAGTGTATCGTGTGCGCGTCATCGGGTTGATATATGAATAGCGAATACGCGGCCAGGAAGTAAACATCCTTGGATACACTCGGCGAGAGGGCCGCTGATACGCCAGACCGGTCGTCGTGATTGTGTTACACGTTTTGTTATGCGCATTCGCGTGTACGCGAGGAAAATTTCTCCTCACGATTTCCGTGGACCCCGGCGACCATTCGCGCGTCCTATACACTATATCAAGTGCAACAAAGCGTGTCCGCCGTGAATCGAAGGTAAACATTGCGACTTTCTTGCCTGAAGTCTCGCCGATCTTAGGATGCTCGCGGCTCTCGTGTCGGCGCGAATTTACCAGCACGGAGAAAAATATTAACGGAGTGACAACAAAAGTTTCGCTACAGCGGCTAAAAAAATCCTGTGTTAGCTAAACACGTTTTGTGGCGACAATAGAAAATTCAACAATACAGTAAAGATTTGTCATCACTCCCTTATTATTTTTCTCCGTGAGAGGATGTAGCGAGTTTTGAGGATTTAAAATTTAACTGAGCCGCGATTAAAAATCGAGGGACAAATTCGAATATAAATAAATATAAAAATTGAGAATATGAAAATTGCGAATAAAAATATTGGGAATATGAAAATTGCGAATATAAACACTGGGAATATAAAAATTGCAAATAAAAATATTGGGAATATGAAAATTGCAAATATAAACACTGGGAATATAAAAATTGCGAATATAAAAATTGCGAATATAAAAATTACAAATATAAACATTGGAAATATAAAAATTGGGAACCGAATATAAAAAAAAAATTTAAGATTTGAGGGTTTTCTCTCTTTTCGAGATGAGCTGCATATACAATTTTTATTCCAATACCACAAATCTGTAAAAATGTTACATCGATGTTACAGCTACAAAAGTAAATAACGCC
Source organism: Pimpla rufipes (assembly GCA_963932165.1). NCBI lineage: Eukaryota > Metazoa > Arthropoda > Insecta > Hymenoptera > Ichneumonidae > Pimpla > Pimpla rufipes. The sequence goes on from OZ010630.1 coordinate 23,746,786, forward strand.
AAGAACAAACAAATCGTAAAAAGAAAAAAAAATACAGAGGCCACGACTCGAGACCTCCGTATTTTACATTTTGTTTACAAACCCGAGATTAACGACGGGGTTAAAGCCGGGCGTTAAAAGTGCGTTATTTTTCTATCGAGCGCGATTATTTATCGTCTACAGTGCGACGGCGATCGAAGCGACGAGAGGCAGAGCGCGACAACCTTTCGACCGGATTTTTGTGCGAGAGCCTCTGGCGATTGACGTTTTTCGATGACGATAACGGGCTTCTCGGGTCGGCCGAGGAGCCGGTGTTTGCGCCGGTGCCCGAGGCAACGCCGCCGCGTTTCTCGTGTTCCACGGAGAAACCGAGGCGGCGACGACGACGCGCCGACCAATCGGCGCTCTCGTCGCTGTACCACGTGGTCGCCTCTGACCATCTAGCGTACACGTGGTCCCCTCGCGCGTGACTTGGAGGTCACGCGCGGATCGCCGAGCGGCGGTGGATACCGCTGCGCATGCGCGCCGCGCGCGGCAAACTCGTCTCACTAGGGATACCTACGGTCCGTACTATCGCCGCGAGTGGAATTCGCGAATGGAGCAAGAGAGATTCGTCGAGGCGAGACACGAGCGTTGGCTTTGCTCGCTCGCGACTTCGCGTTACGCCATTCAACGCACTGTAGACAGACAGCAGGATGAATGAGACGACGATTGTCCAGCGCGCTCGACGTGAAAACAAATAAAAGAAAAAATAATTCCTTCCAAAAACCTGAAAAAAAAAGCTGTGAACAAATTTTTCCCTTGAACATTCGAAGTCTTTTTATCCTATTTCTTCAATTTTTTTTTTAAGTGCTTTGAGTACTAAAAAACTTTTGCCAAATTACCGAGGGAAACATTTTTTTTTACGAAAAACCGAAACTCCAATTTTTGAGGAATGATTTTTTTCCTCGGTGCACTTCCTGTTTTGTTTTTGCTAATTTATTTAGACAACTTCCTGTTTTTCCTTAATTTATTTAGACAATTCGTGTCTAATCGAGATTACGACGGGATTGCCATTCCGTAATTGGGTTCTGGAGCACACGCCACGAGCCGTAAGACCCGCGCCGAGGCTTTCACAGTGGCACTGTGTATATTTACATGTATACACACACGCAAGCGCGTGTGTGGTGTATGCGCCAGCGGCGGTTGCGGAGGCACGCAGTCGAACTTGGATCAGCGGAGCGCGAAACAGGCTCTGCGGGAACTCAACTCGTGCGCGTAAACAAGCGGTGACGTCACCCCTCGCTATTTACGAGAGAGAACGCTGCCATTCTCGGCAGGAGGACCGAACAGTGTCCGCACTTGACTTATCGTATAATAGAACTGTAGTGGCTTATATATATATGTATATATAGAATCGCTATATGGGCCATTCCACGGCAAATCGCACGAACACTTCCTTTATTATTTGTTTACAAAATTTGATATCAAATTCAATTTTTTTTTGTTGCGAAACCAGAGATCAAGTTAGGTAGGGTTAGGTTAGGTAGGGTCAAGTTGGGTAGGGTTACGTTAGGTATGGTTAAATTAGGTAGGAGTAAGTTAGGTAGAGTTATTTTAAGTAGAGTTACGTTACGTAGGGTTAAGTTAAATTAGGTGGGGTTAAGTTAAGTAGGGTTAAGTTAGATAGGGTTACGTTAGGCATAGTTAAATTAGGTAGGATTAAGTTAGGGATATTTTAAGTAGAGTTATGTTACGTAGGGTTAAGTTAGGTAGGGTTAAGTTAGATAGGGTTACGTTAGGCATGGTTAAATTAGATTGGGTTAAATTAAATTAGGTGGGGTTAAGTTAACTTAGGTGGGGTTAACTTAGGTAGGGTTGAGTTAGGCAGGGTTAAATTAGGTAGGGTTAAGTTAGGTAAGGTTAAGTTAGGTAGGATTACGTTAGGTAGGGTTAGGTTAGGAAGGCTTATGTTAGGGAAGGTTGAGTTAGGTAGTGTTAACAATAAGTTAGATAGAGTTTGGTCCATTTAATGATAAAGTCATAAAATTCACGATTAAAATCTTATTTCCAGACTGCAAAATGTCGTCATATAGAACGACCCGTGGATTGTTTTGCGTTTATTAACGCGACACCCGTTATAACACCGAAACGACGCCGATGGTCCAGAGGTTCTTTCGCTCTGCCCATCGCCAAAGCATCCACAGATTTATCGATATACACACAAGTGTCAAGCTGTGTAAACACGTTTCCACACGAAGCCGCACCTATCGTCGTGTCCCCTCACACGCGAGCCGCACAACGACGACACGCGTGAGCGTAAGACGCACTCGGGGAGCTCGAAGAGGTGTTTGTCACGTATAATATAACACGCATAGAATACACGATGGCGAAACTCCCTCGCGCCACACCACGATCGGCCTATCTGGGAATTTTCCGACCGTGGGGAAGACGCTATAAATACGAGCGCCTGTATATTTTTATCAAATTCGCCGGACGGTCGAGGGCCCGAATGGTAATTTAAAAAATGATCAATAATTAATTCAGAATCGACGCTATAATAATCATGAGAAAAATTCAGGTCGCATAAATACGCCGAATAATTGGTACGTGTGGAGGCAAAAGTCGATGCCATAATCGTTTAATGTGTATCGAATGCTAATCACGTCTCGGGCGAGATAAGATCCGAGTGTGATGTCAATATTTCTTTTTACAACGAGTCGCGCGAGTTTCAGGCAGAGCTACGAACCTGTCATTACTTTTTTTTGCACAAGTCGAGTTGATCATTTGTTGCATACACTCGTTTATGCTAATTATCGTTGGAATTTCGTATTCCGTGCGGTGAACGTCAGTGTCTGGTTGATTGTTCAGCACATTTTTTTTTTCTTTTTTTAATATTTACTCTTCTATAGCTATACGAATTGATATTTTTTATACTCAATTTACTGCTACGGAATTTCTCGTGAAAACAAAGAAACCGGATGATTGTTTGGTAAATTTTGTTTTATTGTTTCTATTGTAAAATACAGGTCGATATTTTTTATACTCAATTTACTGCTACGGAATTTATAGAGGAAACACATAAACTGGATGTGTAAAAAATCAAGGTTTTTGTATTCCGTTCGATGTTCGTCAGTGAAAACGTCAGATTGTTTGGTAATTTTTTTTTTTTTTTTTTTTTTTTCAATGTTTACATTAGTATGCAGATCGATATTTTTTATACCTAATTTACTGCCACGCAATTTCTCGTGGAAACAAAGAAACCGAGTGTGTTAAAAATCGCGGCTCGGGGCACTGACGTAAGTGCCGATAAACTCGGAACCGAACGTCGGAAATATCGTCCGATCGTCTCGCTCCGACGGATTCGAACTCTCAGCGTCCAAGAGAAAAAGAAGAAAATAAAGCAGCTGCGCTCGAGCTTCGTGTCAAGGCCACGAGATTTCATATATATATATATCTCACACACATAAATATATATCAACGTACCAATCGCGAATTTTTCGCAAATTACATTTACTTTTTTTTCTCTTAGCGCTCCGAAACGATCGCGTGAATAAAAGTCAACGTTGAGTAAGACAAGTCTTGTGTTACGCATTTAACAGTTTCGCCAGGAAGCTGTTAAATAATCGTAAAAGAGCAACAAAAAAAAATCAGTGGCCGGGGTTAGTTTTTTCTGGGGCATTTCTTGGATTTTGCGACTAAACAGTCGTTATCGGCCTCGGCCGGTGGCGATGGAAATTCGAACGAGCGACTCCTCGGGCTACAGTCGCGGCTGTTGTTTGTCGCCTCGACGTCTATCGACTCCGAGCGACACTACTCGACGAAATAGGTACGACCGCGACTCGCGCCTCACTCGGCACACAAAACGTATCTCGCGCGTTATTTCGCTCGAGTGCAAACTCCAACGACTCGGTGGCCGTTAACCTCGGTCGCGTGAATCACGCGAATTTTTCACCGCACGAGATTTAAAAACACATCGCGGGGCCCGCGCGCGAGCGCGACAATGAGCCTCGATATATAAAAATATACGCGCGCGGGTATCGCGGGCTCCTCCTTCGCGCAAAGCTGTTTATGATTATGAGTACATAATGACTGTGGCTGCCGGGAGAATGTGAACGGTATTTTTTGCCACTTGGGATCGATTGAAGCCGATTTTTCGTAGGCGACAGGAGCTGGTTTTTGCGGCTAATTTTTTTTTGGCCCACGGGTTTTTCGTTTTGGGCGAAGAATAAGATTTATTAAATTGTGAAAAAAGGTATATTTTTGCAGTTGTATATAATTTTTTTCCAGCTTCTTTTTTTATTGTGACTTTTGTTTGTTCAAACTGGACTTGCTAGTTTGCAACAAGCTGGAGTTAGTTGAAAATAGATTTTGTACAATTTTGCGAAGCTAATTTTTTGGCCCACGGGATTTTTCATTTAGGGGGAAAAATAAGATTGATTAAACCATGAAAAAATTGTATACCATTTTTTTTCAATTGTATACAATTTTTATCCAGCTACTTTTTTTATTATTACTTTTGTTTGTTAAAACTGGACTTGCTGGTGTGTAAAAAGCTGGAGTTAGAAGAAAATAAATTTTGGGAAATTTTACGAAGGTGAGGTTGCAAAATCAAATTGTATTTGAACAGCTGTAGGAATACATTTTTTTCTGGATTTCTCAGTACCCAAAAATACTCTTACTGCGTGTTTAGATGATAAAGCGATTCTGAAAAAAAAAAAATCGGTGGCGTATTCACGAAATATCGGGCGCGGCAGCGTAAATAGAGCGTTCAAACCGGTCGGAGTGAGTGAAAAAAAGTTACCGTCAGATATCTCGTGTTTTGCGACAAACTGATGCGAATGCAAATATTTACCTCGCCGATACCGAGAAATCGCGTTACTACGCACATTTTCGCTTCTTGTAATTATGGAATAATTAGCCAAAATAAATTCCGCGAGAAACACGTGTTGCGACTTTCGCGATAATTTTGCAATGTTTTGAATTCCGAGAATTTCGATTTTTGGGCGAAATGAGAGCGTGAAGTCATCAGCCAGGAAGAGAACTGCCTGCGTTTGATCTGTCTGCTGTGTGTCCGACCGAAGAAAAAAAAGGAAGGAAAAAAGGAATCGGTCGTGTTGACTCGACGATAATCTCGTTGACTCTCGATCCCGCATAGCCCAGTCGGCGAGCGGCGCACATGCTGATAGATAAAACTTGCTCTAAAAGCAAAACAAGATAAACCATTGCATACATATGCCAACATATAGGCAGACGAGTCAGTTGTCACGATAGACGTATCACGATATACCCACATATCAATCAATTTCTAACAGACGGAAATTACGAGTATGTAAATAATTTTTTTTTTGCTCTATTTTTAATACATTCTTTTCTGTTAATCTGTATCAATAAATATACAACATGCGCTATAAATACAAAATTATAAACATAGGCAGACGAGTGGGTATCAATCAATTTCTACTATCCAGAAATTACGATTATGTAACCAAATTTATTGTATTTTTTCATTTTATTTTTTACTGCATTTTTAAAATAAATTATTGTCTGTTCATCCGAATCAATCGATACGTATACGAGCTATCGCTACAAAATTATAAACTGCCAGGCAATAACGCTCGGTTATCAGGCCGGGAAAAATTGCAGCAAAAAAAAACAACCTCCACGCGCGTCCGAGTATCGACGTGTATTATTATTCTTTTTGCATTTCACTGTATTACGCGCGGCTCCAGGAATTCCGAAATTAACGATTGCGCTCAGCGGAGACGCGATTACCGGTCGCGTAGCACAAATATCGTTTTTTTATTGGCTCGCTGCGGTGTAACGGTGCGCGCGCGGCTTCAAATGAAATTATTGTTGCCGAAGCCGCGAGTGAGAGAATTTCAATTGCGGGTCAAGGAAAACCACTTGAATCTAATCAGTCCGTACAAAACTGGTTCGATCCGAACTTGATCGTTTCAGAAATCGCTACAAGTGCAATTATTTCTTTTTCCACTTGCATATACGACGCGAGTGTTGCGTATGCAAAATATCGGTGCTTTTTACGAAAATTTGGTTTTGCCTCATTTTTAAAACGATCTAAAATCATATAGAATTTTTTTTAAGATATAAAAAAATGATATAAAGAAAAAAATGATTCTGCGTCATCCTGTACAATAAATCTTCGATCTGCAGTGGCATTCGAATGTCCATGAGCGGCGAGAATTTCATCGAGCAGAATTAATTAAGATGTTGTATCTCAATGCGAGATCAAAGTGTATCTTTCCGTCTTTGAGATATCCCCCCCACCCACAAGGCCCGAGGGAGGGGGAGGAGGAAAAAAAGAACGAGAAAGAGTGTTCGACCAATGGGAAAACCGACTGCGAGCGGATCGCGGGCGCCCAACAGTCTGCCGAGGCTGCGCGCACTTGTTCGCTTTAAATTTTCGCAGACGCTTTATTATTAGTACACTCGGCTAGAGAATGGAGCAAAGCGGAACGGGCAACCCTGGCCGGAAGTGTCTCCTTCGCTCGAGGCCACGACTAAATCGACTTGCAGATTTTTCCGCGAGGAAATTCATAGCGCAAAAACGACTTTTCGATCGATTAAAAGATAGAGAAAAAAAAATTATATATTTGTGATTATTTTTGGATCCAATAATAATGTCTAATCATTTCTCTCGAGGCGAAATAGGTTAACAAATTCTTGCTGAACGGAATTTATGGCATAACATTTTTTTTTTGTAAATAAAAAATAAACAGTCGTATGAATATATTAAATTATTTTAGATCCAATAATAATAGCTGAATTATTTCCAAGAAAATGTATTGCGAGTAATTTTGTTATTCCAAAAGTGGTCGCGTGTCTGTTCGCCAGAGCCTGAAATCTGATGTCAAATCGGCTGGCACGTTGTACACGTAACTTTCCGTCCGGCGATAATAAACTCGGATCTCAGATTTGTAGATTTTTGCTGAAGGAAATTAATAACGCGAAAACGATTTTTTACATCAAATAAAAAACAGGGAAACGAATAAAAATATTTCACACTATTTTTTAGATCCAACAATTGCCTAAAACAATTTCTCTCGAGGCCACTAATTAAATTAACAAATTCTTGCTGAATGAAATTTATGGCAAAACATTTTTTTTGCAGAATAAAAAATAAATACTCGAATGAAAATATATTGAATCATTTTTGAACCAACGATAATGGCTGAATTATTTTAAAAAAATGTATAGAGAGTAATTTTGTTATTCGAAAAATGGTGGCACGTCTGTTCGCCAGAGCCTGAAATCTGATGTCGAATCGGCTGGCGCGTTGTACACGTAACTTTCCGTCCGGCGATAAACTCGGGTCTCGGTGAACCCGTGGTGGGGGGCAAAATCGGCACCCAATGAGAAATCGACGTGGCGAGGCCACGGTGCACTGGTGCCGCACAGTCTACCGAGTTCCGACGACAGCTGATCGCCGAGCGACTTGCGTGCTGTGCACGATATCGCCGCGCGCCCGCCCGATACGAAAAAAAACATTGCGCTCGGCCGCGTCTCGTCACAATCGTCGTTACGTAAAACCCCGTCATTCGGATTCTCGTGGATAAGTGGAAAAATATGAAAATGTGTGGTATTCAAAGTCTTTTGAACCACGTCATGCCACAGTCCGCATTACTCTCTGCTGTCTCCGCGATGCAGCTGGTTCCTAGCTCTATAATTACACAATTGTCATGCAACAATCCAAACTCAATTGTAGTTAGAGACACCGAAGTACATTTTTTTTTTTTTATGAAGATCTGCCTCAACTTTTTCCCAATTTCAAAAAATATGTCCCTCAACTTTTTTTCCTGATTTCAAAAAAATTGAGGAATCAAATTTACATGCCAAAGAATTTTTTTTAAATGTAATTATATTTTTATAGTTTCTAATATTTTTATAAAAAATATAGTTTAAATATTTTTATACAAAATATAGGTTCAATATTTTTATAAAAAATATAGTTCCAATATTTTTATGAAAAATATAGGTTCAATATTTTTATGAAAAATATATATATTTTTTATAAAAAAATATAAGTTCAATATTTTTATGAAAAATATCTATATTTTTTATAAAAAATATTGACTTCCAAAAAATAAATAAATAAAAAGACGAATAAAAAAATAGAGAAAAAAATGGTTGGCTCACCTTTTCTCCTCCCGAATGGCCCGAAAAACGTGCCATTCTTGCCGATCACGTTGTCGTCGATGTACTTCAAGAGTTTCGTGGTGTCCTCGCCCTTCTTCGCGGCGATGGACTTGGCGGGGCGTGGCGGTTGTCCGGGGGTCGTGGACGTGGACTGTTGCGGCTGATTGTGCAGGGTGAGAGCATAGGAGGCCGTGCTCGAGGTGTTGCTCGCTGTGGCCTGGGCCGCCAGGACGTTTCCCGTGGCCGGGGCCGACTGGCCGGGGTAACCGGTCGCCGTTTCCTCGGGCAACGAGCCGATTCGCCTCTGCGAGCCGCTCCAGCTCTTCCCGCTCGAAATCTTCACCGAGCAGCTCATCCTCTCATAGTACGAATTACCCGGTTTCACCTTCTCGGCACCAAGTATTAATTTTTTAAATATCACTTCACTTCGATTTAATCGCGTTTAGACTCTAGAAATATTTTTTTCCACTTTTTAAGCATGGATACAAATTGATTGATGAATAGAAAAAAAAATTTTTGTCAATTTCTTTTATCTACACAGAGGAACCGCGGCCTCTGATATTTTTCGCGCGCTCACAGCGCCTCCCTCCTCGTATCCCTGGAACCAGGACCCTCAGCGACGCACCTGGCGCACCAGACGAACCGGTCGTCGTCTCGAAAATTGCCCCCCCTGCACCAGACAACCGCGACGGGAGCGCGAAGCCCGCGCGACAATAGCACAACAACTCGGGGGGAATTGGAGGATTTTACTCACTTTTCCTTCGATCTGGAAATTTTCGTTCCAGGCGAAAATTACGGTTCGCGCCACGATTTTATCCAGTCACTTTATTTAGTTTATTTAAAAATATTCAGAGCGAAACAATTTTTTTTGTTATCAATTTTCACTTTTCTTCAAGTTCTGTTTATTTATTTTTTTCAATTTAATTGGACAGAACGAAGGTGAAAAAAAAGTCTAGTCTTTGATTTTTATTTCTCGCACACAGTCGACTATCAGTAGTGCAAAAGCCACTCGTGAGCGGCGCGAGGAAAAGTCGTCGATGCACTCTCGTGGCCGCGGAATGAGCGAGTGACGGACGTCGGATTCGTCGCGCTGTGTGCGCTGCCGATACACTTAACTCTCACTAGTAGGCGAAGTGGGTCTGGCTATAGACGGGCGTTACTACTGCGAATATGCGCCAGCGGGGAGGGACTCGAAGCGCCACGCGATCCGCACTCCCATCGATATTTCAATATCGCACAGTCCCGACTCGCGTCAGCCCCCGACGAATCCGCCTCGGCGTTAGCGAAAAGTGCAACGGAAAAGTCTTGAAAAAAAAATTTCCCTCTCTCGCAACGGCTGCACGAACCACTTTTTCGCTGTCCGTGTATAAATGTCTTTATCTACTCACGCGTCAACCCCTCGCAAACTTTCTGCCCCTCGACAATTTCTGACCTTGGAGTCCAGTAGGAAAACTCTCCGCGAATTTACGTCCCCCCTATTCCAGTCTGACCAACACTGACCGTTTCTACTTACTCAATAACCGCTTGGCAAACGAGACCAAAATTCCTGCCTCCTTTTTCTCCTCGAAAACTTCCACTTTTTCGTCGCGTTTACAATTATCCGCAGACTACTCACGGACTAAAGTTTTCCCTCGACGATTTTCGTCCCCGAAAGAGTCTCGATAGCGACTTCGTTTTTTTTTCTCTCTCGTCTTCCCCGATCGAGGCCCGGTCTGGCTATCACCGAACGTAGCTACTCGACTAACCAGCGGTTGAGGCGCGTCGCGGCCAGCGGCGGAGGCTCAGCGAGTCACAAGGACGGCCAGCTCGTCTCGGGGGGTGGGTGGATCGCTCGCAAACGACGGTGGGCGGAGGGGTGGGGGGAAGAGGTAAAAAGCACTGTCCCCGCGCGGCGATTATTCTCTCTCTCGCGCGCGCCGCTCATATACGACCCAAGCCAATATGCACTGTTCGAGGTACGCGGCGAGACTGAGTGTCTGGCACGGCGCGACTGACGCTCCGTGCAGCCTGGCCTCACTCGGCTCTCTCTCTCTCTCTCTCTCTCTCTCTCTCTCTCTCGTCGTCTCTTTCTCCTTCTCGCCCGTCTCGCTCGCTCTCTGGGTCGCCGCGCGCGCGGCTCCCGCTGGTATCGTTCGTGGCCCGACAGCCCCAGACCCGCGTGTGACGTCACCACGCGTAATCCCGGCTCTCGCGCATGCGCGTCACGCGGCTCCTTCTCCACTTGCTCCACCGATTCCCCGCGAATTCCTCCAGACATACTTCTTTCTTCTTGCTTCTTTTTTGTTTTTTTCTTTTTTGTTTTTTCTTTTATTTTTTATTCTCTTTCTTTTTTTTTCCTTTTACTTTTGTCTCTCTGTCCTTCGTCCCGCAGGGCTTATCGCGGGGTTCGCTTCTCTCGGTCGGCTCCAAGGGACTGCTGAGCGCCTCGTGGGGTTTTTTCGAGGCTTGTCTTGCTTTTGTTTTGCGAGAGAGACGGACTCTGTCTCTCTCGTCTCGTTCCACGAATACGTGACTATAGGTATACACGGCGCGGGGACGGGAGGCGGATTCGACAAAAACAATTTCCTGCCACCTCACCCGGGGATACTAGGCGATGACCGCATAAAAGGATGCACCTGGTGCGACTGGACGCGAGAGGAGATCTGAGCGTCCCGCGAGAAATGATTCTAGGGATTTTTGTCGTGGCGGTGGAGAGGCTGAACTTTTTTTCGGTTTCTTTTTTGTAGGTGTTTGGAATGTTTTTGGATTTGGAGGTGAGACTTTGGACAAGGTATTTTATAGATAGCAGTGGATTTTATTGGTATTTGTAGGAATTGTAGATTTTTAGTTCTAGTTATTTTTTAGAGTTTTTAGGGGATTTTATGATGGGAGTGGAAAGACTGAATTTTTTAATTTTTTCTGCTTTTTAGAGTGTTTTTTATTTCAAATCTGAGATTCTGAATTAGATATATTTATAGGAGTTGTAGATTTTTAGTTCTAGTTATTTTTTAGAGTTTTTAGGGGCTTTCGTGATGGGAGCGGAAAGACTGATTTTTTTTTTCTTTTTTCTGCTGCTTAGAGTGTTTTTGATTTCAGATCTGAGATTCTGAATTAGATCATTTATTGGAAATAGTGGATTTTATTAGTATTCAGGAATTTTATATTTTTGGTTCTAGTGATTTTCTGATGAAACTTTTTGGGGATCTTTTTTTTTTCATTGATAAACTTTGGCCACACAACTGGGAATCCGCCCAAAACATTTTACTGCTATCAGTTAATTTTTGTTGATGTTTAATTAATAATTTCTGAAAAAAAAAATGATAAATTGCACACCGCATGGATTGCGAGATAAAGGAACAGAGTTGAAGAGTAACGAGTGGGTTACAGCCGCGAGCACGACGACGACGTTGGAAAATTGCACTTTGCGCGCTGTCAACCTCATTCGCCGGAGTCGTGCTCTATCGTCGACTCACCGCGCTGCTGCGGCGAGCGGGTGCGGATAAAAGGCGAGCGCACGCGATTCGTTGCATCTCAAAACCAACGCGTTGTATATTCTTTTGATTATTCAGAGCATGATTCCCCGAGTCGTGCGATATACGTGAATCACTTGCGTCTTTATTGCTAATCCTTCATTGTTTTCATCTCAAGGCGATAATACTGTAATATCATTGTCTCGGGATTTATGGATTTGGCGCGAGGAATTTTGCGGAATGTTAAAAAATTGATGCAAATTAATTGTGTAAAAAAAGTCTTTTTTGCATGCAGGAAAAAATTCCGACTCCCGCGATAAGACTTTTTTAAATACTGAAATGGAATCTTCAAGGAATTAACATGAGGAATTTTGTGGAATGTTAGAAAATTGATGCAAATTAATTACTTAAAAAAAATCTTTTTTTGCGTAAAAAAAATTCCGACTAAGACGATAAGACTTTTTTAAATACCGAAATAGAATCTTCATGGAATTAACGTTAGGATTTTTATGGAATGTTAAAAAATGGATGCATATTAATTATGAAAAAAATCTCTTTTTTTGTATTGAAAGAAAATTCCGAATCCGGCGACGAGACTTTTTTTAAATACCGAAATAGAATCTTCGTGGTCTTAACATACGGAATTTCGTGAAATGTTGACAAAAAGATGGAAATTAATTTGTAAAAAAAAATGTCAGGGTATTTTTCTCTAAAACAAAATTAATTCCGACTCCGGCGATAAGACGTTTTTTTTTTAAACACTGAAATAGAATCTCAACGAGCGGAGCACGGCCGACTGTCGTCAGTGTAGCTATTTACAGTCGCTGGATTGTGCAACGGACGTTGAAAAGTCTGTGTACTGACCTGGGCCACTTCGACTCCTCAAGATCGAGATTCGTTTACGAAACCCATACGTTCGGGCGCGCCATTCTCTATTCTCTCCCGTTGCACCTGCCTCGCGCGTTGCACGTGACGAATTATGCCCGAATCGTTCGCGACGTTCGCTCGTCGAATATTCGTGACGATCGCACGCCGGACGAAATCGCCCGATGCTCGTAACGTTGGCTTAATGTCAAATCCGCACCTCTATTAATAAAAATACTCATCGCTAAGGAATTTGTTTACCAAAGTAAAATAAAATCAAATAAAATACATAAATAAATAACAAAGTATTTTTCATTCTAATTTTTCCAGTGCTATAAAATAATTAATCTACTCAACAAAAATAAACAAAATTAAAGCAAACTTGTTACTTATTCAAGCCTAAAAAAATTATTATTTTTATTCGATTAAATAAATCATTCCATACAAAGAAAAGATTCCTACATTTTTTCTCCTCCCTATATCGCCGACAAATTTCAATGGCTAGCGAATAATTTTCCGTGGCCAGCCGGAAACTCGCGGCTCACGTGCTATAAAATAATTAATCTATTCAACAAGAATAAACAAAATTAAAGCAAACTTCTTCCTTATTCAAGCCTAAAAAAATTATTACTTTTATTCGATTTAATAAATCATTCCATACAAAGAAAAAATCCCAACATTTTTTCTCCATATCGCCGACAAATTTCAATCGCTCGCGAATAATTTTCCGTGCCCAGCCGGAAACTCGCGGCTCACGTGGAAGCTCTTTTACATCTATCGCAACGCGCTGCGCCGGGCGGCTGAGTTATGCGAGCTATCGCCACGAATAAACGGTTTCGTTGGCAGCCCACAGGGAAATCATTCACGTGCGATTCGCGCTCGCGGCTGATGCCTGTGACGCATACGACGGCGCGCGCGACGACCCGCGACGAGCCACACCAAAGTTAAACCATGTGCGAAATTCGCGAATATCGCTAATGAACGTCGCACACACGACACACGTGAGACGCGCATCGTCGAAGCGATGGCGCCGAGGCGCGACCGTCGCGGGGCGGCGACGAGTGCGGAACACGGGGAGCAAACGTCGCGCGAACGGCAAAGTGCATAAAGTAACGTATGTAGCGTCGTGGAGCGGACGTTAACGACGGGACATCGCCGCGTGCGTTTCGTGTGCGATCCGTGGGAGAAGCGGAGCTGTGGCAGCTCGCGGGCCTGCGACTCTAACACTATACTTACTCTCCGTGTGACGCACGTCGCCGATGACCTTGAACTTCAAGACGCGATAACTTATAACTGGATCGTTCGAAACGATACTGGTCGCGCGGCGCGCTCGGCGCTCCTCGCGTTGTGTCTTCGAGCCGCTATCGATTCTCGCCTGACCTGCCCGCGGTGATAACCGCCGCGAGGTAGCCACGACCGATCGTGATTTCCCAAAATCGGCTGGCGCCGCGGAGAATAATTTTTCTTGGGGCAGGAGGCGTGGGGGAATTGAATGATCGTTGGGTCAACGAATTCAGCGAATGACCGATTTGTTGGCCCGAGCGATTGATTTCTTGGCCCTAACGACCGATTTGTTGGCCCGGCTGACCGATTCGCTGGCCTGGGCATCCGACTGCTGGCCCGAGCGACTGATTTGTTGGCCCTAACGACCGATTTGTTGGCCCGGCTAACCTATTCGCTGGCCTGGGCACCCGACTGCTGGCCCGGCAAACGACTTATTGGCCCTGTTAACCATCTCGTTGGCCCGGGGAAACGACTTGTTGGCCCTTTTAACTATCTCGTTGACCCGGCCAAACGATTTGTTGGTCCTGTTAACCATCTTGTTGGTTAAACGACGTGTTGGCCCGGCCAAACGACTTGTTGGCCCGGCCGAATGACTTGTTGGCCCTGTTAACCATCTCGTTGGTTAAACGACTTGTAGGAACTGTCAAACATCTCGTTGGTTAAACGACTTGTTGGCCCGGTTAAACAACTTGTTGGCACTGTTAACCATCTCGTTGGCCAAACGACATGTTGGCCCTGTTAACCATCTTGTTGGCCCGGCCACACGACTTGTCGGCTCTGTTAATCGTCCTGTTGGCCCGGTCAATCAACCCGTTGGCCCGGTTAACCGTCTTGTTGACGTAACAAACCGATTTATTGGCCCAAAGAATTAACTTTATCCCGCAAGTCGGTTAAGTCGAGTTATCCTTTTTTCCTCGCAATTGTCGCAATATTTGCGCCTCCATTCGAAACTTTTACGACCGGCCGAGATTAGAACGATTTTTTTTTTCTTCATCTTTTCCTCCGACGACTTCAATGCCACCACTGTGTCAAGATAAGTCCACAAAGAAATGCGATGCGCCGGCTAATTACACGCTAATGTAGAGCGATTAGCAGACCGCATCACGTTGCCCGCCACACACACGTCAATCGCGTTACACGCGAATGCACGTGATGCGTCTGTTGCAGTGCAAAACGATCAAGCGACGTTAAAAATCAGCGCGGCGTTAAAAATCAACGCCGAGCCACGACGGCGATTACAAGTTGACGCGCTGCAACGCGGGCTACACAATTCAATGATAACTCACATTAGTGACTCACGGACGCGGTCGTAATTTTCGACCGCGCCAAACCGGATTCCGCGCAGCTGCGCGTCTCGCGCGCGCGCGCGCGCGAAATCGAACGAGGAAGCGCAGTGAAGTCAGCGCTTTATCGCCCTTCCAGGTTTATCGCGCGTCCAGCATCCGTTTTTGCGCGGTGCGCGCGGAACGCGACCGAGCGATGATTCGGACACCGCCGGATCCGCCGCCCGCGCGCAGGCCTTGAACTTGAAACTACCGTCGTTCTTGATCTGCTTATCGCGCGCGCCGCGAGCCTCGCGGTGTCTCTTTTTATCGGGGTAATCGATATCCGCGAAGCAGCAGCGACAGAGGCTGCTCCATTCGCCACTGACAATCGGCATTTTTTTTTTTTCCTGGTCGACCGTCGAGAGGTGTATCAGAAATAACACGATAAACGGAGAGAGAAAAATCGGTGGCTCTATCGACGGTCACGGAAAATTACTAAGGCTTTCGCGGGTGACACGTGCCATTCACGGTTTTACGACGCTCTGGGAAAATAATAATAATAATAATATAAGTGCGAGGCTGAATGAACGGCGAAGAGAAGAGAGAAACGCTTGTGCGACGTCGGAGTGTTAGAGGTAAATATTATTTACCTACACGTAGAGGAAGCTAATGCCGAGTGGATGAAGCACGCGTTTGTTTGCGGGTCATTCCGGTTGACACACCGATAAAATGTGCCTTTGATTCAATGACAGTTCTGTCATGGCCAGCCGTACATATAGATGTTGCAACTTCGTGACTACTTCTAGATTTTTTTATTTTTGTATCGGTGATTTACGCGATGAGTAAAATATTTACCGGAGAATATGTTGTTTTCTTGAGAGGCTATGGAAATGTTAGAAACAGGAGGAGAGTTAGAAAAACACGTTTGTGACTGATAAATGGTGTGGAATCAATTTTTATTTCTTGGCTCCGCTAGGCGGACGGAAATATTTTAATGGGCTAGAAACATTTTTGCTGATAAAACGCAATACATATTTTTTTGCTAACTTGGTAAATATATTTTTTAGCAAAGCATAGAGATTTTTAGTAGTCCGACAAAACAATTTGTCAGCTCCACAAAAAATCTGTCGGTCCCACACCAAAATTGGATAGCAAAATTGGATATTTTTTTAACGATTTTATGGGAGATTTACGCGATGAGTAAAATATTTACTGGAGAATATGTTGTTTTCTTGAGGGGCTATGGAAATGTTAGAAACAGGAGGAGAGTTAGAAAAACGTGTTTGTGACTAATAAATGGTGTTGAATCAATTTTTATTTCTTGGCTCCGCTAGGCGGACGGAAATATTTTGTTGGGCTAGTAAAACTTTTGCTGATAAAACGCAATAGATATTTTTTACTAACTTGACAAATATATTTTTTAGCAAAGCAAAGAGATTTTTAGTAGTCCGACAAAATAATTTGTCAGCCTGACAAAAAAATCTGTCGGTCCCACCAAATTTTGATAGCCCGACAACAAAGTCTGTTGACCCCACAACAAAACGTGTTGGCCCCCCAACAAAAATCTGTTAACCCGAAAACAAAATTTGTTGGCCTCACGACAAGGTGTTTTGGCCCCCCAAAAAATCTGTTACCCCGACAACAAAGTCTGTTGGCCACCCAACTAAATTTCTTAGCCCGACAACAAAGTCTGTTTTGAAATTTTGTCGGACCCCCAACAAAATTTCTTAGTCCGACAACAAAATCTGTTGGCCCCAGAACAACATCTGTTGGCCTCGAAACAAAATATGTTGGCCCGACGTAATCGTTGGCAACGACAAAGAGCGATAAAATCAGAAAGTGGAGGAAACGAGGAGAAAGAGAGGATTCAACAACGTCGCAGAAAAAAGCGTTAAGTGGGAGTACGTAATGCATGAAACATTGGGCTCGAGTGGCCGCTTGTATTGTCCCTCGTACGGCGAAGAATTGGCGAGTGAAAAATCTGTTGCCCCGACTACAAAGTGTGTTGGCCACCCAACCAAATTTCTTAGCCCGACAACAAAGTCTGTCGGACCCCCAACAAAATTTCTTAGTCCGACAACAAAATCTGTTGGCCCCACAACAACATCTGTTGGCCTCGAAACAAAATATGTTGGCCCGACGTAATCGTTGACAACGACAAAGAGCGATAAAATCAGAAAGTGGAGGAAACGAGGAGAAAGAGAGGATTCAACAACGTCGCAGAAAAAAAGCGTTAAGTGGGAGTACGTAATGCATGAAACATTGGGCTCAAGTGGCCGCTCGTATTGTCCCTCGAACGGCGAAGAAGTGGCGAGTTAAAAATCTGTTACCCCGACTACAAAGTGTGTTGGCCCCCTAACCAAATTTCTTAGCCAGACAACAAAGTCTTTTACACCCCCAACAAAATTTCTTAGCCCGACAACAAAATCTCTTGGCCCCACAACAACATCTGTTGGCCTCGAAACAAAATATGTTGGCCCGACGTAATCGTTGGCAACGACAAAGAGCGATAAAATCAGAAAGTGGAAGAAACGAGGAGAAAGAGAGGATTCAACAACGTCGCAGAAAAAAGCGTTAAGTGGGAATACGTAATGCATGAAACATTGGGCTCGAGTGGCCGCTCGTATTGTCCCTCGATCGGCGAAGAAGTGGCGAGTTACATGCTGCACGGGACGCACGGCAACCGAGGGACGTCCGTCGCATAACGCTTAATCAGGAACGTGACAGTTTTACCATCGCCAGACGTCGGTCGTGCTGCAACAACGACGCCGAGTTTATGCGCTCTTACCAGTTCGCTCGTAAGGCAGACGGGATAATTATCCGTCATGCGCAACCGAGCTCGCGTTCTCATGCAGTTTCGCGATAAAATCGCGTGGGCGACGCGCGAGCCGCGCGGCGTTCGATTCAACGCTGCTGGGTTCCACGGAACAATATCGCTCGCCACGAGGAATTTCAAAAGTTCCGCCGATACAATAAACGACGTTTTATGCGAGTTCGCACCGAGCTTAACCCTTTGGCTCTTCAGAGTCGTAAATATTGAACCGAGGATACACGATTATTCCGGGCCAATAAATTCATTGTTCGCGTTGTGTGCAAACTTTTTTTCCAAGGCCACCGAGTTTTTTCGCTCGGCTGTCAATTCTTTTTTTAGCCAGGGAAATTTGTTTGCTGGGCTAGCAAATCATTTTTATTAGGTTGACGAATGTCTTTACTGGGCTGTCAAATTGTCTTCTGACTGTCAAACATTTTTCGCTGGAACGATTTTTTGCTAGGCTGTCAAACTTTTTTTCCTATACTGTCAATATAATTTGCCAAGGTGACCATTTTTTTCATCACCCTGCGAATTTTTTTTTCTGGGGTATCAATTTCGTGTGGCCTTGGGCTGCTAAACTTTTTCCTAGACTTTCAAATTCTGTGCAATAAAACAGTAAAAAATATCAGGCATCAACCTTTTCTTCGATATTAATCATGTATTTTATTATATTGTTCGCGTATTATTTTTCTAGGGAAAATAATAAGCGTTGGTCAAATTGTCTTCTGACTATTAAACATTTTTCGCTGGAACGATACATTTTTTGCTAGGCTGTCAAACTTTTTTCCTATACTGTCAGTATAATTTGCCAAGGTGACAATTCTTTTCATCACCTTGCGAAGTTTTTTTTCTGGGGTATCAATTTGGTTTGGCCTGGGGCTGCTAAACTTTTTCCTAGACTTTCAAATTCTGTGCAATTAAACAATAAAAAAAAATCAGGCATCAACCTTTTCTTCAATATTAATCATGTATTGTATTATATTGTTCGCGTATTATTTTTCTAGGGAAAATAATACGCGTAATAGGTATTATTTTCCTAGGGAAAAAATAAAATAAAAATAAAAAATTTATTTATTTATTTTTTTTATTTTTATTAAAATAAAATAAAAATATACGTAAAATAGTACGTATTATTTTCCCTAGGAAAATAATACGTTAAGAAAGGAAGAGCCTGGCGTGTCAGGTGAAGCCAAAGTTTGAGCTCGAGGGAGAATTAAGGCCCGGACTACAAATGCATGTGGCGATGACTCCCGAAGAGAACGCAACGCGCGGCACCCCTAGAAACTTTACACGTTTCTGGCTGCTGCTCCGGTCGTGCTGATATCGATTAACTGTTCGGTACATGTGTTTGCCAACGCGCCTCGTCCCTTTGGTCGTTTCTCTCACTTTATCGTCATCTCGGTGGTCATACGTCATCCCGACGATTCCGGCAGTGTCGTCCGCAGCCAATGCCGGCTGTGGCTTTCTCGCCTCTCGTCGTATACGCAGATAAAACGCATCGCGATTCTCTCGTCTCTTTCGCTTTATCCCTTTCCTCCTGCCGTATTGATCTACTCGTGCGTTCGACGATAATCGCCATGCCTCTTTACATATACAGGTTATTTCGTATGATAGGTGCTGATTTTTCGGTGGAACAAAAATTAGGAGAGGCTGAAAATTATTCTTGTTTCGAAATAGTCATTAAAAGAAATCCCCAAAAAAGTCGTCGTTAATTTACAGTAACTTTGGGTCCCATTTTCGGTTTCATTGAGAATAAAATATTGAAGAAATATTTTTTGGCCGAACAAAATTCAGGGGTTTCTTGAACTGAAAGTGAATTTATTGTCGAAAAAAAAATATAAAAAATTGGTAGTCTTCTAAAATGTAGTTTTTAATTCAATTGGTTCTTGAAATAATTAAATTTCCCCAGCAAATCTTCCAGGGCAAAAAATGGTGCCGCGTGACGTGGAACGTCCCGTACACAATATTGGTGCAGGGTTATATCAATTTCCCTGTTCACCAGTATTTTAGTTTCCTCTTTTTCCGCAGTAAAACGAGCATCGCCATGGGGAAGCCAAACTTTCCATGGTAACCGAACCCTCCGACAGGTCCGATTCTCGTGCACCGAGACAGTTGTCGTGTACAAAATATCGTGTTAGAGGGAGGGAACGACCTTACGAACCGACGTCAAATGTCCCGACGCCAGTGCAGCAATATTCCGACGTTTTCGCAGTCGCAGTGTCGCAGCGGACCGTCGAGTCAATCCACTGACATCCATCATCGTAAAAATACGTAATTTGCAACGTTACTGCCGCATCCAAACGCGGGTGACTTCAGCTTTTAGCAATCCACGAGCTAACAAAAAATTGCTCGTTACTTCGAGGCATTTTTCTTACCTCAGTCAACTTCAGGTGCGAGAAACGTCAACGAAATACGACGACTTTCCATTTTACTTAAGAACACAGGTAGGAGTAATAATAATAATCAATATTTGAATAAAAATAATAATTCCAATTCAATATCTGAATAATAATAATTATTATTTCTATTCAAATTCAATATTTGAATAATAATAATTATTATTTCTACTCAAATTCAATATCTGAATAATAATTATTATTATTTCTATTCAAATTCAATATTTGAATGATAACAATCATTATTATTCAAATATATCAAAACCAATATTTATGGTATCTTGGATACTATTTGTTTCCCTCAACCCTATCGAAATTCTAATCAAATCAACTTTTCAGTCGGCAATTCAACCCACCATAAATCCTCGACTTGTTATTCCGGAACAATTTTCGAAGCAATTTTCGTCCAATTCTCTTCCCACTCGCTTCAGGCGCGAGAAACGTCAGCGAAATTCAGCGACTTTTCATTTTACTTAAGACACAGGTAAGAATAATAATAATAATAATAATAATAATAATAATAATAATAATAATAATAATAATAATAATAATAAATATGTAGATAATAATAATAAGTATTATTCAAATTCGATATTCGAATGACAATAATAATCATCCCATTCAAATATATCAAATCAATATTTATGGTATCTCGGATACTATATATTTTTTCTCCTCAAACCCATTGAAATTCAAATGGAATCAACCTTTTAGTCGGTGAATCCGACCCGTCCTAAATCCTCGACTTGTTATTCCGGGACACTCGCGGTTCCCGTCTCCGGCATCTGTTGACCCCGTCTATCCGAAATCTTTATCTAGTTTCACGCTATCTCGCTTGCGGCCGGGTTTATCGATCCCACGTGGCGCGTGGACGTTTCGCGCGAGAAGGGCGAGCGAGTCCATCGGGAGGCAGGTGGCGAGGCGAACGCGCCGCGAGCCGAGGCAGAAAGGGAAGAGGAGTGAGCAAGGTCCGCGCGCGCGATGCTCAAGTTCCAGCTAGCCACGCCGGAGGACCTCAAGGTCGCGGCGAGCATCGAACGCAAGCGTCAAATCGAGGAGGCGCGGAAACGCAGGATCTTCGATCCGCGCTCGCGGCGCATCGGGGTAAGGGCCATTTATTCTCACTGTAAACATACCAGCCCCGACCCCGGCCGGTCAATAACGAGATTGAGCCGGGTTAAAGGGGGAACGATCCGCCTCGACACTAACGAGATTTTTCAATCACTTTTCGCCGAGGCCTTTGTGCACTTTTTCGGGTGAAGCGATTATTTACGGTGTGCGAATGAATACAAAATGAATACAAAAAGTTGTGTTTGAAAAAAATGTGCAGTCATTTTTTTAGAATATCATTTTTTATGGGGTCCTAAGAATTGGAAACCTAAGACTCTGAGTACCTGGGGAAAAAAAGCATGAGTAAATAATTTTTATGTGTGAATTTGACTTTTTACGATTTTTAATTGCGATCACATTGCAGTCTAAATATTTGGTCAGGTATTTCGTTATTCAATTTTTTAAATAACTAGAGTAATCACACGCGCTGGCGCGCGTGCCTGCATTTTTCCGAGGTCCATTTTGGCGATTTTCGATCCGGAGCCGGATCTACGATTTCTGACATAAAAAATGTTTTTTTCGTCGCCAAAAAAATATTTTTTTCAAAATCGATTAAAAAAGATTGTTAACCAGTGTTTTCGGGGGTAGGATATACGACTTGAGAATGATGACATAGGTTAAAAGTCGATATTTTGAAAAAAAAAAAAAAAAAAAAATTGGGGTCGATTTTGTCCGGGGAGATTTTTAATCATTTTACTCAGCTTCATGTTTCCTTGCCCAATTAGTCAAACCCAAAGTTATTTCACTTCGTGTCGCGGACCGGTTTTCCAAGAACCTGGAAAGGCTTATCAATAATTTAATAATAATTGATGGCCATTCGGATTGATCGTTTCTCCATTTTTAATTGACATTGAATTATGGTCAAAACATTCGGCCATTTTTTATTACTGAATTTTTCAATCATTTTACTCAGCTTCATATTTCCTGGGGCCAATTGGTCAAACCCTAAGTTGTTTTGCTCCGTGGGCGCTGCGGCACGATTTTCCTAGAAGCTGAAAGGGCTTATCAATAATTGATAGTTAGCCATTCGGATCGATCGCCGAAGCCGTGCGGTTCGCGCCGAGTGGCGTCGCAAAAAGTGATTACGTCCGCAGAAGGTTTACGACGTATGTATCGACGAGTGCGTGGGAGTCGCCACTGCAGCTCGTCGATCGTGGATGGATCAAAACTGCAGAGGGCACGAGACATAATAATTTTGCGTCATTATTGCGACGCAAAATTCGTTTGTAGTTGCGCGGGGTTCCGATGCACCGGAAACCCGAGAGTGACCCGGGAGAAACTTTACGGTAGAGGGGGGACCGTCTTCTCGTGTTCGCAGATAGACCGGGCGTTCTTGGACAGACAAATCGAGGAGAAGGAACAGCAGCGTCAGCTGGAGCGAGCCAAAGAATGTCAAATGGACGAGGCGCTGGTGCGCAATAGCAAACTCGCGATTATGCTCGAGAAGCGGGAAGAAGAGGTGAGCCACGCCGCGAGCGTAAAAACTGACGGACTGCGCATGACCGAGTCAAGGGCTGGTCTCGGTTTTCACGCCTGCGGCGCGTGAGAGCCGAGACGAGTCGTGGGAATTCTGAGTTTATTTTTATGTGACACAGATAATGAACAGAATTTTTTTTTTTTTATAAGGAACAAAAAAATATTTTTTCTAACAATGATAAGAAGAATATTTTTTCTGATAACGATCCGAAAAATATTCTTTCTGACAACAACCAGAAAATATATTTTTTTCTGACAACAGCCAGAAAAATATTTTTTTTTTACAACAACCAGAAAAATATTTTTTTCTGATAACGACTAGAAAAATATTTTTTCCGGTCGTTATTCAAAGATGCAATTAAAGCTATTAACGGCAAAAATATTTCTATCGCATTATTTTTTAAAGTATGTAAATAATTTTTTGGGTTTTTTATTATAGATAATTTTTTAAAAGTAATAAACGACATACATTGCAGGAGAAAAGAAAAATTAACACGGAGATCAACACATTTCGTCGTGTCTACCAACGTCCGGAGGATCGACGTGACTACGATCTCTACGATCCTGACTCCCTGCGAAAATCTCTCCCCGCCAGGGTGGACGACGATGATCCCAGGCTTGGACCGGCTTCAGCCCAAAAGTACGAATTTTAAATACTCGTTCAACGAAACTCAAACAGTGTCTTAAATCTCCACAGTGTTGATTCTGAATATTTCAGAAAATGTTATTAAAAGTCAAGTTTTTTTTATAAGTAATTCAAAAGTTTTGTCATTTTTTTCTCAGGTCGTAAAACTAATAACAAGAATATATATTTTTTCAATTAATGAGGCTTAAAATTCTCCTTTAAAATTACATCAAAATTCGCCTTTAAAATTACATCAAAACTCGCCTTTAAAATTACATCAAAATTCGCCTTTAAAATTACATCAAAATTCACCTTTAAAATTACATCAAAATTCGCCTTTAAAATTACATCAAAATTCGCCTTTAAAATTACATCAAAATTCGCCTTTAAAAATACATTCTGAAAGCTCGACGGATTGCGTAGGTTCGAAGGCGAGGACTGCAGACAGGCGGAGCGCGCGAAAATCCAGAAGGAGCAGATGCAGTCCTGGCTCATTCAGCAGGTAGCGGAGCGTCGGGCGGCGGAGAAGGAGCGCCGAGACGCCGAGAGGGCTTATCAGGAAGCCGTGTTTTCCCGCGACAAGCGTGCCACCGCGCTTGAGCGAATGGAGGACGAGTGTCGGCGTCGATTGAGCGAAGCGACGGCGAGATTCAATCGCGCGCTCGTGAGTTACGACGAGACGGGGAGGCCGGCAAATAATTAATGTCCGTCTTGTGGTACCGTACGGCAACCGCAGGTCGCTCGTCAGTCGCGATAGTTTATCCCGAGAATTAGCTGGACGCGTTTTTTCCTCCAAGGTAGACGCACTGACAGATACTCTAAGAGGCTTACGTCAATAGTCACCGGCGCAGATTCTCTTCTTATGTACGGCTATAAAAAGAAACTTCCACCTGCGCTCTAATTGCTCCGAGCGGATTATCTTAATATAAGTACAGCGGGGACGGTAGCTTCGTGACTGGAGCGATTTGTGAATCAGTAAGCCGGACGCGCAGTGTCTCGCGGCTTTTTTTTATATTTATCTTGAGCTTCGTTAATCGCTCGGGCAAATAACCCGCTTCGCCCCGGTCTGCCGCGCGTAATTGCTGATCAATATGCAAGCTTGGATAATTTTTTAATTTTAATTATTCGATTTCTTTTAATTTTTATTTTTTAAACTAAATTATTATATTTTGTAATCAATTTTTTTCACCTCTACACTTTTATATTTTGCGATTCAATTTTTTGTTTTCAATTACACTCCATTTTTTATTTTGTATTTAATTAATTTTTAATTTCTTGTTTAACTAATTTTCTATTTTTTATTTAACTAAGTTTTAAATTTTTTATTTAACTAATTTTCTATTTTTTATTTAACTAGTTTTTAAATATTTATTTAACTAATTTTCTATTTTTATTCAACTAGTTTTTAAATATTTATTTAACTCATTTTTTAATTTCTTATTTAACTCATTTTTTAATTTCTTATTTAACTCATTTTTATACTTTTTGTTAAACTAATTTTTTTATTTTTCTAATTTAATTTTTTATTCTAGGCCGAGGAGCAGGATCACCGTCGTCGCTGCGAGGCCATGCAGGACGAGGAGGACAAGCGCGCCGAGATCTACAATCATGTGACCGGGGATTTCCTTACCGAGGCGAGGGAGCAGGCGGAGAGCAACCGGGGGCCCAACAGGCCACTGGCGTCGCGTTACAAGGGCATGTCGTCCGATGAGATCAAGGTCTTCCGGGACGAGCAAGCTCGCCAAATGATGGAGATCGAGGCAAGTTATTTTTACGTCACCGTTTCGAGCGCCCAACGGCGTCACCCGAGTGTTGATTCCGTCGCCCATGTCGTGCGTGTGCACTGAGCCCTCTCACTCGCTTGCAGAAAATGAAACACGAGGAGAAGCGAAAGAACGACGAGTGGGATCAATTTATGGCTGGCAACGCCAGAGCCGCGGAAACTTATCACCGGGACTTGGAACGCAAAAGAGCGTGAGATACATTTCATTATTAAACTCGCCCGAACAAGTGTCGTGCACCGCGAGCTTGTTGTAACTTTTGTTGCCTCTTACTCGACAGACAATTGAGCAAGCAAGTCGCCCATGAAAATCTTCTACTCGCCGAGGAGCAAAAATCCCATCAGGAGTATCTGAATCGCGTTGTCTACAAAAACAAACCAACGGCGGCTTTCTTCGAGCAGTTCAACAAGACCACTCGATGAGGAGACAATTGTTCGCCCTTTTTTTATAAAACGTTACAAATTGTAGATTCTTTGTCGTCCTTCGTCAGATCAAATCTACACATCATGTTCACAGATTTCTTGACCCTTCGCAGGTCCCCGCGAATAAAGTTTCCCACCCTATCTACAGTCACGACTGCTTCGCGCCTCAACCGATAAGCCATATTTAGTTACCGACTGCAGATAAGGTCGGAACGCATTTTACCATCAGTCGGTAAGTTAGGACTTCGCGACAGTCAATACATTTCTGCGAAAAAAATATCAAAAACTTCGTATTCTTTTACTCAGATGGCGCCACGAACATATTTTACTCGACAATAACGAATTTTGTATACTTTCGGAGCTCACAATTAATTAGTAAATAACAGACGCGTAAAACTTACTAAAAAAATATGTATCTTTTGTCGCAATTACAAAACATGAAATAAAATCGATGTTTCCGTGATCTTCACGCCGAGTCTCGGAAACGTAATATACAGAATACATATTTGAGCAGCCACAATCCGTGCGTCAAAGAGCAACCCTCGAAAGCGAAATCTCTCGCTCGGTCCTGGGTGGTTCCGCAGTGAGTGAGCGTTGACGAAAACCGCATGACGTTCCACGGCGCGGACTTTCCGGAAAGCTCGAACGACTCCTATTTGTTTGAAAAACATATATATATATATATATACGTATGGTATATAGAGTATTTCTGATTTCCCCCGGGAAAACTGGCTCTGGAGGAGACTGCGGGTCGCGTTCAAGGGCTCTGCCCTCCCGGAAACCAACCCCTTCGCTTTATTCTCCCGCGGCTCTTTGTTCCCACTGCCTGGACAACGTCGCAAATTCGCGTCTGCCCCCCTCCTCACGAGCTACGACTTTTACCTCGTCATTTCGGTATCCTCGCTTTTTATCTCCGCTCTCCCGGCGAAACTTCCGTCTTCGTGCTTTATTAAAAATGTTGGCAAAATTGATGCGAGAAAGAAATTTCAACTTTTTTCGTGCCCAAAGTCGACTCGCCGAATTTTTCTTTTGCGACCTTTTTTTTTGCAGTCGCGAGATTTGAATCCTGCGGCGACAATTTTTTTCCATATTTCCAAGATTTTCATCCGGTGAATTAAAATTAAATTAAATAAAGAGAATCTTCTCTCCGCTCTGCCTTCGATATCCACTCAGCCCCTATCGAGTCGCCACCTCCGCCTCGATCCCTCGTCGTTCTTACCTTTTTATCTCCCTCTCGCTTCTCAACTACGGCAAACTTTCAATCGTAATGACAGTACTTATCGTCTCCGTGACAAAGTTTTTCGAATTACTATGAATTTCTCAACGACTTTTGCCGTTTCGCGAGATAGCGGCGGGTGAAAAGGGTAATCGATGGTTTCTTTTTTATTGTTGCGAGCGTTAAAAGTGAGCGAACAACCGCGCCGGCAGGTGTATAATTTTACTTCGCCGTTGAACCTGATCACACGGGGCGACGGCGCGTAACACCTATGACTCATGGACTGGTAACCGTGCGTCACTTCAGGCTGCTCCTTGGCACCCTTCGCCCACGGTGTGGATCACGTTTTTTCCCTGGAAACAATTCACCTCGCCTCTCACAACTCCCAATTCGTCACCTCCTTTTGTCGTCCCACCTGAAATCCGTGGGCCGACCTCGATACGGAATTTTCAGTACAATTTTTATTCAACCACGAAATCGAATTTCGTTGCATCCGATTAAGTTTATAATCGAGTGATAATTGAGGCGGCAAATTTCCAACCCAAAAAAGCTTCACCATTCATTTTCTCCGGGGTGGAAACTAATTTTCCCAAAATCAATCAGCGCTCCAAAAATATCAAAGCCACTCAATTTTCAGCCCAATTTTTGTCAAAATCACCAAAAAATTATTGAAAAAATATATTCTCATCACTCTCAAAAATCGAAAACAATAAAATTATTCCACGCCGTCCAAATTGTAAAAAAACGAATAAGAAATGAAGATTCTGCGCTGCGAAATTCGTTAGTCGTCACCAAGCGCCGTCATTCATTTTCTCCAGAACGGAAACTAATTTTCCCAAAGTCATTCAGCGCTCCAAAAAAATTAAAACCACTCAATTATTTTCATCCCAATTTTTGTCAAAATCACCAAACAAAATAATTAAAAAATCTTCTCGCCACTCCCAAAAATCGTAAACAATAAAATTATTTCCCTCCATCCAAATTCTCAAAAAACACCAATGAAGATGCTGCGCCGCGAAATTCGTTGTTCGTCATCAAGCGCCGTCATTCATTTTCTCCAGAACGAAGACGAACTTTCCAAAAATCATTCAGCACTAAAAAAAAAATCAAACTCACTCAATAATTTTCCGCTCAATTTGTGTCAAAATCACAAAACAAATAAAAAAATCTTCTCGCCACTCCCAAAAATCATAAACAATAAAATTATTTCCCGCCATCAAAATTCTCAAAACACACCAATGAAGATGCTGCGCCGCGAAATTCGTTGTTCGTCATGCGATATTTATGGCCGGGTGGGGAGGGGGAGGGGGGGGGGGGGGTCGGAGGAGGGAAGCGCGCGAGGCGAACGAGGACGACAGCGACGATGAGGAGAGTCGGTCGGGTGGTAGTGACTCTGATGGCTAAGTGAGTCGAGTCGGGTGGAGAGAGAGCGCGTCGACGGGTTACTCACCGCGGGCGACGCTTCATCGATCGCCGTGTTCGGAGTCGCGGAGAGCGAGAAAGCGAGACGAAAAACGAAAGGGAGAAAGGGAGAGAGAGAGAGAGAAAGAGATGGTCGGGGGCGCCGAGGCGCCGACCACCCCTGCCGCTCGGAGAGCTTGCTCGAGTATTTTGCGTGGGGAAGGGGGGTGGGTAGGGCAAAGTACCGAGTGGGTGAGAGAGAAACGCGAAGCGAGAGGGAAAATTCACTCCCAGAGCGGCGCAGACAGCGACGGAGAAACGACAACTCTGCTCTACATGTATACAATAAATATAGGAGATATATATATATATGTATGTATATTTTTTTATATATGTGTATATATATATATATATATGTGTGCTCACGTGAGGCGAAGAGGTAGAAGGTGAAGGGGATGCAGAGAGGGTCTAGGCCCCAGGGTCGGGGCTCGCGAGAGAACGAAAGAAGAAACACTGGGAAAGTGGAAGTGAGACGGGACGAAAAACCACGCGGAGGGTCAGAAGAGAGAAAGATGTGTATAGACGTGTATAGATATAGGCGAGGTGCGCAGAGCGCAGGGATGGATGGACGGAATGAGTCACGAACATCTGCCGGGTTGGCTGCGTCTAGACGCCCTTTCGACGCGTGTTCGACGCACTCGAACCTCGAACTCCTTCTCCCTACTTTTTTTTGTTTTTTCTGTCTTTCTCTTTTCGTTTTTTCTTTCTTTTTTTTTTGGTTTCCCCTCTCTCGCCTCTGTGCATGAGGGCTGTGAGTTGGTATTGTGAGGCGGGTTTTTTTTTTGCGGTGGAAATTATTGGTAGAAGAACAAAAATTATGGTTTTGCGTGCTAAGCACTTTTTTGATGACATTGGGAGTGGAGTTTTTTTATTGAGGGTTTAAAAAATTTCATTTGAGTAGATAGATGTTGGTTACAAATTTTGTTTTGGGAACATGAAGAATTTAATTTGTGATGTATTGACACCACTTGTCTCCACTTTTTTGTTTTCTTCTTTCTCTTTTCGTTTTTTCTTTTTCTTTGGTTTCCCCCCGCTCGCCTCTGTGCATTGGTGCAATGATTTGATGTTGTGAGGCGGGTTTTTCGTGGTGGAAATTGATCAACGAACAAAAACGATGGCTTTGCATGATCAGCATTTTTTTGTGATATTGGGTGTGGATTTTTTTTATTGAGAGTTAAAAAAAATTCATTTGGGTAGATGAAAGTTGGTTAGAAATTTTGTGGTGTATTGAAAATACATCACAAATTAGGAGATAGGAAATAATAAGTGGTTTAAGCGAAAACATTTACCGGGCAATATGGGACAGAAATGTGGTTCAGTGCATCCGGTAAGATGAGAAGAAAAAAAAGACGTTGAATTCGTGTCACCACTTCGACGTTTTTACCCGGCGATGATTTTAATTTGGCTGAGTGCTGGCCCAGAATCGACGCTAATTCTGAGCCAAACTCGAGCTGCGCCCGAAGTGAAGCGTTTTTCGTACGTGGATTCGGGGTTTTTTCACGGAGCCCAGTGAAAATCGTGCACGAAAAGACTCGACCCTCTCGGACGCTACACGATAAATGATGCAGTTGCAGCTTACGCGATTGGCCGGAGGCTGATTCGCTGAACCGTCGGTCGCTGCTCTTTCTTCGCCTGGAATTTTTGTGGAAATAAAAGGAATTACGTTTTCTTCGTATTTTTATTCGCCTTTAGAGGCGGACGTCTGTGGCGGACGTGGGTTTTCTCGATTAAATCCTTAGCGAAGAATCGAACGGCGCGAGAAAAAGGAGAGACACGGCCGGCGCGATCTCCGGATGGCAACGCGAGGCGGAATCCTCCCTTCGTAGGGAAGCAATCAATCGCTCGGGCATCCCTCGCCGCTGTTCTCGTATTACTCGGAGCGCGCGATCCTCTTCGCGCCTCGGGACGATTCCTGCAACTGAATGATGGACTCCGGGAGACCGGGGATGAAATTTGAAATTGATTTCGTGCAGCTATGAAGAAATAACTACGGGGACTAAAATTTATATGTTTAAAGTTAAATAAAAAAAGTTTACAAGTTAAATTACGAAGTTGTCACTTTGGAATTTGTAATATATCTATTAAAAACTTGTTACTTAGTAATTTATTTATTACAAAGTTGTTACTTTGTAATTTATTTATTACAAAGTTGTTACTTTGTAATTTATTTATTACAAAGTTGTAATTTTGTAATTTATTTATTACAAAGTTGTTATTTTGTAATTTATTAATTACAAAGTTGTTACTTTGTAATTTATTTATTACAAAGTTGTCACTTTGTAATTTAAACATATAAAAATGTTTACTTTGTATTTAATGCATAAACAAGTAGAATTTCTGTGCATAAACAGGCGTATTAAATTTTGCGTACAAGTGCAATGTTTAATAATTCATGCACGAGAAATCCCACACTTTTTTTCAACAATTACCTGCACTGTTAAAAATAGAGGAAACATCAGTTTTTTCGCTGAATGTAAATTCAGCGCGTGGAGGGACGTGGAATAAATTTCGCGGGACTCGCAATTGAAGCAAACAAAATACTTTATTGTTATATATTATAGTACAGTACGTGTAGCCCGTGACACATTTAAAACAGACCATTTAGTATATCCTAAATAAATAGCCCTCTTACTTCAATATAACCAACCTTGATATGACAATCGCAAATCTCTTTCACGCTCTCGTTCTTTCTCTCATTTTTTTTTTTCATCTCCATCGTTTCAACATTTTTTCGCAAGAAACATTTCGCAAGTTCGTGCGGACACCACGTGTAACAGGGGAAAATCGGGTCTGTGAAATTCGTTAGAAAAAATATGCGGCTTCTTCAGGATCGATGTCCTCTTATTTTCATTTTTTTTTTTACGCCCGACGTTTCTCTCGTTTCGCTCGTTCGAGGAAGGGGAATTAGGAAGGAGCAGAAGAGCGCAACTCTCAATTTTTTCTCTGTTGTTATTTTTTTCTCATTTTTTTTTGCTGCCCGCTGAATCCCGTTTTGCGAGTGCGAATCTCCGCATTCTGCTCGTCGATCGATCGGAAAAACGTGTCTCTTTTTTTTTGTTGTTGTGAAAATTCAATTCCACCCCTCGAGCCGTCGCTCGAAGTGACGCGAGATTGTTTTTACTTTATTTTTTATTTTAATTCTTTTTTTTTCCTCTTTTTTTTATTAATAACCATTTAACAACGCTCGTTGACCGTACAAATGATAAATCGATTAATCAACGCTCGGGACGTGGAAGGAATATAGAAAAATCGACGAATCTCCACTGGCAACAACACGATCGACTACGGAATACATATATATATATTATATATATATGCGCACAGCGTCGAGAGAGAAACGCACCATCCACAAGTGGCAGAGAATTCAGCGTCAGCCCACCCTCGATATACAATCGATATCGCAGTAATCGATAGACGCTGGGTATACGCCACGTGTACACCCGTCATATAATCGTTACTCGAAAAAATGGCACAACTTACACATAACATATTACACGTATGCACGTATATATATGCTACAAATATAGTCACAGGCCAACATTTCGTAGTACAACACAGCACAATCATTGTCGTATCACTATTATTAATATTAATATTATTAATATTATTAGTATTATTATTGTTAATATTATTATTATTATTAGCATTATTAGTATTTTTAGTATTATTATTATTATTATTATTATTATTAATGGTGGTTGTTGTTGTTTTTTTCTCATGTGTCGGATAGTACGTTATATTCAATATTACGGTATTCAAGTTATTAAATAATATTAATAATCGCCATAATAATATGTGTAATATATAATATTAAAATTGACCAGATATAATATCTATTGACTAGGCACACTTAGTTCATAACAAGAAAAAAAAAATGTTGCCCTCTCTCCTACTTCTCTTTCTGTCTCATTGTGTTTACGTCACGTGTTACCATCGTTATATGCCTTAATTACGCGACTCAATTCAGTGTTTTACAGCTATTCGTGTACATCGTGTGTGTTTGTGTGTGTGTGTGTTGAGTGTGAGAGAATTGGTGTCGGTGTTGTCTCTTCTTCGCTTCGTCATTTTTTTGTTCTTTTTTTTCCTTCGTTTATCGTAGCAATTTATATAATAAGTACAGCGAATTTTGTAGCGTACGATTACGTCACAATAATCGATTCGTTTAATAATAATTACCCTTAAGAATTACGCTTTTTTTCTTTCTCTTTCTCTCGCTCTCTCGTTTTATGACGCACATTTTTTCCTCTCTCTCGCAGTTACACAATTGTAAATATTATTGTTTCCCTATTCGTAATTATGGAAAAATAGAAACTTCTGACATTAAAAACCAAACAAACTTGAATCGGCGATTCGGGGGTTGGGAAAACCGAGATCGACGCGACCGCCGCTCACCCAACGAGCCCCCGAAAGCTCACTTACAATTATTAACCTCTCGATCTCACGCGAGTCGTCACTCGACCCGGATCCTTAATCATTTACACTCGTCTCGTAACTTATTTTTTGGTTGTCGTTACATTTTTGGTATACGGCATTTTTTTTCTCATTTTTCGCAAAATATGCAAATTTGATTCGTCAAAGTCGGCGTGTATTTCTTTTTTTTTTTTTCTAGCCATTGTAATCGTCGCACCTTAAAATTCTACTTCACGTTAGCGAATAATAGTCGACAATGTTATCAATAATTTATAATATACATGTAATAATAATAATAATAATATTAATAATATTAATCGTAATAATAATAATCGTATATCGATAATATAATATAATCCACGTGTTTACTTTGTAATTTTATGTAGGTCCTTTAATGTAGGATTTTCGTGTAGTAGTTTATGAGGGGCCGTATGGATACAAAAATCGTCGAATCGCCAAACGATTCATTTTTCAATAAGCCATAACCGGTGCTAGATTGGAATGTATTTGGGGTACGTGCTTGGCATGTTTTTTTTTTTATAATTGATATAAACGTCCAATGATAGTTTCACCTCTTCCCTAAATATCGTGTTGGGTTTGTGAAAAAAGTCAATAATCAAACGTAAAAAGGAACGCGAGATCATCGATATCTCGGGTCAACGTTTTTTTTATTTTTATTTTAGACAAGAAAAAACGGGCAACCGAACGTAAATCCTCGAAACGTAACGAGAAGCTCAAAAGCGCACGTTTACTCATCACTAAAAAAGAAAAAACAACTTTCTGCACTTTTTTTCACGTGTTCTCTCTACCATTACCTCTGCCTCATTTTTTTTTCTCCATCTAATGTCACTTTTGGTTTGATTGCACGAACAAGCACGAACGTGTCCTGTGGTCAATTAGAGTTTTACAATTCAACGTACAAATGTAATAGAAAAATATAATCGATAGAAGAATAGAGATAGAAATAGAGTTAGAATTAATCGTTCATATAGATTATTATTTTATAATAATTACGGGAATGTTTTCTCATCCTTCGAGTCTTCGACGCGAAATGTATACAGACACCTATGCCGAATCGACTCGCTCGAACATTGTTTTTGTTGCCTCTTTTTCTTTTGTTTATTCGCTCTATATCGTCGTAAATGTCTCCCTGTGTGTGGCCTCCCGATTATTGTATTTTAGTCAAGCGAACGAAAAAAATTCTACATCGCCACGAAATTAATCTCGCTCGTTCGAGAAATTCCGTCGCCGACTCTCGGTGGCCAATTAAACTTATCGACAAATTAATCGGCGCTCTACCCACTTGGCTTTAAATACAAAAATGCTAGCGTCACCTGCCCCAACATTATCACGATTTACCAAGATTTAACTCTCTAGAAAAAAACACATTTCTCAACATATTATTTGTTTCGTTCAACGGTTGGTGCGTCAACGTACGTGTGCATTTTGTGTGTGTGTGTGTGACTGTGTGTCTTTTTTTTTTTCTTGTGTATCGACAAACATTTTGCGAAAAATCAACGTACTATTATTATTCTTCCCAGCTTGTTCTGCGAATTATTCTCGCATTATTTAATCCCGAACGAAAAATAATTTACAGAACAAACGAGCGATGCGGAGTCAATGGAGATGTAACGAGAAGATATTTTATCGGGTGTCTCGAGGTGTGTGTTTATAAGTGCGCATTTAACACGATTTAATATACGTATCTACAAATGTTCCCTTGGGTTTTTAGCCCGCGCGTTAGCCCATCCGGAGCGGTGTAGAAAAAGTGTAAGACAAAGAGAATGGCCCTTTTTTTTTTTTTTAAATCGGAAGTTCGTACGAGGTTTTCATTTTAATACGAGAAAAACAGTCAGTCTTAGAGGGTGGAAATGGGGGGTAGGGGGGGTTGGTTATTATTATTATATTTAAAAAACGATCAGTCCTTCCATCCGCGGTGTTGGCCGCAGATGGAATCACGGACTCTCCGACAGGGGGAGCATGCAACAACGTTTTTTTCTTTTTCCTCTTTTTTTTCACACATTGTTTTTCCCTCCGCGAATTTCTAGAAAGTTCGTGCTCAACGGGCTAAACGTTTGTAAACAGCGACGATCGATACCGGACACACGTCACACGTCCCGTCAAGACCCCTCATTTTGTCACTTGCGGAGATTTGTTTTTTTTTTCTTCATCTTCTTCCTTTTTTTATACAAGTATATCGATTGATTAGCAGACATATAAGAACAACAACGTCGATTAACACTATTTTTTTCCCTTAAAGTACTCCTTAATCGCTATTATTCGATCATTGAAAAGGATTATCCGTGCGAGTGTGCAGTTTTTTTTTTGTCTCGATATCGACTAAGGGGGTTTTTTTCGGTGCGTTTTTATCTCGTCCTTGCGTCTCGCGGGGTGAAATATTTATTGTGCTGCGAGAAGTCGCCACCCTCTCATTTTTTTTCGACTTCACACATTTTTTCCGATAAATTCACCTTCATTTTTTTTATTCAATAAATGAATTAAATTTTACCGGAAAAAAAGAGTAAAAAAAAGCTGAGACGGTGGCAGCTCCGATGTCGACGAACGTTTTGAAAGCAAAATTCGGCAGCGCCGTTACGATCGAAAAATCTCAATGACGATGACGATGGCGACACCGTCGTCGTCGTTATTTTTCGCTCTATACACGGAATACAGTGGAATAAATTGCGTGTGTGTGTTCTACAAATGTGCGCGTAAAATTGGTTTCGACATTTCTGCGGAAGTACGCGAATTATCAATTCGACAATAATCCTCGACGCCTCGGACGAAAGAATTGTAAAGAGTGCACGACAACATGACTGATCCGCGTTTCTTTTCGGCTGAAGAAACGACGAATTCGGGAGAGAATTATTTTTATCCTTTACTTTATTTATTTATTTATCGTTTTTTTCTTCGGGGTGGCTTCGATTAAGGTCGACGATCTAATCTACTACCACTATTGCTAAGCTACACACGTGATCGCGACGATCGTTCTAAAAACGATCGCCAGCTAAACTACCGACGACCAAAAAAAAGAGAAAAAAAAATTAGAAAAAATGGGGGAAAAAATTCACGTTTTTCCACCTGAAAACGTTTTTTTAGCGCGCTAGCGTCTCGCGTCATATATACCTCGAGAGTTCGTGTTTCAATGTGTTTTAAAATTTTTCCTCCCCCCCTTATGTTTGTTTTTTTTTTTCTTTCGTTCGTTCGTCTCATTTCATGGGTAACGATTGAGTCCGCGACTGCGTTTATCATTATTATTATTAATAATAAGGTCCTACCATTATTAAACGTCCTAACCATTAGTGTCAACCGCACCTAACCGTAATACGCGGTTTTGCGGCTAACGCGCGATACGCATTATTCGCTTAATACGAGGAGAGTCACGGCGAACGGTGACTATGTACCGTTCGGGACGCTACGATAGAAAAAATAAAATTATTATACCAGAGGCGACGCGCGCCCAATCAACGCGCGCGCCCCATCGATAACAGATCAGCAAAAAACATCTTTCACTGTCGTCCCCCGGTCTTTTTTCTTTTTCGTTTTTTTTTTCCCCCCTCTTTTCTTTCCTTCTCCTCGTTCACCCTTATTTTTCCTCGACTCTTCGTATCCTTTACTTTCTCGATCAAACTCTCGGATGATCCCTGGGTCTGCTTTCATCTCGTGTGTGTCTGTGTGTTTATTATATATATATTCAACTGTGTGTGTGTTTATGTCTGGCTCTGTGTGCTCTGGGGGAGGCGACAAGCGATTTTCTCTCAACTAGTGTCGCCTTGGAGACAGCACGGAAAGCGTCGATTCTGCAGGAACAGAGATGTGCATTTTTCTTCACCTCTTTTTTATTCCCACTTTTTGTGTCGTGATTTTTTTTTTGTAACGAAAAACGTGATGTTTGTATTGTTTCCCGAGTTCATATTTTTTGTTAGATGTTTCAGAAATTATTTTTTTGTTGTTTTGAAGAAAATAATAAAAGCTTTTTTAATTATGCTGAAGTGTGCATCGTTGGAATGCAACGAAATTCAGGAGAAAAATTAATTCTAATTAACCCAAATGATGAAATCAAGTATAAAAAATCATCATAGGAGCTAATCGCTATGACGAATTTTTATACCGAATTTCATCATTTGGGTTAATCAGAATTAATT
Organism: Pimpla rufipes; assembly: GCA_963932165.1. NCBI lineage: Eukaryota > Metazoa > Arthropoda > Insecta > Hymenoptera > Ichneumonidae > Pimpla > Pimpla rufipes. Next base: position 23,783,617 of record OZ010630.1, read on the forward strand.
TTTTTTCTGAATTTCGTTGCATTCGAACGATGCAAACTTCAACATCATCTTTTTTATACAAGATTTTTGTATCAATAAGTGATGATAAATAAATCGTTGGATAAAAAAAGTGGTAACGTTTGAAGGTAACGAAAATCGCACGTCTCTGTGTGGAATCCGTCGAAGCAGGAGAGACACCGTGGGCAAAAATACACGAGAACTGGTTCGCGATTTACCGGGCAAAGCTGCGTAAAGTCAGGCAGCTGTCAAACCAACTCAATTTCCTCTCTCACCGGCGCGATAACCAGTATCGATCTATTGACACTTGGCGATAAAGCGACGTAGCCGCGCGTGCGGCGCGAACGTTTCGCCGCTCGGCCCCCACCGGAGAAAGGCGAAAACAAATCGCAGCCAGCCGGCAATTTTTTTTTTTTTTTTTTTTCGCGCTCGGAAACGGCTGCCCGAAGGTACCAATTTCCGCGCGCCCTTTTTATCACTCCGTAATTTACTCCCCATTAACGGATAAAGTGAAAATTAGTTTTGCTTTTTTACACGAGTAAATAAAAAAACACAATTTACGTACAAAAACAATAGTCAAGAAATAAGAGTTGAAGAATTAATTTTTAAAAAAGTATTTTTTGTGTTAAAAAAAAATTGTTTACGAAAAAAAAATTATTTTAATAGCGATAAGAAAAAAAATAGAAAGAAAAATTATTTGAAAGTTCCCAGCTTATTTACTTCCACGCACCACGTCTCTCGTGTTTCCCCTCTTTAAAACTGTCTCCCACATCTTACACGTGTATACTTTTTTTATTCCCATGCACTCGTTTATAAACTCTTACCAACGTCTACAAGCTAATAAACTACGTATATAGTACTACAACAACGAACTAGTACTGTGTGATATACATGGACAATTTTTTTTTAATACAGCATTAATATGTATCAAAGCATACCAACGATCCTCTGTCTGTGTGATCTGTGTATGTAATGTGTGTCTGTGTGTTTCGTGTCTCATCATTAATCGATAACGGAGTAAATCCCATTGATTGGAGAGACCCGCGATAGACCGTGACAACTATATTTGAAGGCTCACAGTGCAGATGCTTTGCGAAAGAATTGACACATCGAGCTCTTCTTCATCCCATCTTTTTTTTTTGTTTTTTTTTTCATTAATTTTACGTCTTTTGATTGTAATGAAAGATTGCACAACGCGCGTTGGGCGTGTGCAACACTCTACGCTTTGTCATTTTTTTTCTCGTGTTTTTACTTTTACTTTATTTTACTTGTTTTGTTTTCTTTTAGGTAAAAAATTAAATTGGCCTCGTTCTAGTTAAGAAGTGAACCGTCTTATTTTTCTGGGGGTGGTTGAGGGGTTTTCTTGGTTCAAGAGGTTGAATCGTTTTCGTCCAGGGGGCGACACGTTTTTTTTTTTTTTTTTTTTTTCAATGTCTCTGCTCCTCGAGATATCCGATAGACTCGGTGTGGACTCGTATAATATGTGAAAATTGGTCTGCGCGAGTCATGGGAAAAAACTCATGCCTCTTATCATCTACAACTACGAAACTCTTTAAATAGCCTTTCACAATAACCCGAGGGATAACTAGATTTAACAGTCGCATGGGAAAGAACATTACGAACGCGTGGGTGGATTTTTCCCCATTTTACTCTCTCTCTCTCTCACTTTTCTCTCGTGCACTGCTCGTTACTTATTTATCTCTATCTTTTCTTCGTCAAAGCACAACGACGGATTTGATTCTCAAAGACTGCCACTTTCTCGCTTTTTTTTTTAATACCTGCTTAGACTATTTTTATCTTTACGTTTTTTTTGTTTGTTATAAGATACAATACGTACGACGCAACTACCGTAATTATCGATTTTTTTTCCTTTTTTTTCATTAATCAATTAATCGTGGACATTTAGTTAGTTTGATCGATTAATTAATTCCCATAACTGATTAAGGAGGAGTACATTGCTACAGCTTTGGTGTTCAGTTACAGTTCCCCCTGAAACGTATTATTATTATTTTTATTTATTTATCTTCTTTTTTTCGTTCGGAGTACGAGCGAAAATTTCCACCCCTCTCTCGCTCTGCTAAGTCGTTAGGAAGGCGTTTATCATGAATTACGTGATAATTGTGTTTGGGGGGTGTCGATCGGTGCACGCTCCGCGACGAACGTCTCGATAACGCGGTCAGTCTGAAAACAGTATTTTCCCTCGTTTTTTTTCTTCTTCACATTTTCTCTTGCGCAGCAGATTTATAAGTATTATATTTTCAATATAATAATGACAATAATAATAATATCTGTCGTTTATAATCGTTGAGTGGGTTACGCGGGTTCATTTAACTCGATGAAAAATCTCGATCTCTCCATACTGCGTCTCTCGTCTCCCCCTACTAAGGTGCACAATAGCCATCTCTGTTTATTTTTCGTTAAATCGTTTTTTGTTTTTTTGTATTTTTTTTTTGTAAGAAGTATAAAATTAAATACGGCGTCAGAAGACTAGAGTTAACAACGTGGAATCTCGATAAACATTTCAAATACTTCATAATTTGTCCCCTGACCAGTTAATCACCTCCCCCCTTCACCAAGTTCGTCTGCTACCCTAGTCGATATGAAAGATCTTAGTTTCCATTTTCCGTACCATGTTGCCTTCTTTTTATTCCATCGATTGACACTTTTCGGTGTGGCTTCGGATCCGAGTTGGAAACTGCTCAAATTTTTTTTTTTTTGCGAACCACAAGTTGTGTCAGTAAAATAAACATTTGTTTACAGGCTACGAATTTTTTCACGTATTTTTGTTTCTTTTGTAAACTGAGCGAATTTTCGAATACATTTTTCTTGTATTAAATTGCATTTTCGTTATTTCAGAAAAATTGGTCCAACTCCGATCCGAAGCGTTTGGCATATCCTGAGGATTCCGTTGGTTTGGGATTTACGAAAAATCACGTCGACGCGGAAACCCCTCGGGTGAATTTGGAACGCATTATGTGTATTATAATTTAGTCGGAGGGTTAGAAAGCGGTTGCGAAGATCACAGTCCGTTACGTAACAATGGGTTTGCCAGTGCCGTTTAACAGTGTCAGTGTGCATGTCCGTGTGCATCTCCTGAATAATCACGTTTTGTTTTATTTCATTTTTCACGTCAAAAAATGTGTGCTCCATTTTTTTTATCTCGTATATTCTGTTTATTCAACATTACTCTTCTTTTTTTTTTTCGGAACCAAAAACCTCGAAGTCAGCAGCCACGCATTCTTCAGCGCGTTTTCGAGTGGCCACACTCGAACCGCCCTTCAATTTTCACTCATGACTTTCGTGTTTTTTTTTTCTTCTTCTTCTCCTCGTCTCCTCATTAATCCTCATATTTTTAAATCTCTGGCGCCCGCCCGCGCCACTCAAGTCAACAACGCGAAACTCGATCAATTGTCCAACATGAGCAAAACGCAGTCAATGAAAAAATACATACAAACACTCTACGAATACGTATAGACAAACGTTTACGTCTTACGGTAATAGATAATCGTTAATATTAATTATAATCAACCGGTTAGATCGATATATATATAATTATATACGTATATATATTTATTTTATTTATATATTTATATATATATCGGACAATGATGTTACTATGGCGATTTACAATCGCACACGACTCCTTCCCCTCACGCCCTGTGCTACCGTCTGTCCCGGATTTCCCGCGAATTTCGGGCACGAATCGCTCGGCCAGTGGTGAAACTGTTGCTTCGGTCAGCCGAAAGCGGCGACTGCACCGAGAAAACCAATATCGGAGGAAAAAATTTGTCGAAAATACTTTTTACATCGGTTAACTCGGGAATAAATAATTCGGCAGCAGTACCGAGATTTTTTTTCAACATTGATCATCTCGAATTTTGTTTTTGTTTTTTTTTTCTCGTTCAAAAAAATATTTTATTCTTTTTTTTTTCGCTGAAATTTCAAGTGACTGAAATGAAAAAAATGATTTTTGACAAATTTTCACCCGTGGTTTTTCCGGTCCTGGATTAATCGGAGATTCGTGGCTCGTCGGGAGAGCGAATTGGTTGAGGAAGACGACGTTGGTTGGGAGGGGGCGGGAAAGCAGAGAGGAGAGCAAGTGTACAAATACGTGGTAACCGCGCAGGAGGGGAAAGAGGACCTGGGAATAAAAGCGTTAGCAAAAAATGTTTTGCGAATTCCTGGCAAAAGCTTCCCACGGCAAATCGCCGATGGTCTCTTTCGTACTGTGGATGTTCCCTAGAGTAATTGACATGAAGATACTTAATAATTTTTTCGCGACGCCCCGTGTCCAATTTTTCATTTTTATTTTCTTGTTTTTTTTATTTTACGCGTGTCTGGATCGTCTCGCCGTGCGCCAATTCGTAATATCAGCTCGCGGCGTGTGGGAAAAAAAAAGCGGCTGCTCGGCCTTGAAGGAAGCCGAGCGGAGTCTCGAGCCGCGACGCTTTCGCCTCGCGGTGACGTTTTTTGAGAGCTCCTCGAAAAGCTAAAATGCAAAACGAGCAGCGATTTTCCCATCGAAACTTCTTCTCTTTTTTTTTCTTCTTCCTCCTCCTCGCGCAACCATTAAAGGAAAAGTTGGGTGAGAGTCGAGCGAGTCGCCCATCGAGGACACCGAGTCACGGCAACTGCTGGCAATTGTTCGTTTTTTTCTTTTTTTGCTTCTTTCCTTCACAGTTCATTTGTTTCTTTTTCTTTCTTTTTCTTTTTGGTAGACGAGAAAAATGCACTTCGCAGTGAAGTCGTAAAATACAACGAGTATAATAACACTATACAATAACACGGAATCTAGTGGAACGAGCTTTTGCAGACTTTTATTCCTTTCTTAACAACAACGGTTTGCTACGTTTGCACTTTTTTCAGACACTTGTATCACGAGATATAGGTACAGTTTTAACTCCCAACTCACCGCACGCACCTTTCGACAATCACACTTCGTACTGTTTCGTTTCATTTTATTTTTTTTTTGCGCTTTCATTTATTTGCTTCGTGGATAAAATGTGTGTTGTCGCGGCTGTCACGTGGCTCGTTGCACTCTTTGCTCGTCTCGCTCGCCGTTGATTCATTCATTCGAGCGCTCCAACGTCATCTCGTTCCGAAAGTTTTATTTTTTTTTGTTCTCAAGCGGAGCTGAATTCGTTACTTTTGAATTTTGCACTTTCTGCTTACTCGTCCCGTGAATTATTCATTGTTTCGTGAAATTTTTTTCCTTCCTTCTTCGCTCGTTGCCCGTCGAAATTTCCCTCGCGCCGATTTCACTGAATTCAGTGGAAAAATAATTTTTCGTCGTGCGGCTGAATAAAAATAAGTGTATCTCAGCTGGCCACTCGGGACGGCTTTTTGAGGATAAACAAAAAGTGAACATTTAAAAATAACGAGAGGCGCTCGTTCCTCGCTGTGTCTGACGAAATGTGGGGAAAAATCGATGCTCGATTTGCAATCGCAAAAAAAAAGTCTCACGCTGCTTCGCAATTGTATTTTTTTTTTTTTCATCTTCTTTATTTGTCTTTCCCATTCTCCTGCGGATCCGGCGCTCGTTATTGTCCGCTCCGGAGCTTTTGGAGCACACGGCGTCTCGCGTCTCGAAAAAACAGTGACATCGTCGGTACACGGTAAATATATAGATAGCCTACAAATAGTTCTGTTCCCAGGTTTTATTTATTCTTCTTTTTTTTTCTTCAAAATTTAAAAAAATACATATATCTCAATCCGATAATTCGGGGGGCGCTCGACGTCGCCGGTGGACGCCCGGGCGTCTGTTGACACTCGAGACGCCCCCCGCGATCCTCCTCTCAACTATTCTAAAATGGTCAAACAACGCACCCACCACTCTCGAGTGTTAATCTTTTGTTCTGTGTTTTTTTTTTCTCTTCTTTCTTCACCCACATTTTTTTCAAGTCAACACCTTAATATCCCCTTTGATATTCATATAATATATATAATATAATCGTTAATGTACTAATATATACCTGTGTGTCTGTGTGTATATATCAATCAGCAATTGGATATGAGTAAATTGTTTTTTTCATTTTTTGTGTTTTTTTTTTTTCATTTCATTTTCATTTTCATTACCGAGTATAATGACGTTAATAGTTCGTTTAATATTTAGCAATAATAATAATAATAAAATTGTGGGCAATAATTAATAAATAGTCTTGCAATAATATCGATAATTCTTTCGATAATGGTAATAATAAATTCGTCAAATTCGTTCAATAATTCAAGGTTTTGGCGTTTCCAATAATGACAATAATCAATATATGTGACAATCCGTTAATAAGTCGCGGCAAGAAAGACAATGACAATAGGTGATATATATATTCTCATATACATATCTATATAGATTTTTTTTTCTTCTTCTCCACCCCCTCGCGTCAATATATCCGACGATAATGACAATAATATTAATAATTTAATAATAATAATAATAATAATAAAGATAATAAATATAATAATAATCGATAATAATAATAATAATCGCAATAATAATAATAATCGCAATAATAATAATGATCGTAATAATAATAATAATAATAATAATGACAATAATAATAGTCGTGATTAGGATGACGTTGCGCCGATACCTGAATAGTTTATAGTTAATTATTAAACTCGTATCACCTAGCAAATTAGTAAGTGTTTGATCCACCCTCCGTTCACCTCCGTCCCTTTACACGTGAAATACGAAGTAGCAAAGGTATGTTATTTATTTTATTATTATTATTATTATTTTTATTTTTTATTTGTTTTTTTTTTCTTCGAGAGGCCATGACTAGACATTTAATCGTTTACAATTTAATGCTCCTTACAATCTAATAACAAGATGGCGGGCGGCACCATGAAAAAACTGCCGGCGAAAAAACACTCGACTTACGAATACTACAACCTTACTTTCAATATTAACTTCTCCCCCCCACCCCAACCCCCCTCCCCCTCATCCCCCCCATTAATACCTTAAATATACACGTACGGCTTACACGCTCGTTTTTATTCCGTCCCCGACGTCGATTCTTCGTTTCGTCGATTCGTCGACACGTCGTTCGGGAACAAAAATCGCGTGTAAATAAAAAATATCGATAGAGACGTTCACGTTTACGATTATACAGACACAATTGGAATACTGGAGGCTTCCCTTATTTTTTGTTTTGTATTTTTTTTTTTCGTAGTGTACTTCGGGTTCGTTCGTACCCTCCCCTCGGCCCCCCCACCGCCCCCTCTCATCGTGGGCACCTCGATTCGTCTGCTCGTTACCCTATTTCTCTCCTTTCCCCTTTTTTGCCTCCTCCGCCTTCTCCTCGCGACTTATTAAACCACCGCGCGAAAAGGTACCCGACACGATCCATCATCGTCGTGCGCGCTCCGAACAAACCCTAATTCTAAAAATATCGTAGGCTAACACTTATCGATTACGAGGCTGCGGCGCTCGGTCGTGGGTTCCACGCAGGGCTCGCGTTTTCCATCCCGACACCGTCGTCGTCGTCCACGTGTGTGTGTCTGTCCCTTGAAAATTCACCCTTCCCCCGGCACCCCGCGTTTTACCCCCTCGGAGACTTTTAATTGCCAATCCGCATCAATCTCAAGCCAATCGGAGAGGATGCTCTCGTTTTATTATCATCTCGATAAATGGGATCGAACGGTGCGGCGGTGGCCATTATTGGAATTCTGGAAAATACCGACGTTTCGACGATTCCCATTGAGACAGCTTCTGCGCCCCCAAAGGACTTTCTTTTGTTCGTCACTCGCTGTCTCCCTCGCTTTCTCTCCGTCACTCGCGGGCCCTCCGAAGGAGATTAACGTCTCTTGAATCAGCCATTTCCACGTGCCTTTGTGCACCTTTTTTCGTACATCACCGAAGCGCTGGATGGCGATGAAGAAAGACCGAGAGCTAGAGGGAGAGACGGAGAGTGAGAGAAAACAAAAAGTAGCTGACTTGATCTCTGACACTCTCTTACAGGGTTGTACAACTGGCCTGACATTGGCGGCCATTACTCGCCATCAGTGGCTATTAATCATTGCTGGCTAGTGTTGGCCGTTAACCATTGCTGGCTAGCGTTGGCGGTTAACCATTGTTGACCCACGTTGGTCACTAACCATTATTGACCCACGTTGGTCACTAACCATTGTTGACCCACGTTGGTCACTAACCATTGTTGACCCACGTTGGTCACTAACCATTAATAACCCGCGTTGGTCACTAACCATTGTTGGCCAGCTTTCGCCGTTAACCATTATTGACCCACGTTAGCCACTACCCGTTACTGGCCAGAGACGGCCGTTAATCATTCGGGGCCAGCATTTGTCACTAACCATTTTTTGGCCAGAGACGGCCGTTAATCATTCATGGCTAGCGTTGGCCACTAACCATTGTTAGCCCGAGACGGCCGTTGATTATTCGTGGCGAGCATTGGCCACTAACCATTGTTAGCCCGAGACGGCTGTTAATCATCCGTGGCCAGTGTTGGCCACTAACCATTATTGGCCACGAATTGGCCATTATTGGCCGCTAATCATTCGTGGCCAGCGTTGGCCACTAATCACTAACCATTTTTGACCAGCGTTAACTTTTAAACATCACCGACCAACGTTGACCGTTGACCATTGTCAGACGTTAACCACGACTGGCCAACGTTGGCCACCAACCCCATGCGCCTTGAATAAAAAATTCCATGGCGTTTTAAGCTACGACACGTATGTTTATTTGATTGTTATTAGGGTAGCATGTAAAGCGTTCTCGTCGTATTGTTGACGTTTGGAAGGGGAGAGAAAGGCCGTCGGGTCTCTGTCATTTTCTATCTCTCTCTCTCTCTCTCGCTCTCGCTGTCTTTTCATTCCTTTTCCTTTTTCGCGCACACCCTGCGCGCCGGCACCCGCCTCGTAACGTTTGATTTGTCAGTCTTCGCGAAAGGTTAAAGCATGCGTTTATCTCCGTACGGAAATAACTATGTATAATAGAGTCGGCGCGTCGCACGCGCGAGATCCACGACGGTCGGAAATTGTCCTGGCCATTCGTGTGATTTCTCGAGGAAATTATATCGTTATTCCCGAAACTCTTTTGAGGCCGATTCGTCGTCGGCGGCGTCTAGCGGACGCAGGTCGACAATCCGATTTTTTTTCCAATCATCTCTGCAGAGTGACTCGTATTTGTGGGCATTTTACCATCTGACGCACGAGGCGTAATTTCGATCCTTCGTTGAGCCCAAATTGAAAGAGCTCGAACAGCGTTAAACCGCTTGAAGTCAATGGAGAAAGTCGTAATTTTTTTTTTATTTCAACCTCCGAGGAGGTTTTGAACAGTGAGGTTGAAAATCCGACGTTACACCTCGGGAAGTGTGACGTTCAATTCACTCCCGAGGCCAGCGGAGGTCGTTTTTTCGCGGCTCGCGCTTCAACTCACTTTATTTTCGCTCCGCTGCAAATTTTATTCAACTCGTCGACCCGAGTCGCCGTAAAATTTTCGCAAATGTCCCGAGCGGTGCCTCGCCGCGTGTTTTTTTTTTTCGCCGGTGAAAAAAATTCCACCCGGCCGCCAGTGGTCACTGTCGATCGTTGTTGCCCGCCGAAGTAGATTCGGCGTTAATTGTCAGACGCGGAATTATCTCCGGAATCGTCTTCGAACGAAATTTCAGCAACGCGAAGGTGTCGGGTATTTCTTTCGTTTTTTTTTTGGTTGAATTATCGAGCGAGAATTTTTCGTCGTCAACGACGAGACAATATAGCCTAACTCAGGCATGATCCGAATTTTTTTTTTTTTTCGGACAGCAAATCGTATCCACGTGTATCAATTTTTTTTTTCGTTACCTCGCTAAACAACAGCATCAGCATTGAGTCTTTTGGGCGATTGTCTCGTTCCCTCAGTGCGTCACGAATATTCAAAAGCTGGAATGTCTTTTTTTCTTTCTTTCTTTCTTTCTTTACCATTATCATTGTCAATTGGGTCGCGCCATCGACGCGTCTGCGTCTCACGAATCGTTCGACAGACGCGCGGATTTATGTCGATAATAATAGTAATAGTAGTAATAATATATCGCGTTATTATTACGTTTATGCCACTTAATTCTACGGTAAACGATCACTCGCGCTACAAGCGGGGGGGAAAAAAATGACTCTTACGCGTACGTAAACTCCTTCAATATTTTCACGTCTGCTTGGACGTTCTTATCAGCGGGATTATATCGAGGATAATCGCTATTACGATAACTAGGCATGCAACAATATGGAGCTGTATAATTAAAAAATATCGTAATCAACTATTCAATGTTGTGTGTTTTTTTTTCGCCTTCCTCTCGCGTATCATTATTATTATTTTTTCACTGGCGCTCAATTTTTTCCTCGCGTTCGTCTCTTCTCTCTTCTCGCGTTTCCTCTTCTTTTTTTTTCCTCGTCACTAAGTAACATTATTTGGGCCCGGGAAGAGTGTATTTCGATTATCAAAGAGTCGCCGCGCGCCGCTTTACGCGCAGACTTTTTTTTTTTTTCGTCGTCGAGCGAGAAGACGAATTCGCAGCGCTCGTCATTTATTACAATCGATCGTCCTTACGTCTTCTCACTTAATTTTTTGCTCTCTCTCTCTTTGACTTTCTCTCGGCTCTCTCTCTCGTCGATCAACCCATCGTCTGCGCTCTCATCGCGACGGCGTCCTCGGTACATACACATGCGAACGTACAAAAATATATGTCATCTATCCGAACGCTAAGTCCTAAAAAACGTCGTTTTAACCAGTTAATTCATTTGCCGAGCGCCAGAATGCGATAGTCAATCAACACAGTTGAGTATAGTATAGAAAACCCTCGATCGCCGCGAGATTTTTTTTTTTTTGAGCCCCCCTCCCCCTTCCCCCGGTTTCGTAACTCTTGTTCCTTTTTCGTCCTCGAATTTGGTAGCCTCGGACGAGTTTCTCGAAATCACTGGCGGGTGATTCGTGTGTGTTTTATTCTGCGGAAAAATTCACGAGAATAGTCGAAGTGATTCGGGGCAATTGTGCTGTGTGGGTTTTGTTCCAGTTTTTTTTTTACACACCCACAATTTTTTTTTCTTCGTGTACTAATCGCTCACTTATTTGTCTCGGCAGGACGCAGCTTGGAATGGGTTCACGCGGGATCGGCAGGCACGCAATGCATTCGTCAAATTAGCCCGTAGATCACTATGATAATTATGAGATAATTAGAAAAACGTCTAAATACTTAATTAAAAAAAAAGAATAGATCAAACGACTAGAACACAGCGCTACTCAAAATCAATCACACGTTGATGGAATGTTCGGATGAGGATCACAAGGGGACACGTTTGTCATCAGAATCGTATTGGAAAAATCATTCTTTGGTTGCCCCCGCAATTTTCTTGTCACTTCATTTTATACTCAGCTCATTGTTATGGGGTGAGTATTAAAAAATTGACAGGGTCCCATAAGTAATTTTTGATAGTCAGAATCAAACGTGTCCGTCGATAGGTGCGGAAAAAAAACATCCAATGCACACTCGAGGATCGGGATTTTTGGCACGAAGACAGAAGGAAAAAAGTAAAACACCACAAAAACCACTGCATTGTAATATGAACTGAAAATATTATTAAAAAGCCTTTTACAACAAAAAAGATAACTAAAAAACAAACAAAAAAAATACGATTTACAATTAAATTAAGAACAATTGAGTTGTATGACTAAAAAGTAATAACATAACAAACCGTACAAAAAAAGAAGTGAGAGAAGAATAGACGCTGTGAAAATATAATGGTTTTATCCTTCGTTATCTCGTTCTCGTGTACGTACGCGAGTAGAATAGTCGGTCATCGCATTATCATCATTTTTTTTATTTTATTTTATTTTTTTTTTTCAAGTAAATCACTGCGAGAACCTTGGAATACCTTTGAAACTTGGCCGTCTCTGTGGCCCTTTTTACGGCTAGCTGGCATATGGGAATATTCATTTTCCTGATTTATCGATCACACAAAACTACAAAAAAAAAAAAAAAAAAAAAAAACAATCACACTAAATGCGAGACGCAATTCGATCATTAGATGTATGAGACTCGATTTCGTGTCCGGATTTAATTTTTAACTAATTTCATAATCTTGTCTCACGGTGATGTCGGTCGAAGAATAAACCTCACGACGGTCGAATCGCGCCAGGCCTTTAAAAACTCGCGAATCTCCAGTGTCCTGCGTGTTTTGCGAATTTTTTAGACAGCTCGCGTGGCGAGCCGCCCGTGTCTGAATTTTTCAAAACAAAATGCACAAACGTCACGAAAAATCTCGAGCTCTTGGAAAAAAAAATACGAGCGGACGATTTTCCTCTTGGATAAATTTGCAAAAATTATTATGTCAGTATTAATAAAAAGCATCTGAGCTGCTTTTTATACCGAAGATTCGCGAGACCAAAGATGCCGGCGCGACGAATCTCGACGCTGGCCGACATCACCGTGAGTCGATTACATTTCTAACTCTACGCAAATCGACACAAACAATAAACCGTTCATCTCGTCAATCGTCGTTGCTTTGGCATTGCAATTACAATTCTCACCGTCCCGAATAGGACATTGATTTTCGGGGGACGATTTCACATCCAGCTACGGAAATACGATTTTTTAAAAGTAATTCTTTCTTCTTTTCTCGAAATAAGTACATGCACCGGTCGAACGAGACGCGATCCCGGAAACGCGAGCGCCTCTCCCGACCCCCGCGTGTCTCCTGGGTAATTCGCATGTAATTCGATCAACCGGAATCCCCGGGTGTTCTGGATCGAGGCCGAGCGTCGATCCGGGACTCCCGGGTGAGCGTGAAAAATGTCCGATCGCACTCGGTGGAAAAATCCACTGGACCGCGCTGACTCCCGGCGTAATCTCCCCAGGATCGCGTCTCATTCGTCGACGATTTCCCTCGGTGTGAAGTAGAAAAAAAAAAAAAATACGATAGTCTAACTCGAGAGAACAAAAATATTTTGCCAGCTAGCCTCGCACAGTCTTAGTTTATCGATTTTTTTTAAAGAGAATCGCTTCCTCTTGCCATTTTGCTCTTCCGTTTCAACTCGTGCCTTTTTTTTCTCTTATTTTTTTCCTGTCATTTCGCTATAACCGATTGTTTAACTCGGTGACAACCTCGCCACCTTTTTGGGCAGTGACACAATCGTTACTGAGTAGATAAAAATAGAAAATAATACAATAATAATACAATAATAATAATAATATAATAATAATAATAATAATAATAATAATAATATTAATAATAATAATAATAATACAATAATTAATAATGTAGTAAATAGTAAACATGCATCAAGTCCGCGTTCGCGAGCTGATAAAACGCTCGCCCTAAACGCGACCAATTCAACAAAATATATTAATACTATTCGTGTGTATTTTCACTTTTGTCATTTTTCTGTTTTACCGTTTCGTTTCAACCGAATGGAGTTTTCACACAACGCACAATAATTTCGCTGGTCGTACCAGCGCAATCGACTTGGGGGGGGGATGGTGGGCTTGGGATTACACAAGCGGGACGTGTTGCGTGCGGTGGAACAAACAAACAAGAAAGAGAGGAGGGGAAAAAAAAACTTAAACATAGTAGAAGAGAGTTCGGGCAGTCACGATATTCGTGGGTAAATGACGGAAGGACAATAATATTAATAATGATCGTAATAGTAGGTAGTAAATAGTAATAATATTATTAATAATAATAATAATAATAATAATAATAACGTGGGTGTGAAGAGATATTGGATAATAAAAGAGCGAGATAAGAGAACAAATCTTTATGCGATAATTCAATTCACTACGGGCTACGCTACTCGAGAATAGTACAAAAAAAAACGGGGATGTGGCAAAAAAAAAGTGTAAAACAATCAAACAAACGGGGAATATTCAAGCGAAACCGGGAGAGTCGAACGGGGGCTTCCGTCGTCCCTCAACTCGCCCGGTCTTTGCGTAACGACTGACGCGATCTTTCCACCCTACTCCGGACTACAAAACGCAACCAGCGTCCTCCGGATTTTCTAGTATCTTTTGTGTGTGTTTCTGTTTTCTCTTCACGGGCGATTGATCAGGTATGGAGCACGAAAAACGAGTGGCGGAGCCGAAAAACAGGCCCCGCGCAATGATTGCAAAAAATTGAATGAAAGAAATAACAAACCACGGACGACGAGCGTCCGACTGGTATTTTTTTTTTTTTTTTTAATACACTAAATGCAACTTCTGCACCGGATATCACCATCTCGTGTCGAGGGTCTCGTCCGAGATAAATAAGAGAGAGAGTAAAGAAGAAAAAAAAAATTGTGAATGTACACGAAGATTCGAGTCTCGAGACCGGACGTTTTTTTTCTTTCCCGCAGTGATTCGACGATCGACGTGGCGAACGAGCGAGGAAACTCGAGGGACGAGGCTTGGAAATGGCGATTTTTCTACACACGCTAAATTTCTCATTTCCCTGTCCTTGATTTTGCAAATTTTTTTCCCTCCAACCCTGCGCAATTTTTCGGATTGGAAAAACGCGGCTCTCGCGCGTTTCCATCCTCGCCGTCACTGAACTTTCGTCATTCGATACACACAACGCGCGAGGCTCTGATAAACTCGAGGACGAGGACTTCATCAAGATGTAACCATCGATTGACAAGACGAGAACGAGAAACGTTTCTTTTTTTTTTCCTTTCTTTGCCGCCTTTTTCTCGGCGCGATGCAAAGGATCACGCGACGCGGGAGAAAAAGTTTGACAACCTGAGGGGAGGGGTTCTCGAGGTCAAGAACATTGGGCGCGCTACTTTGCGAAGAGGAGTGATTAATGGACGATGGGAGAATGTTGAGGGGGGACAGGAAAATTGCGAAGCGAGACGAAAAAAAAAAAAAAACGTCGAAACCCTCCAAACCTGCTTCTATCAAATTCCAACGAAATTTCCAGTCGATGCAACGCAAAACGTCGGTCGCCACAAACATATTTTGGTCAACCTGTACCAAGTTCGTCGACAAACTTTTTCGTTCAGTTGCAGAAACCAATTTGACCGAAATTCAGCGGAAGCAGATTCGGATTCAACGCCTTCTTTTTTCTCTCTCGTCGCAATCGACTCGCTGATCGTCCGTCCGGACGACAGCAACGGGGAAATCTCTTCGACTCAATTAAAAAAAAAAATAAGGATCACTGAGAACCAACGAGGAGGGTCTGGGGGGCTTTTCGACGTCGAAGAGGCAGGGAACGAGGGGACTCGAGGTATCTTTTTTGTTCGGGGAACGGGGGAAGTGACTAGCGGCGGCGAGCTCTACAACTAAACAACAACAACAGTATTTTCAGTTATAACAACATTAACAAGTAAGTTTCGCGCGTGGTGTACGTGTGTCTCGATCGTGTCCCGAGTTCGCCTCGGTTCGCTTCAGGGGCTTTTTTTTTGGAACCTGCGTCCTCTTTTGTGCGTGTGTCGAAGTCTTTTTTAACTTTTATCCTCATTATTATTCTTTAATCATCATTGACCAAGGGAGCGGAGCAGCCTTTTCGTTTCGCGAAGGCCTCAAATTTTTCTCCCTCCCTCCCTGTGATCCACGTTTGTTCGTTTTTTTCCCGCGCGAGAGATCCTCCCGAGACGACGTTTCGCAAAATTTTCGATTTTTCTTTCGCTCGTTTCTCGCGTTCGCCGCGGTCGCGAGTGACGACCGCGCGAACGGCTCGCGAGTCCCTGGCGGCTTAGTAACTATCGTCGACTTTCCCCAAATTGACAAATTCGCCAGAAGCAGGATTCGTGGAGGATCGTGTTTTGTGTGTACTTTTGTGTCAGTGGTTGTTTCTTTTTTTTTTTCGTTATCCGCGAGCGCGAGAGAAAACGCGGAAACTCAGTGTCAGGGAGCGCGAAAGCTCGGATCGCCCAATTTATGTGGCCGAGAGAAACGAGTGGTTGCGATACAACCAGCGAGTCGCGACAACGATTTTGGTAGCTCCAACCAAAAACAAATTCTCGATCACCGCTCGTTTCTCCCAATTGACGCTTCCCAAAAAGCTCCACCTCGAATCCTTTTCTCACGCCCGCGATAATCAAGAAGCGTAACGCGCGCGCGATTTACGGTATCGGCGGTGTCGGGTCGACGGACAGGTGCGTTCGGTGACGATAAATCGCAGCTGCGGGACTGCAATTATGCTGATAATGATGATATTGACGATGATAATTGTTCGAATGTAGTTGCTGCTGCTGCTGCTGCTGCATTTGCTGCTGCTGGCGACGCTTCGAGCCCGCGCATTCCGCGTCGTGGGCTCCGATTTCGTTGCTTCTCGCGTGTCGTTCGACCCTCGGCCCGGCGTTCGGATTAATCGCCGCGGCGTCCAAGGATCTCGACTCATCGACGCTCCTGCTCCAATCCAGGCTGCTGCTGCCGCCTCGCTCGACGAATCCGCCGCCAGCGACGCTCGGCGTCTCGGGGACGCCGTAAATTCGTGGGAAAAATCGATGTCTCTCCTGACCGTTGGCCACGTCCATCGTCTCATCCTTACGATAGTTCGGGACTCCACCAGCCTCGCAATTTTTCGCCCTCGGCAGCGAGTAACGAATCGCCTGCTGCTGCTGCTGCTGCTGTAGCTGCTGCTCATTCTGACGACTGTTGACCCGTGGCGATCGACGTGCGGGAAGAGCGGACGTCGGCGACGAGGACGACGACGACGAGAGATCCCCGCGAGACTGGGATCATCGTCGGGTCTACATGCCGATCGGCGGGACCTGCACGTAGCGGTAGATGTACAGCCTGTAGTCTTTGCTCGCGAGAACGACCGAACCGTCGTCCATGAGCGCCACGTCGAAGCACTGAGCGTGCTTGACTTTGCTCTCGAGAGCCGAAACGAGCTGACCGTCCTGCGTGAAGATCGTAAGATTGAAGTTGTTGTGATTGTCCGCAATGAGAATCTCGCCGGCGGCGTTGATACCAACGCCGATGGGATAATTCGTGATACCCTCGCCGCCGATCTGCCGAAGATAGGCGCCCTCGTAGTTGAACACCTTGACGCAGTGAGCGCGATTGTCGCTTATGAAGATCTCCTGCTTGTCGTTGACGATCACGCCGTTCGGGAACTCGAGATGCTTCGAGCAGCCGAATTTCTGCAGCACGTTGCCCGCCTGATCGAATATTATCACCCGCATGACTTTGCACTCGACCACGACGATTCGTCCCTTGGAATCCACGGTGACGCCGCGCGGATGCTGAAGAATATTCGCCCCGAATTTGCGCACAAACTGGCCGTACTGATTGTAGATCTGTATCTGGTGCGTCGGCGATCTCTCGGTGACGATTATGTCGCCCGACGGTCGCACCGCGGCCACGCGATTCGGGTAAAGAAGCTGACCGTCGCGCTTGCCGCACTCGCCGAACAGAAACTTGAATCTTCCCTCCTTGTCGAATATCTGAATCCTGTGATTGTTCGTGTCAGCGACGATTATGTTCTGCGCGTTAACCGCGACTCCCGAGGGCTCCGTGAACTGTCCCTCCATGATCCCGAACTCGCCGAATTTGCAGTGATAGATCATCTTCTGTCGTTTGATCTGCGACTTGGGCTGGAAGGTCACGGCGGCCGACATGAGTTTCGACGTGAGATCGAGGACGGAGTCGGTCGCCGGCGCGTTCGACGTCGTCATCGAGAAGTGATCGTTGCTCGCCACGAGATAAGCGTCGTTGCCGCCGTTGCTCCACTTCTCGTAGGGATTGTTCATGCCGTTGAGGTTGAGGTCGCTGATGGTCGTGGAGAACGGCCCGAGGCTGTTGACGGAATTGAAGCGTTTGGAGATGACGTTGCTCTCGAACGACGAGGGCGACGTGGAGGACACGCAGTTGGAATTCGTGGAGACGAGGCCGTTGCTGTAGGGCCTGTCGAGCAGCAGCCCACCTAAGGATCCCGCGCTTCCGGGCCCGCTGCTCGCGTTGCTGCTGCTGCCGCCCGACGATAGCGCCGTCGGTCTCGCGATCGGCGGCTGCTTGGACGGCCCGACGTTGTTGCTGTCGGTGGTGCTTCTCACGTAGCCGAAGGTGTTTCTCACGCCCACCTGAATCGCCTGATAGTTGCTCACGAACTCGAGATCCGCGGTCTGTCCACCGATGTCCGGGCTGTAGCTGAGAAGAAGCTGAAGCTTCGAGTCGAGGAGCTTCTTCACCATCAGCACCTCCGTCACCGTCGTGTATTTCGTCAGTTTCTCCACGAACTCGCACGTCTGCTGAATCTTGTCGGCCATCTCGTTGGCCTTTTGCGTCACCACACCGAGGGAGATTTGCTTGGCTGAGAACACGGACTCGAGCTCCTTGAGGAGCTCCTGCTTGCGCTCCTCGAGCATCGATCTGTAGAACTGGAAGGTGTCGTTTATCTCGTTCTGGGCCTTGTGATACTGAACCTGGAGTCTCGCCGCCCCGTGATCGGCCGCCTTCACCGCCGAGCGCACTTCCACAGCTTTCGCACGGCAATCCTGAACCGCTCGTGCAACGGCCTCGAGCTGCTGGGGTCCGACCTCGGAGATGTGGGCGCAGTCGTGAAGCGAGCCTGGATGATCGGTTATCGTGCACTCCTTGCACACGGGAATCGTGCAGGCGCGACAGAAGTACTTCAGCAGTTCGGTCTTGTGACGGGGGCAGAAAAGCGCCTTCTCGCCGTTACCACCGCCACCGCCGTTACCACCGCCGCCACCGCCGCCGCCGCCGCTTCCGCCGCCGCTGATGACGATGTTGTTACGCGACTCGTTGGCCTGCTCCATCTTGGAGTCGCCGAGATTGAGGACCCGGTGACCCTCGAAGCAGTGCATGAATTGGTGGGCCATTACGCAGTTTGGACAGAGAAAATTGGCGCAGTCGAAGCAACGCGCTACGGCGTCGGATTCCGTGGACTTGCAGCCGGTGCACCTGACGCCACCGCCGGCGCTACCGATCCGACAGTGGGGACACGGGGCGTCGCCGGGTTTCCCGGTGTCGAGGCAGAGGTCGCAGCAGCTGTCGACGTCGCAGATCGCCGAGTCGCTTGCCGGCGGCGAGCTGCCGCTCACCGTTAGCGGTGACAACGAGACGAGGGAGCCGAGGGAATTTGCGCGCGATTCCAACGATGGTGTCGGGGAGGCCATCTTCAGTCAACCGGCATCCCTGGAACAGAAGATTAAATTGACGGGTTAGAATATATGTGTTATGGCATTTTTTTGTTAGAATTGATTTGGGCGGAGAGGAAAAGAAAAAATTGAGAGAATTCATTGTTCGGTTCTGAACAGCTTGGTCATTTTTTTTTAGGCGAAGTAAGATTACACTCAGAGAAATCGTGTAAGTTCTGATAACTATAAAGTGACTATCAAATTTTCGTTCATGCTATTATTTTTATCGTTCACGGTAATTAATTAATATTTCATGATAACTGCGTCATAGTTACCATAACTAGAAAAATAGTTGCTTTACCTATAAAAAATAATTGCCATTTTATGGTTGTCACTTTATAGTCGCCAATATCAGATTTTTCTCTCAGTGTAAAAATCAGCCAAAATTGAATTCGATTGGGACAACAAAGTTGAAGCTGAATCAGCCTGGATTCGAGCCAACCGATCAATTTTTCCGTGATAATGGTTACGATAATTATGAAACCTCATTTAGAAAAAAGAAAATGTTTTCCCCGGCACTCCGGTCTGTTCGTCGAATTCCCACGTTCGTCTTCACCGAACCATAAATTGGACGTCTGGATCCCGTCCAACCCAATGATTTTTATACCCCCCTCAGTGTCAATCTCGCGGCAATTATTGCTAAATCTTATTATATCCCGTCCGCAAACGCGAGGCAAAAAACACAAAGTGACAATTATTGTTCCAGAAGTGATTTCATCGAGGCCCGAGAATATTCGCTCGGCAATTCCCACGCGTCTGGTCTCCGTCTTCTCTCCTTCGTATCGACTCGTACCCAAGTCTCTCTCTTTCTCTCTCTCGCATCCTCGAGACCCTTTAATTAAATCGCTCTGGCTCTGGCTATGTTTTACCGGAGCGGCTGCCACACTCTCCGGGCGCCCGGCGACATCCTGCGAGAGACAGCGCAGACGGAGAGGGCGATAGACCAAGGTCATGAGCGCGAAGGTTATCGCTCTTCCCCCACCAGCGATAAATCTCTCTCTGTCTCTCTCCGTCTCTCTTCCCGTCCACCGCCCGTTCCGTCCTTTTCGTCTTCCTCTTCTGCCTCTTCTTCGTCGTCTTCTTCGTGGTCCCCACTCTCGGGGGCCGCGGGGCTCTTTGTTTCGTTCCGTACCACCCACCCACGTCAGGGGGAACGCGCTTCCTCCCTTCCACTCGGGCAAATTTACGATGGCAGTAGGGGAACACGGCGACCGTCGGCCTCACCAGCAGCAGCAGCAGCAGCAACAGCGGCGGCGGCGGCGAAGACGCCGGTGCGGCATGGACGCTTTTCCCGAGAAAGAAGGAAGCAACCGCCTCGCGGGTCTCTGCACAACCGGTACAAAGGGCCGGGAGCCGCCACTCCTGGAAGTGGCCACGAGTTCTCCGACTTGAGAGTCGTGGCTGCTCTCTCTCTTACTCTCTTACTCTCTTTCTCTCTTTCTCTTTCTCTCTCTGTGGAGACCACGACTGATTTTTTTTTGTGGTGGACTGAGAATAGGACTGTGCTGGCCAAGAAATTATTTGACGATATGGTAATGACAGAAGTCTTTTTATTTGACTGAGACATTTTTTGTCAGGCAGATACATTTTTTTATGCTAGGTTGACAAATCTTTTTGCTAGGCAGATCAATTTTTTATGACGTTGAAGTTTCCATCGTTGCAGTGGGACGAAATTAAAAACAAAATATTAATTCCATAAAAATGGAAATAATTCACCCCCGTTGGGGGGTGAAATAATTTTGTTTTGTCATGCTTTTAATCATTATAATAACTTTTTGTAGCCGGTGTAATATTTTGGGTTCCCTAATATTTTGTTGTTTTTAATTTCGTTGCATTGCAACGACGCAAACTTCAACGTCATCATTTTTTGTGCTAGGCTGACATTTCTTTTTACTCGGCAAATCAAATTTTTTATGCTAGGTTAACAATTTTTTTTGCCAGTTTGATCAATTTCTTTTCTGCTGGTCTGGCAAAATTTGTTTTAAAGCTTAACAAATACTTTATTTCACACATTGCTATAATGCACTTTTTCCGCGAAAAAACTTTTTCTCAACTCGTGTGATTGCAGCACTTGCCTTCCGCTCGTGCCGGGAAGTCACGCTCGTCGGATAAAGTTTTTCCGCACTCTTATCGCAATGTACTATTCTCAGCCTACAGTAAAAACCGTTGCCGCTGTATTAACAAAATATTTGCCGATCCAAAAAAAAAAAAAAAACACACACATTTTTCTCCAACTGCAATAGCTCCAGCCCTGAGCACCACAACTCACGGACGCCTCTCGCGTTTCTGCTGTTGCTCCTTCGCGGATTATCCAGGCCTTTCCAGCCTTCGTGCCGGAATTTCGATGCCATTCGGAGATACCGGAGGTTAACGTTCCCGTCGCCGAGGGGTCGCTCGGGCTCCTCGAGAACACGAGCCGGGCTTTCTGCGCCGCCGCCGCCGGCGACGACCGTAGGAATGGCAGCGGCATTTGAATCGCTTTGTATGTGCCAATGTTGCCGGTGAGAATATCACCGAAGACATCCGGAATCATTTACAAAGGACCGAGACGAGACAAAGCGATTCTGAGGGGATTTTTGGGCGATGAGCTTCAATTGTTGCACTTGTTGGACAATGGCGGTTGCATTTATGAAGTACGTAGTGCGATATCGTCGAATATATATATATATATTTTGAATATTGTGGAGGACTCGAAACGAGGTTGAGTCATTGTCGAACCGATCGATGATGACTGCTCGAGCAACTTCAGCTCCGACTTCAACTTCAAGGCGCAGCAACCGGGCGGACACGGAGAGACTTCGTGACAGCGAGCTGCATGAAGCACATTCCGGTTCAGTTGCTTTGTATAGTTCGTCAAGTTTCTGATATTCGATCGGCGGTAATTTCCAATCTACTAGTTTCTGCTTGTTCGCCTGGATGGTTTAATCAAACTGACAACCGATATGCGAATTAAACTGGGCCTCTGTAATTCCTGATTCTAACTAATCAATTGGTGTAACCTGAATCACATTAAGGGACATTTTGAATCACGTTAAGGGGAGTTTTTGGCAATTCTAAGTGTTTTTTTTTTCAGTGTCTTGGTAGTTTTGATACTGAAAGACACTTTTAATTCTTGTCGGATTTAAGCTTTTTTGGGGTAAAGTAAAAAAACGTTTTTACTGCATTCAACGACTGTTAAACATTCAGCTTCAACTCAGCATTTACGTTCCTCCCACGTTTTCCTCTCGTCAGGTTTCCGAAATTCGGTCTCTACTAATTTCCGATCTACTAATTGATGGTTGTTTGTCTGGATGCTTCAAGCAAATTGATAACAGGGCAACCAACAGACATGCGAATTAGACTGGGCGCCTAACTCTAATTAATCAATGAGTGTAATCAGTTCAACATTAAGAAACATTTTCAACCACACAATATGTCAACTATATTTTTTTTTGCGCTCAGCGATTTTTTAAAATTACCTCAGTAACTTCAATACCAAACGACATTTTCAATTCCTTTTTTCGCCAAGACAAAAAAAAACCGTTTTTACTGCATTCAACCACTCCTGAAACGTCAACTTGTCAGCGTTTACGTTTCTCCCACATTTTCCTCTCGGTCCGCGCGACGAGTGACTGTGACCCAAGTGCGCAGTATACTCGGTCGGCTGCGAGTTGAAAAGCTCGGATGACTCGTAAACGCGAATCCAGATGCGACCGCAACGGCCATGGATCTCTTCCGCGAAGCCGGCAGCCTCGTTCCCCACTCTCTCATTTTCTCTCCACTTCTCTCTCTCTCTCCTCTGCGTCGAAGCCTCGCGTAAACTCGGTGGGAAAAGCGCGATCGTCTCTGTTTTAAGGTAAATAACGCTCCGTTTATTCCGAAGCCCCGCGAAGCGTCGTAGGAGCCGCGGCAGCTGCTGCTGCCCGCGCGCGTCCAACTTGCCACGCAAATTGCGGCGAGCCTCGCTCCACATTTCAAACTATCCATCGTGTGTGGCAACAAGTAGCCCAACGTGGACGATCGTTAGCCGCAGCGCGCGCGCTGCGAGCCCCATCGAAAGTAGCGAACCAACAAAAAGCGGCACGGAGCGGCCGAGAGACACATCGCGGCATTTTTATTTTTTAATTCCCCGCGGTGAGCGAAGTTTCGTTGCGGGTCGCGCGCGTCGGTCGTCTCTCCGCACGTAACTTCGAAGGACACGTACGATGTGCGTACAGCGTACACGGTTCGCGCGTATCGATTCGTACGCCCCGCGCGTTTGTGTTGGCGTGTGTAATGTGCGCGCCGCACGGTTTAATAGCGGTGTGTGGAGTGCGTGCACCCTTCGCGCGATCGATGAGCGTCGTTGGGGGGGTCATTCGGGGGTACAGGGCTCGGCGCTCGCGGCGCGGGGGAAAAAAATGTCCCGTTTGAGCCGAGGAAAGAGTCACGACGAATGCGCTTTTGTTGGGATAGGAAAATATTTTTGGTTGTTAAAAAAAATAATATTTGGGAAAATTTAAACATTTTAGTCGAATTGGGGAAATATTTTTTTCTGTCCTGACGAATTTATCTGGGGGGTTAAAAAATTTGTTTGACAGGCCTTGTTAATAAATATTTTCGCAAAGCAAAATATTTAGATAGGAAAATATTTTTGATGGTAAAAAATAATAATAATTGGGAAAATTAAAACATTTTAGTCGAATTGGGGAAATATTTTTTTCTGGCCTGAGGAATTTTTCTGGGGTGTTAAAAAATTTGTTTCGGAAGCCTTGTTAATACATATTTTCGTAAAGCAAGAATCGTGTTTTGACTGTGTTACAAAAAAAAAACACGCGAGCTTCGAGTGTTATTGGCTCGAACCGGCGAAATATAAATCGCTTTCACCTTCGTCGCACCGCGTCATCTGCGTCTTTAAATCAATCACCGCGCCGCCGCGCTCCGAGGCCCCGGAGATCTCTCTCGCTCTCTCTCTCTCTCTCTCTCTCTCCAATTTACGAGTTTCTATCCAATTACGCGTATCGATCTCCCACACGTCGTCTGGGCCCTCTTTGACCTTACGAACGCTGCGACGTTTAACGCCCAACCAACGCCAGCAAAGTGGAACGGAAAAGTTGCGAGCGCGAAGAGCCTTCGCGCTCAATTGCGACGCAGAAAAAAGCCGGCCGTTCGCGGGTGGCGATGCAACGACGCTTTTTTTTTACACCCTTAACGAGGCAAATAAAAAATGCGTGGCTCAATTATAAAAAATAAAACCGCGACGCTTTACAACGCGTGTAGCGTACGAAAAAAATTCGAGTGTCTCGTTATTTATTTCTTTTTTTTTCTTCGTCGTCCCGCGCGTCCCGACTAGGAGAACAGAAGGCATAGGCAACGAATTGACCTTGGAGGCTGCGCCTTGAAAAGCCCGAGCAGGAACCTTCGTGCACCTTGGACCATAACCTCGACCCTCCACCCCCCCCCCCCCCCCCCCCCTCGTTGTCGTAGCCGAATCCCGTCGGCGCGATTCGATTTTCACCGCGTTGCGCCGACGGCGGGAACTAGAGGGGGGCTGAGGGGGAGGGGGAGGGGGGTATAATGGTGTCGCGGTTATCCCGCACTGGCTCTCGAGGGGGGTAGTGGCAGCACTCGGAGCTCGGTTCGCTTGTATCCTCTCCTGTGCCCCCCCCCCCTCAGCCCCCCTTCCAACCCCCCCCCCCCTTCAAAAGGGAGAGACAACAAGGGAGACGAGACGAGGTAGGGTGAGTGTCGCCCCTCGCGATTCATCCGGCAATGGGCTGCACGTACCTACCAACTCAACCACCCCCCCCCCCTTCAACTCGCCCCCCCTCGGTTGAATGCACCCCATGACGAGGGGAGGCGGACGACGCGTCTCGTTGCCATAGCGACGCCGCATCGACCCCGTTCCCCCTGCGCCTCTCGACCATCCGCCGCCACCCCCCAGACTAGCGCCGGTTAGCCCGCGATGCGACGCGCGAGGGGGGCACGGAGGGGTACCGGAGGGTGTGGTGGTGTGCAAGCCGAGGGGGGGGGGGGGGGGGAGACGGAGGACAGCCGAGTGTGAGCGAACGAGCCGGGTGGCAGCCACCCAAGGGACTGCCGAGCTGACAGTGCATCGCCCTTCAAGCGAATGTCCCCCCCCCCCCCCACTCCGACCCCCCGAGCGTTGGGGCTGCGTCGCACACTCACACTCTGATTGCGTGACTGTCTACTATTTAACGTGGCTCTTTCACGAATAATAAGTAGCTTTGCGCGAAATCGCGTATGAATTCACGGCAGTGCAGTTACTTTTCAACTCGCTCGTCGTCATTTCGTCAACGAGCTTTTGTGGGGGGGCCCCCTTCCTTTTAATCGCGCGCTCTATTGAGGGTTGGAGCAGTCCGGTGATTAATTTTGTACGTAAATTTGTTGTGCAGTTTTTTTGGCTTGATATTTCAATGCTTTGGGGGAAATTGGTCATGGGGCCCCTCATGATTTTGTATATTGAGAGGGGCCCCCCAACTCCTCAGCATTGTTTTTTTTTTTTTTTTTTTTAGAATTTACGATTACTTAGAGCTTTTCGCGCAAAAATAGGCGAAAATCGTTGAAAAAAAAAACACCGCGCTCCACTCGTTCGAACGTTAACCCGGATATTGTAGGAGCGAGAGGGCGGAGAATACGGCCGACAGTGCGAAGCCGGCTTCCGGGTGCCGACGAACAACGAAATCAATAGCGCTCGGCTGACGCCAACGGCGCGACCGTTACCCGAGTGCCGAGCGCGGGGGGGGGGGGGGGGGGGGGAGGGCTCGCCGCGCGCGGTCCCAGATCATCAAAGTCATTAACGTCGAGGCAATGATTGCCGCGGCGTCGGCGACGGCTCGCACCGGTGGAAGCAATTGTGTTTGAGGGCGCCTCCGCGCGACGCCGCGAGGGGGCGCGCCGGGCGCCTCCGCGCTCGCTATACGCGCGTATATCGGGGGCGTTGTTGGCATTCGAATTATTTTTTCCCTCTATTTTTATTTCACCCTCGCTTTCTCGCCGTCCGGCGCTCTCGTTCGCGGTCAATCGATGAGAGAGTCGAATACACCGCACGCGCTCCGCGCGCCTATCGCTCCGAGGAATCCGACAGAGCTGACAATGAGTCGGTGGGCGATTACGCGGGATCCGTCTAATCGTTTCTCGCATCTATTTTTAAAGCGGACGGGAGGAGAGCCCCCTTGACGAATTGTCACAGTGACAAATGAACGAGACGTAATTTGAAAGAGGGTAAATAAAAAATGGGGGGAGTAAATAAATGCTAGTAATTAAGCCTTCCCAGTCACAGTATTATAGAATTCCATGTTAAATTACTATGGTAAATTTCACCTTGGGTGACCGGAAGGGTTTATTGACAAATTATTACAGGGAGAAAGAAAATAGTTGGTTGCCCTAAAATGAAAGAATTTCCATAATAACTCCTGGTAGCTGACGCCCCTCCGTCCATCCATCTATCCCTCCCCCCCCCCCCCCCACCCCCTCCCCCTCGGCACTCGATCGCTTCCACTCGTCGCTGGGGCGAATGTAGAATCCGTCTAAACCTTTTTTTTTTATCTATTTTTAGAGTGGACAGGTGAAGCCCTTGACAAATTGTTACAGTGACAAACGAGCCGGGATTTGAAAAAAAAGGGAAAAAAGATAAGGGGGGTAAACAAATAGTGGCAATTAATTGATGAATTAATAAACTGAGAAAAAAATGGTTGCGGGAAAGTGGAAGAATTTTCAAACTGTCGAGCGTGCGGACTATGAACTCAGTAGCTCAGTGTATGACCCCCCCCCCCCCCGGTCCCCCCACTCGACAGCTTCCCGCGTCGCTGCCGGTGACGTTTAGGACTCTCCGCGCTATTGTGACGAAGTCCGCGAGTGCAACGCCGGTCGTTACGTTCCGCGGTGCAAATTGTACGATTCGAAAAGTCGCTCGACGCGCGGATTCCATCGTTATACGCGGGGCCTCTGTGTGCTCGCGCACAGCAGGAAGAGGCGAGGAGACACCGACGAGGGGGAGACCGCGAGGTCACTGTACCCCTTGGGAAGGAAGGAGCTATAAAGAGAAGGTCAACGCTGGGGCTGACGCCGGGAACGCGCGGCGCGGCGGCGGCGGGCGAGGGGGGCAGAGGGGGGCAGGGGGTGAGGGGGGCTCGGTTCTATCGCCTCTGGCCAAGTCGAGCCGTATCGATTCGCCATAAGCGCGTGAGAGCTAACTATTCCGCCTCGCAATTTCAATCGCTCGTCCAGTGACAGCAACAAACAACCTTCCACTCGGTCTGTCCGATTTGTCCTCATCTCTTTTGCCGAATGACAAAAAAAAAAGAAAAAACTTGTTGACCCTAATTGGCCCATCATGTGAGTCTGATTCGGACGTTCGCGCTTCGCGATTTCGAAGGTTTGCGCTTGATTCTCATTTTTTGTGGCACTCAGGAAAAAAAAAGAATTTGTAGTTCCACAGAATTCGAGTTTATTTACAGTTTCTATGCGAAATGTATGAACCAGGATTTTTTTTGTAGGCGGGATCTCGGGCGAAAAATCGTGTTTCAATATTTTTTCTGCCAATCACAGGCGTTGAATTTTTAACACGACTTTTTCCCGACGTGAAAGAAAAAATAAT
This sequence comes from Pimpla rufipes, assembly GCA_963932165.1. Lineage (NCBI taxonomy): Eukaryota > Metazoa > Arthropoda > Insecta > Hymenoptera > Ichneumonidae > Pimpla > Pimpla rufipes. Next base: position 23,811,264 of record OZ010630.1, read on the forward strand.
AATAAAACACGATTTTCGCCCTGAAATCGGTGAAGCCCCCTCGAGACTCGGCGTCGAGTATAAATGAAAAAAAAAAAAGTAAAAAAAAAAATAGTCCGGCAGAATGCGCGCCGAGGGTGGGACCCTCCGCGGGCCACCTGGAAATGGCAGATATTGCCATTTGGGCCGCCGGCGGGGGGGGAGCCGAGCGGTGAAATTTTCACGTCCCGAGCTCCCTGGAGGGTTTCCGCTCCGGGGAGGGATCGAACCCTTCGTTAAACTTCCAGAAGCAGCTTGATTCGGGCACTCGAAGTCAGCGAAAAGAATTCCTCGGAAATAAAGTGGGGTCCGGATGTGTCTAACAAAAAAAAAGAGACAAAAAACAAAAGTTGCAAGAATCGAGTGTCGAGTGTACGAAGTATTGCGAGAGACACTCGGGATGACTTCCGGACGCGAGGCCGATGACTCAGAGGCAGAAAGCATGGAGCGACGATAATTAACGAAAGACGAGAGCGGCGCGCGCGGGATCCGGGCGATCGGAAAGTTCAAGCACCGTTTGACCAGTCGGGTGAGTCACACGACGTCAAAGAGGTCGTTATTCCTGCAATTCTCGGCCTCCGCTTGTTGCGATCGCGGAGAGACGGAGAGACAGAGAGAAAAAGAAAAGGAAAAAAAAAATGTTGTTCGCCGATGCCCGCGAACGAGATTCTAAGGCAATGGAACGAGTGTGTTAAGCGCACCCACGCGTTTCCGTTTGTAACCGATGCGCGCAGGTAGTGAGTCGCAACAAGTGAGTCGTTCGGAGTCGTTCGCACGGAACTGACATGACAACACCGTATCGATTACCGGTGCATCCAGTTTCACTCGTTGGCAATGTTGACTGCCATTGGCGTGTGAATTGGTCGATGCATTTTTTTTTTTTTTTTTTTGAGGCGATAGTGATTATTTCGCGCGTAACAATATTTTATTTCTAATATGAGTTCAGATCAAGATATTCATTTTTGCAAAAAATTGTTTCTGTCTTGCTGTGTATTTTAAAAAAATGACTATACATTTTACTTTTATTTGTATAAACTGTAATGTAAAAGGGCTAAAAGGGCCCGTCAATAAATAAATAAATAAGTAAACGAATAAAAATAAAAATTAACAAAATAAATTGGAATCCAAAATTATACAGGTGTCACTAAATTTTAGGAAGGCTAAATGTACCTTCCAGTAATTTTCTTCAATCGCGAGAACATTGAATTACGAGTCTCCAGAGTGTACGAAACCTAAATGATTTCCACAAACTCAATTGAATGGTATTCGCGAGATCAATGCGACGATTAATAATAAAGCGGCGGCAGCACCGAGAACGACACAAAACCGCCACGAGGAGAGGAGCGAAGGAGGCAAGAAGGCGTAGTGGGCGTGCGGCGGGCGCACGAACGGAAGTGCCTAATATGAAAAGAGACAAGAGGATCTCTCCTCGAGTACAACTTTAATTAAGTCCATCAAGCGATTAACCCGCGGTTCTAACCCCCTCGGGAGCGACTCCTCGATGTCGGGGCCAAAGCAGAACCTCTCAATCCCCCCCTCCCCCGACCCCTTGATATAACGTATACGATATTCCCCTTGATAAGGTTTGTGCACAAAAGCTATATCGATAGCCGAGCGAGCTCACTCTTAGGGTATTATAGTCCTCGCACGCAATCATAGCGGAAGCGCCAGCCTTGTGTGCTATATATATATACATATATATGTATGTACGCTTATCAGGATTTTCCGGATCCCGGAGATTATCGAACTACCTTCAGGTTCTCCGTTGCAGACACACGAACACACTCACTCACACACATAGACTCATCCCCTCACACGCAGTAACATTTACTCTCACGCACACAGAGCCAGACATTCGTACGCTCACTCACACTCACACAAAAACTCATACACTCACTCACTCTCACACAAACACTCATCCATTCACTCACTCTCACACAAAAACTCATCCACTCACTGAAACACTCACTCACTCTCACTCACAGAGCATTGGGCACATCAACTCACTCACTCTCACACACAAAATCAAACATTGGTCCATTCACTCACTCTCACACATAAAGGCAAAGATTGGTCCAGTCACTCTCTCACACACAAAGACAAACATTCGTCCATTCACTCACTCTCACACAAAAACTCGCACGCTCACTTACACTCACACACACAGAGCCAAACACTGATCCTCACACTCATAGACAAACGCGCTCACTCACTCTCACACGCACAGAGCCAAACATTGGTCCTCTCACTCACAGACAAACAGATCACTCACTCTCACAAACATGGACCCAAACACTGGTCCTCTCACTCGCAAACAAACACATTCACTCACACGGGCACCCACTGACCCTCGCACAGACGCACTCATCCTCTCACTAAACCATTCACAGAAACTCACACAAACATGCACCCCCAAACACTCTTCACTCACACATCCAGCACATAGGCATACAATCGCACAAACACAGAAACGCAGTCACTCACTCACAAAACACAAATACAAAGGCGCAGAGAGCGAGAGAGAGAGACAGACAGAGAGCGATTGGGGAGGCGAGCGAACACCTGTAGCGTTAACGACTATCGCGAGACAAGAAGTAGGATAAGTGGGAGAGTTGCGGGGCTCCGTCGGTCGTGCGACGTAGCTCTATACAACCGGCGCTGATAGCACAGTCCGTACGTGGCCGAGCTTTGACCGCCTCGCCGAGGCGATGCTTATACTCCGACCCTCTCAACCCCCTCCCCACCCCACCCGCCGCGACCCTTCGCCCGCTGTGGCCGACTAACGAACTGCGGAGAAATATATACACTACGTATATATATATATATATACAGCCCAACGACACAAATGAACTTGGGGCGCTGTTGTTCCACGTCAGCGTTGGAATAAAATCAACGGGGGAAATTGCGAGATTATCGCGAGCTAATAAGTCGCCGCTGGTCGGGGATTCACAATGGACCCCGCTAATGACTCGTCCTTAACGTCTCCCGCCCCTCTTACGTGTATCGGATCCTTCCTTATGACCGAAGGATAGTGCACACGTGGGACGTTATACGGCCGGCGTTAGGGGGCCAGACAATGTTACAAGCTGAGGACGCGGTGACGGTAAAAAAGGGACGACAAGGAATGGGACACCCTTAATGGCCACGAGAAAGGGAATACGGAAGCCAAAACGCGTCGCCAGAGCGAAACACAGACTGGGGTGAGAATATGCTTGGGATCCCACACGTTTCTTTCAGCGTCCTTCAAACGTCTCTACGGTTCTTCTGCTCTCTCCCTCTGCGTGCGCGCTGACGACGTTTTCGTTTGTGTTTTATTTTCGCGTCCCTGTGCGCGCGACGCACGGACGCGTGACGAAAGCATTTTTCGCACTTTGCGCTCTCCATGGTGTTGAAGAAAAACCCGGAGTGGGTGGCGCGTACTGAGGGTTGCTTTTTTTTTGTAGATGTTACAAAATGGCGGAGACAAAGGAGCGAAGTAAAAGCATCGCAGGATTTGGCGTTTGCGCTGGTTTCATACGCAATCCGAGGGGTGCGGATGGGGTTGATATGCGGGGGTTCGACTGATTTGGCCCGCCCAATTCATGATGTTGAAGTTTGCATCGTTGGAATGCAACGAAATTCAGAAAAAAAATTAATTCTAATTAACCCAAATGATTAAATTAGGTATAAAACATCGTCATAGGAACTAATTGATATGACGACTTTTTATACCTAATTTCATCATTTGGGTTAATTAGAATTCATTTTTTTTTTTTTTAATTTCGTTGCACTCCAACGATGTAAACTTCAACGTCATCCCAATTCGATGTCAATAGGCTTTGAATCAGGAGTCCAGGGTCAAAAGGTGAGTCTGGGTTTTACTGAGCAAAACGCGAAAGTGTCGGGAAATTTAGTTTCCATTTGCAATTTGTGCGGCTAACGGTTGACGCTCGGCTCGATTTGGCCCGTCAATTCGACGTCAATGAGAAACTGCGAACGATGAGTCGAGTGTTTGAACGAGAAGGTGGCTCAGGGAGAGGAGACGACGGTAAATCCCGAAGCCGCGGGGCGTCGGGTTGGCTCACGGGAATGGCGAGGGTGTCACAGGAAGCGAGAAACTCGGTATAGACTCGCCCCCCTTGCCCCCCCTTAAGGCTCGCATCAACTGCTACACGGTCGGTGCAGTTCTCGCGCAATCGATAACCCTCTCCGCGGAAAGTTTTCTCACCCGACACCAACGACGCCGCCGTCGCCGCGCTCCTTTTTTTTCCTCCCTCCCTCACTGCTCTTCCTTATATTCCGCTCGATTCCTCCTCCCGAGGCGTCGCTCCCGAGTTGCGTGTCTGTCTTCGGCTCGCGTCGCGACTGCAGTCGCAACAGGAAGACTCAATAAGGCGAGTGTGACGAGGGTGACGCGCTTCATTGATTCGACTGCGGAGAAACAGTCCAATCAACGGGCGATTCAATGGAACTCGTCACCGGTGTCACCGCAAAATGGCTGCTGATATACATTTTTGGTGAATTTTTTTTTTTTTTTTTTTCAGGCATCAGAAACGCAGAAATTGTTGGATGGCTGTGAGAAGTTGCATTTATGGTTTTATTCGACTTTGGGACGGAGAGAAGTTCGATCGAGTGGCTGAATGAGAACTCTCACCGCGAGTGACGACAAAATGGCCGCTGATATACATTTTTGGGGAATTTGTGTTTTTTTCAGGTGTCATGAGCGCGGAAATGGTTGGAAAGCTGTGAGAAGTTGCATTGGTGGTTTTATTCGACTTTGGGACGGAAAGAAGTTCGATCGAGTGGCTGAATGAGAACTCTCAACGCGAGTGACGACAAAATGGTTGCTGATCTACATTTTTGGCGACAAATTTCTTCGTTTTTTTCAGCACTCAGAGCAACGTGGAAATTGTCGAAAGGGTGTACGAAATTGGATTTGTCGTTTTGTTCGACTCTGGGACGGTGAAAAGTCCAATCGAGTGGCTGAATGAGAATTCTCACCGCGAGTGACAACAAAATGGCCGCCGCTATAGAATCTAAGATGAAATCTCCGACAGTGTCGAAGGATCTCGGTAAAGTGAGACCGGAAAAAGTTGCATTCACTCGTGACCTTGTTCGTGACTGAGAAAGGAAAAAGACTCCGACGAAGGTTCAACGAAATTGGTCCTCTTGAGTGTGCACAAAATGGCGGATGATGGACATTCCCAATGTGGAGTTTGTGACAAGGTCAGAGGACCTGGAAAATGAAACTTTTTCAATACAACATAGAATTCAATCAATGAACCCTGACCAAACCGACCGTCGCGAGTGGACCCCGAGTTTTCTGCAAATTTAGAGGATCTCAAAAACACGATGTTGAAGTTTGCATCGTTGGAATGCAAAGAAATTCACAAACAAAAAACAAACAAAAATTAACCCTTATGGTGAAGGGCACGAAGGGCATTCCAACGATGCAAACGTCAACATCATTCAAAAACGCCATAGGCGATAAATGAATGCCAGTTCAGTCGTGTGTTTTGCTTAGCAAATCAATTTCGCGAGGGTTAAATCTCACGACTCGCGTGAAGGAAAATATGAAGCCGGGGCATTCACGGGAGCTCCGAGGGTTGAGCTTTAAGAGGGTGAAGCGAGAATATCGCCTCGGTGCGCTTGTCAAAAAGAGCCTTAAGCTCTCTGGCTTATGGTACTTTTTAGAGAGTCTACTTTTTTCGGACGAACCTGATAGACGTGGCTGATCTCCGAAATCTCGATCTTTGGAAAAGTTTTTACTCCTCGCAATCTCACGTACAGCGCTGGGTGCTCCGCGCCAGATATATATATATATCTATATATATCTATATATGTACAGTTTCAGCTCTCCGGGCAGAAGAGCTGATGCTCTTCTTTTGGGAGCTACGAACGACCCGGTTAATCTCGCCGTGCGGTAATTTAAAAGGCAGCCCCCCTTCTGCTCCTCCTTTCACTTTATTTAATTTCGACGACATCCGTAACGCGACCACGCCCGCCCTCGGTGCCTCCACGGTTAGCGGCAGCCACTCTCGGTATTTCAGCGCTGGCTGCGCCCGCCGCCCGCTATTTCTCGGAAATACGTTCAATCCCGTGGCAACTTTCTTCCAATCGCATCAACGTCCGGAGACCACGAGAAATCGAATTAAAAATCACGGTAGCCGCGCCCGTGGGTTCGGCAAAAATCCTCGTTTCGCTGAAATCACGATTTTCATTTTCTCCAACTGAAAAAAAAAATGTTCCGCACATTTTTTTTTGCTTCGTTCGACGCGGAGAAATTGTTTGCAATTTTAATCCGACAATCTCTCGTCAGTTTTCACAAAACCGCAGCACCGCTAACATTTGTATATTTTTTATTTTTTTAAATATAATTTTCCGGGAAAACAATTGTTGCGTTTCGTTCGGACGTTGCTGCGGGGGTGACAAATATAACGAGTGAATGGATTTTAATTAAATCGGAAAGGCGGTGGGCTGTTAAAATCACAATGGAGTTCGGAAGCGCATTAGTGGCGACGGTAGATCCGGTGGAAAAAAAACGATTAAAAACCGGTGCAAACGGAAGTGGAGGGCGAAAGCTCGGGCCATTTTTTCGCATTAGGTTAGGGCGAGACGCGCGGGCTGACGTAAGCAATTCGTTTTAATTAAACGTTCCCTAGAGTCGGGTGGAGGGAGGGGGTGTTTGTAACCTCTCCCCCTCCACCGGCCACGGCTTCTTAAGAGGCTCGTCGCCGTGGACGACATCGTCGAGAACGACAGGAGCGGCTGCTGGGTCTGTCCGCGCTGACTGAATGCGATCGCGAGGCACGTAAGCTTTGCGTTTATATCATATACTTTACGATCCGCGCTTGACGGCCGAGCCAGCCAGCATACAAATTGGCAAATTACCCTCGAATCCCCCCTCGACACCCCCTCCTTGACCGATTGCCATCTTATTTATACTCACTCCTTTGCCCACACTCCATATAAAGTTCCCTCTAAATTATATCTTTCGCGGCAATTTTTCACTGTGAATATATTTTAAAACAGCCAACGCGGCACCTCGATAAGCATTCGCACGCTCAACGATTGCCACGTGTCGGGAGATCCGTTTGGATAAAACTTGCGAATGGCTGGGGTCGAATTGTTCGCTGGTAAACAGGTGCGTAAAATATGTGCTTGAAGAAACAAACAGAAATTATTGAGTTTTGTCAAAAAATAATTTTTTTTAACAATACCCAATAATTTATTTTTGTTTTTTCAATAAACTTATAAAAAATATATATTTTTGCACACATACAAAAAATATATATATTTTTTTAACAAAGCTCAATAATATCTTTTTGTTTTTTCAAGCACGTATTTTAAGCACCTGTTCACCAGCGAACAATTTTACCCCAGCCATTCGCAATTTATAAACCTAAAATTAGACTTAAAATTATAATTTTAGGTATTTATTGAGGGCGGCCTACAGATTTTTTTCGAATTTTTTCAGACTGTTTTAGGTACAAAAAAGAAACGACAGCACAGAATTTCTGCCGCGTTGTGCCCCGATGTCCGGAGAGCTTTGGGCTCGGAGTAGCATGAAATATTTGCGTTCATCGCGAGGCGGAAAAGCAGACTGGAAAGCGCGCAACGTGACCGAGATGCAGGCGCGCGCGGCGAGGACGGGAATACACTCATAAATTTTCATGGTGACCCGAGTCCACGGTGCACGTTGGCTCTCGCGCCTCCCCCGCGTCTTCGACGTCCAACGACGTAGAGAGACGACCCCGACGTCGTCCGCAACTTTCTTCCTCGTCTTTCAGGTCCTCGCGCTCGACGAGAGCGCCCTACGCTGCGCTCTTTAAATCCATAAATGCATGACGCGATCAAGCACATCGCTGAAAGTGTATTTTCCGATACCCTCGCGAGACCCGAGGGCCGATGAAACATTTGCGAATAAATTTCGAGCAAAAAAGTTTAAATAAACGAAATTACTAACATTTTCTAACGAAAAATATTTTATTTTAAATTCTAATTCTTTTGTCAGCTCGATGAAAATTTTTCTTGCGAATTTCAAATTAGTATATTATGCTACTAGTATACTGCTATATTTTTTTACGTAGTATGCGAAAAATGTCATTTTACACACTGTGCGAAAAAATGTCATTTTACACACTGTGCGTAAAAATTTCATTTTACACACTGTGCGTAAAAATTTCATTTTACACACTGTGCGTAAAAACGGCATTTTACACACTGTGCGTAAAAATGTCATTTTACACACTGTGCGTAAAAATTTAATTTTACACACTGTGCATAAAAATTTCATTTTACACACCGAAGGCAGTACGTAATATCGAATTTTACGCATACTACGTTAAATAAATATTTTCGCAAAAGTGTAACCTTCAGTTTGGTCTTTAAAAAAAATGATCCCTCAGACTATCCGCCGGAAAATCATTTAAAAGTAATAAATCGTCTGCCCTCCTAAGCCCTACCGACGTTCTCAAGTTTCCCAGAACAAAACGATAATTGAAAAATTGCAACCCTCCCACTGTATTCAACGCACGTGTGCATTATTTTGCCAATAAACCGAGAGAAAAATGTACTCGCGGTGCGTGTCGCGGTTCACCCCGCCGGTCGCGACGACGGTCGGCCGGAAAATTGCTGCTGGGGCTTCGGGAGACGACCACGATGGAAACAATAATTAAACGCTTGACAACCACCGAGTGTCCGCGTAAGGAACGAAGCGGAAAATAAACGTACATAGCTTGGCCGAGGAGCGAAACACAGCCAGCCGGGGGAACCGAAGTCGTCGGAGGGAGTGAAAGAGAAGGAAAGCGAGAAGCGACAACCGGAGGGTGCGGAAAGCGCGACGGCGTCGGGGCGGCGTCGCGGGTGGCGTCGAGCGTTAATTTATGCCCCGTCCCGCCGGGATAGCCGGGCGCACCGAGACTCGGCAGCGGGATTCGCAAACGTCGGGGACCACGCAACTTCCATATTTATGACAAAAACTCGGGCATATCGCGTGCGCTCGCGGGGGCGAAACGCCCCGAGACTTCGCGCGAGGGGGAGAAAAAAAACACACACACACACACACGATACAATACGATTGCAACCCCACCCCGCGACCCTCGTCTGGCACATGTTTCGCGTATTATCTCGGTAAATGCGCCTGATATTTGCTCATCGGAAAAATGATTACCGACTTTTTTTCTCCCGCTGTAATTCCGCGAAGTGTTTTCAATTGCGGGGAATTATTGCGGCCGAGGAGGAACTTTTTTTTTACGGCTTCCGGTTATCAGGAACGTCGCACGTGTTGCGGTTTTTTCTCCAATTATTGGCATCAAAATTAAATGAATCTTTGTTATTTTTTAAACCATTTTTTTCCCCCAGTTTCTAGTGTCACGTGAAGAATTTCTAAGTTAGTCAAAAATATTGTACTCAAATTTTACAAACTGTACTCGAGAGTACAAGTTTTACAAATTGTACTCAAATTAGCGATAAAAAAATATATTTCCTAAAATATTTTGTCGACATAATTCTTCTTTTCCCCGGCTCAAATTTCACTTCCCAATTTCTCGGCAGTCCCACAAGTTTTACAAATTGTATTCAAATCAGCGATAAAAAAATGTATTTTCTAAAATATTTCGTCAACAAAATTCTTCTTTTCCCCGGCTAAAATTTTACTTCCCAATTTCCCGGCAGTCCCACAAGTTTTACAAATTGTACTCAAATTAGCGATAAAGAAAATGTATATTTTCTAAAATATTTCGTCAACAAAATTCTTCTTTTCCCCGGCTCAAATTTCACTTCCCAATTTCTCGGCAGTCTCATAAGTCTTCCAAATGGTACTCAAATCAGCGATAAAAAAAATGTATTTTCTAAAATATTTTGCCAACAAAATTCTTCTTTTCCCCGGCTCAAATTTCACTTCCCAATTTCTCGACAGTCCCACAAGTTTTACAAATTGTACTCAAATTATCCATAAAAAAATTTATTTTCTAAAATATTTCGCCATCAAAATTCTTCTTTTCCCCGGCTCAAATTTCACTTCCCAATTTCTCGGCGGTCCCTCGCCCAATCTCCCTGCGCCCCGAGCCAACTACCAACCCCATCTAAGCTCAACTTCCACGCTGGCTAAAACCGACGCAATATCGCGGGTGAGCTTTTCATGCGCGAACACGTCGCACGGCTGAGTGGAGCGCTTGATACTTGTGTACCTGGCTGTCGGGCGGTGCATATTGTAACTCGTAGGCAACGTTTGTGCTTGCGCCCCGTGATGGTGGAAGGGCGGGCGACGTTACCGATCGTGTGTGTGTGTGTGTGTGTGAGTGCGTCGGTCTGTCTGTCAAGGGACGCGAGTCGACGTCGTGGCTCGTGCAAACGATAGTTTCCCTTCAGCTGATGGATTCGCGCACGCGAGCCCCGACGACGACGACGACGACGACGACGACGACGACGACGGCGACGAGAGAACACGACGGAGCCCAAGGATATTCTCCCTCCTCTCTCTGTTCGTAACCCGTCCTTTTCTTCCCCTCAGTTTCTCCAGACACTGAGCCAACCGACGCCTCCTTCATGGCTGAGCTTTCCATCCACCAGTTTCGCGTTCCACGTCACGCGCTGTCTCTCCGTCCTTCTGTCCTTCCTCATCGCCTCTCGCTTCCTACCATTCGTGTTTCGCGCCCGGCAACGAGACGTGGCAATCAACCCTCGAGCTCCGTTTCCCTCTTTCTCTCTTCCTTTCTCTCACTCTCTCTCTGCCCTCGGCAACCGAGTCGAGCAACCGAGCGACTTCTCACGCGTTTCCGGATCACAAAAGAGAAAGAGAGAGAGAAAAAAAAACCTGGGGGAAAAGAAAAGAATTTAATCAGTCTCGCGAAGCTCAGTTCCTGGCCCGGCGCTCGTAGGCAGTCGGGTTAGTCAATTGGGGGCGAGATGGAAGAAACACGACGTTGACGTTTGCATCGTTGCGATGCAACGAAATTAAACAAGATATTAATTTCATAAAAATGCAAATAATTCACGTCCATTAGGGGGTGAAATAGTATTTGTTGTCATGCTTTCAGTCGTTGTAATAATTTTTTATAGCCGGTATAATCATTTGGGTTCATTAATATTTTGGTGCTTTTAATTTCGTTGCATTGCAACGATGCAAACTTCAACGTCGTGAAGAAACTGATTTTTTTTTGCTGGTTTGCATTCAGCGAAGAATGAAGACGAAACGAAAAAATTAATATTGAAACGGGTTGATATGATAATCTTTTTGCAGATTTCTGTCTTCGTGTCCTCATTTTGAGATAAATGGAGCCTCAAATTCCGCCTGTCTAAACACTCGACGTGAAATAATCCAGAAACTGTCGTACGGATGGAGGATAAATTTTCCACTTTCATAAATAGAGCTATCAGAAGAGCCGTAAAGGTCGGTTGTAGTGATTGATTATTGCAATAGTTTCGATTAATTAGCAATTACAGTTGGTACCCGCGTTGGAAGACGCGGGAGAATTATTAAAAACCGCAAAACACTCTTGGCCTGAGAGGCAGGCGCAGTGAACGAGGAAGAGAGAGAGAGAGAGAGGAACGCGAGGAGCATCGCAGATGTCTGGAAGCGGAGGCGAAGAGGCGAGCGAGCGAGAGCCTGGGCACGTTCCCAGCGCTCGCGCCCGGGGAATGCAAAAAGGATGAAAAACGAACGTCGACACAGGGTTCGCAGACCAACGAGGAGCGCGGCGCACGGCCGGCGGGACGAGGATGAGCGACCCGAGAGAGGTGAGCAGCAGCGGCGGCGGCGGCGGCAGCAGCAGCAGCAGCAGCGCCCGCAAGAAGAGGAAGAAAAAGTGGACAAAGGTGATGCCAAGGAACAAGGATATCCGAGTTGCTCGTTCTCTCATCGCGCTGGGAAGCAGATCCATTCGGTCGAAAGGAGACTCGACTAAACTGATGTTAATAATTATCCAATTATAAAAACGTTATACGTGATTTTTCTCACAAAGAATGATTGAAACAAAAAAAAATCGACCCTGGTGGCTGAGACGAGAAATACACGAAATGGACACTCCGAAAGCTAATAGAATAAATATTGAGCTATCAATATCGCAAAAACTGATGCAAAAAATCGACTCTGGTAGCCGAGATTCGAACTACACGAAATGGATGCTCCAAAAGCTAATATAATAAATACTGAGCTATCAATATCACAAAAACTGTTTGAAAAATTGACCCTCGTAACCGAGACTCGAACTACACGAAATGGCCGTTCCAGAAGTCAATACAATAAATATCGGGTGATCAAACTACCAAAAAACTGATTAAATATGGGACTCTGGTGGCCAAGATTCGAACTACACCAAATTGCAGCTTATCAATCGATAAGCGACTCTCAAGTCATCGAGAAGTAAGACGTTTTTTCCTCGCGGAAATTTTTTCCGCCTACTGTACAACCGACCGGTCGTCCCTCGGCCCAAGCGGGATATTAACCAGCCGCAATCGCCGCTTCGGCTTTCGCGTACACTCGAAGGCAGTCTCGGGCGTTGTGTTCGCGTGGATCTCGGGGAGCGAGGAGCGCGCGGAGAAGTTCGTTCCTTTGTCCATTGCTGCGAGTGGCCAGAAGAAGGTGGAAGTGGTAGGGTGCGATGACTCGATCGGGCTCTCCAGACCGGACTTGGAAACGCCGCGCAACCCGTGGGATCCTCCTCACTCTCTCTCCTTCTCTCGCCTCGGCGAGCGAGAGGAACGAGGGTCGTGGAATCGACGGACAAAGACGCATCATCGAGGTGGAATACGCTGTGCGCGGCGGAGCCCCGCACCGACGAATGGAACGAGACCCAAATGAGACGCGACCGGTTAAACTCCCGGGGAAACTTCGCCCGATGGCCGAACAACAACCGGCAAACGAGACGACGACGCGGTTGTCTGCCGGTTGACGCGGAGGTGGCGACGACATTGGTAACGAGCGAGACGCCCGCAGTCGGTCGGCTCCCCGCAGTCGGTCCGGGCACCTCGAGTGGCCACGACGAGTTGAGACATTCCCCGGAAATTGGGCACGTAATTACCGGCCACCGGAGACAAATTTCTCTCTCGCTCTCTCCCTCGTCCCGCGCGACCTGCTGCAGGGGAATCCCAAACGCGCGGCTCTTCTCTCGCTGTTTCCCTTTTTCTTGTTGTTGTTCTTCTTCTCTGGTTCTTGACTCCCTCTCTCTTTGTCGTTTCCTCGTTATCGTCTTTTCCTCTTCGAACTGCAAATGTTTAAGAGTTGTTAGTTTCGGACTGTTGAAAAAAAAAGTGGTTTTGGAAGAAGATTGAGTGAAGTTTGAGACAGAATTTAGAGTAGATTATTAAGACAATAAACTGGGTTTTAGTTACTGGGTTATTTTGTTGAGGTATTAAAAAAAGAAATTCCAAATTCTGTTTCAAACACTATTAAAAATAACTATTTTCTGATTCTCTTTGTTTTGCAGTTTCCTCGTTGCTGAAGATCCCGCGCTTCAAAGACTCAAAGTTTCCTCGTTATCGCGGTTTCTTTGCTCTTCAAACTGAAAATTTCTCAAGATTTCTTATTATTGTTACCCACCCTGTGGAGAAATAATTTTAGGAGCAGAGTTTGGTGTAAATTGATAAATCTTACGGAACTGCGTCACATTTTTTATCCTGCAAGAATCTGTTCATTCCACTCCAATCAATCGACTTTCCCAAACCTTTTTTCACCTTCCCTTTGCCCTCTTCTCCTCTCATTATTTTACATTCCCCCTTTTTATCTATCGTCGCTTGCATCATTCTCCTTCTACGCATCATTCGCTTTATCTTTCCCTTGACTGTTCTTTATTCCTTTGCATTTATCACTTTTCGTTTACTCTGGTTCTTAATGGATTCGTCCAAAGACCAAATGAATGATTTATCAATTTTCTGATCTGTCGTCAAAGCTTCCCACGCATCACAACCCCAAGTTATCCGCAAACCTCAAAAGCCAACTCGAGGATTTCTTATTCCCGTCTGCCTAACCCGAACCTCGGGAGGCAAAGTTCCTCGCTGGAGGTCAGTACAGACGGGAAATTCTCGACAAGCCGAGCCCATGCTATTTGAACGGGTGGGGTCGTAGTAGCTCCCGCGCGCGATGCCAGGATCCGACGCCGACCACCACGATGCGGTAATGTTCAATCAATTTCCGGTCGCCGGTTTAATTAACGCCGGTGGGCGGTACGTATGAACACAGGCTACACGGTACGTACGTACTTTGACGTAGCCATGTGTCATGCAGAGCGAGAGAGGGAGTGAGATAGATGGATACAGGGAGGAAGGGAGGGAGGGAAAAAGAAAGAGAGTGAAAAGGGTGAAGAGAGAAACGGAGTGAGATAGATGGATACAGGGAGGAAGGGAGGGAGGGAAAAAGAAAGAGAGTGAAAAGGGTGAAGAGAGAAAGGGAGTGAGATAGATGGATACAGGGTGGAAGAGAGGGAGGGAAAAAGAAAGAGAGTGAAAAGGGTGAAGAGAGAAAGGGAGAAAGACAGAGGGAGAAAAGGATAAAAAGAGGGAGAGGGAAAAATACAGGGGGTGAAAAGGGTAGAGAGAGGAAGGAACGGAGGGTGAAAAGGGCAAAGAAGGGAAGGAAGGGTGGGAGAAAAGAGATAGGTGTAACTATAGTTTCGACAAACAATCGTCGTGAATTCTCCACACACGAACGTATGAGACGAGGGCTTTCCTCCCGCTTTCTGCCTTCCCCGCCGCCGCAGCAGCGGCAACAGCAATGGAAGCGGCTGACTTACACCCCGACATTCAACTGCATTGCGTTTGCGTTTTCTTGATGCCGTCGGGGCACGCGACGAGCCACGGACATTTATTTCGTCTTGCCAGTCAGTTTAATGCGGCTAATTAGATACCTCGTGCTCGTATATCAAACTGGTAATTGTGACCGCGACAATGCGATAGCTTAAACCGGGCGTCACGCACTCGGAGATCCATGACAACGCCGAGTCCTCCGGTGTTTCTGTTTGTTTTTTTTTTTCTTTGGTGTTTCGAACTCGATGAATTCCTGGGGGATGAGAAATTTACGTTGTCCGAAGGGAGACTCACCTGAAATCAGAAAAACGGACTTTCGTTAATTCAAGAATATTAGCAAATGCGAGTAAAAAACTGGAGGTATTTAATTCTAGTCCAGAATTATAATAACTAAACAATTATCGCTCTAAAAATTAATAACATAATAATTATAAAAACAGCAATAAATAAATAGATAAAATCCCCGCCCTAAATTCCAGTAACCAAATAAGACACAATAAAAGCCTAAAAGCGACGATTCTCAATTCTCGCCTCATTTCTCCCCCTCATATATTTCCCTCAAATTAAATTTACCACCGAAACCACGAAATTACACGACGTTCTTCCAGTCCCCCGTGAACGGTCTCGCGGCATGCAATTTGTCAATCGATGATTCCCGACACCGACACGACGTCCGCATTTTATATATTATTATTACACGGTACCCGCGAGTCTCGTTGCGGCCGCGCGATCCTCTCTTTCAATTTATATCCCCGCGCGCCCCGGCTATTTGTTCCGGCTCGACGCTCTATTATTTATATGATAATTGATGCGCACTGCGGGTACCGCACTCTCGGGGTCTCTCTGTCTCTCTCTCGCGATGTACCGGGAAATATAAAGACTCGGTACAGAGTGGCCCCGCAACCCCCTCGCGCTTGGCAATAATTTTCTCGTCCGTGCGGCGCGCTCACGCGAATATTCACTCGAGCGATCGGGCCGGCCTTAAGAGGGATGTGACCACTGAGCGCGAGGTTAAATGGGCTACCGTTATCTCTCGGCGGACCCGCAGCCGTGAAGAGCCCATTTTGCGCATTGAAATCGAGGGCCATCAATCGGGACCGTCGGGGTTACCGCCGTACCCTCTGAGGTCCCTCGGCGCCCGAGACTACAACCGCGAGAATGACGGAGCTCTCGCTCTCGATCTCGCGCGTCACGACTCTCGCGCGCGCCCCCCGCGATCCCGCCGCCCGGGTTCATCAGTTATCCTCACTGCTCTCTTAGACGAATGACGGGGGAGTAATGCCAGTCCCAATGGGCGCACGTACTGTGTATTTCATAGTGTGTCGCACAGCCATTAGGAGGCGCGTGATGGGCGTGTTAAATCACGGCTACCTCACTCGGTGCTTCGCACGGTTAATCGATTTTTTTTTATTCATTGGCAGAAATCGGCGGTTTATTTTTTTATTTTTGTTACAGCGGTTCAGTTATTTCATATTAACGTTTCGCTCTAAGTTTCTTATTATGAAGTTAATAATTTAATAAAAAGAACGTACAGAAAATTATATACATCTTTATTTGATCTCGGGAAGAAAAATAATCAGGGAGTGATCACAAATGTTGTGGTGTATTAAAGAATTTTTTGTTGTCGTAGCAAAATATTTAGCTACCCCAGCAAATTGTTAGCTGCCATAAGTAACAAAACTTTTGTTGTTTCTCCGTTAATAGTTTTCTCTGTGGCTATAATATTTGATAATGATATTATCAATAATATTTATTTATAGATATTATCAATAATATTTCATAATGATATTATCAAATAATGTTTTTGATAAAAATTGATAAACTTTTGTATACATAAAAATGAGTAATAATGTTTATAATCAAAATGAATAAAAATTATTTTAATAAGTGCCAATAATAATATTTTTTTTATCTTTGTTAACGAATAAATGACGAGGCCGTTGAACCCGAGATGACAATACGAGCCGGCGATCTCACATCGCGGCTGCACAGTTGAAACTCCGGCCGAGCCCGAGACTCGGCACGCGGACTTTCGGAGTCATCGATCGCGCGACAAAGTAGCCGCGCGCGATTGTGGTGTACAGGGGAATCAGATATCGGAGGCGCGGAGGCTTCGATAACCGGAAGCCGGAGAACAAGCGGACGCGTCGAGACTTCCGGCGTAATCGAAACCGCGCGAGGGCTCGGAGAGACAGAGAGAGAGAGCTCGTGAAAGGCTTTCAATCTATCGTGGAGAGGGGGGAGGGGGGCAGGGGGGCACAGCGAGAGTGGAGAGAACCGCGCGGGAGGGGGAGAGGGGGGTTTATGGGCCACCACCGAGATATCCGACATCAGCGCCGCGGTTCAACAGTCACAAACGGAATCAAATATGAGGTGAAACACACAATTGAACGCTGCGCGTGCGACGCTCGGAGGCCGCATTAACGGGAGGTGTCGAAGGCACAAGCGATTAGCGAATTTCCCTCCGTTGAAATCCCCCGGAGCGCGATAATTGAACATAAACAATTGAGGGAACTTCAAAGCGCAGAGGGGGGGGGGGGGGGGGACGGAATTGTCGCTCGGCTCCGCAAAGACGCTGAATCTCCCCCGCAGCCGCATTGAGCGCGGTGTAACGCGACGGCGGAAACTCGAAATTGAACGCGTTTACAGAGAGAAATTGTGTACTGATCGAAATACGGATTCGCAGCTAGATACGGGACGCGTTTCACTTGGTTTAGTCGGGGAAATAGCTGGGATTGTTTGGCTGATAATTGGAGAGTTACAAATGCAACTAGTAATTAGTCGGTGCGATTAATTTTTTTTTTGTGATTGCAGTGATTGAAAAATAGTCAGATAAGTTTTTTTGTAGTTTCAGTGATTCAGAAAATAGTCAGACCATTTTTTTATGTAGTTTCAGTGATTGAGGAAATAGACTATTTTTTTACAGTTGTGAGCGAAAAATGGTCAGACTATTTTTTCAAGTTGCCGTGGTAGAAAAATAGTCAGACTATTTTTTCAAGTTGCCGTGGTAGAAAAATAGTCAGACTATTTTTTGTCGTTTTCAATAACTGAAAAATAGTCAGACTATTTTTTATCGTTTTCAGTAACTGAAAAATAGTTAGACTACTTTTTGTAGTGGTCGAAAAATTGTCAGACTACTTTTTTTGTAGTTGCAGTGATCGAAAAATGGTCAGACTACTTTTTTTGTAGTTGCCGTGATCGAAAAATGGTCAGACTACTTTTTTCTAGTTGCAGTGATCGAAAAATGGTCAGACTACTTTTTTTCTATTCGCAGTGATCGAAAAATGGTCTGACTGTTTTACTTTCTAGTCGCAATAGTTGTAAAACAGGTTTTGAAATGCGAGACAGGATGAAAAAATCTCATCAAATTAAATATTTGAAGAAAAGAAAAAAAAGTTGAGCACAGATATTTGAATGAGATGCGGCGAATAACAAAAGCGGTGACAGCGGTGAAAGACGACGAAACGAGGGAGACGGTGGACAAAAAAAAAAGAAAGTCGAGACGGGACACAGGAAGAGAAGAATATAACCCCCACCATATGCGACGATAGGCGCAGGACGGTCGTCCACTTCCGGCCACAAAATTCCACGGTCGCCCGACGACCGCCGCACCCAAATACACGTTGACTTATGTACACAGCGCATTCGACAACTCGGCCCCTTATTTTATTTTACTTTTTCCTCCTCGCTCCATTCTTCTTTTCTCCTTCAAGAAAAATAGCTACATACTCGTCGCTTGGCCGCCCATTTCGCTCGCTTCACTCGTGACACACAGCAGGCGCTGTGTGTATCCCTGTGTTTGGCTTTTCAGCCTCGACCGACGTCATCGCTAGTTTTATATTTCTGCACTGCGCGCGATCTTCGTGGTACATAGAAATCGCCGCAGTCCCGGCGATCTATAAGTGGCAACTAATAATTCCTGGTGCATTTTACTATTTTTATACTCCTGCATCGATTCTATTTTTTTTTTTCTTTTTTTTATCAACTGTGAAAAAATCCTCCCACCAAAGGTTCATGGGTCACAAAATCCATTGTTGTCGATATATTCGTGCTCTGATTGGACGTCTGTGTCGCCAGATACACCGGTATTGGGACCAAGTTAATGCATTGCATTTTTTCGTTTTTGCCAAATGTCAAAACTGACAAAAATTCTGCTACATTTTTTATGGTGTTTATATTAATATTTATATAAATTACCAGTCGGTATAATACACATTTATAATATTCACAAAAAAATATATTTTTACGAGAATTATGTGTGAAACAAAAAAACGTACCACTGCGCACGCTAAGTTGTGTTGACATCAGTAATGTAATTTAGGAGTCAAAACCGTAGTCATTGTAAAATTTAACATTACTAGAGTAATGTACAAAAATTGCCTGAACATTTTTCACCAAAATCGACCCCAATTTGTTTTCTTTTCAAAATATCGACTTTTAACCTATACCATCATTCTCAAGTCGCATATTCTACCCCTGAAAACACTGGTTATTAACCTTTTTTAGTCGATTTTGAAAAAAATATTTTTTGGCGACGAAATTTTTTTTTTTTCTGTCAGAAATCGTAGATCCGGCTCCGGACCGAAAATCGCCAAAATCGACCCCAATTTTTTTCTTTTCAAAATATCGACTTTTAAACTATACCATCATTCTCAAGTCGCATATTCTACCCCTGAAAACAGTGGTTATTAACCTTTTTTAATCGATTTTGAAAAAAATATTTTTTTGGCGACGAAATTTTTTTTTCTCCCGACTCCGCTAAAATAACCCCATTTCGTGTCCGCAATGCGGGCGGAAAATCCCTCATTTTTGACGCGTGACTTACGCATGCGCAGTCCGCTTTCATTACCTCCCTAGGGAGGTAATCAGCTCATTCCTGCCCGCGCGGGAGTAATGGGAAGCGTACTACGCATGCGTGTCGTCACTTGTCAAAAATGAGGTTATTTTCCGTCCGCGTTGCACACACGAAATGTGGTTATTTTTTAGCGAAATCGGGAGAAAAGTATAGTACGTTACATGGGAGGAGTGCAACTTTTCACCTCGTGTGAATTTCTGCCCTCGCTTCGCTCGGGCATCAAACTTCACACTCGGTGAAAAGTTGCACTTTCCTCCCTTGTAACGTAATGTACTATTTTTCTGTCAGAAATCGTAGATCCGGCTCCGGGCCGAAAATCGCCAAAATCGACCCCAATTTTTTTTCTTTTCAAAATATCGACTTTTAAACTATACCATCATTCTCAAGTCGCATATTCTACCCCTGAAAACACTGGTTATTAACCTTTTTTAATCGGTTTTGAAAAAAGTATTTTTTGGCGACGATCTTTTTGTC
Organism: Pimpla rufipes; assembly: GCA_963932165.1. NCBI lineage: Eukaryota > Metazoa > Arthropoda > Insecta > Hymenoptera > Ichneumonidae > Pimpla > Pimpla rufipes. Next base: position 23,831,332 of record OZ010630.1, read on the forward strand.
AGAAATCGTAGATTCGGCTCCGGACCGAAAATCGCCAAAATCGACCACGGAAATTTTTATTTCAAAATATCACCTATAATAGTTTAATCAATTCTGCGCTGCTGCGCTCCTATAAAGCTTTAAAAGGTTACGGGTGCTGCCCCGCCTGTCCTCTCATGAAATTTTTCAAATTTGACACCAAACCGATTTTGTTTATCACGGACTTTCCTGGCAACCAATCACAGCTCCAATAGTTTGCTAATAATGCTTTCAGTTACTCATGAACTTTTTAAAAGACCTAACATTCCAGCGGTCCACATTCCCCGTTATTACCCTGCACACAATTAAAACATTTTTTTTTAATTTTCAAATATCTTTCAAGCACGCCAAAATTTGTGACGCCCTTAGATTATTCCACCATCGCCCGCTGCACCCGGTCCACCGGAATCTTTTTCCCCGAAATTACAGCCACAACTCCCAAGTACCAAGAACCATTTCGTCCTCTCTCATCGCGTTGGTACATAAGAGCGGCGCGCGCGCGGGCGGGGGTGGCTGGCGAAGGATCGCGGCGCGGCCGTAAAGACAGAAGCCCGGGTGTGACGACGGCGGCCCGTAGAATGTTTGCCAAGAGGGGTAAGAGCGCGTTGTACGAGGCATAAACACAAAGTACTAAAGCGTTACCCCTCGGCTCGCGGTACAAGCGGAACGACGGCGAGCGAGGAGGAGAAAACACGTTCGCCTCGAGTGTCTTGTTGTCGGACGTGCATCGGACACGTCTTCTCTCTCCCTGTTCAGGGCTGCTGCTGCTTCTGCTGCTGCTGCTCGGCTCTCCGCGTTCATCGTGAATACATCGCGACGGACGCCAAAAGGTGGAGGAGGAGGAGGAGGAGGCGACGGCCTCCATAGCCCTTGGCGCACGAAACGAGCGAGCGCTAAACATTTTACAGTCGTGGGATGAATGAGAAGCCCCGAGATGCGAGACGAAGGATGTGGCATGTGTTACGCGTTCTGCCATCAGAAGCCCCAGATATGCCTGACGGATATAGTTTCCACCCTCGTCTCCCCCTTCCGACCCTCCCCCCCCCCCCCCACCACCCTTGTCACGTCTTCCCCGCCAGTTTTGGATATTCCTTCCCTCTCTCTCTCTCTCTCTTTCGTTCTCTCTTGTCACGAGGCACGAAGAGTAATGCAGGACACCTAACGAGCGTTTCTCCGCCGAGAGTAAGCCGGGTAGCTATGGGTTAGCTGGGTCGTTCGCCTCGCTGGAAAATTCGCGGTGAAATGTCACCGCGAATTTCCGAAACGGAAAACGCCTCGAGCGGACGACAGTGAGAAAAATTGTCGTGGAGAAAAGGAACATTTTTGACGTAGGTCGGAAAGCGTCGTGGTGACGTTGAAGGTTGCGTATCGGGTTTTCGTGAGTCAAGTGAGACGTAGCGACGTATACTGGAAAATGTTAGGGAAACGAATTAAAACTTTCGTTGGCTAGAAATGAGACGATTGGGAAAATTAAAGTCTTGGTAATTGTTAGGTATTGAAGATTCTCATTTTTTGTCTTTATGTGGCAACATTTTATACATTTCGTTCGTATTTTAGTCTCTACCGTATCACCTCATTTTGTGTATGAAAGAATATATAGCAAATTCGATAAAAAAAAGTCAACTTGCAACCAACAGGTTCGGTTTTTTCGCCACCACAAAATATCCCGCAGAATCCATCAATATACCGATTTACTTATCCTTGTTTTTCCGCATCGCTTGAATTTTATCGCCCGTTGTCATATTTGTCGCCCCGAGTGCAAATTACAATGTTTCGTAAACAAATATTAAAACAAATTAATGTACAACAAATTCGCCCAAAAATAAATAAATATACAACAAATTCGTCCAAAAATAAATTAACATACAACAAATTCGCCCAAAAATAAATAAATATCCAACAAATTCGCCCAAAAATAAATTAACATACAACAAATTCGCCCAAAAATAAATTAACATACAACAAATTCGCCTAAACTAAAATCCTCCTGCAGCCAGCACCTTCGATTTTACCCCACCGCAAAATATCCCACAAAATCCATCACCATACCGATTTGCTCAGCCCCATTTTTCCGCGTCGCTTGGATTTTATCGCCCGGTTGCCATATTTTTCGCCCCGCGCGCAAATTACAATGTTTCGCGTTCGAAGGAGCGCGAGAGAAAAAGAAGGAAGAAAAAGAAGCTAAAAATCGTAGTAAACCTTGGTAAAACGGTCGCGCGGTGGTGAATATTCAACGGGCCCGAAGCGATATGCAGGCATTTGTTGTATGGCGCAGCCGTTGTGCCCGCGGTGTAAGTAAGTAGGTATCGATGATGCGACGTCTCCGCGGCGCGCGGCCGAGGAGGGAGAGAACGAGGTGTGTGCGACGGTGATGACACGGTGGTCGCGCGCCCGGCCTTATCGCACCGCGTCGCGAGAAAGAGACTTTCCTCCAGCGTTGTCGATAGAACTCGGTGTCGGGGAGGGTTCGACGCGAGGCACGTAACCGCCGCATACGAGCTCGCCGAGTCGAACGACTCGAACGACTCGAACGACCGGGTTGAGCCTTCCCCGCATCGAGATATCTCATGTACGGGTCACACGGATCTCTATGCTCTGTATGTGAGCTTTACATACAATATAGGCTACAAATGTACAGGGTGATCCAGAATGCTCGCACCGAACGAACCCCAGAAGTTCGTAATGGTGCCGGGAACGCGTGTGCAAAATTTGAGGCTTTTGTTCCCGGTAGTTTTTTAATTAGAGCCAATTTGAGACAGTAGATCAGAGAATTTAAGTTACTCTCAACTTACTCTCTTTTAATTCGTCCTCAAGCCGAGAAGACGATTCATTCAATTCCTACTCAAGTTGAGAATAAGTTGAGGGCGAGTTAAGAGCAGGTTGAGAGTAAGTTGAGGGCGGATTAAGAGCAAGTTGAGAGTAAGTTGAGGGCGGATTAAGAGCCAGTTGAGAGTAAGTTGAGGGCGGATTAAGAGCAAGTTGAGAATAAGTTGAGGGCGGATTAAGAGCAAGTTGAGAGTAAGTTGAGGGCGGATTAAGAGCAAGTTGAGAGTAAGTTGAGGGCGAATTAAGAGCAAGTTGAGAGTAAGTTGAGGGCGGATTACGAGCAAGTTGAGAGTAAGTTGAGGGCGAATTAAGAGCAAGTTGAGAATAGGTTGAGGGCGAATTAAGATGATGTTGAAGTTTGCATCGTTGGAATGCAACGAAATCCATAAAAAAAAGTTAATTCTAATTAACCTAAATGATGAAATTAGGTAAAAAAAAGTCATCATATCAATTAGTTTCTATGATTATTTTTATATGTAATTTCATCATCTGGATTAATTAGAATTAATTCTTTTTCTGAATTTCGTTGCATTCCAACGATGCAAACTTCAACATCATGAATTAAGAGCAAGTTGAGAATAAATTGAGGACGAATTAAGAGCAAATTGAGAATAAGTTGAGGGCGAATTAAGAGCAAGTTGAGAATAAATTGAGGACGAATTAAGAGCAAATTGAGAATAAGTTGAGGGCGAATTAAGATCAAGTTGAGAATAAGTTGAGGGCGAATTAAGAGCAAATTGAGAATAAGTTGAGGGCGAATTAAGAGCAAGATGAGGATAAGTTCTCCCTCAACTTACTCTCAACTGTCTCTTAATTCGCTGGAAGGCGACTAAAGAAACAGTTGAGAATAAGTTGAGAGCAAATTCTCTGATTGGCTGTCACAAATTGGCTCTCATTAAAAAAACGGCTGGTAATAAAAACCTTAAATTTTGCACGCGCGTTCCTGTCACCATTTCGGACTTTCGGGACTCGTTTATCGCGGGGATTCTGGATCACCCTGTATATAAACACCGCATCGTATTTACAGTGTGTGTATTTATATACAATATACGTGTATTTATGTACAATGTGTGTGTGACTGTATATACGTTGTAACTACGATGCGGTAGCGGAAGAGCTCGCCGTCCTCTTGGCTTCCTGTCGCGATACCGCAGACTCTTGTTCGTCTCTCTCTCTCTCTCTCTCCGCGCTCGCCGGCAGCTCTCGACGCGATACAGAGCGAATCAGCTGGAAAGTATATAGGAAAATTCCGACGGTGCGGTATTTCCAAGAAATGGGCTCACTCTTTTTTCTTCGTTCTTTCTTTCTCGATTTTTTTTTTTCGTTGTTGGGATATTCCGCATCGTGGGGAGTCTTGGCAATGATGGAGTTGGAAGAATCGGTGGAAGAAATTCGGAAGATTGACATTTTTAACTGACTTTTAGTCGCTGCTGTTTTTTTTTTTTTTTTTTTTTCAGAAAAATTAGGTTAAGGGTGAACATTTTCTACTACTACTATTATTATTATTATTATTATTAGTATTGTTATTATTATTATTATTATTATTATGATTAGGAAAAATCAGATAAAGGATGAACTTGTTTATTTGGATTCCAATCGATAGCATTAGAAACATTTGTGCGCAGATGATAAACATTTTCTTTTAACTGCGAAATCGCGAAATTGTAATTTTCGTCGAAAAATAACTCGACGAAACGATTAATCGTCGCCGAACCGGCCGGCAGTCAACAGTGTAAGAGACGGCCGACGAAATTCCGTTATCGCGCGAAGGCAACAATAGATCCGCGCCGCTCGACACGTGAATACACCGAGAGAGGCGTGACGCCGCGAATGAATTGTGCGTAAATTTACTGCAGCGCGTGCGGCGATCGAGAGTTATTTTTTCGCCGATACGACGCCGAACTCACGCGGAGAGGCGCGCTGATGGGTTTTTGGGCGAAGCCCCGCGCGGCCGGTGATGCGTGGCGCGAGCCTCTTCGTCCGGGTAGAAACGTTTCGCGCCAGATTGCCGAGGGCGCGCGAGAGAAGCGGAAGAAAAGCGCGAGGAGGGTGCCGAGCACGCATGCATGAGAGTGGGGAGGGAAGGGACCGGTGTAGGCGTCAACGGGTGAGAAAATCGAAAGGAAAAAAAAAAAAAAAATACGAGCTCACGAGGGTTAAACGCTACCGCGGAGACCCCAATCGCCGCTCGGTCGACTTGAGATTCATCGCGCGCGGGTCTTTCGTGAAGAGAAAAAGGGGATGAAGGAAATAGCTCGAAACTGCTGGAAAAACGAAACAGGAATTGCAACTTTATCCTATTCTACTATTTTTTAAAGATACAAAAAAATTCGTATTAAAAAAATTAGTGGATAAAATATGTCGCATTTTTTTTATAGGTATTGTTTTCGTTCTCTAATTGGCTGTCTGGTTGCCTGCAACTCGATAAAAAAAATAACCTCGATTTTAGTGACGAAATTTCGAAAAAAGTGTGAAAACACTTTTTATTTTATTATTTTTTAACACCTTGTTTTGATGTATTTTTACAATTATTTTTTCTCTGAGCGCGATAGTTTTCACGAAAAATGTTAAAAACGATTTTTTTCAATTATTATTTTTATTTGCATATCAAATGTAAAAACTAACAGTAAAAAAATCGCAATTTTCAAGTCATTTACAGCCTATGAGAAAAAATAAATAAAACATTTTCCCATTTAATTTTCGAAAACCATGTCCAAACCATTTTATCACCGCAAATTATTTTTCATATTTCCCAACAAAAAAAAAGTGCTCTCCTCAAGACTCGCCGACCTTTTCACGGGGCCAACTTTCCTTTAAAAGAAAAAAAACTGAAAACAAAAAATGAAAAATAATGAGGAAGCAGTTTGCGCGACTCCACCCCGCATCCTCGTTCCCGTAATTTATACGCGAGCCACGTGTAAACACGCTCGGTGTACAGTTTTTAATTATAGGCGAGCCCGCGAGTCGCGCGCGCGCGCGACTCGACTCTGCGTATGCGTTCGGTGTACGAAAATTCGCAGCTGGCATCGAGAAGCGGAAGTGGTTACGGAATTAACTCGCCTTCAACGGTCGAGCGGGACGCGATGGGGGAAACGAGAAGGTGAAGCAGGTGGAGCCGCCGCGGCAGCGAACTTCTCGCGAACTCGATACACGGGACGAGCGTGCAAAAAAAAAAAAATATATATATATACAGGTAAACACGTGTACAGGTCGCGTGTATAAATATACATATATATAAATACGTAAATGCACAGGTAACTGACTGACGATTCAACCTACCGACGGTCGCAAATTAGAAGGCATTCAACGAGTGGGCAAAAGTGTTTAGCGACGTTGAAGTGCAGCGCGCTCTCGCTCGGCTCTTTATGTTGCGATGGCGAAACGTGTAAACGCGCCCGACCCTCGCAGTCGCAGTCGCAGTCGTCGTCGTCACCGCCGCCGCCGAGGAGTAGAATAGTTTCTCACGCGGTCGCTCGCTCGCTCAAGTCGAAACGGGAACGACAATTGGCGTGACGAATACAAGGAGGGCGATACCACGTCACCGCTACACCCGGTGCAATGACTACACGTTTTTTTTTTCTTTCCTATGTGGGGCTGACGGTTGTCGTCACCCCTGGGGGGAGGGAATTTTGTTGTAATCGTGGGACTGAAATTTTTACGAGCGAGGGAAAATTATTCAATTTTAATGTAGAAAAAACATTATTTTTACGGTCGGTGTAAAATGTTTGTTGGTAATTTCGTAGTTTAAAAAATGTTTGCTTGATGATTGTGGATCGGAATTTATTCGCGGATTTTTCAATATTTTTTTAGCTTGTTCGATAGTGCAAAATACATTGTTGTAACTTATTCAAAATTACAATTATTCCATTGTAACGTAGAAAAAATATATATTTTTACGGTTGGTGTAAAAAGTTTGATGGTACTTTTGTAGCTCTTAAAAAATGTTTGCTCGATGATTGTCGATCGGAATTTATTCGCGGATTTTTGAATATTTTTTTATCTTGATCGATAGTGCAAAATACATCGTTGTAACTTATTCAAAATTACAATTCTTCAATTGTAATGTCGAAAAAAATATATTTTTACGGTCGGTGTAAAACGATTGTTGGTAATTTCGTAGCTTAAAAAATGTTTGCTCGATGATTGTCGATTGGAATTTATTGGCGGATTTTTAAATATTTTTTTATCTTGTTCAATGGTGCAAAATACATCGTTGTAACTTGCAGCTGTCGTTTGAGTTTCTGATAAGAATGAAAAATAACTATGTAGATTGTAAAAATGTTCGCTTGATAATTATTTTGCATAATTTCCCCGCGAAGTTGCGGCTCTTGTGCTCTCGGGGATCGGTGGAAAGCCGGAGAAAAGCCGCGACGGGAACTGCGGCTGTTATAACTCTGTAACTTCTTGCTTATTCCTTTATTCCGTGTTTTCTCATCATAGAAATCTGAGTAATTTAATTGAATGAACGGAAAAGTTTGCTCCACGACGAAGCCGCATTAAATCGAAGCCCTGCGAAAAGAGCTGTTTTCAGATACTTCGGAAAATAGAGTAGTGCAAAATGAAAAAAAAAAAAAAAAAGAAAAAATGGAAAAGAAAGGGAAGTAATTCTAAGGTCTCCTTGGAGACAGTTTGATTCATAATTGAGAAAGTCTTTAAAAAAACTTAAAAAAGAAAAAAAAAAATAATATACAACGAAAAAAGTGAAATTTGGGGACATTTTGATTTATCATTGATAAAGTTCCCGCACCTATTTTGGAATCCTAAGATAAAATGCCTGCTTAAAAAAAAACAAATGAATAAAAAAAAATTAAAAAGTAAAATAATTCCAAGGTCTCCTTGGAGATAGTTGGATTCATCATTCAGAAAGTTCGCGCTGCCATTTCGAACCCTAAGGCAAATCCCCGCCTGCAAAAAAAAATAAATAAAAAAAAATAAAACAAAAATAATTCCAAGGTCTCCTTGGAGACAGTTTGATTCATCATTCAGAAAGTCTGCGCCTATTTCAGAACTTTAAGGTTACGCCTAACTTAAAAATAATAATAATAATAATATGCAATGGAAAAAATGAAATTTGGGGACATTTTGTTTTATCATTGATAAAGTCTGCTTATAAAAAAAAAATTACAAAGTAAAATAAATCCAATGTCTCCTTGGAGACAGTTGGATTCCTCATTCAGAAAGTCCGCGCTCCCATTTCGAACCCTAAAGCGAATCCCCGCAGCCAAAAAAAAAATTAATAAAAAAAAAATTAAAAAGTAAAATAATTCCAAGGTCTCCTTGGAGACAGTTTGATTCATCATTCAGAAAGTCCGCGCGCTTATTTCGGAACGTCAAGGTTGTGCCCGCCGCGACTCGGCGTTAAAATAGGCCTGGAAGACGACGGTGAGAATGCGCGAAACGATTTCTGGAAGGAAGGCGCGCGAGTGCAGCGCACGCGAGTCGCAAGATTGTAGCAGCCGGCGAGACCCGCGCGGTTGCTTCTGCCGCTTCTGCTTCATCCAGGCTATCTCGATCCCTCGGTCCCTATCGTCTGGTGGCTTTTATTATAACTATATAACTATATAGCTATATGTATATCACGTGCGGCATACGACGGCGACTGTGTGGAGCGGCGAGGGAATAAAGTTGAGACTCGCTCGGATGTAATTAGGAAGCGAATGGAGCGCGCGCACACCCAGTGGAAGATTTCGCGGAAGTCGTTCCCTCGAATCGTCTCTCGGTCTCGCTCTTCTTCGCTCGTTAAATCCTGAGCTATGGACGGAACCGGCTATTCGAGCGGAATAAACGGGTTTTATTTTCACTTGAGTGAAAAAAAAAAAGAAACGAAGGAACAAAAAAATAAACGACAAAAAAATTAAACGAAACAATCGTAATTTAAATTCTGCAACGAATTTTCCCTCTTTTCGTGATTCATCCGAGTTTCCCGGCTGTAAAATTTAACATTGCCCGCGCTTTAAGAGATCGCCGCGGTTTTTAAGGGGCTAATTCACTTTTTCGTTTTATCGCGGAGTGGTGAAATTTTATTTGACGGTGAGCAAAAACGTTTTCACCGTAATGTTCGTATCTTTTGGCGATTAAATTTCGGTGAAATGTCATTTTTCCCCATTTTTTACCGTGTTTCGTCGTTCTTGTATCAACATCTCTTTTTACCCAGAATACAAATTACAATAATTTCAATTTACTAATTCAACATAAGTTCGTCCCTTTTGGGACTGCAATTTTTCTCCATTTTTTCACATTTTCCCACTGGTTTCATCGGCCTTAAATCACACTTTTTTCACCTGATACACAAATAAAAATAATTTCTATTCCCTAATCCACGTTAAATTCTTCCTTTTTCCTTCTCAAAAGCCACAAATGTCGGTGAGAAAATTTCTGCACTTTGTCCTTATTGTATCGACCTTATTCTTTCCACCTAATACACAAATAAAAATATAATTTATATTCTCTAATCCACGTTAAATTCTCCCTTCTTCCTTCTAAAAGGTCACAAATTTTGGTGAAAAAACTTCTCCATTCTTTCCTTATTGCATCGACTTTTATTCTCTCCACCTAATGCACAAATAAAAATAATTTCTATTCCCTAATCCACGTTAAATTCTTCCTTTTTCTTTAAAAAAAAAAAAAACACAAATGTCAGTGAGAAAATTTCTCCATTTTTTCCTTATTGTATAGACCTTATTCTTTCCACCTAATACACAAATAAAAATAATTTCTATTCCCTAATCCACGTTAAATTCTTCCTTCTAAAAGGTCACAAATGTTGGTGACAAAATGTCTCTATTTTGTCCTTATTGCATCGACTTTTATTATCTCCACCTAAAACACAAATAAAAATAATTCCACTAATTCGCCTTAAAGCTGTGTTTTCGTTGTAAAAGTCGACAAATGCTGGCGAGAAGATACGGGAGCCGGCAGCAACGACGCCACCGAGGTCAAACGCGACGCACACAGAGGACGCGGTTACCGAGAAGCGTCCCTCGAAGAATTCAAGCGGCCGCGCCGGGCGGTGTCGACGATCTTTCAGTAAGCCGGAAATGGTGGCGCGCGCACCCGCACGACCGTTGAATGGTAAACACGCGGCGTGACGCGAGCATCCCATTAATCGGCGAGTCGAGAGTCCCGGCACTCGGGTAGTCTCCAAGGGCCGCTGCTCTCGGGCTCTCCTCGCGGATTAAGAGATAGCAATTTAACCCAAAGTCTACAGTGCGCGATCCAAATGCAAATTTCACGACGCCGAGGGGACAAAGAACGAGCGGAGAAGAAAAAGCCGGGAGTGAGAGAACGAAAAAAAAAAAAAAAAAAGAATAAGAATATAAGAAAAAGTCGCAGCCCGTGTGTAAGACGATGATACACGTCGTCGCCCTCTGGTTCTCGCCTCAGTCGGCCTCTCGCCGAGTTCGCCGGCTAAATCCTGCCGCTCGATGCCATAACACGTGTCGGTCCCAAGACAAATTTAACGACGTCTGTGCCAGGCCATGCGCGTCAAATCTCGCTCGCGCAGACGTCGATTCTCTTTTCATCGAATTCACGTTCCCGGGGATTCTCGTTTTTCTTTCTCTCTCTCACGAACCGCTGCAGTCCCGGAGGACTCTAAGGTCGTGTTTTGTGGAAGAGAATTCTTTTTACTTTTTATGAAAAAATAAAATGAAAAATTGTCGAGCAAATAATTTTTTACTCTCATTTTCGTTTCAGTTGAAATTCGTGCGACAATTTTTCAGCTAGTTTAGCTCAGTTATTCGGGAAATCAGACGAAGGCGAGAAATTAAATGAGCGTAACTCGTGAACTCGAGTTTGAGGTATTAAATGTTTAGACGTCGTTGTGGGCGACTTTTTCAACGCAGAACTTTTTTTCGAAAATGTCGCAGAAACGTGTACAGAGTAAACAAAAAACGTGCGGAGTCGTTTCCATGAAAAAACAAAAATTGGTGAGCAAATAATTTTGTAACTTTTACTCTTTCGCTTGACGCAAAAATTCATGAACATTTTTTTTAGCTACTTTAGCTCAGTTTTTCGTGCCGCGAGACGAAGGCTGGACATTAAATGAGCATAACTCGCGTTTCAAGTGCTGCATTTTTAGACGTCGTTGCGGGCGACTTTCTCAGCGTGGAAAAGTTTTTCAAAAATATCGCAGAAACGTGTACAGAGTAAACATAAAACGTGCGCAGTCTTTTCCATAAAAAAAAAAAAATGGTGAGCAAAGAATTTTGTAACTTTTACTCTTTCGTTTGACTCAAAAATTTATGAACATTTTTTAGCTACTTTTTTTAGCCAGGTTTTCGTGCCTTGAGACGAAGGCTGGACATTAAATGAGCATAACTCGCGTTTCAAGTGCTGCATTTTTAGACGACGTTGCGGGCGACTTTCTCAGCGTGGAAAAGTTTTTCGAAAATATCGCAAGGAACTTGTGTAGAGTAAACGTAAAGCGTTGCACAGTTGTAAACTGTTCCAGAAAGATACGCCGAACGGGCCAAGGACTCGAGAAAGGCGGAAGCGGCTTCCGGGCGATATGGCTGGTAAGCCGCGCGCGCGCATAAAGCCCGCCTGATGAACGTTCTTCAAATCTCGTGTGCGACTTATGTGTACACACGAACGCGCACACGATGCGCGCGCTACCTGTGGCAGGCTGCAGCCTGCGATTACGTATGTAAAATATTCGTTATGAATTCTTAGGTAATTTAATACTGTCACTTGAAATCAGCGTTGACGTTCCGCACTTCTGAACGTTCGCACGACACCCACGCGGCTCTCGGACGGTGATTAATGGGCGAGGGGAAATTTGTCGTGAGCCTTTTTTTTTTGCGACTCTAACGGGGTGCTGGGGTTTTGTTCGATCGGAAAATTTTCGCTGCTGACGATTTCACCAGATTTTTTAGCGATATTTCGAAGGGTCGTGGCGCAAAATCGAAAAAAAAATCGGCAAGAAAATAGTGTTTCGTTTTAAAACTATCGCGCTGAATGATTTTTTTTTTATTACAAAAGTTGTCACACTTTTTGCGGTTTTCCTGGTGGAGCCGGATATCTCGATATGTAATTTCTTTTTAGATTTTTAAAGTCAGGGCTTCAAAAATCACAAATTTTCTCCATCTTAACGATTTTTCTTTCTTTTTTTGAAGAAAAAAAAATGTTTTCGAATGGTTTAAAAACCCTGTTACGTTTTGGCCATTTTTTCTGCGTTATAAAATATTCACCAATCTTTACTAAAATACTTCCATTCAAATTCCCTCAACTATTTGCGATTTCCAATCCAGAAATCCAGAAAATAACAAACCCTACCTGATAAAAAAAAGTCTGCTGGCTACTAAATCATGTCTTACATTCCCAAAATCTTGAAGGATTCGCATGAAAAACGCAAAAAACCATTTAAAAAATCGGTTTTTCGCGTTTTGCTCCTACAATCCTCGAGTCAACAACCAAAAAGTTGTGTTTCTCAGAATCAGCGAAAAACCTCCCATCAGATCGCGCCTCAAAAAACCCGGAATTCAATAATTCGTCAGTTTCAAAATATCGGTCAGAAAATTAGCAAACAATAAAAAAGTGGACGGGATGGAAAGTGCGAAGCGATCTGCAAATCGAGGCAGTTACGCCACGTCTATAGGTAATTACGGCTCTTATCTCACCCGACGCGGGGTAAAAGAGAAAGAGCCGCGCGGAGTTACGGCCGCATCCAGTGAGAGTGCATGTTTAGTCTAATATATTCCAGGCTCGCGCAGCTCGCGAGCCGCGCGAAGGTAGTGCCAAAAGTTATCAGCCGCGTTGCGGGTAACCCGAGGAGATACGCGTGGCCCGCGCGCCGCGCGTTCCCGCCGCGTAAACGCCGGAAGGAGAAATCTCGGTTTGCGCCGGCAGTGCGGCCGCCGTGGCCGCGATGCGGCGGCGGCGGAAGAGAGAACCGAGAGGCAGAAAGACAGAGCGCGGCCGCGCAGGGACGCCGAGAGGAGCCGGGCGAAATTATTAATCGTCGTCGCTCTTCAAGTCAGCTCAGCGCGAGCCGGCAGATCCAAAACTACTTGTAGCCTCGGTGTATAGTGTATATCACGTGTATATATGTATAGAGGACACGAGGAATATTCCATGTCGCGAAAGTCGTGACTGTGTACGATGGCCTCGAGTCGGTCGTTAGATGGCAGCCGAGCCAACCGACGGGAACGCCGAGCCGGGCACAAATGGACGAATAAACGGTCAAGCGCTCCCGGTCGCCCGATAACAATGCGGAGTTCGATGTTGGGGGTCGAGAGATCGCGTAAATATTTCTTTTTCTTTTTTAGTCGATATGTAATTTGGAAAATAGTTTGGAGAAATTCGGGGCGGAATTTTCTGACATATCATTAGAATACACATTTTGTGAAAATAAAAACTGTATTTGAGACTGAAATGACTTTTTGGTGTCACTTTTATTTGGGTGATGTTTGCCAAAATAATTCTGTTAATTTGGACGGCATTTTCGAACATATTTTTTCATTACTTTATACGGTTTTTCATAATTGTATTTGCCATTGGAGTGGATTTTTTAGATCTTTTTTTTTTGGTATGTTTAAAAAATGAATTTAGTCATTTGGGTAAAATTTACGAGAATATTTTTCCATTAGATTATGAATTTTGTGATAAGAATCGTATTTGTTGCCATTAGAATGGAATTTTTAGATCTTGTTGAGTAAATATTTTGAAAATAATTCTAGTGATTTGGGTCGCCTGTACGAAAATATTTTTCCATTAGATTATGCATTTTGTGACCAAAATTGTATTTGCCATTGGAGTGAAATTTTTGGATCTTTTTTACAGTAAATATTGTGAAAATAATTGTAGTCATTTGGGTCGACATTACGATAATATTTTCTCATTAGATTACACATTTTGTAATAATAATCGTATTTGCCACTGGCGTATTTTTGCCGGATAAATTTTAGTAAATATTTGAAAAATAATTCCAATAATTTGCGTAGAATCTACGAGAACATTTTTTCATTAGATTACACATTTTGTGGTATTAATCCTATTTGCGATTGGATTGCCACGCCAGGTGTGTGCGGCCACACAAATATACACAACGCACCGGGTTTCGAACGTGTCACAGTGTAACTGATAACGCGCAGCTGGGCCCGGTCGAGCGTCCCCCGTTTTGCTTCGTTCGTTGCACCTGGTCGTGAGGGGGAGAGAGAGAGCCATTATTGTAATTGATTTTCCTCAGTCCCGAGCTAATACGAACAAAGCGTCGGCCGATAATTTACTTTTCATACACTACGAGAGCCGCCGCCGTCGTTCCTGTGGCGGGAGATTCGTACATATTTAATCAAGACCCGTAACGTATTACCCAACGTCGAAAGAGAAAAAAGAAAAAAACGTGACGAGAATATTACAATGTAGGAGGCGGCCGGAACGAGGCGAAGTCGTAGACCTCGAATCGCACCTGCGTAGGTCGAAAGTCGAGACTCGTATCTCGTCTTTCGAGGAAAATAATAAAATAAATAAATTCCATCTACGTTTTCCACTCTGATAGTCGAGAAAAAAAATCATCATGATTTTTATCCAGCTCTAGATCGGACTTTTCGATATGTAGAAGAAAAAAACTTTCGCTTCCTCGCCGAGGCGTCGTAATAAATTAAACTGAAATCCCGGAAAGCGAAGGCGAGGAGGACGGTGTGTGTGTCTTTTCCTCGTAGCCCGAGCTAAGAGGCGGCCGGCGGGCAAATTGCGGGGGTATAGAGCGCGAGGCGACGGTTGTGGCTGCGAGATATCGATCTTTCGGGCCGCCTCAGGACGAATCGGTTTTGCACACGTCACGGTGAGAGCAAGTTGGACTTGGAGAATCGTGCGCGCCAATGTGGAGCAACACGTGCACAGAAGCCATGAGTCTCGCGACGTCACGAGAGCCGCGTACACGCGTTGCGTCCCGACCTTTTGTCACACGCGACATGCTGAATGTGCTCTCGATGTGTGTGGGTAATATATATTTTTTTCCGCGAGAAAACTGGAGCAGGAACCGAGTAATCAGGGAACAAACGAGCTGAGTCTCGGTGATTTTGCGCGCTGGCGAAAACGGTCACCCATCCCGGTAGTGGCAGCGCTGAGCACGGGTGACCTTCAGAAGACACCGATCTTTGCTAACACTTTGTTGTCAAAAAGGTGTTTCGATAAAAGTGACTTTTATGAATTAGGAAAGGTCAGAAAAATGACCTCAGCTAGTCAGCAGGGGTCACTGGATAAGTTTTACAGTGACCTCTAATTTTTTTTTGTAGATATGATGCCGATCGTGACCTTCAGAGGGATCCGATCTTTGTTGACACTTTGTTATCAAAAAGTGTTTTCGTAAAAGTGACCTTTATAAATTAGGAAAGGTCACAAAAATGACCTCAGCTAGACAGCAGGGGTCACTGTATAAATTTTACAGTGACCTCTAATTTTTTTGTAGATATGGCTCCGGTCGTGACCTTCAGAGGGCAACGATCTTTGTTCACACTTTGTTATCAAAAAGTGTTTCCATAAAAGTGACCTTTATTAATTAGAAAAGGTCACAAAAATGACCTCAGCTAGTCAGCAGGGGTCACTGTATAAATTTTACAGTGACCTGTAAAATTCACAAAAGGAAAAGTCACAAAAATGACCTCAGAGGACATCGATCTTTGTTGACACTTTGTTATCGAAAAGTCTTTCGACAAAAACGGCCTCCATTAGTCAGCAGAAAATACCGCACAAATTTCACAGTGACCTCTACATTTTTCTTTGTGGACATAGTACTGGTCGTGACCTTCAGAGGTCACTGATCTGTGTTGACACTTTTTTATCGAAAAATCTCCCTACAAAAGTGACCTCTATAAATTGGAAAACATGAAAATGGTCTCTGCTGGTAGCACAGGTCATTTTTATGTAAATAAAACGTAAGGTAACGTAAGGTAACAAACGAATCTTTAAAACACGCGCAGATTTTTGCCGTTAAAATGCTGAGCAATCCACAAAGCACTTTGTACTTAAAAAGTAGTTGAGGATTTTTCTTCTTTTTCTTTTTTTGAAGCTATTATAAATATTTTCTCACGCCCTTTTTGCGGGCAGCCCGTTTTTTTCCCCCCCTCGCAGGATAGTTATTACAAAATGATTTACGCGCAAACAAGTCCGCGAGTTGTGCGCAGTTAAAAAATGAGGTAGGTAACTCGCCCCGCGGCGAGTTTCATGCGCGAGCGCGGGGAAGACACGGAGAGAACGACGAGGAGGAAACCAAGGGAGCACACAGTGAGGCAGGCGCAGCGCGCATTTCACTCTCGCTGCGAGATGCCTCACGGGCCTCGGGTGCGAGAGGGAGAGGGAAAAAAAGGGAGAGACGGACGGTCGACTCGACGTGAGCCAGGCAGCAGCTGTGCCACTCTCGGAAGCAACACACAGAAGGAGAAAAGTTTCTTGTCACTTTCGACGCCGCGAAAAATGCGGACACGAACTTGGCTGCTACGCCGCGTGTCGAGCGGTGAGAAGAACGAGCCAAATTGCGGATAATTAAAAAATGGCGGACATTTGCAAAAATGCAAAAAATTGTTTTGACTCTCTTTTTTCGGGCGTAAATTTACTTTCATTCCCTTGAAAGTCGTTTTGATTGTTTTTTTATTTTTTCTACTTTTTTTTGGGTCTCACATCATAGCTCGTTTTCGCTGTCTAATTAAAAAATCCCGCAACCGCGTTTTTCTTACGTTCTTTTCACCTCCAGTTTTCCGCAGACTGCAGAGTAGCCGCGAGTTACGCGAGTTTTCACGTGAAATTATTTTCTCCATCCTCGCGGGGCTTGTCGCAATTTTTGCTCAACGCTCACGGCGAGAAAAAATTACTTTTCCTCACGCTGACGTCACACTTGAAAATCGTCGCGCCCTAAAATTCGTGAAAATCACATTTTTTTAAATCTCAACCAACAAATTTTTTTATCGTCAATTCCAGAATTCCGACAGTAACCGACATTAAAATAAGCCACGAGGCAGGTTTGATATTCGTGCGATGATAGAAATTTAATAATCAGAAGTGAAAACGATTTTTGTTTTCGAGTTGCAACTTCTCGCATTAAAATTCGTGAGAATCGCATTTTTTGGGATCTCAACCAACCATTTTTTTTTATCGCCAATTTCAGGATTCCTGCCGTAGCCGACATTAAAATAAGCCACAAGGCAGGTTTGACGTTCATGCGATGATGAAAATTTAATAATCGGAAGTGAAAACGATTTTTTTCGAGTTGCAATTTCTCGCACTAAAATTCGTGAGAATCGCATCTTTTGGACCCTAAAGACCATTTTTTTAACACGCCGATTTAATGATTCCGGCAGTCGGTGGCGTTAAAACGAGCAAACGAGGCGGGTTTGATATTCGTGCGATGATGGAAATTTAATAATCGGAAGTGAAAACGATTTTTTATCGAGTTGTGAATTCCGTCCGTCCGGTTTGTCGCTGGTTGGTCGCTTCGGTCGCGCGGCCGGGTGAAACGTTCGACTTTGAACGTTCTCTTTCACCCACATGGTTACATAATTAAAGACGCCGGAGATGGAGAGGAGAGCGGATCGCGAGCGAGCGGACGGAGGGGGAGGGCAGGGGCCAATGTGGTGGCCTGTACGAGCCGCCCGGCGGTTGGTTACGAACCAGTCAGGCAGCTATGAGCCCCGCGCGCGCCCCCCGGTGGTCGGTAGGTGTAGCGGCAACAGCGGGCAACCCGAGCGCGCCGCTTACACTGGGCTTTCCACAATAAGACGAGACCCCGTGTGGAACACGCGGCGCGCTCGCCTCACTTTCTCGCTCGCGCACTTCCGGCTCTACGGGGCTTTGTAATCGTTGCACAATCGTCGAGCAGCGCCCGCCGTTTACTCTCGGGTCCCGCGCACTTGCGCGAATCTGTCGATACTTCTTATTGACTCGTTGAATCTTATTGCCGAGCTTAATTAGCCTCGTAGCTCGCGCAACGAGCGAGCGAGCCGCGAATTTAACCAATAATGGGGTCGCCGCGAGACACTGAGGGATTTATTTTTTACGATGGTGAATTTTGCATCGTTGGAAGGCAACGAAATTCAGAAAAAAAAATGTAATTGTTATTAACCCAAATGATGAAGAGCGCGAGAAAAAATCTTTTTTTGCGTCCTTAGTTGCTATGGTGAATTTTTATAGCTGTTTTCATCATTTGGGTTAATTGCAAATATTTTTGCATCGTTGGAATGCAACGGAATTCGGAAAAAAATATTAATTGTTATTAACCGAAATGATGAAAAGCGCGAGAAAAAAAATCTTTTTTTTGCGCCCTTAGTCGCTATGGTGAATTTTTATAGCTGTTTTCATCATTTGGGTTAATTACAAATATTTTTTCTCTAAATGTCATTGCATTACAAGCATGCAAATTTCAATATTATTTTTTTGCTACAGTGGGTAGAATAAAAAAAAAATGATTCGGTGAAAGTAAAGAAATCTCGCTCGGCGGATTCTTTTTTCTTTCTCTTTGCTGTCCGGATTAAATTTGGTTCAGGTCGATTGAAGAAAAAATTAATGTATCAAGAAATAACTAATTAAATCGTTGAATACATCAACGAATAAATGACAAGTTAAATGAACAAATCGACAAATATGTAAATAAATAAATCGACGAATAAATAATTCACGAGACAAATGAAATAAGTAAAAATAATTGTTTCACGAAATTTCTTTCCACGGTGCGACTAATTCGGGACAGCAGGTCACGTGGAACGGATGCCACAGCGAAATCGAGGATTCGGGACAAAGAGCCGAGAGCGAAAGGGAGAGGCGAGAAACGTGGACCATCTGGTCTTCTCCCGTCTGCGATGCATCGGGAGACGCGCGGCGGTGGCGGCTGACTGAGTCGCCCGATGAGTAACAACGGCCTTCAAGGTGGTCCGCGCGCGAGAGCGTCTCAGACATTCAGGCTAAATCGATTATGCGGTGATTCACGAGGAGAACACGAGCTCAGGAATCGCGCGCGGAATATACCCCATATACGAGGCGCGCGTTCACCTTCAACGATTCCACAGCCTGACGACACAGATGACGAGAACAAAGAACACAAGAAATACGCACTAATTCCGAAGCCAACGCGGTGAAAAAAAAAAATGCCACGTTTTTACGGAAAAAGCTAAATTAATTTCCACCTATTAATTACAATATTAAGTTTCAACCAAAAAAATAAAAAAATTAATGAAAAGTGAATTGTAACATGTTTTTGTTAATTACTCGCGACGAATAGTCACGAGTGGTGGGTAAACTCGCTCAGG
This sequence comes from Pimpla rufipes, assembly GCA_963932165.1. Taxonomy (NCBI): domain Eukaryota; kingdom Metazoa; phylum Arthropoda; class Insecta; order Hymenoptera; family Ichneumonidae; genus Pimpla; species Pimpla rufipes. Next base: position 23,850,411 of record OZ010630.1, read on the forward strand.
GCACATTAAATTCCGCGGTCCATCTTCGTGCACGAAAAATAAAAAATAAAGAAAACACAGTGGATCGTTACGCGTGGGTTTTGGAAAAAAAAAATTCACGGGAAAACACGGACTAATTGCGTCGGTTTGGACTCGACATTGCATGCAAACGTTCGTGGAAGAAAAATACGGAAGGCACCAGTTCCAACAGCCGCTGGAACGGAACTCGCGGGAGTTTTTCTTCTCCACCGCGCGCGCAGCCTTCGACGGGTTTATAATTTTCCAACGGTTTGTGTGCCCGCGACGCCAGCACATTTTTCACTCCGTCCAATAAGCGTTGTGTGTTCGAATTTTTCTCTCGATGGGTTTTTCGCGCAGCGAGAGTCGAACCGAACGACGTGAAATGGACTGGAAAATTCTTGCGGTTCATTTTGAGAAACCGTCGATTATTCAACGTTCGAAAGATAACAAAAATTACCGTAAAAAAATTACAAAATAAATATTCATTTGCTTATTCTTTAATGATTTATTTTTTATTTTTATTTGATAATTTTTTTAAATTTCAGCTTTAATTTTGATTTAGTAATTTTTTAATATTTCAGCTTTAATTTTGGTTTAGTATTTTTTTAATTTCAGCTTTAATTTTTATTTAGTAATTTTTTAATATTGTTGTTTTGATTTAAATTAGTATTTTTTTTAAATTATCGTTAATTCTTAAAAATTGTAAAAAACGTTTTTAAAAATCATTTTATTTTGTTCCATTTTGCGCGGTGCAACCAAAGTTTCTTAATTAAGTGCATCGGATATAGTCGAATGTAGTTGCGCGTCTCGGTATTCTCGACACTCTCGACGTTCCTGAGTACCTAAAGCGCGCAATTAATTGCGGTCATGCGACCGAGCTGGAGGGATTGTGGAACACATCGACGTCTTCGTCGGCATCGCCGTATTTAATCGTGAGGCGGCAGTGACGCGTCATCCACGTATAAGTACAGCGCCGCGTCGATTCATTCGACTTAATAGTCGCTTTCTCCCTCCATCTCACTCCCTTCCGCCGTTCGCACTCGAACGCGCCGTTTCTGTACATAAGTACGGACGGAACCCCTTTCAATATTATCCATCATCGAATCAATTTGATAAACATTAAAATTAACTACAACCTTTCGAAACCGAGGCAGACGTTGATTAATGAGATTGGATCGCTCAAAAAAATGCTGGTCACCATAAAATGACAACTATAATTTTTTTAGTCCACATGACAATTTTTTTATATCAAAATTGGATTAAATAAAAATACTTAACAAAAAAAAAATTATTCCGGCGCAAAAATTTGCCTAACGTTGTTAATAAGAGCCACGGAAAAAATAATAATAGTGCGCCGAAATATGTTTAAAATAAAATTATATCAAAATTGGATTAAATAAAATTACTCAACAAAAAAAAATTATCTCGGCGCAAAAATTTCTCTAACGTTGTTAATAAGAGTCACGGAGAAAATAATAATCGCACGCCAAAATATGTTTAAAATAAAATTATACAAAATAAAATTATATCAAAATTGGATGAAATAAAATTACTTAACAAAAAAAAATGTATCTCGGTGCAAAAATTTCCGTAAAGTTGTTAATAAGAGTCACGGAGAAAATAATAATAGCGCGCCAAAATATGCGTGATGACGAAGAAAAATAAGGAAAGAATAAAGAAGAATAAACGTAAATCCGGACGGTTGAGTTCGGGCGCCACGTAGCATCCGTAAATATTTTTCAACGTACGATAGAGAGAAAGAGAGAGAGAGAGAGACAGAGAGGCGAGACTATTTTTGGCGAGCTAGACAAGGCGAGCGACCGCGTGGCCGTCAAAGATATTCGGCCATAAGTAACAGGGAGAAAGGAGCGTCGAGACCCGAGCGCGAGCGAAGGATATTTGCGTTTGAGTTTTCCCCACACGCGAGAGAGAGACGAGATTGCCGAGAGCCGCTCGGCCGGGCGTCGCAACATTCTTCACGGGACACAAGGAGGCCGCTGCGAGCCCAACCTACACGCGTGCGGAGCGCCGAAGCTCGCGCGGCCGGCGAGAGAGTTTGCCGAGGGAAGTTGGTTCGGTGAATTACACGATACGCGATGAGGGAGAAGGAGGAGAGGATTTATGGATCGAAGGTTCGTCCTTGAGCGCCGAGGAAAACAGCGAGAGACGCGACCGAAAGCAACTCGAACGACGACGGAAAACAAACAATAGCCGTGTGAATTTATTCCTCGGCTCCTGTGAGCTTAATCGTTGGCCCGGACAACCTGTTGGTTCCACCAATTAGGGAGAAGTGGACGACGGTTACGATTTTCGTGGTTTATTCCATCTGATTTGTTATTTTTATTTCGTAGTTTTAGTAACAGAAATAATTTACCAGTTGGATGAATTTTATTTTCGGGCCCTACGAGTTTTTTTTTGTTTTTTTAAAAACAACAAAATATGAATCGACCGAAATGATTATACCGACTATAAAAAGTTATTGTAACGACTAAGAGCAAGACAAAAACATATTATTTCACCCCCTGATGGTGAATTATTTAAATTTTTATGGTATTAATATTTTGATGTTTTTCATTTCGTTGCACTGCATCGATGCAAACTTTAACGTCACGTTGGTTCGACCAATTAGGAAAAAATCAGCTGAACGACAGTTACGATTTTCATGATTAATTGGATCTAATTTATTGTTTTCAATTCGCAGTGTCACGAAGGGAAATGATACCAGTACCAGTTGGGTGAATTTATTTCGTGGGTCCTACGAGCTTATTCGTTGCCCCGTGCTGACCTGTTGGTTCAACCAATTAGGAAAAACTCCGCACTGAATGGCGATTATGACCCACGATTTATTGCGCCTAATTTATTATTTTTCTTGTGTAATTTTACTAAGCGATTTAATCTACCAAATATAGTGAATTTGTATCTTGGGTTCAACGAGCTCAGTCATTGGCCCAGCCAACCTGTTGGTTCGCCCAATTAGGACGACGGCAGCGTCGAATGTCCGGGCCTGCTGTGATTAATTGTGCCTAATTTATTATCTCACAATTAATTACGTCGCGTTAATAAGCAAATGGAAATTTAATGGAAAATCTCTCGCCGCGTTTGAAGCACGTGGACTTTCGTGTGGCGTGTCGGTCCCGCCGAGGCGACCGGCGCGCGACGACCTTGACTCGTCATTGTCACTCGAAAAAGCTCCACGCCCGTCGTCGCTTTGACTCTGGCGCGCAACTTTTTCCACCGTTCGCGGGATTTCCGGCGCCGCCGGGCAGCCGCCTGAATATTGAATATCGAATGTATTAAAAATTCCACGACGCTCGAAAATTCCGCCGGCGTCCGCCCCGTTCACTTTCACGGCGCGATTTCTACTTTCCGGAAATTCCACGAGTCGCCCGCAGCGGAACCGAAAAACCAGGGATTTTTACCATTTATTTAAAAAATTAAAAAATAAAATAAAAAAAATTTATTATAAAAAAACTTAAAACTCTCATTTCTTAATTTTTATAATAAATTTTTTTTTAACTTGAAACTCTTATTTTCCTAATTTTTATAATAATTTTTTTTTTTTACTTGAAACTCTTATTTTCCTAATTTTAAAAACGAACGTAAAATGCCTTTCACAAAAAACATTTCCACACATTGAAAAAAGCTTCGAGCAAAAACACCAATCAACCGTAATCACGATTCGATGCCCATCGACAAAAGTCGCCCAATTAGTGAGCTTTGACCTTGACCTTGAACAATGAAAAAAAAAATCTTGCGACCCGCGAAAATATCGACGCCGCCGAGATTCAACTTGTTGCTCCTCTCATTGTCGCCGCGAGAGTGACGAAACCGAGAGAGAGTGAGAGTGGTGCGCGAAAAAAAAGAAGAAATAAAAATGATGCATATACAGGATTAAGCGCGACAGCTAAGAGGCCGTGACACTAGCACCTGTGAGCGAGCAGGCAGCCGGCTCTCCGTTCCACGCGCTCGCGTATCGCCTGGTAATTAAAGCCGTCACTGGTGCCGGTGGCAAGCGCGGCCGTTGCCGTTGCCACCACCAGGAGCAGCGGCAGCAGCACCGGCACCAGCTCGCGACTATTAAACAGCATTCAATTATCCCCCCCCCCCCCTTCCGAAACTCGTCGAGAGGGAGAAGCGAATTTCTCTCCCCGCGCGAGCCGAGCGACGCCAACTTTAACGGCCCGAGTCGATCGTCATCGGCCACTTACTTAATTTGTCATCATATTTGTAAACCCGGCGCGCGCGAAATTCGCGTATGTTTACCAATCGAATCGATGATGTTGAAGTTGCATCGATGAAATGCAACGAAAATCAGAAAAAAAAAAATTAATTCTAATTCACCCAAATGATTAAATTATAGGTATAAAAAGTAATCATATCAATTAGTTCCTGTGTTGATTTTTTATACGTAATTATATAAAAAGTCATCATATCAATTAGTTCATATGTTGATTTTTTATACGTAATTATATAAAAAGTCATCATATCAATTAGTTCATACGTTGATTTTTTATACGTAATTTCATCATGTGGGTGAATTAGAATCAATTTTTTTCTGAATTTCGTTGCATTCCGACGATGAAATGCAACGAAAATAAAAAAAAAATTAATTCTAATTCACCCAAATGATTAAATTATAGGTATAAAAAGAAATCATATCAATTAGTTCATATGTTGATTTTTTATACGTAATTACACGGAAAGAAATAATTGGTTAAATACGCTCCAAGCGACAAAATTGGTTGAGAATACCAACTATTGGGTATCACAACTAACCGATTGGGTGTCACAACGAACCACTTAGACGTTACAACCAACGACTTGAACATCACAAACACCTAATTGGGTGTGACACCCAATAGTTGGTTCTCCCAACCAATTTTGTCGCTTGGAGCGTATTTAACCGCGGCCATTGGTTAGGGCAACCACTTTTTTCTTTCCGTGTATATAAAAAGTCATCATATCAATTAGTTCCTATGTTGATTTTTTATACGTAATTTCATCATTTGGGTGAATTAGAATTTTTTTTCTTCTGAATTTCGTTGCATTCCAACGATGCAAACTTCAACATCGTTCGAATCGATATACATGGCCCGACACGCTAATTACGCTAATTGATCGGGCGATATTTGGTAATCGTGGGAACCGAGCGAATTAGCGAGAGTCGAGCGGTGAATCCGTCAACGTGGACGAATTAGGGAAACGCGACGAGAGGAACGGAGACAAAGCGCGATTGAGTGTCAAACTGCTGCGGACCTCACCGAACGGCTTTCGAGAGTGACTTTCGTCTCGCGTGTCTTCTCTTTGCACTTCCGTTTGACTGACACGCGCCGGTGGCTCGCGAGCTTTCGTGCCTCGCGCGCTCGATCAATCCACTCGGGCTTTTGCAACGGGCGCCTCTCGCTTTGTGCCCGCGACGGTGCGTGTCGCGGGGACTGAGAAAGAAGTACGTATCGATTGCGCCGCGTCCCCCCGTGTGACACGGGTGTCTCTCATCCTACGAGCGCGGAATGACACCGAATTCCTATTTATATTCCCGACGTTTGACTGAGGCTACTGATAGGTCGACGTCGTGATTATCGGGTGAATACGGGATTAGCTGTAACAGCTGAATTTCATTGCGTTCTGCGATTTTTTTATTCTTTGATGTCGATATATGTACGACTTTTTTTTTTTTTGTAAAACATACACAGAGACATTTTTTTTATTTTGATGAAAAATTTAGTTGTGTTACTTTTGTGAACACAGAATTAGCTGTAACGGTGGATTTAATTCGGTTCAGTAATTTTTTTTAATAAGTACAGAGTTAGCTGCAGCTGAATTTAATTCAGTTCTATGACTTTTTTCACTCTACGGTGTTTATTTTTAGAATGAGCGATTCTGTTAGTGAAGGAAGATTGTTTTTCGTTACTTTGGTCATTTTCCCGACAGAAAAATTCGTTATCTGTAATTTTTTAAATAAATACAGAATCAGCTGTAGCTGTATTTAAATCAGTTTTATGATTCTTTTTTCATTCTACGGTGTTCATTTTCAGATTGAGCGATTCTGTTAATGAAGGAAAATTAACTTTCGTTACTTTGGTCATTTTTACAACAGGAAAATTCGTAATGTATAATTTTTTTTTAATTATACAGAATTAACTGTCAATATATTTAATTCACTATTCATATGATTTTTTTTTCTCATGCTACAATATTCATTTTTATATAGGACAATTTTGCTGGTAAAGGAAAATTATTTTTCATAATTCTCGTGATTTTTACAACAAAATCGTTTGTCAATATATTCGCCATTCATGTTTCAGGTTTTATACCGTCCTAGAATTCGTAACAGCGCGAACAACGAGCCGGGTCTGGCTAATTCTCCGTGTCCTGCGGCGCAGCTGTCCCTTCGGGGTATACGAAGGCAAAAAAAGACGAAGGCAAAGAAAATGAATGAACAGAGCCCGACCCGTCTGGTCTGACCTGCCCGGCCTCGGCTGGGCCCTTTTGCGCCACAAGCCCGCCCGGCCATCCCTCCCCGAAACCGCCACAGCCGGGCGCACAAAACCCGCAACGGTCGTTCGACAAATAAAACCTCGGAATTCTTACGTCGTTGAAATTTCCCTGAAACTCCAACCCCCGGCCCTAAAACCCCATTTTGCAGCCGACTTCATCAAAAAAATAAAATGGAAGACATAAAAAAAAGTTTATGTAACGCGCAGAATTAACGATCACCGCTTCGGCGTAACTCGTTTTACTCGCTGCATTTACTTTTTACTATCCTCTTTCACGACATTCATTGAAACTAAAAAAATGGGGCTTTAAGGACTCCGCGTAAAATTAAAACGTGCAGTTATTAAACCGCTTCGGGTTTTTTTTATTATTTTTTATTACATATCTAGCGATAAACGAGTTATGGGACAAATAAATAAAACAGTGACATCAGAGAATTTTCGGCCACAACCAGTTTCACGATTTTTTTTTTTTTTTCGTATCTCGAATCAACGTCCCAAAACCCACTCGTCAGGATGAAAAATCGCCGGGCAATAAAATATCTTTAAATTCTCAAATTTTCGGTTCCAAAAATTCGCTTGAAAATTATGATGTTGAAATTTGTATCGATGGCAACGAAATTCAGAAGAAAAAAAAATTCTAATTAACCGAAGCGATGAAATTAGGTATAAAAAGTCATCATATCAATTAATTCCTATGATGAATTTTTATACCTAATTTCATTACTTGGGTTAATCAGAATTAATTTTTTTTTATGATTTTCGTTGTATTCCAATGATACAAACTTCATCATTGAAAATTTCTATCCCAAACGCTCGAGAAATTCGTAAATTTCTCTGTCGCCGCGAGACTAGTCGACCTTTGCCCTTCGCTCGCTCTTGTAATTCCGTCGTGCGCGCCGTGTAAACGAAAATCTACAAATCGTACCCCACGAATCCCGTTGAGCCGGCAAGATACGCGTCGATCGTAAGCAACGCGAGAAAGAGAGACGCGCGCGGGCGCGAAGCCGGTAAGAAATCAGCTGCGGCCACGTGGTTTTCCAACAAAGAAGGAAAATTTCGTGGCCGCCGCGAGGAATAACAACAACAACAACAACAAGACCAAAAAACGTGACTCACCGTATATACGAGAATAATCCGCAGTTGCTCGCAAAAATTCCCCTTCAAACTCGTCGCTCAACGTTGCACATGTCACACAAAGGGCGTCGTCGTCGTCCGGCGACGATTCCTGTTTCTTTTTTCCTTTCTCTCTCTCCCTCCCTCCTTCGGTTCACGTCGAGCGAAAAAAAATCCCCCGCACAATTTCCACGAATCCAGGCGCGAAGCCGGTCGGATATCGCGACTCTCGTCTCTCTCTCTCTCCTTGTGCCTCCTGATTTTCCACGCGTCGTCCGCGAGGTTAGGTCGGCCGGCGAGGCTCGAGAAGCGTCAGCCGCGCTATAGTCGCGCGTGCGAGCCACGAAAAGCCCGAAAAAAAAGAAAACCAATTTCCCGCGAGTCGAAAAAACCCGGTTTCGATGTCGCCTCGATTTTCACCAAAAACTCGTCGCGAACGAACCAGAAGAAACCGGCAAAAAAAAAACAACAACGAAAACGAAACGAAGAAAACCCAAAAGCACTTGGCGAAGAAACCGTGGGGGGGAAACCGCTCACTGCGGATTCCGTGCGGCGCGCGTCACTGTCACAGCCAATGGGAGCGCGAGAATATTCCTCGTAGGCTCTGCTGGTGTGTCCCACACGGGCGCGAGGGAAAAACAAAAGAGAGCTGCGTGCGCGTGAGCCGAGCGAGAAATGACAGCGGCGATGCCGACGGATCACAGAGCGGCCGAGTACGACGACGACGAGCGTGGTTCACTGTATTTTCCCTTCTCGATGAATCTCCCGGCTCGGCGATATATATATTTTTTATCTCTCTCTCTCCCTTTTTCCCTCTCGTAGCGCGGCTCTCGAAACCAGCGTCCCTCGACTGAGCGGCGAGCGGAGAGAAAGAAGCCGGCGGCTTCGGGTAGGCGCAGAAAAGAATATACGACACACACACGAATGAAATATATATATATATATATATTAGTTATATATGTATATATATACGCGTTTCTGCAAGGGCCGCGTGCGACTGTGTAGCGGTTTTATACAGTCCCCTCTCTCTTCCTTTGTTCCTCGGGCCGCGCGCGTCGACTGCTGCGAGAGACTCGGCTACGTGACTGCCCCGACCGTCGTCTCTTCTCCTCTCTCCTCTCTTCTCTCTCTCACGCGCTTGATTCACCGGTGTCGTCTGTGGCCGCGCACACGCACAGGGGGCACGACGAGATTTTTCGTGTATTTTTTTCTCCCCCCTCTCTCTCTCACTCTCTTTCACGCGGAACGCGAAGTAGATACTACGACGCCGGGCGTCGTGAACGGAGTCTCCGGCTTCCCCGTGTGGTCGTCCTTTGTCAGTGGTCGGCGGAAGGAGGAGAACGGAAGAGCAGGAGAATCTTCGCTCCCGGCCTCTCCGTCTGTCTCGCTCGGTACGGGCGACGCAAAATATTCGTTGTCCCTTTTATCGGCGGGCACTCTCTCTCTCTCTCTTCTCTCTCCACTCTTTCCAAAGTCGTGGGGCGCTTCGAGACTCGAGTATCCTTGCGGCCGCCTTTTCCTTTCAATTTATTACCCTCTTATTTATGTCTTATCGTTATTATTATTATCATTTATTTCTTATTTATTTTATTTATTATTATTATTATTATTATTATTATTATAGACTCTCTTTGCTCCTTCGCAACACCCGTGTTTCACGTTCGCTCTCGTTCCGCGCACTCGACGGTCACGCTTGTGCGAACAGTCGCGCGGTCTGTTGGTAACTGAAGAGTGCGGCGCGGGGCGTCGGGCGTCCCGACGGTCGGCGTCCCTCGCGCGCGTCCGTCTGCGCCGCGCACGCCGGTTGTCGGACGGCCCGGGGGTGGGGGTAAAACAGCGCCGCGCGCGGTCCCTTCTGCCGCTGCCGTTGCTGCCGCTGCTGGTCTCTCGTACACGCTATCCGGCTGGATGGATAGTATACAGTCCGCACACTCTCCGGGCAGCAACATATAGCACGCGGGGAGAGTCCGACCGACGTTCACGGCTCCCGCTGCTCCTGACTGCTGGATACGCTCTTCTCCGCTGTGTTTCCGCGCTGGATTCTCGCTCGCCACGGCTTCGAACCCGACCGAACCGAGCCGAACCGAACCTTCCGCCACAACCCCCCTCCCCGCCGGCGCCCGACAGCCATGGACGTGTATCCCTTCTACGGCCGAGTTGCGAAGAACGCGCGCTTCGCGGGCGGGTGGAAGGGAGATGGGTGACGAGGGAACCTGGACCTAGCGCGATTCCGAGAGAGAAGGAGAGGGAGGGTGATGATGTGTCTCTCTTGCACTCTGCCTTAAGCTGCGCCGCTCGGCTTTTTTTTCTTTGTCTCATTTCACTCTCTTCGCGGATCCTCGCGTGGTGCGATAGGGAAAGAGCGAGTGCTGAGGGAAGTTAAGGCTCGTTAGGCGATGCGGCGGGTGTGGAGTTGGGTTATTTCTGATTTATATTGGAAATTTTTTATTAGGATTTTTTTAGTAAGATGCTTAGAAAAAATTTATATTCTCGTAATTATTTTCTGATTTTTGTTTTAATTGTCAGGGATTATATAGGATGTCTTGAAATAGGTGTCACACGATTCCGTTTAGGTTGGCTTTTATCGTTAGTTTTTGTACTTCGGCTCCACCCGTGATTTTGATGGAAAAGTTTTAATCTCGTGTTTCACATGACAATCACGTAAATGGCGAGTTCAATCGGATCCTCGATTGGCCGCCCGTTTTCGAAGATATTTGCTCGAGTTGAGCGTGATCAATTGTTTCCTGATTTATGTCGGAAATTTTTAACTAGGATTTTTTTTTAGTAAAAATTCTTACAAAAAATATATATTCTCGTAATTATTTTCAGATTTTTTTTTATTGTCAGGGATTTTATAGGTCCCCTCGAAATAGGTGTCACGCGATTCCGTTTAGGTTGGCTTTTATCGAGAATTGTTTTACTTTCCCTCCACTCGTGATTTTCCATGAAAAAGTCTTAACCTCGTGTTTCACATGATAATCGCGTAAATAGGGAGTTCATTTGGATCATCGATTGGTTGTTCCCGTTTTCGAAGATATTTGCTCGAGTCGAGCGTGATCATTTTTTTCCTGATTTATATCGGAAATTTTTAACTAGGATTTTTTTTTTAGTAACAATTTTTACAAAAAATATATATTCTTGTAATTATTTTCAAATTTTTTTTTATTTTCAGCGATTCCGTTTAGGTTGACTTTTATCGTGAATTGTTTTACTTTCCCTCCACTCGTGATTTTCCATGAAAAAGTTTTAACCCCGTGTTTCACATGATAATCACGTAAATGGCGAGTTCATTCGGACCATCGATTGGTCGTCCCCTTTTTCGAAGATATTTGCTCGAGTCGAGCGTGATCAATTTTTTTTTGTCACGGTGGTTTACGCCTCGCTCTCTCTCGACGGTTTCGCGTCCCTCCTGCGGCCGCTACAGGGCGGCAATCTGCTTCTCGGAGCCAAGGGACGCGGGGACTTTTCCCCTCGCTCGCTCGCCGAGAGCCGAGCGGCAGCGGCGGCGGCGGCGGCTTCGCCCCTCTCGAGGCGCAACGACTCGAGGAGACCGCCGAGCGACCGAACGAGACCGGCTGGCTCTCTGGCCCTTGAACGGCAACCCCGGCAGCGCGCGGGCCGCACCGATCCATAAGCGAAACCGGCGCGTCGAGCGGTGGCCTCGAGATACACGCTGCGCGCCGCCTCGACAGACCGATTTCCCCTTTATTCAACTTCACATGCGGCGCGCGCGTAACGTTCTTTCGCCGCTCTCGTGCCTTCTGTCTCCTCCGGGCGGTAATAACCGCGGCCGAGTCAACCCGAGACCGAGCGAGAAATATTCGGTATCGCGGGCCCCGTGTTGCTTTTTTTTTTACCGGAAGACGGATCCATAAATCGTGAACCTTAATCCGTGAATAATTAAATAAATTAAAGCCTACTCACATATTTTTACATTTCGTCAGAATTTGGTGTAATATTGAAATTTAACGATTCGGTAATATCGAAAATGTGTTCAATTGTCATTTTTTAAATATTTTAATTATAATGATAATTAAAAAAAAAAATCCATTTCCTTTGGAATTTGGTGTATTATCGAAATTGAACTATTCGGTAATATTGAAAATATGTTCAATTGTCATTTTTTAAATATTTTAATTATAATAATAATTTAAAAAAAAATCCATTTCCTTCGGAATTTGGTGTATTATCGAAATTCAACTATTCGGTAATATCGAAAATATGTTCGATTGTCATTTTTTAAATATTTTAGTTGTAATAATAATTGAAAATAATAATGAAATATTAATATATGTTAAATGTAATATTAAAAGCGTAATAATTATGTTAATAACGAGGCACGTTTTTCCATCTTGCTCGAGAAAAATAAACATTTTTTAAAAATATACTTTTCACGAACTTGTTTTCCATGGACTGACATTTCAACGTATTCTCGCGAAAAGGGCTGACCGAGTTTCAGTCGAATATAGCAATAACACGAGAACCGTTCGAGGACAATAAAGAAAAAGAAGCGAGAGAGAGAGAGACGCGAGGGAGAGAGAGGGAAAAAAATGAAACGGACACAAAGCGAGACACCGAGCTCGAGATCGGTACACATTACCGTCTGTCGTGGCAACGCGCGGTACGTGCACATAGCGCGCGACAGGCGGCAAAGGAAACTCGCGCCAAACCGCAGACCCGCAGCTCTCCTTCCTTTTTATCGCCTTTATTACTATCGTTTCCTTTTTTTTCTTCTCTTCCACCCCCTCCCCCCTCCCCTCCCCTCCCCCCACTGTGAACAGAAATGTACACACAGCTAATCGTACTTTTCTAACCCGTATAACGTGCGCATATATATTTATATATGTATTAAAGTGACCGTGAACGTTATTGAAATGTAGTTTCGTAATATTAACACTGGGACTATGCAATGATTTTCTAGTTTTTTAGAAATAAATAATCTACAATAAAAAAATAAATGTTTTTTTAATGTTTTCATTTTTGTTTTTTTTAATAAATAATAATAATTTCGTTAATTAATTCACCGACATAATTTTTTCGTCTTATTAAAGTGACCGTGAAAGTTATGGAAATTTTGTTTCGTAATATCATAACGCGGAGCCCACACGACGATTTTCTACTTTTTAGTAACCCACTATAGAAAATATAAATGTTTTCTTTCTACCATTTTCATTTTTGTTCTTTTTTAGTGTAAAAAATAATAATATTATCAATTAATTTATCGACGTTCTTTTTCCGGCTCATTAAACTGACCGTGAAAGTTATTAAAATTTAATTTCGTAATATGAACTCTGAGACCATACGACGACTTTCTACCTTTTCTTTACAACCCACAAAAAAAAAATCGCAATATTTTTTTTCAACACTGCAATTTTTTTTTTTTTTTTTTTCATACGAAAAATCATAACTTCGTCAATTAAATCACCGGCGGAATTTTTTTCGCCGCGTCTCTTTCCCGTCGTGCTCAACGAGCCCGAAGACGCGCGATTCGTCGGCGGCGTGAAAATGCGCTAATTGTCGTAATTTGTAATTAAATCTCCTATTGCTGTCTCGCGGAACGAGGGTAAACAACTTTGAATCGCTCGCGTCTCCCGGCGTCGCGCGAGCGCGGCGGACTTTTCTCTACATCCCGTCCTCGGTGTAATTTCATATTTTCCGCCGGGAATTCCTCCCGGCGGCCGCGGCGCGGAATATCGAGCGAGTCGCGAGTTAACGCTGATAACTCGGTCTTAATTGCCCTTCAATGCGCCCTGCATCTCGCTCGCTCGACGCGACGCATACGTGCTGCACGTTAATTGTCGTGTGTGTCGTGTGCGATCGCTGCCGCTGCGCGCACGGCCGACGACGGCGACTGAGCGACGAGAGTGAAATATAACGACGCGAAACGGATTTTAATCGGATAATAAAGTGATTTTCCCCGCGACGACGTCTCGTACCGGCTGGTTAATTGAAACTTTCATTGTCCCGTAGTCGGGAGACTGAATCAGTGAAAAAAAAAAAAAAAAACAGCGTCCGCGCCGGTAATCGTGATTACTTTTCCGTTCGCTCGTGCCAATTGCCGAAGTACGAAATGACCGAAAAAATTCGTGATCAGTTATCGCGGATTGAACGGCAAAAATAGTAAAAATTAATTTTCCAATTTTTTTTTTGTGAAGTTTAACATGTGCAAAAAATCGGCGGTAATCGTGATTACTTTTCCGTTCGTTCGTGCCAATTGCCGAAGTACGAAATGACCGAAAAAATTCGTGATCAGTTATCGCGGATTGAACGGCAAAAATAGTAAAAATAAATTTCCCTATTTTTTTAGTGAAGTTTAACATGTGCAAAAAAATCGGTTTCAGATTTTTCTTGGCAAACTAGAATTTTTTTTTGTAGAATTTTATTTAGCCATTCTAGCCATTTAGCCATTCTTTAGGGCATTAGAATATATCATGTTTTACATATAGTTTTACATATATCGTACAGTGTACTGCATTTTTTTTAGTAAGGTAGAGCTTAAGATGTAAAGATGTGGTCGATAAAGAAAAAATGTTCCCTATTTTCTTCACCAACCACATCTTTTTTTACACATTACTTACTCTTCACCTTACTAAAAAAATATTTTATGGTTAAGGTGAAGCTTATAAGACGTAAAAAAATGTGGTCGATAAAGAAAAATGTTTCCCAATTTTCTTCACCACCCACATTTTTTCACACGTTCCTCTTCACCTTCCTAAAAAAATCTGTTACACCAAAAAAAAAATCTCCAAAACTTTACAGCTCCAACGTCCCAAAAAAAAAAAAAAAAAAAAAAAAAAAAATCATTCCAAAGAAATCATAAACATTTTAAACACCTCTAATACCCGCAATCCCGTCTCTCTCAATTGCGCCCGGTGCGCCGCGATAAAAACAAATGACCTCTAATTCAGCGCGCGCGCATTCCAGACGAAATAATTTTCCCCGAGGCGCGCGGTTGCAAAACGCCGCGCGGAGACCGAAAGGGGGGTAGCGGCATTTAATTCCGCGAAAGAATTCATAATTTAATGAGGAAAATTATAACTATCGAGACAAAGTGGTGAGTCGCCGGGCTCGGCGGCGGCGGCCGAGGCAGACGGAGGGGACGGTCGGTCGGTCGGTCGGGTGCGCAACGTTGTTCGTTTACTCGTTCGCCGGGCTCGGCCGACCGGCCGGTTGGCTCCGGTAGGTAAGACACACGTAACTCAGAGAACGGCACGTTTCTCTCCCACGTTACAACGAAACGTGACTGGTGCTCGTGGATGGTTAAAGCGGCGCAGGCGGCCAGGGCGGCAAGAGGGGGGCGAGGGGGGGCGAAGGGGGCAGGAGGGGGGGGGGAACAGAACCACCGGGGCGAACGCGCGCGTCGAGCTCGGCTCGCAGAAACACGAAGGTGGGAGGGAGACGGACAGCGGTGACCATGAAGTAACGAGAGAGAAAGTGACTGAAAACTACGCGTAGTTTGAGAGTGCAACACGCGGCACACACGGCGCGCGGTACATAACGCCGAAGCGACCGGTGCAAAAGCCTTTCAACGGAGGCGAAACTTTTTTCGCTTCTTTTTTTTTTTTTTTTTTTTGCACCCCGCGCACCCCCCGTATTTCGCACTCGCGCGCGACCCGTTCCGACTGTGTTGTGACTGTAGCGGGGGAAAAAAGAAATAACGGACTGTAGTAACGCACTCTCGGGGATGTTTTCGACGTCGTTGCAGTCGGTTCGGACAAAATGTTGCAAGGGTTGAGGAGAAAAATGTTTTGCTGATTTTGAATTTAGTCAAAAATTGTTTTGTTTATCATTTTTTATTTTGTAATAATTTTTTTGGATACATTAATTTTTTTTATTTTGTAATAATTTTTTTGTATACATTAATTTTTTTTATTTTGTAATAATATTTTCGTATACATTATTTTTTTTTATTTTGTAATAATTTTTTTGTACACATTTATTTTTTTGTTTTCTAATTGTTTACTTTTTACTTTTTTACTTATTAATACTTTTTTACTTATTAATTTTACTTTTTTATTTATTATGTCATATAATAAAATGACGAGTTGACGATTTTGGCAGTTTTCCATTTTTTATGAACTTTTTTATTTCCCATAAAAAAAGTGAAGACGACCGAAAACTTCACGTGGTTTGCGTGAAGAGAAAAATGTTATGCAGATCGGGGATCTCCGAATTTTGGTTGTTAAGTTTTTATTTATTTTATAATTTTTTATTTTCAATTAATTATTTCTACACATTAATTTTTGTTTGTTTTCTAATTGTTTTTTCTTTGACTTTTTTATTTGTTACTTCGTATAATAAAATGACGAGCTGACGATTCCGGCAGTTTTCAATTTCCGACGAACTTTTTTATATCCCATAAAAAAAGTGAAAGCGACTGAAAACTTCACCTCGTTTAAAAAACGCATACATACAAAATACACATCGCATATATAATACAAGGGCGACGGGTGCAAACGTCTTGCAACGAAACTGCTAAACTTTCTTCCCCTCCCCATTCGCTCCTCATTCCGACTGCGTTGGGAAGAAGAAAAAAAAGCAACAACAGGCATAAAAGAAGCAGGAACGCACTCTCGGGGATGCTCCTAACGCTATCATTCGCTCGGCGCGGGAGAGAAAAATTAAGTAAATCGAGGATTCTCTCATTTCTCTTTTGCCCACGTCGTACTGTCTCGCTTTCTTATACGCCCGGTTTTCCGCAACGCGGCGAGTCCGTCGAGACTCGCCGAGTGGTTCCGGCAAAATTGCCTCTGAATTAAATATGTGCTCGGGGATGAAAATGGTCGGAATGCCCTGCAGGGCTTATTTCACGATGGCCCGTGAAAAAAAAACACACACCTACAATCGAAGTTGGGAAACGGTGGAAAATCATTTTTCGGGGGAAAAAAAAATTCTCACTTTTTTTTTCGTGGGCCAAAATCTGCACGGCGAAAAAAATGATTGCAGCCGAATATTCGTTATTCTTTTCTCATCTTTCGCTTTTGGGTATTACTGAACAAACAGTCGCTGAGCAGCCGCGCACGGCGAAGAAGCGAATTTCCGCGCCTCGCACACACACTGAGCCTCTTATTCAATGGGCCGAGAGCCCCTTTCTCGGAAATGAAATTAACTTTGCATCCTCGTTGCCCCGAGGCCACCAGGAAAAGCGAGGAATACAAATTAAGTGTTACGGGTTATGAGGAAGGAAGATGAGTTCCGTGCGATGCAGCGCAGCTTTGAAAAAGTTGGGTTAAAGTGATGATAGAACGAGAGGCCGAGATGGGAAGAGACGCTGAGCGGCTGAGAGAATCGAGAGTGGGGATTTTGCAAAGGGCCGGAAGTTGGATCGGGGCTGCTGTGAAATTTTCTCACCCGACGTGCTCGCTGATGATTGGCCGATAATGGAATTTTGCTGCGTGATACTTCCACTCGTAGTTTGTGGAAAATTGGTAACAACGAAGCTGGGAGAAACTAATAAATTTCTATTTGGTGCAATCGAACGTTAAATTAAGAGACAGCGTCACTTCGTTCACCGAAATCAAATTTTTTTAATCTATTTTTTTTTGTAAATGGCTCGGCCAGAAAACAAATTTCGAGATTTAGGCGTTTAACAGTGGCTACAAAAATTCCCACCACTGCCTATAAATTATGCTACTTTGACACATGTGATTAAAAATATTTCACCCTAAAAAAATGCCCAGCGATTCCAAAAACAGAGACCCGAAACGTTAAGGTACTCCTTGCGGATAATATTCATTTCGCATAAATTCGAGGAATTTGGGAGAGAATTGCAAACACTTCTCGATGGTATAAAAATCTGAAAAAATGCATGCACATTAACGGTACTGAAAAGATTACTTTGCATAATAATAATTCGAAAATGTTATTAACAAATTGATGAAAAAAACAATTGTTTAACAAATACTTCGATGACACAAGATTTTTTTTCATGAAAATGATTCCTTCGTTTTTCCGAATACGTATGAATTTTTTCAGATTTTAGAGTTCACATTGAATTTTGTGCGTTTTTTATAGGGAAAATATGTGAAAATTCAATGTGAACTCCAAAATCTGAAAAAATGCATACGTATTCGGAAAAACGAAGGAATCATTTTCATGAAAAAAAAAATCTTGGGTCATCGAAATATTTGTTAAACAATTGTTTTTTTCATCAATTTGTTAATAACATTTTCGAACTATTATTATGTAAAATTAATCTTTTCAGTACCTTTAATGTGTATGAATTTTTTCAGATTTTTATACCACCGAGAAGTGTTTGCAATTCTCTCTCAAATTCCTTGAATTTATGCGAAATGAATATTATCCGCAAGGACTACTTTAATAAATAAATTTAAGAAAAAAATAAAATTGGTGTTTCACATTGGCTACGAAGCCTTAACGCTAATCTGATTGATTACAAAAATATAAATTTTTCCCTCCACAAAAAAATGCCACCAATTCCAAAAACAGATGCCCAAAATCTCAACAAACAAATAAACAAATCCCAAACAAAATAAATATAATCTCCCCCCGCGAATCGTGGCAGAAACTTTCAGCTGTTTCCCACCGGTTAATTCCACAAAATTCCGTCTCCCCAGAGGCCAAATTTTCCGCTGCTCATCGGTGGTCGTCATGGCATCGAGAGGGGGACAGGAGGGGAGTGCGGAGTTCGTCAGCGATGCGAGGGGTGCGAGAATCGCTCCGACAAGTCGCAGCAGCAGCAGCCACGAACGGCCACGCGAATGGGGCTCTCGTCGTATCGACTCGTCGCTCTCGTTGTTCCCTGCCGGCCATTTCCGATCGCCCGAACGTAGTGTGGGACGGTCGATCGCGAAGGGCGAACAGGGCAGCAGCCACGACTCGTTTACGAACGTGGGAGTCGCCGGGTTTCGGGCTCCGTTCGACCGTTCCGCAAAGTTGCCTTTTTATTCCGCTCATCCTTCGGGCGTCCTGCGAGCTCCGCACGACGTTGTCACGCTCTTCCAGCATCGGGGATGGATACATCCACTCGGTTATTCTCGGTCTCCTTCCTCTTAAATTTCGTCCCCGGGTACGAAGAGAAAATCGACTCCTGACGGCGAACTCACTTTTCCCTTCGTCAAACTTCGCAGTGGAAAACATTTCGCCCGCCAAATGATCCACAATTTTCGTGCACGTCGCGAATTATTCGCTTATTTGTTTCAAAGTCCTGAATAGAAATCGTCGGTCGTGAATGTCTGGCTGCGATCCAAAGTCATCAATTTTCCGGTGTCGACCGATTCGATAATAAGGAGAAAAATTATTGGTTATTTCATTTCGAATTTTGTCGTGAGTCGAATTGAATTTTGAAAAAATTTCGAGTCACTTGTAGAAAAAAACAACCATGAATAATTTTCTGGATGATTTTTTTTTTTCAACTGTCATTGAAAAAAAGTGGAAAACATTTCGCCCGCCAAATGATCCAGAATTTTCGTGCACGTCGCGAATTATTTGCTTATTTGTTTCAAAGTCCTGAATAGAAATCGTCGGTCGTGACTGTCTGGCTGCGATCCAAAGTCATCAGTTTTCCGGTGTCGACCGATTCGATAATAATGAGAAAAATTATTGGTTATTTCATTTCGAATTTTGTCGTGACTCGAATTGAATTTTGAAAACATTTCGAGTCACTTGCAGAAAAAAAAAACAACCGTGAATAATTTTCTGAATTACTTTTTTGTGAACTCTAATTTTATTTCAAATCTAATTCTTTGTGCTTTGAATTCAATTTCAAAGAAATTTCGAGTTGACAAAAATGTATAAAAAAGCATCCAGCGAAAATTTGTTGAATGATTTTTTTTTTTTTTTCAATGTGAAAGCAGGGAAATAGATTTGGCAAAGTGGAGAATCGATTGCAGGAAGAGCAGCGACCAGATGAACCTAATTTGAGAAACAGATCACCCCGGAGTCTGTTACTTATAAGGCGGAGGGTCGAAGCCGTTGAGGAAGAAGAAGAAAAAACAAGTCCTCGGTTCGGGGAGCAACGCGAACGCGGTGCTGTTCGTCAAACCGCCGAGTCTCGATGGGAGTGGGTAAAGGAACCCTTTTTATGAATACTCTTACCCCCCAGGTAACCGATGGCGATCGTTTTCTCTCGCCCTCCCCGAGCGGAAGCGGCTCCGCCTATGCTGGTTGGCAACGCGAGCCCTCATACTTTCCTCTCGCTTTACTTTTTGCCTCGGTTTTTTTTTTTTCATTCGTTTTGTTTTTTCTTCGTCTCCCCGCTCGGGCGCTACCGTCGCGATCTTCCCACAGTGGCCCAGACACACACAGCAGTTGAGACGACGGAGAGAGAGACTTTTTGTTGGCTTCCTCTTCCCCGCCGGAGGATCGGAAATGGTTATACCTGATATCGGTCTGTGTCCCACCGTCCTGGAATTAATCGTGGGGATTCTAATGAGCGAGCGGTGAAAATATGGAGAATTGTCGATTCAATTATTATTTATGTTTTTAGTCAAATATAATAAACTAAATAGTACAAAAATATATAGAAACTAGGCTAATCACACGCGCTGGCGCGCGTGCCTGAAAAACTTGCCGAAATCGACCTCAGAAATTTGTTTTTTTTTTTTCAAAATATCGACTTTTAACCTATACCATCGTTCTCAAGTCGCATATTCTACCCCTGAAAACAGTGGTTATTAACCTTTATTAATCGATTTTGAAAAAAACATTTTTTTGGCGACGAATTTTTTGTTCTTTTTCTGTCAGAAATCGTAGATTCGGCTCCGGACCGAAAATCGCCAAAATCGACCACAATTTTTTTTCTTTTCAAAATATCGACTTTTAATCTATACCATCGTTCTCAAGTCGCATATTCTACCCCTGAAAACAGTGGTTATTAACCTTTTTTAATCGATTTTGAAAAAAATATTTTTTTGGCGACGAAATTTTTTTTTTTCTGTCAGAAATCGTAGATCCGGCTCCGGACCGAAAATCGCCAAAATCGACACCAATTTTTTTTCTTTTCAAAGTATCGACTTTTAACCTATACCATCGTTCTTAAGTCGCATATTCTACCCCTGAAAACAGTGGTTATTAACCTTTTTTAATCGATTTTGAAAAAAATATTTTCTTGGCGACGAAATTTTTTTTTTTTCTGTCAGAAATCGTAGATTCGGCTCCGGACCGAAAATCGCCAAAATCGACCCCAATTTTTTTTCTTTTCAAAATATCGAATTTTAACCTATACCATCGTTCTTAAGTCGCATATTCTACCCCTGAAAACAGCGGTTATTAACCTTTTTTAATCGATTTTGAAAAAAATATTTTTTTGGCGACGAAATTTTTTTTTTTTCTGGCAGAAATCGTAGATCCGGCTCCGGACCGAAAATCGCCAAAATCGACCCCAATTTTTTTTCTTTTCAAAATATCGACTTTTAATCTATACCATCGTTCTCAAGTCGCATATTCTACCCCTGAAAACAATGGTTATTAACCTTTTTTAATCGATTTTGAAAAAAATATTTTTTTGGCGACGAAATTTTTTTTTTTCTGTCAGAAATCGTAGATTCGGCTCCGGACCGAAAATCGCCAAAATCGACCCCAATTTTTTTTCTTTTCAAAATATCGACTTTTAACCTATACCATCGTTCTTAAGTCGCATATTCTACCCCTGAAAACAGTGGTTATTAACCTTTTTTTAATCGATTTTGAAAAAAATATTTTCTTGGCGACGAAATTTTTTTTTTTTTCTGTCAGAAATCGTAGATTCGGCTCCGGACCGAAAATCGCCAAAATCGACCCCAATTTTTTTTCTTTTCAAAATATTGACTTTTAACCTATACCATCGTTCTTAAGTCGCATATTCTACCCCTGAAAACAGTGGTTATTAACCTTTTTTAATCGATTTTGAAAAAAATATTTTTTTGGCGACGAAATTTTTTTTTTTCTGTCAGAAATCGTAGATCCGGCTCCGGACCGAAAATCGCCAAAATCAACCCCAATTTTTTTTCTTTTTAAAATATCGACTTTTAACCTATACCATCGTTCTTAAGTCGCATATTCTACCCCTGAAAACAGTGGTTATTAATCTTTTTTAATCGATTTTGAAAAAAATATTTTTTTGGCGACTGTCCTGGCAACCAATCACAGCTCTAATAGTTTGCTAACAATGCTTTCCGTTACTCATGAACTTTTTAAAAGAGGGATAAATAAATGTTTTTTTTATATTATTTTGGCAAAATATAATAATTTTCTTTTTACAATTTTAATCACTTTCATTTGCATTTTATTTTAGTAAAATGTAAAAATAAAAATTGTTATTATTTTGACTTTATACTTTTGAATTTGGACGGTTTCACAAGCTCAACGTAATAAGGAATAATTGTCGACCAGTGTAAATCGGGCGCTGGTATCACGTTTTAGAATCCGTTCGGCCGGGAGAAGCCTTAAGGCTGCCCGAGAGTTACAATAACAAAAGTACATGTGAATTAGGTGCTCGGAGCAGAAACTGCCGAGTCCTCTTGACGACGAGTATACAGCTCCGGGGTGCGCACCAGTAGCCTAACGGTGCAGTCGTAAAAGCGACTTACAAGCCCCGTTTTTCTCAGTAGCTTTCTGGCTCCGAGCACGGGGGACAGGGAGAAAAAAACCGGGTTCAATGAATACGCCACGGAGTCGAGTGGCTGCGAGTGGCTCGCCAGTAACCCTCGTCGTTCGGCGCAGGAGGCGGATTTCGTCGAGGAGTTACAGGCTTCTGGTTCACGACGCGACATTTTCAGTCACACACGTGGGATATTTTATTTCGAATTTTATTAATTTCACAATTTTCGACAAATATGAATTATTAAAAAAACTAGCAGGTTGTAGTGGCTCGCGCGCTTCGCGCGCTCGTTATATGCTCGAATCAAAATCAGATCGTTAAGGAAATTAACGTGAAATTAACGTCCAAACTTTACAAAATCGGGAAAAAAAATTCGATTTCATGAAGTTTGAAGACCCTAACCGATGGGAAATTTCCCGCTGATTCCGAAAAACACTGTTGTTTGTCCGAAAAAGTGAAAATTCGGCGTGAAAACCGCAAAAAATGATTTTTAACTTTTTTTTAACCTTCGTCACTTCGCTAAAATCGAGGTTACTTTTTTTTCGTTCGATCAAACCTGGGTTTTCTTTTTTCGTTCAAGAGAAAACTTTATAAAGAAGAGAATACCGCAAAGCGGAACGCGATATCATGATTTCTGCATTTTTTACTTTTTTTAATTTTAATTTTTTAATTTTTAGAAGGAGTACCCCTTTCGTTTTTTTTTTGCGATTTTTGGGGGTCTGACTTTAAAATTCTGTAAAAAATGTAAAAATAAAGATATCGCATTCCGCCTTGCGGCGTTCTCTTTGTTATAGACTTTTCTCTGGAACGAAGGAAGAAAATCAGGTTTGATCGAGCAAAAAAAAGTAACCTCGATTTTAGTGATGTGACAACTGGGTAAGCGTGCGAAGCACGCGTATGGGCAGCTTAACATAAATACAAATTTTTAATTTTGAAACAGACTTGAATTAAGGGGGGGGGGGCAAGGCTTTATTATTTAGGGCAGACTTTAATTATGGGGGCTGGGACAAACAAACAGACAAACAGACAAACAACTTTACAAAATATATATAAGATTAGTAATTATTTTCATCGGAGTCGTTAATTGCAATAATTTAAATTGTGATAATTTTTTACGCAAAATATTGGAATTCCATTAATTTCTTAATTTTTACGTTCTTCTTGATCAATTCAAACTAGCAGGAATGAGAGAAGCTCGTGTGTTCGGTGTACGAAGCATCCAAATTCGCGGTGGAGCGTCAAAAAAGAAACGAAGAGAAGCGAAGAACCGGCGAGGGAGCAGGTTGAATGGGTCCAGCGTGGTCTCAAGTGACGAGAGAGAAGTGGTTCAAGTAACCGGGAGAGCGTTTCGAGTCCGGGCGCTTTATTCGGGGCTACTGTTCCTCGCTTGATCCTGTGTTTTCACTTTGGCTCAGAGGCTTAACGTCATCGTTGACGCAGTCGTCGTCGCGGTCGTCGCAGTCGTCGCCGTCGTCGTCGTCTCGGTTTCTTCCTGTCAGAGGTTTTTTCACCGCCTTTTCTCACAGATGCGTCAGTGTAAAAAAATGACTCAAAGTAAAATGGCAAATGAGGAATCGTTATGTTAAAAAATGAAAAAAAAAAAAAAAAAAAAAAAAAAATTGTTCCGCGAAAAATTTGATATTTCGTAATACCAAGTGAATTTTTCTTCGAGACTGAAGACCAGAAGTGTTTTCACGATCGGCGCCGGTGGCATTTGCGGAAATCCCACGGAAAATCCAGGGAAGACGTCACAAGGGCTCTGAGGGGAGGAGGGGGGAGGGGGGCAAAGTTTACCTGTCGCTTTCCATCGGGTTGGAGGTCCGGGATTCCCGTGTTTTCTCACGCGAGTCGTTAGTTCACCGCTGTGATGCTATATTACCATCGCACTGTGTTCATTTTTCAGATTTACCTCGGTGCATCGAGGAACGCGCGGTCGGTTGGGAAGCGAAGTGCAGCGGCGGCGGCGGCGACGGCAGGGACAGCGCGGGAAAAAGACGGCGGGCATTCGCCCCATTGACGTCAGAGATGGGAGAGCGATATATCGATATTTATTGCGCGAGGAGAATTCGAATTCCGCGGGACACGTCGACTCGTGCGAATTGTGTGAAATTTTTGTCTTCGCCTTCATCATCAAAGCCGAATCATCAAAAAGTTGTAATTTCCCAATTGTAATTAAAAACGTTGGCAGTTCATCCTGATCAATTTAGGGAATTGACGCTTCTGTTAACCTATATGTTAACCCACTTGCTATCTCACATGTTAGCCCATATATCATACCACATGTTAACCCATATACAAAAGTACAGGTTAACCCACAAGCTAACCCACATGTTAACCTGCATGCTAACCCGCATGTTAATCCGCATGCTAACCCACATATTAATCATCACGTTAACCCTCATGCTAACTCTCACATTAACCCTCACGTTAACCCCCACGTTAACTTACACGTTAACGCTCATGCTAATCCTCATGTTAACCCTCATGTTAACCTTCACGTTAAACCTCACTTTAACGTTCACGTTAACCCTCACGTTAACCCTGATGTTAACCCTCATGTTAACCCTCATGTTAATCCTAATGTTAACCCATACATTATTGTTGCATCAACGAAATGACCGCCAAGCGGCCATATTGTGTACTTTCCTTGCCCCGTCCACGTCTTCATTCTAAAATCTGTTTTCCGGCCCAGGAACGCAGCAAAGAAGGCGCGATGAGAGCACCTGCTCGTGGAAACGTTACGGGAGTTGATCGCCAGGCGGTCACATTTTGCCTTAGCAGTGGTGGTAGCGGCGGCAACAGCAGCAGCAGCAGCAGCGACAGCCGTAGCAGCAGCAGCAGCAGCAGCAGCAGCAGCGTCGGCGGCGGCAGAGCCTACCTATATATACGTGTCTACCGCGTACATTATGCGAGTATAATATCCTGGGATCACAGGCGTTGGCCATTTTCCCTCAGGCAGCGGGTTCCGTTCCGGCCAAGCGAATACAACGCGAACGAGGGCCGCCCTCAGTGACTCTCAACACACGCCGCTCGCGCGCGTGTATAATTTAATTTCTCCACTGGCAAATATAAACTGCATACACAATGGGCTCTCGGGGCCCCCGCGGTATTTCGCCCCGGCGGCCGCGCGCACCCACCGCCGCCGCCGCCGCCGCCGAGGAACGAGTAATAAATTCCGTTTTCGCGCGAAACAAAGCGAGCGCGGCTCGCGCTCGACCCGCGAGGAGTTGACTCTTCCGTGTGTATAATATTTTTTCTCCCGGCGCTTTTGCCGGTTAGCCAAGGGTGAAAAAAAGAAGCTGCTCGAAATCGCGCGGAAAAGCCGCATAAATAAATGCGGAAACGGTAAAATCGTACGCTCGCGCCGGTCGTTCCCTCTATGTCTTCGCTTCCGACGTTTTTTAAAAATTTTTTTCTTCAGCTCACGATGCACCTTTTACGAGTTTTCGTCGCGAGCATCGGCGAGGAATATAACGCATGCGACGCGAGGATCCAGGACAAAAATTTGTTGCCAAAAAGCAGAAAATAAATAAGATAAAAATTTGTTGACAAAAAAAAAGAAAAAAAAAGAATAAAATTTATTCACAAAAAAAAAGAATAAAATTTGTTGACAAAAAGAAGAAAATAAATAAGAATCAAATTTGTTGACAAAATAAAAGAAAATAAATAAGAATAAAATTTGTTGACAAAAAGAAAGAAAATAAAAGGGAATAAAATTTGTTGACAAAAAGAAAGAAAATAAAAAGGAATAAAATTTGTTGACAAAAAAAAAGAATAAAATTTGTTGACAAAAAAAGAAAATAAGAAAGAATAAAATTTGTTGACAAAAAAAAGAAAATTAAATAAGAATAAAATTTGTTGACAAAAAAAAGGAAATAAATAAAAATAAAATTGACGTTAACGAAAATAAGAAAATGAAATAAATGCGGAAACGGTAAAATCGTACACTCGGGCCGTTCGTTCCCTCTATGTCTTCCTCTCGCTTCCTACAATTTTGTTCTTTTTTTTTCCTTTTTTTTTCTTCAGCTCACGATGCACCTTTTACGAGTTTTCGTCGCGAGCATCGGCGAGGAGTATAACGCGCGCGACGCGAGAATCCAGGACGAGAGACAGCAGACGGCGTCTCGTCCGACGCGCAGGAACGGAAAACAGCTGACTCGGTGGTTTTTCGTGCTCTCGGGACGCGCGGTGCGGCAGCTGCGCCGCACCAGCGGTCGCGCGGGCTG
Organism: Pimpla rufipes; assembly: GCA_963932165.1. NCBI lineage: Eukaryota > Metazoa > Arthropoda > Insecta > Hymenoptera > Ichneumonidae > Pimpla > Pimpla rufipes. The sequence continues at coordinate 23,876,786 of OZ010630.1, forward strand.
CGCCTCGCTCGTCGTCGCCTGTGTGGGGCCCCCGACCGCACGTCGCGGGCCCTCGGCTGCTGCACCTTTCCGAGGCGCAGCCGAGGTATACCTGGTGCACCGAGCGCTCGCGCCCCGCACGTTCGTCGAAACGACGGCCACGCGGAGCAGCGCCCGGAATTTCGTTCCCAAGGTGCTTCGCCTCTCTTACCGATTCCCTTCCTGCCGGCCCGACGCGCCGATCCTCTAATGTCCGTGGGCCGAGCTGCTGCGATGGGGCGCAATATAACCAAACTGCAGGCCGAGCATCAGCTGCGACCCTACGGCAGCGACTCGCCGGATGACAGATATATCGATGACCGTGTGGATAAATTTTCAGGGCTTTTTTTTCTACGAGGGGGTCGATATAAGTTTCCGTGCGGGGAAAGTTGAAATAAATGAAATCGCTCGGGGGGGCAACGTGGGAAAAATTATCGCATTTTGGTGGACGTGTCACACTTGGTGACGTCAGTCGGGCTGGTGGTGGGAATTTTTTTATTTTTTTTTGGATATCGGGCAAGAGGAAATTTTGACGCATGAATATTTTATGGTCTCGGGATTTTTTATTCGTGTTTATATCATTTTTGAGTGTAAGTGACAGGCGTGATTATGGGAACTTAATTTTATTGGGACAGGTATAAAAAAAATTTCGTTATTGTTGGGTCGTTTAGGATGGGAAAATTTCCTAGTTTGAGGCATCGATTAGAAGCCGTAGAGTTATGAATTTGTGGTTTTTTTTCTTTGTTTTTCACGCAACAAGATATTTTGACGTATGAATATTTCATGTTCTCGGGATTTGTTATTCGTATTTATGTCGTTTTTGGCTATACGTTTCTGTGATTATGGGAAGCAAATTTTGTCGAAACACGTGCGAGAAAATTGATCGGTATTGTCGAGTCGCTTAGCACAGAAAAATTTCCTCATTCGAGGCATCTATGTTTTTTAGGTAAGACCTTAAAAGTCGCTGATATATCAATTTGTGGCTTTTTTTTCGTTTTTCAGGCAAGATTAAATTCTGACATCTCAATATTTTACTCCGGGGATTCGTTATTCGTATTTATGTCATTTTTGTCCATACGTGACTGGTGATTATGGGAAGCGAATTTTGTCGAAACACGTGCGGGAAAATTTATCGGTATTGTCGGGTCGCTTTGGGACGGGAAAATTCCCCCGTTCGAGGCATCGATTTCGGTTCACCGACCGGAAGTGCCACGATTATACGGCGAATCGATGTTTCTCCGGGAAGACCTTAAGAGGCGCTGATTTATCGTCTCTCTCTCTTATTCGTGATTTGTACCCGGGCGAGGGTGGCGGCTCGGCCTGCGCCTCGCGTGCTATCTCGAATTCTCGTTCCGAAACCGCGCCGAGCGCTCTTCCGATTTCATCGACGTTACCCGGCCGCATATAGTCGTAAAACAACCGGCGCGACTGACGTGTGACAAATTGTTAACACTTACGTCAACGTGAAATATTCATTCGTCTCTGTTCCTCTCTCGCCCTCCTCCCCGGCCCAATATTTACTCGTGACACGACACACGACGCGTGTCCTTTTTTCGTCTATCGTTTCGTCTTCATACACTTGTCAATCGCGCCGGAGCGACTCGTAAATTATTCAGCCAACCCGGTATTTCCGCTGCTGGCATAATTTTCCGCACTCCCGCGACCCGAACTCGTGAGGCAAGCAGCGCCGGATAAACCCATAATGGATCGGCACGTTTGAATAATTAGCGATCCTCGTGGATTCGATTAGGAAATCACGGCGATAAAATCCCCGAAGCGCGTATCGGGGATCGCAAGATAGGATCATCGGCTTGACCGCCGATTCACCTGGAGATACAGGTGATTTCGAGAAATGGATTAATTGGCTTGTGAATATTTGGTTTCGACGTTGGAAAGTAGAGGAGAATAAAAACGAATGGGAATAAAGTGAGAAGATAAACGGGAATAAAGTAAACGTTGAGAAAAATAAGTAAATAAATAAGAACAAAATTGATGTTGGCCAATATAAGAAAAAAACGTTAATTTACAAAAAAAAGAAAATAAATACGAATAAAATTTGTTGACAAAGAGAAAATCAACAAGAATAAAATTAGTTGACAAAAAAAAAGGAAATAAATAAGAATAAAACTTGTTGACAAAAGAAAGAAAATAAATAAGAATAAAATTTGTTGACAAAAGAAAGAAAATAAATAAGAATAAAATTTGTTGACAAAAAGAAGAAAATAAATAAGAATAAAATTTGTTGACAAAAAAAAAGAAAATAATTAAGAATAAAATTGACATTAACGAAAATAAGAAAATAAATAAAAATAAAATTGACGTTGACGAAACTAAGAAAATAAATAAGAATGAAATTGACGTTGACGAAAATAAGAAAATAAATAAGAATGAAACTGACGTTGACAAAAATAAGAAAGTAAATAATTTAGGCTGAGTAAAAAAAACAATTTCAATTAAAGTGTAAGAGAAATGAGAAAATAACACGCGAAAAGTACCTCAAGCATTTTTTTTTTTTTCAGCTCGCAGGATCCTCGCGGGTTCGCTAGGATAGGCGAACATAGCAGTCGTGACGACGACGTTTATTTAAGTCTGGGGTGCGGTGAAGCCGGGGAACCTGCAGCCCGGGAGTGGCCACTTGACCTCGTTTCCCAACCTAACCGACGATTCTCGTCCCGCGGATACCGACAAAAAAAGCCCGGGTCTTCCGATGGATCCTCCAGTGTGATCGCCACTCAATTATCCCGCGGATCCATTCGATCTTCGATTAACATCGAGTTGCACCTAATTCAATTGACTCGCCCGCTCGAGCGCAGAGGAAATATTGGCGTCCCTCTTCCGCGCGTTAGTCCCACTTGAACGTAGGATTTTTTTTTTACACTTGACATTTTTTTACTTTTTGTTTCATTAAAAAAATGTCTTTGCCAAAAAACGAGAATTTTTTTATCGAGGACGAATTTTGAACGCCTTTACCTTAAACTATTTTTTTGAGACAATATTTTTTTTACATTCTAATATAAAAAAAGTCTTCCGTAAATTCAACCCACTTCAATAGAGGATTTTTTTTTACACTTGACAATTTTTTACATTTCGTTTGATTAAAAAAAATGTCTTTGCCAAAAAACAAGACAAAATATTATCTGTGACGAATTTTCGGCGGCTTTACGTAACACTATTTTTTTCAGGCAATATTTTTCTTACATTTTAATACTCAAGAAAAAAATAATTCTACACGTTCGTCTCACTTGAATGTAGGATTTGTTTACACTTGACTTTTTTTATTTTTTACTTGATAAAAAAAAATCGTAGCCAAAAAACGAAACGAAAGAATTATATGGGTCAAATTTTGGGCAGTTTTAGCTTAAGCTACGTAAACACTTTTGTGAAAAAAATGCAATGTTGGTCAGCTAAATCTTACAAAATTTCATTCGCGTCAGTTTTCGCTCGGTAAACGTGGCCTCCGTTTCCGCCCCGGACAGCGGCTACGTGTATGAGGACCATAAATAAAAAATAAGGTCGGAAACACGAGTAAAGTAGACACCATAACGCGGTGATACCGCGCACGAAGCGTGTTCCGTTCTCGGTGTAAGTATATTTGGCATAAAGAACAGAGGCTTAACTCGGGCGTTGTAAATTTTTAAACCGGTCGCTCGCCGTCAGCCCGAGCAGCGAGCGCGGAAACTCGCGAATAATCAAGGGATGAAACGTCGGATGTTAATTAATTTTGCAGAGCTCGTCCGAGCGTTAATTCCCGGCTTTGACGGGCGGCTTCGCGCGCGGCAGCAAAACCGAGAGTCAGCTCGCGCGTTATAATTCGAAGAAGTTAAAAGTCGCAACGCGGCCGCGCTCCGCCCCTCCGGGCAGGTGCACCGACCGATTGTCTTCCCGCACCGTTTCGAACAACACATTTCGTAAACGGAGAAAACGGGTTTGTTCATTTCTTTTTTCTTTTCACGGTCAAAGACGTCAAACGCCATTCTTATTTTAATCTCTTGAATCCACAGAAAAAAGTGTAAAAAATTTAATCACTATGTAAAAAAATCGTACGTCGGGTATTTCACAATTTTATTTTTATATTTTTACCGTGGATGCATTTTTGATGATTTATTTTTTTAACTAAACACAGAAATAAATTTATTCTGTATTTATTTATTTCTGTTTTGATCTCTAAATACAGAAATAAATTACTGACGTCAAACGCCATTCTTATTTCAATCTCTTGAATTCACAGAAAAAAGTGTAAATAAAAATCGGTAAAATGTCCAATCACCACGTAAAAAAATCGTACGTCGGGTATTTAAAAAATATATGTTTATACTTTTACCGTGGATGCATTTTTTATGTTTTGTTTTTTTAACTAAACACAGAAATAAATTTATTCTGTATTTATTTATGTCTGTATTTATCTCTAAACACAGAATTAAATTTTCCAATACAATCTAAACAAATAAATTAATCACAGTCAAACATCCCAAACATCAAATTTCGAACACCGAGTAATTTTTCCCCCTGCCGAAGAGGCAGCCAAATTAACCTCGTCGAAACAGTCGCAAAAAAAAAAAAAATCGCAAACGCTCCGAGCGAGCAATAAGTATTCGCTAATGAAACGGAAATGGACAACGGCTGTGAATTCGGTTTCCGTGAATGTTCGCAGTTGGCTGCTTATCGCCTGGTGGTTCCGGTCCATGAGTTGCGAACGTCCAAGCACGGCGAACCGAGGAGCGGGAAGGGGGTAGGTGGGTGGGGGGGGGGGGGGGGCAAGGGGGTGTTTGGAGGGGGCCCCCGTCTCGTTCCGTGCGAACGGGCAAGTGGGACCCCGCCGGGCGCGTTCGCGTTTCGTTCCGGCCGTGCCAAGGCCACGGAACGAAGACAAAAAGCCCAAAGTAACTTGGTCTTTGTTGTCCGAGCGTGGCGAGACCAACATCGAGAACGAGAGTCCCGTGCGACCGGCACCGACCGTATAAAATATATATATATATATATATATATATTTTTTTTTTTTATTGCAGTGTGTAATTGTGTGTACAAGAGCTACGTACTCGTCGCGGAGCAACAGCCGAAGCACGATCGACGCGAAGACGACGACGACGACGACGACGACGAGGAGAACCCGCGGCGGCAGCAGGTGAAAACGGACGCAAGGTCGAAGCACGTGGCTCACGATCGAGCGGTAGTTGCGTCGTTCCCTCGTTACGCGATTCGACTCGCCAATGGCCCAAGGAGATCGCTGCGTTACGACAGGGAAAACGAGAACGGAGAAAGAGATCTCGAGCGATATCTCGTTGGCTCCTCCTGGATCATCCGATATGTCGATTATACCCTCGGATGCTCCGATGAACGCGTGATCGATGAATAAGGGGATTGTAAATCTGCGCAGGATCATTTTGGGCGGGGTTACTGAGGTTGAAAATAGCGGCTGACATTTTATTTTTTATTTTTTATTTTTTATTTTTATTTTATTTTATTTTATTTTTTTGAGAGTCTCGATATGAATTCCACGTGGGGTGGAGAATTTTTTGGCTCGATTTAATTTCGGTGTCGATTTCGAGCGCAGGAAGATAGAAATAAAGTAAAAGCGGTTGATTTTATTTATTTTTTATTTCTTATTTTATTTCTTATTATTTATTTCTTATTTTTTTTTTTTTTTTAGAGTCGATGTGGATTTCACGTTGGCCGGACGACTTTTTGGCCCAATTTAATTTCGGTGTCGATTTCCAGCGCAGGGAAAATAGAATAAAGAGATTCAAATATTAATGAGCGTCTGAAATATCATTTTATATACTGAGGCGTTTGTCGAGCGTGTCGACGTTGGCTCAAATTCAGTCGGCGCTGTGTCGCGCGGACGTGAACAGAAAAAAAAAAAATTCCCAAAAGGAGGAGACGCGTCACCGAGGCCGGGCGCGCGAGCGTGTTGAAGAAATTGAATTGCTTTGGGCGCTGATGAGTCGAGTGTGTGCGAGGCAGCGCTGGGTGGCGTCGGGCGCATGCAGCGAGCACGAGGCGGCGTCGTCGTGGGATAAAAGCACAGCGAGAGCGCGAGAGATCTCGAAAAAAAAAAAAAAACACCGCGAAGCCAGTCAAGCTGACGCCGTTCCGCATATGGCTCGAGAACGTATCATCGATCGTCGCTCGCGAGTTTTAACGTTTTTATATTATTACGCACGGAGGACAAAAAATTGACCGGGTTTTCGTCGAGAAACGTGCGAAAAAAAAAACGCAAAAAATTACATGAAAAATGAGTTTCTTGACGATTTCGCGCAGATTCTCCGAGTTTTTGGGTAAATAATCACTGTTTTCGTAATTAGACAACAATTTTCTATGAGATAGGAGTTTCGAATGACCCGAAATAATTTTCTTCTGCTTTTTTTTCGAAAGAAAACGCAATTAAGTATTAAGAAATGTGCAACTTCTGAAGGTCTGTGTTTTAAGATCTGTAAAAAAATAAAAAAATCGATGTATCGGGTTCCACGATGCAGCAATTTTTTTCGTCTTGAAGTTTTCTTTCGAACGAAAAATGAAAATTATGGTTCGGTCTGTCACGAAAAAAATTACACGCATTTTAGTGAAGTCGCGAAATTTCACAAAAAGCGCGAAAACACTGTTAATTTCTTTTTAACGTTCGACGCACAATTTCGATGTATTTTTGCCCGTAGATATCAAATTTACCACGAGTTTTTTCTTTAACGCGATAATTTTCAAATCAAATCCGAGGTATCGTCAAAAACTCCGTCAAAATCGCAATTAGCAAAAAATGTCCCATCAAACCGTCCGAAAGACGAAAAAAAAACCATCGAATCAAAACCAAAAAAAAATCTCTCCAAATACAATTTCGTCAAATTTCGCAAAACAAAAAAAAATCCGCATTCACCGCCCGAAGGCCGAAAAAAAAACCATCGAATCAAAACCAAAAAAAATCTCCCCAAATACAATTTCGTCACATTTCGCAAAAAAAAAAAAAAAAAAAATCCGCATTTACCCGAAAACGAGGGTCGCGTTTTTCTCGGCTCTCTGAGGTTTTGCGCGTCACGACGGTCGGTCGGTCGGTGTACGAAGTATCGAAGCACTTCGAAAGGCGTCGAAGCGTGAGGCGAGGATAAGTGTCTCTCGACATTGACACAGAGAAAAGACAACGCGCACCGAGCACCGAGCGGTGCGCGCGGACCAGCGCACGTAACCGCGTCGCGCGGCCCGCGGTTGTCCCTCCTCGTCGCGCCGAGCCGGGTGACTCGACGCCGCCGCCGCCGCCGCGCGCCGTTCGTACGAACAAACGAGGAAGCGAGTCAGCGAGTCAGCCTACACACCTCGGCTCTCTCTGTCTCGCTCCCTATCTCTTTCTGCGGAGCGCGGGGACTGGAAAAGTAGTGCATGCCCGTACTCGACAGCCGCCCGCAGCTACTACTAGCTCACTAGTATTTTAATAGATTTGATTTTTTACCGCCCATGTTTTTTTTTATATAGGTCAATATTTCTTTTACTAATTTATCTCTAAACTCTGAAATAATGTTTCCAATAAATCGATCTTCGGAAAATCGGTGGGTAAAATATTATTTTTTTATTTTATAAAGAATACAACTAAATATTTGCGGAGAAAAAAATCATTTTTCTCGCACAAATATTACAAAAAAAAGTCTCAATTCAAAATCTCAATGTCAATCTCAAATATCTCGCACTTTGTATATAAGTATTTTTGTCAGGTGGGTTAATATTATTATATTATTTTATAAAGAATACAACAAAATATTTGCGGAGAAAAAAATCATTTTTCGCATTTTTCTCGTTGAATTTTCTATTTTTCGGGCAAACAACGGTGGTTTTCGAAATCAGCGGGACATTTGCCATCGAATAGGATTTTTAAACTTTGCGAAACCTGAAAAAAAAAACAAATTCTGGCAAAAAACGCAAGGGGTGCGTATAGAAAAATTTGCGATTTTTGAGGGTTAGGCTTTCAAGTTCTGTAAAAAACTCAGAAATCAAGATATCGCTTTTCGCCTTGCGGCATTCTCTTCATTCTTGAGTTTTCTCGCGAAGGAAGGACGAAAATCCACGTTCTCTCGACCCAAAAAAAATAACCTCGATTTCAGTGAAGTGATGAAATTTCGAAAGAAGTGCAAAAACAACATATTCATTTTTTTCCTTTTAATACTGTATCCCGATGTATTTTTACCCGTAAACAACGAATTCACCGTTACTTGTTTTCTAAACCCAAAAGATTTCACGGAAAACATAAAAAAACTAAATTACTTTCGTTTTTTTATTTTTTGTATCAACTGGATAAAAAAATAAATTACCGTAAAAATCCCCAAACATCCAATTTCGAACACCGAGTAATTTTCTTCCAGCCCGGTGAAGGAACTGAATTAAATATATCGAAAATGCCGTGAAAAAAAAAAAAATACTCAACAGCCTCGCGTAGCTACTATAGTAGCTCACTGGTATATCGCAGCTAGAATGCTGGAGCAGCAATAGTAGCAGCAGCTGCTCGTACAGCACGATAGTTACTAGGTACACCGGTTGTGTATCTATATATGTCGGATATATAACAACTGCAGTGTAGTCGGCGTCGCTAAATCGAAGCGTCGCATCGAGTCGCGCACCGATTTAACGCTTGATCGGAGCGCGACGCCGCCGCCGCCGCCGCCGCCACCGCCACCGCCACCGCACAGCATCGACTTTCTATGCCTCGTTTGAATATCCGCCAGCCGCTGTGGAACCCATTACCGGGCCGAAGGATTCCCGCGCGTCGCTTGCCATCGAATAATCCGCATTCTAGATCCACTTTGCGCCCTACTCACGGGGCACCGAAACCACCGCGGCTAAACCAGTCGAATCGCTCGGCCGCGTCGGTAATTTTCAATTATTCGAATTGACTTTGTTTAGCCACCGCACGCGGTATAAGATTTGTGGCTGTTTTTCGATTTCGAGTCTGTGATTTCCGCTATTTGTGGGAATTTTCAACGCAAGCTACGAATTTGGGACTGAGAATTAAGTAGTTTTCTTTTTTTATTTTAACCATTGGTAGCAATAAATAAAAGTGAGGGAAAAAATTAAGAAAAAAAAGAAAGTGATTTGCGTTAATTTTGGTAATTTTTAACACACGCTATGAATTTATAATTGAGAAATAGTTTTATTTGATTTTATTATCATCACTAAAATAAAAATGAAGAAATAATTGAGAAGCAATTAGGTGATTCATTTAGCCCCGATTTCTCCGACCAATACGCCAGTTTCACGTCTGTCGAGTTCTCCGAAAAATTCTGTAGCTCGATGCTCATTTTTTGCCTCGTTATCGGGGTTAAGTAATTCCGTCAATTCTCTCTCGTGGAAAAATAATGAACCACGAATTTATCGAGTCGCGAGGGTCAAATCGAATTAAATAAAAATAAAGAAAAAATTGAGTAGCAATTGGTGATCCTGATTTCGTCCCGGTCTGATTTACCAGTTCCACGTCTTTCGAGTTGGAAAAATTCCAGCCCTCGACGGTTATATTTTTCTCGTTATCGAGGTTAAATAACCACATTAATTCTCTCTTTTTCTCTCGTGCAAAAATAACGAACCGCGAAATTCGTCGAGTTTATTTGAATTTATTATCACCATTTAAAGAAAGATAAAGAAATAATTGAGAAGCAATTAGGTGACTCTATTAGCCCCGGTCTCCCCGACCAATTCGCCAGTTTCACGTGTGTCGAGTTCTCCGAAAAATTCTGTACCTCGATGCTCATTTTTTGCTTCGTTATCGAGGTTAAGTAATTCCGTCAATTCTCTCTCGTGGAAAAATAATGAACCACGAATTTATCGAGTCGCGACGGTCAAATCGAATTAAATAAAAATAAAGAAAAAATTGAGTAGCAATTGGTGATCCTGATTTCGTCCCCGTCTGATTTACCAGTTCCACATCTTTCGAGTTGGGAAAATTCCAGCCCTCGACGGTTATATTTTTCTCGTTATCGAGGTTAAATAACCACATTAATTCTCTCTTTTTCTCTCGTGCAAAAATAACGAACCGCGAAATTCGTCGAGTCGCGACGTTTCCCAGCGGGCACAAGAATTTTCCCATATGGTCACTCCGGCACGGCGGTTACACGGTTCGCGGATCTCCGCGTGTCCGTCCGCGTGTATCGCGCGAGATATCGCGTCGCGCGCGTTACGCGGCTCGAAAACGGGTTTTTTTCCCCCCCCACCGCGAGGGATTTCGTGCCCGAGAGCCGGCGAGAGTGAGAGTAATCTCGCTACTTTCGTTTGAAATTCTCGTTCGGCCGAGTGATGTCATAAATATTACCCGGCGCCGTGACCTGGAATAATCCGACTGACTGGCTGGCGAAAGGCAGCGCGACGAGCTGAGCCGGGGAAACGACGAGAGAGAAACAGAGAGAGAGAGAGACACAGGGAAAGGATAAGCGAGAAGGAGAAAAAGAGCGAAAAAAGAATAAGAGCAAAAGGTGGAACAGAAATGTAGCATCGCACAGCTCGAAGGTACAGGTAAAAATAATATGGACAAGCAATTTTTTGTTTTTTTGTCTTTTTTTTTTTTTTTTTTTTTTGTTTGTTGTCGACCATAGATGAAGTTAGATACGAATATTAGAAAGAAATAGATAAGCGAGAAGGAGAAAAAGAGCGAAAAGAGAATAAGAGCAAAAGGTGGAACAGAAAAGTAACATCGCACAACTCGAATGTACAGGTAATAATAATATGGACGAGTAATTTTTTTTTTTTTTTTTTTTTCGACGAGCATAGATGAAATTAGATACGAATATTAGAAAGGAAAAGATAAGCGAGAAGGAGAAAAAGAGCGAAAAGAGAATAAGAGCAAAAGGTGGAACAGAAAAGTAACATCGCACAACTCGAATGTACAGGTAAAAATAATATGGACGAGTAATTTTTTTTTTTTTTTTTTTTTTTTTCGACGAGCATAGATGAAATTAGATACGAGTATTAGAACGGAAAAGATAAGCGAGAAGGAGAAAAAGAGCGAAAAGAGAATAAGAGCAAAAGGTGGAACAGAAAAGTAGCATCGCACAACTCAAATGTACAGGTAAAAATAATATGGACAAGTAATTTTTTTTTCTTTTTTTTCGACGAGCCTAGATGAAGTTAGATACGAATATTAGAAAGGAAAAGATAAGCGAGAAGGAGAAAAAGAGCGAAAAGAGAATAAGAGCAAAAGGTGGAACAGAAAAGTAGCATCGCACAACTCGAATGTACAGGTAAAAATAATATGGATGAGTAATTTTTTCTTTTTTTTTCGACGAGCATAGATGAAGCTAGATACGAATATTAGAAAGGAAAAGATAAGCGAGAAGGAGAAAAAGAGCGAAAAAAGAATGAGAGCAAAAGGTGGAACAGAAAAGTAGCATCGCACAACTCGAATGTACAGGTACAAATAATACGGACGAGTAATTTTTTTTTTTTTTTTCGACGAGCATAGATGAAGCTAGATACGAATATTAGAAAGGAAAAGATAAGCGAGAAGGAGAAAAAGAGCGAAAAAAGAATGAGAGCAAAAGGTGGAACAGAAAAGTAGCATCGCATAACTCGAATGTACAGGTAATAATAATACGGACGAGTAATTTTTTTTTCTTTTTTTTACGTACATAGATGAAGCTAGATACGAATATTAGAAAGACGAACGTGCGGCCGTCGGACGTGTCCGCGGTGTGTTAGGCACTAATAATGCTTCGCGTCCGTCGGCGCCCACATAACCCGGCAATTCGGGACGAATAAATTAATATAGAAATAGAAAGTAAGTTTGCGCGTGCGCGTTACGTCACTCGCGAGCAACGTTTCTAGCGATCGCCGCGGCTGTTGCCATTAGCCACAACAACGCCGCGACTGCCTACTGTGTAACTAACACGCCGCGTAGATTTTCGCCTCTTGTCGCGAGACATAAATCTCTGATAAAATTAAACGGCCAATTGGCGGTCGTTTGCGGCGGGAAGTTTGACGAGAGTCGCGCGCGGGGTTCGTGTGCATTGATATTTTTGCAAATTGCTGGGAGGTTTGCGGTAATTGGTGTAATTTGTTATCTTGATTTTTTTCTTTCGTTTTATGTGAAATAGATTTTATTTAATGACACGAAAGAAAAAATCAGGTATAGTTTTAAGTTTTTTGTTGTGTTTTTATTAATTTAATTTGTATGGATTTAAGAATTGGTGTAATTTACAGTGAATCTTTTTTTAATCAAGAACTTCTTTTTTTGCTATTCTTCAGCGTGTGTCTAATAGCAGAAAAAAATTGTTTTCTTTATACGAAATTTTTTGAATTTTTTTAGAATTTTTTTTTGTTTCTCTCTCGAGACTGTAACGGCTTTGAAAATTGGTGGAGGTGAACGGAAGCGCGAGATAACGGAGGAAAATGTTTTTCCACGTCCGCCCGACCCGGCGAGTCACTTGATCGATGCGCTGTAGGGCGCGCTCGCGCAACGAAGGCGAAAAGCGGAATTAAGGGCTCGGCTATCACTTCCGACGAGGCGAACCCCCGGGGAATTTTTGATTCCGGATGATAGATCCCGCGTTTTCGATTACTCGCCCCGGAAAACAATTATTTTTCATTCGAATTACCGAACGGCGAACCCCGCGCGAGCGAATCAACCTGGGAATTAAAAATAACATTAGCTCATGGTACTCGACACCTTTATTTTCGAAGCGGCAAAAAATGTCCCAACTATGCCACACACTTCACATTTTTTACCGTAATTTTGCCACCGATTTCCCCGGTAGAAAATGAGCAGCGTTACATCCGGAATTCCGGCCCAAATTAGGACCTGGCAGGGCCAAAATGGACCCGATCAGGACCCGACCAGGGAAATTTGTAATCCCATAAATTTTCTACCAAGGTCAAAGGTACAAAACCGAGGTTATATTAACGGCCACTTTAAATGGCACAAATGGTCCCTCGGGGTTGGCCATTTGCCATTTCCAGTGTTTCACTGGAATTGACCAATGGAAACACCTTGCACCGCTAAGTGCGCGTTACTCGGAAGTGCCATTTATTGCAAACCCCGCACGAACGAATCAACCCGGGAATTAACAATAACATTAGCTCATGGTGCTCGACACCTTTATTTTCGCAGCGGCAAAAAATGTCCCAACTATTCCAGACGCTTCACATTTTTTACCGTAAATTTGCCACCGATTCGCCCAGTAAAAAATCAGCAGCGTTATATCCGGCATTCCGGCCCAAATTAGGCCCTGGCAGGGCCGAAATGGCCCCGATCAGAACCCGACCAGGACCATTTGTAACCTACATATATTTTCTACCAAGGTCAAAGGTACAAAACCCAGGTTATATTAACGGCCACTTTAAATGGCACAAATGGTACCTCGGGGATGGCCATTTGCCATTTCCAGTGTTCCACTGGAATTACCATAAATTTGCCACCGATTCACCCGGTAGAAAATGATCAGCGTTATATCCGGCATTCCGGCCCAAATCAGGCCCTGGCAGGGCCAAAATGGCCCCCGATCAGAACCCCACCAGGGCCATTCGTAATCCCATAAATTTTCTACCAAGGTCAAAGGTACAAAACCCAGGTTACATTAATGGCCACTTTAAATAGCACAAATGGTACCTCGGGGTTGGCCATTTGCCATTTCCAGTGTTTCACTGAAATTGACCAATGGAAACACCGCGCGCCGCTAAGTGCGCGTTACTCGGAAGTGCCATTTATCGCGAGTCCACTTCCTCGTTCGCGGTAACAGCGAATTAATTATTTTTTTTCCCGCGACCGGAAGAATCCAATAGCGGCGGGGGAGGTACGGCTGACACGTATTGATAGACGCTAATTCAGTCGTTCACGTAAGAAGCCGGAAGTGGATATAATACTCGGCCGGCGGCGGCGGCGGTCCGCGAATGCGTCGCGCAAGCTTGCGCGGCTTTCGAGTGAAAGCCCAGCCGGGAGTCCTGCGATATACTCGCGCTCGCTGTGTCTATACACGAGACGTCGTAATCGATACGTCGACCTGTGCCGCTCGTGACTCGATGGAGCACTGATTATTTCACCACCACCAGCGTCGTCGCCGCCGCGCCGGGCTACCTGTGCAGCCGCCACGTTGCGGCTTCAATCTGCCGCGAATTCTCAAGGAGATTGCTACGAAAAAATTAATTGTAGCCCAGGAACGTTGAATTTTGGAGAACGTACGGAGGAACAGTCGGGAGAGTGGAGAGAAAGAGAGAGAAAGAAAGCGAGGGAGAGGGCGAAGGGGTGAGGCTATCGGGAAAGCGAGGAGGCCCCTGGGGAGCAACCGGTGGTTGTTGCCCCGGCAGCTGGGTCAAAAGTTCGTGCCAGCTATATATCCCCCGCCTCGACCCCGAACCTCCGGCCGCGCCAAGTTAATTCGCGAAATTTCTTGCCGCTCACTTTTCGCCCAAAAGCCGACGCGCTGCGCCTCGCGTCGACAGCCGATGCCGTGCGGAAGACGAAATTCGAAACAAACTTTTCGGCCGATCTCGCGCACGCTAATTTTGATATTATTTCGCGATGAGGGATACGTGGCCGGTGCGCTTTTGATTACCGCCTTTCGAGACGTTGAGTTTGCTGATTGAGCAACCGGTACACCTGGCCTTTTCGACTCGATATTTCACGACTGGCACGTTTGGACCTTTTGTTTTACTTTGAGACACTCACCTTTTGTTTTATCTTGAAATTGATTCATCATCCATTTTTATTTTTATTTTTACACAATATTATTATTTTTATTTTTATATCATATTATTATTGTTGTTGTTATTGTTGTTGTTGTTGTTATTATTATTATTATTATTATTATTATTATTATTATTATTATTATTATTATTTACATAATATTATTATTTTTATTTTTACATAATGTTGTTATTATTATTATTATTGGGGAATATATTATTTTTTATGCGTCATATTTTTATTTCGTGAGATTTGCGACAATTAATGGGGTAAATAAATAAGAAATTCATTTTTGTTTTACCGAAAACTGCCGATATCTGTACCAGACGAGATTTCGCCGGACAACAGCTTTTCGTTGACACATCGAGCGAATCTTTTGAATAAATTTTTCGCCTCGCGCGATGTGCAGTGTTTTCGCTGGGAAGAGATAGGGAAAGAGACACACGGGGCGTTGTGAGAGACGACGTCAAGCACAGAGAAAAGTTACGAGCAACCGGTGGTCGCCTGGGTGGCTCGTACGAGGTCGCATCTGGCACCGACGACGAGGAGAATATATCTCGGAGCAGCGAGCAAGCCACCTCAGACATCTTTTCCTGGCCTCCGAGCTTATCCTTGCGCTTCCTTCGCGTGGGGTTGCGTCTGACCCTCGTTTCTCCGTTTCTCTTTCTCTGTCTCGTCTTCGCTCCATGTGAATATTTCATCGTTTTGATTAATAAATGATTATATAATTTTAATAGTGTATTTTTTAAATGTTTTCGATAATGAATTTTAAACATATTTATAATAATATTTCATTTAAAAAACTAACCCACACGCGTCTTTTCAATTGATGCAAAAAAAGTTTAATCGAAAATAATCAATTTAAAAAAAATGTCGTGAAAACTATCACGTTGAAAACAAAATTAATGGCGATGGGCAAAAATACATCGAAATTAAGTGTTAACAAAATAAAAACAGTGTTTTCGCGCTTTTATCAAGATTTCGTCACTTTACTAAAACCGATGTTACTTTTTTTTATCAATCGAACCTGGATTTTCTTTCTTCGTTCCAGAAAAAACTTAATAACGATGAGAATGCCGCAATAAGGTGGAACACAATATCTTGATTTCTGAATTTTTCACAGAATCAGGAAGCCGAACCCTCAAAAATCGCGAATTTTTCCATACATATGTCTCGCGTTTTTTGGGTTTTTTTTCGATATCCTAAAGTTTGAAAACCCCATCCGAAGGCAAATTTCCCGCTGATTCCAAAAAGCATCGTTATTTGCCCAAAAATAGAAAATTCGTTGACAGAAACGCGAAAAACGATTTTTTTTTCTCTGCATAAATATAAATAATATTAGCCCATATACTTTGCCCAACAACCTTTCCCGAAACAATCTCAACAAACCTTAAAACCTCGCAGGCCCTATGAACAGTAAAAACACAATAAAACGTCAGCCTTACTTATATCTCATATCAAAATTCCCCGATATTTTACCCGCCGATTATTTTCTGAAGCGTTATACCCAAAACAATAATTAATTCCCAAACCCTATCTGGCTCTCCGAAATAAATTTCATTCGACCCGAGACACTCGCGAGGCTGGTGCCCAGAGCGCAGAGAGCAGCGAGAACGAAGCTCACGTGTCGGAGCGAAGAAAGGAGCCGTCAGGAGGCAGCGAGAACGGCTGCCCGGCTGGCCGAGCCTCAGCACGACGACGACGACGACGACGCTATATCCCCGAGGAGAATTATCGCGCGGCCGCAGGAAGAGACGGACGGACGGACGGACGGACGGGGAACGAAGCGAAGCAGCAGCAGGACGAGGGAACGAGACGGAGGTTGCATTCTTTCCCGTTCCCTCTGCCCTTGGTTCGCCTCGCCGCCGAGGCGGAGGAGGGCGCGACGAGCTCTCGTGTGTGCCGGTTGGTCGCTGGGAACGCGCAGAAAACCCGTTTACGCGTGAAGGGTACGGAGACCGACCGACTGCGGCGATCCCGGCGCCCTCACGTTGCACGTATATACATATATATTTATTTTATATATATGTATATATAAATATATATGTATATACATATATATTTATTTTATATATATATATATACGACGGTCGAGTTAGGCCCCAAGACTCAGCCTCTTGTGCCCTCTTCTGTCCTCTCCGGAGATTTCCATGCGGCGGCGTTCTCGGGGCTCTCGGAGTCCTTTTCTCCCTTCCTCCTTCATCCACCTCCTCTCATCTTCGCTCCCTCGGTTCAGACTTCGGTCAGTTATGCTGAGGCCACTTTGCTCCCTGAGACCCTAAACCCGCATCCAAAGTCCTTTATTGCCGGGTTTTGGGCCGCGACGGATTTTGGGCCCCCGAGACCCTGCAGAGCGACTCGGTATGATGATTGTTACGCACAAAAATGCGGACTCATGGGTGATGATCTGCTGCGGGCAGAAAGTTGGTACAGGAGACTTTTTTTTTGGCGAGGTGAATGAGGAATTCTTGGGTTAAAAAAATAACTGTTTTTGCGGTGGGGCGAGGGACATTTTGTTTTTTCGGATTTTTTGGGGTGGTAATTGATTGTGTGGAAGATTTATTTCCATGACTGTGTCATTAATATGGCTTCCATGAATTTGTCTGCTTATCTTGGTACGTTCGACTGGAAAAAAAATATTTGCCTGGTGTCGATGAAAAAGCGTCTCTCTGGTTTATCGAAATGTGACGAGTTGAGAAAGAAGAAAAAAAAAGCGTGGGGAGTGTAGAAGTGGAATGAATGTGAATTTATTGGGTTTGGATAACGTTGGGTGAAAACGGAATTTATTTGCTTATTTGTTTATTTATTTGCATACAAATATTTTATTTAGCTATATGTATACTACAACCGCGTGTTGAAAAATAAATTCTTAGCTCCTTAAAAAAAATTGCTCACAGTGTTCGCAGTGAGTCGAGGGACATTTCATTTTCTGGAATTTTCGCGGTTCGTAATTTCTCGTATAGAAAATTTATATTTCCATGAATATTTTGCTCTTTGGTTTATCGAAATGTGACGAGTTGAGAAAGAAGAAAAAAGTGGAGAGTGTAGAAGTGGAGTGGATGTGAATTTATCGGCTTTGGATAACGTTGGGTGACAACGGAATTTATTTGCTTATTTGTTTATTTATTTGCACACAAATATTTTATTTTACTATATATATGTTACAACCGCGTGGCGAAAAAAGATTCTTAGCTCCTGAAAAAAAAAAATTGCTCACCGTGTTCGCAGTGAGTCGAGGGACATTTCATTTTCTGGAATTTTCGCGGTTCGTAATTTCTCCTATAGAAAATTTATATTTCCATGAATATTTTGCGCTCTGCCGTCGGGAGCGAAAAAAAAAAGTTTGATCGATTTCTCGCTCGACCCACGAATGACTTACGTTTAACTTTGACAAAGGACGCGAGGCGAAATCCCGCGGGGCTTTGGGGCTATTTTTGGCCGGCCAATTTCCTTCGCCACTCTTTTTCGTACGTCACGAGGAAATAGCAAGATGGATCGTGCGCGATGCCCGGTGCCTGGTGCGAAGGCAGAAGCGAAGGAATAAAGATAAATGGGAGAGGAAAAGTTGAAAGAGAAATTAACAGAGAACTTTGATTAGGATGGCGCAGAACGTGTTGGAGTCCCGGGGGGGGGGGGGGGGGGGGGGCAAACAGCTGAGAATTCGCCGGAGTCGGCGAAGCAATTGGAAAATGTGTTCAAGACGAGGCCGAACGGTTTTTCAAGAGCACGAAAAACTTTTGCGATCTTTGCTCGCGCGAAATTTCGCGGGACTTCGCGAGCTAAGACCGAGTTTTCGAAGTCGAAAAACTCCTACTTCGAGTCTCCTTCTCTCTGTCTTCCTCAACGCGTCTCGATAATTTCTCACTCGTTTGCCAATCCTCGATGTCTGACACGATGTTGACTTTTTGTTCCTTTTTTTTCGGAAACTTATTTTTCCCAATGAACTCGAGAATTAATTACACTTAATTAGACGAAATGTTTATTAATCAAATTGCAAAGAATTTTCGGAATATTTCGTTGCGCATTTTTTTTTTTACTAAATATTACAATCGTGGATAAATCGATATGAAAATAAATAGGGTGACAATTTTCGGAGAAAACGAAAAGTTCTTTCTTCGAGTCTCCTTTCTGTCTTCCTCATCGCGTCTTGATAATTCCTCACTCGTTTGTCAATCCTCGATATCTGGTGCAACCTCAATTTTTTTTACTCAACTTTTTAAACTTTTTAACGTTTTTTAAACTTTTTTATATTTTCCAACAAACTCGTGAACTAAATTACTGTTAAATACACGAATTAAAAAAAGAAATCAGATATCAAACAGTTTCACGAATATTTCACTGCGACTTTTCGTTCCAAACTAAATATCGCGAACGTGGATAAATTGAAAAAGATTGAAAAACAGAGACCATTTTCGGAGAAAACGAGGTTAACTCGAGTTACTCGGTGTCCGTGAAATGCGCGGATAAGTTGGAAAAATGAAAAAGGGACACCGAGGAGATGGACACAAGTATAACAACAATAATAGTAATGGCATGAGCGAAGCAGTGAGAGATATTTCTGGGCAGTGGCGAAGAACGTGGAATCGAAAGGAGCCTCGAGAAGATGGATGGAACTCAATATAAGAGATGGAGAGTCCTTCGAGCGAGTCCCATGGCTTTTTCTGTGACGATGGTGTAATGGTCGTCGTGGGCAGATACACCGCGCGATCTATGCGTGTGGATATATCCTCGGTTGTAGCTATTCATATATCCGCACTTACACCCGGGCGATCGGGTCTCCCTTTCAGGGTAGGCGCGACGCGCCTGAAAAGGGACAACTTTTGACGACCATTTGGACCCGGGGGATGCGCCACTCGGACACCTTCAGGTACCTATAGACACGGGCCAACCTATTCTGCGGCCTCTATGGGTTTACACAACGCGGCCGGACGGACGCCCGGATGGTTCCTTATCTTTCGTACGTTCGACCGAAAAAAAAAACTCCGGCCCGGTGTCGATGGAAAGACATTTTTTCAATTTGTCGAAATGTTACGAGTTGCGGAGGCAGAAAAAAGTGGAGAGGGTAGAAGTGGAGGAAATGGGAATTTATTGGCTTTGGGTAACGTGAAGTGAAAACTTTTTTTTTTGTTTTTATTTGTTTACACTTCTTATTTTATTTTTTGTTTTATTTGTTTATTTATTTTGTTTTTTGTTTTATTTGCTTATTTATTTTATTTTTTGTTTTATTTGCTTACTTATTTTATTTTTTGTTTTATTTGCTTATTTATTTTATTTTTTGTTTTATTTGCTTATTTATTTTATTTTTTGTTTTATTTGCTTCTTTATATTGTTTTTTTGTTTTATTTACTTATTTATTTTATTTTTTGTTTTATTTGCTTATTTATTTTAATTTTTTTATTTACACACTAAGATTTAATTTGTCTATATTACTGACATTACTTTTTACGATGAAATGATTCGACCGCTCGCGGCGCCACAGACGACAACAATAAATTATGATTTACTCTTCAACCGGATAAAAATTAATTTTTATACGCCCCGTCTGCCGTGCCGCAGTGTCGCACTCGCGCGTTCCCGGTTTGGAGTCGAGTCTGCGTTGCAACTATTACACCTACGTGCGCAATTCGAGTCCCGTAATCCTACTTAAACGCCCGGTAATTACCATTACCAGCGCACCAGAACTGGAATGAAGGGAGAGCGAAAACTCAACGATGCGTCGTAAACGTTGCCAAAGATTGGCATCGTTTTTCACGAGATTTGCCTCTATGAGCCTCGCACGATGGATTCTGCCATCGGTTAATCCACAGATGCAATTAATTATTTTTTTTTTTGTAAATCGTAATTATTAATTTTCTCGAGTAACAATATTTTTTAATCCTATCGTTTTTCGTCGACCGGACCAAGTTTTATTATTATTTGGTGTTACTTTCTTATTGCTCGGAGTTCCTGTATCGTCCTTATGGTCGTGGCCAACGACGCTGCCGGGAGGCATCGAACGTTCGGCGTTCACTGTGTCCTCAAACATCTAAAGTCTCGGGTTTCGCGTTTCCGCACGTGTAACACGAGCTTTAACGACGTGCGGCGTTCGGCGCGGCGACACTTGTGGATAATCACGTATAAGTTAAATAAACAAGAATTTACATTATTTTTAGAGAATTTTTTCATACGAATTATTTAAAAACATCGAAGCGCAAAACCAACTGAACAATGATTTTTTTTCCTGTGTCCTAAATTCACATAGAATACCGTATTATTCTCCGGCAATTTTTAAGTGGTCCCTACTAAAAACTTCGAAAATGGTGCAGGTCTGATGGACCACCGTGATCGTGAAAAAGGATCTTAAAAATATTTCAACTCCAGGTCTTCATAGTGTCAGTTCCCGGGAATAAATTCCGGCGACCATAGTAAGATTCATCTCCAGAAATTGAAGATATCATATAGTCCATAACTTTTTTCTGGTTCAAATTCTCCTGAATTACACGAATTTTAATTAATTGAAAATTATTTTTTAATTATTTGAAAATTATTTCTAAATTAATTGAAAATTATTTTTTAATTAATTGAAAATTATTTTTTAATTAATTGAAAATTATTTTTAAAATCTCAGTTATATTTAATACAATAATAATAATATTTTGTCGAAAAATAATAACAATCTCGTCGTAATGCTCGATCACTTAATTACATCTCAGGTCCCGTTGTGATTTCGTTGCGTTACATCATCGCAAAAAGTCCGCGCGCCACAAATATAATGCCACGAGTTTCTTTCGTTCCCCGTTCGACGGGGCAAAGTAAGTCAATACGACATTACTTTCCCCGGGCAATGAGGGTCTTTGTGAGCCACGCGAGAATGGGACGAGGGAGATTATATATCTCTTGCCCTTGTCGATACCGCGGGCGAACGAGCGAGACGCGGTATTATTGCGTCTAATCGAGAGAACTCCGCTTTCCTTTCCTTATTCTCGAATTACCCGTTTGTTCGCTGGATTGGGTAATAATCCAACCTCCCCCGGAGTTTATCGCGCCGGACTCCCTCGAGCTCGTCTCTTCTCTCCCGATATCCCACTCGTTCCTATCATCGAGAGTGCCGGCCGCACTCGGGCCAAGCACAAAAGGGTCTTCGCTTTCCTCGTGTTTTTTCGTCCTTTCTTTGTGCTCGGTCCGACCCCCCCCCCCCCCCCCCCCCCACCTCCTGATGGTTGCGTGCTTATTGCGTATTTGCGCGAAAATATAATACGTACAAATGGCCAACGTTTATTGTTCGCTTATTGCATCGCTGTAAACGTCCCTTTGGCGTGGGCCAACGGAATCATCTGTAGGTATTTGCGATAAGAAATCCTGAGAAATGAATTGGACTAGGCTAATCACGGACGCTGGCGCGCGTGCCTGAAAAACTTTTGCGCTGCTGCGCTCTTATAAAAGTTTAAAAGGTCACGGGCGCTGCCGCGCCCGTCCACTTATGTCAGATTTGACAGCTAGCTGAATTTGTTTACCACGGACTTTCCTGACAACCAATCATAGCTCGAATATTTTAGTTTTTTTACTTTTTGTCAGAAATCATAGATCCGGCTCCGGACTGAAAATCGCCAAAATCGACCTCAATTTTTTTTCTTTTGAAAATATCGACTTGTAACCTATACCATTGTTCTCAAGTCATATATTCTATCCCCGAAAATACTGGTTACCAATACTTTTTACTCGATATTGAAAAATATAATTTTTGGCGACTTTTTTTTGTCAGAAATCACAGATCGGTCTCCGGGCCAAAAATCGCCAAAATCGACCTCAATTTTTTTTCTTTTGAAAATATCGACTTGTAACCTATACCATTGTTCTCAAGTCGTATATTCTACCCCCGAAAACACTGGTTACCAATACGTTTTACTCGATTTTGAAAAAAATAATTTTTGGCGACGTTTTTTTTTTGTAAAAAATCATAGATCCGTCCCCGGACCAAAAAACCCCAAAATCGACCTCAATTTTTTTCTTTTGAGAATATCGACTTGTAACCTATACCATTGTTCTCAAGTCGTATATTCTACCCCCGAAAACACTGATTACCAACACTTTTTACTCGATTTTGAAAAAAATAATTTTTCGCAACGTTTTTTTTTGTCAGAAATCGTATATCCGGCTCCGGACCAAAAAACGCCAAAATCGAGCTCAATTTTTTTTCTTTTGAAAATATCGACTTGTAACCTATACCATTGTTCTCAAGTCGTATATTCTACCCCCGAAAACACTGGTTACCAATACTTTTTACTCGATTTTGAAAAAAATAATTTTTGGCGACTTTTTTTTTTCTTTTAAAAAATCATAGATCCGTCTCCGGACCAAAAAACGCCAAAATCGACCTCAATTTTTTTTCTTTTGAAAATATCGACTTGTAACCTATACCATTGTTCTCAAGTCGTATATTCTACCCCCGAAAACACTGGTTACCAATACGTTTTACTCGATTTTGAAAAAAATAATTTTTGGCGACGTTTTTTTTGTCAGAAATCACAGATCGGTCTCCGGGCCAAAAAACGCCAACATCGACCTCAATTTTTTTTCTTTTGAAAATATCGACTTGTAACCTATACCATTGTTCTCAAGTCGTATATTCTACCCCCGAAAACACTGGTTACCAATACTTTTTACTCGATTTTGAAAAAAAATAATTTTTGGCGACGTTTTTTTGTCAGAAATCACAGATCCATCTCCGGACAAAAAAACGCCAAAATCGACCTCAATTTTTGTTCTTTTGAAAATATCGACTTGTAACCTATACCATTGTTCTCAAGTCGTATATTGTACCCCCGAAAATACTGGTTACCAATACTTTTTACTCGATTTTGAAAAATATAATTTTTGGCGACTTTTTTTTTGTCAGAAATCATAGATCCGGCTCCGGACCAAAAAACGCCAAAATCGACCTCAATTTTTTTTCTTTTGAAAATATCGACTTGTAACCTATACCATTGTTCTCAAGTCGTATATTCTACCCCCGAAAACACTGGTTACCAATACTTTTTACTCGATTTTGAAAAATATAATTTTTGGCGACTTTTTTTTTGTCAGAAATCATAGATCCGGCTCCGGACCAAAAAACGCCAAAATCGACCTCAATTTTTTTTCTTTTGAAAATATCGACTTGTAACCTATACCATTGTTCTCAAGTCGTATATTCTACACCCGAAAACACTGGTTATCAATACAATACTTTTTACTCGATTTTGAAAAAAATAATTTTTGGCGACGTTTTTTTTGTCAGAAATCATAGATCCGTCTCCGGACCAAAAAACGCCACAATCGACATCGAATTCTTTTTTTTTTTCTTCAAAATATTCACTTTTAACAATTCCAAATTTATCGTCCCATGGAAATTGATCTTTTCATGGAAAATTATTTTTCCATGAAAAATAATTTCATGGAAAAATAAATAAAATAATTTCATGGAAAATTATTTTTCCATGGAATTTATTTTTACCGTGTAATTAGTTGATTTATTTCTGTTTTATATTCGTTCGTACTTTTGTGCAAAGTGTAAAACTTTCCAACGTCACACGGAAGATCCTTTCTCCCCGCAGTCCAGGGCGACTGATTACGAAAGCGAAATTCTCGAATGTTATTCCGGGTTAATCGGTATTTATAAATAATCCGGACAAAGAAGCCCCGCGACGGGTCAGCGCCGAAACCACCTAACCCTCGGGAATTGCGCAATTGGTGGTATAATTGAACAAACTGCGAACAAACACGATCCAGTTTTGACGAACGTTAATTCTCATTTCATCAAATATAGAATCCAGGATCGTTTTCATAAACACGAAAACCAACAGCCTCGTGACGAGCGTGAAATTTGTCGTCGCCGGGCAATCTCGTGAAATTCGCCCGGTGCGTTTCGCAGCCGGTGCGAAATTCACGAGGAACTCGGGCCGCGAGCGACGACGCCAACAGCCTTGCATTTTGCGGTCGCCGAGACGACTATGGTGCAGCACCGAAACGCAGCGGCAACAGTAGCAGACGACGTCGATGTCGTTGGGATATCCTACAAGTGGTTGACCCTGGCCTACAGTCTGGCATCGAGCGCGCGCGGACGACTCGCGCGAGTGAACGAGAGGGAGAGCAATAGCATCGAGGCGCGGACCATGTTAAGAATACGTGTGTCTTAATAGACGGACGGGCAATTTGCACTTCCACACGTCGTCGCGTGCCGAAAATAGTTCATTTAAGTAGCGAGGAGCCAAGACGAGCGAAGCAGAAATAATTTTCATCGACAGAAAAGGTGGTTGATCTCTGAAAGGCCATTTATATATTTTTCGAAGTCGCGTTGCGTTTTTTTATGCTTATACATTTTGTCATATGTCCTGCATAATTATGCAAAAAGTGTAATTGTACGAGAGCTAGAAAAAAAAAAATTATTTATTTGTTAACCTTTTCAAAGAAGGGCGTAATTATACAGGACTTGAAAAGAATCGTATTTTTATATAAATTTTTAAAAAACTTATAATTATAAGTTTTTTAAGAAGCATTAAAAATATATAAAATAGTATATAAAAATACGATTCTTTTCAAGTCCTGTATAATTACGCCCCTCCTTAAAAAGGTTAACAAATAAATAATATATTTGTTTCTAGCTCTCGTATAATTACACTTTTTTTAAAGGTCGAAAAAATAAGAGATTCTTGATTTCTTCCAAGTCCTGTATAATTAAGCGTTTTTTTTTCTTTAAAGGTTGAAAAAATAAATAATATACAGTTTCTTCCGAGTTCTGTGTAATTACGTGTTATTTTATGTTGAAAAATAAATCACCGGCAATTAACGAAAATAAATGAATTTGATTAAAAAGCGAGGCAGAAGTCCCTCTGTCAGCTAAAAACTGCTCGGTCGAGTCCGCGTGGCACTGCGGGGCATCTATCTCCGTTCTCGCGGTGGATCATGATTAATAGGTGCATAATTGCAGCGGCAACTGTAATTCCACGAAGCCGAGAAAGAGGTATACACGGGGCAATGCAGTTTGCGAATTTGTTCCCCTGGTACATAAATCGCCGGACGAGCGGCGAACGACGCGGTGCACCTTACACTTTGTCGCTCTCCTCGTGGGATACACGATCACGTGTTTACCGAGAGCCGCCGCACGATGCCGCCTAATCGGGGGCGATAACTTTGCGCCATACGCGTCGTGCGCACTCGAAGGCCGAGGACGAGGCCCGCCAGGAACGTTAATAGTCGCGCCAGGACTCTGCTCGGTTTTCCTCGATTCTCGTCAGTCGCTGTGACTCGATAGTTGCACTTAGGCCTCCTGGGTATTTGAAAAAAAAAAAAAAAAAAAAAAAAAAAATGAATAAAAAAAAATTGAAAAAGCATTTCAATATATATATATATTTTTTTACAGTAAATTACAGAATCAGTTTTTTAACTTTGGATAAGGCTCTCGTTTAAATTTATTTCCTTAAATCATACATTTTTAGATAATATTATGGTAGCAATGTATTTATTGCATTGCATCACGGTTTACATGTCTTACGCAGGTCTGTAGCATTTTGTTTAACACATTGATTATGTGTAACATGAGCTTTACGTCATCGGCGACAGAGTCCTTAATCCCCATTCTTAAAGATACATATTTAATTTTTAGGTTCTGTCAAAAACCATAATAAGTCGTTTGGTAATTTTTGAAAATGGAAAAAATTGTTTTTTATAACTGCGTGCGTAAAACACGACTTTTCGAGGCGGTTGTGCGTGCGTAAAGTGCTCGTTTTCCGCACTAGTGCGTAAAGTTCCACATTACGCACTCTTGGTTTACTTTACGCACACGTGTCGAAAAACGAGCACTTTACGCACGCAAAAACCGCCTCGAAAAATCGAGTTTTACGCACGCAGTTACAAAAAATACTATGTGCAACTCGTGCGGAAATGACCTTCTTTACGCACTTGTTGCACAATATACTATTTCTGATATTTTTCACTTTTTTCATTTTCAATAATATTCTCAATTAGCTAGTGGCAGGATACTGAAATAGAGAACAAAAATAAACAAATTGACGGGACAATAAAAATAAAATAATGTTGCGAAGTAAACAGGGAAAAGTTGGAGCGAACTGAGGGGTGAAATAAATTCGCGTTGTCGGGATAAATAATGGACTGAGTAATGGGTGGTTTGCAGCTCGGTTTTATAGCGCAGTTGGCCGCTCGGCTGGACTCGGCCGGCGAAAAGTGTGTCGTCATCCGGCGAGGGAAGAAACGCACCGACCAACTAGGCAGCTCGCTCGCCGTTCTCGCGCGGCCGAGCGAAATTCCAAACATGGACGAGGGTCTCGCGCGCGGTCGCCGTAAGTCTCGGCGTCCCAGCGCCGCTGCAGTCTTGTGAGCTACGTCATCTCGTTGCACACGTGCGGCGGCGGCGGCGTCGCCGCAGTCCCAGGCTCGGGCTGCGTCCCGGCACGAACTCTCACTCTTCTTCTCCCTCTCACTTTTATTTTAACATTCTCTTTCTCTTGGAATCCTCTTAAACACTCGACGCGCTCCAATCGTCGTCTCGTTCAAGGATGGCTCGAGAAAAAAATTCCCTACTTTCGCCGAATCAATCATTTTGTTTTTTCACTAAAAGCATTTTTTTCTCTCAACAATTAAGAATAATTTGTTATGATTTTTAAATTTATTTTGGTGATTAATTTTATTCGTTTTTTTTTCACAAAAATTGATTTTAGTGTTTTTCTTATTTATTTGTTTCTTTTTTATTGATTTGCAATTTTAAGTCGATGTAAGTCGATGCATTCTGAGATTAAAGGATTTATAAATATGAAAATAATGAAAAAATGTTTTCACAAGCGATGCCGACGCATATTGCTCGCCTTTGTCAACGAAATTTTGCTCAAGACTCGCAGCACTTAAACACTCGACGCGCTCCAATCGTCGTCTCGTTCAAGGATGGCTCGAAAAAAAAAATCCCTACTTTCGCCGAATTAATCATTTTGTTTTTTCACTAAAAGCATTTTTTTTCTCAACAATAAAGAGTAATTTATTATGATTTTTAAATTTATTTTGGTGATTACTTTTTTCAATTTTGTCACAAAATTTTATTTTAGTGTTTTTCTTATTTATTTGTTTCTTGTTTATTGACTTGCAATTTTAAGTCGATCAAAGTCGATGCATTCTGAGATTAAAGTGCTTATAAATATGAAAATAATGAAAAAATGTTTTCACAAGCGATGCCGACGCATATTGTTCGCCTTTGTCAACGAAATTTTGCTCAAGACTCGCAGCACTTAAACACTCGACGCGCTCCAATCGTCGTCTCGTTCAAGGATGGCTCTAAAAAAAATCCCTACTTTCGCCGAATCAATCATTTTGTTTTTTCACCAAAAGCATTTTTTTTCGCTCAACAATTAAGAATAATTTGTTATGATTTTTAAATTTATTTTGGTGATTACTTTTTTTCAATTTTGTCACAAAAACTGATTTTAGTGTTTTTCTTATTTATTTGTTTCTTGTTTATTGACTTGCAATTTTAAGTCGATCAAAGTCGATGCATTCTGAGATTAAAGTGCTTATAAATATGAAAATAATGAAAAAATGTTTTCACAAGCGATACCGACGCATATTGTTCGCCTTTGTCAACGAAATTTTGCTCAAGACTCGCAGCACTTAACTCGTTGTCGTTGCTTTTGTCGCAAGGCTATGTGCGCGTATTAAAGGGCGGGAATAAGAAGAGTCAAGGCGAAATGAAAAACAGAGTCTCGTCTTCGCGCTAACGTCAAAGGGAGAAGATACGCTGCGCTCGCTCGAGTTACTCCAGGAATTCTCGTTTGCAGCACTATACGACAATAAACAAGTTCGCGAAGCGTCGAAGGAACGTCGAGATCCGAGACGGCAGAGACGGGGGAAAAAATATAATGCCAAACGCACTTGTGCACTTTGTGCGTGCATCGCGTTCCGACGTAATTAAATTCTAAGATAACCCAATTTATCTTTTGTGTTATGCAATGTGTATTATTTCCAAGGCCTCGTTCCGCGTGAATAAATAAATAAAGTAATATACAAACAAAAATATTTTTCAATGTCTCGCAATTTCTATAAACAAAGAAACATGTTTTTCAACTTTTCTAATTTCTATAAATAAACGAATAAATATTTAAAAATATTTTGCAACGTTTCCATTTTTTTTAATAACCGAATAAATAAATTAAAGTACTTTTCATCGTTTCTAATTTCTATAAGTAAACGAATAAATAATTAAACCAATTTTTCAACGATTCCAATTTTTTTAAATAACCGAATAAATAAATGAAAATATTTTTCATCGTTTCTAATTTCTATAAATAAACAAATAAATAAATAAACATATCTTTCAACGTTTCTCATGTTCGAAATCGCAGTTAAATAATACGATAATTCCTCGCTCTTAAATGTCACTACCACATTTCGCCATCTCCCCATTTTTTCGTTGTTTCATGTTATTATGGGTCAAATACCGTCAATTTCGGAATGACATGCCGAATATGTTATTAACCACGACACGGAGGTTAAGTTGCCTCGCGCGTCGATTCAGTTTGTTTTCGTACGGCGGAACCGTAGATCAGACGCACACAGAGACACACGGACAGATTCAGACACGAGAGTAACCGGGCACGTGCGTCATCGCCGGTTATTGCCTGGGAATAATGATTAACAGTGTGCGCGAATCTGCAGGTGCCGGTTCGGCCCGATATATATATACATATTATATAGACGTGTATTTCTAACGGCGAGCAGGTCGCACGTCGTTGCACCTGTTTCCACCGACGAACAACGCGTTGATTTACCAGATTCGCGCGACGCCCCCGTTCCACTTTTCCGATCCTACATCGCCGAGTGTCACGTTTTGCGTCGCATAATTATATCCCAATTCATAGAATTAACAAAGTTAATGGAATTGGCGCGCGGCAGGTCGGAGTTAATCCTCGACTGACTGGACCTACGTAGAGATCGGCTGAACTGGATCATTTTTTTATAGCAAGACAAAAAATAGAACAAAATAGAAATTTTTTAGATCTCGTTGAGCTTCACTTTTCCGATTCTGTCGACGGAAGCGACGTTTCGCGTCGCCTAATTGCATCCCAGTTTATGGTAATAACGAAGTTTGCGGAACGCGCGTTCGGCAGGTCCGAATTAATCCAGGACTGTCCGAACCCGTTTGGAGCTCAGCTGGATTGACTTCATTTTTTAAAGCGAGAAAAATATTTACAAAAATAAAAATACAGATGAAACAAAATCTGTATGAGCTTCGCTCTTTCGATTCTATCGCCGCCGGCGACGTTTCGCGTTCAGTAATTATGTACCACAATTTATGGTATTAACAAAGTTGATGGAATGCGCGTTCGGCAGGTCCGAATTAATCCAGGACTGTCCGAACCCGTTTGAAGCTCGGCTGGAGTGGCTTCATTTTTTAAAGCGAGAAAAATATTTAAAAAAATAAAAATACAGATGAAACAAAATCTCTATGAGCTTCGCTCTTCCGATTCTATCGCCGAGGGCGACGTTTCGCGTTCAGTAATTATATATACCCGAATTTATGGTATTAACAAAGTTGATGGAATGCGGGTTCGGCAGGTCCGAATTAATCCAGGACCGTCCGAACCCGTTTGGAGCTCGGCTGGATTGACTTCATTTTTTAAAGCGAGAAAAATATTTGTAAAAATAAAAATACAGATGAAACAAAATCTCTATGAGCTTCGCTCTTCCAATTATATCGCCGAGGGCAACGTTTCGCATTGAGTAATTATGTACCACAATTTATGGTATTAACAAAGTTGATGGAACGCGCGTTTGGCACGTCCGAGTTAATCCGGGACTGCCTGAACCTGTTTATAACTCGGCCGGATCGATTTAATTTTTTAAAGCGAGAAATATACGTTTTGAAAAATGTAGAGATAAAAAAAAATTAGCGACGAGAGACGGGAACAAAAATGCGGAGTCAGAGGCTCGAAAACGGTATCAAAAGCCATTTTGCGACGCGATACGTCCCCCCGGCTTATCCCATTTCGGGGCATAACGCGAGCCGTGATACGTTGACAACAAAGCAAAATAGCCAATTAACGTCTGCCACTCGGGTTCGCCGAAGAAAATGAGACGCGCGCGGGGGGAGCTTGACTGCCTTCGCTTGTGGCGTCTGCGCTCAGTGTAAAAGGGTCTTTGTCGACGTCAATCGCCGAAGTTAATTATGTCGCTACTGTCCCTGCGCCGCGTGCGACCAACTCATCCGGGGAATATGACCCCTGCAGGGTTCGCTTACAAACCCGAAGACCCACCGAAAACTGAGAGGTTGGTTGATGCCGAAAATTTGGAATTTCGAAAGTTTAGGTTAGGTTGGTCTATTAATCTTCCGGAGTTTCGATATTATTTCAGGTTTATTTTTATTTCGACTTTTTTATTTTTTGTTTTTTTTTATAGTTAGGGTAAAATATCTCGCACTTTTTATACAAGTGTTGATGTCGGGTTTTTTGAAAATTTGGAATTTCGAAAGTTTAGGTTTGGTTGGTCTATTAATTTTCCAGAGTTTTGATATTATTTTCGACTTTTTTATTTTTTGTTTTTTTTATAGTTAGGGTAAAATATCTCCCATTTTGTATACAAGTGTTGATGTCGGGCTTTTTGAAAATCTGGAATTTCGAAAGTTTAGGTTCGGTTGGTTTATTAATTTTTCGGAGTTTTGATATTATTTTCTGTTTATTTTTATTTCGACTTTTTATTTTTTGTTTTTTTATAGTTAGGGTGAAATATCTCGTATTTTTTATACAAGTGTTGATGTCGGGCTTTTTGTTCTCTGATTGGCTGTCTGGTTGCCTGCAACTCGATTCTAACCAACGTGCAGTTACACTCGCGTTATTGTATTTTGACAGCCCTCGGGCGTTCGTGGTTTGAAGGATTGTTAAGGTTATTTTGGGAAGGGCGCGCGTATGGACTACTATTATTATATTTGCAGAGAAAAAAATCATTTTTCGCGTTTTTCTCGTCGGTTTTTCTATCTCTCGGGCAAACAACGGTGCTTTTCAGAATCAGTGGGAAACTTGCCATCGGATAGGCTTTTCAATCGTCACGAAAAAAAAACATTTTTTCGCAAAAACCGCGTATGGACCAGTGTATTTAAAATGGTCATATTTATTTTTATATGTATGTTTATATTAACAATTTCCATATTTATATTTTTACCACAATTTTTGAGGTACATTTTTTTGTATTTCAAATTGTCATATTTATTTGTACATTTATGTTTATATTAACAATTTCCATATTTATATTTTCTTAATTATTTTCTATATTATTATGTTTATATTAACAATTTCCATATTTATATTTTTTATACTTTGTAATCAAAATACGTTTTTCTTATATTTTCAGCACGTCACACAGCATTCTGATTGTCGATTAAAATTGTCGCCCCCGTTCGTTCCTTCGCCCCCACTCAACTACGTATTTGCGAAATAAACCGAGCAAAAAAAAAAAAAAAAATCCCTTCCACAAAATACGGAACGACCGTGACGAAAGCTCAACCCTATTTCGCATCAGTCCACGGCAAACAGTTTCCGCGCCGTCGAGATTGCAAATGGATGCAGCCCGGCATAATCATCTCGCTGGAAATTAATCAGCTACTCAATCTCCCCGCGAGGCACCTCTTATTTATACTCCGGAGCGAGCGACCTTCTTCGCCGAGCGATTGCAGGGAGCGACTCGCGCCAGGTGTTTCGGGCGGCCGGCGAATCATTTCGGTATAATGCAACTGGCGGAATAACAAAATACACGAGGAACGGCGGAGCGATTAACCCGAAGCGCGGCGCGAAAACCCGGAGCGGCGCATTAATTTCGCGAGCGAAGCGCGGAATCGACGGAACGCGGAAGCCCGAGACGACGACGACGTCGGCGGCGGCGGCGACGGCGGAGTGACTCACAACCCAGAAACCCGCGGGTGATAGATAAACGAACGGACAGTGCGAAGAGTGGCAAAGGGTAACCAGAAGTCGGTGGGTATTTTGCACGCTCGGTGGATGTTCCGGATGCCCGCGAGAAGCGAATCTATAAATAGCCATAACGGGTGACGCCTCGTGTCATAAGCACTTGACTTCGGTTTATGAATTTAATCCTAAACGCGCTCGCGCGCGCTTTGCCGTCGAGCCGGACTTCCGGTTCGCTCGACGCGCGCCTCTGGCTCTGCCATTGGCACCGCCGCCGCCGCCGCCGCCGCTGGTGGCTATTATAACGCTCGGCTATTGGTATTCGCACACATGGGAGCGCATTGACCCGAGGGTGTTTCGCACAATTCACTTGTCGGCACCGACTAACTTTTTTTTTTTCCTTGATTCGCCTCGTATCAGCTGCTTTTGACGGAAAATAATATTGCGGAGAAATAGCGGTTGGGAATTAAAGGGTGATGACCCCGTACTGACAGTCTGAAGTCGCATGTTCCATATCCGAAAACTCTGATTTTAACGAAATTTTATTTGATTTTGAAGACATTTTTTTCGCCAAAAATTATAAATCCGGCTCCAGATCGAAAATTGGCAAAATCGGCCTCATGAATTTTTTTTTTTTTTTTTTTTTCAAAATGTCGACTATTAATCTATTCTCATTCTCAAGTTGCATATTTCGTCCCTGAAAACACTGATTAAACTGATGTTGAAAAAAATAGACATATTTTTGTAAAATCTGATTTTTTGTCAGATCCTCGACAATCGCTCGAAAAATGACAAAATATGCCTCTTCGTATTTATTCACGTTACGTGTACACTTTTTCACGTAACATAAGCGCCCTGATCACTTTCCGAATTTTACACATTTGACACATAAACTTTTTACAGAAGTTTCCTGGGGTGTCATAAATAATTAATTAAATAAATACACCAATGAGTCGATTATTCATTTGATCCCACAATGTAATAAATGCCACAAGAACTAGACATGACTCATCGCACCATTTTTTTAATTCCAGTTTTATTAAAAAAACCGGAATAATTACTGTAATTCCGCGAGGCGGAATTCTCGTCATTGACGACCATTCGCGTTCTCGACGCTGAAAGGCGTACAGGACGCGATATGGTGCGGCGACCTGGTTGCCGTCATCTCGCGGAGCCCGAGCGAAACGACGCCATGGAATCTCATCATTGCTCCGTCTTCTTCCTTTTCTTCTTCTTCCTCTTCCTCCTCCTCCGCCACTTCGTCTCGAAACCCGACATCACCGAAGTGCTACGTGCTCCGGTTCGCTCCATCTCTGGTACCGCGCACTATCGTCCCCTCTGCCCCCCCGCTACGCCGTTCGTGTTGGCGATTGCGTCACCCGCCTCCGACGTTCCGGGTCGTAGCCGAGCATTCCGAGGATTATGATCCGGCGCATTTGCCCGAAGCCTGATAAGAAATCGGGCGCTCGGAACACCTCATTCCTTACTTCCTGCCTTCCTGTCTCCTTCCCCGCCGCCCTTGGACCTTCCACGCGGCGCCTTTTATGAATTTAGCCCTTCGAAAAGTCGATTCGCTTTCGAGAAGATTCAGGTCAATCATGATCGAGGTGACAGAGAACGAATGGTGAGAAGTAAACATAAAAATACAAAATGTTAGGGGCGAACTTGATTTTTGTATTTTTTTTATATCCATTTTTGTTAATTTTTTTTGTACGTCGGTATTAAATTTCTCGGAACATTTAATATTACTTCTTTACTTCTTGTCTTCCTGTTTTCTTCCCCTCCCCCTTGGACCTTCATCGTGGCGCCTTTTATGAATTTAGCCCTTCGAAAAGTCGATTCGCTTTCGAGAAGATTCAGGTCAATCGTGATCGAGGTGACAGAGAATGAATAGTGAGAAGTAAACATAAAAATACAAAACGTTAGGGGCGAACTTGATTTTTGTATTTTTTTATATCCATTTTTGTTAATTTTTTTTATACGTCGTTATTAAATTTCTCGGAACATTTAATATTCCTTTCTTACTTCCTGTCTTCCTGTTTTCTTTCCCTCCCTCTTGGATCTTCGTCGTGGTGCCTTTTATCCATTCAGCCCTTTGAAAAGTCAATTCGTGTTCGAGAGGATTCAGGTCAATCGTGATCGAGGTGACAGAGAATGAATAGTGAGAAGTAAACATAAAAATACAAAATGTTAGAAGCGAACTTGATTTTTGTATTTTTTTAATTACCATTTTTGTTCATTTTTTTTATACGTTGGTATTAAATTTCTCGGAACATTCAATATTACTTCTTTACTTCTTGTCTTCCTGTTTTCTTCCCCTCCCCCTTGGATCTTCATCGTGGTGCCTTTTATCCATTCAGCCCTTCGAAAAGTCGATTCGCCTTCGAGAAGATTCAGGTCAATCGTGATCGAGATGACAGAGAATGAATAGTGAGATGTAAACATAAAAATACAAAATGTTAGGGGCGAACTTGATTTTTGTATTTTTTTTATTTCCATTTTTGTTAATTTTTTTATACGTCGGTATTAAATTTCTCGGAACATTTAATATTACTTCTTTACTTCTTGTCTTCCTGTTTTCTTCCCCTCCCCCTTGGACCTTCCACGCGGCGCCTTTTATGAATTTAGCCCTTCGAAAAGTCGATTCGCTTTCGAGAATATTCAGGTCAATCGTGATCGAGATGACAGAGAATGAATAGTGAGAAGTAAACATAAAAATACAAAATGTTAGAGGCGAACTCGATTTTTGTATTTTTTTAATTTCCGTTTTTGTTAATTTTTTTGTACGTCGGTATTAAATTTCTCGGAACATTTAATATTACTTCTTTTCTTCCTGTCTTCCTATTTTCTTCCGCTCCCTCTTGGACCTTCATCGTGGCGCCTTTTATCCATTCAGCCCTTCGACGACTCGCGTTCCAGACGTTCCAGGTCAATCGTGATCGAGGTGACAGAGAACGAATAGTGTGAAGTCACAATAAATACAAAATGTTAGGGGCAAAGTCGATTTATGTTTTTTCTTTTCATTTTTCTTTTTCTTTTTATACGACCGAATTAAATTCCTCGGGACATTTAATATTACTTCCTTACTTCTTGTGTTCCTGTCTCCCTCCCCTCCCCCCTTAGACATTTAGCCCTTCGAAAAGTCGATTCACGTTCGCGAGGATCCAGGTCACTCTTGATCCTGGTGACGAAGAACGAAAAGCGTGAAGTCAAAATACAAAATACAAAATGTCGGGGCAAACTCGCTATTTTTTGTTCCAGTCCTTTTGTGGCAAAAAGATATTTTTTCAACACCACCGAATCGAATTTCTCGGGACACACAATATCCTTATAGCTTCCTTACTTCCTGCCTTCCTTCTTATACCCCTTCCCATCCCCCTTGGACCTGCCACGCGGCTCCTTTTATCCATTTAGCCCTTCGAAAAGTCGATTCACGTTCGCGAGGATCCAGGTCACTCGTGATCGAGGAGACGAAGAACGAAAAGTGTGAAGTGTGAATAAAAAATACAAAACATCGGGAGCAAACTCGATTTCTTCGCTCCGTTCGTTCTGGCTTAAGGTCGAGTGGCACAAGCATTTTTTTTCGACACTGCGAATTGCGGAATTAAATTTTCGCGGGCCACTCTCAATACAATCCTCGAATCTTGCGACAGTCGAATTGTATCGCGATCGCGAATTCCGGCCGACGGTCCCGAGTATAAGATATACGCGTAGCACCGGCGAGCGAGAGGCGCTCGCGGGAGCCGCGGGACATCTGAAATTCAGATCTCGGGAGAAAGTTAACGTTTCCTTATCAGCCGCACGGCCGACCGACTCCCGTAGTCGAGACTTCGTTACTCGCTGTACGGGCGAAATGAGGAATAATTACCATGAATTTGTGCCGAGTGGTCCATATTGCAGCGAAGTCGCATTTGCTGCCTCGTCGGACGGCGAAAAAATATTAACATTTCGAATAAACATAAAAAAAAAATCTTTCTCATTTTTTCTTCTTAAGTTTTTTTATTTCTTAAAATGACGTCACACTGAGACAAAAAATTGGTAAAACCAACCGAATGTGCGTTTGCAGGCATGCGAAATAAATATTTCGTTCCGTGAACGAAATAATAGTTATCGTGAATTAAAAAAAAATTTGATCCAACTAAGCGTTGGTTCGTTCAACCAAATATAATGTCCAATTAACCAAATGTTTATTTCGCCGCCCGCAAACGCACATTCGGTTGGTCTTACCAATTATTTTTCTCAGTGCAGTCACTTTACAAAGTTAATATTAATTTTTGTCTCGATCCGCAATTTCGGAACGACCGGTTCAAGTGCTGCCTTTTTATCAATCTCAAGATCCGTTCGTCTCTAATTAAAAAAAAATCTCATTCGACGGTTAAACTTTTTTTGCGAAACTCACACGTCGGACATTTCCCGTGTGGAAATTTGTCTGGGATAAACTGGTTTGACTCCAGTATCTGGCCAGTTTTCCTAATCTAAGTTTTTTTTGGACAGAAACTAGCTATAATGTAGCCAGCATCTGCCAGTCGACTTTCAGTTTTGGCTAGTTTTTCTAATCTAAGTTTGTTGGAGAGAAACTAGCTACAATGTGGCCGGCATCTGCCAGTCGACTCTCAGTTTTGGCTAGTTTTTCTGTATAGAATATTGAATTGAAATCTGCCTAAATCGCTTGACGTTGCTGGCCTAGTAAAATCGCCAGGGCTGGCACCTCTTCCCGTGTTGAAATTTGTCTGGGAGTTTCAATCCAGTATCTGACTAATTTTTTTAATCTAATTTTTCTGGAGGGGCACTATCTAGAATGTAGCCAGTAC
The DNA here is from genome assembly GCA_963932165.1 of Pimpla rufipes. Lineage (NCBI taxonomy): Eukaryota > Metazoa > Arthropoda > Insecta > Hymenoptera > Ichneumonidae > Pimpla > Pimpla rufipes. Next base: position 23,914,162 of record OZ010630.1, read on the forward strand.
TTCCCTGTCGATTCTCCGTTTTTGCTACTTTTCCTAGACAGAAAGTGACAACCGAATCGGACCATACGCTGGTCAGTTTAGGTTGTTAAACATGTTTGTAAAATCGATACACTATATAAAAAGTTTTTTTAGTGTAGGAAGATATTCTAAGTATAGTCCGTCAGGATCAGGCAAACGGTCACCCATCTAAGTATTGTCCGTCAGGGTCGGGTAAACGGTCACCTATCTAAGTATTGATATCAGGGTAAACAAGGCTACCCTTTTCTCTAATAGTCAGTTGGTTGGGCCAACTGTCTATTAGAGTCAACCCAAGTTCTCAATTTCCGTAAAAAGGACTGTCTGTTTTTATTTTTACGACATCAGACGCAATCATATAGGGGAGGTGCGGGCAAAACGGGATGCATAAGCGAAACATGGTTTTATGACGAAAACAAGTTTGTACTTCGATTGCTTTTAATCCAAAAATTCGATTCCAACCATCAATTTTGAGCGTCGGCAAAAAAAGTGCGTTCAAAATGGGACAGACCCTCAAATTCGGAAATTCGTGTTTTTTTTACTCGGTGATACTCAACATCATCCTTATTTTGAAAAAAAAAAACCTTATTTCGCAAAGAAAAATTGTAAAAAAAATGTCAAAGTGACTTGTCAAAAGCCAGATTGCTTAAAACGCTCAAAATTGTTTAAAATATTTATATTCTGCTTACATGCGTTGAATTGTGTCGTATAGACGCGATTTTCACGACATGGGGATCTGTCCCATTTTGCCCGCAAAAATAGTTGGAACCGATAAAATCGATGTCCCGTTTTGCCCGTATGACCGTTTTGCCCGCACTTCCCCTAAGTCTATGAAGTTCTGACTATAATACACTAATTTCATTTCATATTTCATATTAGTGATTCAAATACACAAAAAAATAGTACATTTACATGATTCGAATGGCCGAGTGAGCTAAGGCGCAACAACCATGAGGAAGGTCCCGAGTTCGATCCCCGACAATGTAAAAAATATAAATGTTTTTTCAGCGATTAAAATTCACCATCGTGTTGAGAAGGAAGGAATATCAATTAAAAGTGCAATAAAATTATAATAAGCACAAATTAATGTTTAAAAATTAATTTAATTAATTTTTTAGCTAAAGTTGGTCGGGAAGCGCTAGACAGTTCCGGGATAACTGTCCTAGATACGTACTGGAAAACACAGCGTTACATTTTACGCCGGTTACTGGCCACATTACCCAAGCCATATGCTGGTCGGGATATAAGAAAACTGGACACAAACTCGCCAAATCCCTTTTTGAATTTCCACACGGGTTCGCCCCGGTGTCCGTCCGGCGACGGTTGTGAAAACGTGGAAATGGAAGTTTGCGTAACCGCAGGGACCCCTCGCCGGCGAACCGGAGTTACGGTCATTGAGAGGAATTACTTCGTGTACGTACGAGTTTGTTTCTCGTCGTCGTCGTCGTCGTTCGCTTAAGGCCATATGTACTTTCTCTCGTCCGCGTGGCGCTCAGCCGCGCGCGGCCCCAGTCGAGTTGCGTGATCTCGCCGTAAGACGCCGCCGCTGGCTCAGTTACGACAAATCGATTGTGAGACTTATACACCCGACGTCCGCGATGCACATGACGATCGCTGAGGCTGCGATGTCGAGAAAATTATCCGGTGTCGGTGGCTGCAAAGTGACAACTGTTTCTTCCTAATTACACGGCATTAATTATAATTAATTGCAATAATTACACGATGGTAATGAAAACTGCAATTGCTCGTGTTACATAACAATCATTATAATTACATAATAATACTATAATACGACAATTTAATTTGTTTCTTTCCCTTCGCTCCAGTTTGAAGACTGCGCTTTGAATATCATTAGCGAGATCGCTCGAAATTCGACTCAAACTCTCGCAAAATTGATACAGGGGACTGCAATATGGAGCACAATATATTTTATAGATAACTGTAAAGTGGGGACTATTTGTTTCGAGTTACAGAATTAATAACAATTAATCGTAATAATTATAAAGTAGCGATAAAAATTGCTATAGATATTATACTATAATAATAATAATAATAATAATAACAATAATAATAATAATAATAATGGTAATAACAATCATAATAATAATAGTGATAATAATGATAATAATAATAACAATGTAATAATACAAGAATTGAATATGTTTCTTTCTTTTGATTATAATTCGAAGACCAGCTTGAGTATCATAGGCGATATCGCTCGAAATTCGGCTCAAACACTCGCAAAATTGATTCACCTCTCCGGGGCGAGAGAAGTGAACTCGAAATTCAGCGACCCCACAAAGTGCGATCTCATTTTATCGGCTCGTAACTTCAGATATCTTCACACAGACGAGAGTGAGCGAGAGCGAGAGAGAGAGAGAGCGAAAAGTAGACGGAGAGCGGCCGGTAGTGCATCTCGAGAAACATCTGGAGAGCGGGTGAGAGCGATAGCGAGGCGATAACGCGCGTCAGACAGAGCCGGCCGAGAGAGTGCACGGAGCCCGCCGTGGAAACTCGCGCGTCGAGTTGTGCATACCGTAGAGTGCACGAGAGCGTGAGAGATAGCGGAGACGCGGAGCGTATAGCGAGGTGCAAGAGGCGGTCGGGAGTGCAGTGAAGTCTCGGCCGACCCGACGACCCCCAGATGCAAACAGGATGAAAGGCGCGGGAGTGGGGTGGCTGCGGCGCGGGGGGTGGGGGGAGGGGGACGGGGAGGGGGACGGGGGGTGAGGCAGAGGGCGAGGAGGGAACAAGCTATTAATAAGATCTAACTATTCCCGGAACATTGGCAGTGTTTACAAGCTCGAGAGCGTTGCAGAATTTAACGAAAGCTCGCCGCAAGCCGCAGCGTTCGGTCGCTCCGCGTTGGCAAAATCAACTCGGCAATTAAAAACAGAGTCGCCGTAATTGCCCCGTAATTTTTTTCAATTTTTTTTATGTGTTAAACGAAATTTAACTTTTTCGACGACCGAGAATCAAGAGACAGGCTTTTAATTTGACGACGGAATTGCGGTGGTTTGATTGGTGGGGTTGAATTTGCGGGAAGCGAAGTTTGAAGTCAAGTTCGAATGGCTGAGCCTCCGAGTTGAATTGGGAAACCCCCGACATTGTCTTTCGCGGGAAATTGGAGGCAGAACTGTAACGCGGGTTATACGCCCTTTTGGCTCTCGGGCTTTGGTATTGAAACGCGTCGCCGGTGTGGAATCGACGTTGCCGCGGTAGACGCGATGGGAGTGCGGAGGAATGGGCTGAGTGGAATTCTGGGTCATTGCTGTTTCGATTAATCAGCTACGATAGCGATATCGAGGTCGTTAGTCACAACAGGAGCGAGGTATGCATCTTAAATGATGACCTTGAACTTGCCTGGCACCGGCAATGCGTCACTTTTCTTCGCCGCGCGTGGGTGTCGCCGCTCTACCGACCTCGCTCTCTGCATTACCGACACTCGTTGCGTCCTGTTCCGTGTCACGTGACGCGCCTGGTGTCGGCGGGAGAGCTGCTGATTAGCTTTGCCATCCTTGATGTCTTGCAGCGCTGCTGTACCCATCTCGTTCTCTGCATTACCGACACTCATCGCGTCCTAACCTGCCATGTGACGTAGTCGTAACTGGCGGAAAAGCTGCTAATTAATTTTACCATCCTTCGTCTCATGCAGAGCCGAACTGCATGCAGAGTTCGAATGCAGAGCTCGGTAGAGCTGCTCTACCGACCTCGCTTGCTGCATTACCGACACTCATCGCGTCCTATTCCGTCACGTGACGTAGCCGTAGTTAATGTCAAAGCGGCTAATGAATTTTGCCATCCTCCATCTCATGTAGCGCTGCTGCACCAACTTCGCACTCTGCATTACCGACCCTCATCGCGCCGTGCCCAGTGTCACGTGACGTGGACGGCCATGTGAATCTGCGCGATTTTAGATACACGAGCTGGATGAGAGAGTGCAAACTCTCTGATGCAGCATCCTAACATCCTGAAAAGCGGTTAATGAAATTTGCCATCCTCCATCTCATGTAGCGCTGCTGCACAAACCTCGCACTCTGCATTACCGACCCTCATCGCGCCGTGCCCAGTGTCACGTGACGTGAACGGCCGCGTGACGCTGCGCGATTTTAGATACACGAGCTGGATCAGAGAGTGCGAACTCTCTGATCCAGCTCGTGTATCTAAAATCGCCACTAACTACTCAATCAGACCCCGCGGAAAAGCTACTGAATCAATTCTACCGTGTTCGCTGGTAACAAATCGCGCCAGCACCGACACACTGGCTATAAGACTCGGCGCATTAATTAAACGATTGATCGTTGAGGCACAATGGTCGGCTTCTTTTATCGCTTCGAGCCCGACGCTCCTGGTGGTATTCGATAGCGGCCGCATTAATACCCGGGTCTTTTCACAGACGCGTTTGGATCCGATGATTACACCGAGAATGGGAGGCTGCCGCGCGGGTCCGACGTAGATGGATCCTGGCTTTCCGAGGGCTCCCGCCGATATTACCAAGGATTATCCCTCCGGCAAACCTCTCGTGCCTCGCCGTCGCGCCGTTGCGTCACGACGCTCCGCTTGTCCACGACTTTCCCGCCCTCGTCGCTCCTCCTCGTCTTTCGCCTTCCTTTGTCGGTATATTTGTTTTTTCGCTCCTCTCACTCGTCAGCTTCGGCTCACCTGTTGGAGGAGCAGCCGAGCGACAACCGACGACGCACCGCGTTTGCGGGAATAAAATACCATTGAGCTTTTCTCGAGAGCCTCCAGGAAGTCGGATTCGTCATATCGATGATAACAAGATTTCTCCCGTCCAACCTGCTATCTTTTTTTGCACCCTCGGTGTCTCCAACCACATCGACGCAATCCGAGCTCTCGTGTCACGTGTCGGAATTGACGTTTCGTCGCGGTGACAATGTTTACGCTCATCTCGTAAAATTGCGGGACCACCGATTGAATCTTCGGTGGAAGCCACGAAATGAAACGCGATGAAATCATTCGATTGAGCCATCGGTGGGTCCACGAAATGAACCATTGATTGAATCACCAATAAAATCACCAATTGGTCAGTAATAATGGAAAAACAGGGAAATCGTCCCGCATTGGCTTAGCTCAATTTCACGATGCGTCGTGCCAATCACGTTCCAACAATTTTCCCATATCCCACACGGAGAGAAATTTCTGTGTTGCGATAGCAAAGAAAAGTGACAACAAAAATCGTTTTGTTAGGCCAACCAAAATATTGATCAGCCCCGCAAAAATAATTTTCAGCCGAACAAAAGATATGTCAGCCTAGCAAAACTGATTTGACAGCCGAACAAAAGATTGGTCAGCCTAACAAAACTATTTTTGTTGTCACTTTTCTTTGCTGTCACAACACAGAAATTTCGCTCCGTGCAACCTCTTGAGGTTGCATATCTCTTGGATATACCGCGGCTGATGTCTCATAGTCTTCAATATCAACCTGCGGGGTCTCATCGTCATTGTTGCTGGATTTTCCGCTCTATGATCTTCGCAACTTCAAGTTCGCCGAGTTGGAGAGTTCCGGCTACTGCGTTGCACTCTCGACAATCGTATCGCGTATCGTATCGTATATCGATTCGAGCAAATGATGGCAGCAGCGGGTTTACGTGTAATATCCATGTGCGCCGGGGTACGCGACGCGGAATTCGCGTCGCGTGCGTGACGTCGGTCTGACAGCGGCAGCAGGAGGCAGCTCGAGGAGGAGGAGGAGGTGGGCACGGTGCGACGGCGTCGCGACGTCCGGCGTCGCGTCGCACCGGTGGGGGTTGCGACGCGACGCGAACCCATTTCGAAGGGTGGGAAGGGGGCACCAAGACCGTCGCCACTTCGACCACGCGGGAGTCGCCGTGTCGCGAGAGACGGAGAGAGACGAAATCAGCGAGCAGGATTGAAAGTGAGGGAGAGAGAGAGAGAGAGAGAGAGAGAGAGAGTCAGGAAAGATGAGAAATAAGATGAGATACATTTTCCTGCATATTTGATTTAGGAATATTTTTTGTCAAATTCACCGAGACGAGATATAAGAATTGATGACAATTTGCGATGATAGTAAATTGCGATAATTGTACATGCTGTATTTTTTAATACAATTTCGCCGAGAAATTTGTAATTCATTTTTGTTTAATTTTCAATCGCCCTAGCGACCGATCGAGCGAAATTAAAAAATCCGACGCAAACCGGAGAGAGACGAAAACAGGAGCAGGATTGAAAGTGAGGGAGAGAGAGAGTCAGGAAAGATGAGAAATAGGTGAGAAATAAGATGAGATAAATTTTCCTGCTTGTTTGATTCAGGAATATTTTTTTGTCAAATTCACTGAGACGAGATATAAGAATTGATGACAATTTGCGATGATGGTAAATAATTGTATTGACTGTATTTTTAAATACAATTTCGCCGAGAAATTTGTAATTCATTTTCGTTTAATTTTGTATCGCCCTAGCGACAGATCGAGCGAAAATAAAAAATCCGACGCAAACCGGAGAGAGACGAAATCAGGAGCAGGATTGAAAGTGAGAGAGAAAGTCAGGAAAGATGAGAAATAGGTGAGAAATAAGATGAGATACATTTTCCTGCATATTTGATTCAGGAATATTTTTTGTCAAATTCACTGACACGAGATATAAGAATTGATGACAATTTGCGATGATGGTAAATAATTGTATTTGCTGTGTTTTTAAACACAATTTCGCCGAGAAATTTGTAATTCATTTTCGTTTAATTTTGAATCGTCCTAACGACAGATCGAGCGAAATTAAAAAATACGACGCAAACCGATCACGAAGGGAGGAGAGGGGGAATGAATCGTCACAACTACGACGAAAATCAAAACGAGAATCGAAACTGAGCGAGAGGAAGAGGAAAGATGAGAAATATCGCAGCATCGATAAATTTCCCTGCACGTTTGGTTCAAGAATTTTCCTTGCCAAATCCACCGAGATGAGGTAACGATCGATGGTAATTCTCGATAATGGCAAATAAATGTATAGCAGTATTATCAAATCCTCACAATTTCGACGAGTAATTCAAAAATTAATATTCAGCATTTAATTTCATATCGTTCAAGCAACTGATCGAGTGAAATTCGAAATTGTTCGTGATAAATTCCTCGTCATTTTTTTTTTCTCTTCTTTCATCGGGTGGTTATACGATGGCCACAAAATTGCACCGCAGCGCAACGTCGAGTAAGAACACACGGAAAATCGAGGAGCCTCGGTTCGCCTCGTTATTTCTGTACGAACGAGACACAGCGGTCGCTCTCCGCGACTGCGGAATTTCGCATTATTGAATAGAAATTAATAACGCTTGACCAGTCGAGCTCGGTCGTCTCTCGACGCGGCATCTGCCGCTATCGCGTCGGATAATTCAACGGTTTATTCTTTTTCATTCTTTCATTCTTTTATTTTTTATTTTTTATTTTTTTTATAAAAACGACACCGGCTTATGTTGGCCTCCGGACGGCCTATCATCCATTACAATATTTGCGTTAGATAACGATTTATGTATTCAGCTGGCGCTCGCGCGACGCGAGCTCTCGCGGATGCCATCGGGATGCACCGCGCCGGATATAAATGCCTGTTTCCACAGTGAAAACTCGATTAACCAAACTCGGTTATGCAGTCTCGCGTATTATTACGCCACGCGGATTATTTTTACACCCCGCTCGCCGGACTCCGCGCGGCTACGCGTTATAATAATCGAGGATATATAATCGCGTGAGTCCGTCCGCGAGTGCAGACCGAACGGTTTTTATGCACTTGGCCGCGTGTGCGGCACATGACCAATTTTCATTAGCCGAGGAGTCGAGGGTCTCGATCATAATCCGCGCACGGTGAGCCTTCCCGATCGCATTACGCACCGAGTGGATTCTCGAGGATGGACAGAGGGGACGAAGTAGGATTTTTTTTACCGAGATTAACTAATTTTCGCCGAAAATGTTTCAGTCAGCGATAATTAAATAATGTTTTAATCAGGGACGATAGAAGTCAGCAGAAATATTTTTTCTTATATTTTTTTTAAATGAGAAAAATAATACTAATATTTAACGCAAGTTAATGCAAAATTAGGCAGATGCCCTCATTTTTTATCTGATGCGTTCACAAGTTGAGAAATAGATCTGATACTTTTTACCATATTTCTAGTAAAAAGTATTGTAAATTTCTGGTAGAGGGGAGAGATAACGCCATCTATCGAGGAAAACGAGAACGATGAGAATTTTTACCACGAAATATGGTAAAGCATATTATATATATGTTAGAAATTCTCATAGTTCTCGTACTGTTCGTCAGGTGGCTTCTATGGCTTTTCAATACCAGGCGCGTTGGTAATTTTTACCATCGCGTCCGGTAAATTTTATCAGATCCTCCTCTCCGTGTATCAAATACTCGGAAGTGCACAAAAACACTCGGAAGTGTATAAAAAATGTGCCCCATTTACAAGTTTCATCGAGGTCATTACGATCGCCCCTCTCGACCGTCCGCGATTCACCTCCCAGTCGATCGTTAGCTCGAGGTGTCTTGAGAAATCCTTCGGGATCCTCTTACACACCATTTGCACCCACTTTACACTCGCTCCACCGGGCCCGAGTAAAACCTCTCATAGGACCAACGGCAGCGAAACCCTTCGTCGAGCCCCCAGGGCGAACAAAGAGAAAACGCGTCGACGCACCACGCAGTCCGACGATGAAAATCGTCGTTTGTATAACGAGGCGAAAAAGCGGAGACCGAGCGATCAGAGCTTTATCATTATCAATCTTCCTCGCGCTCTTTGTGCTCCCCCGAATCCTCGATATACCGAGAGGGAATCATGAGTCAACAAAAAATAAAAATAAAATAAAAACAAAAAATAACAAAATAATTCTTCGTGCCTGAATTTTATTCTCCGCGAAATACCCGAAGATCTCAGCATCCCCAGATACGACATAAGTCGCGAAAATGAGGCTCCGCATTGTGCGAATAGTCGAGAGCCCAGTAAATTCTCGAACCTGCGGCCGCGCCTGCGCGGTCGAATACGCGAAAGAAGATGAGGCGGCTGCTGCGGCTCCTGCCGGTCGGTTTCTCTCTCTTTCTCTCGCGCGCGCTGCTCGGTCGGTACGGACCGGGCAGAGGGGTTGGCTGAGCCAGGCGGGTGGCTGCTGCTCCGCACGCCGAGGGGGAGATATTGACGTGGCGTGCTGCAGGCAACCAGCCAGCCCCCTGGCAGGGGTTTAGCGCAGGTGGCAGGCTCGCTCTGTTTCCCTCACCCTCTCATATCCCCCCTCCCCCTTCCCACCCTCCCCGCATCTCGCTCCCTTCATCCCTCCACCCTTTGTCCCTCTTTCTCGCTTTTCATAGCCACCCGACTCTCCGCTGAATTTGAAAAGGATACTGATGGGTGCTGCGCGCGAATTCGGCAACACTCGATATACATTTTTTATTTTTTATTTTTCGTGTCCTTAATTTTTTTTCACGGGGGAACATGAGAAATTTTTTTTTGTACGCGTTTTCGTACGCATTCTGTGAAGACTGATTTTAAGGGGATTTCTAGGGTTTCTGTAATGAAGCATTCACAGTTTTGGCGACCGGTGGATTAAAGTCAAAGCGTTTTGCGAGATAAAAGCGAAATTTGCAATTTATTTTTCGCTTCACACGAGGCGAAGCTGTGGATTGCGACTGAATAGCGCGCGACTCACCCTCGGCTGAAATTGAATTGAATTCCTGCGATGTATTTATTAATTTTTCATTATTATTATATAGGCGCGGTAAACACGATGTCTTTCCGTATTTCGCCGGGACGACTTGTGGAATGTCGCCTCGAGGGATGTGTGATCCGTACGCGAGGAAAAAGCCGAAGCTATGCATAATGAAATTCCAATGATAGCGCGAGAAAAATCAATTTCGCTTATGCCGATCGGCTGAATGACTGGAATCAATCGATTACTCATCGATTATTCATAAATTCGCGTCGCTTCCTTGAAATTTCGAGAATCATAAAAATGTAAAATTCTCATTTTTTTTTACAGATCTATAAATGCGTCTCATAAAAGGAAAAAAATTATTCGCATGAATTTTCGCCGTGTATTTATTAATTCATCGTTATAGGTCGGTAAATACGTTTTCGCGTATCTCCCGAAATCGACTTCCCGAACGTCCGCTGAAAAATGTAGCGCGGTGCGCGCGATAAGAGGGCAGAAGCTATGCATAATGAAATTCCAATGATGCCGGGAAGAAAATTTGGCTTACCGATCGACTGCGGGAGCGGAACTGACTGCCCGACGCGACGGGGGCTCGTGATGGAGGACTCGAATGTATTTCTTTGAAAGTTTAGGCGCGCCGCGCGATTGAGCGTAAAAAAAGGGACTACGGGAGGGAAAATTCCGCGAGGGTGGCCTAATGCACGAAAAAAAAAGATAAAAAAATATATGTATAAACGGGGGTTCGATGGAAGGAATTTCACGGTGCTCTCGAGGGGCTCGACTTGTGGGTTAGGTGTATGGGGAAAACCCCCCCTGGTAAGCCTCGCGTACTTGTCACACGGGGTTAAGTGCCTCGAAAATCTACTGGAAGTGAGTGTCAAGAGAAAAACCGGTATCAGCCTCAAATCCCATGCAATATCGACGAGTCTTTAGCCCTAGATTCATTTTTTATTTCGCCTCCCCCACGCGTGACAGATTTTGCCTTCGGTTTTTGGCTCCGTATAAAATTGCGCTTTAAACGCAATTTTATTAAAAAAAAATACAATGATATATAAAATATAATAATAATAATAATAATAATAATAATAATAATCACGATAAAAAAAATAATCATGACAACAACAAAAATAATAATAATCATGATAAAAATAACAATAATAGCATAACAGACAGAAGTAAATTTGAGACGATTCGAGAAAGATTTTACGACCCTCGAAAGACAGCACGAAAAATCCTCAAAGTCGAATAAACTCTGAAGCGAATATCCGTTCGTCTATCGGGGATTTGTCTTCCCGGTATGAGTGGTCGTGAGCATTCGGATACCGCGTAGCGTCTGAAACGCTCTCGATCTCGCGTTAGCTCCGCGAAGCGCAGTCTACGCCAGTTTCCGAGAGGGATTCGCTCGCTCGAATCCTGTTGTTATACTGCATTATGTAGTACCGCGATTGTTTCGCTTTTACGAGGGAAACAAGCGAGCCGGCGTGCAGCTCACATTCTCTTATGCCCCATGCACCGGGCAACGGCACGGGCGATTATATTTATACGCCGGTTACGTTTGATACTCGCTTACATTTGTTGCAACCGGTGCAGCGAATTTACGCGCTAAGTGAGCTGTATTTTTGGACCAGCGAAATTTCGATGTTGTAACCGAATCTCGGGAAAAAAAACATGCTTTTTCATACCGTAAGACTAAATATTTTAAAAAAATGACAAAAATTTACCTATTTTTTAAATTACGCATTTTGTTTATCTTGCTGAAGGAATAATACAAAAATATATTTTTGTATTATTTTATAAATAAAAATATAAAAATATATTTTTGTGTTATTTTATAAATAAAAATATAAAAACATGTTTTTGTATTATTTTATAAATAAAAATGTAAAAATATATTTTCGTATAATTTTTATGTAAAAAATAATACAATTGACACTGATGGTTGTGCGGTCGAAGTGCAGCTCCGGCGATTCCTCGAGTTGAGCAACATTGTTTGCGGCCGTAACTTGGATGGCTTGGATGGCTTGGACGGCGATGTGCATCGACTGGCACATCGACCGGTAAGCAGCAGTCATTTTTTCAGGGCCTCTGGAGTCTGCACTTACATTGTGTTTCTTTCGTGTACAGACCAGAGAATCAGAAAAATATAGTGCCACCGCTACCGGCACGGATTTTCCGCCCAGTTTCCCCCCGACCACGGTGAATGCTGCACTATAATGTAGCTACAAGTCGGCTGCGGTTGCCTGGGGAAGTTAGGTAGCTTTGCGAAGTGCGGGTAGGGAGTGATGATAGGAGTCGGAAGTGGAATATGGAAAGGGCAGCAAAAGGCGGTAGAAGTCGTACGTAGGAAAGAATATAAAAAAAAGTAATAGTATAAAATACGATTTCATATCATTTAAAAAAATTATTGTCACTGTTATTATTTTAATAATGCAAACAGCATATCTAAAAAATTATCTAAAACAACTTTTTAGGTCATTTTTTTAGATAAAAGCTTTAAAAGGGCCTATCTAAACAAAATTATGAATATTATCTTATATTATTGAAAAAAAATCACGCATATATTATATTATAATCTATAATCTATATATTATACGATTCATACGATTTCATATCATTTTAAAAAATGATTGTTACTGTTATTATTTTAATAATGCAAACAGCATTATACGTAAAATACTATCTAAAGCAACTTTTTTAGATAATTTTTTTAGATAAAAGCCTTAAAAGGGCCTATCTAAAAAAAATTATGAATATCATCTTATATCATTGAAAAAAAAAAATATTACACATATATTATATTAAAATCTTTAATCTAAATATTATATTATTATCTATTATATTCATCACATAATTTCTTTTTAAGATATCTGCAAGAACTTTTGTTTTTCAAAGTCACTGAAAAAACGGTCAAAGAAAAGATGAAAGATCGATTTCAGTCGCGCGACTGCAGCAGCTCAATAGAACGCAAAACACGTCACGCGACTGTCACGCGATATGATAGGTTGCATACGTCCTGCATTATTTTGTGTATTCTGGATACAAGTTTGCGGACAAGGGTGGCATAATGCAATAACGTCCGGAGGGCTTTGGTGGTAAGTGGTCGCTGAAAGTTGCAGCCCGACTGCTCGGGGTCTCACGCGACTATTTCCTCGGTGCTCGCGCGTTCGCCGCGCGCGCGGGAGACCCAGGCGAGAGAGCCAGCCACGTCTGAGAGAGGAGCTTTGGCGCGGCTCACCGGGAGAGCAGTCGAGAGTGGCTCTTCTGTTCGCCAACTCCTCTTCTCTCTTCCTCTCTCTCTCGCTCCTCCACCTTGATTTCCCGACGAGCAGCGCATAGGTGCGCTTGAAACACTTCGCGGAAGGTGACCCACTGATGGGTTCACACACGAGAGCCAAGTGGCGAAACAAGTGTATCGGTCAAGCGGATACGCGAGAGGCGCAATTAACACCGAGCAAACATTTACAGTTCACGGTAAATAATTTGAATTTAATTTTTATTATTTGAATTTTATATTTTTAATTTAATTTTATTGAATTTAAACATTTGCAGTTCCTGATAAATAATTTGAATTTAATTTTTATTATTTGAATTTTATATTTTTTATTTAATTTTATTGAATTTAAACATTTGAAGTTCCCGATAAATAATTTGAATTTAATTTTTATTATTTGAATTTTATATTTTTAATTTAATTTGATTGAATTTAAACATTTTCAGTTCCGGATAAATAATTTGAATTTGATTTTTTTAAATATTTTATCTCGAATTTTAACAAAATTGTACCGAGTGAACAAAAAAATGATGTTTTAAAATCAGCTGTTGGCAAAAAATATTCCTTTTTAAGATACTTTTTTTTTTAATTATGCGTGACCAAAATATACGGTGTTCACATTTTTGTTTGTAAATCAGTAGACGAAACGCAATTAACACCAAACACACATTTGCAGTTTCCGGGAATTAATTTGAATTTAATCTAAAAAAATATATGAACACGTATTTGAACCAAATTCTACTAAGTGATTTTTTTTAAGTCAGCAGTTGAGAACAAATATTCGCAATACTAAGAATTTTTTGTTGTAAAATTATGAATAATCAATATATGCGATATAAATATGTATATTTTTTTTTTGTAAATTAGAAGTAGAAGAATTTTTATATTACTCGTAATTACTTTTTATGGAAATTTCAATCTTCCGCCCACAGAGCAGATGGAACACACGCGAAAAGCCCTGCGCGTCCGGAGGGATGAAAGGCACAGGGCTGCCCTTTTTTTTCTCCCTATGGGGAAAAAAGGTGCGTGTTACGCGTGTTCGCTCGCGCGAATTCGGACAATGGGAATTGCAGCGCGATCATGGTAAAAGCTTCCGGTCTCCTTTCAGGCCCGCGCGCTTCGCGCTCCATGTCTGCGTGGCGCACACGTTTTTGCGCTCTTTTCGAGAAATATTCCACTGGCGCAGTAGGCCGGGGCGAGTTGGGTCAGGGCCGAGTTTATTCGAGACCGAAAAAAATTTCCCCAACTCGCAAAGTTAATTAAAACGACCTTTACAAAAATGAACATCGAGCTTCGAGCTTAGAACACACATTTTTTCCACTGTTTTCTCGACGAACTTGCGAGACCAAACGACGTGAAACGGCAGATTCATTTTTTTTTTCTTCTTTTTTTTTCGAGTAAAATTGCAACTTCGAGGGCCAGACAGTTTTGCAACTTATACAGGGAAAAAAGTGCTTTACGCCCATTGAGTTCGGAGCTCGTGAAAAGTTTGCAAATTAATGTGTACCCGGTGTAATACGGCAGGATGAACGAGAAAAGCGGCGCACACTTAGCTGCGCCGCGCAGGGTTAAGTGTGGCTCGCTAAACCGATAAATATTATCAACGTGGAAAAAGGATCGTGGTGCATTTTTTTTGCAAAACAAGAAAATTCAATCCCTCGAGTTTGCGCTATCTAAGGGTAAATAAAACTGGCGTGTTTCGGGTAACTTTATTTTCCTACCGTTTGCAGCAAAATTGACAACCAATAAGAGGTCTTTCATGCTCCCCGAAACCACGAATAATGTATAACCGGCACCTGCTAACTTATTCCATCTTTAACCATTTATACAGAAAAACTCACACTCATTTTTCTCACGACGTTGAAGTTTGCATCGTTGCAATGCCACGAAATTAAAAACAAAACATGAATTCCATAAAAATAAAAATTATTGACCCCCATTAGGGGGTGAAATAATTTTGTTTTTTCATACCCTTAGTCGTTATAATAACTTTTTATACCCGATATAATAATTTGGGTTCATCAACATTTTTTTTCTTCTAATTTCGTTGCATTGCAACGATGCAAAAGTCAACGTCATTTTTCCTCACAATCCTTATCATCAATTTTACTCCCCACAAATCACGATTTTCGTTTCTCCACCCCCGCAATTTTCCTCCCCACCCAAGATCATCCCGCATCATTTTAACGATCGAAAAATATACCTCCTCGTTTCCGTAATAAAAAATGTCGCAACGGAAATGGCAGGAGGCGATGCGTCGTATTTCCTTCGTCTCTATTTTTTCGCCCCCGCGAGGCTTCGCGTGCACCGACGGACCAACGTTGCCGTGGTTTATGAACCATAGCTTTATGAATCTTCCCCGTGAAAGAAAACGTCGACGCGCGCCCGCGTTGCAACGCTATCGGGACATGCAACCCGCGTGTGCAGCGCGACCCGTGCGTCGTCTCAGCGTTATCGTCGCTGCATGCAGTATCGGTGCACGCCGTGTATATATTCCACGTGCGTGTGCAGTGCGCGCGGCAGTGAAACCCAAGTTATGACTCGACGGCTGACGTCACCCTCGCTCTCTCTGTCCCGTCACCCTCGCTCTCTTTCTCTCGTTACCCCCGTCCGCGCCTCGTCAGGTTGACGTAGGTCAACGAGGCGAACGAACCTTTCGACCCCTACGGAAGCAGCGCGAATGGCCGAGGAGCCGCCAGCACCACCGGCAACGAGTGTCGATCTATGTGTATATGTATATATATATATATATATATATATATACGTTGATGTATTATACACATGTATATGCGGCACAATGTGGCAAGAGGGACGGTCGACGGTGGCAGCGCCGCCGGTTGCGAAAGGTCACCGAGAGACTGTAAGAAAAAGAGGGATGTCGTGGGTAACGACCCTCGGCTAAAATTACGTCCCGGTGACACTGGTCGATCTGCGTAACCGCGCGACGTTCGCCCTAAGCGGCAACGACCGTGATGGAGGCGACTGTGTCGTCACGATATCATCCACGTCTGGGAGCCGCTAGAGACGTTTTCGCGGGCGTGGAACTCGTTCGTCGGGCTCTGATTGCGCGGTACAGTGGAATCTCTCAGAGCTCGTCGTTGATCGTGAATGGTAGGGAAATCCGACAGTAAATTTAGGTCCTGTAACGATCGTGACAGAGGCGAATGTGTCGTCTATGTGTCGTTTTCGCGGGCGTGGAACTCGTTCGTCGGGCTCTGATTGTGAGCTACAGTGGAAGCTTTCGTAGCTCATCGTTGATCGTGAGTGAGTGGTGGGGAAATCCGAGAGTAAAATTAGGTCCCGGTGACGCATTGGTCGATCTGCTGATACTACGAAGTTGGCCCTAAGCGGCAACGACCGTGATGTAGGCGACTGTGCACTGAGAGAAAAACACATGGTTGAAACAACAATATTATATTTTTACTATACAATATAATTCCCAGGGTAGACGATTATATTTTATAGTTACGATAATGAAAAAAAAAAAAAAATGATAACTGCAAACATAATAATAGCTCAACTAATCAAATGCATAGTATCCAGTACCAATCGATATGATCAATCCTCCTGCGAATTATATCGGTATAGTTCGACCAACTATTCGACTATATTTTTCTCTGAGTGTGTCGTCACGATATCCTCCATGTCTGGGAGCTGCTAGAGACGTTTTCGCGGGCGTGGAACTCGTTCGTCGGGCTTTGGATGCGAGCTACAGTGGAATCTCTTAGAGCTCATCGTTGATCGATCGTGAGTGGTAGGGAAATCCGAGAGTAAAATTAGGTCCTGTAACGACCGTGACAGAGGCGAATGTGCCGTTTACGTCTGTCTATGTGAATTCTACGTCTGGGAGGCTAGAGACGTTTTCGCGGGCGTGGAACTCGTTCGTCAGGGCTCTGATTCCGCGCTACAGTCGAATCTCTCGTAGCTCGTTGATCGATCGTGAGTGGTAGGGAAATCCGAGAGTAAAATTAGGTCCCGGTGACGCATTGGTCGATCTGCTGATAGTGCGACGTTGGCCCTAATGCGGTAACGACACGTGATAGAGGCGAATGTGTCGTCATGATATCCTCCACGTCTGGGAGACTAGTGATGTTTTCGCGGGCGTGGAACTCGTTCGTCGGGCTCTGATTTCATGCTACAGTGGAATCTCTCGTAGCTCGCTGATTGATCGTGAGCGGTAGATAAATAGATAGACAGATGCATTTATTGCTCTAAAATCAACAGGTCCTGTATTCAATCCCATCGCCGAAAAAAAAAAAACACAAAGAATGAAAGAGCGCCACATTCCGGCACCCCCACAATACAAACTTAGAAATAAACTTTAAATGCAACTTAGAACTAAAAATAACAACCGGGAATAAAGAAATAAAGCTCAGAAATACAAATCAAATAACAAAATAAAAATAACGAACAAAAGAAATAAAGCTCAGAAATACAAATCAAATAACAAAATAAAAATAACGAACAAAAGAAATAAAGCTCAGGATACAAATAATATAAACGAAGAAAAAATCCGTAGGGAAATCCGAGAGTAAAATTAGGTCCTGGTGACATTGGTCGATCTGCTGACAGGGCGACGTTGACCCGAATGCGGTAACGACACCTGATAGAGCCGAATGTGTCGTCATGATATCTTCCACGTCTGGGAGACTAGTGACGGTTCTACGGGGGTGGAACTCGTTCGCGGCGCTACAGTGGATTCTCTCGTAACTCGTTGATCGACTGTGAATGGTAGGGAAATCCGAGAGTAAAATTATGTCCTGTAACGACCGTGATAGAGGTGAACGTGTCGTCAATTCTACGTCTAGGAGCCTAGAGACGTTTTTGCGGGCGTGGAACTCGTTCGTCGGGGCTGTGAATGTGCTCTACAGTGGAATCTCTCGTAGCTTGTTGATCGATCGTGAGCGGTAGGGAAATCCGAGAGTTAAATTAGGTCCCGGTGACATTGGTCGATGTGCTGACAACGCGACGTTGACCCTAATGTGGTAATGACCGTGATGGGCGAATGTCACGATTTTCCACGTCTGGGATGTACTAGAGATATTTTCGCTGGGGGTGAAACGCGCGTTCGTGGGGCTCCTATTCTGAACTAAAGTGGAACCTGTCGTAGCTCGTTGATCAAGTGGTAGGAAAATTTTCGTAAATTGTACGTCCTGGAGACATCGGTTAATTGTGCCCCGTGATTTGACGAAATTAAAATGTTACGTGTATAAATTGATAGAAAAATCGTCGGAAAAGTCGGAGACAAAAAAAATTGGCAACTTTGGAGGAAAAATTATGGTTTACGACTACTAATAGTAAATAAAAAGTAAGTAGTAATAATCGTAAATAATTGTTTATGTTATAGTTTTGAAATTTCCCACTGGTAAATCGTGCCGCATGTATTTTAACACATCGTTAAAACCGTACAAAATTTGTGAGAAAATTATTTTTCGTAACTGCTAAAACATCGACCGTAACTTATTTTTCATGTTACGGTTTTACTATAAGATTTCCTCGAACGTGCGTGAAATTTTCCACTGGCAAATCGTGCTACATAGAGTTTAGAAGACAATTAAAATTGTTCATGTAAAACGATAGAAAAATAAATTAAAATTGTTCATGTAAACCAATCGAAAAATCAATTAAAATTGTTCATGTAAACCGATAGAAAAATAAATTAAAATTGTTCATGTAAACCAATAGAAAAATCAATTAAAATTGTTCATGTAAACCGATAGAAAAATTCTCGAAAAAATCGACATGACCCGAGAAATTAATAGGGAGTAAAAATCATTTTTCGTAACCGTAAACAATTTTTCATGTTACGGTTTTACCGTAAGATTTCCTCGAGTCCACCTAAATTTTCCACTGGACGTCCAAAGCGAAAGTCATCGACCAACCGCGCGTATCGGGCGTTCGCATTCATAAACCGCGCGCGGCTGTCTCGCCGAGGACTGAGGAGGATCTCCAGTCTGCGTGAAACTCCTGACCCGTGACACATACCGCGCGGAACGCGACGTAGGAACGACGCGCGCGGTCCGGGTGTGCGAGGAGTCGCGCGCGCGCGTCTCCCGGGTCTCGCCACCGAGAAATTAGCGACTCGGTAGAGCGTGGCGTTTCCAAGGCATTTCCGGTCTTTCAGAGAGTTTACAGTACACTCGGCTGCTACAATTCATCGGGGAACAACGCCGGAGACTCCACGCTCGTCCCTCGCCGACCAACCGAACGACCGACCGTCCAAACGTCTGTCATTAACTCGTCGTTACTTTTCCTTTTGGCTTTCCGAGTTTCCGACTCCGTACGCGAATAACTTTGTCATGAATTCTGCAATTATTTCAAGCAGAAAATGCAATTTTTGAGAAAAAAGATCGGGATTCCCTCTTCAAAAAATTAGAGGGTAAAATATGTTGCATTTTCGATATAAATATTGTTGTCGGGTTACTCGTTCTCTGATTGGTTGTTGCGTTGTCTGCAACTTGTTGCTAATCAACAAGCAATTTTAGCCGTGTTATTGTATCTTGACAGATGTTCTGTTGATTCCGAAAACCATCGTTGTTTGTCCGAAAAATATAAAATTCGACGAGAAAATGTTGAAAAACGTTTTTGCACTTTTTTCGAAATTTCGTTACTTTAAAAAAATTGCGATTACTTTTTTTTTATCGATCGATCCAAAGAAAAGTAACCTCGATTTTAGTGAAGTGACGAAATAAAAAAAATGCTAGGACACTTTTTTATTTTTTTAACACTCGGTTTCGATGTATTTTTCCCGTACGCAACGAATTTGCCATTCGTTTTTTTTTTTTTTTTTTTTTTTTTCAAAACGTGGTAGTTTTCACAAAAAACTCTAAAAACATGATTATTTTCGATTCAATAATTTTTTTTTGCATCATCTGGGTAAGCGCGCAAAGAGCGCGTATGGGCTAGTTGTAAAAAAAAGTAAAAATTACATTTAATATTAATTACTGAAATTTCGTCCTTGCGTAAAAAAATATTTAAACGGCCCCGACAAACCGAACTATCGAGACAAATGTTTTCAGCCGCAACGAGTTATCGCCAAATTTAAGGTCAATGCTATGTTTCCGCGTCCCCGCAATGCGACCTCTGGAAATATCGGAGATACGCGCGCGGGGGTGAGGGGGGTCGCTCGCTGGTAGTGGAAATCGAGCCTCGGCGCGAGGGTCGAATGAAACTAAACACGAGAGCAGAGGAGCCGGGAAAGCTGCTGTTGCGCCGCGTCGCGCCCTCGACATCCGCGACGCTCGCTCTCGATGGTCAATCGATAATCGTGCCGCCGTCGGGTTTGCACACACTATAAGCGGAAATCCACATGGAAAATTCGCACAGCCGCGGAATGTAATAAGACGCTGGAGATATAAAAATTTCCAGGCGACGTGATCGGGTCCACCGACGCAGACGTCTGGAGGCCTGGAGCAAAAAAAAAACCACAAGCATGAAAAAAAAGCTCTCGAATATCTCGCGGTCGACCCTGAATTTATTGACGTAAACAGGATCGCAATTTTTAACACAAAGCTGCACAAGTTAAGGGAGGAAGTCGTGCCAACTACCACACGTCTGTTTGTCCGGGGCAAAACAGCGGATTGGCCAGTGTAAATGTGCGTTTCAGTCTTTGGTGCGTGCTTCGCGTGTAGTTGCAGCGAGTACACAAGGATCTGGACATCCGGAATTGCAAACCGAGTAACGACGTGGTACATACGTGCGCGAGGCATTAGATGTGCTTGTTTACTGCAAGTTAATTTCATGTGCATGCGTAATTTTGTTGGCCCAGACGCAGACATACGAAGTGAGAGTACAGGAGTTGACGTAAGTTACGCGCTTGGATCTCAGAGACTGCTTGGGGCTGGGAATACTTAAAAAATTGTTTTACATATGCTTTAAAATTATTGTTTAAAGATTTTCAATACTACTTTATATCGAATTTTTATTTATAGACTAGGCTAATCACACGCGCTGGCGCGCGTGCCTGAAAAATTTGCCAAAATCGACCCCAATTTTTTTTCTTTTCAAAATATCGACTTTTAACCTATACCATCATTCTCAAGTCGCATATTCTACCCCCGAAAACACTGGTTATTAACCTTTTTTAATCGATTTTGAAAAAAATATTTTTTTCGTCGCCAAAAAAAATATTTTTTCTGTCAAAAATCGTAGATTCGGCTCCGGACCGAAAATCGACCCTATTTTTTTTTCTTTTCAAAATATCGACTTTTAACCTATACCATCATTCTCAAGTCGCATATTCTACCCCCGAAAACACTGGTTATTAACCTTTTTTAATCGATTTTGAAAAAAATATTTTTTTGGCGACGAAAAAAATATTTTTTCTGTCAAAAATCGTAGATTCGGTTCCGGACCGAAAATCGACCCCAATTTTTTTTCTTTTCAAAATATCGACTTTTAACCTATACCATCATTCTCAAGTCGTATATTCTACCCCCGAAAACACTGGTTATTAACATTTTTTAATCGATTTTGAAAAAAATATTTTTTTGGTGACGAAAAAAATATATTTTTTGGCAGAAATCGTAGATCCGGCTCCGGACCGAAAATCGACCCTAATTTTTTTTCTTTTCAAAATATCGACTTTTAACCTATACCATCATTCTCAAGTCGCATATTGTACCCTCGAAAATACTGGTTATTAACCTTTTTTAATCGATTTTGAAAAAAATATTTTTTTGGCGACGAAAAAAATATTTTTTCTGTAAAAAATCGTAGATTCGGCTCCGGACCGAAAATCGACCCTAATTTTTTTTCTTTTCAAAATATCGACTTTTAACCTATACCATCATTCTCAAGTCGTATATTCTACCCCCGAAAACACTGGTTATTAACATTTTTTAATCGATTTTGAAAAAAATATTTTTTTGGCGACGAAAAAAATATTTTTTCTGTCAAAAATCGTAGATTCGGCTCCGGACCGAAAATCGACCCTAATTTTTTTTCTTTTCAAAATATCGACTTTTAACCTATACCATCATTCTCAAGTCGCATATTCTACCCCCGAAAATACTGGTTATTAACCTTTTTTAATCGATTTTGAAAAGAATCTTTTTTTGGCGACGAAAAAAATATTTTTTCTGTCAAAAATCGTAGATTCGGCTCCGGACCGAAAATCGACCCTAATTTTTTTTCTTTTCAAAATATCGACTTTTAACCTATACCATCAATCTCAAGTCGTATATTCTACCCCCGAAAACACTGGTTATTAACATTTTTTAATCGATTTTGAAAAGAATCTTTTTTTGGCGACGAAAAAAATATTTTTTCTGTCAAAAATCGTGGATTCGGCTCCGGACCGAAAATCGACCCTAATTTGTTTTCTTTTCAAAATATCGACTTTTAACTTATACCATCATTCTCAAGTCGTATATTCTACCCCCCAAAACACTGGTTATTAACATTTTTTAATCGATTTTGAAACAAATATTTTTTTGGCGACGAAAAAAATTTTTTTTTTGTCGGAAATCGTAGATCCGGCTCCGGATCCTCTTATGAAATTTTTCAAATTTGGCACCAAACTAATTTTGTTTATCACGGACTTTCCTGGCAACCAATCACACCTCTAATAGTTTGCTAACAATGCTTTCCCTTACTCATGAACTTTTCAAAACAGGGATTTGTATGGATTGCAGTTTTTCGTTACTTCAATCTCTTGAATTTTACTTCAATCTCACGCTCAAGATAAATCAAGAAATTTGTCATAATGATGTTTTAATTCTTACCAGATCTCCAAAATATCGGAAAATGTTCTCCACGTAACCAATTGTCAACCCACATCTTAGGCCACTTCTAACCATCCTTCCAAAACGTCCTTTCCTCGCATCAAACCCAAAACCCATACACCCCGGCTTCATATCCAACCATCAGACGAATGCACGTAACAGCGCATAACAGCACGTGTAAAGCAAGTGAGTTGAGCACAACGCAGCGCGGTCATATACAGGATGAGGCCAAGCAGCAGCCTCGTTTATGCAAACCGAAGGTACGAACACGCGAGTACGTATAAGGGTACCTACATTACCGCGTGTGTGTCTAAAGGAGAAGCAGGAGAAGCAGAAGGAGGTGGAAGAGGAGAAGCAGAAGGAGGAGGAGAGACGACACCTCACTCTCTTCTTTCTTGTCTATGGAAATTACAAACCGCTCCTCGAGTGAACAGACTCGCCGAGCCCTTTGTTCTCTTATGGTAAGAAGGGGGGAGGAAGGGGAAGGAGGCGACGCAACCCGCATTCGCTGCTGCGAGGTGAATCTCGATTTCTCTCGAATAGACCGTACGCGGCGTGTAGCACGCATAATACCGAGCAGCGAAACCACCACCACCACCACCACCATCAGCCACCTCCGCCTGCAGCTACCACGGAGAGCACCGGGATCGCTATCTGCGCGCAGCGAAAAGTAGGCAGCAACCGGCGGAAGCTACACCGGAGCCCAAGAACCAGTGAATTTATTACGTGAATGCAAAGTTAGCGCTCCTCGCTATACGCAACACGCGCCACAAGCGACACACAGTACAACCGTCGGCCTCGTCTGTGTGTTGTACCCTTCCACTTTGGTGGCTCCGGAGCTTTTGCCACAAAACTGCCGGGGAGAGTTCGGTGAAGAGCCCGCGAGTGCACGGGTTGAAGCTTGCGCGGGTGGTTTAGCTATCGTCGCGGGGAGAAAAGTTTACCAATTGCCCGGGTATCGCGTTTGCCTCGGAAGATATCGGGTATCGCGTTTGCCTGCCATTTTGCTTTGAATTTTGGTCGCTGATGGACGAATTTTCGATTCATAGCCCGAAGTCGAGTTTACATCAAAGCCTCGGGGGGGGGCTGAGGTTGAGGCGAAACTCGAAATTTCCAATGGGGATTGAAGTTTTGGCTTTATTGGATTTTGAGTCTCATTGAAGGCGGGATTGAGAGATTGGGATTTCAG
Source organism: Pimpla rufipes (assembly GCA_963932165.1). Lineage (NCBI taxonomy): Eukaryota > Metazoa > Arthropoda > Insecta > Hymenoptera > Ichneumonidae > Pimpla > Pimpla rufipes. Next base: position 23,938,033 of record OZ010630.1, read on the forward strand.
TTGAAAAAGATTGGGGTCGCGTGTGTTTCAGCTAACAACGGGCGACTTTGGACAAACGTAAAAAGAAGATTTGATAGAAGAATCGCGTATCGTGTTTACTGACATTTTGCTTTGAATTTTGGTCATTGATGGACGAATTTTCGTTTCATAGTCAGGATTGAAGTTGAGTTTACATCAATGCCCGAGGCTAGGAGTTTCAGTTAAACTCGACATTTAAATGGGATTGAAGTTACGGCTTAGTGGATTGGGATTCATTGAAGTCGGATTAAGGTTAGCTTTGGATTTCATGTAAAAAAAAATAGTATCACATATTCCAGCTAAAAACATGCGACTTTGAGTAAACGTAAAAAAAAGATCCGATAGAGGAATAGCGTATCGAATAGTTTCGGTTTAGTGAATTGGGACTCATTGAATTCGGGATTGACGTTAGCTTTGCATTTAAATAAAAAAAAATTAGCATCACATATTCCAGCTAAAAAAATGCGACTTTGAATAATTATTTTTTAAAACTTGATCGGTTTATCGATTCTTGAGGATAAAAAATTCAAAAAATGAGCTGGACTTCGCAGAATGGCGACCGCGGTGCACCGTACTTTCCGTCCACTGTTGCTGCGCGAGGGGGCGATGCAACAGCGGCAAAAACGTGGTTTCTGCACGAGGGTGGAATTTTTAAGCGCCGAACGACGAGGGGATGTTTAATAGAGCGACGCTAAGACGGCTGTGCAACGCGCCCCGAGCACCGAGAACCCGCCAACCCCGTGCAACTCGTGCTTTGTCAGTGCCGCACCCTCTGTCCCCTTCGTTTTTCACCCTCTCTCGCTCGCGCTCTCGCTGTGCCGTCCTTAAAACATAAAAATACACGTGTTCTCTTTATTACGTCGGAATACACGCGGCGAAAGTGCACGAGACCGAAAAACGTGACGCACTCCGAAAACGAGAAAGGGATGATTTTTCATCAGTTTCCAGGCCCGTCATTTTCTCACCCCTCGGACATGACTCTCGTCCCCGCAAAAAAAGACCTGAGTGTATTCGATGCGTGGCAAATCGGGACTTGAAAAGAAAACCCACAACGCGAGGCAAAGCGTGAAAACAGTTTTTCCCCTGATTTCCCATAGTTCCCAAGGTCAACACGGGACACAAACCCCACAATTTTCAAAGTCAGAACGAAACCCAAAAAATTCAACAACGTGAAACAAAGCTTGAAAATATTTTCATCTCATTTTCCATTTTTCAGTCTGTAACTCCAAAAAGCGACGTAAAAAATCCTTAACCTGAAACGATGTATAAAAACACCCCCCCCCCTCCCCCGCCCCTCTACGCCACACAATTTTTTGGCCCAACACGAAACCTAAAAAACCCTACAAAGTGAGACAAAGCGCCCCCTTCCTCCCCCATTTCCTAGCACTACATTACAGACGACCCCGCAACCCCCGCAACCTAACCCCAAAATATCTGCAACCAGCGTTCCGAAAAAATCCTTTTCCTCCACATAACCAAAATCCTGCTCATAACATTTTCCAGTCTGTAACTCCAAAAAGCGACGTGAAAAATCCGATGTCTAAAAACACCGCCACCCCTCTATTCCCCACAATTTATAGGCCCAAAACGAAACCCAAAAAAACCCAACAAAGTGAGACAAAGCGCCCCCATTCCTCCATTTCCCACATTACAGACCACACCGCAACCTAACCCCAAAATATCAGTAACCAGCGTTTAAAAAAAAAACCTTTTCCAGCTCATACCCAAAATCTGCAATCAAATGAAGAATTCAAAAAAAAAAAAAAAATTAAAAAAGGTGTAGAGCAACAGGAGGACAAAGAGAGAGTGAGAGGGAGAGAGAGAGTGAGAGAAGTGTGGAGAAGATTGGCCTTTGTCGACGCGGCGGAGCCGCCGCGTGTTTCCTTTGTCCACGGTAGTTCGGTCGTCCTCGTCGTCGTAACCAGCCGGTTGGGGTGGTTCACTACACGGTATTGGTGTTGGCGTCGGCGGCGTCGGCGGCGTCGTCGGCGGCGGCGGTGGGTAATACGCCGGTAGGACGCGGCGGCGGCGTCGGCGGTCCTGGCTGTGTATGTGGAGGGGCTGACGAGAACCAGCAACAGCGGTGGCGGATCGATACAGCCCCAAGGGGTCGTATTATGGGGGAGGCTGCTGGCCCCGCGATACATGGGGGTTACCCGACGTATAGTATATCACGCGCCCTCGCCTCTCTCCTCTCTCTCTCTCTCTCTCTCTCTCTCTCTCTCTCTCTCGTTCGCCCCGTTCCAAGTAACGCGGCGCGGCCGCTCGCATCCCCTCCACCGGCCTATTCGTCATTCGCCCCCCCCCCCCCACCTCCCCTTCTCCGCGACCCCCCGCTGTATATTCTGGTTTCTGGATTCTGGATTCTGGATTCTGGCGCTTCTGTAATCTCCTCTCTCACTCGATCATTCCGCCTCGTTCGTGCTGCATCTTCATAAAATTCCCGCCCTCTTGAACGCCACCGTATCAGCCACCTCGTGAATTATCTTCGGTCATCGTTTTCCATTTTTTTCCCCACCCTCGGACTGTCGCGCGCGGGACTCTTTTAATTTGAATTTGTCTTTGGGGGGCGATCGAGTCAACCGTGAAGTATGTGGTGGGAATTAAATGGCCGCAATTGCCGGCAGGATTTTTTTTTTTGGTTTTTGTTTTTGGGGTATAAAAAGTTAGGTACATTTTTTTAAATCAGAAAAAAATTTCAGTTACAATTTTTATAGGTGCTGTTGGTTGATTCAATTTTTATAATTTTTTTAGCTGGTTCTTTTGTCTCGTCTTTCCTCGACTTTCTTCCACGTTCCTTTGTTACACTTTCTCTTTCTTACACCACCCGCGACTGGCGCGTTCGCGGGCTGCTCAACCGGTCCGGTTCTTTGTTTGACTTGGTTGAACTTCCGCGAGCGCGTCCGGCGTCCCTTTGCGAGGGACGAAAATTTCGGGGGAAATCGATCAGCACCGACGCCGCTGTCCGGGCATCGCCGGAGAACACGAGAGAACGACTACGCGATATCCGTGTATCAGTCGCCTCCCCCCGAGCCGCGAGTCTCCGGGGGCAAAGGGCTTTGTTCTCTCGTCTACTTTGGTTTTTCGCGATACAGTGGAAACTCGATTGTCTCGCGAAAATTCGACAATTTTTTTTCCCGCGAAACAAGAGAAACCAAAAAATGCGGAAAAACGTCCCATGTATACATTTTCTCGCCAGTGGGAAATTTTCCTCCGCGAAAAACTTCGGTCCGTTCTGAACCCCGCGACATCCGGTCAGTTAGGCGAGAGTCGACTGTAGTCTAATCGACACTGAATTACAGCGCGCGATCCCCGAAGTCGAGGTATCAGGGACTTAATGCAATTAAGCCAGTTTTCCGAAGGCAAATCTCCGGCTTAAAGCGAATCGCGTCTACTGACAAAATAGTCGTCTGACAAACTTGTCGTACATTTTTCCGGATTGTCACGATTTTTTTTTGCACGTGACTAATCATTTTTTTTTCTCGTTCTCTCTTACGCAATAAATTCGTCTATTCTCGTACGTCCTCCGCAGCGTCCTTACGGCCTCGCGCGTTTTCCCTCGAGTGGTCGGGCGCGCAGCCTCCGCCAGTGGGTACAGCCACTAGTCGGCCGTGGGTCTGACACTCGCGGACCTGTACTACTTGACAGTGAGACAAATGCTCGTCTAGTAAAACTCGCAGTGTCATCAATTTTCCACCGCTCGGAGTGTGGTTACGCGGGCAATATAATTCGGTGGCGGGGTTGTATTGTTTGTTGTCAACAATATGAAAACATTGTTATTTGCTTCAGTAAAAACGAAATTGCAATGAATATGTAAATGCCACACATTTTTTATTACTACTAATTTAATATCTCATCTTCCGAGAAACTATTTATTTTATGATTACAATCATTATAAAATTTTTTATTATAAGCATAATAATAATAATAACAATAATAATAATCATTATTGCCATTATCATTATCATGATCATTATTATTATTATTATTATTACTGAATTCTTTTTCTACAATATCCTCATTCTTTGTGTGCGCCACACATCAGCCTCATCCACGATTATCTCATCTTTTCTTCTCTTTTCTCATCCCTCGGTGCGCCCCCCCGCCCCGTCTTTTGACCTGCACCCACCTCGAGATGCATCCACCCATGTAGCTTGCGAGTCCCATTCAAAATGCATTAGCTTCTGTATCAACCTTTGCGCTCTCGGGTTGTGGCTCTCGTTCTCCTTTGTTTCCGCGTCGCTTCTGCACAATACCCGAGCGTCTCGTCTCGCTCGTTCGCCAGGCGGCACGCTGCGTGTGTCGCAGTTTCGCTTTCGCGCAGCAGCGTCTTGACGTCACAGCCATTAGGATTATTTTCAAGTGCTTTCCCATCGTCCTCCTCCACCTCCTCCAACTCCTCCTCCTTCGCCGACCTGACGACGCGACTCAACCGAGCTCAACCCTTGGCCGTGTCTATCCGGAGAAGCTCCGGTTTCAACCGGATTCGAATTTAATTATTGCACGAGTGACTAAGCTCGTTCGCTTTTCTACGACGCATCTTCGAATCGGCAGTATAACCGCGGCTTAGTGTTCTCTCCGCTGCTGACGATCTCAATTTTCTCTCTGCAAACCGCTGAAACGGACGACGTGAACGTTAAATCCTTCCGGTCGGTAATAATAACACGGAAAAGTGTGACGATATTTTTACAAGAAAATATATCATTTTAATTGTGGACAATTTTATTTAGTGAATCAACGAACAGCTTTTTCTTTTTATTACTTACTGCAAAAAATTTATAAAAAAAAACTGTTTCAGGAAACTTTTCAACTAATAGTACAATTTTATAAATAATGTAACGTTATTTAAGTTATTATTAGCGTTATTTAAGTTATTATTAGCATTATTTAAGTTATTATCAGCGTTATTTAAGTGATTATTAGCATTATTTAAGTTATTATTAGCGTTATTTACGTTTCAGATGATTTTATAATCGTACACGACTACATATGAAATCTTAATATCACTTTACAGTTTTCATCAAATTGCTCGACGATTTAATGATTCATGGCGCACGTAATCCCCCCTCCCCCTCCACCCCGGAACTAACCGAACTAACCGGACTAACATGCGATTTTAACTCGACGGTGACCAGACGGCAGAGCGCAGATCGTGCGAGCGCCGCGGGATACGGCGGGGCGGCTCGAAACGGGCGCGTTCGCGACGACCTAACGTGTATACTGCAATATTCACGAGTTAGGCGGTCGCGATGTTGCTAACCCTGAGGCGAACGCTACGGTGCAGCCGTAACGCGCGCACTGCGCCACGAACGCAGTATCACGCTGCACACATATCCGTAGGCATGCAACATATACACATTGCACAGTCGGGGAAAACTTTGCGCAAATGTATACGTAACTCGTGTGCGCGGGCTTGCAGCACATTGAAACTCGGAGAGGGCCGGCGATCCGGCCCAGCGCGGAGCTACGAAAACAGTCGCCGAACGCTACGACGTTTGGTCCAGTTTGCGATGTTGGGTCAAGGCCCGAGCAACTCACAATCCACTGAATTCTCTAATGATTATTTAATTCAATTTCACCACGAAATTGCATTTTCTGACTGCTGGAATTTCTTGCGCCAGGAGATGCTCATCAATATATCGTGCAAATAATAAAAAAAATGATAAAAAAATGTCAGCGCGTTTTTTCTTCATCTATTTTTTTTACATTTTCTATATTTCCATACTTCAATATTTGATAGGTTTTTATTGCATTTTTGACGTTTTTGAATATTTATATGTTTTCGACATTTTGACCAAAGCAGATTTTTTTTTAAATCGTGTTTTTAGAACTTTACATTTTCTATAGTTCTATACTTCCATATTTGATATGTTTTCTGCATTTTTTACATTTTGAATATTTATATTTTTTCGACATTTTGACCAACGCAGAACATTTTTTTTAATCGTGTTTTTAAAACTTTTTACATTTTCTATAGTTCCATACTTCCGTATTTAATATGTTTTCTGCATTTTTTACATTTTGAATATTTATATATTTTCGACATTTTGACCAATGCAGACGGTTTTTTTTAAATCGTGTTTTTAAAACTTCACATTTTCTATAGTTCCATACTTCCATATTTGATATGTTTTCTGCATTTTTTACATTTTGAATATTTATATACTTTCGACATTTTCACCAACGCAGACGGACTTTTTTTACAATCGTGTTTTTTGTAAACTTTTTATTGTAAACAAAATGTGCAGTAACGACCGAGGGTGAATTATGAAGAGGCACGATTGCGGGGGTCGGCCGGTCGCTGGAATTCGCGTCCACGTTTTGTTTTGTCCACGTTGACCGTTACCTGTGCTATTGAGAGGCGAGCCTGGGCCGGTTCGTAAAGGCCGACTACGGCGCCGCTCGCGTTTGGTGGCTCAATGATTCACGAGCGTACAAGGTATAACGTTCGTTGGGGAGTAGTAAAATCCGTCGAGGTATATATTTATCTCTCTCCGTCTCTCTTTCTCGTTATATATATATATATATTCGCGGCAGACGAGGATGCGGCGCGGTGTGCAAAAGCACCGACGTAACCGAGAACGGAGCCGTCGGCTGGATAGCTATAACCCCAGCCCTGGGTTACGATGTACTTTCGTCCTGGGGCATATCCTGCCTTGTAAGCTCGCTCAACTCGGCGAGTTTCTCCCTGTAGTCGGAGTGCGATGCCGATATACGTTCAAAACTTCTGGAAAGACTGCGCATCGATCGGCGCCACCGACGCTCGGATTTATCGCAAAATTCATCAGGGCTGTGGGACGATGACAGATTCGTCGATATTTGAGCTGCGGTTTTGCAAATTTAAGGAGATTAACATAATGGCTATATATTTTATTTTATTTTATTTTATTTCGTTTTATTTTATTTTATTTTATTTTATTTTATTTTATTTCGCTTTATTTTATTTTATTTTAGTTTATTTCGTTTTATTTTATTTTATTTTATTTCGTTCTATTTTATTTTATTTTATTTTATTCTAGTAATAATTGTTATTTATTGACAATACATTATACTTTTTTTTCTGTGCCCTATAAATTATTATTTTTTAGTCGCATTGTCAATAGGCCATCGATTTAATTCTATTTTATTCTGTTTAATGTTATTTTAATTCTGTTTTCATTAGACATTTGCCACCACGTTATGGTCTGTTGATTCAAACGACTGTTGAAGGTACGACTAAAATACCGCACCAGCTGCAACTAAAACATTAGCTTTTACCAAAGTGTGCCGAAAAATCAACAATATCAATGTGCGCCGAGCGTTCGAGCAAACACGACGAATTCGTCGGTCGAGGTGATAAAACATATACTTCAGTGTATACTTTGGTCGCATAATATGAAGGGTGCATTCGGATTGGTCAACAGGGCAGGAGAAAAGGGGGAGCCGAGAGAAAAAAGGGATGAGGGAGAGAGGGAGGCAGGGAGGACGGAGAAAGAGCGAGCGCAGCAGGACGTTCGCAATTAGGGGTAAAATGCGCTCGAAGTCTGCCGACCGCGAGCTGCAACCCCTTTCGATAAATAACGAGAGAGCCCCAGTCATGGTGGTCGCTAAGCGTTTTTCTCGTCTGGACTCGAGTTTTTCTCTCTCTCCCCGGCTCCCTTATTATTTCGTGCCCCCTAGGCTGCCGCCGTTCGGCACATATAATTGGACAACGTGCTCCAAGCGCTTAGATCCCTTCCATGAGATTACGCCCCGCGCGCTCTTTATTCGTGGCAAGTCTCCCGTACGACACGCTCGAGATGACGGATTCCGCATCGCTACTCTCCTTCCACTCTCTTATCCAATCTCTTCTCACTGCTTATATTACCGTTCCCGCGGTTTTTTTTTATTATCGTGCTACCATTTTTTTCACCTTGATTGATAGCTATTATTTTTTAAATAATCATTTTTTTAATGTCAGCTCCTGTGATTTTATTTCGTGATTTTTATTTTAGCCTGAAATTTGGTGTGAGAATATAATTAGTTTTTCAATCAGAGTTATGAAAACTCGTTAAAAAATCTTTGGATTAAAGTGAAATTTAAAAAAAGGAAAAAATAAAAAATTGTATTAGGGACTGTTAAATTATTTGATAATATTTTGTCAAAGCTGCACGCAATTGTTGCAGGTAATAATGATTGGCACAATTATGCGATGCATATTTATAAAATACAATGTCGAACATTTTTATGTTTTAAAGATTTTTCCACCCACCAGATAAAGATAGAAAAAAAATTATGATTGTTCATTAGATGACGAGTTGTGGGAACTCGTTAAATAAAACATTTGTGTAACCTGATTTTCAAAAACGCTAAAAAACTTTAAAAAATGGTATCAGAAACACATAAAAAAAGGATCGTCTTTTGTCAAAGCTGCACGCAATTGTCGCGGACAATAATTATTGACACAATTGTGCGATACATATTCATAAAACAAAATTTCTCTAGTTTTGTTTCTACGGTTTTTTCACCCACCGGATAAAAAAAAAGAAAAAAAGAATTATGATTGTGCAGCTTCGGGAGCTCATTTTGTTTTCTTCTTCTTGTTTTTCCGCGTGTGTTTTTTCACCGAGTTATAGACAGCGGCTGCCAAGAGCAGCGCGAGTTCTATTTCCCAAGCGATCGACGTGCCGCGGTCTGCGCGGATATGCGGCGAGCAAATATCCCGGGAAGGAAGAGGCGAAACGTGTCTGGGAATGCATAGCGAAGGCTGTCTCGATGCATTGTAAACATCTCCGTATTCTGTTTTCCGCGGAAAATGTTGCCCCGCAATCTGTCACGAGCCGATGTCGAGGGGCACGAAAAAAAAAAAAAAACACAGAAAAATTGATATTGGACGACGCGAGGATCGAACCTCGGGCGTTAAACCAGGATGAATAAATACGGACGCTCTATATTATAGACATAATGCTCGTTGATATGCACTAAATTTTGCATCTGCCCGAAACTATCGCATTCTACGGGGCGAGAGCTGTTTGCCCGCCGCGATTGGTTATTCCATTTTCACCGAATACCGAGCGCGGCAGCCACGTTCGAACAATATTTACTTTCAAAGGGGCGAACGAAAGGAACGAGAGCGAGTGAATGCAAATAACACTCGCATTCCCCGTTAGACGGAAATAGCTTCGCGAATAATACAATATAACCGGGTCGCGTCTTTTGGCGCGGTGCGAAAAAAAAAAATCAGGTGCGATTGCCGAGTGTCACCTGTCGCGATCGAGAAATTAGCCACTATCCACAAACGCGCGAGAAAAAAATGGTTTTTTGTGCCAGCGAGAAATGTAGCAAAATATTTAGCTAGTTTGACTAAAAGTTCGGCTACAACTGCCAATTATTTTCTCATAACCCAAGAAAATAGTAGTAGTAGTAATCGTTCTTTATTGGGTAACTGTATATTACAAGTATTTGGGAATACTATGGAGAATTGGAGTTTTTGTATAGCTTGTGAACCCAATGGGCCATCGACCGAGATCCTTCAGCCCGTTTCTTTTCCTGGCTAGCTCAATTTTCTTAATTCTTTACGCATAATTATGAGTAGATGCATTTTACATTTATTACATTCAGGCGGTTACAAAAAGTATAGAGGTATGAGTTATTGAGTACATTCTAGTCTTGATAGGATTTCTAGTATTGTGTTAGTTCGGAAATTGGTCTTTGAAGCGTAGTTTTGTGGAATTGTTATGCAGAGTGGTTTTATTGCTTCTAGTTCTTTTTTTGAAAGTGTGGTGCTTAGTTTTTTTAATCTGGTCGTAAGTGGTTCAATTTCTGCGATTTGGCGCAAGAAAATATTTAGTCAAATTGGCAAAATTATCACCATCCAAGAAAATGTTTTGCTGCCCTGACAAAATATTTTGCAATCCAATTTGTACAGCGTTGACGCTGAAATGCTGGAAATTGTGAAAAATACGGAAACAGTGAAACGTCGCAGATTCGGCGCGAAATAAGGAATCGTCACATTTGCGATTTAGAGGGCAGAGGTAAATCGCACAGGCGTGGAAGGCGAACTGAGCGTGGCGCGAGGGGTCAGGGGGTCGAGTCAACAGAGCCGTCAACCAAATTGCTTAGGTCCTGCACGATTCTCGTTCACGAAGTGGCCGTTCCGGGCTCGAATCACGTTTCCCACACCGCCCGGGACTTACGTCACCGCCGTCCACGGGAATATCAGGCGCTGTGTATTTTTCCCCCCTCGAACAATTCGCAACCGGACGATTATCTTAATTGATCCAATAATTTCGCTATGGCAATTGAAGATTGGAAAAAATGGCAAGTAATTAAATATAACACAACTCGAGTCCTGGTTTTTTCAGTGTAGTTGGGTACGCGTTTAATCAAGCCGACTTCATTCCTGTACTTCAACAAAAAATGTTTAACTAAAATAATAGAGATTAGGCTAAATTACAGAAAAATTCTCAGCGTCGATTCGGCTTGTTTCGCAAAACTCTCGAAGAGGTTATAACCACTTGGTTGACGTGGAACGTCGAAACGTGACTCCAATCTCCGGAGTCTGAAATATGAAAAAGTGAAAGGCGAGAGTTCCATAATCAATTTCAAAAGTGTTGCGAAATCCGGATTGAGAGAACCGAGACGTAATTTTTTTTATCGACAAAAATAATAATAAAGAAAATAAAAACGAATAATAATAAAAAAGAAAGAAAAAAGAAGACTAATAAAAAAGAAAGAAAAAAGGAAGAATGCACATTTTGTGTACAGTCGAATATACTTTATTTCCACCAAGATATTTCGCCTGTATAAATTACTTTGAAAACCAACTCGAGCCGCGTACCGAGCGCGAAGTGATTAATCGCGACGGCTCCGAGCTTATTCCGCCCGCAGATCCTCGGAGAAACGTGACAATTCATCAGAAAGAATTAGAAAGTAACGTCGCTCGCCCCAGCGAAAGTACATGTATTTCCGTTTTGCAAGTGTCGGTCGCGCTCGAGTCTCGAGTTGATAAATCGTTTCGCGCGTATCTCACGGATTTGCGAATCATACACTACAGTCGGGCTGACAGAGGTAAAAAAAATTGCAAAGAGGAACTCGAGGAAGGAAGAGAATTCGTGGCAATTTTGCGCGAGGCGGTTTTTTTTTATTGATTCGCACATTTTTATCATTCTATTAGTCTTATTCGCATTTTTCCGCACAGCAGCCACAGAGACATATTTCACCCTGGAGAGGTCATTTTTCTTTTGTCTTATGCCTTCGGCCTTAACGTGTTTATCCTCCGGGGCTCCGGGCTCCTCAGGGACCGAAAGACATGTATTATCAACGCGTGGAATGGAGAGCTGCTTTTTTTCCCTCCAATCTCTGACGTCTTATAGCGAATTCCGGGCTGGAATATTTTGCCGAGTGTTTTGAATTGTGTTTTGTAGGCATTGACAAAATGTCGTGAAGTTGGACAGGGAGAAGATGACGAAAAAGTGGACGATAGAATTAAGGCTGTTGGGAGAGAGAAAGTGATGGCAGTTTTTTTGGTATTGATAAACGCATAAAATGAAATACTTTTGTAAGTGAATTTAAAAAAAATATTTTTTTGTGTTCACAGTGGTATACATGGTGTTTATTCTGTGCCGCATTCGTGTGAACTTTTACTCGTAAACATGTACCTCATTCGTATAAAGTTTTACGTAAACATGTACCTCATACGTATAAACATTTACACCGATCATCGCGTTAATAAAAACATTTCGTTTGCAAAGCCAGGAATTATCGGCGAGACAATAAAGTGCAGGAAAGAGAGGAAAAACGAGCGAGTGTCCCGATGACGGATTTAATTTCCGCTTTCGTGCTGGGCTGCACACAATCCTTAGTCGCTCTCGACGTCCTCCGCAGCGGCGAAAGTGTATTGTTTTTATAAAAAAAATTGTATCGCCTACATTTCATCGGCAGTAAAATCGGTTTTGTCCACGTTTAGTTCGAATTACACGTGAGACGTCTAATTGATTACCGGCTAAAGCCAATCACAATAAATAAATAAATAAATAAATTAAGATATAAAGCATTTTTTTTTGTTTATGCGAACATTTTTATTCCGGAATAACCAAATCCCGAGCAAGCGAAAAAGCGTCCAATTTCAAAATTGCAAATTAAATTTATTCCACCGGGGCGGATAACTTTTTTGTCAAAAATAATTGCGGCTTTGATTGGACTTTTTCGTCACGGTGGACAGAGGAACACAGAGAGAAATGAGCGCGCGCAGAGGGGGCAAAAAAGTATGTCGGGAGATCGTCGACGACAGCTGTCGCCCGGGGAAATGCAAATTAGCGACGTCCTCGTTATAGCGAAAAAGGCCGGCCGAGTCTCATCTCGCCGCGGTGTCCGGGCCGCCGGGTCCCACGCGACAGCGGCCAACGGGAAAAGGACGCGAAAAAATCAATGGCAAAAACCGCACCGGGATGAAATGGATTTGTTCATTTATTTGCTCTCGTGTAATTAATTTAAAAAAACGCGAGCCAAAAAAATGCGCCGCGACCGATGTGCCCGACGTGTCGAAAACGATCGTAGCCCGCCTGGACCGAGCTTTCCGCTCGGTATTCGTGCCGACGAAAAAAAAATTTATGTTTCAAACTCCGTTTTTACTCGGGGCCATTGGTGGAAATATACCACCCAAATCCTACATGGCAGACATTCTCTTCCAATTCAGCATCCTTTTTTATACTTAAGTCCGGCCTACAAATGGCTGAATTTAGTAAAAAAAAAAATTAAAAAAAAAACGTCGGTGTTTAGAAAAATATAAAACAAAATAATTGAGTGCGACTTCACATGACATTCGTTGTAGCTAATCAAGCAAAAGATTCAAAGCGCTTAAAAAACAAATAAAACTAAAATATAAAGTAATTTAAAAATGTTAATAACGAGACCAAATCGATAAATATTTTTTAGACGTCATAGTCAAAGCTGAAAGAACAAAAATGGTCTCTCGGGTATTTGCCAGAAACGTCGAAGAAACTCGTCGGCAAAGACCAATATTCCCGAGGCCTAATTACTCGTCACACCGGAAATAATAGTTCCAGTTTGAATTTGGAAAGCCAAACCCCTCGATTCCCGTCGGAGCATCACCCGGCAAACCGTCAACCGTGTAATTTGTCTTTCCTCGAAGTTTCATGAAAAAAAAAATTAAAAAAGTTCATTGACGGTGTTAATAACACCCGCTCCACTTCGCCTCCCGGAGTATTTTATCATTTATTTCCGCCTCGCGCAAGCCTCGAATTTTCGAACGTTTCTTTCACTGGGTTTTGTTACCATGATGGGGTGGCCTCCCCTCCCCAAAGCAGAAATCGCGGTGCAGGGGCCACTCGCCTTGAATTAGGCTCTTGTAACGCGTCAAAGTTCGCCTCGTTTGCCCGGAGTAGTATATATATCTTTTTATCTGGTCGTTAAGAGACCTCGCGGTGTCCCAGTGCTCAATAAACTTCCTGGATCCCTTCGTCCCGACTTCCTATTCGTCTTTGACCTCTCAGCCTCTATGTCCCTCTCGGCCCCAATAAAATTTCCCGCAAACTTGCTCGCCGTTACGAGCGGCAACGTCACCGAGTTGTGTAACTTGTATTATTTCGGCACGGCGTTACCTTCCTTTTCTCGTGTAATTGGCACCACTGAATTGTATCAACGTCCTCATCTTGAAAAAAAAGTAATAGAAATGGTTCCTTTCTCCTCAACTTCCATTTGGCCTTTGACCCCTCAGCCTCTATGACCCTCTTGGTTCCAATCAAATTTTCTATGAACTTATGTTGCATCGTCTGTGTACTATTTCAGTGCAGTATCACCAATTTTTCTCTCCTGTTATTGGCTTCACTGGATTCTATCATCAAGTGTTGTGACAACGAAAAAAAAAAACAAAAACATAAAAAGTCCCCTCAGTTTCCACATCCCTCTCAGCCCTCATAAAATGTACCGTGAACTTATGTTGCATCCCCTGCGTATTATTTCAGTGCAGCATCACCTATTTTTCCCTCTTGTTATTGGCTATACTGAATTCTATCATCAAGTGTTGTAACCTAAAAAAAAATAAAAACAAAAAGGGTTCCCTTCACCTCGACTTCCAATTGGTCTTCGACTCCTGAACCTTCCGTCCCTCTCGGCTCTCATAAAACATACCGATTATGTTGCACAGCCTGTATATTATATCAGTGTAGTGGCAGCACTGAATTCTATCATCAAGTCTTGTAACCTCCAAAAAAAAATGCTGCAGGTATAAAAATTCGAATGCACTTCCCATCGACGTTAGCTCATCATAACACAACACGAGAATGGAAGCCAGAGTTCTATCATCGAGTGTTGTAACCTAACAAAAAGTAAAAACAAAAATGGTTCCCATCACCTCGACATCCAATTGGTCATCGACTCCTCAGCCTACACGTCCCTCTCAGCCCCCATAAATATACCACTTATGTTACACAGCCTGTATACTATATCAGTGCAGTGGCAGCACTGAATTCTATCATCAAGTCTTGTAACCTCGAAAAAAAAAGAAAAAAAAAAAAAAAAAAAAAAAAAAATGCAGCAGGTATAAAAATTCGAATGCACTTCCCATCGACGTTAGCTCATCATAACACAGCATCAGAACGGAAGCCAGAGTAACGAAGACTGCCGCAGGAGGACAAGCATCGGGAGCACACCCAGCGCCAATGCTCATCGTGTTTTCCCCCCGCGAAGCATCATAAACGTTGTTACAATCGATCGGCCCGCACTTTTGATCGAGTTCTTGGCGTTGCGGTCGCCGCGCCATAACGCGGCTGCAGCTGCGGCGTCAGGACCAAAACGAAATTACGCACTCAGCAGCCGCCCGTCCGGGTTTCTCCGCTGAATAACGCGATCCGGGCGCGGCCATTAAAGCGTACAGAGCTCATCTACGCTCAACACGGGTCATCAACGGCGCGGTTGATGGCTCAACACGAGCCATCAACACGGGCCATTGACTCGACAGTGTTTTTACCGGTGTTCATGTATGTACGACCCAGCGTCATATAAATCTGCTGAATGCCGCCATATTAAAGAGGGCGGCGCGAAATCCTAACCTCAAAACGGCCATCTTGTGCTACGCCCGTCTGCGGCTATATTCACTCGTAGCTTCACCAATGACCGGAGCACTAAACCGGTAACTGGAGTAACGAGACTGCGATAAGGTCCGGGGCTCGTCCGCGTCGCTCATATATTCCACAATTCACATCGTGCTCGCCCTGGAAAGCGTCATAAATGCTATTACCGATCGATCCGGCGCGCGCTTTTTTTTAGTGAATTCTTGCATTGCGGTTGGTGCCACCCGCCGCAGCTGCAGTTGCGGCGTTGAGACCAAAACGAAATTACACCCCATCCCCCCGGCCTGACGGGAGCTTCGCACAGCTCGATCCGGGGCTCATGGCCATTATATCGTACATCGCGTGGCGTCATCGCGGTTGATGGCTCGTATGTTTTTCCGTGTGTTGAATTCACCCCCTCCCCCCCCCCCTTCCTCTCACTCCCACCCGCCCTCTCCACTACTTCGATCCTTGCGAGTTACACGAATCCATTAACGCCAGAATGTTTATGCGAAGAGATGCGGTAAAAAATATTTTCGGCAAACACTCCATTGGTGCGGCATTTTATTTTTCGTTTTTTTGTGCGCGATTGCGGAAGTCACAGCAAAAATTCTTTTTTTCTGTGTGACCATTTTTACATTGAAAAAAAAAAAAATGTTTTTTCGAGTGTCGTGTCTCGTCCGCCGGACGCGAATCCATTAAACGTTTTTTGCGCGAAAAGTGGAATAACACGGAGACCCGTAAAAGTATATTTTTCACAGTCATTCGTTTTCCCTCCTTCATGAATTTTTTATTCGTTTTTTTATTCGAAAAACAAGCAAGTTTATTTATAAATCCATCGTATAAATAACTTCAATACGATTGTGACTCCCCGATAAAAAATGTATGACAAAAGAATTATTGTTCTCTTTGTCCCAAAAACAAAAACAAAAATAAAAAAATCGCGTGTGCGCGTGAGAAAAATCGTCTGTCTTGCTCGAGAATTTTTCAGGACACGCGTTTCATCAATGTTAATGCACACACAGAGCGCTGCACAGAGCGAGCGGGAGGATTATTAGCCGGAGCACATATCGATAACAATCTCGAGTGAAACGATCGACCGTGGGAAAGGGCCTGAATTTTTAATCGGGCAACAGCCAACGCCAGCAGCACCAGCAGCAGCAGCAACAGCAGCGGTAGAGCAACAAGTGACCTAGCTCAACGTTCTTTGAGTGGAGCTCGTACAGTGTAGGCAGTCAGCGAGTAATGTGTATAACTATAGCGCGTCAAGCGCTCGGCACATACGCGAGGCTCGAGCCACCTACCTACCTACCTACCTACCCTGTCTGTTGGGCCGTCTATACGTAGACGTTAGGTAGCGCCTATCCACTTAGCTCGCCTCTACCTATGAGCTACGAGCTCGACCAGCGCGAATATACCTATACATACTTATACATACATAGGTATATGAAATACTTGCAATGTAGCAATACAGATATATGTAATACATACAATATAGCGATATAGACATATGCGATACATACAATATAGCGATCTAGATATATGCAATACATATATAATATAGCAATATAAGTACATGCGATACATGCAATATAGCAACATAGGTATATGCAATGCATACAATATAGCGAGATAAATATATGCCATACATAAAATATAGCAATTTACGTGCATGCAATTCATACAATATAGCGAGATAAATATATGCAATACATGAAATATAGCAATTTATGTGTATGCAATTCATACAATATAGCGAGATAAATATATGCCATACATGAAATATAGCAATTTAAGTGTATGCAATACATGCAATATAGGAATGTAGGTATATACAATACCTACAATATAGCAATATACGTATATGCAATGCATACAATATAGCGAGATACGTATATACAATACATGAAATATAGCAATTTAAGTGTATGCAATACATGAAATATAGCAAATTAAGTGTATGCAATTAATACAATATAGCGAGATAAGTATATGCAATACATGAAATATAACAATTCATACAATATGGCGAAATAAGTATATGCAATACATGAAATTCAGCAATTCATACAATATGACAAGATAAGTATATGCAATACATGAAATATAGAGCAATTTAAGTGTATGCAATCCACTCAATATAGGAATATACATATATGCAATGCATACAATCTAGCAAGATAAGTATATTGAATACATGAAATATAGCAAGATAGGTAATACATGCAATATAGCAATATTATATATATGCAATACATGCAACATACCAATATAGGTATGCAAGGCACAGCTAGGCAAGTCGGGCCTCCACCAGTGCATCCTATACGTGCAATCGCATTCCACACCGCGAGCAACGTATCGACGTGGTTATCCACTCGCGCGCACTTAAGGCTATCCCGCACTTCAGGCGCCGCACGCTCTTGGTGCATACAACTGCAGCGAAAGGGAGTGGGAGGTCGAGCTTACGCGTTACGTCTTGCGCTTTCCACGTTAATCAGCGCCACTCGACGTGGAAAGAGGCGGAGTACGAGGACGACCCGAGGGTTATGTCCGTTTCAATCGTAATCTCGATCGCTCACTTTGTATAGTTGCTCGCGGGTCTATACATCTGAATTGCAGCGCGGGTAATAATTCACCTGGATTGAGCTGTGATTACGAGACTCGTTGGAACGGTGAGACGAGTGTGTTACACGCGTTTTCAGTGAATTCGTAATTTGGCGGGGATTGGGGATTAAGCCGCGTTCAGCCGTTGTGGATGGTTTTGTTAGTTTGTGTGGTGGCGGACGTTTTTTGTTATTAGGATTTAACAATTCATGTGACGAGAGTGGATTATCGTTTTGTTGCATGCGAATGAAGTATTAATGTCATGGATTGATATTAGTATTGATATTGTATATTATTCAAGCGTTTCCATACCAGCGGAAATACAAACGCGAATTATGGGAGGATTACGAGCTGACGAGAAGATATTACGTTGTGTGTTTTTTTTTAGAAACACCTGCACAGGGTGATGAAATGCGTGTTTTACCTAAAAATTCATTGGCCGAGTCCCCGAGAAGCGGAGAGATTGTGGGTTAACCGACGCTTCAAGTGGTAAACAGGGATTACTAAAATTCATGACGGGCTCAATATTAATTGAGGTCAAACGCGAATAATTGAGGAACTGCAGGCAAGTCGGGAAGTACATATTTTGACGTCCCCCGGAGTCTTCCGATTCCACGAGTCTCTCGTCGGGCGGCAAACGGCTTATTTGGATAAATCATTTACAACGTGCCACACGATCGACCGTGATACGAGAAACAAAAATCGCGGCGGCAGATTAAACCGCGAAGACTTTCGCTCGAGTTTTCATTCTCATTTTGCGCCTTTTTTCGCCATTTACGCTACGTTTAACTTCGCATTTTTTTGCGTTTAAACGCGATTGCAAGATAAATAGCTGGGTATTTGACATTGCACCGCGTGCAACATTGCCGGAAAATAGACATAATACCCTCCACGCAGTAAACCGCAGTATTTCCATAGAAAGACCCACGGGTAAATCTCCATTGTTTCCTAGTTCGTACGCAATTGCACTCTCGTAAATTATTCGATCGCTTTGCTCTCTCGGTTTCTCTGTGTCTCTCTCTTTCTGTGTCTGCGCACGTTGCTCCCCCCGTCCAATAGCAGCAGAGTGGAGTGGCAGCAGCGGGTATCCTAACAAATTGCAACGTCGGTCTGGTCCCAGTTGCCCGGACTTTACGAGTATTCGCAAGCCATTTGAAATCTACGCGGCCGAGTCTACAATTGCGGGAGTAACAAGAGAAACGACTATGATTGCCTATCGACTATGATTGCATATATATTCGCACACACGATATATCCCGGATATCTCAAATATCGCAAATATCTCGAACATCTCGTATGTCAATATCTCGAACATCTCGAATTTATCGAATGTCCCGAATATCTCGAATGTCTTGAATATCTCGAAAATATCGAATATATCGAATATATCGAATATATCGAATATATCGAATATATCGAATATATCAAATATATCGAATATATCGAATATATCGAATATATCGAATATATCGAATATATCGAATATATCGAATATATCGAATATATCGAATATATCGAACATATCAAATATCTCGAATATCTCGAACATCTCGAAAGTCTCGAATGTCTCGAATGTCGCGAATGTCGCGAATGTCTCGAAAGTCTCAAAAGTCTCGAAAGTCTCGAATGTCGCGAATGTCGCGAATGTCTCGAAAGTCTCAAAAGTCTCGAAAGTCTCGAATGTTTCGAAAGTCTCGAAAGTCTCGAATGTTTCGAAAGTCTCGAATGTTTCGAAAGTCTCGAATGTTTCGAAAGTCTCGAATGTATCGAATATATCGAACATCTCGAACATCTCGAATATCTCGAATATCTCGAATATCTCGAACATCTCGAATATCTCGAACATCTCGATCATCTCGAATATCTCGAACATCTCGAATATCTCGAATATCTCGAACATCTCGAATATCTCGAACAACTCGAATATCTCGAACATCTCAAACATCTCGAATATCTCGAATATCTCGAATATCTTAAATATCCCAGAGTCCACTGTAGCCTATTAACGATACGAAAAAAAAAATCGCAAAACTTATCTCAAACAAAACTCCTTCCAGAATTCAGTCCAAGAAGATATACAGTCTGCTCCCGCAGAAAAAGAAGGAAAAAAAAATGCTTTCAAGTACTCGGAGAACCGTCGGACGTCAGACCGTACGCTCTCAGCCCGTAATAAATTGCACTGTCTGTCGCAGCCGGCGTTACAAGTGCCGTCACGATCGAGTTGAGGGTGCAACAAGCGTTCTTGGTATTCGCCGCTGGTGTGCGGATCGGGTGCGATGCGCCCGCGCTCACCGCGCTTCCGTTGTTGCGGGCCCGGGCGTTTGTAATCTATACTGCGCTCCTTCTGTGCGCGGCGCCGGCGAAACAAAACAAGCCCGAGAGGATGAGAAAACGGTTTCCGTGACGGCGTGGCTTCCCACCGAGAGGAAGCGAATCGCTCGGCGCGGCACCGAGCGAGGATCCGAGAGATAAGTCCCGGGGTGATTCCGTTCGAACGCGCTCGGGACACCGAGACGATTCAATAACAGTCGCCTATCTCACGACCACCGCTCTCGTCGCCCAAGGACACACATTTCCAAGTTGAACGCCGACCTAAAAGCCCCCCACCCCCCTTTCGACCCCCCCCCCCCCCCGCTCGATTGAGCTCCGTCCGTAACAGAGATACCAATTATTTTCCGCACCCTCTGGGCTCTCGTCCTTCCGCCGTCTCTCTCGTTCTCTCTCTCTCTCTGTGAAACCGCACTAATAGCCATCCCCGTTTCAGCTCAATGTGCTCGGGAATTTCCTTTGATAATGCGATAATTGGAATTTATCGTTGGGATTTTTTTTTTGTTCGGGTTCCTAGATGGCGCCCGTAGCGCCCGAATGAAAAAATCACCGTCCTCCGTTCCGGCTTGTGTAAAAAAAAATTCGCGAAATATTATTAAGAGCAAAAGAGACCGGGGCGAGATGCAACAGGACAGGAAAATGGAAAATTGTGAAAATTGAGTTAATTTGTTTTAGGAATTGTAAAACAGATTTTATAAATATACTCGTTATAAATGTATTTTTTTATTTGTGCGGTCATACGAAAAAATTCTTTCATACGCGACTAGAGAATTTTTGTTGTTATTTTTTATTTTAGTTTTATCGCGCTGTATTAATTGATGCTGCAAAGCCGCTAGCGTAATCCACATATCCTCGAGGGATTTTCGTGCTGCATTATTTACATATACAGACAAATGGAGGCCGCGTGTGAACGCGAATTCTCGATCTTTACGAGCTGGGATTAACCGGGGACACTTTTTAAAGCTCCAGCCAAGGTTCGAACGGGCCACCGGTGGCGGCGTGAAAAAAAATGGCCACTCCGCGTGGGGTGCGTGGAACCCGAGCGCCCAGAGCTACGCGCGAGTGCTGCTCCGGATATAGCCAGGAGGGTAAAAAAAAAAATTGAGTGAGTGAGTAAAGGTTGCTCTTTGCGCCGGTTCGCTCATCCGCATTTGCCTGAGCTTTAAGGCGGGTCATCTGCTATCTCGGGGGCTCGAATGTATATACGACGATAAGTTGACGCGCGGCACTAAACCGTGTAGCGTGAATTATTAAAGTACTCTATAATTCAGAGGTTTTGCAGTAAAACGAATTTTCACCGTCTCTCGGCGTGGTGAAAATTTTTTCAAACCCCCGGATATTATTTTTTTACCGACGTCTTAATAATATATATGGGAATACCTTCTTTTAACATATTTTTTTACTTTTTTTTTTAACTGTCAGAATATTTTAGCGCAAATTTTAAAAATGCCAATGGACTCGATGCCCGCTGTATTAAAAAATGCACATTTTTATCGCGAAAAGCCTCTCGCCATCGACCTACCTCAACAGCGTCACAGGCGCGCTGAGCCCTCGTGTTTTTCTTTTTTTTTTCTCCCCCTCTCTCTCCATCTCTCGCTTGCTCGCCGCCCGGTGCCATTATCTTTGAGAGCATATTCCACGGCTAAAGTGCCGTGAGACGGTCGGCTATAGCCCCGCAACGCAGCTTCTGGCTGGAGGCTCCAGCGAGCCGAGGAGACCGGACCCCAAGTCCCTTTTCCTCATAATCGCTCCAGGATCGTAAAGTCTCCTGCGCGGAGCCACCAACGTGTCACTATATTCGGAGCAGCCTTCGTCGTTTCGCTGAGCGCACCTTCGTGCGTCTTTCGTTTTTCTTTTTCATATTTTTTTTTCTTTTTTTTTTCTTCCACGGACGCCTTTCACCTTTGCCTATTTCCTGCCTCGTCAAACTTCCACCGTGAAGGCTCGTAACACGCGCATCCCGAGCAACGCGACTAATTGTCGGCAATAAAAATATTTTTAGCGTCGCAATTTTCTAATTTTGCTCACCGCGCTCGCGTCTGGCCGGATTCGCGAAGCCCGGAGGGCAGGGAAGAAATTGAGAAACGAATTAGGCAAATTTTTACGACCGCAACCATAACATTTTGGTGCAGAATTTCACGGGTCTCGCGCAAACATTTTTGCTCACACTCCGCGGGACGATTATACGAGAATTTGTTTCGTGGCAAAGAAAAAAAAAAGTTGCAAGGTAGAACTTTGCAGATTGCTTCCTTACTAATTTCCCTTTTTCGCAAAGCCACCTCAGTGACGAAGCTTGTTTATTCACTTTGGCTTAATCGTAGAGGAAGCTTTGCGAAAAAGAAAAATTAATGAGGAAGCAATGTGCAAAGTTCTACTTTGCAGCTGTTTTCGCTATCGTTATAGTTTTGATAGTTACGGATGCGACCACTGAAAAAGGAATCGCATTTACTTGTTTTCTTTTTTTGTAAATTTAAAAATGCTGTATCTGTATCTGCGGATAGTTTTTGTAACAAATCACAGTAACTGAAAAGAATTTAATACACCACGCGTATGCAAAATTTCAGCTTGATACATCGTGCCATTCGAGAGTTATGGACGATTGAACTTTCTGTGCTTGAAACACACGCATACCAACATACGGAATTTTTTTCTAAACCACTTTTGTCGTCGTTTTCGGTGATTCTGGGCATGCTGACTTGAAAATAAAAAATAAAAATAAAAAATCATGAAAACAAAGCTTCCTCTATGTGAAAACAAAATGAATTATACTATCTCGGAGAATAAATATTTCCTTTTGGAAAATTGTATTTTTCCCGAGCGAAGTGGAGAACGTTGCTGCCCGCGACGTTTCTTCCCACGGGACTCTCTCCTCGCCTGTGTATTCCTCGTTTTCCTCTATTTTCCCTCGCTCCACCGCTCGGGTTTCTTCTCCCTCGTCTCGTTTTCTTACTCATTTTCCTATCTCGCGCGGTTATTCTCCCCAGTATTTTTTTCCTTTTTTTAATCGGATCGAACTCGTTTGACAGATTATTTTGATTTTTCGGAACTCGCTGATGAACACGAGACAGGATTAAGGCACCAGACCACGGTAATTTTTATTTTTTTTCGGAAAGATGCATTTGTTAAGAATGCTCTCACCAAATTTTATAAAGAAATTCGTAAAATTGACGGAGATACAGCATTTTATGCGAAGCCGTTCCAAGCGCACGACCGGCAGACGTGCAGCCGGAAAAACACGCATAAGGGTCGTCTGCGCGCAAAACACGGAAAAAATAATGAGTCACTGGATGCTGAGGGGCTGTTCTATGGTTCAGGAATTGTTGACTGACGGTGAGAAACAAAAAAATAAATACAGATATAAAATTTAGTTTGTACACTGCTATTCATTAATGCCTGGACTTGACAGTTGTCGGGTTATCCGTGTGTGTGTTATTGTCATTTGTCGAAGTTTGGTGAAGTTGGTACGAGTTTCACGTTGGTCTGTCATGTCAACGGCTGAGATGACATAGTCCGCTTAATCATCGCTCCAATCAAACAATCAAGTTGGTTATGTTGCCACATTACAGACACATGGGATCAACGATGAGGAGATCATGTTTCTGATTGTCAAAGTCTAGTGGATTTTTGTACACTACTTCCGTGTTGAATCTGCCGCGATACGTATTCTCAAATACCCATGGAATAATTCCAACAAGGTATTTTTTGTGCCATAAGCAGAGCTGGGTTTAAAAAAAAGATGAGAAGGATTTTTTAACAACAAATTTCCATTGAGTGAGTTACAAATTCAGCACTTGAGAAATTTAGCCCACGCAATGTGATAATTCTTTAATTATCACAATTATCACATTTAATAATCACAATGTGATAATTATTTAATTATCACGTTTAAATAGTTAAATTAAATAGTTTCATTACATAGTTGCAAATTGACCAAGGGTGCAAATTCAGTTACCCAATCCCCAGACAAATATTTCTATCCTCATGTTCCGCGCCTATTTTACTCAATCTCACTAAATCTCAATGCCCATACAGTCCGAAAAATGTCCCCTCCGCTCGTGATCCGTTCGCCCCGACCACGTCGAAGGTCAGCCACCCAAAATTTTCGGACGCCACGCGCGTTATTCACGATTATACCCTCGGCTGCTGTAGAGGAGAAATTTCATTTCCATATCGCAGGATTTGCGATTATCGCGATGGCTGCGGGCGATAATGTTCGTAAATGCCAACGGAACATCTTCCCAACGAATAAACAGTCGGTAGCTGGAGCGCCAGTAACAGCTGCCGTTTTCCTCGCCGCTCGCGTTCCCCGCCCGCAATTTTGATATTAAATTGTTAGACGGATGCGCTTTGTCGTCGACGGGAGCGAGCGAGAGAGGCGGATTGCGAATTAATTTAATTAGAATCGAGTTGGCGGGTGGTGTGGACCCGGAATTGGTGCAACGCTGAGCCCCGAGGCAACGCGCGGCGGGCAATATATACACACGTGCATGCACACGATTTGCAGTGACCAGCAGCAGTAGCGGCGGCAGCGGCAGCAGCAGCGGCATTTCCAGGGAATCCGCCGCACCAAACGGTTAGCGGACAATGTTCATTTGCATCCTAACGACCGGTTAAAGCGTTTAATTTCTTCGGATCGGATTACCGACCGTCCAATTATTGTGCAAACAGACGATTCGCTAATTATGTATCGGTCAACGCGATCGGGTGCCCAACGCAGGCCACTCTTTTTGCAGCTCGCAGCTGGCGAATATGGGGCGTAAAAATTAACATCCGCGTATCACCCATACATTTCGAAAAGATGCCTGTTAAAAAAAAGGAAAAGTTTGTTAATGGAAAACGTATCTCGTTACATCCAAAATAATCCCACCGGTTGTATAGATTTATTTGCAATAAACATGATGGAATGGATTTTCTTGCCATAAAACCGATCGTCGATGGATGCGAAATTACAAGACCGGGATGTGCAGGACGATCAATCGGTTAAAGCGAAAACGATTGTGGATGCGGATATACAGAATGGCTTGTCGATGCCGCTGAGGTATATAATATACCCACACACGCGAGTGGAAGGATGTAGAAATCGAGCCAAATCGGATTTCCGTGTCCGGCGTAAAGTCGACCGCGAAATATCCGGCTGGAAGGTAAAACCGCGTGTGCGGTGATCGGACACGGCGCATGAACTCGATGCCGTGGAGAAGTGGATCCCGGGGACGGTATCGAGAGAAGCAATATTTTCGTCCAGTCTCGACTACGTCAGATGGTTGGCAATTTGTTTGGACATTGGATTCATAATACTTAGAAGATTCACAATCCTTAGAAGACAGTTACAATGTTGCTATGGCTATGGGTAGGTTTCATAATCCTTAGAAGCCAGTTTCAATGTAGCTACGTCTATGGCTATGATTCATAATCCTCAGAAGGCAGTTTCAATGTAGCTACGTCTAAGGCTATGGTTCATAATCCTTAGAAAACAGTTCCGATGTAGTTACGGCTATGGCTATGGTTCATAATCCATACAAGAAAGTCCCAATGTAGCTACGGCTATGGCTTAGGTTCATAATCCATAGAAGACAGTCCCAATGTAGCTAAGGCTATAGCTCATAATCCATAGAAGACAGTTCCAATGTAACTTAGGCTATGGCTATGGTTCATAATCTATAGAAGACAGTTCTAATCTAGCTACGACTATGGCTATGATTCATAATCCTTAGAAGGCAGTTTTAATGTAGTTACGTCTAAGGCTATGGTTCATAATCCTTAGAAGACAGTTCCAATGTAGTTACGGCTATGGCTATGGTTCATAATCCATGGAAGACAGTTCCAATGTAACTAAGGCTATGGCTCATAATCCGTAGAAGACAGTTCTAATGTAGCTACGCTTATGACTGCGATTCAGAATTCTTAAAAGACAGTTCCAATGGCTATGGTTACAGTCAGTCTCTTATTCGGCAATTATATAAAAGAAACCTTCCACAATAACTAAATCAATGCAAAAGACGTGAGGCTCAAACAGGTTTCGCAACATCCTCGCAGCTCCCATACGCCGCGAATACAGCCGCGCGAGCCCGAAACTAAAGCCATCCCTTATCCTAAACTAAACTGCTGTAGTTCGCAATACCACGTTAGTAAGTTCGTGGGCTGCTGACGCGTAATACCTTTGTCGTTTCGTAACGTACAACGGCCGGGCAACTAGACCGAGACAGGACCGCCCGACAAGCTCGGCCGAACTATACGTATGTACACGAAAACACGGATTTCAAAGTTCCCAAACCCCCGATAGCGATATACGCGCGAGTCCTTTGATACGCGTTGCGCGCTGCCCTCGTAACTACTCGCAAGATAGCGACGCGAACCCCGAGATAACCATCCGTACAACAACCCCAATCCGCGTGCAGGACTCACGAGGAGAAGACCGAGTCTTGGCCGATTTCGACCAAACTCAACCTAAACAACTTTCGTCTTGAACGCGCGCGCGCAACACTAATCAACTTAAGGTCAGCGGTCAGTCATTTAATAGTTCATAACTTCTGCCTTTCACTCGACATATTGTATGCAGGACTATACAAGTACGTTGAATTGGAAATCAGCACTTGGATTGACGACTGTTTCTAGCCTAATTTTTGTTGACTTCATATGTGAAGTCAACAAAATCCTAAGTCATATCCTAAGACCCACAAGCCACTCCATTTTAATGCGAGACCAGTCTAGTATTATATAAACATATCTCCACCGCCACCGTATCGAGAATCCAGCAAGCCGGGGTCAAATGGTACACTTGACCCCGCCGAGAGCTGTCAAATAACACGACTGAAATTCGTCAAGTCGCATGAGTTTCGGATGCCCCGACCGTCAATCAACGAACGAACAAAATAGCAAGAATTCACATATGGAAAGTCCGAGTATTATTTGGACCACGGATTTTTCAAAGTGGGACAGAGAGATGCATGTTTAAACGAAGGCTCAGTAAACGTGCCTCAATACTCATGTTCGTACATAGTGTACATAACGTATATTCCACGCAGCGGCGACAGAGGACTTTGTAATACCGTGTTTGATCGTCGAAATGTCATGCGAAAACTGCGGCAACAGCGCGAGTGAGCGCGGGGCTTCCGCGCCACGGGAGTTTCCGGCAAAGTCAAACCGCGCGCGCTCGAGGTCGAACCCTTTGAAAGTGGCTCGCGGGCTCTCCGGTCCTGTAACACGTATCCGGTGATACATATAGCCGTGTGCACATGCACACAAAGTGAACAGCCCTGCACCCGGTTTCTGTCATCTATATGCGGGTTACAAGCCAGCTTGATGTCTTTGTAACTATGACGTAAAAATAATAATAACAACAATTTATTTAATCACTTGACAGTGGACAGGACATTCCATTGAAAATATACAACATAATCGTGGCGCACGAGTCGGCCCAAATAACGAAGTACAAAAAAAATATCCGCTCTTAAAAATGCATGATTTTTTAATATATCGACAAAAAAGCTTCAGAAAAGTACTAAAATAATCTTGCGTTATGTATAAAATGATTGCGCAACAATCGTCCGTGAATTGCCATCTTGCTTAATTTTTAAATTTTTAACGGTTTTTTTAATAGAAAAAATAGCTTAAAAATCGACGCAATCGTTTGCCCATTCTGGGCCACAGCTCAAAAGTTTTCATACCTAATACAGTATCTATGAAAATAATTCTAACATTTTTAATTAGGGCGTACATTTTTATCTAAGAAATTCATGATAAACCAAGTTTTCGTAAAAAAAGAAAAAAAAACCGTACAAAGTGTTTCTTCGAGCATTTAGAATAGTATAAAAATTATGGAGCGTATTGGAAGGGAACTCATACATGTAAAAAATAATAATAATAATAATTACATAACTTTCCAAAAAAAATTGTAAATACTGATAGAAAGACACAAAAAATGATAGCTTCAAGAGAAATGCTAAAACAGTAAGTTGAGCAACGAAAATGGGAAAAGTGGGGCTTCCACCATGAGACATTCCTATAAAGTCAAACTACGAGAAGTCCTTTGAACGCTGCTCTCTCTCTCACTCGCTGGTCCTCCAACGTGTTTATAGATGTGCAGTATACGCATAGCCATACATACACAAAGTGGATGGTGGCGCACACACCTTGTGTCATCCATATACGTTATGTGTTGCAAGATTCCACATGCGAACGAATCCCGGCAGCCAGCTTGACACTGACGGTTATAGCGTCCTGCGACGTGACACAAGCCACGCGATAGCAAAGAGACGACGTGTGTACGTGTCTATGTGTGCATAAATAATAAACGGCCGGGCGCTATGCGCGCGTAGTACGAAGCGGCAAAGGGTAAGCGAGTCGAGAGCGCGGGCGGCGGGGAAGTTGAAGGGCAAATTTTCGAGCGCCCGTCAAAGGGCCGGTCTGTAAAACTTTAATTGGGCCGACGCCGAGTTAACGCGGAGCCCGCGTTTCTGCCGCTTGGCCGGCCCAATTAACCGTCGCACGTTTTCCCGGCTCGGCCCGCGCGACCCGAAAGCTCGTCGCGCGCACGACCGTCGACTCTCCGCGTCTCGGGATTCTTCCGAATTTCAATTAAATTCATAATTAACGACCAGCTAGCCCGGGGACTCCGAGCGTATTTTCTTCGCGCGCGACAAATTTTTTTCCTCCGCACTTCCGCGATTTTTCGCGGCTGCTCGAGCCCGACGGATTCGCGAATTGCGCGGTATTGCAAATTCACGGGATCGAGTTTTAACGCTAAATGATTTTTTTTCGTAATTTACTTTTCGGTCTCCTGCATTTTCATTTTCAGACTTTCGAGTCTTTTTATTTCGTAAGTTGAGTGACTTATGGAATAAAAAAATTGTAAGCCTGTTGCCCGTTGAAAAAAACGAAGTGGGGGACCATTAAAAAGCTCGGCTCCCTTGATTCGCCGGTGCTGCGAACGACCCCGATAAAAAGCTAAGTAAAGAGAAGCGGTGACGAAAAGTCCGTCGTATCCTCGGTGAATGAAAGTCGCGCGCTATGCACCGTCCCGGGTGCCATTAGCAGGGGGCACTGGTAGCTACGTCGCATTGCGGTATCCCGCGTCCATAAAGAATCCTTGCAATCTATGCTGGTTCTATAATTACGCGGGGCTCGCGCGACTATACGCCGAGTCCACCCTGCGGTCTCACCGTGCCTCAAGGAATAATAAAGATTGAGGACATCACGCGAGGCCCCGCACAACCTCCTGGATTCGACTGCGGGAATGCCAACGATTTTGCCTCTCGTGCAATCAACGCGTGGTATATCCTTCGCGTCGCGTTTGCGTCACGTGTGGCGCGTACGGTGTCCGCGTTACACGTGACGGTCGAGGTTTGACGTAAGTGCCACGTTTTCCCTCGGCCAATTGGATCGCTCTGCTCTTTTCGCTTGTAACACACCGTCGAGGAGACCGGAAAATATCGCCGCGAACACGTGAAGTCGAGTTGCATTTGCTTGATTGCGACCGAGGATTTTTATACGGATTTAGGATACTGGAAATACCGGGAATATTGAAAGAAATAATTGTCAAGGCGTTCGTCAGTTTGACTTTAGTTGCAAGAAAAAATTGTCTCGACAATAATGCAGAAGTTGGTTAGCATGGGATTTTTTGTTGACGATATAGAAAAATAAATGAAATCGTGAGGTTTGTATGTTGCATATTTTATTTTCAATGATTGGAGCGAAAAAAAATCCGGATGTCGGATCAAAAGAATGGCATGAAATAGTGACACCACCAATATGAGGTATTTTTTATGAAAAGTTGCCCAAAAAATTCCTATACGGACATAGAAGACAAAGCATTTTCGCGAATTGACGCAGGTTTTGTGTATATATACACACGCATTTACCAGAAAGATAAGGCTAATTATATCGGACACAAAGTTCGACTGGCTATTGACGCTGTTTATCAAATAATAGAAGTGGCGAAGATATTCGATATTTTATTTTGAGCCTTCGATGTAAAAATTAATGAAAAAAACCTTTCTCGTGTTTATACAAAATATTAGTTATGGAATTAAACGTGGGTGGTTCCGGTACAGTCGATTCTCGTCTATTGTCGAGTTCCTCCACTGAGAAATTTACACAGATTTTAAGAACATTTTTTTTTAGGCTCACGAAGTGATCTAAAAATCACGCATTTTTTATGTAGTATATACCGAGAGAAAAGTTTTCTTGATTCCAAAGAAATTGGTGGATTGATGTTTTTTTCATGTTTTTTTCATTGGTCAATTAAAAACGATATACAAAGAAACGATATACTTTTTCAGGAATTAATCTAAAAGTCATGACTTTTTTAATATAGTATACATCGAGAGAAAAAGTTTCCTTGATTCTAAAGAAATCGGTGGATTGAAGTGTTTTCATTGATTTCAATGAAATATTTCTTTGAATTTCAATGACACGGTCACTCACCTTGATTCAAAGAAACGATATACTTGGAAGCACCTGGTCCGCCAACGTTTGACACATTCGCGATAACTCGTATTGGAGTTTCTGGCGCGAGCTGGTCTGTTATGTTATGGTCAAGTCAAATCAAATCAAGAAGATAATCATTGATTAAGCCATTCAAGTTATTAGGTAACATATCTAAGTACTATGATACGTAACCAAGAACTTGGTCGAGATAACCTATAATTTGGTTGATGAGATCATTCAAAGAAAATATCATATTAACTTAAGGATATTGTTTCATTGACGTCAAAGAAATGTTTCATAGAGGAAATGAGATTTCAAGGAAATTTAATTGAATTAAGGGAACTTTTTCTCTCGGTGCAGCGTCATATATGAATTCAAAGCCACAAAATACTCTACAACACACGTTGCATGCAAGAGGGTTTTTTTTTATCTCTATACTCGCATACCGCGTACAGATAAGACGAAATATATCGTGCTCAAAACTGAACCGATCGTTGAAGCTGTTTATCGAGAAATTGCGTCACGATGGGCGTATCATCGATGTCAACGCCAGCTCAAGCGCAATCACATTCGTCAGTCGTGCGAATACCTTCGAACCTGAAAGTACCGAGTTACCGTTTCGGCCATGCCTGGTGAGTAGTCTGTAACAGCAATTAAACAATTAAACATGTTATCAGGAAACCAGTAATTAAGTTGTAATTGTCAATAATGGTTCATTTTTTAACTCGGAAGAATAAACTTTGCATTTGTTAAAAAATACTTGTCACACCTTCAGTCAGTGAAAATTTCGGTGCAATTTTGTGGAAAGTGTACAGAATAATTCGTGAATATTTGTATTTAATACGATTGCCACGACGTCCAATTCAAATTATTCTAAATATTGTCAATATTAAGATACCTGAAAATTGTGTTGCTATGAAAATATTTCTATACAGCGAAACTTCAAAGTCAGTGTATGAAAATTAACATCGAAATTTAAATTATTCATCGACTATGTGAGCTCGTTGCAGTACCCAGAAAAAACTGTAGTTTCGTCAGCCGCCGCTAGATGGCCACGAGGGCCGAAGGTTTTCTCGCATGCGAAACGTCCGATCAGTGCACACATTGTTAAGAAATGAATTCGAAGCTCATTTTGATCATTGAAACGCGATGTATCGTGCATTTGATAATTTGTATTCACTGGCGAGTCACCTAAACGGTCACCTGACCGATTAATCTCGTTACGCGTGAGTCGACGCAGCTGCTTATCAGATTTTTAAGGCGACCGATAGATAACAAATGTGCAAACACAATGGAAGCAACCTGGCGACAGAAAATTTAAGTTCGAACATTTTTTGCTTTCAAATGGCCACATGACCCCCTTAAAAATGAATTTCGCAATGTGCGTGACTCATCAGGGCAGCGGTAAAAACGAATACGAAGAATAAATTACGCGTATACAACTCAGCCGAGATAAGGGGCTTATCGATGAACCTTCCGGATATTGGAAAGCGATAAACGAACGCGAACGACTGCTGTCATATCTCAAGTATTGGAAGCCGGTTTGAACCGCGATGTCGCGTTTGTGCTGGTGACTCAATGCGCGAAAAGGGTTCCAAGAAAGTCTCACAATGGTTATCTTCGACGCTCCTCGAGAAACCAACAGATTTACACTTATCGTCGTTTTATGCGCCGTACAAATGTTTAAATATCCGATAAATTTTTTTTACAGACAAATAAAAAAATATGGATATACCTCAAATTTACAATGCAATTTGCCCGCAGGATACAAATGGGTGCGGTTCTCGGGGGCGCGTTACGTCGTTCCCGGAATGATTTCCATTGGCCGCGATCTCGACGGTGCCAACCTCGTGGTAGGACGAGCTCATCATCAGGGTGACCTGATTCCGGCCAAGGCTAAGCCCGAACACGGGGTGGCCTACGTCGCGTACGGCGGCACCGAGCATATGAAGCACGATTTTGAGGCAAGTCAAAATGAATTATTCACGATATTCCATAAATATTTACAATTAAATTTTACGTCTTTTATACAGTGTTGTAATTCCCCATTACTTTGAGAATTAAAGTTTACACGACAGTTTATTTTCCAGTTACGATTTTACAACGATGACCTGTAGCGATTATAAAATGATACGTGAACTTTTGAGTAGCCGTAAGAAAAATCGAATTTTTCATTAAATTTTCGGAGAAATTGTGAGAAAAATGGACACGCACAGTCCTCCATTATTTTCGCAATTCATTAACAGTAATTCTCCATTTTTTCAATAAGATTACCATCAAGTTTTATGGGAAATTAATATTTCTTGACTCTATCCAAAAGTTTACACATCATATTATAATCATCATGAGTTATTATTATCAAAACATAATTACAAAGCCAATCGTACCATGAATTTTATTTCTATAAAAATGAGGGATTTACAATTCTGCTTTTATATTCATTGGAAGATTCGAACTGCGTTGTTATTGTTTTAAATATTCTGCTTAAAGATTCTGATGCCCGCTGAATTCAGCTAGATCCATTATTTTCACAATGCATTAACAGTATTTCTCCATTTTTTCAATAAGATTACCATAAAGTTTTATGGGAAATTAATATTTCTTGACTCTATCCAAAAGTTTACACATCATATTATAATCATCATGAGTTATTATTATCAAAACATCATTACAAAGCCAATCGTACCATCAATTTTATTTCTATAAAAATGAGGGATTTTCAACTCTGCTTTTATATTCATTGAAAGATGTGAACTGCGTTGTTATTGTTTTAAATATTGTACTTAAAGATTCTGATGTCAGCTGAATTCAACTGGATTCATTATTTTCGCAATGCATTAACAGTATTTCTCCACTTTTTCAATAAGATTACCATCAAGTTTTATGGGAAATTAATATTTCTTGAGTCTATCCAAAAGTTTACACATCATATTATAATCATCATGAGTTATTATTATCAAAACATAATTACAAAGCTAATCGTACCATCAATTTTATTTCTATAAAAATGAGGGATTTACAAATCTGCTTTCATATTAATTGGAAGATTCGAACTGCGTTGTTATTGTTTTAAATATTCTGCTTAAAGATTCTGATGCCCGCTGAATTCAGCTAGATCCATTATTTTCACAATGCATTAACAGTATTTCTCCATTTTTTCAATAAGATTACCATAAAGTTTTATGGGAAATTAATATTTCTTGAGTCTATCCAAAAGTTTACACATCATATTATAATCATCATGAGTTATTATTATCAAAACGTAATTACAAAGCCAATCGTACCATCAATTTTATTTCTATAAAAATGAGGGATTTACAACTCTGCTTTTATATTCATTGGAAGATGCGAACTGCGTTGTTATTGTTTTAAATATTGTATCTAAAGATTCTCATGCCCGCTGAATTCCACTGGATCCACTCGAGACACGGCCAGGTGCCGCCTGGGGCGGTCGAAGCTGGACGAACTGTGGACGGTGAAATTTTGTACGTCGGCCGAGTGATTCATCATGGTGTTCCCTCCATAGGAAAGGTACGTTCAACTCGCGAATTTCCCCACGAATAAAAATGTTATAAAAATTGCAAATTTCAACTTACCAAAACATGAGTAAAAAAATATCCAATTTAACTATTTCTTTTCTTTTTATTTGAATTTACCTTTTAGCCCATTTGTCGAATTCGTTATCTGCTGAATTTTTCAGGTCCAACCCAGCCACGGTTCTCTCTACATTCCCTACAACGGCGAGGAAGTCCCCTACAGGGAGTACGAGGTGCTGGTGCAATATTAAATCCGACCGGAACGACGAGAACATCGTGTAGCCGCGACAGGACCGAACTCCGGCACCGAAGACGAATGCAATCTTGGTGTTACCATCGAATTACGTAAATTGACAACTGCCACTGAGGCATCCGGGTCGCGAATTCAATGGGCCTGGAAAGCAAGACCCGTGTTCCACGGTCTCGAGACCACGGCGTACGACCAACGTCTGCACACACGTGCGAATTCGTTCGCGTCCTCGAGCGCGTCACGAAAAATTGTGTAAAATCATTCCAACGTGTCGCTCTACACGGGAAGAAAAGGCTGCCAGGATTTTGTGAATGAAATTCTTGTATTACTGTCAATATATAATATTTTTTAAATCCAATGGTTTTTTTTATCTAAAAAAGTGAATCTTCAGGCTTCATATTTTTTTTTTTTTTTTTCTAAAAAAGTGAATCTTCAGGCTTCATTTATGGTTTTTTTTTTTTCTAAAAAAGTGAATCTTCAGGCTTCATTTATGGTTTTTTTTTTCTAAAAAAGTGAATCTTCAGGCTTCATTCATGGTTTTTTTTAATCTAAAAAAGTGAATCTTCAGGCTTCATTTAATTTTCGCATCAGGTTCAAAGAAAAATTATACTAAAAATCTCGCTTCGTTTCGGAAGCGATAATTAATTTCGCTCGGTTAAAAAAGATTACGACGGCGAATTCGATTGGGAAACGCGGAAGAGTAAATTATCGGATCGCGAGTTGTGAGGGATTCGGTCTCGAATAGCGGGGGTTTCGAGGCCGCGACACGTTTGCCCTGCAATTACACACTACGCTTTTGTATCTCATTTCGCGCGGGTTGGTTTAGCCGCGCGCGCGATATACCCGGCGGCTTCGGCGCGAATGCCAGCTACGCTTCGCTCTCTCTCTCTCCCGACCCCTCTGCCCACGGTGGCATAATCGCGCGATTGTTCGCCGGCTGAGACTCCATTTTCGAACATTATACGCCGGGTCGCGTGGCGCATCGAGCGTTTCGCAAAAGAAGAACCGTCCCGATGCGGCGGCTTCGCCCGGTATCCCCGGCGATTAACGCGATTCAACGGTGCATAAGCTTTCGCTTTGCAAGGGTTTTGATTATACGATTTCACTACAACATTAATTTAACCTCCGGCGTCGCCTTTTCAATGCTTTGGGAACACACAAAATTCCCGTAATAAGAAATTTTTGGGAATATCTAAAATTAATGCGATTCAACGCTGTACAGACTTTTGATCATCCTTAACATTTTCATTTTAACGCTTGATGCCATAAAAATCATCTTATCGCTCATTTTCAAATGGCCTCCGGCGTCGCCTTTTCAATGCTTTGCGAAACACTAAATTCCCGTAATAAGAAATTTTTGGGAATATCTAAAATTAATGCGATTCAACGCTGTACAGACTTTTGATCATCCTTAACATTTTCATTTTAACACTTGATGACATAAAAATCATCTTATCGCTCATTTTCAAATGGCCTCCGGCGTCGCTTTTTCAATGCTTTGCGAAACACTAAATTCCCGTAATAAGAAATATTTTGGAATATCTAAAATTAATGCGATTCAACGCTGTGCAGACTTTTGATCACCCTTAACATTTTCATTTTAACGCTTGATGACATAAAAATCATATTATCGCTCATTTTGAAATGGACCAAAACAACATCCCAAGTACACTTGCGTCTCTCTCGAAAACTAATTATCCAAAAATGTTGAACCTGAGTCTATTCGAAAGAGGACAAACTAAGCTTTCGAATGAACCTCGGTTGAACCGATTCTGCCGATCCCGACCGGTTTTATTCGCGATTAAACTCATCTAACTCACTAGGCTACAGTCGACTCTCGCCTAATTGTCCAATTTCATCGCCACCCCGGATATTCGCCACAACACCCTAATTAATCGATCCAAAAGTGTCCAATGGAAAGTGTCAAAGGGTTTTCTCCCTTTTCCCTTGCACGGAGTCTCAGAAAAAAAATAATAAACGCGCCTATCGCCTCTCGGCACGAAAGACGAACGGCGGAGCATCCCGAGGCGCAGTTTTCTGGTCCCGTTGGGCACGTGACCGTTGCCATATTATTCCCGTGGCTGGCACGTGGCTCCGGGAGTCCCATTGTCCGTAGCCCCCCGCGGTTCCCTCGCGCGGGGGTCGCGCCATTTAATATTTTTCGATCGAAATGAACGCGCTACGCTTCGGGCGAGAGAGCGACCCCTGCGTGCACAATTTTCTTTTGATCAGTCCCCCCTGGCACACGCGCTCGCTGCAGTCGCGGGGCGAGAGAAAGAGAGAGAGAGAGAGGGGCACGAGAGTTTCAAAGGGAGAAGAGACGAGAAGAAAGAGCGGGCCAGGTGGTGGGGGGCTCGGTGTATCGTGTATATCGAAACAGCTGCACGGCTGCACGATTTATCGTCGACTCCCCGCGCGAACAATAACATTGTTGCCTCTCGCTTCGACGAGAGCTCGATCCGTGCGCACTGGCAACACTTCCTTTGCGTCGCCCAATTTGCGAATATCGCGCGGCGATGAGAATTCATCGTCGGTGCTACACGTGGACGTTGCTGAGACTCGTTTGATATTCAGAGTCTGTGGAGCGAAGGAAATTAGTTTCGTTTAGTTGCAGGGTTTTTTTTTACGGATCTATGGAGAGGATTAGATTTAGAAAAATTATTATTATTGTGCAGCGAAAGAATTAGCCATGGATATTGAACGGTTAACAAGTTATTCGTCTGCTTTTTGGGGTGCGGAAAAGAATGGATTGTCTTTTTAGATCGAGGTTCGATTGTAATTTGAAATTATGTGGAATTAATTTTGTTCGTAGTTGTGAAAGTTTTATTCTAATCTACCAAAAGGATTCGTTTTTTATTATTACTGCGATAATCACACGCGCTGGCGCGCGTGCCTGAAAAACTTTTTGCCAAAATCGCCCTCAGAAATTTTTCTATTCAAAATATCGACTTTTAACCTATACCATCGTTCTCAAGTCGCATATTCTACCCCCGAAAACACTGGTTATTAACCTTTTTTGATCGATTTTGAAAAAAATATTTTTTTGGCGACGAAATTTTTTTTTTTTCTGTCAGAAATCGTAGATCGGGCTCCCGACCAAAAATCGCCAAAATCGACCCCAATTTTTTTTCTTTTCAAAATATCGACTTTTAACCTATACCATCGTTCTCAAGTCGCATATTCTACCCCCCGAAAACACTGGTTATTAACCTTTTTTAATCGATTTTGAAAAAAATATTTTTTTGGCGACGAAATTATTTTTTTCTGTCAGAAATCGTAGATCTGGCTCCCGACCGAAAATCGCCAAAATCGACCTCAGAAATATTTTCTTTCAAAATTTCACCTGTAATAGGCTAATCAATTTTGCGCTGCAGCGCTCTTACAAAGCTTTAAGTTACGGTCACTGCCGCACCCGTTGTCTTATGTCAAATTTGACATCAAACTGATTTTGTTTAAAACGGACTTTTGTGGCAACCAATCACAGCACTCATAGTTCGCTAACAATGTTTTCCGTTACTCATGAACTTTTTAAAAGATGGACTAGACACTGAAAATATTTCAAAGCATATCGACCAGTCAACAAATTATTTTTCAACCTGTTATTTAGGTTGCGAAAGAAAAAATGATTTTTCTTTTCACATCAAAGTTTGACTGTATCTCGAAATTACGTGGTGATATCTGAGGCTGGTGAATTTACATGTGTTTCCTCGAGGGACCCGGGCAAAAACCAGAAATGGGCTGCGGACGCAGCGAGACGAAGAAAAAGAGAGAAGGAGATAGGAGAACAGGATTCAAGAGGGGGGGGGGGGAGGGGGTAGGCACGAGACCAGCGCAGGGGCAGCTGCGTTGATTCAAGAATTCCGCAGCTGCCACCGCGAGTGAGAGAGAGCGGAGAGCTGGATTTTGGGCGAGGATCTCGCGCACGAGGGAATTTTTCTCCCTCTCTCTCTCTCTCTCTCTCTCCGTCCGTCGCTCTCGTCACGTAACACGTGGCAGACGTGAAACGAATCGTTTGATTTTTCCCCGACATTATACATCCCAACACGCGACCATCCGAATAGTGGAAATTTTTGGTGGATATCGCGCGACTGGAATTTTCCAGCAATAATGAAATACGAACGCGGAGCCGCCCAGAGAAAAATCGTGGTATGGTTTTTGACATCCATAACGCGATTTTTTCACTCGTCTGGGGTCACCCGGGTGAATCGTCCAAAATTCCAACGCTTCAATTAACCCACTCTTTTTATAAAAAAAAACCCTACACACTTTATTTGAAAAAAATACTCCAATGCTTCAATTATCGCACACACTTTATTATTCTTTTTTTAATCCCTACCCCCAATGTCCGCGAGACATAAATTATCGCGACGCGTCAAACGCGCGACACGTCCATAAATTCCGCTCACCCATGTGCCACAATTTCCCAGCTCTTTCGTCACGCCAGACGCCGAGCGCGTTCGATGCACGCCGAAACGCATCTGAGGAAATAAAGAGGAGGAGGAGGGCGGCAATTCCGCCCTCTCCTCGATCCACTTTGTACACCGTCAACCACCAACCGTGAAACTGCACGCAGCCAGTATCAATTATTCGGGCGGCATCGACAACAAACAACAGGTTTTCTTTGTGAATTCTCCTCTCTCTCTCTCTCTCTCTCTGCCTGAATTTTTCACCCTTGTGTGTGTTACGCTCCAATGTATCGAGTACAGCAAAAACGCCGCTACATGTAACGTGTTTTTCGTTGTGTGCTAGTTTTATGATCGAAGAGCATTGAGGAGGAGGGGGGAGGGGGGGGGGGGCAGGGGGGGCAGGGGGCAACACGTGAAAAGACCAGCATTAATGCCTGCAAATGGAGAAGGGGGCCCCCTCCCCCCATTCGAGTACACGTGGGGAGGGGGGGGGGAGCGGCACAGGATGCGGCTGGGCCTACACGAACACGTTGGTGTGTTTTGTACCCTAACTGTTGGCCCTAAGCGTGTGTATAGAGAGCCGGGGTTCCCCCTCTCTCTTGGCTCGGCTGTCACGCCGCGTGAGTATTTCGGCAGCTGCCGACCGCCCCGGCCCGTGCCATCTGTCGTGTGGCCTCAGCACACGCGCCCACCGCGGCGCCCCCCTCTACATACTGCATGCAGCAACGTGCGGGGCACACGATGGGATTCGTAACGACCCCGCGTACGCGGCGGCATCGATACACATCGCGCGCCGTGTGCAACAGCTTCGGGTCCGGTTTCACGAGGTTGATTAAGAACACGCTAATACTCGTTTCAACCCCCCCCCCCCTACCGCACCCCCAGACTCCTCGGCTCCGTTCCCCCCTCGCCCCTTGCGACTGTATCTACTCATTGTGGCTTTTATTGCCTGGTCCAGGGATTGATACAAATTATTGCGGCTCGAAAAAGTTTGCGCCATTTGGTGTTTTGAGGGAGGGAGATGATTCTTGCGTTGCTGGAGAGAGAGGAAAATAAATTTCGGAGTCATTTTATTAAAAAAAAGGAAGAAACAGGAAATGAGGTGAGTTTGTTTATTCGTTGGGGTTCGAAATTCAGGCGCGATCGGCTTGAGACGAGAGGATCAACGTAGCTACAAACAAAAAGGAAAAACAAATTTTGTTTCATTTTATTTTATTTTATTTTTTATTTTTTTTATTTTATTTTATCTTATTTTTTCATTTTATTTTATGTTATTCTATTTTATTTTAATCCTTATATACGGGCCTTATCTCATTTTTACTTCGTTGCACCCACAAATATCAGCCATCACGCGCGAGATTTTTTACCTGAAGTGTACGAGGAGTTGATACGAAATGGTGGCACTCATCGTTATGTGCGATGCGGCTGTGGCCGAATTAAATTCACGTACTTCTGACCGAAATGAAACAATTGAAAAGCAAAAAGAGTGCAGAACAAAAATTAATGTTATCATTACGTGCAGAAATTTCGACACGGCCCGATGGGCGCATTTAACCTGGGGGAACAAAGTGTGTACATATAATTGCGATGAGTTTCGGTGCCGATACTCGGAGAGGTGTAACCATCAATCAAATTATTGTGGACTGATTGAGCAGCAGCTTGGCACGAGTCGATTGAGCAATTAAGCTTTATCATGAAAAGCAGCGGCCGGGTGATGGGATAGGAGGTAAAATGCGGCAATGAGGAAGGGTTAACAGCAAACATTTGTGCGAAAAAGGACAAGCGTGATAAATATCGGGGAAAAAGCGGAACCCGTTGATTTATCGTAATATACCGCGCGCCGTCCGCACAATTTAGAGGCAGAAAATGAAAATTAATGTGGACGAGAAGCAAAAATTAACAAATTCACCAAATTCGCTGGACACTCCGAGATTATTATAATTATTATCATTATGATCATCAGCATCATCATCATCATCATCATCATCATCATCATCATCATCATCATCATCATCATCATCATCATTATTATTATTTCATCATTATTATTATTATCATCATCATAATCATCATCATCATCGTCATCATTATTATTATTATTATCATCATCATCATTATTATTATTATTATTGTTATTATTGTTATTATTATTATTTTTATTATTATTATCAGTATTATTATAATTACTATTATTTACATACATTCCTTCGTCCACGTAAATTTTTCCGTGGTGGCAACTGTGGCGAATGACGCCCCAAGATTTCCCAATTTCGTTGACGACGTGACTTACGCTAATTGGCTTCGGTAAAGTTTGGTCGCTCCGCGGGTTCGCCGAGCTACGGTTACACCCTCGGAGCGTTGCACGAGTCTTTCCCCCCTCGGCCCCGCAGCACGAGTTGTCACACGAAGAATACTCAAGCCTCGATTATCTGGTCGCAGCTCGCGCGCGAGAAACGATTGTCCTTAAGGGGAGGCAGAGCGAGAGCCGTGCGCGCGTGTCGCTCGGGAGATTGGAGCGCGTCTCGCGGGAGGGTGAAACATTTTACGCCCGACACCGCGCGCCGTCTCGCGCACATGTTCCCGCCAATTTTGGGGGTCACATAAAAATTAGCATAACCAGAGATCGAGAGCCGCGAGGGCGAGAGACAAGAAAGTGGAGTTTATAAGGGGTGGCAACGACCCGCAGTTGCCACGTGGCTGGATTCCTCCCGGGGAGAGGGGGGGGGGCGAGGGGGAGGGGGGCGTTGCTCAACCGGTGTATCCCGGGGCCCCCCTCGAAAACACACACAATGGACCGAGACTGCGGAGACTGTAGGAAAAAAAAGGTCGATTAAGCGAATTTAACGTCGCCGAGGGGTGGCGACGTTTCCTCGGGAGAGAAAAAAAAACGTATTTCGCTTTTTATCGGGGAAAAAAATCTCGCGCGATTGAATTTTCGTAACGTCGGTCGTGGGAAAAAAAATCGTCCATTCTTGGTGTGAAAAAAAGTTGGGGAAAAAAGTGAAGCGAATGTCGAGCGTTACTCATCATTTTTTTTTTTTTTTTGCTTTTTTTTAGTTGATCTTTTTTTCCTGACGTTTGGACACATTTTGGCAAATCAAATTTGCGACAGAGGTAGAAAAGGCTTTATTCGACTGAAACCTATTGAAACCGACGAAATGCTTTCAACTACGGTTGATTCGAAATATGCAAATCGTCAATTAATCATATTCGCTATTGACGAGAGTGCTCGGGGTGCGATATGCGAGGCGACGCTGATGTCCGTCGGCGCGAACGCAGGGAGGGCGCGCGACGAAGAGAGCATTAAAAAAAAAAGTTATGAATATATATGAACGGCGAGATGCGCGCGGACGGAGGGTACAGGCGCATTATATTCATTTTGGCCGAGGGTAGTTTATCGCTCACCTGTCTCCGTTTCGGCCTTCAATGTAAATCCGTCAATTTGCAAATGTAGCCTCCCGATCGGTTGTTTGACGAGCACTCGAGTAACCGACCGAAAGTGGATCTCGAAACGCCGAGGAGTTTAACGAATTTTTCAGCCGCGATTGAAATCAGCTCAAATTCTCAAATCCGTTTTTATTTTGTTTTTTTGCGTTCATCACCAATTTATCTGTACACTGATATGCAACCTGTTTTCAGCTCCCGCACTTTTCTCCCGCCATTAAAAAAAAAAAAGCGTAATCCGTGACCGTGAGCCAAAAATTCGATTTTACGCGTCACTTTTTGTGCCCACCGAGCGAATTAATCGTGTTTTTTTTTCGTTCCAGCGGGTATCAACGAGTAATCGATCGGCGTGCCCGTTACTTTGGAAGCTCCGGTGTAATCGATGCAATTAAACAACTGTCCGGGTCTCCCATTAATTTCAGCTCGCGTAGCTCGGCCGCGCGGCTCGATGAACGAAAAAAATTGGATGACTTGACAACGATCATGACAAATGAAAAGTCTTTTTTTTTTGCGGACGTCAAAGCCCGGCTCGCGATATATCTCGCTCGAGCACCACTAAAAAATAACGGAACGCGGGTTTTCATTCGCTATTGGAAAAAGTCACGATATCTTTTTTTTTTCATAAAAACAAATCTTACGACTTTTTCGAATATCGAATGTAAATAAATAAGAGTAAATAAATAAAAATTGTCTACTTTTTCCAATTAAATAGAGCCTTTTAATTTTTTTTTATTTAAATAAGAATATTTATTTTTTTAGTTCACTGGACGTAATAAAAATAAATCCAGCATCATTGGAGCATGGAGCCTTCTTATTTTTTATTTAAATAAGAATATTAATTTATTTACTTTATTGAAAGCAGTAAAAATAAATCCATCGTCACTGGAGCATGGAGTCTTCTTATTTTTTTATTTAAATAAGAGTATTAATTTATTTACTTTATTGAACGTAATAAAAATAAATCCAGCGTCATTGGACCATCAGGAGCAGCAGCAGCAGCAGCAGCAGCAGCAGGACGAGAAAGCGCCTCGTCTCGTCAACAACCCCTCAGGCACTAATAGACCGCGTCTATATTGGTCTATTCATAGCTCCGTCATTCGAATGCAAATTGCACTGGAATTGGGTGTGCTCGAGCTGTTGCTGTCGCTGCTGCCGTTGCTGATGTTGCCGCTGCTGCTGCTACCCCTGCTATAACCAGACTATCGTCGTTCGCTCGATTTTCGGTGGATGCGCTGCGCCGGTATTGCAACGCGCCTATACACAGCTCGACTCTTCACCGCGATTTACCGCACAGGCTGTATACACGTGCACACGACTCTTCGTGCTCAATCGCGCTCGGAACATCTTTTTGTCGAGCTGATGATCTTTAGATAAGAATTTATCGATTTCTCCGTCCTGATTTTAACGAGCCCGCGGGAAAATGAGAAAAGAGTATAAAAAATATCTAATCCCTCGTGACTCCAGTTTAATTTGTGTCACATTTTGCGCCAGTAAAAAAATTCAAATTTGCAGCATGTGTAAAAAGTGAATTTAACTATGTAAAAATCACTGGGCCAATCAATTATTTTTGTAATTTAGTGACAACCCAAATATTCTCGCCACGCTGTCAAAAATCTTGATGCCGAGGTAACAAGATATGTGACGTAAATTACTTCGGTACCAAGATATTGTTTTCCGACCCAAAAAAATAACGCCACTTATTTTTTGCTCCAACAATTTTCTGCCGTTTGCCTCGACCCCTCAATTTTGTCTCTCCTTCTTATCAGTCCCAACTCCATCTTCAGAGAATAGAAAGTCCAAATTTCCGTCTCCTCAAGAAACGCACCAGTTGAAGCCGCCCTGGGTGCAAATTATTCCAGTAACCCAACAAAACCTAATATTTCCAACCCAAAAAATCGTATCTAACTAATCTATTATCTAATCTATTAAATCTATTAAACTAATCTATTATCTAACCTATTAAATCTATTAAACTAATCTACTAACTAATCTATTAAATCTATTATCGTCACTAATTTTCTGCTCCAACCATTTTTTTTCGCCCACCTCGGACCTTCAATCTTTTTTCTCTCCACCTCATCAGTCCCGACTCCAACTTCATAAAATCCAA
This sequence comes from Pimpla rufipes, assembly GCA_963932165.1. NCBI lineage: Eukaryota > Metazoa > Arthropoda > Insecta > Hymenoptera > Ichneumonidae > Pimpla > Pimpla rufipes. The sequence goes on from OZ010630.1 coordinate 23,982,183, forward strand.
GGTCCAAATTTCCACCTCCTCGCAGGACACACCAGTTGAAGCTGCCGGGGTGGAGGAAGGGTCGGGGGGTCCGAGTCGAGCAACAGTGCGTCCGTCGGCGACGAAACGACCAGGCGTTCAGGAGAGTCGCCGCATAGCCGAGCGGCGCGGAGAGAGCGATGGCCACGCGAAGTCGTACAGCGACTACGGCGGTGGAGAGGAGCAAGGGAGGTGGGGAGTGGGGGACGATAAGGGGTGTACATAGGCGCGCGGAGTGGTGGGGAATGCGGCAGGGTTGACGGGGGTAAACGCACGTACGAATGCACCCCGCCGGATTGCCCCTGGCCTCCGGTTGCCATGGCGACGCTTCGCGGCCCGGGAAGTCCTCGGCGGCGGCGGCGGCCGAAGGGTGAGACTGCAGAGCCGGAGCCAGAGCCAGCCGGAGAGAACCAACTGCGAGAAAGGGATATCGCCCCGTCTCGCTTTCTCCCTCGTGGTGAGCGCGCAGGGAGCTGGAGGGAGCAGCAAAAGCGAGAGCTGGATAGACGTGGGGCACGAAAACCGGCTGGGCGAACGAGGGAGAAAGTTACATACTTGTATGTATAGTTGTGGGTGTGCGTTGTGTGTGTATATGGGGCCTATGGCCGTAGGAACAAAGGAGAACAACCCCGACTGTAGGCAGACACGTCTTCGAAAAGATTCCGAGATCCGGCGTCTTGATAGCGAGTCGAGAGGGTGAAGAGCATCAGCGGCAGCTATCTAACATTTTGACGGACTATTTTTTCTCATCAAAAGTATCTTGGAAAGACAGGCGGGGATATGGGGAGAGGGGAAGAGGATGTGCAAAAACGTGAAATGATGTATTTTGTATTTTTTTTTATGGTAAAAAAATGTCAGGGGAAAATTTCAGGGGATTTTGGTATTTATTAGTAACGATGTCTCGATCAGTCACAGATTTAATAAAGATACAATACAAATGTATATAGCATTCTTGACCATTGGAACAAAGGAGAACAACCCCGATTGTAGGCAGACAGGTCTTCGAAAAGGTTCCAAGACTCGGTGTCTTGATAGCGAGTCGAGAGGGTGAAGAGCATCAGCAGCAACTATCTAACATTTTGACGGACTATTTTTTCTCAACAAAAGTATCTTGGAAAGACGGGCGGGAGAATGGGGAGACGGGAAGAGGATGTGCGAATACGTGAAATGATGTATTTTGTATTTTTTTTATGGTAAACAAATCTCAGGCGATTTGGTATTAGTAACGATGTTTCGATTACGAAAATCGACTGGATAAATTAGGTAGGAAGTTACATGAATGTATATAGCACTCATGACTATGGGAACAAAGGAGATCAACCCTGACTGTAAGCAGACGTTTCAAAAGCTTCCAAGATCCAGTGTCTTGATAGCGAGTCAAGAGAGTGAAGAGCATCAGCAGCAGCTATCTAACATTCTGACGCACTATTTTTCCTCATCAAAAGTATCTCGGAAAGTGTGCAGGGAAATGGGGAGGCGAGAAGAGGCGGTGAAAACGCGAAGGCAACGTATTTAATATTAATAACGATTTTTCGATGGTGAGAGGAAAAAAAATGTTTGAATGAATGTCAACAATTCAGACCGTAAATGGCACTAAAATTTCCTACAATCTTAGCAATATTTTCTTTCCCTCAATTAGACCAATCAAAGCACGAAAACCGAGAGTAAAAAAGTTTTAAAAAAAAGTAGCCAAAAACTGAGTGGACAAACGAGGCAGAAAGTCACACAAAATGTCTACAGCATCCATGACCATATGACAAAGTGGAGCAGCCCCGACTTTAGGCAGACAAGTCACTTCCAAAAGATTCCAAGATCCACTGTCCACGTCTTGATGGCGAGTCGCCAGTATGAAAACCATCAGCATCACCAGCAGCAGAAGCAGAAGCAGAAGCAGAAGCAGAAGCTACCCAACATTTCGTCGCACTATTTTTCCTTATCAAAGGCCAGAGTGTGGATGAGAGAGGAAGACCAAAAAAAAAAAAACGACGAAATGAACGGAGAACGTGGAGTCGAGTGGAGGCGAAAGACGAGTCAGTCGAGTGAGGGAGACGCGAGAGACGCCGAGACGGAGAAAACGAGCTCATCATCCTCGAGCGTCAAGCAGGTTCGCTCCCTTTGAAACACTGCGCGCTTCGCTCACCTCTCACCTCGTTCGCTCTCTCCTTCTTCAACAGATAACGCGTGTTACGCCTTTATCAACGTGGGTCGCCTCGCTCTTTCTCCCTCACTCTCTGTGCGCTAACGAGACACGAGGATATCCCGTTGGTAGGCGAACGCCTCCTCGAAGTTCGCCAGCCTCTCTCGGTGGGCCGCGCTTATTGTGACAACGCAATTACCCGGATAATTACTCGTCGAAAGATTAGAATATCATTTGAGGATTTTGTCGCGCTAATGGAGCGACCGAGAGGAGTCGAGAGCGACGGGGCCTCGAGGGACGCGTCAAACGCTGAGAGTGCAGAAATTTCTCGAGGCGAAGCCGCAGCCACCTTACCGCGCGGTATTTATCGTCGGATACGCCGCCGGGTTAAAATGTGTATTTGCGATTTGCATAATGTAAGTGGTGTCGTAATTACGAAAGTTCACCGGATATAATTGATATTCGCGGCGAGGAAATAACGGATATTTATGGTGATGTAAATGTTGGCTGTCTGACTATTACCGGGTGTATCTACTGCAAGCTTAATTGGCTGTACTGGATAATTGTATTGACACTCGGAGACACTGTGGATATTAATACTTAAAACAAATGTTTATCGCTTGATGAAAATTCTTGTGTGGCTGTCTGACGTTGACTGGCCGAATCTACTGCACGAAATTTGATGCAATTAATACTCGTATTGATACTCAGAAAGTGGATTTAATAATTATAGTGAGTATTAATATTTATTATGATGAAGATTATTGTGTGGTTGTCTGACGTTGACTGGCCGAATCTACTGCAGGGAATTTGATGCAATAAATAATCGTATTGATACTCAGAAAGTGGGGTTAAGAATTAAAGTGAATATTAATATTTGTTATGATGAAGATTATTGTGTGGTTGTCTGACGTTGACTGGTCGAATCTACTGCAAGCAATTTGATGTAATAAATAATCGTATTGATACTCAGAAAGTGGGGTTAATAATTCAAGTGAATATTAATATTTATTATGATGAAGATTATTGTGTGGTTGTCTGACGTTGACTGGCCGGATCTACTGCAACGAAAAAATCCACCGCAGGTCGATTGACACACGTTTCAATTTAATTGACATTCCACATGATGCTAATTGCGAGACACAAATCAGTTTGTCATTCGCCCCCGGAATTTATGCTGGTTGAACAATTGAAACTCGGGCGGTTTTCCAGGTATTTGCCGAGAAAATGGTGATTTGTCGCTCGTGCCCCGAGAGCTTCGGGGCATCCGTCACGGCCGAGAGAGGTCGAACGGACTCGCGAAATTCGAACTCGTGACTCGCCCCGGAAAATCCTCGTCGTCGACATTTTAAACCACAGCAATAATACGCGTAATGCCTAATGGTGTTGCGGCGGGAAAAGAGCGCAGGTATCGCGGGGGGGGGGGGGGGCGCCGCGCTCGTTTGGCAAAGTGCACGGATACCTGGCGGCGTTATAGTCCACGCGCTCGTTTCCGTTTTTCCCCCCCGCGTTCGGCGACGTCGCGGCGTCGCAGTGCGAATAATTCCGATTTACCGGAAAATCCAGCACCGCAGCTAAAAGCATTATTTTTTTTTTCACTCAAAATCCTCTTTTATTTATAACCACCGGGGCGATTCAATGAAACGTGTATTTCGCGCGCTCGTAGCACGCGTTGATTATACAGGTGAGCCGGACGAGTTTGTCGAGTCATTTTTTATTTACCCCACCGACAAAAAAAGTGTTTGAAAAAAAATGTATTGTCTCGATTCGGTTAATTTTTGTATTTTTATACGTTCGACTTATTAAATATTTATAAAGCGAAATTTCGAAGGTTCGCAACGAGCTTCCCCGATATTATTTTCGCGCGAATCGAAAAGCCCGAGGCCCGCATAAATGATTGTTCATCAGTCCCGGGGTATCGTCCGCCCAGCTGGGCCGACAACAGGGGTCACATTGGATTTTACCGCGCGGCGCTGCCTCCATCCGAGAATGGATCCTTAATCCTCTTACCGGCGAACCCCCAGCACACATTTCGTTTCCATGAATAGACGCCTGTCGACCCCTCCGATAATCTGACGATTCTCCCCCGGGTATGGGCGGTGCGAATTCTGGCATCTGCACAAAGACACCCCCGTTTTCCGCGCCGATTGCCGGGCTCGAGCCACGCGAAAAGTATTCGCTTTTTTTTTTTTTTTTCTTCTTCAATTCGCCGTAACGGAAAAGTCATCGGTATATAAATTCCGAGCACGAGAAAAAACAACAAGTTTTCAATGCGATATATATATATTTTTTTAACGTTTTTTTCAACAATGTTTTCTGCCTCCGTTGACATTTCGCCAGAAGGAGGCGAAACTTTGGTCGCGCGAGGACAGGAGGAAAAGCGTGAACCGTGATCGGAACAGAAGGGGAAACGAGCTGCAAGTTGGAAGTTGCAAATTGCTTCCTCCACCTCATTTACCCCGATGCACTGAGCTCTCCCACCACGAGGAAGCCGGAATTGATAAAAATACTCTCGAATGGCTTTGTGCATCGCGTTAAACGCGGCGGACGAAGCGGTTTGCGAGTTTTGGTAAATTGCAGCTTGTTTAAAAGTAATTACTCGCGCTGTTCGGGATATTCACGAATCTACGTTAAAGAAAAAAAATGCATCGTCTAATAATATAGGATTTAATACACAAGTGCAGCAGAATTACGAATTTTCGTATTAAAATTCCTAATTTTCGGGCCTGAAATTTTGCATCTCGCTTGTGTATTTTATTTTATTTACCAGTTTGCGTATTAAAATTTCTAATTTTTGGACCTAAAATTTTGCATCTCGCTTGTGTATTTTATTTTATTTACCAGTTTGCGTATTAAAATTTCTAATTTTTGGGCCTAAAATTTTGCATCTCGCTTGTGTATTTTATTTTATTTACCATTTTGCGTAAAAAAAAATCTTATTTTTACGACGCCTGAAATTTTGCATCTCGCTTGTATATTTTATTTTATTTACCAGTTCATGTAAAAAAAATTCTAATTTTTACGGCTCCTGAAATTTTGCATCTCACTTTTGTATCACATTTTACTTACCAGTTCATGTAAAAAAAAACCTGCGACAACATTTTACCCTAAATACTTTAAGCCATAAACCTCGCATAAAAATGTCCACCACCTATAAAATCATGAAAAAAAATGACAGATATTTACGACCCTATATAAAAATATCGCCCATCCAGGAAGACACAAAGCAGACGAATGGACAGTCATCGCGCCCCGGTCCCATAATATTTTGAAGCCTCTTTCGCCTTTGTTTCCTTCGTACGGCGGAGCAGACGATTCACTCGACTGCATATCGTGCGCGTCGCGCGAGGCTCGTGCGGCACACACGAACGGCGGGGGTTGTTGCCGGCTACGCCGCGGAGAGTCGAGGCTGCCGCGGACAAAGAGCCAACAAAGAGCGCTCGGGAATCGAATCGAAAAGCTCCCCTCGGGCTGTCGAAAAGAAGAACGACCGAATAAACGCGAAGGTTGCTCGCCGAAACGGCGCGCGCGCGCCCCCCGCGTATATAAAAGCCCCAACATCCAACGCCCGACGACTCTATGACTATACCACGCCAAATATACCGGGTGGTATACACGGCGAGGAAAAAAAAAAACGAGAGCCAGCCATTACGTTTGATTACTTTCTCGGGATCTCATTCCCATATTGATACAAATGGATCTTGACGCGGATGAAATTACACGCCAGTGATGCTCCCCCCCACCCCACCCTCCCTCCTCATCACCGCGCCGCGTGTACTCCACTCTCTCTTATTTCGCTTTTGGCAGTGCCTCACTATTCGATCCCCTTTTCCCTCGATTTTTCGACGTAATTTTTTCTAATCACGACTTGTGCAATTTAATTTCGATGCAAGCCGAAAACTAATTGCAAGTAAGATCACTACGAGCGAACGTTTAGTGCTCATCGCCAGTCTCCTTTTTATCACTTTGTAAAAACTTAATAATAATAATAATAATAATTATTATTTTTTTTTTTAATTTTGATTCCTACGTATACCTTCTTCAGATTTTTACGTTTTTTCTCCCCACTCCCCTTGATCCCCTTTCATTCCTTGTATTCCCCTCCGTATCATTTATTGAGTTCCCCCCCAGAGTGTTACCCGCAGCCACTCTTTCCTAATGCACTACTGTATCGCATTTGCACGAGGGCACAGGGAAACTGCAGAAAACCTGTGCCGATACAGGCGGCTATATTTTTTCTGAGTGTCTGTTGCATGAGATTACATCAGAAACTCAGAAAAACTGCCTCCCGCTCAACAGTTGACGTGCAAATCAGTGCATGGCTAAGCGGTCACCCATCCAAGTAGCGACCGTGAGTCGAGCTGCTTAACATGGGAGATCGCCGAAGCCATGCACCGACCGCACGCCCACTGCTGTCGGTTTAATAATAATAATAATAATAATAATAATAATAATAATAATATATATGATACATATGATACAGTGAAAAATAATACCTTTTTTTCAACCATTAAGATAACAATAATAATGAATATGAAATATTAAATAATCAGCGAAACAAGTAGTCAATCGAAACTTTTGGCAGTGCCTCACTATTCGATTCCCTTTTCCCTCGATTTTTCGACGTAATTTTTTCTAATCAGGACTTGTACAATTTAATTTCGATGCAAACCGAAAACTAATTGCAAGTAAAATCAGCACAAGCGAACGTTCAGTGCTCATCGCCAGTCACATTTTTATCACTTTGTAAAAAACTTAATAATAATAACAATAATAAAAAAATAATACTAATAGTAATAATAATAATAATACAGTGAAAAATAAGACTTTTTTTCTACCATTAAAATAACAATAATAATGAATATAAAATATTAAAGAATCAACGAGACAAATCGACAATCCAAATGCAGTTCCAATGCCGTCCCCGATTTCGGTGCGCCGCGACGTGTCTCGCGCGTGGATAAATCCGACTGGCGTGCCGCGATTGCCGCGGTAATCGGGGGAGTTCGGTCAAGAATTTCATCATCACAGTTGGCGCCCGGAGAATTCGGGTATCCGCGCGCGGGGCGCGCACACCGGTGCGGATAATTTATTGGAGGCCGTGCACACACACACTCGAGGGCCCCGATGCGCGCGTGGTTGGTTATATCATTATCTAGAGATTCCAGGCACCGCAGGGACTCGTGACCTCGAGACAATAGGTAGCGAGAGCTCCTGCGCGGCTGCCGAGACGCGCGCCTGCCTCTCCGCTCTCAATCAGGGCAAACCTTCGCCTCCTCCTCCCCACCCCCACCCCCCTCCCAACCCTCACGGCCTGTCGATGATGAAAACAGGGTCGAAGAGGCCCTCCAGCTCCTTCAGCCTTCGCTCCGCAAGTTTTGATTGACCGGACATCAGCCACCCATCGCCGAATTCGTCCGGGCCTCCATGTATATAGGCGTTTCCGTGTGCGAATCTATGTACGCCGTGTATACGTGTGTTTACACATCGCCTGTCACGAGCAAACAGCGCAGCGATAAATTTACAGCGCGTGCAAACCGTGTTAATTAGTCGACTGTTTTGCGCGGTTATACCGCGAATACTCGTCACCGCGATACAGACGCTTCTCTGGACGCCGAAACGACGCGGCAACGGTCGATCAATATTTCTCTGGGTGCGAGGAAAAAATGAAATCGGATAGTGATGTAATAAACTGAATTGATGCGGATTTTGGAACTCACGGCGAATCAGGAAATTTTGCTGTAATTATAGTATAATAATTATTATAATAATAGTATAACATGTTATTATTATTATTATTATTATTATTATAGTAATAATAATAGACGAATATGTCGATCCACCACGGAAATGAAATGTCGATCAATACATATTTGAACAAAATCTGATTCTCTACGTATATGAATATTGACTATGGGATATTGGGTCACTGAACGAACAACCGATGTATCTATAAACGTATATATATAGTGTATTACATCGTCATTTTTACATATTACGTATTGGTAAGCCTTACGAATAATATTTGTACAGTATCCTAAAAAACGTATATATATTTTACACACATAAAGGTAGAAAACTAATCGTTAAAAGGCACCGATAAATAATAACCTCGACGCCGGCTCGGACGACTTTCCGCGCTTGGGGAAAAGTCCGACCAGCCTGTTTCTACAGTCTTGCATTGATTTGCTTGCAGTTGGAAGATACCAAAAAAAAAATGAATGATGAAAAAAAAAAACAAAACAAAAAAAAAGCCTATCGATAAAATATACAATGATTATCCTATCCAGCTTGGAAGACTCGGTCCAATATAATTTCTATCGAAAATATGATTTCTTACAAAAAATATAGTCTGTTTCACTTCACGCAAAACCATCGCGATCGATCGATTGACGGTTTTTTGCACTAAAATTTCGAAAATTTTCCGGACTTTACATCATCCCGTTGTAGGCCGGACCCTCGCCGCCCTGGGGCGACACCCAATTGATGTTCTGACTCGGATCCTTGATGTCGCAGGTCTTGCAGTGGATGCAGTTGGACGCGTTGATCTGCAAACGGTAGCCGTCGGTGTCCTCGAGTCGCACGAACTCGTAAACCCCTGGAAGCAATAAAAAAAAAGAAAATACAGAAACAATTTTACGATGTAATTGCGGAAGTAAAATTGCGCGCCAGATGCCGGTCGATTTTGCTTGGTGGCGTTTGGGAAAATGAGCGACGACCGTTTTACATTTATGCGCGCGGAAGGTCGTGCGACGCAGTCGTGTGGCACAAATTCATGTACTTTCTTTCGTGCAATATGCGCGCAGCGTGGGCACAGATAAAAGCGCGGATAACGGCTCCGACATTCCGGAGCACGGTTTCCTCGGCGCGGTTTTACCGAACCACGGAAATCGCTGAGCTTTTCGGAGGAACTCCGGATTTTTGCCGTTTGCGTGATTGGAAGGGACTTTTGTGTTCACGTTGACCATAATTGGCCCTTGCTTAGTCGATCGCAGCCTCCGCTTCGTATTATTATTTCTTCTATTTTTTAAAATACATCAACCGCATGAAGTTACTTTGAAGTCTTCTTTGCGTCCCGAGCAAAAGAGAACACAAAATTAATGTGTAGAGAAATGCTGAAAAAATGTATACAGCAACGTCAGCTGCACGTTATTTATAATTAACACCATGTTATTATAGTTGTTTCTATTTAAAAAATTCGCAGATAAAAATTTACTTTGAAGTCCTCGCTGTATTCGAAATAAAAATGTTAAAAAATATACATGCGAATACATTTCCCACAAAAAATACGTAATTCTGGATTTCTGCTGTCGCCTGATTGAAAGAGAATTTTCTACTCCCGTTGACCATAATTAGCCCGAGCTTAATCGATGGCAGCCTCGGCTTCGTCTCATTATTTCTTCTATTTTTTAATTACATAGACCGCGTGAAGTTACTTTGAAGTTTTTCTTTGCGTCCCAAGCGTAAAGTAAACAAAATTGACGTGTAGAAAAATAACTAAAAAAAATCAACGTCAGCTTCCACGTCATTTATAATTATTATAATATTACCATATTTTCTATCTAAAAAATACGCGGATAAATTAAAATCCTCTCTGTATCTAAAAAAACCACAAAAAATGCGCATAGACCGCGTGAAGTTACTTTGAAGTTTTCTTTGCGTCCCAAGCGTAAAGTAAACAAAATTGACGTGTAGAAAAATAACAAAAAAAATCAACTTCATCTTCCACGTCATTTCTAATTATTATTATATTACCATATTTTCTATCTAAAAAATACGCGAATAAATTAAAGTCCTCTCTGCATCTAAAAAAAAAAAAAAACCACAAAAAACATATAAATGCGAATACATTTGCCATAAAAAATGCGCGTAATCCCGACCTCAGTCGAGAAAAGAGAAACCAGAGATGAACTTTCGTTCCCGCGTGGGTGAAAAGGCGGAAGGAATAAAGGAGCCGAGGGAGCCCGGCGGGGATTCCCCGACTGGACGCGCTGCCATCTCCCGCGCGCCGCCCGATTTCGAGAGGCGTTTCTCGTTTCATGGAGCAGCGAGCCGTCCTGCGCCCGAGATAAATACCCCGCCATCCGGAAGGCCGTTTCCAGGTTGGGAGGCGGGAGAGACGACGAAAAATAAGTAAGACACATCGTGACGCCGCCGCTGCTCGCCCCGAGTAGTTCATATTTTTCCTGATGCTTCGCCCGTCGGGAGCTGCGCGAGTCGGTGGCAGCAAATTAGGTGCTCTGTTATTATTTCACGAGAGCGCGAGAGAGTCGAGCCAAGATATTCGCTCGAGAAAAAAAAAAAAAAAAAAAAAAAAAAAAGGCGATGCACACGACAGATTGTATTACCGTTTGCTCGTCTCTTATGAGAAATAAAGGTGTGTAAATGCAATGGAATCGCGTGCTGTCTGCGCGAGCTGCTTCGCAGACAGCCCGCGGGACGGAAAAGCATGAATCGGTGGCAGAAAAAAAATATATATATGTATACTCCAGTAGTTACGTTTCGTCGAAAGCGGAAGCGAGGCGAGCGAAGGCACGAACGAAGGGGAGGAAGCTGCGCTATCGAAGAAAATCCTTCGCCTGTCTGGTTCTCCAACCTTCGCCGATCGCACCGAGCTTTCAACCAATTTTTGTTTTTCCCGTTTTGTCTTCGCCTCGTTCCTTCTCCGCTGGGAATAACGAGAACGGCAAATTTGTCTCTCGTCTGCCGCGGAATGTCGAGGCGATTTAATCGATATTCGGATAATTTTGCGCTGGAATATTATTGATGGTATTTTTAAAAAATATATAATGATGGTATTTTATTTAAAAAATATTGATAGTATTTTGCTTAAAAAAATATTCATGGTACTTTGTTGAAAAATATTCATGGTATTTTTTTTAAATATTGATTCTGTCAAAAATAATATTTAGGATACTTTTTTACAGCCGCCCGAAAAAATGTGTGTTTCAACGAATTCATTTACCTTCCATTTTTCAATCTAAAAAAAAACTGGTCCCTCGATTCAGCAAAACAACTTTTAACCCTGCAAACAAAATGGTCCAACACCAGAGCGAGTCAGCCTCGTGAATTAAATCACCGAGAGCCCGCCGCGCGCAGTTTCTACACAATAATGCGCGTCCATTAAATTTATCTCGTTATCTTCCTCGCCCCGCGCTGTTCGCTCCTCGAGCTGCTTCTCCGCCCATATTTCTTCCCCATTTCCCGCGGACAATCGCGACCGAGTGCACTCGAGAATCGTGCAGTTTTATCGCCCGCGAAATAATTGCACTTTTCGCCCAAAACAACAAAAACAAAAAAAAAAAACAAAACAAAAAAATGTTGAAAAATACAGAAGCATCGTCTGACCACGCTACAAGTGCTTTTTGATTTTTTCCTCGCGATATTTAATTGCCGATGCTTCGGTATGCCACTTGTGTGGGGCGCACGTCGATCACACGCGTACCAAGGTTTTATCGAGTGATCAGTGTGTGTCGCGATATCCCTCGGTCAGCTGCACGCTACGCTTTATACCCCGGCTGACCAGTGCGCTGACCGCAACCACTATTTATGTCTGACCATCAGTGGCCGTGTCTACTGCGCGAGCGCCAGGAGGTTCACTCGGTGCCACCGCCGGCCGCCGTCGTTGCCGGCACTGCATTCGCTAGTAATGTGTCTGGAAACATTATTTCCACTCCATAAATTACTTAGCACGCAATCGTCCAAAGCTCGGTGTATCACACGTGCCCCCGTCCCGGCTCCCCCCCCCCCCTCTCGCCACCCTCATCGCGTATTCATCCAGCGCCAGCGAACACACGACCGACAGATACAACAACGCGTTTCGCGTGCACGACATTTCGCTGTGTCCACTTCTGTTGGCCTTCTCGAAAACCGACCAGTGGGCGCCGCGGGAATTTCCATAAAGACGACCGGGGCACGAAAATCCCGAGATTGATACTCGGGCTCGGGGTGACCGGGGCGAGATGAGAAGCTCGTGGATGAAAAGATCTTAGCACCGTTTTTGGTGCACGGAGAGAAGGATCTGATCAAATTTACCGGACGCGATAGTAAAAATTACCAACGCGCCTGGTATTAAGAAGCCATAACCGCCACCTCATGAACAGTGCGAGAACTATGAAAATTTCTAACATACATATAAGGTAAAGGTACCGGTTTCGGTCACTGTACCGGCTCCGGCCATTTTTACTATATTTTTATTTCAAATTACTGTTTTCTGTATTTTTATGTTGATACTTCGAAAGTATCCATATAAATTAACAAGTTTATCGATACAATTGTACTTCATTTTAATAATACAAATAATTCTGTGGCGCTCAGTACAAATGTTCAGATGGCGTTATTTTTCCCCTCTACCAGAAATTTACAGTACTTTTTACTACAAATATGGTAAAAAGTATCAGATCTTTCTCTAGGTGTGCTATGGTTTTTTTATTCCATAGCACAGTTTTGGGGGGATAATTGATGCATGAAATCGGGTTTTTTGTATGACCGAAATTTTTTGGAGATTTTGTACGATAGGTTGATTGGCCTGACTTTTAGTTTTAGTCAGCCCGATTATTTTTTCTCGTCCTACTGTCGTTAATTTTCTCCCGACAAATTTTTTTGTTGCACAATGATTTTTCGAAAAAAAAAAAAAAAAAAACGAATTGACTAAAACATTAGAAAACACGCGAAAAAAAAGCTTCGCACATGACGACACGCGACGAATGTAGTTTCATTGAATCCGAGTGCTTTTCCGGGTGAAGCTCCGCGCGCGCCAGACATCAGAGAGGAAAACAGATGCGGAGGTAGCTAAGTGACGAAATGAGGGAAACAACCGTGACGGCTTTTGTTCCGAAACAAGAGTATTAACGTTCTCCAGTGTGCGGCGCACTCGATGCTTCTCTCTCTCTCTCTCTCTCTCTCTCTCTTAGTTCGTTCCTCGGTCGTCGCTGCATTCAGTCCGCGTACGTCGAGACTGGTGCAGCGCAAACCCTTCTTAATGCAGACAAATTTATATGTCTGCCCGTCTCCTTTCGGTATCTCGTTCGAGGACCAAATTCCCATCCTCCTTCCACGTTTCTCCTTCTCTCTCTTTTTATTCTCTTTCTCATTTTTTTTCTAACCTCTCTTTTTATCTTCTGTCTCTTTCTCCCTCTTTCTCTTTCTCATCCTTACGAACGGTCTACGTCGTCCAAAACTCAGTCCTCAATTCCCATCCTCGTTCCACGTTTCTCCCTTTTTTCCTCTCTCTTTATTTTCCCTTTCTCATTTTTTTCTGTCCTCCCTTTTTATTTTTTGTTTCTCTCCCTCTCTCTCTCTTTCTCTTCCTTACGAACGGTCTACGTCGTCCAAAACTCAGTCCTCAATTCCCATCCTCGTTCCACGTTTCTCCCTTTTTTCCTCTCTCTTTATTTTCCCTTTCTCATTTTTTTCTGTCCTCCCTTTTTATTTTTTGTTTCTCTCCCTCTCTCTCTCTTTCTCTTCCTTACTAACGGTCTACTTTCTCCAAAACTCAGTCCAAAATTCTCATCCTCGTTCCACGATTCTCCTATTTTTTCCTCTCTTTATTCTCCTTCTCATTTTTTTGTCTGTCCTCCCTTTTTTATTTTTTGTTTCTCTCTCTCTCTCTCTGTCTCTCTTTCTCTTCCCGTTCCGCCAGCAGTCCAACGCCCTCCCGCACAAGTCGCCGGCTCTTGCACACGGAGACTCCCTCCTTGAGTCTCCGTTGCGACGCCGAGACCCTCATCGAAAGCTCTCTTGCCCTCCCGAGAGCAGGAAGTAAGAGGGAGGGAGAAAGAGGGACAGCGGAACGGAGACGGAGAAAGTATACGAGGAATGGGGCGCAGTGTTGGCAATAGCTGGGGTACATCGACGGGTGGAGAGGGAAAAGAGGGAGGGGGGAGGGGGGGGGCTGTTTCCATGCAGCAAGTCCGGCGTGCGGCGAGACGACCGGAGGGTGAGGCCGCGGCGGGTTATCGACTGTCTGGCTCTACGCCGAGATCGCCTCAACCGCGTTTTCGCCTCGGCGCTCTTTCTTCCTTCCAATTCCTCGCTTACTTCATGACTCACGCCAAAGCTTCTTCTTCGGCCTCGACGATTTCCTCAAAACTACAGTCGATGAATATTCCCTCTGTACAGACGTCGGACGTCGAGGAATCGTCGAACCGATTCTATGCACGATTCCGCGCTTTGAAACTCGTGGATTTTTCGCGAAGCTTCTGCGGCGAGAAACGACGGCGAAACGCATCGGAAGAAGGAAATTCGAGGGAACGAAGTTCTGGAGAGTTGAGGTTAAGGAGGTTTCAATGTAGATTTTGTACATTGAAATGGATTGGGGGTTACAGAGATTTTTTTTCAGCCTTCATCGAGAGGGTGGATCAAACGTTGAGGCGAAATTTTGTGACTTTACTGAAATGAATGCATTTTTTTTTTTTTTTTGTTAATGCGGATTCTGAAGTTTCTTTTTTGGTTCGAGTGAAAATTTGAAACTGAAGAAAAAGGTACGTCGCAAGACCCGATAGCTCGGTTTATTTTTTGACAGATTTTTCAATTTCGATCAACGAAAATCGCTTTCGTTTTTCTCGAATTTTTATTTTTCGATTTTGAAAAGTTTGAAAATGCTATCCGACGTGAATTTTTTCGCTGATCAAGAAATCAATCATTGTTTTCCCGAAAACTCAAAATTTTCGCACAAAAAACGCAAAAAACGTGAAAAAAGCATTAAAAAAATCGTTTATCGCGTTTTTCTTGTGGAAATTTCGAGTTATCGACCAAAAAACTATGTTTTTTGGAATCAGCGAAAAATTTCCCATCGGATAGACACTCGAAACTCCCGGATTTCGACAATTTTTTTCGTCACAATTTCAGAATCTTTGAAACTCGCTAAGCATGTCGAAAAATTCGCGAAAAAAATATTTCTGCCCAGCGTCGAGCGACCAAAACGTGAGACTAAATTAAAAAAGTGTATAAAGGGTCGAGTCGTCGGGAAAGTTGTTGCAGCGAGGGGCGGAATAAATTAAGGCCGTGGCCGGGGAGAGCGGAAAAGCAGATCGAGAGGAGAATACTTTGTGCAGCCCTTCGGATTTTGAGGGTTGCGCTTGGTCGGGGGTCGTCTAGCCAGGCGCGGAGCTCGTCCGGGTGGCTCAGGTTCAAGGACACGTCGGTCGATACTCCCGCGCCCGTCGGCGCTAACCAAGAAAAAGAGAGAGGGATGTACGAGCGCAGCGCGGGTGGGAGTTTCGGGCGTCCTGACTCGTCGACTCGCGGCGGCGGCGGCAGCGGGAGCAGCAGGGGTGAACACGCGAAGAGGAAGTAGATTCGGAGAAGGGAGTTCGGGCGGCTCGGAGCGAGGGTGGCTTTGCCAGAATTCGCGGAATAACTTGGGTTCTTCGAGCCGGGGCGTCCCTATCCGAGACTGTGGAGGGCTTTTCGGTGAATACGTCTGCTCGGTGGAATCGGCCTTAAATAATCGAAGACGCAGATATATCAGGGAGGTCATTCCCCCCTTTTTTTTCAAAATAGTCTATACGCGTGCTTGATGAAAAGAAGAATCGAAAAAAATCAAGTTTTTTACGTTTTTCGTGAAATCTATCGCACTTAAAAAAACTAATAGCGAATTCGTTGGGTACCGGCAAAAATACATAAAAATAAAGTGTTTAAAAAATAGTGTTACTATGTAGTACACTTTTTTTGAAATTTCGTCACTTCAGTAAAATCGAGGTTACTTTTATTGGGATTGGTCGAACCTGGATTTTCTTTTTGCATTCGAGAGAAAACTCTTGCTTGCCCAAAAAATAGAAAATTCGTTGAGAAAAACGCAAAAAACGATTTTTGATGTCTGGAAATATTAGGCTATACTATTCGCCCGAACACCCTTTCCAAAGTAACGTTAACAAACCTTGAAATCTCGCATACCCCTCGAACTTTGAAAATACAATAACTCGACTAAAACTGCTCATTAGTCAGCAACGAGCTGCAGACAATCCGACAGCCAATCAGAGAACGAGTAACCCGACAACGATACTCATATCGAAAATACGAGATAATTTACCCACTGATTTTTCAAAAAGTGATAATCGAACGATTAAAAACCCCGGAGTTGAACGTTTTTGTGGATGTCCCATAAATTCTTTAAAATATTTTTATTCATAATTTCAGTAAAGCCTGATCGTGATTATAGAGTCGAGTTTGCAGTCCCAAAATGATTGACTGACAATCGGATTGAATAATCAGTTCCATTTTTTTTTTACGTCAAAATTATTTTCTGTGTCCATCGTGACCTAAAAAATAATTAAAAATGGTAACCTTTGCGGAAAACATGGAGAAAAAAATCGCACCCAACCGGAAGATTCGCTGTCCGGTAACGTCGAATCGTTGACGAGCAGAACGCGGAAAAAGAACCGCGACTTCGAGGCACTTTCGTGGGGATTGCAAATAGAGCGCTGCCCGGCTGACGACCGGACAGCGAACCGAGAAGCTCGTTACCTAATTGCCGGGGCTCGGGCGTATCGGTTTATGGAACGAGGATTATTACCGAGCGTCTGCCAGTTCCGCGTTGCCCAGGGAAATCAGTATGCCCGCGGAAGTAAAACGCGAACGATAACGAGCCGGAGTAATAGAACTAGAAGTGTGTATATACTTGCAGCGAATATATAACGTTGCCGGGCTCGCGCCCGCCGCTGCCTGAAAGACCGCAATGCGAATTTCTACGCGATTCCCTTTGCCTCAAAGGACCTCGGCGCCGTGCGTTCCGAGTGTGTGCGGATATTACCATGGGCTTTGTGTTGCGCGGAAAGAGACCGCAATGGAAATCCCATGGAAAGCTCACGTGCATAAATGGAGCTTCGACGGCGAATAAATATGCGATAAGTGTATTGGAAACTAACTTCCGCAACAGATTTTCAGACATTTCCCAGCATGGCAATAATTATTTGCCAACTCACCAAAAAGATTTGCCTGCCAGGCAAAAACATAAACCAAAAAAATGATTCGCTTGGCTAAAAAATATGTATTAACCCAAAAAAATGATTTGCTAGGCTAAAAACTATATTTGTTAACCCAAAACAAAAATTAACTATGCTAAAAAATATTTGTTAACCCAAAAGAATGATTTGCTTGACTAAAATTTTTTTGTTAACCCAACAAAATGATTCGCTAGGCTAAAAAATATTTGTTAACCCAAAAAAAAGATTCGCTAGGCTAAAAAATATTTGTTACCCCAAAAAAATGATTTGCTAGGCTAGAAAATATTTCTCAACCCAAAAAAAATGGCAGGTTCATGAAAAACATATATTAACCCATCGAAAACATTTGCTACCCCAGAAATATTCACTAGCCCAGAATAAATATTTATTAACCCAACAAAAAACATTTCTGGGTCATCAAAAATATTTGTTAACCCATCGAAAACATTTGTAAGCCCAACAAGATTCACTAGCCCATAATAAAAATTTGCTGTCCCCAAAAAAAAAAAAATGTTACCCGGCAAAAATATTCCTATTGTCACCGCATTACCAAGTGACCTTTGTTTCCCCCAAGTAACGCTTTTTCTCCGCGAGGTAACCGCGACGATTGTCGCAGTCTGCATTCCGCGAATCGAGTCGTTGCCGCGCTTCCGCTCGGGAGGGGGCTTATTGACCCCAGCGCCGCTGCCGCAACCGGGTACTCCAGTGAACGAGGTTTTCAGTCTCAACCGCACGTCGCCGCAGCCGCAGCTCCGCGGCCCTTATTGTTCGCGCGCACGGAAAGTCCCACCCGCTCCCCACAACCGCGCGTCGCAGCCAGACCCGCGCGGCGAATATGTTCCTTACAATGATAACGAGAACGCACCGCGAAGAGGCGCGCAGCGGTGCAAACGTCTCTTTCCTTTCTCTTTTCCTCGCTTTTTATGCCGCTATTCTTAAAAAAAAAGAAAGAAGAAAAATGAAAAAAAGAAAAGAAAAAGAAAAAAGAAACAAACAAACCATCGCGAACAAAGAGTCTGCCGACAGACATAAAGCTCTTTGACGTCTCGTTTTTCCTCTTTTTACCCTCTTTTTTTTTGTACTTTCTTCCCTCGCTTCCAGAAAATTCTCCACGGCCGAGTCGTTCGTGCATTCGCGTTTTTAACTTAATTGGGGGTATTACGGACGTTGCCGATAGAGCCGCGCGCTTCGGTGGGCCGAGCGGCACGCGAGGCACTGAAAATAGAGAGAGACGTGGAATTGGAGGCGTGGAGACTCACCGGCTGGACAGAAACGACCCTCGGGCCCGTCGAAAATCGCCAAATTCTTTTTCACCGGAACGCTGTCGTCTATCAGGGTCAGGTGGGGCGGCTGATCGCCGTCGTGATTCGTCCCCGTCAGCGCGACCGACGACAGCAGGTCGAAGGACACCTCGTTGTCGGGCTTGGGGTATTCGATCGGCGTGCACTGAGCGGCTGGTTTTAATTTCGTGTGGTCGGCTCCTGGAAATAAATGGGCGGTCGAAGTTGTATTTTTCTTTTTGTTGCAAAATCATGCTTACTCCAATTAAATTAATTGGTCGTTAAAACTTTACTGAATTTTTCGCGCAATTTTAAGAAAGTGTTTTATACTTTTTAACGAGACAAAAGAATGTAGTCGACTTGTTCTGGTTTTGTAAATTAATTTCTTTTCTTCCAGTAAAAAGTTTAATTTATTGGCCGTTAAGACTTGACTGATATTTTTTGCAATTTTAAGAAAAAATTTGTTCAATTTCTTAGTGAGACAAAATATGTTCTCGACTTGTTCTGTTTGTATGGAATAATTTTTTTTTTTTCTACCAGTGAAAAAATATACCGACCACCGTGCGACAGAGTCCAAGGTTCACGACCGCCGAGCAGCATCGAAAATCCGGAGTACGCGAGCCCGCCGTACATCCCGAGACCGGTGTGAAAGCTCGGACGGAAGTTTCTCACGGCCTTGAGCTCCTTGTAGATCCAACTGTTGCGAATTTTCTCGCTGTAGGATTTGGGCTCGAGGCCCTTGGTGGCCGGGGTGTTCGTCTCGGCGTCGACGATTGCCTCGATCGCGCTCTCCGCGGCGAGCATTCCGCTCTTCATGGCGTTGTGGACGCCCTTGATTTTCGGCACATTGAGGAAACCCGCGGTGCAGCCGACCAGACAACCGCCGGGAAATTGGAGCTTCGGAATGCACTGGAAGCCACCTTCGACCAGGGCCCTCGCTCCGTACGCTATCCTGAAGCAAAAATCATTTCCAGGTTGATCGGTTTGGATTCCACTTGGAACGTCGTTCATCAAATTTTCGCAGTCAGAAAAAAAAAGTTATGAATACAAGTTTTTTTTATTCATAACTGTAATTAATTTGGTTATTTTTAATTTGAATTCATTTTTTTATTTTATTTTAAAAAAAATAAAAAGTGTATTTTCTTATTTTTCATTGCGATTAATTTTGTAATTTTTTTGTGAAAAGTACAATAAAAAGAATCGTTCGCTTGCCTCTTTCCTCCCTCGAAGGTCGGCCTGATCGACGGATGCTGCTTGAATCTCTGGAATTCCTTGAAGGGATGCAGATACGGATTGGAGTAATCGAGGCCGACGACGAAGCCCACGGCGACCATGGGTGTTTCCTCCTTCAGGTGGTACAGGAAGGAACCTCCGTACGTGTTTTTGTCGAGGGGCCAACCGATCGTGTGCTCAACCGCTCCGGGTCTGTGCTTTTCAGGCTCGATTTCCCAAACCTTTCGGGCGAAAAGAAAAAATTAGAATCAGGTCAAAGATGAAAATAGGACAATTTTTCGTCTTCATATAAAATAGTAAAATAAAATAATGAAATAAATTGAATCGAATTTTCTGTTTAATTTTTTTGAAAGAATCCTCGATTATTTCATTCACCTCTTTCAAGCCTATCCCGTAGCTCTGAGGCTCGCACTCGGCGCGAAGGTTCAACTTCCTCGAAAGTTGCTTCGTCAGATGACCGTGACATCCCTCAGCGAAAATCGTGCATTTCGCGTGGAGCTCCATGCCCCGCTCGAAAGTTTCCTTGGGCGAGCCATCCTTGGCAATACCCACGTCGTTGGTGGCGATACCCTTGACGGAGCCGTCCTCGTGGTACAGAACCTCGGAGGCTGCGTAACCCGCGTAAACCTCGACGCCCGCAGCTTCGGCCTGTTCCCCGAGCCAACCGACCACTTGGCTTAACCTGGAATTGAAAAGGCGCTTCGTTAAAAATGAATAGAAAAATTATCTTAAAAGATAAATTTCAAAAAGTCTGAGATGCTAAATAAAAAAAGTCTTAAAATATACATTCAAAAAAGCCGTAAAAGATGAATAAAAGAAGTCTGAGAAGCTAAATAAAAAAGTCTCAAAACGCAAATTAAAAAAAAACCTGAAAAGATTAATAAAAAAGTCTTAAAATATAAATTTAAAAAGCCTTAAAAGATTAATAAAAAAGTCTTGAAATATAAATTTAAAAAAGCTTTAAAAGATGAATGAAAAAAGTCTTAAAATATAAATTTAAAAAAGCCTTAAAAGATGAATAAAAAAGTCTTCAAAAATGAATGGAGTATAAAATAAAATATAAATAGTCAATAATATTCTCACCTGACTATGTAATTGCCATGATTGTACATGGGCATCCCCTTGAATATGGGTATCGAGACTCGACGTTTCTCCGTGAGAAGAGCAAATTTATCCTCGGTCACCGGTGTGTTGAGTGGAGCGCCCAACTCCTTCCAATTGGGAAAGAGCTCGCTGAGAGCGACCGGATCTATGCAGGCGCCGCTGAGAATGTGGCCTCCCACACTGGCCGCCTTTTCCACCAGAGTCACTCGAAGCTCTTTTCCATGTTGCTCCGCGAGCTTTTTCGCCTGTATAGCCGCCGACATTCCCGCCGGTCCACCGCCGACGATGAGAATATCCGTCTCGTCCACGAACCTCTCCATGTTCACGTCCTTCCATCTGGGATCGGTTTCGCGGGGCACGATCGAGTAGTGTGTGGTGATTTTTGGATATGTCCCCTCGGAGTACGCCCGCGCCGAGGCTTTTTGTAACCTTTGTACTTTTTTTTTAAGAGAGAAAAAAAATGATTTTAAAAACTACTTTTAAACACAGGCTTTTTGTGGCCTTTTTATTGTTTATTGAACCTATATAACCCTTTTTATAAACCTTACTCTGTTTTTTGAAAGAGAGAAAAAAAAAAAAAATTTCAAACTAATTTTAAACACAGGCTTTTTGTGGCCTTTTTATTATTTATTGAACCTATAGAACCCTTTTTATAACCCTTACACTGTTTTTTGAAAGAGAGAAAAAAAAATTAATTTTTCAAACTAATTTTAAACACAGGCTTTTTGTGGCCTTTTTATTGTTTATTGAACCTATGTAACTCTTTTTATAAAGCTTTCACTATTTATTGAAAAAAAGAAAAAAAAACATTTCAGAAACTAATTTCGAACAGAAGCTTATTGTAACTTATGTACTGTTTATTGGAAGAGTGAAAAAAAAGAGTTTTTAAAACTAACTTTTAATTAAATTTTTTTCTGCAACTCAGACAGTCCAAAGTTCTCGTCTGTTTGTCAGTCTTTATCTCTTTCTGTTGCACAAAATTGTTCCGATAATTCGAGCGATGTCAACAGTTTTATCAGTGTCACTCAAAATAAAAACATCAGAGCCAGATGGTAATTCGAAGTTGTGGAAAATGGTGCTCCAAAACTTTCGTTCTCGAGAAAACGAAAATGGAGCAAGAATTCATTATCATCAGCCAATAATGTAAAATATCCATTATTACATAACAGTCATCCAATTTAGATTGGGGATAATTTCAGTCTGATGATGACTTTGCACGAATATTTTAGTGGGTGATATATTCAATAATTATTTTTCTTTTTTTCATATTCATTACTTATGACCCATCGGATAGAATAGAAAATTCATTGAACTGCAAGCAAATTATATTTAGAGAATTTTTTGGCGTCATTCGAACGTGTAGAATTTCGATATGAAATTCTAGAGCAAAATTATTATTGTGCAAAAGTCGTTGAGCAATCGGTGACCGATTCAATGAGGGCCGAATTGATCGATCAATCGATACACACGATCGCTCGTAAGTTGGATATATTTTTCGTGGACTTTGAACTCCGAGCTGTTGGGCTCAATTTAGGTGGCGGATGGTCCATGAGGCGCGCTTCCAAATAACACGAGGTAGTTTACAGTGGATTGGAGCAACAGACGGAAGTTTGGGGCTATTATGATAGACTCACGAATCTTCGTCCGGGCGAACGTCGAGGAGGCCATGGTTACACACTGGCAACTCACAGGCCAAAGCTGAACACTGACCCACAGGTTGCTGCGCCGATCGCACAACTATTTTGTGGAGACACTACTGTTGCTTTTCGTTCGGACTGTAGTAACGTCGACGTCATCACGTCGACGAAGAGACACGCCGGGTCATCTTTCAGGAAGCCCGCGAAGCTTCGTGGACTTCGACTTTGGACTTCCTTTCAATTCGTTGAATTTCTTCGGAAGCTCATAATCCGTAATTTGTATTTTTCGCGGGAAAAGAAAAATACGGACATTTGTCAATTTTTCCGCGAAATTAGTAGTCATTTATGCAATGGAATGCAGCGTAAATAGAAACTGATAACTGACTTATGGTATTTTTAATTTACCGACAGCGATTTACCTTACCGACCGTCGGTTATTAGCCGACGGTTGTGCGTGAGAAAAACACTAGACAACTCGGTTGACTAGCAATGTCCCGAAAACGCAAAACCCGAAAACTGTTTTACCCCATGAGATTCAGTTGTTTGGTGTTGCGCCACAAGAGGGCAGTGATAGAGAAAGGCCGAGACGAGTGGTGCTCAACGAAATAAAATATTTGTTTGTAATGTTATTTAATGGAAAACAAAAATGCATAATTTGGCATTGGTGTTTATGTACATCTCTGCTCCCCACTTTTTTTTTCGAAAAAAAAAGACGTCTTAAAGTCATCTTTTTTCCGAAAAAAGACGTCTTTAAGTCATCTTTTTTCCGAAAAAAAGACGTCTTTAAGTCATCTTTTTTCCGAAAAAAGACGTCTTTAAGTCATCTTTTTTCCGAAAAAAAGACGTCTTTAAGACATCTTTTTTTTTCGAAAAAAGACGTCTTTAAGACATCTTTTTTTTCCGAAAAAAGACGTCTTTAAGACATCTTTTTTTCCGAAAAAAGACGTCTTTAAGACATCTTTTTTTTTCGAAAAAAGACGTCTTTAAGACATCTTTTTTTCCGAAAAAAGACGTCTTTAAGACATCTTTTTTTTCCAAAAAAAGACGTCTTTAAGACACCTTTCGAGTGGTGACATCAAGATGTCATCACTCGTCTCGGCCTTTCTATATCACTGCCCTCTTGCGGCGCAACACGAAACAACTGAATCTCATGGGGTAAAACAGTTTTCGGGTTTTTGCGTTTTCGGGACATTGCTAGTCAACCGACAACCCTCCGAGCGAGCGATGGGTAAATAATTTCTATCTTACCTGCAATAGGAAATTCTGCAGTATCGGTTGACGGTAAATCAGTATTTCGGAGAATTACCTACAGTCGGTAAAACAGGAGATGCGTCGACTAACATTTTTATGTACCTACGACAGATTTTCTACTCTCGCCAGTTTTCTGTTGCACACGAAATAAGCAGGGTTACGAAAGATTTGAATTAAATTCGTAGAGCTTTAAAATTTGAGAAATGATTTCGTCGATTTTTTGCCATTGTTTCACACGTTATCCAAGCAAGGAATTATCGGCTACCAGGTGATAATTCTTCTCTCGTTTCCCATGCAATATAATACACTCTGTATATGCACCGACGGGAACGAGATCGATCGGTTTGATAGGCCGAGTTACGATTCAGCATCTTCCTCGACGGTCTGCCCGGTGCGGCCGCACAAGGGAAAAACGATCCGATCGATTCGTAAACCGCGTTGCCGCCGCTAATTTGGATTTATGTTCGCATTCGCACGTCGAACACCGCGGCCGAGCGGTCGGGCTCAGCGCTCCTCGGAGCCCGCAGGATTGAGGTGATTGCGTCTGGTTTTCATGCCCGGCAATTTTTCACCCGTTTTACACAAATTTTAGCACCTCCAGTTCCAGCATATTAAAACAGTCCGCCGTCTCGCCTCACGGGCGACCAAAGCTGTTCGTATCATTTCCACGTTTCCAGCCTTGTATGTCTTGTTACGGGATCAGAAAAAAATATAAAAATATAACACCGAAAGCGTGTAGAGCATTTTGAAAGAAAAAAAAAAAAAAATTCCGACGTCATGGTGTCCGATCCATTTAGCGGTTTGCACTGAATAATTCGCAGAGTTAAAAAAAACTGCCCAATACTGGTTTTCGAACCGACCGGTTGTCCAACTCGGTTGTGACACTGACAGAAAAATTAATTATTCCAGTTCTCGATTGATTGACGTGTTTGATCATACGGAGAGACAAAAATACAACACACGCTAATCTTATTTTTGCATCTGACACGCCCACCTCAAAAACAAAAAATGTAGTATTTTTGGATCGAGCAATAATTTTTTTCCGATCCGGTATTTTTTTTTTAATATCGTAAAAAAAGGTCACTAACCTTGTTGCATTATCGGCGATTAATCGAACTCTGGCTGAGCCCAAATTGCCTTCAGAAAATCGTGCTTAAAAATAGACATCAGAAAACAGCAATCCTTATTTTTATATCTGACTCGCCCACCTCAGAAACAAAAAGAAACGTACGTTATTTTCAGAAGAAAAAAGACATTTCTTTTAATCCTTCAATTGTTCTTTAATTATCGCAAAAAAGGCAACTAACCCCGTTGCATTATCCGCGATTAATCGATCTCAGCCTGATCCCAATTTGTCTTCAGAAAATCGTGCTTAAAAATAGACATCAGAAAACAGCAAACCTTATTTTTATATCTGACTCGTCCACCTCAGAAACAAAAAGAAACTTTATTTTCAGACGAAAAAATACATTTCTTTTAACCCTTCCATTGTTTATTAATTATCGCAAAAAAGGTCACGAACCCCGTTGCATTAAACACGATTAATCGATCTCAGCCTGATCCCAATTTGTCTTCAGAAAATCGTGCTTAAAAATAGTCATCAGAAAGCAGCAATCCTTATTTTTACATTTTACTCGTCCACCTCAGAAACAAAAAGAAACATTATTTTCAGAATAAAAAATACATTTCTTTTAACCCTTCAATTGTTTTTTTAATTATCGCACAAAAAAGGTCACTAACCCCGTTGCATTATCCGCGATTAATCGAACTCAGGCCGTACCCAATCTGTCTTCAGGAAATCGTGCTTAAATATAGACAGCAGAAAACAGCGTAAGACCCGAGAGTCGTGACTGTTTTTCCAGCCGCGTCGTATAGCCCGAATATTAATTCGCCGTATTGGATGGAATATAAGCGGTTGGCGGGTAATGAAAGGATAAATTACGGAACCTTTGGTGCATATGGTTTGCAGTCCGGGTAACCACGTTTGCTCTCCCCCCTTCCCTACACCCCCCCCCCCCCCCCCCTACGACAACTTTGTCGTTTCTCGCCCGCATCGACTCCTCTCACGAGGCAGCAATAAATTCCCCGTTGTGTATAGATAGACGTATGTATACTCCTACGTATATGCTATATATTTACCTGGCAATTAGTTTCACGGAGAATGTTGTTGTCCTTGGTCAAACAGCCGAGCACGCGCGATTCTTCTTGCGCGCTGCTCGAGCCCAACGCGCGCGCTGAGCGTGCGGCTCGTGTTGTGTGCCTCGCAGCCAGGACTATTGTCTCGTTGCCACCGCCATAATCGCCCCGTGTAACCGAGAGAGCGCGCGCGAAATACGTCGGGCACACCGAGCGTGACAAAAGTCGCGCTCCGCGTTGACTCTTTCACCCGTGAACCGATATCCCATTACCCCGCTAATTGTCCACGGAAATCTTTGCCGCGAGGGATGGAAAAATTGATACTTTTTTTTTTTTTTTTGGTGTCCGTAAAGGACGACAGGACGATAAACGGATTTTGCACTTTCGAACGAGCGAAAGTCGTTTGGTTGGCAATTATTGTGGTGGTTTGGACGAGAAATTATGTTTTGCGATTTTCTTTTTTTTTGCTATGGGGTAATTTTTTTTTATAATTGTTGTTCGGGATAGAAATAATTTGACAAAATATTCGGCTTAGATTTAATTCGCGATGAGTGAATTTTTGTAGTCGTTCATCGCGAACTGAATGTGTAATTTTCTTTGTTTGTTTTATGCATGTTTTGATTAATTTGGGGCATTTGCGCGGATTTTTCCAAAAGCCCGCGAGACCAATTTCGTTTTATCGAGGTTTTTAGTAATTCGAGCACAGCCAGATAATCTTTGAATTTTTATCGCCTAATTGTCCACGGAAAAATTGATTCTTTTGTCTTTCCGTCGTTTGGACTGGAGAATAATAAATAAATATTGCACTTTCGCGCGAGCGTCGAGACATTTTGGGACGATTTATTTTTTGCCTGATATAATTTTTTACGACTGTTTTTCTTCGGCCTCGGAATAAATAAATTCCGCTATAATAATTATTGACGATAAACGAATTTTTTTGTTTGGTCGGTCACCGCGATGTGTTTAATTTACAGCGTACAGCTATATTTATGTATATTTTGATTAATTTGGTGCATCCGCACCGTCTGAGCGCGCTTTTTCTAAAAGTCCACGAGAGCGATTACGTTTTATCGAGGTTTTTAGTAATTCGAGCTTAGCCGGTTAATCTTTAAATTTTTGATCGCCTAATTGTTCACCGGAATCTTTGCTGTGCGAGTGACTGAAAAATTTATTCTTTTGTCTTTCCGTCGTTTGGACGGGAGGACGATAAATAAATTTTGCACTTTCGCGCGAGCGTCGAGACATTTTGGTGCGATTTATTTTTCGCCTGATATAATTTTTTACGATTGTTTTTCTGCGGCCTCGGAATAAATAAATTCGGCTATAATAATGATTCACGATAAACGAAATTTTTTGTTTGGTCGGTCACTGCGATATGTTTAATTTACAGTGTATAGCTATACATATATGTATATGTTTTGATTAATTTGGTGCATCGCACCGTCTGAGCGCGCTTTTTCTAAAAGTCCACGAGAGCGATTACGTTTTATCGAGGTTTTTAGTAATTCGAGCGTAGCCGGTTAACCTTCGGATTTGTATCGCCGCTTCAGGGCCAATTTGCTCGGATATCTCGGGCCTGGCGGGATATATTCGCGTCTCGGCTGCGCGGAGAGCGCGGCTCTCGCCTCGCTCTTTATCCGTACCATTAACTACACGCTCGCTTGACCTCTCCAACTTTTATCACTCGCTCTCTCTCTCTCTTTCTCTCACTCGCGCCGCTCTTCTAGGCCCGCAATCTCTCGGCGGGTACCTAGCCCCGAAGTCCCCGCCTCTCATATTCGCTATCACAAATCTCCATTTATTGCTGCGCTCCTCTCACTCCGACCCTTAAGCTCGCTAAATCTCGCATAAGTCACCTTCCCCCGAGATACGAGGACGGCGCGGAAATTAATTCGAAATATTTCTTCGCGTCGGGCAACCTCGAGTAAATTTTCGGATCCTCGAAATTTCTTCACCGAATGAAATTCGTAGATATCGGGAAATAAAAAAAATTGCGTTTGAATAAATTAAAAAATGTAATAATTAAATTTGAATTAAAATAAATGATTTAGTGTCATGTTAAAAATAATTATTAAAAAATAATCATGTTAAAAATAATTATTAAAAAATAATCATGTTAAAAATAATTATTAAAAAATAATCGTGTTAAAAATAATTATTAAAAAAACGGATGCTGAATTCGAAATATTTATTCGCCTCGATCGACCGCGAACAATTTTTGGACGAAATTTCGTCGACGAAGGAAATTTGTAACAAATACATTGCAAAAACATCGTTTAAACAAATTTCATAAAAATGTATTTAGTAATACAAATTTAATTAATTCACATGGAAAAACAAATTATTTAAAAAATGGGTTCAGGGCTAATTTCAAATTGAGTGCTGATGGCACCAGAATATTGCACCAATATTTGCGAGCGAATCCTGTGGAGCTCTTTGTGTGAATTATCCCCGTAATGCAGGGTCGTCCGTTATCCGATGAAACCAACACCTGAGGAGCACATAATATATAGTAATAATATTGTA
This sequence comes from Pimpla rufipes, assembly GCA_963932165.1. NCBI lineage: Eukaryota > Metazoa > Arthropoda > Insecta > Hymenoptera > Ichneumonidae > Pimpla > Pimpla rufipes. The sequence continues at coordinate 24,010,450 of OZ010630.1, forward strand.
ATACTAATAATAATAACGATAATATAATAACCGTCCGAGGCTTCAGCTCTCGGCTCTCTTTTGTGGGCAAGAGCGAGATCCATGTTCTTCGCAATTCTTTTTTTAATTTCTCCTCTGCCTTTCAGATTCTTTTTCTTCTTTTTTTTTGGTAACTTTATCTCACTGTTGTTGTCGGTCTCCCGCCTCACGGTCGAGGTGTTGTTGCAACAAGGTGTTAGATTAATTGTCCGATTAAGTGGCCGTAAATCAGCCGGTGGACGCCCACAACTCGCGCCCCGATCATGCAACGAGAGCCCTCGCGCATACTCGACATCGCCCGACAAAGAGCGCACGTCCTGCCCTAATCCGTACCAACGTATCTGTAACAGCTAATATAGTATTTACACCTTGACCCCGCGGAATTTCTTCCCACCGATTTTATTTCCCTCGCGGGGAAGAAATATTCATTCTATTATTATTATTATTTATTTATCTATTTATTTGTGCTATAAAATCCTAGGACTAATGTCCCCTAAAAGCCATAAAAAAATAATAATTAATTATCATTTAATTTTTATTTAATTTGTATAATTACATTTTTTATAATTTAAAAATTAATTTTTATTTAATTTGTATTAATTAATTAAAATATTTGTTAAATTAATTGCAATGTTTTCCAATTAATTATACAGTGAGAACATATTTAATTATTTATTTGTTATAAAATACTAGGACTGATGCCACCTTAAAGCCAACAGTAAATATAAAATATACGAGAGGTGTGGAATTAACGATTTAAAGATATACATGTCTAACTGTGTACCAATTAATTAAACACAAAAGACATTGGGAATTTGCGTGAACATGACGAAATCCTGCAGGTGCTCCGAGTCGTTGACGTAACGGAACTATGAAAAAAAAAATAACGGTGAAAAATCATTTGAGCGCAATGCGAATTAGGTCCACGTGCAAAATCGCGCGATTGCGTTGTCGCCCCCAATGAATCATAGCCCGAGCTCGCACGATTAGATCAGCAGTGGCAACAACACCATAGGCTTTCGGGCACTTTCCCTCGCGCACGAGCCACACTACAGTTACGGTCACTTTCGCCACGCGAGAGGTCCGAACGTTCTGCAACTACCACGCGAATTATTCAAATGCGAGCAGCTCGAAACGAGGATACAATTAAATATGAAAGTAAACAAACACGAATAGAAAAAAAATTAAGCAAAACTTACACGAGCCAAAATCTTCATTCGCCGAGGATTCGTGGAAGGAAAATTACAGGAAACACGGATCATAATTTTTCCATATTTCTTTAATGTAATAAATTTGTTTAGCCAAACAGAAAGTGTTACAGCCGCCGATAAACTCGGCGGCAACAATCAATAATATCAATATACTTACAATAAAATATATAATCTCGTTACCCGGATAAAGCGACGATTAATAATAATAATAATAATCATAATAATTACATCAATGATAATAACTAATACATATGTGCACATAATTAACAATATTTCTTTTCGTAGATAAAATTATAAATAAGTAGAGAAGATTGTCGTACATTTTCTGTACAACGTGTCTACGTATTGCGCTGTTTCGTGTTCGTCGCGAATAATCGACACGATCGATTGCCGAGAAAACATAGCGTCCGATGGAATCTGCATTAACAAAAATTGCGAACGAAAAAGAGCTCATTTCTTCGTCACCAATTTTTTGACATTTTTCTACAACGATGAAACCAACAAAAAAAGGCAAAATGCCTCGTTAAATCGACCCAACATTTTCCAGGCACTCGAGACAACAAACACGACGCAGCGCGTGGTAACAGGTATATTAGAAGACTTCTTACAAAAAAGAAAGACAATTAAAATCTATTCTGAGAGCTGGGAAATATTATTCAACTATTGTCCGTGCGCAAAAAAAAATCAGTTCACCGGAGTCAAAGCGCGAATTCTCTATTTTCGAAGAACAAATTTCGCGTTTGACTCCGGTAAACCCATCGGCGGTCTCGGCTTGTCGCCACCTCTCACGATGCACAATGCGCGTGCCACCCCGACAATCCCGTCCGTATAATCGAGCCTGCATGATGCCGAGCGCGAGCGATGTTTCGTCATACCAGAGCGAATTTACGTTCCGCGGCGAGCAAAGATTATTCTCTATGCCTACCGCGGAACGTCGCGCGGGCTACCGCGATCTCACGTTCCGAGCAGCCGCTCACGATCGTGCGTACATTCGAGTCCGAGATATCCGCGAGATCAGACTGGCTACCTATAACCCGCGCGCAACGCAGCGTCCCGGGTTTCGTGGCTCGGTTCGAACGCGCACAATACAGATATACGTGTATCGTTTCGATGCAGCCCCTGGACGTACTTTACGACCCCATTATATAAGCTTATTCTCTATTAAGGCGAGGGAGAACGAAAGGGAGACGGCGGGGGAGGAGGAAAAGGAGCAGAAAGGAAAAGGAGGAGAGCGAGGACCTCAACCGTTAGCGGAGCCTTACGAAAGTGACTGCTCGCCTGGGCGGCTTTACATACCGCAGGGACTGACCTTTAACTTCGATTCGAGACGATATTTATCCGCTCGATGCGCGCGGTTCGCACAGCTCGCGATGCACTCGACTTGAGCGCGATTTTACGTAGAAAAATAGCGTTTGATTGATTCCAGCAATCGATTCGTGCGCGTAGCATTTTTTTTTCTTCTTCTTCGTCCTTACAGTATTTGAGCCGCTTTGTTACACAATAGAAAAAGAGCTGTACAAAAGACTGTGGATTTTTTTTTTTTTCGTCTGTCGCAGACTCTGGTTTTTTTTTACTCGTTCGCCGGACATTTTTTTTTACCCTTAACTCGAGGCTTAATTTTAGGGAGTATATATATTATAAATTGGTGACGTTAAATAGAGAACAAGTGGAGGGATCTGAGTGCTTAAAACTACGGAAAACAATAACTTAGCTATCGAATCCATCAACCGAAATCCCAGGGGAAAAAATAAGAGACATGTACAATGAAACAAATTCACCGCGAATGATCCACGATACAATAACAACAAAAAATCTACGAATATATCTCGTGAGAAACGTGTATAATTTAATAAATATATATATCATTGTCTCGTGGGTGTTAGAGGTGACTTAAAGATGCGCGTTGACGCGGTTAATTTTAAGGGTGGCTCACGTGAGCCTTTTTCGCTTATTCTAAGTCGCCTTACAGTCTAGTCGTTCATGGAACATACAATGTTTAATATATCATAGATATATGGGACCAAAATCACCAGACCCAGACGTCACACACGCTCCGAGCGCCTTTTTGTCCGCCGATTTTCTTCGTGGTGACGGAAAAAAATCGGGAAAGACGAGGGCGACTAGCAGCAGCGAATTGTTCCGCGCGCTAAAATCGCCCAAGCGCTTGTCCAGCATTTTTTATATTTTTTTAAAATTTAATAAAAGCGAGAAAACGAAAGATTCTCGCTTTCAACTGGACGCCGGAGCCGACGTCAGGGACCAGCAAGCAATCGTAAGAGAAGCCTTACGGACTAAAGAACATTCTTACTTTTATCGTAACAAAAACAGTGAACGCAGAAGTCGCGAGTGAGGAGGAAAGAATGAGAAGAGAAAAATCGTCGATCCGGACTTTTGGGACGTACCTCCCGCCGGTCCGGATCGACCGCCGCTCGATTAAAGCCGCTCGAGAGGCTCTCGAGATGTTCCTACAATCTAGAGAGTAATGTCGATAAATCAGCTGAACCGACACGAAGTTAACTTGCGAAAAGTAATTAAATAATAGAATGGAATAAAAATGATTAATAATAATCGCCCACATAGGCGTACAAAATTCGACCCTCTCGTGCATTGACATTATTGCTAAAATAATGCAAGCACGGTGGATTTTTTCTTTTCTTTTCACTCGATTTTTTTCGCTCCTTATTTCTTCTTTTTTTGGCACCACAACGACGCGAAAATACGCGATGAATGGGATAAAAATTCGTTAAAAATTCATTCACTCCGCTCGCATTCGAACTTGCACCAAAAATACACTCTGGATCATAATTGACACACGTTTTTTCTTTCTTGTACCAAAAATACATTCTCGATTTTTAATTGACACGCGTTTGTCGCTCGCTCCTCGTTGAGTTTTTCCCCCGTGGGGAAAGACCCGGAAGGCTGATTGGTTGTGGCTGATTGTCTTAATAATTCCGATGGCTCGATTGGAGCGATTCTCCGATTCCATTGAATTCGATGTTATCTCGTGGCCACGTGACGATCGGAGGAATCGCGAGTATCGAGGGCGGGGAATTTTAGAGGCAGTACGGATGGCAGAACTGGTAGACTAACCTCTGGCTGCGCTCGGTCTTCTTCATTATACCCTTTTTGTAGTACTGCCGGATGCTGCGGCTCAGCTTGTCGTAATTCATCGCCGGGCGATTTTTCCTCTTGCCCCAGAGACGCGCCACGCGCACCGAGTCCTCGATCTTGAAGACGCCTTTGGTGCGGTCCAGCCAGCGTATGCAGGAGCCGTGAAGCCCCGGACTCTGTAGGAGCTCCTTCAGAAATTGCCACAGGTGGATGTGGGAACCGCCGTTTCGCATCTTGCCGGTTCCGTTCGCGCTCGGCGCGCTGCTCGTCTCCTCGTCTTCGTCTGGAATTTAAAATAACGGGGCTCGTGACGACGATTTTCCAGGACTACTTCAATATGTGTAGATTTTTTTTCTTTCATTTACATTTTTTTTCTTCGCTAAATAAACTTTAGAAATTTCTACGAACGTAAATACGAAATCCTTTGTTAGCGATCTATTCGCGGTCTGATTGCTCGTCGGGCATTTAAGTTTTTGCATTTAATTTTTTAATTTCATTAAACCGGTTCATGCATTTAATTTTTAATTTCATTAAAACGGCTCATGCATTTAATTTTTTAATTTAATTAAAACGGTTCGTGCATTTAATTTTTTAATTTCATTAAAACGGTTCGTGCATTTAATTTTTTAATTTCATTAAAACGGTTCATGTATTTAATTTTTGAATTTATGTCAAAGGCCAAAAGTCGCTTTCTCGCAAGAAGAATAACAAGAGGTACGTTCCACACGTTTGTATGCGAAGGCGCTGTAATTCCCGAGCCACGCGTCCTCAATTTTATGTTACAAAAAATCACTGAACAGAAAAACAAATGCACACAATACTCACCATCGGAAAAATCTATCGTGCAGGGTGATCCCTTGACGCTGACGGGTCCGACGCTCGTCAGCGAGGACGACGGACTCGGATTTCCATTACCGGGAGAAGCGACGACGCCTGGTGGACTCCAGGAAGCAGCCAGAGTGTTCCTTGGCGACTCCTCGACGGCTGCTTTCCAAATTTCCAGCTGAGCGTGCAACATGCTACCGCACTGAAAAAAGACAAAAAAAAATCCCTCGTCAAAACTTCTGATCAATCAATATCCAAAACATACACAATTCAATCTCAAGACAACAAGAAAGAAGACAAACAAAAATTCTTCGTAAAAACTTCTGATCAATCAACATCCGAAAAATACACAATTCAATCTATCATCAGTTGTCCTAGGTCACAAAAAAAAACAATTAAAAAATTCGACCTCTTCCCAAAAAAAAAACCTCGCTAAAAACCTTTCCAAATTTTTTTCGAGATCAACCAAAAAAAAATAATTGATCGACCATGTGTTGTCGGTTGTCATAGTCTAACAGACGTGGATACAAATCGTAGAGCAGCGGCAAAACGCTCCACGAAGAGAAGAGAAAGCGGCGCGCGACGCAACAGGCGGCTGACGATGCCCGGCTTGACCTACTTCGAGCGGTAGCAGCAGCAACAGCGGCAACAGTAGTAGTGACTCGATGTTGCTCCGACGTTGCTGCTGCAGCCCGCGAGACGTCAGCGGTGCCCGGTGCACAATGTCTACAGGTAAACTCGATTGCTCGCGCTCGGCTTTTACGAGAACGAAGCGAGGAAAAAGTCTAAGACAGCGGCGGCAGCGGCGAAGCTACACGAACTTGTATGAACGCACCTTAGATGCAGTTATGCACCGCTCACGAGGTTTTATGTATCGTCACGACATGGTCCACATGATTCAGGACTCACACCGAACGCTATTCAGTTAGCGCGATCGCTTCTCCTCTTATGTATATCGAATAATACCATGCGGCGAGATTCTCGCTCGGGATGAGATGGAGAAACAGGTACGCGAGCGGTGAGCGGCCGCGGAGACTGTGGTGCATCGATCTCCGTTTCGAAACCCAATATTCGTGATGCTGGGATACACACGGCGAGGCTGCTTCTCACCAGCGTCGATTCTCCCTCGAACGGGCTAACACGACTCGTTACTCGCGAATTGTGCAATCGTTTTGCTTTAAGATATTTCGCTTAAGTGCTCGAACGTACGCGGGAATTAAACGAATAATCGTTACGCGAATTTTGTAGAATTTAATTCTTTTTCACATTGTTTCAAACGAATTGGATGTCAGGAATTCATTGATTTACGAGAATTAGAATTTTGGAATTCATTGTTTTACAAAAATTCGAATTTTGGAATTCATTGTTTTACAAAAATTAGAATTTTTGAATTTATTGTTTTGCAAAAGTTAGAATTTTGGAGTTCATTGTTTTACGAAAATTAGAATTCTGGAATTGTTTGTTTTACAAAAAAAAATAGAATTTTGGAATTGATTGTTTTACAAAAATTAGAATTTGTGAATTCATTGTTTTACAAAAATTAGAATTTTGGAATTGTTTGTTTTACAAAAAATTAGAATTTTGGAATTGTTTCTTTTACAAAAAAATAGAATTTTGGAATTGCTTGTTTTACAACAAAATATAGAATTTTGGAATTGATTATTGTATAAAATGTAAAATTAATTATTTAAATAAAAATTAGGTAAATCGTTTGAGCTTAAGATTTATCGCAGCCTCAATCGCTTTTTCCGAGTCCACCGTTGCGGTCGAACTGCCCACCTTTGGTTAATTTATGTACTCGTTTACGGTCGACTTGTCTGGAAAACAATAAACCACTATCCGCATATCCGCGTGGCCGTAAGTTTGATTTTACAATGCAGAAATATCGTTGCTCCGATAGACGTTCGAATCCGAGGGAATTATTAATACACTATTGAATATATCGCGGAGTCGTTAATTGCAGTCGCGTAATTGCGTTGGCGAGTTCTATAAATTGGCGGTGCGCAAACCGCGTGGGTATCTCACGCGTAAGGAAATGCAACAACCGTATCCGGTGTATTTTTCCCAGGTATTGACGTTGGCCCCGACGATTCCTCGGCCGCGGTACGCGAGCTCTAGTGAATTTCCAAGCTGAATCAATATTTCCCCACTTCTATTTTGGCAGAAGGTCAGAAATAATTCGACCGGGAATAGCCATTCGATTCAAATATAATCGGCAAATAATATTCGCCCGGCTAAATTTAACCGACCGGTTGAATGACGGCGTTTCACAAAAATAATACGTTTTCTATCATCTGTGCGTTATTCATATTTTTATTTCTGACTTTCTGAGAATCTTTGTGAAATATAATCCACGTAGAAAATTAAGAAAATAAATAAACTTATCCTGGTAAGAAATAAATAAACCACGAATAAAAAATCAAATAAGGATTGCGACTCTCGCGGTCGCCGCGTCGTCCGAGTCCCGAGCCTCGAGTCGCCTTTCGCGCTCTCGCGTTTCTTTTCCCGTATAATAAAAATTATAAGGCACGCGTGTGGTCAGACGCGCTGGTTAATGTCCGCGTGGGTAAGGCGTTTTACGCGGAACTTACGGTACCACCGAGCGCGGCCGAGCAGCGCGAGGAGGGACGCGAGACGACGCACGTAGATTTCCAAGAAATTCACTTTCACCCGACTTTCCCCCCCGCCGCGCCCGTCGAATCTCTCGCAATCGGAGTACGCGGCCGCGCGCGCTCGCGTTTCTTCCAACCGAGGGTTTCTATCCCTACCGCCGTCGCCGCCGCGGATGCCTTTTTCAATGCTCGCGATGCCCGTGATGCGCGCGACCGGCTACACAAGAATGCCCGTTGAGGTCTCGCCAAGTGAACTGCGATCCGGTGACTCGTGGCCCATGACGAAGCGGATCCCGAGAGAGAATCAACCACTCGGAGAAACGGCCTCCGGGAAGGATCGGACAAATTGCGCCACTCGACGCAACCATTCATCATTTTTCCATTTATCCAGCGCATTTTCAGTGAGAGACAAAAAAAATTGATAAACAGGTAAGAAGATATCTTTTAGCTTATCAAAAAAATGTAAAAGCTCATTAGAAAAAAAAATGTTAGTCCAGGAGAAAAAATTGTTAGATCGGTAAAAAATTTGCCGGACCACAAAAAATTATATCAGCGCAGCGAAAAGATTTTTATCACTATAATTTCCTGACCCAATATAATAATTTTCTGAATGTTTAAAAAAACAAAAAAAATCAATTTTCTTTTCCGCAAAATTAACCGTTTCATCGACCCAACGATAAGCAAAATAATAAATAAATAAGCAAAGCGAGATCAGGAAAAAAAGCCTTGTAAAATTCACCTGCGGTGCCCTCTGGCAAAAGTCTTCCTCGCTAAGGGTGGCGAGAGTCGCGCCATCGATGTTGAAGCTCTCGAGGGGTACCGAAGGCAGCTGCAGCTGTCGCCTGGCCCACTGAACCCAGGCTGCGACGTCCGCGGCGCTCCAGCGTCTCGGTTCTGCAAAAAGAAAAAACCCCTCAAAATGAACAAATCGTTACCGAAATAATCCCTAAATTAAATGGCGAGAAATCGGTTGGCGAATCTAGCCGAGAGGACCAGGGGGATCGATGCGTGCGGAGAAAGAGAGAGATGGGAGAGACCCGCGGGGGATTGCGAGACGACCTTGGACCGATCGAGAGTCGCGCCACGGCGCGAAGTTTCGTAATTCCGTGCTCACGATATATCGTGGAAGCGGCCGGTTATTCCGCGAGCGCGAGTGACGTCATGCCCGGTATAAACCGTAGACAGCGACGGCGATGGTGGCCGGGCGACGGGACCCGAGAGTGCCACACTGTGTCGGCCGGTGTGTGTATGTTGCTGTTGTGATGCTGGGAACCGGTCGCGAGCGAGAGACTCCACAACTGCAGACGAGCCTCGGGCGGCCCGAGGCTCCGACGCTCGGCTGTGTCTTCCCGCGAGGATATCTCGACGCGCACGCAGGAGATCCTCGATCCACGGCGAACGTGGAAGTGGAAGAACGAGAGGAACGGAAATAATATAGAGGCGCGATATGACGTAACGAGGCGGCCGAGACTGTCCGGGAGATATGCCGAGTGGCTGTGGGAGATGTCGTCGAATTTTTCGGTGTCCTCTGGGTCTCACTGCACGACTTTGAGGAATTGTGGGGACTTTCGGTGGGTTTGTTTTTGGCGGGTACTGAGAAAACGATTTTGCCGGAGTAAGAAAAAATTATTACTGGTCTAGAAAAAAGATTTGTTCGGCTACTAAAAAGATTTGATAGACTAAAAAAATTACTAAAGTAGAACAAAAATTTGTCTGTCGAGAAAAAAATAGATGTCGATCTAGCAAAAAAATTTACTAGGCTACTAAAAAGATTTGACAATTAAAAAAAAATTGTCTGCCGAGAAAAAAAAATTGTCGGCCTAGCAAAAAGATTTGTTGGCCCAAAAAGATTTGACAATTTAAAAAAAAATTGCTAACGTAGAAAAAAAAATTGTTTGCCGAGGAAAAAAAATTGTCGGCCTAGCAAAAATATTTGCTGGCCCAAAAAGAAGTTCACAGCCTAGCAAAAAAAATTGCCGACTTAGCAAAAACAAATGCGTTGGCTAATCTTGAATTGGCTAAGATTTCACTGGTCCAGCATAATCGTTTTCACCGTGTGAAATGAAAATAAAATCTCACCAGGATGAATGCCGAGCGCCACGCAGGTATTGTCGAAGTCTTTCTGCAGCTGTTGAATAGCGAGACTGAGGACCGGCTCGATTTGCTCGCGCGCGAGATCGCCGACGCACTCGCTGCTCTCCATGTCCTCGACGAAGCCGGTGCCGACGCTCCCGAGGTCCACCGGCCTCAGGTTGTACTTTCGCTGGAAGCTCGTGTCCCGCAGAACCTCCCGCAGCAGCTGATGATCGCACTTCTGCGGGCTCTCCTTGAAGATGTTCTCCTCGCTCTTCTCGCCGCGCATCTGGGGCGAATCCACGTCCTGAACCTCGATTTTCGGCACGAGACTCCCGTACTCCTCGTTCAGACTCTGCTGATCTTCCTCGGGATCCGACGGCCGACTGCTGTTGCTGATGTTTGCCTTGCTGAAGAGCAGATCCCGCAGTGGCGACGACTCGTGGCGATCGCTCAGTATCGGAACCGGCGAGGACGATCCCGAGGAGCTGATCGAACGCGGCTCCTCCTTGAAGAGAATTTCCTTCAGAAGAGGATTCGACTCGTCGCGCTTGGGGAAGAAATCGGTGTCCAGAGTGTTGTAGATGTCCTCCTCGGTTCGAGGTGGCGTGCAGGGAACGGTGCAATCGGTCGAGTCCTCTTTGTGTCCCAGGCTCTCGGCAAGGAGGCTGAAGAACAAGCAAAAAGATTTTGGCTATTTAAAAGAAATATTTCAAATCTGTGATGAACGGATCTTTAATTTTTTTAATTATGTGCTGAATAATTATTTTGAAAAATGTTCGAATTATATGCTGAATAAATATTTTGAAAATAGTTCGAATTCTATGCTGAATAAATATTTTGAAAAAAGTTCGAATTCTATGCTAAATAAATATTTTGAAAACAGTTCGGATTCTATGCTGAATAAATATTTTGAAAAAAGTTCGAGTTCTATGCTGAATAAATATTTTGAAAAAAATTCGGATTCTATGCTGAAAAAATATTTTGAAAAAAGTTCGAATTCTATGCTGAATAACAATTTTGAAAAAAGTTCAAATTTTAGCCTGAATAAATATTTGGAAAAAAGTTCGAATTCTATGATGTATAATTAGTTTGAAAATTCTTCAAATTCTGTGCTATATGACTATTTTTTAATTCGCACAAAATTAGGCTGAATAATTCTGATGAAATTCTGTGCTGAACTAATTTTTTTCGCTAAAGGATAATTAGAAAATGGAGGCTTACCGTGACTCCTGGAGTATAGCGAGAAGATCGAGACTCTTTTCCCTCTTCACTGGTTGCTTGAGAGGCTCGGGACTGGTGGTGTAGAGCTGGGCGCTCTGAGGACTCTGGGGAACGTAATAGGGGCTCGTTGGATAACCGGGCGAACCGTCGTGAGAATAATTCGGCGATAGTTCGCCGGTGACACCGGGATAGGGTGGACTGGGGTAGGTCGTGGGCGAATTGGGCCTCGGCGAGTGAATCTCCTGCTTGATCTGCGTCGGTTTGAGGGTGCAGCTCTGCTGCGTGCTCGCCACGTTGTAGTCCTCCGGCAGGAGTGACAGATCGAATTGGAATGTGCTGTAATCGAACGAGGACGAGAAGCCAGCGGACGATGGCACCGTCTGTGGCATCTGGAAAAAAAAATAAAATTCGATCATTAGATTAAATAAAATAAATGAAATATGAAAAAAATATCATTACCAAATTTGGTACGTATTAAAAAAATATATTTTGTCGCCTAAATAAATAACTGTAATTTTTCCAAAAACATTTTTTTTTTTAACATTTAATTCGTTCTCCAGGCCTCGAAACTAATAAATCAAAATCCCAAAACTCCTATCACAAAAAAAATCCTCCACTCCCCCCCATCGTCGCTCCAATTATTTCCCCAAGCGACCTATAATAACGACGCGTTCGCCCATGAAATGCATCCCGGCGAAGCGCCCAACGCCCAAAGTGCCAGGGCGATAAAATAAAAGGCGATGTTTCTCGGCGACGTGTTAACCCCTTCATCCGATCCTTCTCGCGGTGCGTCAGTTTTGCACTCCCATAAAACCCATCTCAGGCCATAACCGGGCGTCAGTAAGCCGCTATACACGTTTTACTGTGCACACACACGTAAACACATATATAACGCGGGCCGTAGAGACGTCCCAAGTGCGGAATCGCGAAAAGCCGCTTAGCCAGGGGCTAAATATCGCTCGAGCGAGCCAAAACACATTCTGCCCCGGCGCGAAGGGCTGGGAATAAGGCTGAGAAATACCATACCTAGTGTTACATATAAAAATACATATATATATATACATACACTCGTATACTGTATATCTGTATATCTCGGTGTGTATATATATATATATATATATATATAGTTAAGGGCATAGCCACGAGGGGGCCCAGCGAAGTCTCCGGTGCGCGCTCCGGCCATTTATCTTAGCCGTGTGTTTATTGCCCGTCGTGTGCTTGACCTCGCATCAGTTTGTTACGCTTTGTAAGCCCATTACAACTTGCGTTCCCAGTGTGCATATTGGCCGGGTTTGCGCGAGCGCGAGGCGGGGTCGCGGCTCTGACATCTTGACGTAGTGCATCGCAAAGGTCGACGCGAAACAAACGATTATGCTCGGGCTGCGGCTGCGGCGGCTGCGGCGCGGGAAGTGCGCGCGCAGCGCAGAGGGCGCTCGCACCGCGCATGCGCGGTAGATCGAAGACGCGCTCGCGATGCGCCTTTCGCTGCGCTCCGCGCGCTCGATAGAGATACGCGCCGACCGAGCTATATTAACCGTAAGTGTAACACACGACCGCGGCCACGGGACTCTTCTGCCCTTTCTCTTTCCTCGGGTGGGCATAAAATCTCGCGCGCGCGCGCGCAGGCAGAAGGATGAAGATACACGGCAGACACGGGTATATACACGGCGGTGATCTTTACTTCGGGGGAGAGGAGAGGAAGAGAGTCGAACCGGGTGCCGCGAAGCGCGATCTCCCCGCACGTGCGGGAGACTCCGACGCGGACGCGACTGATGGTGGTTCGGGGCCTCGCTTATCTGGCTTAGGGAAATCGGCGAGCGGCAAATGTTCGGTTTAGAGCCGGTTTTTTGTCGGGCGGCTTGGGAGCGGTTGGCTTTGTGAGGGATGCGAGGAGGAATTGAGGGGATATATTTTCGATAGGATGACAAATGTTTCGTCTAGGCTGAAGAAATTTGTTTATGAGGCTGACGAATATTTGTTCTAAGCTGAATAAATGCTTGCTAGGCTGACAAATATTTGTTCTAAGCTGAACAAATTTGTTTGCTAGGCTGACAAATATTTGTTCTAAGCTAAACAAATTTGTTTGCTAGGCTGACCATTTTTTTTCAAGCCGTAGAAATTTATTTGCTAGGCTGACCATTTTTTTTCAAGCCGTAGAAATTTGTTTGCTAGGCTGACCATTTTTTTTCAAGCCGTAGAAATTTGTTTGCTAAGCTGACCATTCTTTTTTTTTTGCAAGCCGTACAAATTTGCTGACAAATATTCTTTCAAAACTGAACAAATTTCTTTGCTGGTCTGACAAATATTTTCCCTAGCTGAACACATTTCTTTGCTGGTTTGACAAATATTTTCCCTAGCTGAACAAATCTCTTTGCTGGGCTGACAAATATTTTTCCTAGCTGAACAAATTTGTTTCCTGGCCAGACAAATATTTCTTCTAAGCTGAACGCATCTCTTTGTTGGGTTAGCAAAAAAATCGTATATCTTTGCCAAATGAACGAATAACTTTCTGCCCCAAAAAATGTTTTTTCTTCGTGTACTTCTTTGCAAAAGCTATAAAAATTGAATGACTAAATAATTCCCAGTTTCTCGGCCCAAAAATACCCCGCTCGCATTTTCACCGAGATAACGCCTGAAAACCCGGAACGTTTTTACAAGCGGAGCAGCGAGGTCGATATTTACGCCCGCTCGAATTCGACGGTTAAATAAAAACTGCTCGGTAACATTGCAAGCCCGGCTGTTTACTGCTACTGTCGTAAGGACTGCACCGTCGGCGGAGCCGGACGTGAAGCTGCCTCGGCTTTCCAATGTTTTATTTCAATTCTTTTTTTTGCCTTTATTCTTTCGCAGGTTGCCCGATGTATCCGGAGCTACCGCCGGAGAGCTCGAGTTCCATTGACGTCACTAGCCACGTAAGTTGCTCCAGGAGAGTATCAGTCCTTCTGGTTTGTTACACTCTCACTCGGTCGCCCTCCCCCTCTCCGCCTCCTTTTTATCTCGAACCATCCACTCGAATTTTTAAGGTCTGACGTATCCAGCGCGCGAGGGGGAAAAAAAAAGGAAGGAAAGGAAAAGACCGTGAAACCTTAAAGGAGACTCGCGCGCGATACCCCGGATAGTGCGGGCCCGGCAAGGCCTCGCGCATTTTTCTTCCTAGAACCGCCGCGATCCCTGGAATTGCGGCAGCGCCAGTTGATTATTTTCTTGCGCGGTATCTGGAACTCAGCCATATATTGATAGGGGTTTATCCCCCCTTCCGCTCGCTCTTTACCCTCTTCATCTGTTTTTATGCCTCCGTTCATGTAGCTCAGCCTCTTCGTTTTTCGTTCACCGCGCTTTGTCGATTTTTTTTTATCCTCTTACATTAATTTTCGTCCAATTTTTTTTGTCTTTTTTCGTCTGCTAATATTTTATTTGATTTCTCTGGGATCTTTTTTATCCTTAATCTCTTGGAGGCCGATATGAAGACTTCAATATTTTAAACATAATTTTAAAAAATGTTATCATTTCGTGATAATTAAATTTCACAATTTATTTTTTTATAATTCAGATATCATTAGGAGGAGCGAACGAGGAGGCCTAAGAGTGAGATAAACGAGGTAAAAGTCCCGATCAGATCCTACCGATCGAGAGTTATGGCACAGTAGCTCAGCCTCTTCGTTTTTCGTTCAACGCGCTTTGACGACTTTTTTCTATCGTCTCACATTAATTTTCGTCCAATTTTTTTTTTTTTTTTTTTTTCGTCTGCTAATATTTTATTTATTTTCTCTGGGATCTTTTTTATCCTTAATCTCTTGGAAGCGGATAAGAAGACTTCATTATTTTTTAAATAATTTAAAAAATGTTATCATTTCGTGATAAATCAATTTTAGAATTTTTTATTTATTTTATAATTGAGATATCATTAGTGGAAAAATCTTACAAAATTCGGTCTGACGTTTCGTCAAATTGAGAGGGTAAAGCAGAGCAGCTCGAGCGACTTTGGAGGAGCGAACGAGGAGGCCTAAGAGCGAGGTAAACGAGGCAAAAGTCCCGATCGAGACTTATGGCACAGTAGCTCAGCCTCTTCGTTTTTCGTTCAACGCGCATTATCGACTTTTTTCTATCGTCTCACATTAATTTTCGTCCAATTATTTTTTTTTCGTCTACTAATTTTTTATTTATTTTCTCTGGAATCTTTTTTTATCCCTAATCTCTTGGAGGCCGATAAGAAGACTTCAATATTTTAAACATAATTTTAAAACATGTTATAATTTCGTGATAATTGCATTTCACGTTCTATTTTTTTTTTTTTATAATTCAGATATCATTAGTGGAAAAATCTTACAAAATTCGGTCTGACGTTTCGTCGAATTGAGAGGGTAAAGCGGAGCAGCTCGAGCGACTTTGGAGGAGCGAACGAGGAGGCCTAAGAGCGAGGTAAACGAGGCAAAAGTCCCGATCGGATCCCACCGATCGAGAGTTATGGCAGAGTCGCGGGTCTGGGAGGGATCGGGGGAAGGTTGTACATCGCGGTACGGTGGAAAGAATCGATGTTCGCCGGCGTCGGGGCTCGTAACTAGAGCGATCCAAGATGGCAGCCCGCGATTCGCCGGCAAGAGGAGTAGCGCGCTCGCTCGCTCGGTCGCTCGGCGCGTTGGCGGCGAAGTATGGCAAAAGATCGGGCAAATCGGGCACGCGGAACTCGCCGGGAGGAGCGAAACAAGAGAGTAGTCTACACCTACTACTATGTGTATGCAGTGGGATGGACAGTGGACGTGAGAGGTTCGACGACCCCGTTGAAGCAGGGAGGTTCAAGGACCACGACCCTCGCTCTCCTGCGACTGCGAGTTACATCGGACGCGACGGGAGTTTCCAAAGGCGATTTCTCTCCGTCTCTCTCTCTCCCTAACTGAGTGTGTCTCCCCCTCTCTCTCTCTCTCTCTCTCTCTCTCTCTCTATCTCTTTATTCGCCTTCGGGACTGCGTAATATACCGAAATCACGTTCACTTCGGGCTGACGTTACGTCATCGGTCGTTCCGCAGAGGCCAATAGAACTTTTGACGCAGGGTACAGTACAAGTACGGGCTCGAAAAAAAAAAGAAATGAAAATAGTTGATTGCTGGAAGCAACTTGAACGAGACAAAAGTGACAATAGTTGTGGAAAGCATTTTTTTTCGTTGGATCAACTTACGCCTTGAGCCACTTATTTCTTGGGCTAGCCATTTTTAGATGGACTTGCTTACTTGAGCCAACTATTCCATCAGCCAACTGTTCCTTGGGCCAATTATTTCTTCGGACAACTATTCTTATGACAATTATTCTTGGGCCAACTATTTCAGGGGCCCAGTATTAATTGCCACAACTATTTCTTTGGCCAATTGTTTCTTGGGACAACTATAACTTGGCCCAACCATTCTTAGGCCAATTATTCTTGGGCCAACTATTCCTTGGGCAAATCATTACTTGGACCAACTTTTTCTTGGGCCAACTATTCTTTGGGCCAAATTTTCTTGGGCCAACTATTTTTCGGGCCGAATTTTCTTGGGCCAACTATTTTTGGCGCGAAATTTTCTTGGGCCAACTATTTTTTGCGCGAAATTTTCTTGGGCCAACTATTTTTCGGGCCGAATTTTCTTGGGCCAACTATTTTTGGCGCGAAATTTTCTTGGGCCAACTATTTTTTGCGCGAAATTTTCTTGGGCCAACTATTCTTTGGGCAACATTTTCTTGGGCCAACTATTCTTTGGGTCGAATTTTCTTGGGTCAACTATTCTTTGGGTCGAATTTTCTTGGGCCAACTATTCTTTGGGTCGAATTTTCTTGGGCCAACTATTCTTTGGACCAAATTTTTTGGCCCAACTATTTTTTAGACCAATTGCGTCTTTGTCCAACTATATTCCCGGGGCCAATTGCACGTTGGCCCAACTATTTCTTGGGCTTGGCGCCGTTGATGTTATTCCAATGTATTTTTCCGTCGCTCTTTCCTCGTCCCGGCCCTTACCACCACAGCCCGAGCACGCACTCCTCTTTTCCATTAATCCAGGATCGTCTGCGGGGCTTCGCAGGTCACCAGGAGTACGTGACGCGCGTGCGATGAGTAAAGCAATCGGCGGTCGCGACGAAGAATGCGAAACTTCCCGCGCGCTGTACGCAACCATGACGTATTCCGTTCGCCAAGGTTTTTTGTCTCGAGATAGGCGAGCATCTCTGACTCTCAGACTCAACGCCAATCTACGTTGATCTCACGGCGTGATCTACTCGACCATTGGACGAAGGTCACGTCACTCGGGGTCCGGAAATTTCCGCTCAATTTCTACAGAGAATTTTACTAAAAATAACGTTTCCAGGGGTCTAAAATACTAAAATACAGAATCTTCATATCGAATTATAATTTTTCTCACCTACGGCGAAATTTTACTTCAGTCAGAACAGTCAATTGATAAAAAACAATTCCAGAAAAATATTTCCGCACATTCCACGACAAAATTTCACAGCCGGAAAATTAGAAACAACCCACTCAATATTTCCTCCTCAAACACTCACAAAATATTAATAAAAAAAAAATATTGTGTTACAACGTCGCACTATTTTTTCACGTTCACCGGACCCGAGAGCGGTCGAAAAAATTCTCGCGACTCGCCGGTCAGTTTGGCGAGACACGAGCGAGGAAGGCGAACGATGGAAAAACCGGTGCCCGAGTCGGCCGCGCGTTGGTTACCGCTACACGTGCAGTCGCCATGACAGTAGCGTAGCGTTTAAGACGCGATCGACGACGACTCGTCCATCGCGAGCAGCGACGATACAGACACGGCAACGTCCGCGCGAAAGCGACGAGCAACCCCATGGCAAGCGTAAAAACGCTCTTTTCCCACTTCTCCTCTCCGTCATCATCATCATCCATTGACCAGGAACGAGAGGCGTCCTCACCACGACATACGCGACGTAGTACGTGTTGCCCGTTTGAGGAAGAGAAGGATTCTTTTTTTTTTCTTAGTTTTTTTTGTGTGCTGCGAGCAGCCATCACCGTTGCGTAGCAGGACCGAGGTCGATTCTCCTACTGCGAACAGTAAATATCACGATAATTCGCTTCTTCGTTCGCTCCTTTGACTTCTTTATATATTACCGCCCGGGGATATTCGTGTCCTTGTGTTTCTTCTCCCTCTCCGTTTTTTTTTCGTTGGACAGTTACAGTTGTGGCCTGCGAGAAGCGCGTTGATTCATACGGTCGATTCTTCTAGCCACGAAAATGCGCGACTCTTGTTTATTTATCTTGAGATTTATTCACTATTATTTCATGACGTTATTGTATTAATAAAAAAAATTGTGCGAACGTTTTTTATTTCATGAAATTTGTAGCTTTTTTAATTAATGATTTTATGGGAAGATAAAGTTTGCATTTTTTTTTCATCAAAGGTAGGAAAAGAAAAAGATTAATCTTCGGTATTCACTGGATTGGAACGCCGCGAAGATGAGGAAGAGAATTCGCAGGAGACTCGATATGCGTGAACGAACGCGAGACTCGGTCGTCCGTTATGCGATGCTGCGATGCGATAGGCCCGAACCGAGTGAATTACGATTGCTGATTAACATCGTCGATTGCGTCACCGTGTTAATCGACAATTGCGCGCGCGCGCAACGAGAATAATTGCCGGCGATGTCGCGACTCGGATGTTCACCCGGTAATTTTTTTCAATTTTTGAAAAATCCTTTTTTTTCAATTTTGGAAAAATCCATTTTTTTCAATTTCTAACATGCATTTTTTTTTCAATTTTTGAAAAATCAATTTTTTTCAATTTCTAACATCCATTTTTTTCAATTTCTAACATCCATTTTTTTTGCAATTTCTAACATCCATTTTTTTTCAATTTTTGAAAAATCATTTTTTTTTCAATTTCTAACATCAATTTTTTTTTTCAATTTTTAAAATTAGTTTTTTTCAGTCTTTAAAATAATTTGTTTGTTTCAATTTTTAGAAAAATGTCTGTACTAGTCGTAATTGGCAAAAAAAATTGCCAGTATTTGGCCATTTATTTATATTATCTTTCTCCCTCTCTCCGGAATTTCCAAACGTTTTATTGTACCCGCGATAATTGCGCTGCAATACACGGGCAATAACGTCGAGGAGGGTAGAGGCAAAATGGCCGCGACACGAGGAGCCGAGAACTCGTTTGCCAAACGGTGACAGAAGGCTAAACACGTATTGGCCATAAGCGCGAGAGAGAATGAGCGCGACCAATGGCAATCGTAACGCTACTTTATTGTCGCGTCCGGATTTCCCCGGCGTGGGCGGCAAAAGCCTTGTTATACCGAAGTCCGAGTGCCGCGCGCGGTGGAACGGAAGGAGAGACACTGGAACTCCGGCAAAGCCACTCGGAGAGGCTGTGCGCGTGGATGTTTGCGCTCACACTGACGTCCCGAGTAGATATCTTATAGAAAAAGTGTCTTCCCGCGATCGAGCGGAGGTGAGACGGGGAACTGAGTAAAACGCTGGTAAATATGTGTGTTGCATATTTATACACAGTTTTGTGCTGTTCTTATGATGTGGTTGCTGTTTCTCTGGCAACGTAAAAGGGACAAAGTGGAAGCAACAGATAGAAGAGTTTTCTCAATTTAATTTTGTGTTTATTTAACTCATTTTATTTGGATTTTTGTTAAAATAAAATAAAACTTATATATTTATACACAGTTTTGTGCTGTTCCTCTTGCAATGCGAAAGAGGTCAAAGTAGAAGGAACAAAACTCGAGGAGTTTTGTTCCCATTTATTCCACATTTATTTTATTCATTTTATTAAAATTAAAATAAAATGTAGGTATATATTTATACACAGTTTTGTGCTGTTCCTCTTGTAATGCAAAAGGGGTCAAGGTAGAAGGAACAAAACCCGAGGAGTTTTGTCCCGTTTATTTGACATTTATTTTATTTATTTTATTAAAATTTAAATAAAATTTATATATTTATTTGACATTTATTTTATTTATTTTATTAAAATTTAAATAAAATTTATATATTTATTTGACATTTATTTTATTCATTTTATTAAAATAAAAATAAAATGTATATATTCATACACAGTTTTGTGCTGTTCCTCTTGCAATGCAATAGGGGTCAAAGTAGAAGGAACAAAAGCCGAGGAGTTTTGTCCCTTTTATTTTACATTTATTTGATTCATTTTATTAAAATTAAAATAAAATGTATATATTTATTCACAATTTTGTACTGTTCTTATGATGTCTGGTGTTATTTCTCCCGCTACGCAAAAGGGACAAAGCAGAAGGAACAAACCTCTAGTAGTTTTGTCCCTTTTATTTTACTCATTTTATTTCATCTTTATTTTATTACAATTCGTTCTTCACCTTATTTCCCGCTCGACCTCTGACTCCCCGATGTTCGCACTTGCCGCGCGCGTTTGCTCGCTTAACGCGAGTTGCAATGACACGGGAATGAAAGCGATATGCAAATATAGGCAGGGTGTATATGCAGTTTGGGCTCGAGCTTGTTCGTCGTTACTCGCTCGATTATATCGACGGATATTCGTTTCATATTTTATCGGGGCACTTTGGGTATCGCGAATTCAACGCGTTTTGCTCTCGGCGCACCGCGAGAAAGGGAAACACACACAGATTGCAAGGACACCGCTACACGCGAGTCGCCGCACAGCCGATTTCATGTTAAACAATAACTGCCATTGTTATCTGAATTAAATATTCATAAATTTAGGGCCGGTAACGTGTGTTAAGTAAATTCTTCGTGTAATGTTGTACGGAGTGTTGCCGACTTCTCGAGTCGAAAATTACGGCAGCCACGGTGGACCGTAAAGCGA
This sequence comes from Pimpla rufipes, assembly GCA_963932165.1. Lineage (NCBI taxonomy): Eukaryota > Metazoa > Arthropoda > Insecta > Hymenoptera > Ichneumonidae > Pimpla > Pimpla rufipes. Next base: position 24,031,327 of record OZ010630.1, read on the forward strand.
TAGCAATTTTTAGTCCTTAAATATCTCAGTCAATAATATCCAGAAGACTGAAACTTTCAGAAATGTAAATTAGGGGGATATAAAGTGACAAAAATTTGGAGTCCTTAAAAATCTGAAGTGATAAAAAAATAAATAAAAAAAAATTCTTTCAGAAACATGAAATGGTTCGAAAAATAAAAACGTCCATGGCCAAACCCATAAAAAAAAAATTAACGACGACTAGTGAGGTGATTTGGTTTAACATTTGCGAAACGTGCAAATATTGGGTCCCGCAGCTGCCGTGCAATATACAACAATATAGCGAGGCCGGTACCGAGCGAGGGCTGAGGGGTATCCACGCATTTATCTCCCAAGTGCCGCGGTACGTATCGGGCCGGAGAGTCAACGGGGCCATCGGTAACTCTCCCGAGTTATCGGGACTCTATAATAAGCGTTGAGAATCGTAAAGTGGCTTATTTCGTACTCGCGGCCTGTGGCGTCCGAGACTTCCACACGCCCCGCGATATTCGCTCCGCCGGCGATGAGATGCGTGGGGGGCTGAATTCTTCGCTATTCGATTGCGCACAATGCGAAACGCGCGCGCGCGCGGCTCCTGCGGCCGCGGCCGCGTCCACCGGAGAAACGAGAGTTCGCGTCTTGCTCTTGATACCGTAAACGTCCGACCGGCAAAAAGTACGACGCGTTTATAGATAATCGTCCCACGCGGTAGAAAAAAAAAGCAGAAAAATTGCTTGGGGAGTTTACTGTAATTGAAGGCGATTATCGGTGATCAGAGTGACGCATTCGTGTCATGAATAAAATGTTACGTGTGTTTTATATATTTATTTTTATTAACAAGGAGACAACCTTGAAAAAACAACTTGAAAACCCTTCGGGAAGTATAGAAAAACCTGCTTTTAAATTGAATTGAATTAAATATATCTATTTCTATTTTCTACTTATTTTATTATTCTATATACATATTTATATAATTTTTGTTTCGAATGTTGTAGGGCGATAAAAGTATTAATACTTTATTTAATAAAACAATAAAACAATAAAAAATAAAAAATTGTTAAGACTTTATTTAATAAAAAAAAAAACTTGAAAACTCTTCGGAAAATAAAGAAAAAACTGCACTTAAATTGAATTGAATTAAATATATCCATTTCTATTTTCTACTTATTTTATTATTCTATATACATATTTATATAATTTTTGCTTCGAATGTCGTAGGACGATAAAAGTATTAATACTTTTTTTTTGCAAAAAAAAAAATAATAATTATCTCAAAAAATAAAATCAAATGTTGCAAGTAGGAAAAAATAGTGTCCTCGATATATCACGGTCAGCATTAAGTGTTATCGAATTGGATTATCAGGTCTTAATTTCTATAATACAAGAGTATTATAATTACAATTATGCTAATGAACTTTGCGATTGATGATTATCCGAGCAACGCTCGTTACGTCGAGTGGTTTTTTTTATCACGAATGAAACCGGAACAATTCGCCAGAGGAAACGATCTAGAGTCGCGGCAGCGTGAAGCGCGCTAGATCGTTTCGCCACGTGAGGCGAATGCGTCGAGCGCACGCGCCACCGTCTGACTATTACCCGACCGTTTCTACTTCGAGCGCGCCGTCGGACGCGGCACAATAGGAGCTCGCTCGGATCCTCGCTGTCGGTGCTCAGATTTTTTTATTTTTCCTTATCACGTCGACTCGGTCACTCGCGGATGCTGGACTTCCCAACTCCTCGACGACCCGAGCGACGCGGATCATTTGACTATTCTTATCTGGAATATCCAATTCCCAATAACGCATCAGCCTCCCGTGGTTCGTGCTAATACACGCCTGGATGTTAATTGTGCGAATGACGCAGCGTGACGAGAGACGGTTTTACCGAGTTGCCGAGATTTATGATCGAACATTGACAGCCGATGCATAAAAAAAAATATTTGTGCACGAAACTTTTGCATTTTTTTTCGCAACGAAAAGTAAGAAGAATAATTTACTCAAACTCGAGTAACTTTTTTGTACTAAATTATAAAACTGTATGTTTTACATCGGATAAAAAAAAATATTTGTGCGCGAAACTTTTGCATTTTTTCGCATCGAACAGTAAGAAGAATAATTTACTCAAACTCGAGTAACTTTTTTGTACTAAATTATAAAATTGCATTTTTTACATCGGATAGAGAAAAAAATAATTTTACAAAATTCGAGCTATAATTTCCGTGGGTAATAAAAGTGAATCTCGAATTTTTTTGCTGTGACAATTTTGCAAAAAAAAAATTGGGACCTCGCATAAATAATTTTTAAAGCAGCTTTTGAATGAATTGCAGGGATAAAAGTGAACGGCCGGAGGGGAACAGGCGAGAAATTCGCTGAGCCAGAGGCGAGTAGACAGATCTGGAGGAAGAGGCAGGAATGTTATGCACGATCCTAGCCGCGGCAACGGAGCGCAAGATGAGCAAGACAAATAAACGTGCGGTCGCTATAGCGTAAATAGTAACATAATACCGCATAATGGGGGGTATAACGCCGCGCGGTAACGACCCCCGGTGCATCACCACGTCGAGTTATGGCCGAGTTCCCTTTGTCTGTTGGTCTCTCTTCTTCCTTTCTCCTCAACTCTCTCGTCGCGAAACCTTAGGACCCGTGCAAAGTGTTTCTCTGCCCTCTGGTGGTCGTCGTTAAAATTTCGCCCGACGAAGCTGCTCGATTTTACTCGACATTTTATTCTTCCTTAATAAATACACAAAAAAAAACAAAATCGATCAATGAAAAAATAATCGGCCGATTTTTGTAACGATTTTTTAAATACAAAATTCAGCATTTTTGAACCATTTTAACGTTCCTGAATTTTGTATTAAAACGTTGAAAGCCCAGCGTAAAATATTTCTGTGCTCTCCGGAAGTCGTCAAAATTTCGATGAGCGAAGCTGCTCGATTTTACTCGTTATTTTGTTCTTTTTTATTTACTCAAAAAACGAAATCGATCGGCAAAAAAAATCGGCCGATTTTGATCATGATTTTTTAAATAAAAAATTCAGCACATTAGAACCAGACCCACGTCCGAACAAGCAAAAACTTTGGAAGGCAAGAAAATACATTTTTCTCCTGCTCGAGTCTACCGATATTTATGTAGTCTGGAAATCGTGGAGAGTTAAAAGGGGGCGAGAACTGTCGCCATTGCCGTTGGTATGGACAATTTATTCGCCACACGAGTTGGCGAGGAAGTCACAGAGAGCATTCGAGTGCGCGTGCGCGCACTGCGAAGGCGGCAAAGGCCGCGCGAATTTGCATAATCTAACGATTCAATCGTCTAGCGCGAAAGGAGCGCCGCGCCCTCGCGTCTTCTCCGTCGGACCCCAGTTTCACTTCTTTATCGCACCTTCCATACCTTCTGCGTGCGACTAATTTTTTTCATCGTTGAAATATATATCAATTACATAAATTCCAACCACGCGCAAACGCGATCTTCGATGTTGTCGCCAGAGGGCTCCAACCGAGGCTACTCGGAGATCGGTAACTATTGATTGATCAACTTGTCGATCGATCGAGTCTGTCTCGTGTCTTCCGCGTTCGATATGTCCTGTAGCGACGCTGACAGATGTCTACCGATCTCCGTGTTATTATTGACCGGTAACGTGAAGTACGATCGATGTTAACCGATTTTCTTTCCACGCATAAAATCGATATTAAAAAAATCGAGGTGTCGATTTCTGCACTTAATCACAAAAAATCGGCATTAAAAAATCGTGGAGTCGATTTTTGCACTTAATCTAAAAAAATCGGTATTAAAAAAATCGTAGGGTAGATTTTTTAACTTAATCACAAAAAATCGGTATTAAAAAAAATCGTGGAGTCGATTTTTGCACTTAATCCAAAAAATCGGTATTAAAAAGATCGAGGATTCGATTTTTGCACTTAACCAGAAAAAAAACGGATTTAATTGATGCACCCCTTGTGCAACAATTTTTCCACGTCCACTTTATATTAAGTATCCCGCCACAAAAACTATTAACGTGCGAGCGATCGGAAATACAAATCAAAAATCGTCCCACAGACCGCAAATGCCTTCTGGATAACTCCGATGTTACGTCAATCGGCAGCCAACGTTTCTCGACTCGCGTTATCTTTTTTTTTCGCGTTCTCGTCCCTCTCGATTCTCCCGCGGGTATATAGCGAGCAACGCCACAATCTCCGTGTGTAGGTGCTGCACACACAACCCACGGTATTTTTTCACGACCAGTTGTCTCATTCTATTTCCTTCCCACCCGGTTTTCTACGTCTTCTTTTAATTTTATCCAACCTGTGGAACGACCAGGAGCGCCGCGATCTGTCCACTGTAATTATAACTGTGACATCCAACGCTCGATGTAGCGATTATAGCAATTTTCTTTCAGGTATAAATTTCATTTTTTTCATTTTTTATTTCTTTTTTAATGTTTTTTATATTATTTTTTATTTCTTTATTAAATATTTCATTATTTTCTTTTTTATATCTTTTTTAATGTTTTATTATTTTCTTTTTTATTTCTGTTTCTAATGTTTCATTATTTTCTTTTTTATTTTTTTTTTAATGTCTTATTATTTTATTTGAAAAAATTATCCACCGCGTTGTCCCGCGAATCCAAGTAAATTTCATGCGACCAAAGACACAAGAAAAAAAAAGTGCACAAAAAGTCGCATTCGTGCCGGCGAGAAATGTGCCCGGAGTGACTGTATATGCGTGCGCGGCGAACGAAACTCAATATTTCCTTCAGCGCGCGGGTTTCGCTCGCGGTTCGCTCCTCGGTGTCTCGGCGTCCTCGTTGCTCCCGCGGCGAGACGTCCGCGCGACGAGGACGCAGGTAGGAAGTCGCCCGTAGGACCGCGATTTGGAAAGCCCGACGCGCGCGGCCGGCCTTGAGACTCTCGCGCGCGGCAGGCTCTCGAGGCCCGTTCTCCAGGTGAGGCGACGGGGAGGGTGGGGGGGGAAAACGAACGAGAGGAGTCAGACACACACGGCGAGGAATTCCACAGCGAGAGATTTTAAAGACGGAGACGGAGCGGCGAAAAACGCTTCGCGCCGCGAGAGCGACGGGGACGGCAGGCGTATAAAGAGTTATTCGTGACTCCAGTTACCGACTCGATGACTCGGAGGAACTCGGTGAGCGTAAACGCCAGAGAGAGACGAGGAAAACACGAGAGGCAATAAAAACAAAATTAGCCAACTCGAATATGCTGGTGGTACATGACTGTAATATATTATTTTATGAGACAACTGTGAAATCAAACCTGGCTGTTTTTTTTTTTTTTTTTTTTCGTTCCCAAAATCGTCATTCGTGAATCAGCCTCTGACTTATTCGCAGGTTTCGCGCGTTGAGACCAGCAACGATAATCGGTGAATTATCGTGGAATTGCAGAATAAAACAGTTAGACTTTAACGCGCATGCGACACAATTTACGACGGAAAGATTGAAATCTAACCTGGCGATTTTTCTGTACGACTATCGTTTTTTAATCAGCCTGTAGAGGAGCCGTAGGTATTTTATTTGCAACTGCAACGATAATTGCAGTGTTGTTATTAATTTAAACGATACAAAAAATCGAACAGTCGAATTTTTATGTCGACTAAGTCGAATTTTTAACAATCGAATTTTTATGAGACAACTGTGAAATCAAACCTGGCTGTTTCTTTTTTTTTCTTTTTCGTTCCCAAAATCGTCAGTCGTGAATCAGCCTCTGACTTAATCGCAGGTTTCGCGCGTTGAGACCAGCAACGATAATCGGTGAATTATCGTCGAACTACAGAATAAAACAGTTAGACTTTAACGCGCATGCGACACAATTTACGAAGGAAAGATTGAAATCTAACCTGGCGATTTTTCTGTACGACTAGCGTTTTTTAATCAGCCTGTAGAGGAGCCGTAGGTATTTTATTTGCAACTGCAACGATAATTACAGTGTTGTTATTAATTTAAACGATACAAAAAATCGAATAGTCATGTAATTACGATGATGGATAAAAACTGACCTGCGGATTGTCAGAGGCTGTTGTCATTTCTGAATCAACTTGTAGACGACAAGTCCCATCGACTGTTATAATAATGAGTCAATTATCGTCGAATAAGAATGCATTATTAAAAGGCCGTAAATAAATATATATCCAAAGGCTCAAAGAGGCGGAATACCTCGTCGGTAGGCATACGAAAACTCGTTGTTTACCCGACGAGTATCGTATTCACGAGGCTATCGACGTTACTGCGGAATTATGCAAACGAGGCTGGACCAACGCACACACAGCGCGACCGTTTGATGCTGATACATTGCCGACTCTGATACAGTTGTCGTGTTTGCATATAATTGAGAAATAATGTTTCACTTACTGGTCATAATAATTTTACGTCTCCTGTGGAAAAGTACCGCAATATATATATATCTAATTATGCGTACACACGATTTTTCGTAGTTTCCACCGACGTTAATTATGTAATTTCGAGTCACACTTGTATCTCGTATAAATTCGCTTATTTATGCAAATCGAGTTGAGATTACAAAAATTAGCGCCACGGCTTTGAGAAATATCAAAATATGTTTTTTTCGCGCCGCGAGTTCGTTCGGCGAGGAAGCATCAAAATATGAAGAAAAAAAAATACCGAGTGTGCTCGAATCGATATCGTGCTACATTCTTGATAACGTTCCGCCGCCGCGCATTACATCGTTAAACGTGTTTGCCACGATGTACGATAAATCTTTGAGGTGGGGAGCTCCGCCACACGTGTAAACGCCGTAGCCAATGGTGCTCGCTCGTTGTCGACCGCGATGCTTCCCTTTCGGCAGCGCTCGCAGTTGGATCTATCGGGCGCTGTACAACCGATAACATTAGAGCAAACTTTGGGCTATTAAAATTTATCTTCCGCAGTTCTCGCGGTCGTAACCAGACGTTTTAAGCGGTTTTTAAAATTTATTGTTCGTGCGAAAAAGTGACTACATTTTTTTGCTCAGAATAAATGATTCTCTAAATGGAAAAAATAGGAAATAAGTAAATCTGAAAAAAAAAAAAGATTCTCTAAATGGAAAAAATAGGAAATAAGTAAATCTGAAAAAAAAAGATTCTCTAAATGGAAAAAATAGGAAATAAATAAATCTGAAAAAAAAAGATTCTCTAAATTAAAAAAATAGGAAATAAGTAAATCTGAAAAAAAAAGATTCTCTAAATGGAAAAAATAGGAAATAAATAAATCTGAAAAGAAAAAAGATTTTCTAAATGGAAAAAATAGGAAATAAGTAAATCTGAAAAAAAAAAAGATTCTCTAAATGGAAAAAATAGGAAATAAATAAATCTGAAAAAAAAAGATTCTCTAAATGAAAAAAATAGGAAATAAGTAAATCTGAAAAAAAAAAAGATTCTCTAAATGGGAAAAATAGGAAATAAGTAAATCTGAAAAAAAAAGATTCTCTAAATGGAAAAATAGGAAATAAATAAATCTGAAAAACCATTTGTTACAAAAATCCTCAAAAAATGTCCTAACGTATTTCCTAAATTTTTGGTCAGTTTTTGGAATAATCACCAGACGAAAAAATCGACTCGAACCCTCGATAAAATCGAGGCGCTGATTTTTCGTCTTCAGCGAGGATTTTAGCCTTATGAAGATATGATCGTCCAGTAACTCTCCTTACCACAATGCAACATAACCCTTCAGTTACCCTTTTGTTCGCGCGTGGATCGTGGCCGCTTCGCGTCGGGTTCGCCGGAGTCGCTAGTCTTGGAATTATACCTTCGGTGGCCTCTCGGAGACCGAATGGGATTTGCTATTCGGCGAACGAGAACACACGAAGGACGAGGGGGACGAGAATGAGAGAGAGACGGAGAAAAGGTGGAAAACAAGGAGGCACCGAGAGCGCGACTGTGCGGAGATAGCGCGCGGTTTTGCTCTCGCGCCACCGGTAGCCGCGCTTGGAATATTATAATGGATTCAAACTAAGGGGGTTTGTATTGAGATATCAGTATGTGGCCCTGGCACTGCGGTAATGGCCTCTCGCTTCTCGGAACGCAGATGCACACGTTGCTCCAGCCTCCGCCTATTCCACGTGCATATGAGACCCGGATCGTTATATGAGGCATTCTCTGTTAATCGACATTTCGAATGAATAAAATAAAAATATGGTTACGATGGTTTCGCGATTTCTAAAAAATTGACAGTAAAAAAGAATATCTTTTAAAAGTATTCGATGAAAAAATTTAAGAAGATAAATATCTGCGCTGATTTTTTGAATAATTATTGTAATAAAATTGACAGAAAAAAATAAATGTAAGTATTCGACGAAAAATGTAAAAAAAGATAAATATCTGCGCTGATTTTTGGAATAATTATTGTAATAAAAATTGACAGAAAAAAAGAAATGTAAGTATTCGACGAAAAATTAAAAAAAAGATAAATATCTGCGCTGATTTTTGGAATAATTATTGTAATAAAAATTGACAGAAAAAAAGAAATGTAAGTATTCGACGAAAATGTTTAAAAAGATAAATATCTGCGCTGATTTTTGGAATAATTATTGTTAAATAAATATGAGGATACATAAGTTTAAAAAATAAAGCGAACCAGAGAATTTTTTACTAAGACTCGAAAGGCTAAATGTGGCTTCGTCGACAGAGAATGCCACATGCAGGTATTCGCATTCCCGGTGTCTGTATGGATGTTCCTGCGGTTGCCATTCCCGCCGCCCCCTCCGGTCGCCCCGCGCTGATCTTTCTCCCTTTCGGGGGAAAAAAATAGTCAGAGGTCACCGATTCCAAGCGCGGGTATTCAAATTTATGGCCCCATGAGCGAGGGAGATAGAAAAAGAATGAAGAAGAAACCGAGCGATACGTCAGGTCCGTAAAATCCAAAATCCAAATAAAATGCATTTTTTATTCGCATAAATAAATAGCTACTTCGTCAGGCCTTTATATCCCTGTCCCTAAATTTCGAATCGACTGTCCCTGCTGCTGCCGTTTTACACAATGTCCATACGGTCAGTAGCTGCATTTGGCCTTGGTGGGAACTTCGACAAAGTCGAGCGCGGTCTCCATGGATTTTTAGCAGCATCTCCGCCCGCAGAAAAATTAATAAACCAGACGTTCTACGCGGTGTAAATGAAAACAAAAAAGTTTCACCAAAACATCATTTTTTAAGACACTTTTCTTTTTTTTTCTTCCCGCTTCCACCGTCGAATATAGCATACAGCACGATGATGATGAAGTTTGCATCGTTGGAATGCAACGAAATTGAGAAAAAAAAATTAATTCCAGTTGATAAAATTAGGTATAAAAAGTCGTCATGTCAATTAGTTCCTATGATCATTTTTATCGCTAATTTCATCACTCGGGTTAATTAGAATTAATTTTTTTTTCTGATTTTCGTTGCATTCCAACGATGCAAACTTCAACATCATACAGCACGTGCATCACAAGTGAAGATACCTCAAGCAGTCGAAGCGTCGCGGCGTGGCCAGTCGAGCACACTGCAGCCTCGCGGATATCGTAAATCACTGGGTATATCGTCCCCGACGCTGGAAGTCCATTCTGCGCTATTCTATTCAAATGAAACCCAAGTCCGAGCCACGGGCTCCGCGTGTCTCCTCTCGCTTTCCTCGGTTATATCGTTCCCGACGCTCCGGCTCTGTCTCTCATTTCAACACCGCTGGACACTCGGCGCGCCTCGACCTCAACTTTTTCTCCCTCAGTCTGAGTCTGGGTTCCTCAACTGATCCATCCCGTTCAAGTTCGCTGCGTGCAAAATACCGACACGTTGGAGAGTCAACACTACGCAAAACTCGTTCGTCAGTGTGAGAGAACATTTATTGTAATTTATTTTCTATGTCTCATGCGGATCTAAAAATGTTGCGGGCCAAGCAAAAGCGGTCGCAGTGAGAGCTGCCATTTTTGGGACTGAAAATTGACAACGTCCTTCTCAGTCCGACGCGGCCATTTGGCCTTGTCGCAACATCGTCAGATACGACAGTGATGTACTTATTATCTGCAACGAAAAAGGATAGGAAGATGCAAATTTGTAAATATTGCATAGTATGAATTTACTAGTGTTTAACGATAAATGTATTATTTTCTAACCGTTGTGAACGTTTTCAGAGACACGGGAAAGAAATTTCCAGCTGTCAGGCAACAGGGACGTCGCGCTCGAAGAATGACGAACGTGAAATCCTTGCTGAGCTGTCGACTCGCGGGATCCGGAGAGGTTCAAGTACCAACGAGCGGAATACGCAGCTTCGGCGACCCCTTGACTCTCGCGTGTTAGATCGTCGCAGGTCAGAGTCAGCTTGAAAAGTTGGGTAAACGTCCCGCCGCAGTGAACAATGAAAACCATTCGGGTGCTCAGTGAACCTTCAGCCTTGTACAAGTCAATCGCATTTTTAAAAATTTATTATGAAAATGTTTTTTGTTCGGAAAAAAATTAATTGCGACCATCAACGCGGTTAAATATGGCCCAATGATGTACTTGGTTTTCAACATGAATAGGAAAAAAATAAAATTATGTCAACCTCACTGAAAGGGTGACAAATTCTTTATAGGTTCAAAAGAATAGAGGTTGAAATAACCGCAGGACCTTCGAACCAATAAAATCCATTTTTTCCCATTCCTGTGACTGACTCAACCACTAATGTGGATCAGCTCAATTACATATTTAGCTCCGTGGAAGTAAAATAATTCATTTAGCTGCTTAACCCAGCTAACATTATTCGAGCCACAATCAACCACGCGATCGACCGTCGCGACCAACTGATTTCTTTCCTTGCATCGTGAACCTGATGAGTTAATGGCATTTGCAGACCCCGGAGCAATACGAACGAGAGGCAATCAGTCGTTGGCTTCCGGCCCACGTAAATTGCACTCCCGAGTAGGCCAGGACTTGGAATCACGCGCGTTCGATCGATTTGTGTTCAATGAGTTGAGTGAATGATCCCACGAATACCAATGACTCACCAGGACGGCTTGGTAACTGACGAGACAAATGATTACGCTGGATATAATAACCTGGCCGAGTATGGCGAACTTGTAAACGCTCTCCACCATCTTCGTGAACGTAATCAGCATCTGATGGTTACGAACGCAATCCTTGAACTCGTCGTACCGCCCCGAGACGGTTTCCACCGAAACGTCATCGCTGCCCGACGACAGACGACGCGAGGAGTCCGCGTAACTGTTTAAATCGCACAGAACTTCCAGTCACTTTTGCAAGATTCGAAACTGTCCGGCTACGTGGACGGTAATCAGGTACAGCGAATTGTCGAAGCACGAATTTTTGTTTCGACGTTGCACCGGTTTCCAAGCGACGAATGCAAAAGCAAAACCGGCCGGTCACATGGAGCCGTCAAACGTGAAGAAAATTGTCCAAGAGGAAATACGAGATTGCAAAAGGACACAGCGATGAGATCTACGAGGATGCGTCAAAGCAGACGAAGAAAGATATCAGCGGGAACGTTCAAAGTGAAGTGTTAGTTAATTCAGCATTTTTATTTAATACTAGGCTAATCACACGCGCTGGCGCGCGTGCCTGAAAAACTTGCCAAAATCGACCTCAGAAATTTGTTCTTTTCAAAATATCGACTTTTAACCTATACCATCATTCTCAAGTCGCATATTCTACCCCCGAAAACACTGGTAATTAACCTTTTTTAATCGATTTTGAAAAAAATATTTTTTTGGCGACGAAAACATTTTTTTTCTGTCAGAAATCGTAGATCCGGCTCCCGACCGAAAATCGCAAAAATCGACCCCAATTTTTTTTCTTTTCAAAATATCGACTTTTAACCTATACCATAATTGTCAAGTCGCATTTTCAACCCCCGAAAACACTGGTTATTAACCTTTTTTAAGCGATTTTGAAAAAAATATTTTTTCTTTTTCGTAGATTTTAGATTAGAAATCGTTGAATTTATCCACCTGTCCAATATTAAGTAGTTAAATAATCATGATTAAATAATCATGAAGGAGAATAGCCGAAGAAACAAATTGTTTTGTAGATGTCCTATGTACCTGTTAAGGCGATGTGAAACATGCATGTCGAGCCCAGTCGGTATCAAAAACTGTAATGAACGTTTTTGACGGGTATTTGCGTTTACAGCGAAAAGAAGAAATTCATTCCCTGCGGATTTTACCAGTGCAGAGAATGAATTTCTTCTTTTTTCTGTAAATGCAAATATGCGTAACAAACGTTCATTACAGTTTTTATTACCGCAGTCGGTATTTCACATACCCTTAAAGTTTAAATAGAGGTGGCAGAGGTTAAGTGAATAGTGTACGTGTTGCATGACAAAATTGTGACCTTTATAATAGGTTATATGTCACTGCTCATGTATAGGCAAGGGAAATATAAACACCCAGGAATAAACAATAAGCAACAAATACTACTATTAGTTTAAGCCTTTTCGAACCTCCTATTTATAGTCAAGACAATCAGGTTTTTCTCACAGTGCAAACAATTCGGTCGTCCAGGCAACAGATTTTTACTCGTTTTGGGCCTTCCCGCCTCGAGCAAATCGCCCGTCGATTGTTTCTGTAATAGCCCACATAATGCTACTGTTCAGCAGTCGAACTTCACGCAACCCTTCATCAGTTCCCACTTGTATTCAATTGACACGCAAGTTTCGCCTTCAAATTAACAATCTCAACCGCGGTCGAAGACAGAGAGGCGGCAATTTGAGAAATAAACCACCGGTTGTCTTCCCTCGAGAATATCACGTGCACCGGACAACATAAAGTGAGACACGGAAACCATTTTCCATAATTTAAGAAAAAAAAAACAAATCCTTTCGAAAAATTAGACGTTCATCTTCTCCGGAATTGCCCCATTGATAATATCATTTGCGAAGCGGTACATGCTACAATCCATTGGGGGAAAAAAAAAGTTAATGTCATGGCGCGTAGGCGATCGGCGTGCTCTCCATTCGTAGCCGCTCTGCAACAGTGTGAAATTTATGGGCAGCTGGTACTGGCGAAACGCGCGCAAAGTATACGTGGCTTGCGCCGTGAAAACCCGTCAGTCACGTAAGTACTTTTACACCGCGCTAGAAGCGCATACGAAGCGCCCGAGTAGGTCCCGCGTATGTAGGCTTCGGTGTGCGCGCGCGCGCGCACCGCCAGTCCGAGCGACACGAGGCTGCTATACGGTTGGCATGTATCGTATATATTGTAGAGAAACAGCAGCAACGGACGAGGTGGTGGATCGCCGAGTGGCTAACGGTAAAAGCCGCGTACGGCGTACCAAAGAAACTCCGTTGCTGCTGGTGCTGCTGCTGCTGCTGCTGCCGCTGCTACTCATGTGACTCTTCACGACGATCGCCGAGTCGCACGTGTATAAGTCGCTAAATTTCCCCGCTAAGTGCAGGCAGCAGAAAAATTGAAATAAAAAAATCACATCTCTGCAGGATGGAGTTAAAAAAAATGGCTTTGATCACTGAATGTTGTTGGAGATACCAAAATGTTGGTAAACTGTGATCATTTTTTATTCATTCGCTCGGCTAACTAATTAGTTGATTTTAAAAACTGTATGGTCACGTATCGGCCAAAGCCAAGAGGTTGAGGAGTTGGGGCCTTAAGGTGATACATGTAGTCTGTCTCCCTCAGATCGTCATAAGTGCTAGTGAGATAGCTGAATCTTTCTCAAGTGTTATTCTTCGGCGCGGCTGATTTTTCGAACAAAAGGCGAAGAGTACGACTGCAGTCTTCTCAGGCGCAGTCAACACATTTCGTCTTAGGGTAGAAGTACCATTTGTGGTCACTGTACCGTTTGTGGCCATTTTCACTGTAATTAATTTGAAATATTTGTTTTTCCATATTCGAATGCTGATACCTCGAAAGTATTCATACAAATTGATAAGATTGTCAAGCCCATTTTTGTTTTATTTAACAACATAAACAATTAAATCCTTTTAAACTTGGTGGCCACAATTGGACCAAAGGTGGCCAAAAACGGTACTTCTACCCTATGTCCGACTGAGCAATTATGGTAAAAAATACTACACTGCAGTTTTTGTTACCGATCGAAAGTATTCATATAAATTGATAAGATTGTCAAGCCCATTTTTGTTTTATTTAACAACATAAAGAATTAAATCCTTTTAAACTTGGTGGCCACAATTGGACCAAAGGTGGCCAAAAACGGTACTTCTACCCTATGTCCGACTGAGCAATTGTGGTAAAAAATAATACACTGCAGTTTTTGTTACCGATCGAGCACTAACACCTCGTCTTAATTGTCTCCTTTGCTACCGGTGAGCAGTGCAGAAGAGAAATGAGACACGACTATTCCCACCGCCGTCCGCGCTGCAACCATTTCTATTACTGCACCGATTTTCACTCGACCGGTTCATGAATGGGCGGGCGCGACGCGCGGTGCACGCGCTCTCGCGGTCCGCTCCCCGTGCGCACACGCGTGTTACGCGTGCGTGGCCGCGTGTCGCGGACGCTGGAGGCGCGCGTGAGCGCCCAACGGTATCCCGGTCTCTCTCCTCTCCCGAGGAGTAATTGGAACGCGCGCGCGCCTAGCCCGCCCGGAGTGTGCGGGACGTTTAGCCTGCACCTACTCCGCAGTTATTCGCCGTCGCATCGATTCGCGCGCCGGCCACGAGGAAAGAAATCTTCGGCTCCCTCGGCGCTCTCGGTGACTCCGAGGAATGCAGAATATTGCGATCGGAAACTGGGCCGTATTGCGCGCATAACGCCGCCGCGCCAGGAATTCAACGCTAATGCTAAATGCCGAACGGTACAAATGTCGTTCGTAAATAATTATCTGTCGCTCTGGATTGAAAGTCTAACAAAAGAATTGAAAAAAAAGTCTTTCGACTGTTCGCAATAATTTTTTTGAATGTGTACAAAAATTGCCAGTTCCGAATACAAATGAAGAGAATTCGTTTTTTTGTAACGAATAAGAATTGCTACTTCTTCGGACTGCAGAGTGTAATACAATAAAAATGCAGCGCATGCGCAAATCGGCCCGATTTTACTCGTTGCACTGATGCTTTCTTGCACGCACTTTAAGCACGCGTCAATGCACTCGGTAGCACTTTGCACGAATTTGTTGCAAACAATGGCATTTTACGTCCTTTGTGAATTTCGAGCTGCGTGATGGTGATTTAATAGCACGCCTAAGCGACAAAATATTCGACTAAATGCCCGACGAATGAATATCCCTAACAAAAATATCCCGTGACAAAATATCCCATCTCAAAGAACCCAGAGGTTGTTGCTGTTAAGCGGTTTCAACTGCGCTTGAGGGAGGCTCCCGACCTCCGGGTAACGCGAAATTTACAGTGGCCATTATAAGCCGATATTCTCCGTCTTGTTGTCGGGAATACAGCGGCAAGACTCTCTCCTGCGTCTTGGTCTTTCGTTTGTTATTCACTCCCTCGATCTTTCTCTCCCCAACTGCTCGGTGTGTTTCTCTTGTGCTTCTCACTCGATCGCTATAGCTTTGCGTCTGACGCAGAGAGAAAACGGCGCGTCGCAAAGTTCGCCAGATCTTTTGAACCCGAGGCCGAGTTTATTCCATTCTGGAAACGATTTGCCTTCTCTGCCCTTTACTATGTAGTAAAGAGCAGAGAAGGACTTTAGTCTTGAACCGAATCTTTGATTTTCAGTTGAAGTTCCCAAACATTGCAACATATTTGTTTACGTATTTACACGTTATATTTCGTTTTCGTAAGTTAAGTGTGCCCAAATCACTCCGGTGATCATTTGATTTCGACACGCATTGCCCACTAGTCTCGTCACGGATCGCTAACGGCCGAACCGCGGCGTCAATAAACAAGAGGAAGTGAACGGTGAAAACTATGACGACTACGATGACACGGCCGGTTGCCTCTCGCTTACGCTACGCGGATGGTCCCCTGCGGTGGCGCCCGCATGACGGAGTTCGGTCCTATTCAAGGACGAACAGTTTCCGGCTGCGGTTTTTTCGAGCAAACATTGCGCCAAGTGTCACGTGAGTCAAAATACTGCGTATAAGCGAATCAGAACCCATTTTTTGCAGTAAAGTTTCAAGCAAAAACAGGAAATAATTAACTCATCATTTTTCAGTTGCCTCAACTATAAAATAATAATTTCTCGTTTACCTCCGCAATATACGTAAAATGTTTGTTAATCCTAGAACTCATGACTTATTTTTACAATGTTTTGCTACAAATAGTTTTTGTAGTCTGGAACGGCGGAATTGAACCATCGCAACTTCAGACGTTAGCCTAAATATTGATTCGCTTAGATAAATGCAATGATGTTGAACTTTGCATCGTTGGAATGCAATAAAATTGAGAAAAAAAATGAATTCCAATTAACCCAAATGATGAAATTAGGTATAAAAAGTCATCATATCAATTAGTTATTATGATGATTATTTATAGCTAATTTCATCATTTGGGTTAATAAGAATTAATTTTTTTCTGATTTTCGTTGTATTCCAACGATGCAAACTTCAACATCACTAAATGCATCTGTCAAGACAGTGTTGGTGATTGATGTCGAACCTCAAGACTTGTAGTTATCTTAACGGAATGATTTCAACATTACTACACAGGATAAAATTCTTGTGTGTGGTCTGATACACTCCAACCATAAGTTGCAGGGTGAAAATCTAAACATTGCTGACTATTTTAAAAAAATCGTAACATGGTTTAATTGATATTTGTTACTTTACGTACAATTACAAGTACATCAACAGTTACCGCTATTTCCACGAGTGCACGCATAGTGGTCGCCGTGTTATATCTATTAGATTGCTCTATCGGTAAGCACAACACGAGCGCAATTGCGGCAGTTGAAATACAACGTAGGTACCAAATGAAATATAAGAGCGGGTGGTTGACGCGGGCCGTGCGCTAGTTGTGCAACGCGCGGCCCCGCGTTGCGCGAGAGAAAGAGAAAAGTGATCGGGCGAGCGAGTGGGAGCCCGGGCGAGCAAACCACATCGTATATACCGCCGCCGCCGTCGCCGCTGTGGCCGACGCCGCCGCCTTTTACCAGGATCAGCGGCAGCAGCAACAGCAACCGACAACGGCGACTCACGGCGGGAGTGCTTGCGACAGAACGATAGAACGCGCGAGAAGACAAAGAGACGAGGGGACGGAGACCTCCCGCGAGGTACGTGCGCTGACCCTGACCGTTCGCCCCGGTGTGTCCTCTCCTCCTCCTTCTCAACCTCCTCCCTCCCTGCCTTAACCCTCCTCCTCCTCCTCCTCCCCCTCATTTATCGGCTGAAACACTTTTGCTAATATTTCACCTTCCCTTTCTAACTTTTGTCATTTTGCTTTTTTGCCTTACGTTTAATGGCAATTGAGTTGACACTTGTGATTTATTTGTAGCGAGACATTTGGTCGCTCAGAGCTGATATGTATAGTGAAATTTAATTAAGAAAAAAAAAATTCATCCCATGTTTTCGACCTAGGATAAATCATTTTTGTTTTACAGGATTTGTTATAAATTAAAAAATTTAATTAAGCAAAGAAATTAATCCCATGTTTTCGACCTAGGATAAGTCATTTTTGTTTTACAGGATTTGTTATAAATTTAAAAATGTAATTAAGCAAAAAAATTCATCCCATGTTTTCGACCTAGAACAATTCATTTTTGTTTTATACGATTTGCTATAAATAAATAAATTTAATTGAGCAAAAAATTTGATTCCATGTTTTCGACATAGGATAAATAATTTCTATTTTACTGGATTTGTTATAAATAAAAAAAATCAAATTTGTAAAAAAAATGTTGCTGTCTCGTTAATGTTGTTTTTTGTGTACAAAACGCGACACTGTCCACGCGTTCTGAGAGTCGTGAACGGGGGCGGATGCCCTCGTCGAGGGAGCGTCCGGTCAGCGCGGGGGTTAAGGACGAGTTTCCACGTTTTTCTCGCCCGCGGTCCGATCGTTCGGGGAGTTGGAAAAATTGCGAGGGAGCCTCACTCGGTCGCGCGGCGGCGGTCGCAGGTCGTCGCGAGAGCGGCGTACGCGCCGCTTACGCTTCGTACACCGCGGAGAGCTGCGGAGAGAGAGACGGAGGAGTTCCGAGAAAGCGCAGAAGGCCGCGACGTACCGAACGAGAAGTCGACGGTTCGCAAAGCTATGGTTCACGAAGACCCGCGAGGAAGAATCCACGGGCTCCACGGGCCACGGGGCAATTGCGTACAGAGAGTATAATCTCCCCGGCTAAGAACTCTCGGAACTTTCGAGACCGCATTGTCGGAAATTACCGATAAAGCTATAATTTTCGCCCGCCGTTACGAATCGTCCTTCGCGCTCCTTCTCGCTTCTTCGAAGACGGTGAATAGCGGGAAAACGCGGCAAAAAATATTTCAGACGGAGCTTCAAACGATTTTTTTTTTTTCTAAGAGGAATAAATTAATTTCCGGGTTAGTTATTAATAATTCATTTTTAACCGTGTTCAATTCCACCCTATCCAGAATTAATAATTCATTTTTAACCGTGTTCAATTCCGCCCTATCCAGAATAAAATGGAAGAAAAATTCTTTGATTTTTTATTGCATTTTTTTTACCAAACGTATAATAAAAAAAATGTATGATGTTATCGCTAACGACTATTTAATTAATCGACCTGATAAAAAAACCTTAAGAAATTCCGATTCCAACGTTGCCGCAATCCCCGTCTACAGAAATACATTCATAATACTCAATATTGACACTAATCGCCAATATTTATCTCGCGCAAATATAACCGTAAGATTGTTAAGCATTTTTTCTGCCGCGCGTGGATATATCGCGGTTACGATGCCTCCGAAGTTTAAGCGTGGGAATGGGCTTTCCCTCTCGGTAACACGCGTTATTACACCGCTAAGCCGAATAATCGCAGACCGCCGCATGAAAATTGGTATCCACGCTGCGCGCCCGCGGAGGTTCGATCATTGGCACTCGCTGCCGCGCCGCGTCTGCCTCTCGACACAACGGCGGAATGACTTATTCCCAGGACTCTCTGGAGGAGGGGGGGGGGGGCGATATAAAGAGGGAAAGATCACGGAATTTACGTATGCGCAAGATACGCGATCGCGCAAGCGTATTCCGCTCCTCTCCCAACGCGGGCTACGTGAAGGGAAAGGGCGGGAGGGGGAGGGAAGGAGCGGGGTGTACACACGGAGAAGAGGAAAACTCGTTTGCCTCTCGTCCTGGCGCTGAGGTCTCTTCCCATGCTCTCGCGGAGACCCCGAGACTCGTTAATGCGTACGTGCGAGAAGAGGGATAACGATGCGATAATGAGACGCGCGCGCGTGTAATTAACCGCAGAATCATTTGCTACCCGTACGAATTGGCTTTTTCGACATGTTCAGGCGACTCCGGTACGTGTACGGGTTTTCTATGGTCGCCTGTAGCGTTTTTGTTCATTCCTATTTTACAGCAATGACTTTTTGTTGGTCAGTGTGCGGATAAACGCTTAACCATTTTTTTTTGTCGGATCGTCACGTTGTACGGTTTCACGTGTACAACCATTTTTGGTTCGCAGCCCAATTCTGTTGTTTTGGGTGTACTCATGATTTTTGACAATGAACACTGCGGTTTTATTGTTTATTATACATTTGCCATTTTTAATGGTTTTGGGTATTTCGTAGAAGACTGATAACGATGCGATAATGAGACACGGACTTGTGTAATTAACCACAGAATCATTTGCTACCCGTACGAAGTAGCTTTTGCGACATGTTCAGGCGATTCAGATACGTGTACTGGTTTTATATGGTCGCCTGTAGCGGTTTTGTTGATCGCTATTTTATAGCATTGGTTTTTTTGTCGTTGTCAGTGTGCAAATAAATGCTTAAGCATTTTTTTTCCAGGTTATCACGTTGTACAGTTTCTCGTGTACAACGATTTTTGGGTCGCAGCCCAATTCTGTTGTGATTTGAATTTTGTCAATGAACACGCTGCGATTTTTATCGTTCGACATACATTTGCCGCCTTGAATGGTTCTGCGTCTTTCATAGAAGACGGATAACGATACGATAATGAGACGCTCGCGCGTGTAATTAACTGCAGAATCATTTGCTGCCCGTACGAATTGGCCTTTCCGACGGTACGTGATCTGGTTTGGCATGGTAACCAGTAGCGTATTTGTTCACCGCTAATTTATAGCATTGGTTTTTTTTTTTGTCAGTGTACAGAAAATTCTGGACCATTTTTTGTCAGGTTGTCACATTCTAGTTTCACGTGTACAACGATTTTTGGTTCACAACCCAATCATGTTATCATTCTGTTTTTGGACAATGAAGAGGCTGCGATATTTATTGTTTTCGTTACACATTCGTCATCTTGAATGGTTCTGGATCTTTTTTTTCGCACGACATGCCAGACGACTAGAAGCGCCACGACTGTCGCTATAACCAACATTTTTGAGCTCATTCGAATTCTCAGGCTGTTTGATTTTGAAAAAACGCACAGAAGTGTCTATTAAATTTGCTCTGCTTGGACCTCAAGTGTACCTGAAAATGAGAAAAAGTGTTAGTACAAAGCGCTTACATCTATTGTTATGGTTGCTTTATCGATACTAATTTTTTAAGGATGTCTAACCATGCCCATAGCTATAATATGAGTGCTGCATTTTGCAATACATTTCCACTATTTTTTAAGGACAATCACATTTATTATTTCCTCTAATTCACAAACATTTGTTGCAACCAATACTCAGTCCACACATCATGCAAAAAATTAACATGCACACAGCAAAGTGTTCATTCAGCCTGACTCACGCGCAAGTCCGGCGAGGTGGATGATGAACACGTAGCGCAAAAGCGCGACCGTTCGAGAAACGCGGGAAAAGTCAATCCCAAAGGAGACAGAGGGAGTGATACACAATTGGTGGGGATGATAAGAAAAAACAATGAGCGAGGTCGCGAGGCGTAAAAGTCATAGTCGGGGGGTCCACGGAGCGTAGAAAACGAGTCTGTCGCAATTACCGAGTCAGGCGCAGAAAGTGCAGAGATCTCGGCGGCTCTCTCGTCCCCCGCGCGCCGCCCTCGCCGTTCACGACATAAGAAATAGCCGGGGAGGCAGTCAAGGTACCGACCGACCGAGAGGCAAACACAACACAAGACCAGGCGACCCGCCGAGATCCGAACGCGGCCAGCAGCTACCACGCCCTCGCTAATGCAAGACCCGAGACAGGAATCAGGATTCGAATTGGTGGCGGACGCAAGGACGTCGACTAACGACCGCGCGCGCGCGCTCGCGGTATACAAAGACCAGGCGGCGGTGCCGCCGAGCCGAAGGAGCGCGCGCGTTATGCTCGACGCGCTTCGCGCTAGAAAATCCGCACGGGCTTCTGACTCTGACCCACACCATCTGCTGGCTATACTATTATTTTTTTATCGCACTCTTATTTCGCTCCGGATCTCGTTACGGCGACTGTCAGGTTGCATGAACTGACCATTCTTATGTTTCAAGGATGCAGGAGAGTCGAATTGAAATTTCTTTTTTTATTTCGTGTACTTCTCTTTGCTCTTTGAAAGACGTTAAGGAGGTAAACTGATTGAAGAAAAAGAGTTCTTAAGATTTATACATTTATTTCAATTTTTGGTTTTCATTTTTGTACCTTTAAATTTTAATTTTTGTATTTTTTAATTTTTGGTTTTCATTTTTGTATTTTCTAATTTTTGGTTTTCATTTTTGTACTTTTTAATTTGTTTTTTATTTTTGTACTTTTTAATTTTTGGTTTTCATTTTTGTACTTTTTAATTTTTGGTTTTCATTTTTGTATTTTTAATTTTTTAATTTTTTCTTTTTTTAATTTTTGGTTTTTATTTTTGTAATTTTTCATTTTTTGTTATTCCCATATTTTTATGATTTTTTGAGAGATTCTGAGCCTCTAAAAAAATTGTAGAAGTTGCTGCGTTCAGTCGCTAATTAGAGCTAAGAAGTCCAGCCCAGCGACTGGTCAGGCAGAACAACCGGCCTCGCCTACGTTTAGTGTGTCTCAACCGCGCGGTCCCCACCGTGAACTGCGTCGACTCTGGCGCGGCTCAGACTTTTCGAGAAAGTGTCAAATTCTCCGAGATAAAACGAAAGTGAAACACAATTTTCGAGTCATCGCCACTCACACACAGAGTTGAAAGTGAAAGAGCCGAAATTAAATTTGAAGAAAAACAAAATGTACGGCAGGTTAAAGGGCAACCGGTAATGTGGATACAGTAGGAGTCAAAGATTTTGCGTAAAAATACGTACAAAGTCCGACCGCTGGCAATGAACCGCGAGAGATTGATAAGAGTCGTGTGCTCTTCGCGAGCCTCCTTATCGAATTTTGTTTGGGTATTAACGAGAGGCTTTCGGTTCATGAAAAAAAAACGAGCTGCTCTTGTGTAAAGTCAACTTTAAGACAAAAGTAAACAGCAGAGATTGACACGTATATTCACAGATACGTACGACTCTAGTTATACTTTATTGAAATACGCAATTTGTTAGCTTATCTCGCTATTTGATATTTATTATTTCACAAAAATCACGTCTGTTATTTTACTGCATATTTCATCTTTACTGTTACAATGTTTTTTTTATTTTTTTTTTATATTTGTACACTATTAAAGAAATACACATTTTTATAGTAAAATAGTAAAAAACAAGTCAATTGAAAACTCGAGAAAAAAAGCAATCAAAAGCCACCCGAGTGGTTCGAATCATGGCGAATAAAAAGTAAACAAAAACTTACTATTTCGTACAAAAAAACGTTGTGTGTATATTTTTGTGCGTATGTATATTTGTCGAGCTCGAAATAATGTTTGAATATATCTCTGTGTTTTGTGTCAAAATAATTCCAGAGTATTCCGGGTGCGTTACTCGCGCTGATAAGCCGATTCGGCGGAAGACAAACAATGATGTTGTTTTTTTTTTTTGCAATGACTCTGCTAATGCAATTATTCTCCGTCTCTGCCGCGAAAGGAGAGAACGAATATCTCTTGTGAAAACTGGTCTTTATCGTGACACCCCGCGGTGCGACTTGGCCGGAGACCGATAGTTGCGGTTTGTCGTGAAAATTTCCATCGCGCGAGCGAGGCGAGGTAAATTTCTCGCCGGTGCCCCGCAAAAGTCGAGAAATGGCGAGATGCGGACGGCGCGCGAGCGGTAGATTCGAAAGTTATAGCCTTCCGTTCGCACCGCGGCCGAGTAACGCGAGTTCATTCCTTACCGTAAAACGCAGGAGCGTAACGAGTTTATATCCAACGGACAATGAAAAAAGAATTTTACTGAATCGCCGAGCGTTTCGTTAGTTTAACTTCTTGTCATTTTTTTTAAACACATTTTTTATTTTACATAGTGTAAATTAACCAAAAAAAAACTACAATCTATATTTAACTCGTCTGCCGTCGAGGCTCGAGTTAAAAAAAAGTATAACATTCTCGCTGTTATCCAAGCGATTTCAGTGATAACAAAAGTCCTTCGGACAATAATAAACACCCCAACATCCTCTGACCTTTCTACCAGGAAACTGGACTGTGATGAAAAAAAAAATGTCTTTAGTATAGAGTCACACGATGCCGTTTTATGCAGCCGCGACCGCCGCCGGCTGTTACCATTATGCTCAAGTTTGTTGTTCTCAAATATTCCAGATAAAAAAAAATGTCCGAGACTACCTTGAAAGTTCGACTCCCATATTATCCTCCAAAAAAAAAACCGTAACCAGTCGATATCATAATAACCGCATTCTGTCTGCCTAGGCCAATGCATAAAAATTCCTCGAATCCCCACCTTAAGCTCAGTTTTCAAGCGACCGTAATTCCCGAGTCGTAATTCCCGCGGAATTGTCACGCGAGTCGTGACAATTCCGCGGGATTCCATAGAAAAACCACGAAATTTCCTGACCTTGCCAGCTTTTCGTGATTTCCACGACGACCGCCGCACGGTTTGTGTGTGTGTGTGACTTTCCCGCGTGCGAGATTTCTCTGCGCGGCTCGCGCCGAGAGCCGGCGCACTGGGTCAGTTGAGAATCTCGCGGCGCGCGCAACACACGGCGCGACGGCCGAGCGGTACGGACGGCGCACGCTTGGCCGCTATGTCACGTCCCGCGCCGCCGCCGCCGCCGTCAATCGCTCGCGGTGGCCGATCGCCGGACGTGCGTCCCGCGCGCCCTTCCCAATGTCATTGTCGCCCGAGTCTTCGCCCCTCGCGCTCGCATTGAAATATAATCGTCTCCGAGCCCCAAAAATGTCATCTCAAACTTCGAAAATTGAAAAAAAAAGAAAACATCCTCGCATTGAAAAAAATCCAACCGTCTCCTAGCCACAAAAATTTAATCTCAAGCTTCGAAAATTGTAAAAAAGCATCCTCGCATTAAAAAAAAAATACAATCGTCTCCTTGCCCCAGAAATTTCATCTCAAGCTTCGAAAATTGAAAAAAAGCATCCTCGCATTGAAAAAAATCCTCTCGTCTCCTAGCCCCAGAAATTTCATTTCAAGCTTCGAAAATTGAAAAAAAAGCATCCTCGCATTAAAAAAAATCCTCTCGTCTCCTCGCCCCAGAAATTTCATCTCAAGCTTCGAAAATTGAAAAAAAAAAAAAAACATCCTCGCATTGAAAAAAATCCAATCGTCTCCTCACCCAGAAATTTCATCTCAAGCTTCGAAAATTGAAAAAAAAAAGCATCCTCGCATTGAAAAAAATCCTCTCGTCTCCTAGCCCCAAAAATTTCATCTCAAGCTTCGAAAATTGAAAAAAAAAGCATCCTCGCATTGAAAAAAATCCAATCGTCTCCTCGCCACAGAAATTTCATCTCAAGCTTCGAAAATTGAAAAAAAGCATCCTCGCATTGAAAAAAATCGTTTCGTCTCCTCGCCCCAGAAATTTCATCTCAAGCTTCGAAAATTGAAAAAAAAAAAAAAAAAAAAGCATCATCGCATTAAAAAAAATCCTCTCGTTTCTTCGCCCGAGAAATTTCATCTCAAGCTTCGAACAAAAATTGAAATTCAAATTTCAACCTGAATCCCGTCGCGCAGCTTCAGGCTCTCCGACCACAAGTTGCATCTCAACGTCTAAATTTAATTTACCACAGGCAAACGAACGCAAACTTCCGTGCACCGTAATTTATTCCAGCTAATTCAGTAACTGTAAATCAGTAAATCTACGTGATTTTAATAGTTTCCATCCAACTCCATCCGCCGTCCCTTTTTACATCAACCAACAAGTCGCAAACAAATCGCGTGTCTCTCCGCTGAAAAAGTCGATCGTCCCTTCTCACCTAAATCACGCTTACAAAAAAAAACGAACGAAAGCTTCCATGCACCGGAATTCATTCCACCTAATTCAGTAACTGTAAATCAGTAAATCTACGTGATTTTAATAGTTTCCATCCAACTCCATCCGCCGTCCCTTTTTACATCAACCAACAAGTCGCAAACAAATCGCGTGTCTCTCCGCTGAAAAAGTCGATCGGCCCTTCTCACCTAAATCACGCTTACAAAAAAAAACGAACGAAAACTTCCATGCACCATAAATCATTCCACCTAATTCAGTAACTTTATATCTGTAAATCTACGTGACTTTATAGTCATTTCCATCCAACTCCATCCGCCGTCCCTTTTTACATCAACCAACAAGTCGCAAACAAATCACGTCTCTCCGCTGAAAACATCGACCAGCCCTTCTCACCTAAACCAGGCTTACGAAAAAAAAAAAAAAAATGCGTAACAGACATCCCAACATATGTTCGCGCATCGCGCGCCACACTCACCGTTTCCATGTCGAATCCTCCGCCGTACACCATGTTGACGTCTACCGCGAAAATCTCCGTCTCACCGCCGCGCGCGCGTTGCCAACGACGCGCGTGTTCCACAGGTCGCTCGCCGGCGACTGATTTCCCGTTGTTGGCGATTCCCTCGGCGGGCGCGTCCAGTGCGCCTGCGCGGAGATCTCCTCGGCTTCGGTGCGCGCGCGCGCGCGCGTTCTCGACCGACGGACACAACCAGCGAGCCGCGGGGCGCCCCGCGCGACACAAACTCGCGAAACTCGCGATCGCCGGAATTTCCCGGCGCCCACCCCTCGCGCTCGCGCACGCTCGCCGCTGTCCCCCGCGCAGCTCTCTTCGTTATCCCCGGTACGAGCGGCCAACGAGCGGCACCCGTGTCCCGCTGCACGTGATCCCGCGCGCCACGTGCTGCTGCTGCTGCTGCTGCTGTTGCTGCTCGCCGCGACCGTTAACGGTCATTAATTTCCACGAGACGCGTCGGTGGCTTCGGCGAACGGCCGACAGGTCGAGACGGGCTGGGCGACCTTCGCAGGGGTCGGCATACAAAACAAACGGATCCTCGGAAATAACAACAATAATAATCACTCAGACACAAATGTTTCTTTATTTCTCGTCGATTCTTCTTTTTCTTCCTTTGTTTCGGTTTTTTATTTTATTCTATTTTATTTTATTTTATTTTTTTCGTTATATGGAAGTCGGCGCGATGAGGACAAGGGGAATAAACAAAAACTGCGGGGTCGGTGGAGATGATGAACACGTTATGTTCTCTCGTGTTTTCTCTCTCTCTCTCTCTTCTCGTTCTCCCGCGCACTGCGTGTCTAGCGAAGGCCTACGTGTGACTGAACGGGTTGAGGCCAGCGAGCGAGCGGGTTCGCGCTTTGCGGGCGAACGGGGCGACCTACTAACTAACCGAGCGAGCGGCGCATGCGCGCGGGCCTGCTGTACCTACCACCGGCGGACAAGCGCACGGACAAACGAGAGAGGCACAGCCGACAAATCCACCCACCACCGCCGCGGCGAGCCACCACCACCCGAGCCGGCACCTCGGGAACCGCCGCCGCCGTTGCCACTACTATTGCCATCACCATCTCCTCGCCGACTCCTCCTCCTCCACCGCCGTCGCCGCCGCCTGCTTCTTCAGACTATCGCTGTATCGCGCCGTAGCCGTTAACTTCTCTTCCTCGACGCCCCGCGAGTTAAACGCTCCGCGCTATATGCGCTCGCTGCTATCTCACTCGGCGCGTCTTTGCAATTATAATTCGTAATATCGGGCAATTTGAAGGATTTTTTTTCTTGCCCGATGAGCTGGTGATGATCGAATGGGGACTCGGAGGATTGTAATTGGGGTTGGACAATATTTTGGAAAGGGTGAATGGGGGGAGGGGGGGAGGAATGTAAAAAGATGATTTAGGAAAGCACGTAGATTTGGAAATATAAAAAGCAAATTTATTTCAGACTAGAGAGTAATTTTTTTAAGCGAATATTTGAATTTTTGTTTTAATTTGAGGGTTGAGGAGTAATTGGGGTTGGACAATTTTTTTGGAAAGAGAGAATGAGGGGGGGGGGGGAATGTAAAAAGATGATTAAGGAAAGGACGTAGATTAGGAAATATAAAAAGCTAATTTATTTCAGTCTAGAGACTAATTTTTTTTTTGGCGAATATTTGAATTTTTGTTTTAAGTTGAGGGTTGAGGAGTAATTGGGGTAGGACAATTTTTTTAGAAAGGATGAATGGGGGAGGGGGAAATGTAAAAAGATGATTTAGGAAAGGACGTAGATGAGGAAATATAAAAAGCAAATTTATTTCAGACTAGAGACTCATTTTTTTTTTTAATCGAATATTTATTTATTTATTTATTTGTATTCATTATACGGGCCGTATCCCATTTGTATCATATTTGAATTTTTGTTTTAAGTTGGGCGATAAAAATAGGGGATTCACCGGACTGCGGAAAAATGACCTCCAGCTGTCTAATTGGATGAGCCAGACGGCGCATGTGTGATGTGCGAGACGCTGCTATTGTTGTCGTCGCTCGATGAAAAACATTGAATTGCCACTCTGGAGGGACGCGCGGCGCGGAATCGTGTGCGTTTCATTGAAGCGCGATTATCGTCGCAGTTTCGAAATTCCCACGCGGGTCAGTAGTGGCAGCGTCTACGCGAATCGTCTCCCGTGTCCCGACCTCTGCGGTCGCAGCGCCTGAGTCACGAAATCGCGCGTCTCGCAGTCGTTATCTCGCCGCGCGAGCAGACTCGAGACGAGAGCTAATAAAATTGTGCGAGGGAAAAACAACATTGGCCACGCAAACGTTATTCATAGACTCGTCTGCAATATATTATCGCCAGTTTCGTCAGTTTTATTTTTATTCAATTAATTGAATAAAAATAAGTGGGACGAAATCCGCAATTCCATTTTTTTTTATTTAACTTTTCAACGGAACAAAATCTACAATTTAATTTGTATTTATTTTAATTAATTTTTGTATAGGTTATAATCCACAATTCCAATTTTTTGTTTATTCAGTGACTCGCAAGCTAATTTTTCAATTTCTTTTATTTAATTTTTCAACGGAACAAAATCTACAATTTAATTTGTATTTATTTTTAATTAATTTTTCTATAGGTCATAATCAACAATTCCATTTTTTATTATTTAGTGATTCGCAAGCTAATAGTTTTGCCAATTCAATGCAAACTCGTTAGACAGCAAATGCAATGTCGAAACAATGCGATGACTTGGGAGAAAAAAAATTCCTGGCGGCTCTCAGTGTGGTTCGACCCCATAGGAGATAACAGTGCGAAAATATTGATATTTCTTGTCATCGGACCCCACGCGTGGGGTCCTCTTTCTTCTTCGATACTCATTGTCAGATAGCGCAGACCGGGGCCAATTGGATAATTCTCTCTCACTTTCATTTCTTTTTTTATCAATTGTTAAAAAAACAATTCTTCACAACCCGTACTAAAAATAATCCTGTTAGTGCGAATTCACATCCGCAGATGAATCAATAGCGCATGGTAATGAATCTCGGAATGGAATTCCTCGTAAACAACCTCGCGATCGGTTGGCGCATAGTTATCGGCGAGCAGGTAGTTTTATAGGTGCAAACACGCGCCGAGCACGCGTCGATAGACGAGTGAACAGGGAATTAGATCACGTCGGAGAGCCGAACGCGAATCCGGGGTGATCGTAAGCTTGACACGCACGCGTCCTGGACGAGCTACTTGGATATTACCATACCGCTCGCGCACGACTCGGTGCTGCGTTGTATAGCTAGCGCCTCGCGCGCGCGATTCGCTCGTTGCTCCTGAGAATTCGCGTGGGTGGACTCGCCGTTTCGTCTCGATCGAGTTCCTCCGCGTGTGCGAGCGCATTCTCCCCGTCGTGTTCGGCGCGATCTCGTTTTTTTTTTCATAATTTTTAGCACACAACCCATTGCAACAGGAATTTATTACTTATATATCAATATTACGCATTTTTTCTTGGAATTCTTTCTTTTTTATTTTTCCTATGAAACAGTTAAATCTTTTTTTGACAATTATTTCTAAAAAAAATTATTGTTATTGAAAAATGTGTGGGAATAAATGATTACTTCAACTAAAATGAATAGTTCTCAAAAATGTTCACCTTAGTTGAAGTAACCATTTTTTCCCATTTTTTCCCAATTTTTTCCGAGATCGATCTTTCGGCGCGAAAACGAAATAGTTCCCTGTGGCCAAAGGGACTTTGTCTGGAATAAATACCTTTTTTGTGGCGGGCGCTGGAATAATATTTTTTTATCAAAAATACTATATTGAGAGAGTATCAGGTTAAAATTTGAGTTAAATCGATCCTTTATTTACGGAGTTATGATTTTTTTAAGGAAAAAACATCTTTTCTTCGATCTTTGAAATTCATTAATTTTTTAAAAAATATGTAGCAATTTAATATCGGGAAATTTCTTTTTTTGCAAATGATCTACAAAGTTTAAAGTATATTCTGTAATTTTTAAATATTTTTCAAACCAATACTTTGGTCGCAATACGCGGTCAAAGATGGTCCGGGTGAAATCGACCCGCAGTAACCAACGTGATCGGTGAGAAAAGTGTGACCACGAAGGGTTAACATTATTTTTTTCAATTACAGCAACTAAATAAAAATGGGCCAATTTTCCTATTACTATCGGCCCAAATTCTAGTTTCCTGTGACCAAAAACGTTTTCCACACGCAACATCATTTTCATTCCCTTCCAACCCTACAAAATTCCATCCCCTCAATTTTCCACGAGGCTGACAATAAATAGATCAATCTCGAGTCGCTCCAATACCACGCATCAAGAAAAAAAAACCATCACCCGGCGAATCAAGGGAACGGCCAAGCGACGCCTGCATAGCGACGCCGCTCGCTCGCCGGACCCGCCGGGAGCGCGGCGCACGTGTATTCTCTTTCTCTTTCCCTATTTCCGAGAAGCTCGATCTACGGTTGAGCCCGCAAAAGTATTTCGCGTGGGCGACGAAACGTGCCCGATTAGATCCGCGAGCGCGTTGCGCGTGGCCATTGAAAAATCGAGACAATGGCCCTTTGTGACTTACGAGTGACGACGCGCGTTTCCCGACTGCGAACGCGGCTACCGTTGCCGCTGTTGTTTTGCCGCCTGCCGCCGCCGCCGCTCGCACCGGGCGCTGCTGTATATTATATATATACTAGGAAGCCGAGAGAGGCTCCCGCCACTCCTGCGTCTCCCGCTCGGCCGCCCCGCGTCGCTAATGCCACACGGGAGCTCTCGTGTTGTGAAACGGATTCCAGGACACCTTGCCGGACACTGTGACGTATATACCGCGCACGCACCGCGCGCGCGCGCGCGCGCGACTTCTTCGCGCTCTTGCGACGCGATCGTGTAACGCGCATGTCGGCCATTATCGGCGCGCTCTTGCGTGAGAGACCGAGGCGTCCGCCGAGATCAGTGAAAGTGACGTCGTGCGTCATCTCCCGCGCGTTTTTACCGGGAAAAAATAACCGCGAAATTGCAGGGATGTTAGTATTTTTTTCGCCGAATTATTAGCGAAGTTTTAATTATAGATTTTTTCTTGTGACGTGCTGATCACTTTTTTTGTGACACTGGTTATTAAACAGTTGGCACTTCTCTAAAATTGAGGTTACTTTTTTTGGTTTGATCGAACGTGGGTTTTCGTTCGAGAGAAAACTCTATAAAAGCGATAAATTGCAGGGAGTTAGTATTTTTTTCGCCGAATTATTAGCGGGGTTATAATTATAGATTTTTTCTTGTGATGTGCTAATTACTTTTTTTGTGACACTGGTTGTTAAACAGTTGGCACTTCACTAAAATCGAGGTTACTTTTTTTTGGTTTGATCGAACGTGGATTTTCGTTCCAGAGAAAACTCTATAACTAAGAGAATGTCGCGAGGCGGAACGCGAAATCTTGATTTCAGAATTTTTCACAGCAAGTGCAGGGAAGTTATTATTTTTTTCTCCGAATTATTAGCGAAGTTATAATAACAGATTTTTTCTTACGATATGCTGATTATTTTTTTTATGACACACAGTTATTAAAAAGTTGACACTCACTAAAAGGATTTTCGTTCGAGAGAAAACTCTGTAACGAAGTGAATGCCGCGCAAGGCGGAACGTGATATATTTATTTCAGAATTTTTTACAGAATTATAATAGCCTAAACTTGCCTTGCGGATTTTCGTGAAAAAAAATTTTCGGTTTCGAAAAGTTTGAAAACCCTATTCGATAGTAAATTTGCCACTGATTCCAAAAAAGCATCGTTGTTTGGCCGAAAAATAAAAAATTCGATGAGAAATCCGCGAAAAGCGATTTTGCACTTTTTTCGAAATTTATATCGAAAATGCGAGACATTTTACCCGCTGTTTTTTTCTAAGAGGGATTTTGCCATTGCAAAATATTTCTTGAGTTACTTTCTTTTTTAAATTCGACAAACATTTTCTGTAAAAAAATTAAATCACAATATCAACAAAGGATTTTCCAAAAATGTGTCAAATTTTGTTGAAACACAAAACACAAATGATCGAAAATTTCCGTCCTTATCCTTCGATCACAGTGTCTGTTTATCTGTCTCCCTCCACTTCCGTGTGGCTTCCTCCTGAGCCGCGATAACTCACAAAGCAATCAGAGACCGAAATAGCGACTGTTTTGTGTGCGCGACGCACAAAATAAGGCTAAAAACGCGCGGGGTTTATCGGGTGAATTTTTCGCGCACGCGCTCGCTGCACGAATTTACGAGTGTTTGCTCGGTTGACAATGATAGTCAATAAATATTAGTGGCTCACGCCGTACGCGTACGTCGCGCATTATCTGCGACTGGCAAATTCTCGCAGGCCGCGCGGTTTGAACCCGACGAACCGTGCATAACGGTCCTTAGGCATTATTTATTCAACTCTTTTTCAACTCGGCTGCGGCAATTTCACGGTCTCGCTTCACTGGACCGCGCGCTCGAGATACGCGATTACTCAGCGCTCGGTGCTGCGCCGATCGCGCTCTGTCTCCCTCCCTCGCCTCGTCTAATTTCGCGTAAACAGGCGTTTGCACGTTGATTAATTATTTCAGCGTCGATACGACCGCCGCTGTATCGAAAAGCAATTATGTAAATGGCTGTTTCTCCATACTTTTTATTGCAACGCTCGCCGCGCCGCGCGTTTATACAGTCACTACCGACAGTTTAATAATAAACTCCCGACCGCCCTCGACGCAACAGAGTTGCATTCGTTTTTTTTATTTTTGGTTTGTCTTTTGTTTATTGCTCATTACGGTCAGCAAAATCGCGAATTAATTGGTACGAGGAATGCAAATTAATACGAATAATTTGGGTCAAAATATATTTGCGTGGATTTCATTAATTTTTATGAATTATTTTTTAATTTTTTATGAACTACATTTTATTGAACATTCATTTTTATGGATTATTTTTTTTTCTGAATTAAATTTTACTGAACATTCATTTTTATGGATTATTTTTTTTCTGAATTCAATTTTATTGAACATTCATTTTTTTGGATTATTTTTTTTCTGAATTAAATTTTACTGAACATTCATTTTTATGGATTATTTTTTTCTGAATTACATTTTATTGAACATTAATTTTTATGAATTATTTTTTTGTTTTTTCTAAACTAAGTTTTCTTAGACATTTTATTGCCAACGGGATGGAAAAATAAATCATTGACATAAAATCATCTGTAGAATAAATATACATGAATCAAGTGAGCCGAGAATATGCAAACTCATTGATAAATGATGTTGGCGCTAATCCGCGAGTTGTATACAGGCGAGGAGTGAGTCAAAGCGGTGGCTTTGACTCCGGTTTTTCCCCAGGGATTAAGAAAGTTCTTCCTCGTTTGATTCTCGCAGTTTTCACTCGCTCTCGCGGCGCAAACTCGCGCTAATTCGCCCCGAGGAAAAAGGAAGGATTTACGCCTCAGTGAATAATAACGCGAGAGCCGTCCCCGTGGGCGATGGAAAATTCGTTCCACCGCGCGCCAACGCGACACCGCAATTTTATTTTCTTTTTTTTTTATCACAGTCGGCTACCGTTAGACGTTATGTATGGCGTTTTTGCGTAAAAAAAAACTATCGACGATAGAAACCATTATCGCTCCTTTGAATTAACATTTTTTATCATTAGAAAAAAAAATTATTATTTATTTTTGTCTCGCCTAAAACTCAGACATTTATCGACTCCGCCCATTTTTCGAGTCTCCAAAATCTGCCTCGGATGCTGCACAAAAGCGGAAAGGATAAAAACGCAAAAAAAAAAAAAAAAAAAAAAAAAATATCAGCCCAGAATTTTTATGCGTTTCGTCCTTACTGCAAACTGGAAAGATTTCTCTCGACACGAGGCGGAGCCATAGAAACATGTATTTATTAAGGATAGCTTCGGCCTGATCCCGAAATTAATTGATGCGACTCGCTACTCTCACGGCTTCCACCGCCAGATCTGCTGCATATCCGGAGACCCGACGAAGAAAAAAAAAAAAAAAAGACGAATCGTGCGGGTTAAGACTTTCTACGTCAGTGCAGTAACAGCCCATTCGCATTAACGAC
The DNA here is from genome assembly GCA_963932165.1 of Pimpla rufipes. Taxonomy (NCBI): domain Eukaryota; kingdom Metazoa; phylum Arthropoda; class Insecta; order Hymenoptera; family Ichneumonidae; genus Pimpla; species Pimpla rufipes. The sequence goes on from OZ010630.1 coordinate 24,065,082, forward strand.
CACTCGGCGCGCGAAACGCTTGCGCGCTTCTTTTTTCCACGTCCCTTTTCTGTGCGTGAACACAAAATCGTGGGACTCCGCGAGGAAAAATAAAGGTCACAACCCTTCGTATGACGTCGGCATCAAACGTTACCCGCTTCGCTCTTACGCATATCCATCCTGCGCCCAGCGCCGCGGCTGCCTTGGGAATTGGGACTCCTTCGGACCTGCAAAAAAGCCCTACGCGAATGACGGAAGAAAATAAAGAAACTGCACCGCTGATGAGGAGAAAAAAAAATTCGTCGGATCGAGAGTTCACTTGTTGGTCTTGATTTTCTTGGCTCTAGCGTAATTAAAAAAAAATAATTGATCGACGTTTCGGGGGAAATAAATATTTGATGTTTTTTTCTTTTATTTTCTCAAACATATTTCGCGAATTCACTTGTTGGTCTTGATTTTCTTGGCTCTCGCGTAATTAAAAAAAGATAATTAATCGACGTTTTGGGGGAAATACATTTTTTATATTTTTTTATTTTATTTTCTCCAACATATTTCGGGAGTTATTCGTTGGTCTTGATTTTCTCGATTCTCCTAATTAAAAACAAAATAATTAGTCGACTCTTCGGGGAAAATAAATATTCGATTTTTTTCGAAACAGTGTTGTGAGTCCCCATTACTCTAAGAATTAAAGTTTACACAACAATTTATTTTCTAGTTACGATTTTATAACGATAACCTGTAGCCAATGTAAAGTCATATGTGAACTTTTGAGTAGCATCAAGAAAAACGTAATTTTTTAAATAAATTTTGGGAGAAATTGTGAGAAAAATGGACAAGCACAGTCTTCCATTATTTTCGCAATGCATTAACAGTATTTCTCCATTTTTTCAATGAGATTACCATCAAGTTTTATGGGAAATTAATATTTTTTGCCTCTATTTAAAACTTTACACATTATATTATAATAATTAGAAGTTATTATTATAAAAACATAATTACAAAGTCAATTGTACCATACATTTTATTTCTATAAAAATGTGAGATTTGCAACTCCGTTTCGAAATAATAAATGTCACGTTAGTCTTACTTTTCTTGATTATCGTAATTAATTAAATAAATTAATCAGTCGACATCTTGCGGAAAATGCATATTCGATAATATCTTCATTTTTTTCCAAACATATTTTTACATTTCTGACAAATTACGTGTCTCACGATGACTCAGAGACTTTCATTTATCATATCGCAAAGATTGAATCATTCAGGACGTCTATTTTATATAAGTATACGGTATTTTCGATTACGCAACTCGAGGGATCGGGGGAATTGCAGGTTGGATGAATTCCGAGAGGTAATTTGGGTATAATAATTGATCGCTCTCTCCGCCCGAGAGTGAAAGAGAGAGAGAGAGAGAGAGAAATCGCGAATGTACCCTGAGACATAATCTCATTGTTCGACGCTGAGATTCCAGTCGCCTCCTCGATATATATCCGAGGATTTTCATCGTTTCTCCGATGCCCGCGTATCGTTCGCGTATCGCGACCACCCCGCGATATCTCGCATGCGCGCTTGCGCGCACCTCAAGCTCCGTACACATTAGGATCAACTTATATCACCTCTTGGAAAAATTCGCGGAAGATTATTTTTTCCATTCCGTTAATCGAGTGCGTGGAATTTTTTTCTTCTTCGTCTTTCCAGAAAACCTTCGCTCGTCGTTAGCAGGACATCCGAATCCGATAATAAGAGTCAATTTTTTTGCCTTATTTCATTTTTATTCCTTTCTCAAAGGAATCTTACAAATGATGTCTCGAGTTTTTATTTGATTTTACAATTAATTTTTTTTAATCCCTAACCGATAATAGGCATCCATTTTTCTTGTGTTCTTAAATTTTTATTCCTTTCTCAAACGAAAATTACAAATTGTCTCGAATTTTGTTGTTGTTTCTTTACAAATCTTTTTTTAAATACTAAAATATTGACTAATTACTAAAAAAATAATGATATGTCTATATAAATGTGCAAAATCTATAAAGTGACGAAAAAATGGTACAAATTTACTGAAAAAAATTCTGTGCATAGAGAAAAACATTTGAAATTTCAAAAAAATGCCGCCAAAATTTTAGCAGTGTGACGAGTCCTTAATCCAAAGAGAGTCCCGGGCGCTTATTGAGCAGCCCTCAGAGGCTCCGCTGCTCCGTCTCTCAGTACCCACGGCGAGTTCAGCCGCACGGGATGGACTCACCTTCTTTGCGCGAGGGTTGCTCTTACCGTGCGTAAATATAGGGCAGAGCACGTATAGAGGCGATGCACCGTGGAGGGTGACCCCGATAACCCTTGCGGCCGAGGCTGAGAAGAAGAAGAAGAAGAAGAAGGAGACGAAGAGAAGAAGAAGAAGAAGAAGAAGCAGCACGCGAAGAGCAAAAGCGAGTCAGCCGCAGCAGCAACAGGGAGGATGAGACGAAAAATGAAATAAAGAAGAGGCGCGTCTCCGAGTCTCGAGCGAACGGTAGGTGAAAGACGGAGCAAAAGGAGAGAGAGAAAAAGAGAAAGAGAAAGACGTAAAATGAGAGGCGCTGCGCTGGCTTCTTCGCTTCTGGCTCACCAGTCTATCTAGAAGGAGCTGAGAACAAGGAGAGAGAAAGATAGAAAGAGAAAACAAGGAGAGAGAAAAAGAGAGAGAAGGCCAAGAGAGAAAGAGAAAACAAAAAGAGAGAGAGAAAGAAAACAAGGAGGGAGAAAATGAGAGAGAAGGCCAAGAGAGAAAGAGAAAACAAAAAGAGAGAGAGAAAGAAAACAAGGAGGGAGAAAAAGAGATAGAAGACCAAGAGAGAAAGAGAAAACAACAAGAGAGAGAGAAAGAAAACAAGGACGGAGAAAAAGAGATAGAAGACCAAGAGAGAAAGAGAAAACAACAAGAGAGAGAGAAAGAAAACAAGGACGGAGAAAAAGAGAGAGAAGGCCAAGAGAGAAAGAGAAAACAAAAAGAGAGAGAGAAAGAAAACAAGGAGGGAGAAAAAGAGATAGAAGACCAAGAGAGAAAGAGAAAACAAAAAGAGAGAGAGAAAGAAAACAAGGAGGAAGAAAAAGAGAGAGAAGGCCAAGAGAGAAAGAGAAAACAAAAAGAGAGAGAGAAAGAAAACAAGGACGGAGAAAAAGAGAGAGAAGGCCAAGAGAGAGAGAGAAAACAAGGACGGAGAAAAAGAGAGAGAAAAAAAATCAGAGGAGAGAAAAAGAGAGAGAGGGAGATAAAATGAGAGGCGCTGCGCTCGGTTTTTCGCTATCCAGAGGGAGCTGAGAAGAAGGAGGAAGAAAAAGAGCAAGAGAGACGAAAAGTACGCTAAAGAGACGTACCAGGTTCCCACACGAACCCCCCAAGATGCGTCCCGCCGTCGGGCGTGCTGCTCGCTGCTGCTGCTGCTGCTGCTGCTGCTGGACCCCCGATGCCCAGAAGCTGATAAAAACAGCTACAAAACTGCCTACCGGTGTTTTCTGCCTTTTGCTCCTGCGTTACTCCTCTCTCGTGCCTCGTCCCTTTGCCGCGCGCTCAGCGAGACTGCGCGAGAGACCTCGCGCTGCGGATTTTACCCGCGCGTTTCGGCGCGTCGGGAGACTCGACCCGAGAGACATATTCCGAACGGTCTGGCACCTTCCACGCTCGCGAGGCACTCGAGGCTTTCGTGATATGCATAACAGTATTTTTTTTCTTTTTTTTTTGAAGGGCTGGACGATCGTTGATTTAATCTGTGGATTTTTATTTATGGGCTGATTATTGTTGGGTGGTTTAATTTTTTTTTATCACTGGAAAAAAAAAGAATTGTTTTAATTATTTACAAGAGAAAAATATTTTTTTTTCTTTTTCAATCAAAAGATTTCTTTTTCTTTCACAATTAAGCGAAACATAACATTTTCGTTTTTTTTTCAATCAAAGGAAAAAATTATATTTTCGTTTTCATCTTCAATCAAAGGAAAAAATAAATAATTTCGTTTTTTTTCTTCAATCAAAGGAAAAATAAATATTTTCGTGTTCGTAATTAAAGGAAAATTAATATTGTAGTTTTTTTTTTAATCAAAGGAAAAATAAGGTTTTCGTTTTTTTCAATCGAAACGAAAAAAAAACATTTAGGTTTTTTTTTCAATCAAGGGAAAAATAAGATTTTCATTTTCTTTCAATCGAAACAAAAAAAAACATTTACGTTTTTTTTTCAATGAAGGGAAAAATAATTTTTTCGAAATGTTTCGTTCACCCGTAGAAAACAGTCGAAACCTAAAAAAACTAAAATGGAAGAGAAAACTAAAAAAATGACGAAATAATAAACGAATAAATTCTCCGCTCTCGCCGCGATACCAATAAAAACCCGAGCCCAACGAGGGCAATGATTCGCCCGACCGTAATGAAAATAACGATCGGGCGAACAAAACGCACAGCCGCGAGTATCCCGTCCGCGTGTCATCTCCTTCTGCCCCGCGAAATGGATGAGCATCTCCTTCTGCATCGGGTATAATCTTTCTACATCGGTCGCGTCGTACAGGCGCAAACGGCCGCGTGCGAGTCCTCGCGGGTAATTGCGATTCGATCGAGGCACTCGACGATCGGCGGCGGTGTAATTTCTGCGCGGCATTGTTGCTATTGCGACATCGCGCTGCACCGTGGGAAATATACAGCCGGCTGCTCCGCTGACGCGGGAGTCGCGAGGCTCGCGAGACTCGATATATAATACTATTTATATTATATATATACGTATATAAATATAGGCAACACGTACTCGCTCGTATATTTCGCCAGGTTGATCCACACGAGGCTCCGATGTGCGCCGAACAAAATCCAAGTACGAATATAATACGTAAGCAGAGTGAAAGAGCTCGAGTTATGTGCTGGGATAAATCGACGAGAGGGGAAATAAAAAAAAAACGAGAATTCGCAGGAGGAAAATCGTCGAGGCGAAAGACGAGACGAATCGAGGCTCCGGAGATGAACGGATTGATTCACGCATTTATGTGGCAACATTTTTTTTTTTTTTTTTTTTTTTCGTGATTCAAAGCTGGATTATTGCACTCGTGATGATGAGGGAAAAAAAGAGGACGACGAGAATGTGGAGGGATGAATTATTGTCGAATTACGATTGATCGGAGTATCATTTTTCAATATAATTGATCTTGGTAATCGTCGTGACGATGGAATTTGTATCATACTTTGTGGTTATTGCCCAGGGATTTTTTTTTTTTTACACGAGCCAGTTGGAAAAAATGAGGAAGCATCGGATTTTCCGATGCTTCACCAGAGTCATGAATACTGCGGTTGGGAAATCGAAAGTTCAATCGCGATTTCGTGTGAAGTCGACACGAGGATCGGGAATAATTGTTGAGGATAATTGCGGCTAATCTGGCATCTCCGCTGGGAGGAACTGGCAACCGGTTTCGCGGGGAAGCTACATTGTTTTATGTATCTGTTTGAGGTTTCAGTGACTATTCGTGTAGACTATGTAATTTATTCATTTTTTAATTTTTTTGTTTTGTATGCATTTTTATTTTTCATTTCTTCATTTTTCTGTTTTTGTATGCATTTTTATTTTCCATTTTTTCATTTTTTGTTTTTGTATGCATTTTTATTTTTCATTTCTTCATTTTTTTGTTTTTGTATGCATTTTTATTTTTCGTTTTTTCCTTTTTCTTGTTTTTGTATGCATTTTTATTTTTCGTTTTTTCCTTTTTTTTGTTTTTGTATGCATTTTTATTTTTCATTTTTTTGTAACGCTCATCCCTCGTGAATGTGAATTAGTCTAAGTGCCCAATTATAAATTGAATAAAGTATTCAAGCTTCTCGTAATTATTTTTGCACAATATAATCATTAAATTAATCTTGTTTTAAACCCCAAGTGCAAGCGAATTTATTTAACTATGATGACCCAATCCAACAAAATATTGGATCCAGGGTTTCCGGGGGTAGAATATGCGACTTGAGATCGATGGTATAGGTCAAAAGTCGACATTTCGAACAAAGCATGTTCGAAGTGTCGATTTTGGAATTTTTCAACCGAGGACCAATTTTATAAATTCTAAAAATAAAAACGTACAAAAAAAAGATTTTTTCCAAAATCAAGTAAAAAGTAAAAAAAAACCAATGTTTATATTTAAAATTGCTATTTTTCGACCGGGGCCGGTTTTACGAATTAAAAAAAAAACAACGTCAAGAAAACATGACATAATTTTCAAAATTCAGTAAACTTATACTGAAATCAGTATTTTCCGGGGTAGAACATGCGACTTAAGAACGATGATGCAGGCCAAAAATCGATATGCCGAAAAGAAAATATCGTCGCCGTGAAAGACCATAAAATTGCGCATAAACGTCGTCGAATCACAAGGCGCGCGCTTTCAGCGCGCCTCTATAACCCATAACGAAAAGAAAAAAAGAAGGAAGCTTTCTGTCGCGTCTCTCGAGTTCTCTCGGGTGTTCCTCCTTCTACACGGTGCACGCGCGGCGCTCAGGTGAGACGCGAGCGAGGAAACGTGCATTCGCCACGACTGCCATTAGCTGCAATTATTGCCGGACAAAAAATCCCTCGCTCGGTACACGCGGAGCGCGTTGTGAGCTTCAGGGACGCGTGGGTGTTACCACAGCTGAGTCCGTGCGGTGCACTTGGTCAGCGTTGTCGTCCCCGCGGTTAATACCAGCAGCTATCCCCTTATTTTTTTATTATTTTTTTATTTTTTCTCAACAGTCCAAAGAATCCTCCTCGCCTCCTGCGGCGGAAATCTCTGTCGGCCGCCGCTGGCGTCTTCGTTAATTTATTTAAATTACCGGGGCGCGCGAATGGCATGCGCCGCCTCGGGTACCGCAAATACAGACGCAGCCAGAAAACCAGGGAGCTCCATTCTTCTCCATTGTCAGTGGATTTCGTTATTTATCGCTTTCACCTCTTCGCGAACTCCGCCACCGATTTCTTCGTTTCCCGCGGAGCAATTCTCGACCTCATCCTCTCGTTCAACGGGGTTGCATAGAATTTCTTCGTCGCGTTGATCCTCGTTCAACGGGGATGCGACGCCGTCTGCAGGAACGTCAAGGTCCGAACTTGTTGGTTTTCTTCCGATATTACCTGAGAATAAGAAATACAAAAAATTGTTAGAGACGAAGAATGTTTGCGTCGTTGCATTTGGGTATTTAACATTCTAAGGATTTTTTTCGGGCACGCAAAAACGCACCAAAGGTCGAGCTTCCCAACAGCCGACGTTCGACGTTGTCGTCCCCCTTAATGACTGTGTTAAACGCGTCATTGAGAGTGATTAATATTCGCGGGCGATTCTCGTACAACGTTGTCTACGATGTGAGGCTCGTCGCTGCTGCTGCCTTGACAGTCGGCTCGAAAAACGAGAGAGAAGAAATCTGTGTGGGGCGGGGAGAGAAAAATATGGGGACCACGAAAGAGACGAGAGGAAGAGGGCTTCTTGGGAGGGTCATTCCCAGGCGGTGCGTGCAAAAAAAAACGGACTTTTTTTTACAGCTGTGACTTCCGACGACGATGCACATCGGACGAGTTCTCAGGGCGGAGACGATGGATTATTTGGTAAGAGGGATTTTTTTTGTATGCACTGATTTATCGAATTTAATTGTTGGTTTGAAACCCAAGAAAAATTCGTCAAAACATAAGAAAAAAATAATCTTTCAAAATGTACAGATTTATCAAATTTTATTGTTAAAAGAAAGACAATATTATAAAATAAACACAAGAATGAAACGATTTTTTTCATACACTGGTTTGTCATATTTTATTGTTGGTTTAAGTTGCAGGGAAAGTAGGTTAAAAAATATACAAAAAAAAGAATCCTTTAAATCGTACAGATTTATCAAGTTTTATTGTTAAAAAGAATAATATTAGCAAATAAACACAAGGGTGAAACGATTTTTTTCATACACTGATTTGTCATATTTTATTATTACCTTAAGTTGCAGGGAAAGTGGGTTGAAAAATAAAAAAGGGTCCTTCAAAACGTACCGAGATTTATCAAATTTTATTATACAAAAACACAACATTACTACAAGAAAAAAAGTAGTGATATACATAGAGATAGACACAGAATAGTACAATAATATATAACTGTATACACAAGCTTCGCTATACAAAATAAACACAAGAGCGAATCGACGCGACAGTCCCGCGAGCGAAAACGTCCCCGATCGGCCGTTCGCCTCGCGAGTAACAATCGACTCGCCGGATTGTGAGTTTAACGGTAATAAAAAATAGAAAAAAAGGCTCTAGATACTCTAACCGCGGAGCGAGCGCGCGCACCTGGCCCCTAACTCGCGGGCCAAACCCCGCGCCGGAACTAATTACATTAATTACAATTTACGTTGCAAATGTCTCACGAGTATGCCGCGCGCGTAAAAGGAGACGGATTCGAGCGAATCCCGAGACTCGGCTTACCCTAGAAACGTTTGCAAAGCGTCGCAACATTTCCGTTCGTTCGCTTCTTCCTCGATAGAACCAGACGTTGGAGGTTTTCTTCTTCGTTTTATTTTTCATTCGTTTATTCCTTTTTAAATAGAACCAGGTTGAGTGTAAAAAAAAAGAGAGAGAGCACCATCGACTTGTCGAATCGTCGTCCAGGACGATTTTTTTTAAAAGGTTTCTACTGTGCTGCGATAATGGTAAACACAAATGGGGGAGGGAAGAGTGTGAAGGGTCTGCCAAAAAAAGTTTCTTCTAGACATCTACGGATACAGAGTTCGAAAAAGAAAAGATCAGAACTTCCACCGTGACATTTGATGATACATGGGCTGTGTGCAGAGAGGGTGGTGCATTGTGGCTTTCCAGAGGCTCGGATGACTCGCACGATCCACAGGGGGTTTTAATTAACTACAAAAGACGCAGGAATTTGTTTTTGGTGAATTATCCCTTTGGTGCGTTACCTTCGAACAGATTTCGCGGGCATCGCGGGAAGTCAATCGGCTCAGTCGAACAGCGAGGCAAATAAGATTTCGAACGTCTCAGTGTAAACTTTAATTCCTTTGCGAATTCGAGGGACCAATAAAATTTGGAAAAAATTAAAGTAAACTGGCAAAGTTTTATAAATACTAACTCGTGAGATAAAATTACAATTACGACGTATAAAATCTTATTTGTAGCCTCCGCTGTTAGCATGAAAATATTGTCTTCTTCTGTGCAGAACGGAAACTTCTTCACATTTTTTTGTTTCTTTGTTTTTTTTTTTTCGACTAGCCGACCACTTCGGTAACGTACCTTGTGCCATTCCTCACGAAGGATTGGAACTGTTGTGCAGCACCCTGAGGAAAATATTGCAAATAAATAAAACGAGCTTCACCCGATAGTTTTGCATCTACAGAAAAATATTCGAAAAAATATTTCCAGTGATTATTACCGTAATAGCAGCACCAAGGAACTGACTGAACGCCCTCGTTGCTCCGATCGCAGCGTTGAAAACCTGACTGCGGACGCTTCCGTCCCCGGCCGGAGCTTCCGCTCCACTTTCGGCTCTCGGTCTTTCGGGGGCCGAGCCGAAGTTCGCGAAGTTGCTGAAGAGCGGCGGAGGATACGTGGAGCTCGGCGACCAAATCGGCTGCGGCGCTTGCGGTTTCGGAGTCGCGAGCTTCTTCGTCGTCACTGGAATCGGTCGCGGTCGACTCGTGGTCGGCGGTCTCGTAGCTGGCAATGCGTTACCAGTCTGCAAAAAAAATTATGCGATTGTAATAAATGTACTAATTATTACTAATTTAGCAGATATATAAATAAATGAATAAATAAATAAATAAATGATTGAACAAATAAATGAATAAATGAATGATTGAATAAATAAATGAATAAATGAATGATTGAATAAATAAATGAATAAATGAATGAATAAATAAATGAATAAATGAGTGAATAAATAAATGAATAAATAAATGAATGAATGAAAAAATAAATGAACGAACAAATGAATGAATGAAAAAATAAATTAACGAAAAAATTAATGAAAGAATAAATTAATTAATTAATAAATGGATAAAATAGCCGGTGACAAATTCGCAAGAATCTCGAACGTTTCTTCGTACCGCCGATTGAAGTTGCTCCCTCAGTCGATTGGGGGGCGTCGAGGGTTCGATGCCTTGAGCCTTGAGCAGCGCGGCGAGCAGAGCGGCGTCGCTTATGGCCTGGGAGTTCGCCGCAGCCGGTTGAACGCTGGCCTGTCCGCTCAGTATCGTTCTCAGAAAAGCCTCGTCATCGATTGACAGACCCTGCGTGCTCGGAGCCATCGTCGTCGTCGTCGTCGTCGTCGTGCTACCGCGTTTCGCGCCTCCCTGCTGCTCGGCGACTTTCAACAACTCCGCCAAGAATCTGGCGTCGTCCTGAGTGTTCAATCCACCGCCGAGTTTCACGCCTCCCTGTCCGGTGGCCTTCAGAAGAGCCGCCAAAAACTTGGCGTCGTCCTCGTTCGAGTAGGTCGACGTTCTGAACGTCGTGGTGGTGATCAAAGGTTTGCCTCCCGAACTCAAAGAATTTGGGGTATTCGATTGGACCTTCGAAGTCTCGATGTTGCGAGGCGTCACGTGGATCACCGGGGACTGAATCGAAGTCGTTCGAATCGGTGCCAAAGTCGTTTGTATCGGTTTGGTGGTTGTTTGAACCGGTTTGGTGGTCGTTTGAACTGGTTTGGTGGTCGTTTGAACCGGTTTGGTCGTCGTTTGAACCGGTTTGGCGGTCGTTTGAACCGGTTTGGCGGTTTGCACCGGTCTCCAAGTGGCTTGAACTGGCCTCTGGGTGGTTGTGGGAGTCCCGAAGAAATTTCCGCCGAACAGAGCTTGCAAAATGCCTGCACCGAAGCCCAGAGGCGCCTGCGTCGTGGTCGGTCGACGTGGGGCCACCGGTCGGGCGGTTATCACGACCTGCGACTGCGGTTTTCGAGTCGTTTGAGGCGCCAAAGTCGTGCGAACTGGTGCGGCGGTGGTTTGAGGTGGTTTTGCCGTGGTGACTGTCGGAGTTACAATTGATATCGTTGGAGCTCGCGTGGGAATCGGTCTTGCAGTTGTGCTCGTCGTCTGAAGGAGGTCAATTATGATCGGTCTTGACGATGGTCCTGGCGAGAGATCCGAGAAGACAGAATTGGGCGAGACGTTGGACGACTGAATTGCTTTCGGCGATCGCGTTGGTCCTGGATCGGCGAGGGCCAAGGAGAGAATCTGGAAAACGAGGCAATTTGTCTCTTAAAATCAGCTATAAAATATGCTACCAATTTATTGTGGGAAATAAAATTGCTTTATTTTATTAGAGGATTTTTCTGACTACCGTTCATCAATTAAGCAGGTTATTCGACAATTATTTTGAATGCGAAATGCTGGGGTGGTGAGCCAGACAAGTTACGGTGTGGTACCGACGATCTGGCTCGCGTTCTCTAGCTATATGGTGTCTCCTTCTCTCCACGTCTCTCAGCTGTAATTGGACGCTCACCGGAGCGTGTCATCCTGGGTATCGCCGCAGGTTCTCGCGGGTAATAAAAACCGGACGCTTACAAAGGATCCCGATGAGATCTCGGGAAGAGGCCAACGCGGTGGCTGCTCTTTTCTGTGTCCCTCCCCCTTCCCCGCTGACGTCATCCTCGTTATCCGAGAGCCAATGCCAATGGTGTGTGAAACGTTAATTGTCGCTTTTCGGTGCGAATTAAATCTGTCGCCGCTGCCGTAAAATTGCAAAAATTACAGACGCTGAATAGCAACAATTATCCCTCAAATTCCTAATTTTTTTAACAATGTTACTAATATTACAAAAAATACATCAAGTCAGCAGGAAAATACGAGCATAACCGTTTGTACAGTTCGAATGATCAACCGATACGAAAATAGATGGAATTAATCACGGAAAAAAGTTGATCTCGGCGATTAGACCGCAATTAGAGGATCGCGAAAGGTCGAAACGTTGATGGACGAGCTTTCGACGCAGCCGAGCGCAGGACAAAGAACAGTTTACTTTTTTCTTACTATTATTGACGTCACAGATCGGCATTCCCGGTGCTCCGAAGCGAAGATACCGCTCGGGGCGTGGGCAACAATAAAATCGCCTATGTGGTAATTATAAATTGTCGAAGGTCTCGACGGTCGAGCGTTTATTCATCGTCGTTGTAACGAGCATAGGTGCATTTAATGCAGAACTCGTAATTCAACTTCACTTTAACCCGGGAATTTCCGTTGTTTTTTTGCCGCTCGCTCGTGCATAAACATTAGTACCACGAAAATGCGGTAAATGTATAAACACATAAATATATAAATATACACGTTTTGTATTGGAACTGTAAAAAAAAAAAAAAATTGCATCTCGCATATGTCCCGATATTTTTTCTGCCTCACGTGGGTAGAATCGAAGAGTCCAATTGAGCACTTTTATATGCAAGGTGATCGACAATATTTTAATTTCACATTATACTGAGAAAACGGGGGGGGGGGGGGTGATAAGTATAGTAAATACTATATTAATTTGAAGTATCCTATTCATATGGAAATAAGTATCGAAATAAAGACAATTTTTCCTACGCGTACACGAATAACTACGAAAAATATGATAAATTCTAGTATGCGGCATTGTAACAATTACGAAAAAAATCCGAACAGGTTTCAAATTCTTATGTTGGTTAGCATTGAGCACACGAATTCTGGTACTAATTGCTACAGTGATAGACTCTGGTTTTCTCCGTGCACTTTCCAAAAATTGCTTCTCAATGTTTCTTTTTTCCAACGCAATGTTAAATTTTCATATCAGAGCCTGAGTCACGTTTCTTTTGTCTCGATTCAACATCTTAATTAATCAGTCTCGTCATAATCGAGTTGTCACAATATCCTGCAAGACAAATGACTCGCGCAAAGGATACGTGCAACGACCTGAAAAATGTATAATTGCCGTTCGCGGTGGCGAGCCGAAGCGAGCGCCAAAGTCGAGCGCGTCACAGGACGCGAAGGCCGTCGGCAAGGACGCGGTTGTTCATCGGTGTCCTCTCACCGTGACTGCGCGCGGCCGGCCGATAATGAACGCGGTCACCGGGAAACATATGGTTCTTGCGAACGGACAACGCGGCGGTTTGCGAAACGAGAATTGATAGAGCGAGAGATTGCCGAGGCGTTATGGGCTTCGAGTGGAAGAAAATGAACGCGGGCACCACCCGGTTATCACCGATCTGCGAGCCGCCAATGAGTCATTCGGCGCGAGGGAGAAAGAGTGGTTCTCCTTTTTTTCCCCTCTTCTCACTGTTTTTTTTTTGTTTGTTTTTTTCTTACTCTTTCTTTGCCTCGCTCGAGCGATTTTACACGAGAGCTCACGACGCGCCGATAAATTATTGCTAATAACCGCGAGAGGGACTACGAAATCGCTAAGCAGCGTTGGCCAAACGTGACGCAGCAGCGAGACGCGGAGGGAACGAGAGAAAGAGAGGCAGAAGGGGAAATGGCAATTTACGCGAACCTGCTCAATGACGCTGTGTATATATATAATAATGATAATGATAATACTGTCCCAGGTGTTCGACCTCACCTTGTTCGCCAACAATTGCTCCACCTCGGTGAGGGTCTTCGGCGTTGCGCCTCCGCTGCCGCCCGTCGTTGGTTGCTGCAGCTATTGCGACAAAAAAAAACGAGCGCAACGAGTTTCTCGCGTTAAAATCAAGTTGTTAAATTAAACGTCGCGGCCGTGTTTTTATTTTTATCGGCGAAACGGAGGATTTCTCGCGCGAGCTGGTAAAATGAACGAGAGTTTCGATTGGATTGGAGTTTAAGTGTCTCGCGGCAAGAGAAAAATACTAATTTTCTTATATTTTTGTTAACCAATTTCTCAATAACATTTTAAGATTTTTTCAAACTAATTTCTGCATAAAGTTTGAATATTTTTTCAAACTAATTTCTCAACAAGTTTTTTTTCATACTAATTTCTCACTAACTTTTTGGCATTACTAGGATAATCACACGCGCTGGCGCGCGTGCCTGAAAAACTTGCCAAAATCAACCTCAACAATTTGTTCTTTTTAAAATATCGACTTTTAACCTACACCATCGTTCTTAAGTCGTATATTCTACCCCTAAAAACAATGGTTATTAACCTTTTTTAATCGATTTTGAAAAATATATTTTTTTGGCGACGATAAAAATATTTTTTCTGTCAGAAATCGTAGATCCGGCTCCGTACCGAAAAACGCCAAAATCGACCCCAATTTTTTTTCTTTTCAAAATATCGACTTTTAACCTATACCATCATTCTCAAGTCGCATATTCTACCCCCGAAAACACTGGTTATTAACCTTTTTTAATCGATTTTGAAAAAAATATTTTTTTGGCGACGAAAATATTTTTTTTTCTGTCAGAAATCGTAGATCTGGCTCCGGACCGGAAATCGCCAAAATCGACCCCAATTTTTTTTCTTTTCAAAATATCGACTTTTAACCTATACCATCATTCTCAAGTCGCATATTCTACCCCCGAAAACACTGGTTATTAACCTTTTTTAATCGATTTTGAAAAATATATTTTTTTGGCGACGAAAATATTTTTTTTCTGTCAGAAATCGTAGATCTGGCTCCGGACCGAAAATCGCCAAAATCGACCCTAATTTTTTTTCTTTTCAAAATATCGACTTTTAACCTACACCATCATTCTCAAGTCGCATATTCTACCCCCGAAAACACTGGTTATTAACCCTTTTTAATCGATTTTGAAAACAATATTTTCTATTCTATTCTATTCTATTCTTCTAAAAGATTACGGGTGCTGCCCCACCTGTACTCTTATGAAATGTTTCAAATTTGACACCAAACTGATTTTGTTTATCACGGACTTTCCTGGCAACCAATCACAGCTCAAATAGTTTGCTAACAATGTTTTCCGTTACTCATGAACTTTTTTTAAAAGAAGGATTACTATTATTTTAATAAGTTCTCATAAATAAATAAATCGAAACGTTTTGTTTACGAATGTAACAGTTGAATCCTTAAAATCCGCTAATTTAATTACCAAAGAGTTGAGGAAGGCCAGATCGTCAAACGTGGTGCCAAAGGCCGTCTGCCTCGGTCCGTCCATCGTTGTGGGAGCCACAGTAGTAGCTGTTGGAGTCGTAGCTGCAGCAGTAGTAGTTGCAGGAGCCGGCGTAGTTGTCGTTGTAGTCGTGGTAGTTGGAGCCGGCGTGGTTGTCGTTGTAGTCGTGGTAGTGGGAGCCGGCGTGGTTGTCGTTGTAGTCGTTGTAGTGGGAGCCGGAGTGGTTGTCGTCGTCGTCGTTGTAGTCGTAGTGGGAGCCGGAGTGGTAGTCGTCGTCGTTGTCGTTGTAGTTGTGGGAGCAGCCGTAGTCGTTGTAGTCGTAGGCGCAGCCGTAGTGGTCGTCGTTGTTGTAGGTGCAGCTGTGGTCGTAGTGGTCGTCGTCGTAGGTGCCAAAGTGGTGGTCGTAGTCGAAGTGTCCGAAGTGGTTGGACTGAACGTGGCCACCGATGGGCTGAAGACCTCCGCGAGGGGATTTATGGGAGGCGACATGATCGGCGATCTCGAGGGGCTCGTGTCCTCCTGTAACATAATTATGTGCATCGGAGCCGCGCGCAACGAGCACACAGCGAGACAGAGAGAGAGACCCACGATAAGTATCTACAGTCGAATAATCCGACTCTCGGACACCGAGGTCGAATTTTACAGGCGCTGTTTTATTTTTTATATTTTTTGCTGTTCAAAGTGAGCAGTATGAAAGAGTCGCAAGGGTCAGAAAAAAAACACCCACCAGAGTGTTGGAAGCCACCGACGCGGTGATGATCGCCGACTGCGTCGTGATACCGAAGATCTGGTCAAGTGGATCTTTCCACGGAAAACCCGGAGGTGCCGTAACTTGGCCACCGCCGCCCGACTGGCTGTTCGGCAGGATGTCGAAGGACGCCTGCTGAGAGCCGGAACTCGACGCTGGGCCCTCGTTCACCGAGCTCTGCGAGGGAAAATTCGGAAAAATAATTAAGCGCGAAGAAAAAAAACCGCTTGCGGGAAAAATTCGTCAGTAGGAAGCAAAAAAATTGATTTACACTCCTGCGGTAAAATTTAAGGATGAACCTCCGGATTCCCAATATCTTATTTTACTTCATATAAATTTGTTTTCGAAAAAAATGTTTAAACGCGAAGAAAAAAAACCGCGTGTGGGAAAAATCCATCAGCAGGAGACAAAAAAAAAGATTTACACTCCTGTGTTAAAATTTAAGAATGAATCTCCGGATTACCAATATCTTATTTTACTTCATATAAATTTATTTCCGAATCGCACAATCTGCGAGTTAATTTACGACATCTCGAATAATGAAAACTTGGTGCTTGGGAACGGCGAAGACAGCGACGATAAAACGTTTAATTGCCAGTTTCGCAGAGAGAATATGGGATGTTGTTGTTTTTTTTTATCTTCTTGTTTTTTGTCGAGGCTCGGAATATAAGTCAGATACTCACGGCCACCGAGTTTATTTTGACGGTAACGAGCCTCGAATTGTTGGTGTCCGCCGGGCTCCCGTTGCTCCAGTAGTTGATGAACTTCTCCTGAAACATCAAAGGAAGCCACCAACAGTGGCGCGAGGTTTGTACAGTGAAACCGATCGCCCCGGACTCGCTCGTAAATCACGTCGGGTGGTATAACCACCCCGAGAGTCTCTCGCTGCGGTTCTTCGCTTTATCTCTCCGCCTCCCTCCGCCTTCGCAGCTCGCCTCTCTCGGCTTTGTTTCAGCGGCATACCTGTCCGATGTACACGGTGCTACGCTGACCTCCGGCCTCGCGGCTTCTGCTGGCCTCGTCCCTCTCGCGATCCTGAATGAGCCGACCACCCTGCGTATTGACGTTCGACGGTGTCACTATCGTCGGCGGGCTCGCGGTCGCTGAATTGCCCGCTGCGTTCGTGCCGATTCCCAGCCGCGTGTTCAGCAGCGAATCGCTCTAAAATAAACAGCCGCTCGATTGAAGCACACAGGAAAAAAAATCCGCCGGTCTGTAAAGTTTTACCTACTTGCGAGTCGCCGTTACGAATATCGAAAAATGACTACGTGCCCTGGGACTACGAATGCCAGTGAATAAAAACAATCTTACAAAAAATCGGGTGCTCGGTGCGATTACGTAAAAAAAAACTCGTGCAAAGGTGCTTTGTGTGATACGGAAGAAAAAAAATACAAAACCAAAAATTTACAATCTATGTACAATTTTCGTGGTCACTGAAGAGCTCGAGATCATGTTTCGATATTTTTCGATCTGGAAAGTCAAAGGCACAGCATTTTTAGCACACGTAGATTTTCGCTCATCTCGCAATTACGACGAATTACAGACGGTTAATCGTTTTGTTGAAAAGTACAAAAAAAAAGAGGTGCACCGGTTACGACAGACACTGAACGAGAATGTGAGAGACAGACTGGAAGACTTAAGCTACAACAGTAAGCTATAACACAACGACAAAAAAAAACATCAAACGTTCAGAGTGTAAAGCATTAAAGACAGCGAGAAAAAATTGACTGGCGAAAAATTCGGCAAGAGAAAAACTCGCGGGGAGATACGTTGAAAAAAAAAACAACTGATAGATTTGATGAAAATACCATTTTCGTGGCGATAGGCTGACTAGCGGGGGCCTCTCCATTGGGACCTATCGCGTTACCGGAGAGTCCGAGGTTCACCTGGCCGGGTAGGCCTCCGGGCGTGGACCCGGCGTATCCAGGGCGATTATTATAGAGAGCGGCATTCTGGTTATAATAGTAGCCCCGGTTAGCCGGTTGGTTATCAATGAACACGGGTCTGGGCCGGTTAGTGGTGCTCGTGGTAGTGCTAAGCGAAAACACGACCTCTACGGGATTCGTCGGTGGATCCGGTATTACCGTTCCGTTTGGAAACTTCCGCACGAGCTTCCCGTCCGGGAATATCCCGAATATCACGTACGGGCTGTCCACGTTCCTCGCGTCGATGAGATTGTCCTCGGGTCGCTTGCGAACGATCGTCTTGTTCGGGAATATACCGTAGACCAGGTAATCGCGAAGTGGCGTCTTCGTGGACGAGCTGACGCTGAAACGAGGAGCCGGAGTGATCCTGGAGCCCCCAAAACGACCGAGATACTGGGTGGTCGTTGGACCAGGCGTCGCCGTCGACGTAGCCATCATAATCGGCGCCGAAGTCGTGGAAGGCACGTCCACATTGGTGGTATTCATCATCATCATCATCATCGTGGCCGTGGCTTCTGTGCTCACGATGGATTCCGCGCTGGTATTAGAAGTCGCCATAGTCGTGTCCACCACGTTCGTAGCCTCCGAGGAAGTCGCACCGTCGGGCTGAGAAGCTGCCATTGTGCTCTCCATAATGGCCGACATTTCCGATGTGGCCATAGGAGCCGACATTTCAGAGCTTGTTGAGGATTCAGCGCTGGTTGTCATCTCCGAACTTGTGGACGGTTCGGCACTAGTCGCGGGCATCTCCGAACTTGTTCCAACTGGTTCGGCGGTCGTTGCAGTCATCTCCGAGGTCGTAGACGGTGCAGCGCTAGTTGAAGACATCTCGGAGCTTGTGGATGACGATGCGGATGATTGTGCAGTCGTGGAAGGATCAGTTGCGGATGATTCAGTAGCGGAGGTGGCGGGTGAACTGGTGGGTGGATCAGTAATAGTAGTAGCGGAGGGAACTGTGGTAGGATCGCTGGCGGCAGTCGTAACGGTTTCGCCGCTAGCTTCGGGAGCGGGAGTGGTCGAACCGGAAGTGGCTGTTGGGTCGGGTTGGGAGGTAGCTTGCGGGTCGTCACCTGCCGTCCTTTGGGCGGTTGCTGTCGTTGTGTCCTGTAAACCGGCAAGCGAATTAGGAACGTCGTTCGTGGGGCTGGGGACTGTTGTAGTATCAATGGTAGTAGTGGTAGTTGTTGTTGTTGTTGCTGTTGTTTCAGGGACATTGCTATTAGTTACTTCATTGTCACCCGCTGTTGTTACGTTATTAATCGCTAAATCAACGTCGGGCGGATTCGTTTCACTCGAATCCGCGGTCGAAGTTTCCGGGGTCGCTGTTGTTGTTGTGGCCGTTAGTGTTGTTGTTGTCTCGGGGGGTTGATTAGTCGTTGCGTTAGTTACATCTGTCGGTGTGGTGGAAGCTAAATCCTCGGGGAGGCTCGAGTTTGTCTGGGTTTGTCGTTGGTCTTCCACTTGGGCGGTGGCTGTGGGTGTTAGTGTTGTTGATTCTGGAGAATTAGGATTAGCGATTGGTGTTGTTGTTGTTGGTGTCGTTTCTCGTGTCGTGACTTCGGGTTGCGTGGTTTGAGATAAAATCGTCGTTGTTTCGGGGGTCTGACTGGTGGTCTCTACGGTATCGGTTTCGATGGTTCCGTTTGGCGGGTTTGCAACTAGGTCGCTCGTTAGGTTTCCATCTGTGTTGTCGAGGAAACCGCCTAACAGGCTGGGAACCTCGTCAACGCTGGGCGCGGTCGACGACTCGGTGGCGTTTGACTGTTCGACCGTTTGCGCGGTCGTTTCAATGGCGTTCTCGGCGCTCGTCTCCTCGGACGAGTCGTTAAACAGGGTCATCATTAGCCTCATCATCATTCGGGACATGAGACTGTCGCCCCGCAAACCGGGCATGTCCGTTTCGTTGCCTAATCTAGCGCGTATCATGTCTAACATGGCTTGACTACGGGTCGACGAGTCGATGCTTTCGGTCGGGGTCGCGGAGGTCGTGGGGGGTTGTTCCGTGACCCCGGAGTCCGCGGTGGTGGGCGCGGGGGTCGATGTCATTTGGAGATTTTCCTCTGTTACCTGGGCCGTTGTGGACTCTTGGAATCGAGCGTCTATCTCTACGGAGCCGGTGGACGTTTCGCCGATCGTCGTTGGACTTTCCACGGTGGTGGACGAAATTGGGGTCGTCGAATCGGGCATACCGCCCGTTTCCGTCGTCTGAGCAGCCGGGGTTGTTGTTTCTGGAGCTGATGTGGCTGTCTCGAGTGCCATTTCGGGAGTAGAATCGACAGGGGATGTGGTGGTTGTTTCTGGAGCCGAAGTTGCTGGGGCAGCTGTTGTTGTTTCTGGAGCCGAAGTTGATTCGGCGGCTGTTGTTGTTTCGGGAGCCGCTGTTGCTTGAGCAGCTGTCGTTGTTTCTGGCGCCGATGTTTCTTGGGCCGCTGTTGTTGTTTCAGGAGCCAAAGTTGCTTCGGCAGCTGTTGTTGTTTCTGGCGCCGAAGTTTCTTGGGCGGCTGTTGTTGTTTCGGGAGCCAAAGTTACTTGAGCGGCTGTTGTAGTTTCAGGAGCCGAAGTTGCTTCGGCGGCTGTTGTTGTTTCAGGAGCCAAAGTTGCTTCGGCAGCTGTTGTTGTTTCGGGGGCTGAAGTTACTTGAGCAGCTGTTGTTGTTTCAGGAGCAGATGTGGCAGTCTCAGCAACAACTTCTGGGGTCGAATTAGAGCCTGAAGAGGTTGTTGTTTCAGGGCTCGCAGTCTCAGGCGCGGAGGTTGATTGAGCTGCGGTTGTTTCGGGAGCGGACGTTGTTTGAGTCATCATCGTTTCAGGAGCGGATGTCGTGAGCTCAATAATCATTTCCGCGCCCGAATTACCAGGATTTGTGGTTTCGGTGCTGCTGGTTTCCGGGACAGGAGTCACCTGAGCGGCTCCTGTTGCTTCAGGAGCCGATGTGGCTGTCTCAACGACAACTTCCAGGGTAGAATTGACAACGGAAGTCGTCGTCGTTTCAGGACTCATAGTTTCAACCGCTGTTGTCGATTCGGGGCTGGATGTGGCGGTCTCAACAACGACTTCCAAATCGGAATTAGCTCCAGAAGTCGTTGTCATTTCGGGACTCATAGTTTCAGGCGAACCAGTCGCCTCGGCAGCTGTGGTTGTTTCGGGAGCCATAGTGGCTGTTTCAAAAATAATTTCCAGATTAGAATTGGAATTAGAAGTGGTTCCCGCATCGGATGTCATTTGAGCCGTAGTTTCCGCCTGAACCGTCGTCGTCATTGGAGCGTCCGAACTCGACTGAACCGTGGTCATCATCTCCGAAGTGGCATCGGTTGTCGATGAACCGTCAACCAGGTTCATCGCCGCCGAAGTCTCCTGGCTCGCTGCAGTTGTTACTGAACCGGAGTCAGTGGTATCAGTGGACACTTCGGTCGTCACTGCGGAGTTTCCCTCTGTCTCCGTGGAAACGATACGTCCTGACAAGGACGACTCTGTCGTGACTTGAGGACTCTCGTCATTCGCCGTGCTCGCGACTTCCTGGGTGGTTTCAGACTCGGTGGACGATTCCGTGGCTGCAGAAACGGTTGTCGCTTCCATTGCTGCGGAAACGGTTGTCGCTTCCGTTGCTGCGGAAACGGTGGAAGATTCCGTTGCTGCGGAAACGGTGGAAGATTCCGTCATTGCGGAAACGGTTGTCGCTTCCGTCATTGCGGAAACGGTGGACGAATCCATTGCTGCGGAAACTGTGGTCGCTTCCAGGGGGCCGGAAGTCGACGTGGTTGTTTCTAATTGCTCGGAGGCCGGGGTGGCTTCTGGGGTCGTCGTTCCTGGGGCCTCGGCTGACTCGGTACTCGGAGTCTCAGTTCCGGTGGCGCCGACGTCGCTCGCGGAATTTTCCTCGACTGTGGCAGTCGCGTCGGTGGTTTCGGGCAAAACTGTGACTACAGCCGGGGTCGGAGTTGAGCTCTCTCGCTCGGTCGTTGGGTCTGAGGCTTGTGGGGTCTCTACTGTGGTTACTGAACTATCCATTGACGCTACTGTTAATGACGCTACTGTTGTCTCGTTTATTGACACTGGGGTAGTAGGCATTGCTGTTGTTGTTGTTGTTGTAATTGTGTCGTTGTTAGCGTTAGTCGTGCCGTTAGAGTCACTATCGGTGGCGTTTCGAGCGTCTACCTGGGCACTACTGCCAAATTGCTGTTGCCGTAAGTCAGTCTGTCCGAGTTCGTTGGTTATGCTGGCGGTTTCCAGGGCTTGGTAGAAGGTTAACACTTTGGGCTCGCCGGGGCTCTCGACGGATATCGGGGGGGCCGAGCCTGTGTCCTGCAAGCATAAAACGGTGCAGGGTGCTGTACATTGTTTTAAAAAAATCGTGCAAAGTGATGGTGTCGAATGATTTGCTTTTTTTTAAATTTTGATGGCTTTGTTTCTGGCTCTTTGCTTTTGTGTCCTCGGTAAACGAACGATCGACGAGTTTCTATGCTTGGGATATGAAAACGGGAATGTGGGAGATGATGAAAAGGCTTATGACATTTTTTTTAGTTCATGTGACAATTTTTGCGGATTATTAATCCGCAGTTACCAAATTTTATAAAATTCTGCCGAGGGCAGAATTTGTACGGAATAAAATAATAGTTTCTTATTTATGTTTTTACTGTGAAAATTGTAGGGGAGGATTAAAAAAAATTGATGGGCACTCTGCTGGTTACCAGGATTCATCGCGATTTCTCCGAGGGCAGAATTCAGCCACGCATGCTCCATCTATTGGTAGACGAGCGAAACTCTCCCGGACACGCGGGATCGACTGACCAACGCTAGGCAAAACTCCGCGCACGTGTGAAAGCTAATGCGAGATCCCTGCATCCACTCCGCGAAAACCCGTTCGGCGGGTTAAGATTGTTAACGCAGGTGGCGGCCCACACCGGGATTTTCCGACTCTTCGATTTCTCCTTCACCTCGTTATGAATGCGTATTACGTCGTCGATTGAACTCCTATCGCTACATCTGTTTCCATGTATGCGCGATTGACGACTCGGACGAGATTGTAAATGAAAAATTAGATAATTCGTGAATAAGAAATCTAATAAGCGCAAATAAAAAATTTAATCGTTTGAAAGTAAAAAATTAAATAATTGTACATAACAAAATTAGATAGCTGAATTGTTTTTTTAATAATAGTAATTAAAAAATGTAATAATTGAAATTAAAAAATGTAATAAATGAAATTAAGAAAATGTAATTGTAATTAAAAAATGTAATAATTGAAATTAAAAAAATGTAATAATTGTAATTAAAAAATGTAATAATTGTAATTAAAAAATTGTAATAATTGTGATTAAAAAATGTAATAATTGTAATTTAAAAAATGTAAGAATTGTAATTTAAAAAAGTAATAATTGTGGATTTCGAAGAATTCAATCATTTACAAAAATGTATTAAATTTCTTGTTAAATTAATTTCCCAAGTCATTCGTCGACCAATGACGCTCGCCGCAAACCGCGCGGCAAAATTTCCCACCCAACGAGTCGACTCCTACGCTAGACATTCTATCTACGCGATTCTATTCGTTTTACCGTTTTCAGAGAACCACCCACACGGCCCCAGACGTCGGAGCAGAGCAACGGCGAAAAAGTATCGAGTTTACGTCGCCGGGTATATACGGCACACTCAGTGTTATACTACATATATCGCGAATATCTCGGTGCTCGAACCGCGAACACGCGGCATAAAGTCCGTCACAACACCCGACTGCCTCGTAAAACGGTTGTACTTTCACCGCTGTGCGTGAAACGCTGCCCCTGGCACAATCGTAAGAAACAATATAACGCCGAAGCCTTGTTTCCAGTTGATATAACGGAAAACAATCAGACAAATTAGCTCCACGTTAAAAAAAAAGGAAACAAGGCAATAACAAGATTTTTTTAGTAAAGCTACTCGCTTTAAACTGAACTATGACTGCACCGAGAGAAAATCTGATTATACAGACTACAAAACACAAAAAAAAATCTCAGCTACATTTTTTTTTATTTTCACAGTCATCGTAATTAATGATTTGTCGAACCATTTAGTAATTAAAAATCTAAACTGAACTATGACTGCACCGAGAGAAAATCTGATTATACAGACGACAAAACACAAAAAAAATCTCAGCTATACATTTTTTTTTAATTTTCACAGTCATCGTGATTAATGATTTGTCGAACCATTTAGTATTTAAAAAAAATATAACAAAGCTATAAAAATCGTCGCCTGGAGCTGGAAAATTCGTCATTAAAAGTTGCCACGATGAACTATAATTCTTCCGTTTGGGCTGGGAAAAAACGAGCCTACATTGCTATAAGAATATATTTATTCTGTAAAAAAGTAAAAAAAATAAGATCGGAGTAAGGATA
The DNA here is from genome assembly GCA_963932165.1 of Pimpla rufipes. Lineage (NCBI taxonomy): Eukaryota > Metazoa > Arthropoda > Insecta > Hymenoptera > Ichneumonidae > Pimpla > Pimpla rufipes. The sequence continues at coordinate 24,089,102 of OZ010630.1, forward strand.
TGGATAAAGATTTGCTGATAACAGTACGAGGAGTATTATAATGGTAAAACGATTATGACGGAGAAGAGAGTGAATTGTAGAATCAACGAAGGTCGTTCGTGCCGAGGACGTTAGCAGTGAATGTTCCGTTGTCGTTATCGGGACTAGCAGGATCATCGGTCCGGACGATCGGCGACAGACCCGACGTTTCGAGTTTTGCTATTATTTGAGAATCTTCGTAGGTCGTCCTCGTGGTCGTGAGTACCTTCGATGCAATGACAAAAAATAACGTCAGTTCCAAACGTTTCTCTCGGCCGCCGTTACGCGTTTTCGACGCGCAAATGGTGCTCGTAAAGTATGTACCTCGCCACCGCGGTTCTTCCATTTGCAGCCCCCACTGTGTGTGTCTCAGTGTTTTATTGCGAACGATAAAACGGCCGTGCAGTCGTAATATATATTTTTTTTCGTCTTTTTCTTATTTTTTCGTACACCGAGGCGCAGTATCAATTCTCCCTTACACCAAGTGTCGCAACTACACGATATTATTTACAGAGGCGCGCATCTCGGTCCTCGAGTCTTCGACTCAACTTCGGACCCCTCGTGACCACCAGCGATGGGCATTGTTTGAGGAAAATGGCACGCGGGATATTTTTTGGTTGAGGTGACTGTAAATATTTTTAATGACTCCTCGAAACGAGGTTTATTCATTTTTTAAATAATTCCTTGAAACGAGGATTAATAGTTTTTTAAATAATTCCTCGAAACGAGGGTTCATCATATTTTTTAATTCCTCGAAACGAGGATTAATAATTTTTTAATAATTCCTCGAAACGATTAATAATTTTTTAATAATTCCTCGAAACGAGGATTAATAATTTTTTAATAATTCCTCGAAACGAGGTTTAATCATTTTGTAATAATTCCTCGAAATGAGGGTTAATAATTTTTTTTCATCTGTAGGAAAATTGTGTACCTTAACATTTTCGAATGAAATTGGTTTTCTGAATAAAAAGTAATAATAACAATAATTTTGATGACGAAAATTGTTTCTCGTTTTCTAAATAATCTGTCAAATGGCTGTTTTTTAAGTTTAAAATTGGTACCCATTACTGGTGGTGACTGAAGTCGTCCAAGGTGAAATTTGCTCGAAGAAACCGGGCGCTGTTAAAAAACGTTGCTCACATAGATAACAGTAATATTTACAAGGCAATAAACAAAGCACAGTAGACATTTTTGCAGTGGCGTGAGTTTTGTTTTAATCAACCGCAATTGTGTGAGATGCTTTTGTTAACGTGAATTATACTATAAAACAGGTCTTACCTCGGTCGGTGTGAACGGCGTGGTCGAGCTCGTGAGGAAAGGTCCGGCTGGTTCAAGGACGTTCGGCCTTCTCACGAAGAGCTCGGCTCCCTTGTAACGGGCGCTAAAACGCGGCGGCGCGCCGCTCGGTGTTACCCTTGCACCCGAATTCTGTTGATATCGAAAGCGAACATTCAACCAAATAAAGCGTAATCGTATCTCATAGTTACGTCTACGTAATACAATTCTTGACAAACTATTCACTGCAATATTTCATTACAACTAAGCAAAACATTTTATCAAGAGCGAAAACAAAATTCCATCCATTCTTTTAATTTCGTTATTAATTCTCTTTCCATTGTGCAACAAAATATCATAAAAACAGTCTCGATAAATCTCAGGAAAGTTACTCAAAACTCACTGAAGGAAATGAATTATCTTTCCAAATTCCCTAATTTCAGCATAAATTTTTTTCTGTTTTACTATGAAACCAACAGTCATAAAACCGGTTTAATAAAATTCCCTTCCATGTCATTAAAATTCCCAAAAAGTTACTCAACACCCAATGAAATCTCTTTCTAAAATCATTCCAAATTCGTTATTACTTTTCTTTCCATTCTGCAACAAAATATCATCAAAATCGTCTAAAAAAATCTCAGTAAAATTACTGAAAACTCACTGAAGAAAACGATTTATCTTTTCAAATTCCCTAATTTCAATATTAATTTTTTTCTATTTTTCTATGAAAACAACAGGCATAAAACCAATTTAACAAAATCCCCTTCCATCTCATAAAAATTCCCAAAAACTTATTCAACACCCAAAGAATTTTTTTTTAATCACTCCAAATTCCCCACCAATAAAAGTCTCCCCACCTTCAAAACATTTTTCATTCCCCGCAATCAACTTTCTCCCAAAACTCACCGAATTATTGGCGACGTCTCTGTAGGCGGTGGAAAAAATCGGCGTCCTGTTACCGAGCGCGTTCAGCAGAGGCGCAACAGTGCTCCTCAATTGTTCCAGGAGAGTCGCGTTGCTATTCAGCAGCAAAGTGCTCCTCGTGGGGCTGAAAATATTGCTGTCCGCGTTGCCGCTGGCCCCGTTGCTGGTCCCTACGATACCGGACGACTGGCCGACGGAATTCTCGTTGCCGTCGGCGCCCGAGATCCTCACGTTCAGCGTCGGTTCCTGCCTTGCCGAACGCTGGGACGACGAATTCTCGCCGGATCCTCTCACCGTAGCGTGAAATTTCACCGGTGTCTTCGGCGTGATCGCGATGCTGTTACCGGTCGACGATGACTTCTCGGCCGGCACCGCGTTCACCACCATCACGGCAGGTGGCTCCGAGTGACGTCGGTAGGTCGCCGTTCGAGGACGAAACTCCCGACGACGAGCCGACTGCGCCGGCTCCTCGGTGGTCGAGGATTTTGGCGTCGCCTCGAAGGGCTTGAAGACCTCGGTCTTCTTCCTTGTGTAACGATTTCCCGATGTTGCGTCCGATATTTTTTCCGTGACACTCGGAGTCGTTGCCTCTGGAATTTGGGACTTGGATCTGCCGCGCGAGACGGTCGAATGTCCTTCGATCGTCGGCAAACCGTTGGTTACCGATTTCGCCGATTTCGTTGGGTCCTGCCAATTTTTGTCCAGATGGGCGGCGTTCCAGACTCTGGATTTCTTCGTCGTCGTCGTGGACGTTGATGACTGGGTCGTCGAGTATTTTGGAGTTGGTTCCTGCCAATTTCTGTCGATGTACGCGACGTTCCAGGCTCTGGTCTTCCTGGTGGTGGTCGAGGAGCCGGCTGACCTTCTGGTCGCGGACTCGCCGGATTTTTTGGGTCGAGGTTCCTGAAAATTCTTGTCCAAGTGCTGAGCAGTCCAGGCTCGGGATCTACGGGTGGTCGTGGAGATTCCCTGGCGTGGAATTTCCTTGGCTCTTCGTGATAAAATCTGAGGTTTCGGTGGTTGGGTAGCTTGAGTTGTGGACTCGGTTTCGGTTGAATACGGAAGAGTCGAGCTGTCGATGAGGGAATTTTCGTCGATGTCGCTCGTGGTCGTCGTCTCGGTTTCCTCGCTCTTCCTTTGGGCATTGGGGGTCCTGGAGAAAATATTTTCGGCCTTCCTGGTGGTTGAGATTTGAGCAGAATTTTCCGGCCTCGAATTTGTCTTCGTTGCTCCGAAACGTTTGGCGATGTTTGAAGCTTTTCTTTCGTTGGGTTTCTTCGGGGTCACGGCGAACTTCGAGGGTCTTTTGGTGGCGGCTTCCGTGGATTTTCTCGTGGTCGAGGCGCTCGTGGTGGTCGTGGCTCGTTTCTCCTCCTCGGAGCCGACGTTATTGCTCGTCTCCGGGCGGTGAATCAATTTTCGAGCGCTTTCCAGCTTCTGTCTGGACCTCGCGACGAATTGCGGATCCGTGGTCGGTCTCTTCTTGGAGAGTCCCTGAAATTCGGTTCTTCGTTCGTCTCTTATTTCTCACGATTTCGCCGCGGCGACTCGTCATGCAGGATAGACACAATTTTTTTTTTGCGAAATGTTTTTTTTGTGTCTCTCTTTTCGTGGATTTTTTTTATTTTTTCAGAGAGGCGACAGCGATTGTTAGTTGCGCACACGAGAACAGGCGAATTTCCACGAAGCAAAATTTGAAAATACGTTGCCGGGCATTCTCTCTTTTTTTTTCCATGCCTCTTTTTTTGTTTTGCTCATGCTACATGCACTCCGCAGGCACCTCACAGTCAGCGACGCTTAGGAATAAATCAGACGAACTCTGGTTCGACTTTTTTTTTATTTTATTTTAATTATTTTTATGTGTATTTCGTTTTATTTAATTAATTATTCTTTTTTATTATTAGTAGCCTCAAAAAAGCAGCATGCTCCCCTTTTTTTCGCATCGGGCGTCGAACGCGACGTCGACGTATTTTTTCACTCGGCGCAATTTTCACTGCCCCCCGCGAAGTGCGGTCGATCGACGACGCGAGGCGACGCAGAGTTCGTTGGGCACATCGATTCACCTTCTTATACTTAACCAATTTTGGCAGTTTATTTTTTTTTCTTGTGCTTTAAGCTTGAATTTTTTTTTTTTTCGATTTATTTGTATATCGGATAGACGAGGTCTAAGGAGGACGCGGAACGAAAGAGTGAGACGATCCACGCGGCGAACGGCCGCACTACGTTGTCGAACCACGTGGTGCTCAGTGCTGACGATAGAAACTGAAAAGGATTTTCGGAGACTGATGACGATGACGATGATGACGACGATGAATTGGCAGAAATTAGATTGGGGGACATTTCGGAAATAATCAATTAATTATTGAGACGGAACCAGAAATTATTTGCTTTGTATAAAAATAAAATAAAAAGATTGGATGAAAGTATAAAATAAATAAAAATACAAAACAAATGAATAAACGAAAGTCGAATGTTTTCAATTGAGAAATGTCAGAGGTCAACGTCAGGATACCCTGTGGATAAAATTTCGGTGATAAATGAGAGGTGACTGTATGGTGACTAGAAATGTTTTTGTATCTCGAGCACTCGACGGCTAAAATATGCGCCGAAATAGAGTGCATTGCGCAAGAATTCCTTTCAGACACTCGACGCTGCGTGCACAGCCGTCTCCAGCCTCTATACCTCTCGCGTGATCGACCCGAATCGCGTTTGCCTCGCCCGCCCGCCTTAAAACCCACTCGGTCACTTTCTCCAAGGATGGATGTCCGAAAAATAAGATCAACCGCAAACGAAACACATGCAACGAGCAAACACCCTGTGCCGACCACGCCTGCTGCATCGTGCACTCGCCTGCACTTGACTGGAAATTCTTTTACCGTGAGAAGCAGCTGGAAATTCCTTTTCAATCAATTTCAATTATAATTTTTTTGTTGTTGTTGCAGAAAACAATTTTTAATCATAAGGTCCAAATCTTTGGTGCCTAAAAGAAAATACTCCAGTTATTCCATACATTTTTAACTCAGAATTTTGCCATAAAAATCTAGTGTTTTTTAATTTCGTAATTTTTAACAGTTTTTAATCTTAATTTGAAACAGTTTTTAATTAATAATTAATAATTTAAACAGTTTTTAATCATAAGGTCCAAATCTTTAGTGTCTAAAAGAAAACACTTCAGTTTTTCCATACATTTTTTTACTCTAAGTTTTGTCATAAAAAATCTAGTGATTGATGAAATTAAATTTATATAACCTGGGACGCGATCTGTAGAAATTTATATCTACCCGTTTTTCAAGGCCTTGTGACAGAATCGAGGGGGGAAAAGTGGATGGACACATCAACCAAAAAACGCAATATGAAAACCACCGTCGGACCTTCCAACCTTTACCAAGCGAGACGTCATTGTCCAGTCGCGATTGGTCGTCAATGACGTCGAAAAGCTGACCTGGCGGGATTCGTAAAAATTTGGATTCCAGGCTTTTGGCATTTGGCGCGCCCAAAAAAAAAATTGGAGAAAAACCAACAAGTGAAAAAAAAAATTAAAAACCAGGGGAAAAAGGCTGGTTTCACCGATCGAATCGGATCACGTCCTTACGTTCGGCGCATCGGTGACTGACGGGGCCGAGATAGGTGTCGTCGTTTCCGGAATAACCGAATCTACCGTCGCCACAGGAAGTTCTGAGGCAGTGACCATGTGATCCTCACCGGGGACTTCGGATTCCGAGGGCACCGAGGTCGAACGCGTATGACGGCTCGGATTTTTTTCCGAAATTGCCTGTATACGCATCGAAGGATTTGTTTCTCTTTTTATCCACAATTAAAACTCTCGCTGACATCGAGTCGAACGTTATATTCGTACTTAACAATCCACCCATCATCGAGTGAGATTCCTTATGCAACCCGACGCAGGCACCAAAAGCATTAGATATCTCTTTCTATTTTTTTTTTTTTTTTTTTTCGGAGTACTGAAGCTGAGTAGAGTAAAGTTTGTGAGTCGAAAGTCGTGGAAATGTAGTTTGAGTTAGATATTATGTGTGTATAGTGCGTTAGATTTTTAGATTTAGGGTCAGTGTAAAAATTGGAAAGAAGAGTGTAAGACAAACAGAGAGAAAATTATGGCTGGAAAATTAGTGGCAGACTTCGTACTCACCCCTAATCCCGGTCTTGAGGTCGACTCTTGTCCAGTTTTCTGTAATTAAAATGTCGTCTCATTCATCGTCGATTTGACAAGATTTTTTAATTTTTTTTATTTGAATTATCCATGATAAGAAGGATAAGAAAAGCGAGTCAAGAACGAAGCCGGAAACCAACCGAGAAGAAGAAGAAGATGATGAAAAAGAAGCGCAAGAGTGAAGAGAAACGAATGAGCGTGATTGAAATTTCGAATAGAGTCCCTCAAGACTCGACTCACCAATAGCGCGAGTTTCGCTTTAAATTCCTGCGGATAGTTGTCGCTTTCCTCAAAATCCACGTTTACCTTGCTCTGCCCGGACGTCTTCTTGACGTTCTTGCCGCCTCGGCTGGTCTTCGCGACGCTCGGTGTCGTCGTCAGACCAGCCTGATTCGTGGGAATTTCGTTGCTGATCACCGCCGCTCCGCTTTCCGTGACCGTTTCTTCCTGATGATAACTCGGTCGCCTCTTCAGGGTCCATCCGGGGTTTCCTCGGGGCGGCGATTCGCTGCTTGGATTCCTTTGAGCCGTGACCTGAGCTTCTGTCGAAGCTGGCGGGGCTTCCGTGGCTATTTTTCGGCCTCTGAAGCCGAGTCCGTGGTTAAAAAAATCCTCCTTAAACGCTTTTCTACCGGACGTAGGAACCGTGGTGACTCTGCCACGATTTGCCTGAGTTCTTCCCTCGGTCGTCGTGTCAGCTCGATCCTGAGCTCTCGTAGGCTTCGCGGTCGAAGTCGTCGTCGACGTGACTGGAATTTCCGTCGAAGTCGTCGTGGCTTTCGCTGTCGTGGTGGTAATTGTGGTCTCCACGGGCGCGGAAGTTGTAGTCGGAGGCACAACGTTGGTTCCAATCGCTCTGGATTTTACTCTGGATCTTCCACGACCCTCGGAAGTGGAGATTTTCGTCTCCGTCGTCACCTTAATTTCCGCGGGTCTTCCTCGTCTCTCGGCGTTTTTGTTCCTTCCCGAATTTCTCTCCGCATTTCCGGATCGTGAGGAAACACTGGACGACCTGCTGGTCGTCTGCTGACTTCTGCCTCGACCCCTGGAGGTTTCCTCGTTTCTCTCGGAATTTCTGGCCTTCGATTCGCCGCTCTTGGAACGCGGAGCTTCGTTCCTGGATCGGGAATTTTTGTCCAACGAATTGTCAACGGGCGAAACCTCGGAAAGCCTGGAGGATCCTCGTCTGGATGAGGATCTTGGGGTCGAAGCAGCCTCGGAATTTTTGTCGTCGTTGAAACGTCCTCTGCCTCTGGCTCTTCTGTCGCTCTCGGCTGACGCTTTTCGCTGGGACGAAAATTCCGTCGTGGTCTCCGAGACTCTCGAGGACGACGTGGCGAGCGAATTGTCGATTCTGGATCTCGTCGTGACGTCCCCGGTTAACGGGACATCGACACTTACGCTCTCCGAGCCGGAAGAAACGATGTCGGGCCTCCTTTTTGCTGAGAAATCATCGGAGCGTCTCTCGGCCGTCTGTCCGCTCGTCCTCTCGGGATTTTTTCTCGAGCTGTATCTCCCCGAGCTGGGAAGTCCTCGTTTCAAGTCCCTGGACGACAGAGTCGTCTGAATTTTTCTGCCGGTTCTCGACCTGGGAATTTCTGTGGTTCCGGAAAAAACCGACGGTCCAGTCGTGTCGAATTGTTTGTTGCTGTTGAATTCCTCGGTGGTGACAATTTCTGCCTCTTCGGTCGTCGTGGAGGTTGAAGAGCCTTTTCGACCGGCTCCGTTTCGGGTTCTGAACAGTCCAATTCTTCGGGGTTCGTCGTTTTCTTTCGGCGGAATCGGTCCGACCCTGCGCTCGTTTGATTTGACTTCCTTCGTTGGTTCTGTGACTGGAATTACGGCTGCTTCTCGTTGGGGAATTTGAGTGGACAATTTTCTCGCCACGAAAGCCGGACTCGTTCTTCTTCTCTCGGGACTCGCGGGCTGAGCCGGAGAACCACTCGATTTTCTACCGCTGCCGGCGGCGGATAATTTGATATCTCGATCATGGTCGCGGCGACTCTTCGGGGTAGTCGTGGCGACTCTCTCGGGCCTCGTCGCGTCCTCGGCGCGTGATCCTCCTCGTCGGTTGCTCCGCGAGCGATTTGGCGCCGGACTCGACGGAGAGAAAGGCGCGCTCGTAACCTCGAGCCCTTCGATCGCCTTCGGATTGAATCGCGAGCCTCCCCGGCTCCTCAGCGTCGTCCTTGCCTCTTGACCTTCGACCTGCGACAGACAAGCGGAAAATCAGTAAAGTGAAAAATAAATAAAATAGAAAGTCAGTAAAGTGAAAAATAAGTAAAATAGAAAATCAGTAAAGTGAGAAATAAATAAAATAGAAAATCAGTAAAGTGAAAAATAAATAAAATAGAAAATCAGTAAAGTGGAAAATAAATAAAATAGAAAATCAGTAAAGTGAAAAATAAATAAAATAGAAAATCAGTAAAGTGAAAAATAAATAAAATAGAAAATCAGTAAAGTGAAAAATAAATAAAATAGAAAATCAGTAAAGTGAAAATTAAATAAAATTCAGGTTTGTCATACAAATTAATGTATACGATAAATTCCAAGTCAATCTTGTTTGCTTTACAGTGATTTAGGGCACACAAAAATCACTCACATATTTCGTCACAGATTAAGGTGAACCGACCGTAAAAATAAAAATAAAAAAGATCATTAAGCAATTCCTAGTCGTTAATTCGCTCATCGTGATACAAACGATGATCCGATTACCCGGATACTTTTGATTTCACTGCACACTAAGGTCGCCCAGATATCTCGTTGTCACAGATTAATGCGAGTCGACAGTGCAATAAAAAAATTCTATACAAACTGGTTGGCCTTTAAAAGTCGCTTTGCCACTCCACGCCAAAACGATTACTTAATTCGGTGGCACTAGGCGATCCAAATAGTCGAATAATCCTCTCACATGGTGAAAAAAAAACAAGAGGAAGTCGTTTTGGGACTCGACTGCATGGAGTAAAAAGTGATATTTGCCCAATCGTTTTATTACACACCTCGAGGCAAGAAATACATAAAGACTCTTAAGGCTCTAGGCTCAATTTGCTACCGACTACAGGTCGAACACTGTAGAAGCCCGAGAAAATTTGCATGAGTGACGTAATAACTCATTGCACTCGGGTGAGCCGCCAGCCGACCGCGAGGCTAGACAATTTGGTATGGAAATTAATCAGCATCAATCCTCGCTGGTGAGCTCAATAACTTTTTGTCATTTCGCAATTTCGATGGGGCACCGAAAAAAGAAAGGCGAAGAAAATTGTTTCGCTCAGAGCCATTTCGAGAAATACGACATATAGCAACAATGAACATTTAGCGGACCGAACTCCGGGCGCAGGAATCGGTACAAGAGTGCAAAATGTTGCACAATGGGAAATCGGGTACAAGGCTCTCGTTACAATTATATGCATTGCACCTCTCGTTGCACTTGCCACGGCCGATAGCGAATAAAGTGTGGAGTGAAATGAAAATTACACTTTATCGGGACGTCTAATCGAGTTACAAGTGCAATTTCAATTAGCTCGGGCATATTCGAGCCCTGAGCGAGAGATTTTTCACGAGTACGTCGAAATTGCCGGCGACGTAATTGACGAGAATCGAGGCGCATTATCGTCGAACTGCTGAACGGATCTTAATGATGACGTTAAGGGGGCTTTGGTGTAATCAGCGAGCCGACGTAATCGGGGCAAATTGTGCGATAAAGGCGAACGATTTTTCGTGCTGGTTTTTATTGGCTAATCAGTGCCAATTTTGTGAGTAATTTTGATGGTTAGTAAGGATCGACAGTGAAAATATATGAGGCAAAATCATCTGAATTTTGAGGTGGAGAAATTAGCGAAATTCTGAAAATTAATATACGCTGGTTGTTGCCGAGTTTCATTCAACTTTTAAGTATGATTGTGAGTAACTTCGATGGTTAATAAGAATCGACAGTGAAAATATATGAGGCAAAATCACCTGAATTTTGAGGTGGACGAATTAGCAAAATTCTGAAAATTAAAATACGCTGGTTGTTGCCGAGTTTCATTCAACTTTTAAGTATGATTGTGAGTAACTTCGATGGTTAATAAGGATCGACAGTGAAAATATATGAGGCAAAATCACATGAAATTTGAGGTGGACGAATTAGCAAAATTCTGAAAATTAAGATACGCTGGTTGTTGCCGAGTGTCATTCAACTTTTAAGTATGATTGTGAGTAACTTCTATGGTTAATAAAGATCGACAGTGAAAACATATGAGGCAAAATCACCTGAATTTTGAGGTGGACGAATTAGCAAAATTCTGAAAATTAAAATACGCTGGTTGTTGCCGAGTTTCATTCAACTTTGAAGTATGAAAAGTTTCTTTTTTTCTGCGTCTCAAGACTACAATGAGAAATTCGTCGTTCACACCTCTGAGCGTCCGTCTTTGTCTCGATCTCGTTGCGAGCAATTACAAGTAATTTAATGCAGCGCAGATCCTCCTCGACCCTCTGCCCTCTGCTTCACTTTCCCAGCGGGGAAACAAAGAAAAATCGGGCCCAAGGCCCGCGCTGTTCGCGCGTCGGACTCTCAACAAAGAGCAATTTCCGAGCTCGCCGGGGCCAATTGGGGCACGGCCGACAAGTGTAATCACGGATAATTCGCGGCACGGATTTGATCCGAATTAAAAGAATAATTACGGCTGACGATCGGCGAGCGCCAAAGCAACGATTATCTAACTTCCTGAAACGTGGCCGGTACGGTTGACTCGACGGGGCATTCGCACGGCAATCTCGGGACTCGGGAGGCCACGAGGGGTCATCTCACCTGCCAATATTCTTACTATTTAAGTGCATCTCCTTCTCTGTTTTTTTTTGTTGCTCGAACGAACAAAGCATCGCGTCACGATCGATCGGTATGTAAATTCGGGTCTCCCGAGGGATTATTAAACCAAACCGGGGGGCAAAAACGTTGATAGACAATTTCTTCGGGTATCCAGGCGTAGCGAAAAAAATGTGCCTTCGTTTTGCCGATGTTCTTACAATTTAGGTGCATCTCCTTTTCGATGCACGATTGTTGTTGTTTTTTTTTGGTCTTTTTTTCTAGATGTAACAAAGCGAAGAGTCACGATCGATCGGTATGTAAATTCGGGTCTCCCGAGGGATTATTAAACCAAATCGGGGGGCAAAAACGTCGATGGACAATTTCTTCGGGTATCCAGGCGTAGCGAAAAAAATGTGCCTTCGTTTTGCCGACGTTCTTACAATTTAGGTGCATCTCCTTTTCGATGCACGATTGTTGTTGTTTTCTTTTGGTCTTTTTTTGCTAGATGTAACAAAGCGAAGAGTCACGATCGATCGGTATGTAAATTCGGGTCTCCCGAGGGATTATTAAACCAAATCGGGGGGCAAAAATGCTGATAGACAATTTCTTCGGGTATCCAGGCGTAGCGAAAAAAATGTGCCTTCGTTTTGCCGACGTTCTTACAACTTAGGTGCATCTCCTCTTCGATCCACAATTGTTGGTATTTTTTTCTTTTTACTAGATAGAACAAAGCGACCAGTCACGATCGGTCGGAATGTAAATTCGTCCCGGGGGATTATTAAGGTAAACCAGACCATTTTCTCGGGCTAGTCGAGCGTGGCGAAAAAATGGTGACATCATTTTCAGAGGTGAAATCGTCTGCCGATCGTCTTAACAATTACCTTATAGATCAACGATTTTTTTCCTACAATTTAAATACATCGCCTTTTCAATTCACGATTTTTTTTTCATACAACTTAAGTGCATGTCCTTTTCGATCCACTATTTTTTTTTTTTTTTTGCAGATCTAACAAAGAATCGAGTCACGATCGGTTGGGATTTTAATTCTACTGAACCCGAGGGATTATTAAGGTAAACCAGACCATTTTCTCGGAGTAGTCGAGCGTGGCATAAAAATTGTGACATCATTTTGAGAGGCGAACTCGTCTGCCAATAATTCTTACAATTTAGGTGCATCTCCTCTTTTCGATCGGCGATTTTTTTTTTGCAGGACGAACGGATCATCGAGTCACGATCGGTTGGTATGTAAATTCAAGACTGACCCGCGGGATTATTAAGGCAAATGAGGGGGCAAACGCTCATGGACATTTTCTCGGTGTGCTCGGGCATAGCGGAAAAAAAAAGTTGTGCCATCATTTCGGCCGCTGAAACGCGAATACCGATTGCGACACCGCCGCGGATGGTTTCTTAATAATAATCGGCTACCGCTGCCGTTTACGCGGCAGACGTCGCTGATGCCGCGCGCGGGATGATAATCGTCACCGATCGTGCAGCGCGAGGACGGGGAAGCGTGAAAATTACGCGCGGCTAATCGTGCCCGAGCGATCCGCTCGATCGATCGCTGTACTTGACAAGATCAAACGTCAATTGCCGCAATTTCAACGAGTCTGCCGAGCGTTTTAACGGATCGCGAGGAGAAAATCGACGGTAAATGTCGACTCGAGTTGCAATAGGAGTTGAAGGTTTGATGAACTGCTTTAATTTTTTTGAATTCTGGACTGTGTATAAATTATATTTCAATTACAATTTTATTTAGTTTTCAAGATAAAAACAAATCACTTCGAAAAATATTAAAAATTGTATTTCTGCAACGAATTTATTTTTCTGAAAAGATATTTTTTTCGTAGATGGACGGATATTCGCCTCATTTCAATCACAATTTTAATTAGTAGAAAAAATAAAAACAAGTCACTTTGAAAAATATAAAAAATTTTGTTTCTCCAACATATACATTTTTCTGACAAACTATTTTTTTCATAAATAGAATATTCGTCTCATTTCAATAGCAATTTTATTTTGTTATAAGATAAAAATAAGTAACTCTGAAAAATATAACAAAATTATATTTCTCCATCAAATTAATTTTTCAGACAAAATAATGTAATTATTTTGTGTGAACATTTATAATATTTTTCGAAGCGATTTGTTTTTGTTTTGTAAACTAAATAAAGTTGTAATTGAAATAGGGCGAATATCCGTCTGTGAAACGATTATTTTGTCAGAAAAATGAGTTCAATGGGGAAATAGAATTTTTATTTTTTTTCAAAGTGATTAGTTTTTATTTTATAAACTAAATAAAATTGTAATTGGAATGTGGCAACGATGCTCGATTACACCAGGTGGATATTATTACACGTCGATTCAATTACGGTATTTCCGATAGTCCAGAGTCGCAGGTCCGCAATTATATATTATCGTTCGCGGCCCAATTTTCCACGATCGCGAGCGGAATGCGCTGACAAAAATTCGCTGTCCACGGACGCCTAACGCGCGAAACGATCGACTCTATTTCAAGCCTCAATTAGAAAGGAGATCTGGACAGTCCGTCGTGGCTCCTGCCACTCGGCGGCCCAGCGATATCGTCGTGTCTCTCCGTTCTGCAAGGAGTCAAAATTCCATCGTCCCGCTCGTCGAGCCGCTAAATCCGGGTGGGCCATTAAAATTTTTCAATTATTGTCCGACGATGAACAAAACAACCGGAAGCTCTTAAGACGTCGAGTTTATTCACTCGGCATTGCATAAAGAGGACTTTCTCCACTTATAACCACATTTAAATTAATACAAGAAATTTCATAAATTATTTTATTCCGTAATTTTTTCACGCATTTTTTTATTTTCAAAATAAATTTTTAAAAATGTTTTTTTCCTTTTTTTTTAAACTTAACTGAAGACTAAAGTTAAATGTTTTATCGTGCGAAAATTCGCGATCGGCTAAGCAAAAAACTTTCTCGATTTAATCGCGTCAGAACGTCGAAAGTCGCCTGCGGAAATTAAGATATTCGAGTGAGATATATATTTTCACATTGGCTCACTGAATAATCGGCCTCTTTAAATATGAGCCGGGTCGCTCAGGCGATGACAGTGACAATGAGATTAAAGTCTCAAAAGTCGTCGACGTCGACGAGCGTTTTATACACTATAAATGTAAGGCAATATAAACTTGATATAAGTGGTACGATTCGATTGCGTTCGGTGTCTATCACAGTCGGTGTCCCGCGTGTATAGCTGCTGGCGATTTCTGGTCCGGTTCGCGTATCGGTATCTCGCGGGCGTGGACAATCGATTCTGAAAGTAAAAGTGGGTGTCCCACGAGAGTTTGCTGCCCGCAATGCAACGCGCACCCCGAGACGTCGCGCGGGCGTTTGCGCATTTATACGCAACTATCGGCGGCACGGTTTGTGGTCAAAGTGAAGTCAATCTCGATTGGCAATGGACTCTAATTCCAGAAATGGTATCCGCGGGTCTGATCATATTTTTAATTGAATGGTCAATTAAATTGTAATTTTTATTAATAAAAATGTAATTAATAAATAATGAAGAATAATCATTTTTAATTAATGCGTAATAAATTGTTTAAGAAACTATCCCACATACTAGCTTCGCGCTTGGTTTTGCTTGCCCAGTTAATACAACGAAAATATTTAAAAAATCGAAAATAATCAAGTTTTTTAAATTCCTCGTGAACACTTTTGCATCTCGAAAAAAAAAAATAATAATGGGGAATTCGTTGTGTACGGGCGAAAATACGAGACATTTTACTCACTGACTTTTTTCAGAGGAATAAAAATAATAAGAACGATAAATTATTTTTGTACCATAATTTAACATTTGATATTTAATAAAACGATATGCTATCCTTATTGTTATTATTTTTTTTTTCGATTGATATGACAACAAAATATTTAAAAATCGAAAATTATCAAGTTTTTTAAATTCCTCGCGAATTCGTTGTGCACGGGCGAAAATACGTGACATTTTACCCACTGATGATTTTTTTAACAGGAATAAAAATAATAAAAATGAAAAATTATTCTCGCACTATAATTTGATATTTGATATTTAATAAAAAGATATGCTATTATTCTTCCTATTATTATTATTATTATTATTATTATTTATTTATTCTAGTAAGGTAAACAATTTGTTCTATGGCTACAATGTTGCCACTGCCACGAGGCAGCAATGTATGTTTACGTGGCTTGTTACACGAGCGGTTAATTATATATTTATCCAACTTGGAGCACCAATTACCAATTGCCCACGAGACACGTGGGGATAATCGATTTCACAATGGTAAAAAATGTCCGCAACAAATGTCAAACTCGGTAATATCTCGTATTCCGCTATTGTATTATCTCCGCTGCTCTCTCGTTGCCTCACGTGCGCAATAATTCTTTTTGACATTTCGTGAGGATTCACACGATCCCCCGTGACGTGCCGGTTAAATACTTTTGCCGGGCTATTTGCCGAGGACGCGGGAGGAGAAGAAACGAAACGAGCAATTAGCCGCATCCAGCGGGCTGGAATGAGAAGAAGAGAAGAAAAAAGAGAGAATAAAATTATAGAGCGCGCGCGCGGGGCGAATATCCGCGTCTATCGTGCAAATAAACGTCCTCAATTAGCCGCTAAGGTGATAGGTAAAGATATCCTGGCGGAACATTCTCACCATAATGCGGAGAAGCCGGGAGACGCGGCAGACACGTCGAACAACGACAGGAGGAGAGAAGAAAAATAAATGAAAGAAGAGCAGTTTAGCCGGACGGCCGCGATGTGAAAGGCCATAGCTATTCATTAATTACTGTTTTTAGACCCAACCACGAAAAGATGCGGTGTTATGTGTTCCACTTGTAGACACGAAGTGAGATCGTTTTTACGCAAGCGACGCTCTGCGCTCGTGCGAAACGAGAATTTACATTTATTCAAGTAAACCGATAAAACGTGTATCGACAGTGCAAGAAAGTCAGCGCAATATTGTTGTGCATCCGACTGGGTTAACTAATACTGTTTTATTTTTCTTTAATTTTTTTCGTTATTTACATTATTTCTAGCAATTTAGTTTCATTTGGCATCGTTTTTACGCAAACGGTGCTTTCGGTCGTGTGAACGAGAATTTTAATTTGTTTAAATAAGCAGCTAAAAGTGTATATGTATTGCAAGATAGTGAGCGCAATATTTTTATATATCCGAGTGAATTAACTAATACTGTTTTACTTTTCCTTAATTTTTTTCGTTGTTTACATTATTTTTACCAATTTACTTTCATTTGGCATCGTTTTTACGCAAACGCTTTCGGTCGTGTGAACGAGAATTTTTATTTGTTTAAACAAGCAGCTAAAAGTGTATCTGTATTGCAAGAAAGTGAGCGCAATATTTTTATGTATCCGAGTGAATTAGCTAACATCGTTTTAGTGTTTTTTAATTTTTTTCCGTGATTTACATTATTTCTACCCATTTATTTTCATTTGGGATCGTTTTTACACAAACGATGCTTTCGGTCGTGTGAACGAGAATTTTTATTTCTTTAAATAAGCAGCTAAAAGTGTATCTGTATTGCAAGAAAGTGGGCGCAATATTTTTATGTATTCGCGTGAATGAACTAACACCGTTTTAGTGTTCTTTAATTTTTTTTTTTGTTATTTATATTATTTCTACCAATTTATTTTCATTTCGGATCGTTTTTACACAAGTGATGCTTTCGGTTGTTTGAACGAGAATTTTTATTTCTTTAAATAAACAGCTAAAAGTGCATCCGCATTGAAAGAAAGTGAGCACAATATTTTTGTGTATCTGACTGAATCAGCTCCTACTATTTTATCTTTGATTTTTTATTTAATTTACAAAAATCCTTTATTACAGATATATTCATGGTCATCATTATCATCATTACCGCCATAAATACATCTACAATAAAAGATTTCAAGATTTTCGTCATAATTTCAATTATTTTTACCAATTTGTCCGCCTTTCAATTTTTCAGCCTGCCGCCCGAAAAAAATGTCGACCACCAACTGGAAACCTTTTCGCCGCAAAAACGCCGCACGAGTACCGAGAATAAGAAAGAGCCATGTACGGTCGCGGTGTATATATGCATAATGATAATGATGATGAACCATAAAAGTGGTACACTAGGGATTTCTTGCGAGATCCTGGGAGCTCTTGAGGCGATATTTGTAACTGGGACCAAGAGCACTTTGCGAGGGCGTGGCCGAACCGCCGGCAAAAATTACGAGGATGTCCTTTCACGAAACCCTCGAGTTCTGACCGGTGCAACACTTGTCGGTGCTCTCGACTCTCCGAGCAAACGCACACGCGAGTTTTGCGGTTATTAACACTGAGCCACAGGCTCAGCACACAAATATGTGTCACATGTATGTGCAGAAGAACCTCTGCGGTTTTCTGTGCGGGGAAAACGTATGGAAGTGGCACGCGCAAACCAAGTTCACGTTTCAACAATGCGTGAAGAATATTCTCACGTAATTTAACCAGAATTGTAGTACTCGAGGTTAAACTCAATTACCTCGGCTTAGCCACAATTTACTATGCTACACGTAGCTAGTAAGTAAATAAAAAGGTACATCTTCCGCATAAAAATAAAACAGAATTGTTTGTTTTTGTAGAAAAAAAATTGAAATTGAATTTAAATTGAAAAATATTTAGCCTGGTGTTAAAAATATTTTGTTTGGGGAAAAAAATATTTGAGGGTTCAAGTTGATCTAACAATATTTTTTTTACATTTTTGTTAAGTTTTTTTGTGGATTATTTTTTTAAATTGCCTGGTGTTCAAAATATTTTGTTTGTGGAAAACAAATTATTTGAGGATTCCAGTTGATCTAATAATCTTTTTTTTTACATTTTTGTTAAGTTTATTTTGTGGATTATTTTTTTAAATTGCCTGATGTTCAAAATAATTTTTTTGGGGAAAAAAAATTATTTGAGGATTCGAGTTGATCTAAAAATCCTTTTTAACATTTCCGTTTCGAATTTTTTTTATGGATAATTTTTTTAAACTGGTTTTCTTTATGATCGTAATTATGTCGGGCACTAAAATTCAAGTTTTTCTGGAGCGAACTGGATGTTTTCATTTTTTTGTCGCGGAAACGGCGATGACCTTGGAGGTCGCGTCTTCTCGTTTCAGGCAAAAAGTTTCTTGCCGGCTAAATTCGAGCCGAAGTCGCGCGAGTGAACGTTCGGCGCGCGCGGTGCGTTCACTTTCTACAGGCGAAGCCCCTGACGAAGTTGTGAGAAGGACCTCGGCTCACTTGTTGCTCTTAATCGCGACTCAACGCACGGCCACCGGTCTCCCTCTCGATGCCTCGCTGTGTGTGTGCCTCAAAATCCGCCAGCAGGATCCACGTGCAGCCGAAAAGAAGGTCGCTCTATAAGAGACCCCGGCGAAAAAAAATACCGCTAAACCCGGTCGAATAGTAACGCTTTTTTCCTCCTTTCGCTTCGATCGAAATCGAAATCGCGAACGCGCGCATTGAGCCAGTTTCGGGCAATGTCGAAAGTGAAAGGATTGCGATAAACCTGCATTGTTCACGTACATTTTTTTATCTTCAGGTTTTTTCAAAACTGTTTCAAACCATTTTAACTTTTTTACAACGTAAATTTTTTTCTAAGTACTTCAAATAATTTTCGCGTTTTTAAAACCTGCAATTTTTTTCTAATTACAAATAATTTTCGCGTTTTTAAAACCTGCCATTTTTTCTAACTATTTCAAATAATTTTCACGTTTTTAAAACCTGCAGTTCTTTCTAAGTACTTCAAATAATTTTCACGTTTTTAAAACCTGCAGTTCTTTCTAAGTACTTCAAATAATTTTCACGTTTTTAAAACCTGCAGTTTTTTCTAACTACATCAAATAATTTTCGCATTTTTAAAAACCTGCAGTATTTCTAACAACTTCAAACAATTTTCGCGTTTTGAAAATCTGCAATTCTTTAAAAATGGTTTTACACATTTTAAGCTTAAAAACTATTAAACTGTTTTGAACTATTCTAAACATTAAAAAAGGAAGCACTGAAAGCCTTGAAAGAAACAAAAATAACAAAATTTATCTTCTTCCTCCTTTCGCTGGGTCGAAATCGAAGCCGCGATCGTTATCCAATCTCGGGCACCAGGATCAGAAGTGAAAGGATTGCAACAAAGGCGCGTGGACCACATATAATTATTCGGGGGATCCTTCGACTCGTCCTAGTCTCCTCCCTCGTGAGAATTTTTTGAAAGTCGTTAAACCTATAAACGTCGGAACCGAGGCCGGCGCTTTCGCGTTTTACTAGCCGCGAACCCGGCGGGACGACCTTTTGCAAAACCCGATTCGTCGTGGAGAAAGCGAAATGAAGCGTGAATATGCATTTCTATTTAATTGAGGCGACGTTCAACGTTTTATAGCCCCAACGTCCGCTGCATCGAAACTTCGTCTGCCTGCGTCGACGCATAAATAAATTTTCTTTGATTTACGAAGAAAAAGTATTAACTTCACTCAAATTTTTTAAATAATTTTCTAAATTATTTTAAAAAAATATTTATTTAAAAAAATTTTAAAATAATTTTCTAAATTATTTAAAAAATAGATAAAATTTTGTAAAATAGGCTAAATTTTTTTCATAATTTCTTCCTACAAGTTATAAAACATTTTCCATAAATTTTTGTGTCTTACAACAAAAAATCGATTTAATCCATTCAACAATTTATCAATAAATCCATCCCAAAGTGATTTGTACCAAATTCTCACTCGACTATTTCCCATCCTCGTCTGATCGAACGAAATCGATTGGAACGGAAATTTCCCTCTCGGGAACGCGCGTAAAGCAATAAAGCAATTCTTTGATTTACGAAGAAAAAATTATAACTTCACTCAAATTTTTTAAATAATTTTCTAAATTATTAAAAAATAGATTAAATGTTGTAAAATAGGCTAAATTTTTTTTCATATTTCTTCTTACAAGTTAAAAAAACATTTTCCATAAATTTGTGCGCCTTACAACAAAAAAATCGATTCAATCCATTCAACAATTTTTCAATAAATCCATCCCAAAGTGATTACCACCAAATTCCCACTCGAGTATTCCCATCCTCGTCTGATCGAACGAAATCGATTGGAACGGAAATTTCCCTCTCGGGAACGCGCGTAAAGCAATAAAGCAATTCTTTGATTTACGAAGAAAAAATAATAACTTCACTCAAATTTTTTAAATAATTTTCTAAATTATTAAAAAATAGATTAAATGTTGTAAAATAGGCTACATTTTTTCATATTTCTTCTTACAAGTTAAAAAAACATTTTTCATAAATTTGTGCGCCTTACAACAAAAAAATCGATTCAATCCATTCAACAATTTTTCAATAAATCCATCCCAAAGTGATTAGTACCAAATTCCCACTCGATTATTTCCCATCCTCGTCTGATCGAACGAAAACGATTGGAATGGAAATTTCCCTCTCGGGAACGCGCGTAAAGCAATAAATCCTCGCTGGATGCGCGAGTAACGGTGCAATTCTTTTTTCCTTCTTCGTTTTTTTTTTTTTTTTTCGCTTCCATTCCCCGTCTGTTACGTCGCACGAATTTATCCGTGACTGGAGTAGCGAAGTGGCTTAGCCGCGCTGACGGGCAAAAATGACGGGTCGACCGGTTAGTGTGGCGAGTAACTAACTACGCGACTCCGGTCGGAGTGATGCAAGTCGAGCGCGCGACTATAATCGGTAACGCTCAGCTCTCGGGGACTATACGCACTCTCGTCGATATCCTCGTACCTTAACCGTCATACCGATCCACCTATGTGTGCGCAAAACTGTGCACTGTGTGTTTGCAATACTATTCCCTATATGTGTACACACAAATTACACGAGCGAGGTAGACAATTACCAACTTTAACCACCACTAAATAAGAACGATAATTTTTTTTAATCTTCATGGCTGGTTGTGCCAAAAAAACTCACAAAGCTCATAGTGAATAATTCATCTTTGCTTTCTAAAAAATATTTCTTTCCCGTTAAATCCATAAAAAAAAGAATCGTGAGTTAATCGAATAATAATAATAATAATAATAAATGAAATAATAATAATAATAAATGAAATAATAATAATAATAAATGAAATAATAATAATAATCTCTCTGTATTATAAAAATATTGAGCTGCCGCTGAGCAGGATATATAGGGCATCCACGTCAAAAGGGTCCCCAAGCCAGGACCTTTTGTGTCCCCCCTAAGAATCCGCCTCCCAACCCCCCCCCCCCCCCCCAGCTCGGATTACGTGATTTGAGGAGTGAGAGAACAAAACACGTAGTAGCGTAGAAACGATAATATTCATCACTCTTTATGAAACGTCTGAGAAAGAAAAATCTTACAGCTGTGAATACTCTGTGAAATTTGTGAAGCGAAAAAACATTTTCTACCAGAAAGGGCGAAAGGCGGGGGGGGGGGGGGGGGGGTGAAGCCTAGTTACAACAACAACAACAATAATGATGATAATGATAATAATAATAATAATAATAATAAATAATAAATAATAATAGCCTTTTTCTAACTACTTCAAATAATTTTCGCATTTTTAAAACGCGAATACTAATAATAATAATAAAGCCTAGTAAAAAAATAATAATAATAATAATAGTTCATGAGAATAAAGAAGTCATCGGGTAACGAGGCAGGTGAACTCGATGGACACATCAAGTTCTCCCGCTTATAATAAACACACATAAATTTCTACACCTGCGAAATGCAGAATTATTGCATCCGACAGATCGGTATCTGCGACTCGTCTCGTCAATATAATAACGCGCGCTCGCCACACGCAACTTCATATTCACGCGTTGCGTTTGCGCAAGGAAGAGGCATCCAGTGCAAGGACTCTCCGCCGATCGTGATTTATTATCACCTCGCGGGAGAAGCGAGCGCATTAGAAAGTTTGTGATATTATTACTGGGAAAACGCGCGTGTCCGATGCCCGCGCGAATGTGGTGCAGCCGCAGTCGCGCCGCGTGGACGCTCCGACATTCCGCGAATGTAACGCTAACGTTTTTATTACTCCGGTGTAACTCGATGCAGTCGCACCGAGCGACTCGGGATTCACGAGATTTGTATCTGGGTCGCCGGCGATAATAATTATTATTCGTAATCACGTGCATTAATTTTTTTTTTGTTGCAGTCATAAGTAAAAAATTGTCCGGCAAAAAATGATTATCATTATTATTAACCTTGTTATTATACGATTTTTTTTTCCTCTCAAAATAATTATCATAATAATAATAATTATTATTATTAGAGAAGAGATATGTAATGGTAATAATTAGGCTTTTTACGTGAAGATTTCACGTAACCAGGGAGGAAATGAAGATTTACATAAACAGCTATGGAATTTTTTTTTTTTTTTTTTTTTTTACAAGAACGACTTAGTTGGCGGCCGTCGCTATAAAAATGGGTTCATCTAGTATTCCACGACGTCCGGTGACGCCGACGAACGTAATCGCCGCGTGGGGCTTTGGAGAGATCGCATCGCGAGAAATCGAAGAATTTCGCAAGAGTCACACAGTGCAAGGACTCGCTGATATAATTGGCACGACGATATTCACCCTGATTCGACGTGTCACACATTTCTTCGCAGCGAAGTTTAGCAATTCTGACCGAGTGACGAGCGACACTCGTGGTAATTAATAACGACTGGAAAGTTTCGAGCGGAAATGTTTCTTAAAACCCGGCGACTCTGATCTCGCCTCGAGTCTCTCGTACAATAAAAGCAGAGACGATGACGGAGGCTGCGGAGAAATTATTGGCCCACTATCAGCGACGTCCGCGACGCGACGGCTCAAAACGATCCATCAATATTTCTATTGCAAAACGCGAGCCTGTGAAATTCTACGCGAGGTGATTAATAATCAGGGACTATCGGACGATCGTAAATCCGCCGGGAGAAAAAATTACGCGCGTATGTCCTAAAACACATGGGAATTTTATGGAGTTCCTGACAATAGCGGGGAGAAAGGTGAGGGGATTGAGCGATTGTGCAACGTCACATAAGGCCCACGACTCTTCGTACGCGATTTCCGGCCTCTGCTGACTCAACGTTTTCTCGTTGAATTAAAAAAAAATGGGTAACAATAACCCACGCCGGGAGGGTTCGGCTTTCTATGCGCGATACCTGCGACATTTGAACTGCAAGGAAATATTGAATTTGATTTTCCTTTTAATTCAATTTTTTATATAATTATTGAAGGAGTAATTAATTTACTTGTTGCATAAAAAATGATAATTGCGTGATTCGAACTTCCGGAAAATGTCTAACCTACGTTTTTTGTACAATTATTCAAGGAGGAACTGACTTTTTTAGGATTTATTAACATTTCAAATATTTTCTTGTCATGTTGTAAAAAAATGTTGTATAATAATCCACGATTGGAAGGCTGCGAGATTCCAACTTCCTGAAAATTTCGAATTTTTGTTTTATTCAGGAAAATAATTATATAAATGGCGAAGGAGATATTACGTATTTTTTTCAATTTTTTTTTTTTTTTTAGGGTATTTGAAATGTTGCTCACGCTAAATCGACTCTTCGTGTCGCGATAGGCAACAATTATCATAATGATTTCTCTGCTGCTGGGCGTGTAAATTGATGATCTAGAACTAAACGCACGGCGAGAGAAAGCACGAGCGCGGCGGCACGGTGGGAGCAGGATCGACGCACCTCTCACACAAAAAAGCCATTCGTCCTTGCACCGGTTAACGCCGGGTAAGCTCGTGGGCTGCGGTATTCTGTATACGTAAATACACACATAGTCACGGAGATGGCGTACGTGCCGAGGACAGCGGCTATCGATCTTTCTCTCTCCTATGCAGATTATTACAAGATCCTCATCGAGGATCTGGTTTTTTTTTAAATATTGTACTTTGGACTGAGAAAAATAATCTTGGCGCCAACTGAATTTCGTTCGGGTCGATAAAATTTAGTTGGGATTGCCTAGTAAAACAAAGTAGTATAATCAAATCGGTTGTTTAATAAATCGAACGAAATTATTGGATAGAATACATTTTTTTAATCGGGCCATTTATTGAGTTGGTCCATTTTATTGAGTTGAGCCATTTTATTGAGTTGGGCCATTTTTATTGAGATGGGTCATTTTATTGAGATGGGCCATTTTTATTGAGATGGGTCATTTTATTGAGTTGGGCCATTTTTATGGAGATGGGCCATTTTATTGAGATGGGCCAGTTTATCGAGTTGTGCCATTTTATTGGGATGGGCCATTTTATTGAGTTGGGCCATTTTATTGAGATGGGCCAGTTTATCAAGTTGTGCCATTTTATTGAGTTGGGCCATTTTTATTGAGAGGGGCCATTTTATTGAGTTGGGCCATTTTATTGAATTTTACGGTTTTTACGAATTGACCCATTTTATTGAATTAAATAAATTTGCTAAAACACGCCAATTAATTTTTTGTTCACACTAAAAATAATTCTTGTTGATTGACACATTACTAGGCAACATTTTGCAAGAGACTTCACGTCTGAATGGAGGTTGGCCATTCTCCAAGTGAAATTCCCCTTCGTCGTTGAACCGTCACCGTCCAAAATATAGTACAGCGACCTCCAAATCATCTCGGCGGGTTTAGTAAAACAAACGCAGCCCTCAGAGCGGACGTAATTCGCAAATAAGGAAGCGATTCGATTAATACACTGTATTTGCTATGCAATGAGGGCAAACTCAAGTTCCGCAGCGATACCCAGACTGGACTCACTGCCGAGCGCACAGAGAGAGAGCCGCGCGCGCAAATGCAAAACCTGAAAGAGCTGATCCTAAGCACGCCGCACACAGGATACGGACAAACCGTTCGCATGCGTCGCACGATAGCAAAACGAGATATATCTAAGTCGGGAGAGTCGTGCGCCAGTCGTGCGGACAAAACGGGTGTCTCGATTTAAACTTGAGAAAATTTACATTTAAAAATTTGAATTTTTGCGGAGAAGACAAATTTTTATTATTTCTACCTTATTATATCGTCAAAAAATAATTCACTATTAATTAATCTAATTTATTCCCTCTTAAAAAAATCAATGGTAAAATATTTCACATTTTTTATAGAAATATTGTTGTCGGGTTATATGTTCTCTGATTGGCTGTCGCTTTGCCTGCAACACGTTGCTGACCAACGAGCAGTTTCAGTCGTTGTTTCCCACAATGGGTTACATTTTGTGAGGATAAAAATGAAGAATAAAAAAAGTAAAAATCTTAAAAAAATCAATGGTAAAATATTTCACATTTTTTATAGAAATATTGTTGTCGGGTTATATGTTCTCTGATTGGCTGTCGCTTTGCCTGCAACACGTTGCTGACCAACGAGCAGTTTCAGTCGTGTTATTATATTTATCCGTTCTCAGGCATCTGAGATTTGAAGGTCTGTTATGGTTATTTGCATATTTGCAGAGATAAAAACTCATTTTTCGCGTTTTTCTCGTCGAATTTTTTTTCTTTTTTTTCGGGCAAACAACGGTACTTTTCGGAATCAGCAGGAAATTTCCCATCCTATAGACTTTTCAAACTTTACGAAACCAAACATTTTTTTTTTTTCGCAAAAAACGCAAGGCAACTTTTGGCTTCAAAATTCTGTAAAAAATTCAGAATTCAAGATATCCAGGTTCGACCGATCCAAAAAAGTAGCCTCAATTTCAGTAAAGTGACTACTGGATAAGCGCGAAGAGTGCGTCACACTAAAAGTGTCTGTGTTACGAAAAAGTTTATTACGCCAAATTGCACGTAATAAAGTTTACTATTTCACAAAATCTCAATTAATACTATTGCATTTAATGATATTCAGCGAGACGTTAATTAGCTGTGGTTGTCTTAAATACGTCGCGATTGCGGCGACTTTGCGTGTCTAAAATTGCGCGCGTGCGTCGTCGTGTGTGCCGAAGTTGCGGAAAGGTCAGGTCCTGTTTAGCGCACCGTGACAGAGTGTTGGCCGCGGCCGGACATTTTACCGACCAATCACCCTGTATATAAGCGTTCAAAGTATATATCGCGCGCGTGAACCTGGCGAACGGCGCACACGTCGAGGCGTGGATCGAGCGCGCGGTTTCCATAGTATTCACCTGGTGCAACGTAGTCGCACCGCTGATATATATAACTAAGCTGGTATTACGGTGAAGGTATATTACTCGCGAGCCAATGGCTCGGGCGATCTGATACACCACACCGGAGCTCCAGTTCCTCGAGGACTCGCCCCGCGTTCCGCTATCCGCGCCTCCGTATGCTGATATCCAAACACCGTGTAGCAATGCCTATTTTCCGGCACGTGCGCCGCCACCGACCCTCGAAGACGGAAGAAATTACACCGCCACGTGTGCGGATCACTTTCTTTGACAATTATGCACCTCGCTGCAATTAACGTTGTGACACTGACAGTTGAACTGAGAATTCGCGGGAGATTTAATCGTGGGCTGTCAGGGAGACTCGAATTAACCTTTGGTTTCCGTTTTGCCGGGATTGAATTGTTCTTTTTTTATTATGGAATTTATTTTTGGTTTACACTTTGTTAGGCTCTAATTAATGTTTTTTAAAAAATTCTTTTGTTTTCGTTTTCATTGTTATCATCTTCGAATAAAAATTGAAAGGTATTTCAATTATATCGTTATTTTAGTTTTCAATTTTTTTTTCATCCACGAATTAAATTTAAATAATATTCAGAACTAGTTTTCGTTTTTTTTCATCCACGAATTAAGTTGAAATAATATTGAGAACTAGTTTTCAATTTTTCTTTCATCCACGAATTAGATTGAAATAATATTGAGAACTAGTTTTCAATTTTTTTTTTCATCCACAAATTAAATTGAAATAATATTGAGAACTAGTTTTGAATTTTATCATAATTGTTGTTTTCAATTCTGTCATCCTCGAACGAAAATTAATTTTCTATTTTATCGGCATTTCAGTTTACGATTTTTCCACTCTCAAATGATTGTAGAAACATTGCATTGGAATCTGAAATCAATTTGAATGCAATTCGTGTGGCCCAGAAAAAACTGATTGGTTGACGCAAGAAAATTCTTACAAAATGACTGGGTGAAGAAGACGTAAATTAACTAAAGTCACAGTATTACGGCTGTCATTTGTACTCGGACGAAATTAAGTAATTATTCACCGACGGCCAATCTCGTATAATGGAATAATCGACGGGGACGCGAAGATTTGCTCGCAAGCGACTTTCGAGCGTTCACCTTGCCATTTGTTACATTCTGCATATATGCACACAACATATCGGTTATATAGATGACCCCTGTCTGACCTTTGAGTCAACCGTTCGAGACTCGACGTGGCGCGCGAGCGAAGCCCCCGCGAGCCGTCGACAAGTGAGAGGCTCAGTCGCTTCGTTTGACCGCTTGGAAAATCTATTTGATGCGAAAGGCGAATCCGACGCGGAAACTCGATCCATCTATTGGCTTCGTGACACAGTTCATGAGCCACAGGGAAATCGATGTAAGGAAACGTTCGATTTATCAGTCCCGCGGGATCTTAAATCACACGCTTAAGACCCAAAAAAATCGCTGATCCGAGTGAAAGCAAAAATTCACTCGTTGCGATATAAATCAATTTTAATCAGACGCTTAAGACCCAAAAAAAATCGATGATCCGAGTGAAAACAACAATTCACTCTATGCGGTATAAATCAATTTTAATCAAGCGCTGAAGACACAAAAAGTCGATGATCCGAGTGAAAACTAAAATTCACTCGTTGCGATATAAATAAATTTTAACCGGACACTCAAGACCCAAAAAAATCGCTGACCCGAGTGAAAACAAAAATTCACTCGTTGCGATATAAATAAATTTTAATCAAACGCTGAAGACCCCAAAAAATATCGATGATTCGAGTGAAAACAAAAATCCACTCGTTGCAATATAAATAAATTTGAATCAGACGCCCAAGACTCAAAAAAATCGCTGGCCCGTATGAAAACAGAAATTCACTCGTTGCGATATAAATAAATTTAAATGAAATGCTGAAGACCCAAAAAAAAATCGATGATTCGAGTGAAAACAAAAATTCACTAACTGCGATATAACTAAATAAAAATCAGACGCTCAAGACCCAAAGAATTCGCTGATGAGAGCGAAAAAGAAATTCACACGTTACGATATAATAACAATTTCAAATCAGACGCTAAAAAATTCACCGGTTTTATAGACAGTTTTATAAACAGATAAACAGGAACAGAGAATATAAATTCCCAGCGAAATATGTGCCGTGATTAATGCGCAAGAAACAAGGAGATGAATTATTAAAATGGTGAATAAAAATGTCGCTTGGCCAGAGCAGGATATGCGGTAAGAGCCTGGCAAAGATCGGATGAGAGAAACGGACAGCCCGAGCCTGTCGACACACGTAGCTCTTCTGGCGAGGATAAAATGTTGTTGAACACGACGATTTCCTTGTCGGCTGTGTAACGCGCATGTAACCCGGTATAACCGAGCGTGTATCCATCCAACCGTGTACCACGTAGGCCACCTTAGCTGGCTACATTACTTCCTTTTTACAGCGGCTAATTAGACCCACGCGCATCTTTTTTCGATTGCGCAGCGAGAGTGGCCCGAATACTCGACTTCCGGCGGGGCGATGAATTATTTTTTTTCTTGCGGACCATTTTTTTTAGTTCTCCTGAAAAGTTTCGCCTTTTTTTGGAGAATTTCTTCGTCGACGCGAAAGCATTTTTATACTGGGATCCAACCGACAAAAAGTGTTTCCCACAACGGGTTACATTTTGTGAGGATAAAAATAAAGAATAAAAGAAGTAATAATAAATCAGGCCCTCGAGTCTATTTTTAAGTGAGTGGAGAAAAACAATTAGAAACACCTGATTTGCAAATCTCTCCAAGAATTTTCAGGTGAGTATTTCTCCTGAATTAAAAATTAGTGTCTCACTTGGCTAGCAAGTCACCAGGTTGGCAAATAAGGTCTGCATATATTTTAAGTTGTGTGGAGAAAAATAAAAAAATTAAAAATACCTGATCCCAGAATTTCTCCAAGAATTTTCAGGTGAGTATTTTTCCTGAATTAAACATTAGTGACTCACCTGGCTAGCAAGTCACTAGGTCGATAAATAAGGCCTGCATATATTTTAAGTTGTGTGGAGAAAAATAAAAAAATAAAAAATACTTGATCCTAAAATTCCTTCAAGAATTTTCAGGTGAATATTTTTCTTGAATTAAAAATTGGTGAATCACCTGCCAGCAAGGTCACCAGGTAGGCAAATCAGGCCTACATATATTTTAAGTCGTGCAAATAAAAAATAAAAAAATTGTAAAAACCTGCTCCCAAAATGTCTCCAAGAATTTTCACGTAAATAAATATTTTCGCGAATTAAAATTTGCGGCGACTCACCTGGCTGGCAGGTCCGCGAAGTCCGTGGGTAGTGACGAACAGCAGCGCTAGTAAAAGGGCCACCGTGCCCCACAGAGACCTCCTCGCCATTCTGCAAATTGAAAGTAAAAAAATGTAAACACTAGGAAGTAAACAGAAATTGACGAGCATGGAGAGGACTACGAGGGGGCCTCATGCATTCCTGGTAAGACACAGCGAATTCACAGTGAAATCTGGGAGGATATTATGCGCGCTTCCGTGATTCGACACGGATCGATTTTCACGTCTGCGGAGCATAATGAAAGAACGAATTGCCGGGGCAGCGCGGTTCAGTCGGCCGCCCGGCTGCCGGCTGCTCGCGTCGCTTTTCGCTCGGTGGAATCTCCTTCG
Organism: Pimpla rufipes; assembly: GCA_963932165.1. NCBI lineage: Eukaryota > Metazoa > Arthropoda > Insecta > Hymenoptera > Ichneumonidae > Pimpla > Pimpla rufipes. The sequence continues at coordinate 24,119,016 of OZ010630.1, forward strand.
TTCCTCGTGGAAACGCTTTCCAAATGGCGCGCGAGCGACGCGCGAAATTCAGCCGCATCGAACGCCGTCTCTGCCCCCTCGTGTATCGCAGCTAATTACGTTTGGGGGAATAAATTCATAATCCGTGAACGCCAGCGTTGCATGCAACACGTGTGAACGCGTTGGCTGCCCGCGATCGAGCCCGGCGCAATTAACTCGCGCTCGCTTTCCTGGATAATAAAAATGTCCGTCGGGGATTTTTTAAATTAAAATCTCGGCTGAGGCGCGGAATATTCGAATAGTCCCGATTGGTTTGCGAGTGGATGGGACGCACGAAAAAAAAATTTGCTTAAACCAATAAATTTAATTTTGTTAAATAAGCATCCGATTATATTGGGAAATCATTATTTTGGATTTAAATAATTTTCTCTAATATTTTAATCTTGCATAGTAATTTTGACGCAGTAATTTAGCCATTTTTTAGTGATAACATTTTTTTATTTGTTTCCATTCCCAACGAAAATGCACCCAAAATTTTGCAAGACAAAAAAAACCGACTTTCCATGTTTTCTATGTAAAATAACACAAATTTCAAAGATTAGATAAAAATCTGAAAAAATCCATACGTATTCATCCACAAAAAAACTTGGGTTACCGAAATATTTGTTACACAATTTTGTTTTAATCAATTTGTTAATAACATTTTAGAATTATTATTATTCAAAATTAATCTTTTCAGTACCTTTAATGTGCATGAATTTTTTCAGATTTTTATACCATCGAGAAGTGTTTGCAATTCTCTCGCACTTTTCTCGAATTTATGCGAATTGAAAAAACCTTTACTCGCACCGCTAAATTTAATTTTATTAAATAAATATACAGCTATAGGAAACAATTATTTCACTAATTAAAATAATTGTTCAAATATCAAAGTTTCACATAGTAACTTTTTGCAAAAATTTGTACGCAGCAGAGCAACAATTTTTGTACATTAAACATATTTCATTTGTCTGCAAACCCATCGAAAAAACATCCAAAATTTGTCGAAACAAAACCCTCAAATTTCCACAACATCCACGTTTGCATCGCTCGACAAATCGGCGAAGCCTGAAGAGCATAATGTGGCAATATTCGATCCCAAGACGGGAGACCTTGGACTTGGCTGTGCGGGATTAATGGATCGAGATCGAAACGCGCGGCGCCGAAGAGGCAGAGAGACCGAGAGCGCAGGGATCGGGATCGCCGTGACAGGATTGCGGAGGAGGCGAAGCGGCAGCAGCCGCGCGGCGCTGCGACGTCGCCGTAGTACACATAGAACCGTTAGGCGAAGGCAGCGCGGCGCGGCAAAGGCCGCGGAGCGGCCGACAAGTCGCTCTCCGCCGATGATTCAATCCTTTTCATTCACGAGATTCCGGGCTCATCCCCGCCGATCGCCACGAAATCGTTTTGCATGCATTTTTCATCTCCGTCCCCCTCGCGGTTCGCCCCACGTGAATGCAATGCTCATTGGATCACGAGCAGTCCATATATTATTCATGCCCTCGCGCGAGCAAGAAATATGTGTGTCAGACGTGTTTTTTTCCCGCCGGTCGGCGCTGAAAACATTCCTTTCTCTCTCTCGAATTTCAGGAGCCTCGAGGTAAAAGGCGCAAACATTGTCACGACTCCTACGACTCGCGACACGTTGCTCGATATTTTTCGAGCTCTATTTCTGTAACTCATTCTGATGTCTCATAATTATTATTCACTGCGCTGAATTTTAATCGACTAATTTTCTGCTAATTTTAGTTTCTACACGGAAAAAAAAGTTTGGTTGTGCCAACTAATCGTGCACAATGCTGTATCTCAATTTTTCTTGATTAGTTGCGGCAACGAATAAGTTCATTGCCACAACCGCGTTGAATGGTTGTGGTAACTATTCGCGATTTGTTTTGATGAAATAATAAGCAGAAGCAACCGAATGGTTGAGGCTACTATTCGAATCTTTGGCATTACAACGAATCGTCTGCTCGTACGACAAATGCCCGTAGTTGTTGTGGCAAGTGCTTCGAGTGGTACGCACCACTATTGGCTTGGTTGCCAGTCCGAATCTGTCGTACGAAATATTCGACCGGCGTGAAAAATTTGTGAAAGTGTGGTGACAAAGCAGTCGGTAAGTAAACAATTTTACATTACAAGGTGCGGATTTTCACCGTAAAAGATATTGCACGCAATATTGCTCGCCTGTTTACAGATGATTGTAAACGTGCCGGTATAACCTAATTTTTATACCGCCCCAACCGATAATGCAGTCTCGAGTGTCGTCGTATATTTGAATATTCGTATCGTTTTTGTTACACTTATTTATAAATCGATGAAAAGTTGCTGAAAACGTATTTTGATATTGACAGATGAAGCATGGATGAAGTTTGCTGACCCAGTGGGGATTTGAAGAAGTGATGCCGCAATTCAAAGGTATAAATTATTTGAATTTATGTCATCATGTAATAGTTTTTTTTATAACTGTCATCACATAGAAAGAAATAATTTCCAATTATTTGTATGAGCTTTTTTGTATAAGAATATGTTCTGTATTAGAAATTGCATGAGAATAGCTCCTATGCTGCTGCGTAGGAGCTATTCTCAGGAGCTATTCAATATCTGCGAGCTATTCAATATCTGCGAATAGCTCCTACGCAGCAGCATGGGAGCCAATAGCTGGGAAATGCTCCTACGCAGCAGCGTAGAAGCCAATAGCTGGGAAATGCTCCTACGCAGCAGCGTAGAAGCCAATAGCTGCGAATAGCTCCTACGCAGCAGCATAGGAGCCAATAGCTGCGAATAGCTCCTACGCAGCAGCGTAGGAGTCAATAACTGCGAATACCTTCTACGCAAACTGCAAAGGGCAACTTGCGTTGGAGCTATTCGCAGCTGTTCGCTGATTATATGATAGGCAGTGGACAAAGGTTCGTAACTGTAAAACATTCTCTGTAAGTCGACGCGTTTTAATAAAACTTTTACACTACGTGAAAATTTGTTGTGTTATTCCATTATAACCTATTTATTTCTTCACCTTCTCCTTCTCCTCCTTCTATAGTATATAGTTATTATGTAAATTGTAATTAAATGTGAATGTGTGTAATAACATCAAATATTTTTCGAAGCCGTTCGAAGCGCGAATTATGTCGGCACGTAACCTACAGTGAAGTTCTATTTCGTAAATGAATGACGTGATTGGTAGGGGCAAGCAATTGGATGCTTGTGCTCCTGCCTACTCGAATAGTTGTATCAACCATTCGGTTGGTTGCTGCAACTATGAGGTTATTTACCAACAAACGATGGTTCGTGCAACCATTCCTGTCGGCTGGCGCAACGAAGCCGAGTTGTAAGAAAATCAGAATAATCGATTGGTTGTATCAACTGATTTCTTGGTTGTGCCAACTGATTATTTTTTTCCGTGTATATAGGTGACTCGATATTCCGTTAGACGACTTAGATAACACGAATTTTATCGAAATATCCGTTTCCTCGAGTCACGAGAGACAGAGAGAACATTGAGCAACGAAAAAAGAAAAAAAAACACACCGAAAAATTGCCGACGAAAAAATAACCGTAGCTTAATGAATCAATCATCGTTTCAAAGTTTCGGCGAACGCGAAGCCAATGAGCCCTCGATATTTTTCGAGCTCTATTTCTGTAACTCATTCTCATGTCTCATAATTATTATTTTCTGCGTTGAATTTTAATCGACTAATGTCTCATAATTATTATTCACTGCGCTGAATTTTAATCGACTAATTTTCTTCCAATTTCAGTTTCTATATAGGTGACTCGATATTCCGTTAGACGACTTAGATAACGCGAATTTTATCGAAATATCCATTTCCTCGAGTCACGAGAGACAGAGAACATTGAGCAACGAAAAAAGAAAAAAAAAACACACCGAAAAATTGCCGACGAAAAAATAACCGTAGCTTAATGAATCAATCGTCGGTTCCAAAGCTTCGACGAACGCGAAGCCAATGAGCCCCGACTGGGGGCGCAACCGAAGCGTAAAGCGTACAGTTACGGCGATTTCATTGAATCACCTTGGCCAGGACGAGATTAACAAAATTACACACAGCCGCGTTTTCGAGTCGTTTGGTCGACCTATTTTTTTTCCACGAAATTAAAAACCGAAAGTCCTTTCTATGCAACATCAACAGGGTGTAATAAAAACAAAGTGGTGCCCCATTGAAATCACAACGGAAAATCTATGAGAAAGTCAGATGCGAGATACGAGACGCCCACAATATTCCACCACCCACGTATCCAATTTTTTTCTCCTGCCACAAATTCCGAGCCGGTTCAAATTTCGATTTCGTTATCGGCCTCCCATTCTTTCCTTCTTTCGTTTTATTTTTTATTTTTTTCTCTTGTCTCCGGCGGGTCCCGGTGCTCCACTATTTACGTAAGTTGACTGCCGGAACATCTGGCGGAGTTATAATACTCTCTCGTGAAAGTCGCGGGGCTCCGCTGGCGTCGCGCGCGTTGGGACAGGCGCAGCAAACGCTCAGCGCCGCAGCAACGGTCAGTTAATCTCGTTCGCTCGGTTAATATTCCACAATTCCGTTCTACGTGTAGCCGGCCCTCCCCCCCGCCCCCCAGCCGGTGACTCGCGGAACCGAGAGCTCTGCGACTGTTTTTTTATCTGGAAATCGCGCTGTCGGCTCACTCGACTAAGTATGGCGCGCTCGTGCCTAGAGCCGAGTCGCGTGGTGGCGACTCTAAGGATCCGGCAGCAGAATTCGCGCTCGAGTTCTGATCCCGTCGTTGGCTTCACTAATCGCCGTGCGCTCTGCGTTCGCGACAAACCGGCCGAAGCATCGAACAAGCTCAGCTTTTCCCTTGCAAAATTTGCACTGAGAAAACGGTTTTGCTGTGCCGGCAAATCTTTTGTTAAAATAGTGACAACATTGCGTTATCTGCTAGTCGAGCAAATAATTTTGTTGTGCTAGCAAAAAAATATGTTAGACGAGCAAAAAAAAATTGTTAGCCTAGCAGATAACGCAATGTTCTCACTATTTTAACAAAATATTTGCTGGCATAGCAAAACCGTTTTCTCCGTGTGCGAATCCAGTTAGGCAGCCACCCGGCGATAAGAATGATAATAATAATATTGAAAAAGAGATGATCGATGATAACAAAAATTGCACATTCTTAAAATTGATTTTAATCCAGAAGGGACAGATGAGGCGATGGGATCTTCGCAGACGTTTGGACATACATCGACCTTCGATCCCATAACACATGAAAAATATCTAGAATAATTTAACGCGTTTCCTTCCGACTGAAATCAGCCTCGAGCCTAATTCCACCTTGCGCACTGTCGCGACTACCAAGAGCCCTGAATTCCCAGGGAAAATTCGCCGCTCTCCGAGCGACTGGCACGTATAGCAATAATAGGGGCAACGTTGTGATAGTCGCGTTTCCTCACCTTGTTCCTCTCTAATCCAATCTAACGGACATAATAATATCACAGTTCACTCCACGACTCGGATTTCTCGAGGCAATTATCACAGCACTGTCGGTCGATCGTGGCCCGAAGAAAAGTTCACTCGTCAGAGAATAAACAGCAGCAGCAACAACAAAAATACGAAAAAAATCACGATAATATCCCACGGTGTCTCTCGTTTACTGTGTTATCTTCCGCTCGTTGCTTTCACAACTTTCGGTCTTCGCGTTGGCGTTGTGTCAAAGTGAAAAAAAAAAAAATCAACGAAAATTAGTTTCGCGACGAGGGTTCGCTGACGGCGATTTTTCAGGCGGCCGCTGGCGGCGCGTGTAGCATCTTCGTGCCCGTGGGTAGAGCTTAAATTTCGCGGCAGTGCGCACGGCTCGACGCTCGGTGGTTGAGTGTCGAAGACAAATGAAACTCGATCGAATCGGCCGTGTCAAAAAACGGGGCAGCGGCGGCGGCGGCGGCGGCGGCAACGAGGGAGGCAAGTGGACGAGAGGAGTGAAAAAGGGAAAAAAGGAAAGAAAGAAGGGAAAAAAAAACGCGACAAGCGCGCGGACAACCCGGCATTTTCCCTTTCGCTCGTGTCTCGAGCCGCCCTACCCCGGACTCACAATTCCCCCACCATCGCCGCTCGGCCGTCGGGCCCTGCGGGGCTGCCGCGCGGCCGGCTGGTGGGGCGAAGGGTGGGGGGAGGGACAAGTCGTGCCCAAGTCCACGCGCGGCCCGATGGTGGGGCGAGAGGGGAGGGGAGAGGCGGATTAGTTGTGTCCAAGTCCACCGCGACACCGTTGCTTGAGCTGCGGCGGCGGCGGCTCGAAGTCCGTTCGCCCGCGTCCATTCGATCGAGACGAAAGCAAAACTCTCCTTTCGCGCCGCGCGCGCGCCTCACACTCGGTGCTCGTGATCGACAATGTCGCTTTCGGCCGGCATCTGGTTCAGTCAGTCGCGGATTTTCGTCGCACGCGGCGCTGCTCGGGAGGGAACGAAAAAGGAAAAAAAAAACAAAATGGCGCAAGGGTGCTATAATAATAAGAGCGGCTGCGACCTAATTGGCACCGGTGACGGAGGTAGAAGAAACCGGCGCTGGGAGAAATTGCCGTGGATCTCCAGCAATTAGGTGTCGAGTGACAGGTGGTAATCCGTTTGGACAGCGTGTTTTTGTAGGGCAATGAGATTTGTATTAGGAGGATACGTGGAGATGTCCGTGAATGTAGATATATATTAGGAGGATACGTGGAGATGTTCGTGAATGTGGAGATGATGATGATATTGTTAGGTTGCATTCGCCGGGGGCAGGACGTCGACTGTCACTGGTTCACTAGTAAAAGTAACGTCGTGATTATTGGATGCGATGATGCGTGATGACGCGTATTTTGGACTGTAATAAACGGACGGATGCGTGCGTGGTGTGTGTAGGTTGGATAGGCGACGGTCCGCGCGGCTTCGCTTTCCCTTGACATTCCGCGTAACGGAGACGACCCGGCGGTTCAACAGACTCCGTAATCATAGGCTAGAAGTCGGTCACAGGAGCGAAGGAAATGTCATATCCACGCGTACGGCAGGATGACTGCCGGACTGTAATGATGACTGTATTACATTCGGAATTGCTACTGCTGTTATTTATTTCGATGTGGCTATTTCTGACGCCTGTTTCAGGCCTCGGTGATACTTTAGGTTTTATCGAAAGCTGATGGAGTAAGGCCAGAATTGAATTTATTTGAAGACTCATTTACTTGGTTTTTTCTGTCACGCATTATTTCCTTGTATGTAACAGAATTTCTTTTTCTGTCACGCATTATTTCCTTGTATGTAACCGAATTCTTTTTCTGTCACGCATTTTTTCTTTGTATGTAACATAATAAATATTTCGAAAAGAAACGAATTAATGCTAATTATATAATTAATTAGAGCTGTAGAATAATATTCTGTACAGCGAAAAAAATGCAGAATAGGCCGGTCGCGCGTCTGACCAGTGTGAGCCATCTCTACTTAAGCGACGACGTGAGGCGCAGTAGAACAGCTGCGCGTTGCTGCGACGCCCGATGTATATCTCATATGGCTAGGGCTTCATAAGCCGCGGAGGCAACACGCCAATTTTTTTTCGTCGATTACTTTTTTAGGGTATCAATTATTAGCTTATACTATAATTTCCAAGTACTTCGAAAAACTCTGTTTTAGAACCTTTTGAATCCATTTTTTGTACATCTCGTATTAGTATTATTAATAAATGCCATACTTTTCTTTAGTTCCATATTTTTTTCTATTATAAACAAACATTCGTAATATTAAACGAGGGCGCCACATCAACGGCTTGTCTGTGATTGGCTCGCCGGTGGAACTTTCGCGAAGGCCGCGCCGCCGCACCATCTCGCTCGTGATTGGTCCGCCGCTCGGCCGGAACCTCTCGTAATTTTTTCGTATGCAAAACGTTGGTGGCATTCAGCTGTGTTCCAACAAAGCCGTTTGAAGCCTATAAACTCGTCGTCTTTCTTTAAAAAAAAATACAAAATATTGGTCTTGATACACTTAGCGTTCGAAGATAATTCGAATTTCATAGCAGACGAAAATGGGTCAACATCAGGTAAAAGACTCGCAGTAGCGCTTCAGTCAGGACAAAAGAGAGAAAGAATCTCGTGCGAAGGCCGGATTATTATTTTTTTTTAGTAGTTGGCCAGACATCAACGTATCTCTTGATGAGTTCTTTTCAGAAGTCGCCGTCTTTCGTAATCAGTTCTTTTCGGATCTTGCTGTCATTCTTAATCAGTTCTTTTCGGAAGTCGCTTCTCAACTCCCGCGAAAAATAACCGTTATTCCCCTCCCCTCGCGAGTTTCCCGCCGAAACTCGAGATTCTACTCGGAAAAAATTCGTGCGACCAATAGAATCGCCGAATTCTGAAGAAAGAAAAGAAAAAAAGGAAATGTAACCGTGTCGAGGGCGCCTGCACTTACACGAATACATTTATCGACAGTCGAGTGTCTCCCGTACCGATTACACGGCGCGTATCTTGTTTATCGTTTTATCAGCTGATATACTATTGTCAATGATAAGAAACCGAATTTTTTTATTCGCCGATATACGCGACGAAAATGTGCTCGCGGCAGGTTCGCGTTGCGCGTCACGATTAACACCCGACTGCCGCATATATTGTTCTTGCACATTATGACGTTACGCGCGGGACGTCGGTTGACATATTTCTCATCGAACTCACTTACGAACATAGTCGATAATGCACACGTACGGACACCGTAACGGACGTCGCGTACTGATAAACACAATCGCGATCGTTTTCTCTAAGCTAAAACGACAGTGAGCGATTTCCCGGCGAGAGTGATCCCATTTTCCGGTAAGTATACATCTCGCACACCCTGCCGATTATCGAATAATCACATGCGCACGCGTCGTCGGGCTCGTCGAAATCGCGAGTTACTCGTCGTGTCCCTCGTACCGGAGACCGGGGTAAGTTGGGTCGTGACTGTGTAAAAAAAATCCCGGTTTCTAAACACATCAAGTTTCGCTCCCGAGATGCGTATCGAATTTTTACGCACTTCTTTATCGTCGCAGCTCGGCCCGCGGCTGACCTTATCTGCCCCGAGTAGACCACTAGTTATCAACTCGTGGTCACTCAGTGAGAGCCGCAGAAATTTATATCGTTCAGTCTTTATTTAATCCGAATTAAGAGGCACTTCCCCCACTCCAGCTCGAATTTTTGAAGGCTCTTTTCTAGTAAACTGTTCGACAGATAGAGCTCAGATTTTGATAGAATGTGCGGAAGTGTTGCAGAATTGGGCTGATCTTCGGGCTCCTCGATAGATCGAGCCGTGTGGTCAGGAGACTCGATAAACAAGAAGGTGCGAGAGAGACAGCGTTAGGTACGAAAGAAACAGCCCTATAGGCGTTTAGCATTGGCGAAGAAGTTCCGAGCGAAGTATCACTGCCTCGGCGATGTGAAATATCCACGTCGAGCCCAGTCGGTATCAAAAACTGTAATGTACTTTTTTGACGGATATTCAAATAATCAAATACTCGTAAATAAGACGAGTTTTAACGAATAAATACCAGAGTATGTTACATTAGCTATTTTTATGTGTTTTCAATTATTACCCATACTTCTATAATCAGATATCAGATCAAGGTGTTTTCTTTTTACAATTGCTCAATAACTATGTACCTCCCCTCCTATGTAGCCAATAACCTCAGAAATTTATATCGTTCAGTCTTTATTTAATCCGAATTAAGAGGCACTTCCCCCACTCCAGCTCGAATTTTTGAAGGCTAGTTTCTCCTAAACTGTTCGACAGATAGAGCTCAGATTTTCATAGAATGTGCGGAAGTGTTGCAGAATTGGGCTGATCTTCGGGCTCCTCGATAGATCGAGCCGTGTGGTCAGGAGACTCGATAAACAAAAAGGTGCGAGAGACAGCGCTAGGTACGAAAGAAACAGCCCTATAGGCGTTTAGCATTAGCGAAGAAGTTCCGAGCGAAGTATCACTGCCTCGGCGATGTGAAATATCCACGTCGAGCCCAGTCGGTATCAAAAACTGTAATGTACGTTTTTGACGGATATTCAAGTAATCAAATACTCGTAAATAAGACGAGTTTTAACGAATAAATACCAGAGTATGTTATATACATTAGCTATTTTTATGTGTTTTCAATTATTTCCCATACTTCTATAATCAGATATCAGATCAAGGTGTTTTCTTTTTACAATTGCTCAATAACTATGTAGACGATCGATTTGAACCTTCGTTCAGTTCTTCCTAAAGATGTCAAGAATAATTTGCATCTATTTTTTATTCGTTTCTTAATCATTTTTCTATGCTTTCAAGAATTATAACCAAACTTTTACCTGAATTTCCTATATAACCCTTGTATAAGAGCGTAACTTCAGTTTTTAATTACTCGATAACTATCCAGACGTTTGAAATGAAATTTGTCATGGATGTGTAATTATTATCGACGAATATCCTCCAAAAATGTAAGCTTACGCTTATCATGTTTAGTTGAGTATCCAACCTCCTTAACTCAGCCGAATTGATCCAACTTGCCCCGGTCTCCCCCGCGAACAATACGCGAATGAAACTTTGCACGATGACCTAGAAAACCGACCGGTAACTCGATGCAACTCGCCATTTGTCGTTTAATTAATCATCGTCGTCCAGCACTCGGCACGCATTGACATTTTATATCCTCGCATTGTCACGTGGCGTCGAATCATCGAGGGAGCCAAAAAAATCCGCCGATGTTTTCGTCCCTTCTCGGCAATCGTCGGGGCTGTCAGGTAGCGCAACGTGCGAACCCCTCGAGCTGTCAGACGGCCTGAAAAAAATTTCAGTGACGTCGCGACGGCCGCGCGAACGATGTCACGATCGGTGGCGTTTCCTGATAATGGAAACGATCTCGAGATAGCCGGGCGTTTATTTCAGTCTCTCGTCTCCCGTGGATTCGTCCTAAATGTGTTTGTTTCGTCGATCTAACCTCAAAACGCGCGTCGGGAACCTGTTGATCATCCACGAAACTCGCTGGGAAAGTCGTATCCTTATTATCGTTACTTTTTCTTTCTTCTCGTTCTGTCCTTGATTTTTTTTTTACTGATTTTGTTGTTGGCCGATTTTTCACTTGATACTTAAAAATCGATTGATTCCCTATCCATCTTGTTACCTGATATGGATGACGTAATTTATGTTGTTATTGTTTATGATTTGTTGTTTTGTAATTTATTGAGCAAAAAAGGAAAGTTGTAGTTTATGCACAATTTCCTTGCGATGATAAATTAGTGTAGATTTTTTTTTTTGCAAAGTTTGATACATGATTAATAAACATGCTGGACTTAATCGGCCCTTTATTTTCTCTGCCCTCAATAATTAATATTCTCTCTACAATAATATCTACCATTATTTTCTTTTTCCTTCAGAGACTTGTGCTTCTTTTGTTGTATAGACGTATCATTTCGCACTGACCTTGCAGTAATTAGCTAATTACTGGATGACTCAGTTCTCTTTGTTCTCATTCTTTATGGTTACTGAAATAGAAACTGTATATTTGTACAACAGGATTTATCACTTTTACTATTTATCTCCACAAATTAATTATTTTTGCAATTATATCGTTAAGTCATTATTAACAAAAAAAAGTAAGATATTCATTCTTCTGCTCCACTAAAAAAGAAACTATAAATCCTTAACAATCGTTTTACAACATTTTATTACTGCAGAATTTAGAAACCCAATTTTCAATTCACAATGCCCAACAACGAGTCGACCGACGATCCGGAAAGGCAGCAAGAATGCGGAACTCCGGAGGAGAATCTGATGTCTCAGGATTCTGAATTCGACGATGGTCTTGGTGTGCCTGATTCTCTGGAGATAACGATAAACGAAAATGGAGAGGCGATCGGTGTTGTTAATACGGAAGATGGACATGAAATCGCAGCTGACTTTCCAGGTACGCTGAAAAAATGTCTGTAGCGAGACTTCGATGAAACAGCAAACATTTAATTTTTCTCTCCGCTACAGATCAGACTGGTTCCATACCGTTCTCAACAATTCACGCTCCCGCCGTGAAATTCAAGAAACAAAATCGCAATTTGTTCATCCCCGGCGAGGACGTTCAAGTGAGGATCATAGACAACGAACGTAGCGTCACGACCCACCCTCTCAACCCTAATTTGTATACTATAGAGTTCAAGCATGGACCTTTTGTGTGGAGCGTCAAGAAGCGATACAAGCACATACAGAATTTGCATAATCAGTTGAAAATTTATCGTGCCAGTCTGAACATTCCCTTTCCCACTAAGAGTCACAGGGAGCGAAGAAACAGCTGGAAGAATTTCGGAAGCGCCAAGGTTAAGCGTAAAAATAAAGGTGCTTTGCCGAGGTAAAACTGAGCAACAGAAACTAATCTTAATTTCACCAAAAATTCTTAAATCACAAAATCTCAAGAAAAAATTGTACTTTTCCAGATTTCCAAACAAGCCGGATGGTCTGGTGTCCTACGAACATTTGCACGAAAGAATGAGAATCCTCGAGGAGTATCTCGGAAATCTACTGAACATCGAGATCTACAAACGACATCCAGAGACGGTAATACATGATTTAAATCGTTTAAAACCAGTTACCAAAAAAATAGTGAAATAGTAAAAATAGTAAAATAGTAAAAATAGTAAAAATAGTAAAATAGAAAAATAGTAAAAATAGTAAAAATAGTAAAAATAGTAAAATATTCGTTGGCTAATTACGACAAAAAAAAATTACAGATAAGTTTCTTGGAATTATCGTACCTATCGTTCGTCGAGAATCTCGGTATGAAGGGGAAGGAAGGCCAAGTTCTAAAACGCACAGGCTCGAGCGCCAAAGGGGGCTGCAATTTTTTCGGCCTCACGGAGGGAATGAGATGCATGCGTTGCAACTATCTGTGCATCTCGATGTGCGCTTCCTGGCACTCGAGGCATCTGGTCGTGAAGGACACATTCGTGACTTACATAAGCCCGAAAGACGGCAGAATCAAGTCGGTGGTTCTGATGGACAACGGATTCGAGGTCAGCTCGGGAATGTACGCGACGGGTTTGAGAAACGGGCTGCAGATAATGAATCTGAGCAGACATATCGTGCTCAAGTGCTGGACCCGAAGAAAAGCGAAAGAATGGCTGGAGTTCATACAGGCTGTGGCGAACAACGAGGGAAAGCAATTCGTTCAAACGAATCCTCACAAATCCTTCGCACCCTGCAGATCTCCGATATCGGCCACGTGGTTCGTCGACGGCTCGGACTACATGTCCGCCGTGGCTGATGCTCTCGAAAACGCGAAGGAGGAAATTTTCATCGCCGATTGGTGGCTCTCGCCTGAAATATTCATGAAGAGACCGGCGACCGGCGGCGATTACTGGCGACTCGACAAGATTCTACAGAGGAAAGCGGTAAATATTCTTCATGATCGAATCCAGAGTTTTAAATCCCTAATTTTTGTAGAAATAAAATTGATGGTATAATTGGCTTTGTAATTATGTTTTTATAATAATAACTCGTAATGATTATAATACGATGTGTAAATTTCTAAATAGAGGCAAGAAATATTAATTTACCATAAAACTTCAGGGTAATCTTATTGAAAAAAATGGAGAAATATTGTTAATGCATTGCGATTAGGTTTTTCTTACGGCTATTCAAAAGTTCATATATAAGTTTATAATCGCTACAAGTCATCGTTACAAAATCGTAACTAGAAAATAAACTGCTGTATAGACTTTAATTCTTAAAGTAATGGGGACTTACAACACTAATTGTATCTTAAGGCAAAGCATAAAAGAACAGCGACTTTTCTTATTTTCTTGCGATCTGTGACTGATGGAAATTAATCGGTAAGGGTGACCTTTTGTCGGTTTTTATTAGTACGTAATGTGGAATAGAGCCACGATCTTGTTTTTATTGTTGCAGCTAGAAGGAGTCAAGGTATTCGTGATGATTTACAAAGAGGTGGAACTCGCGCTGGGAATAAACAGTTACTACAGCAAACAGAGGCTCGTCCAGGGCTGTCCGGAGAATATAAAAGTTCTGCGGCATCCGGATCACGCGAGGGTCGGCGTTTTGCTGTGGGCGCATCACGAGAAGATCGTCGTCGTCGATCAGTCGCTCGCGTTTCTCGGAGGGATCGATTTATGCTACGGTCGCTGGGACGATAATAAGCACAGACTAACGGATCTCGGTAAATTCACAGCAGCTCGATATACGGATTTAAAAAATATATATACGGATTTAAAAAAAATATATACGGATTTAAAAAAAATATATATAAAAATACTTTTCGCTTTGTACAAACGAAAATTAATCGTCTGTTTGTTCAAAGGTTCGGCTCATCACTCGAGCATTTACATCCCGTCGAATGGAAAAGAAACAACGACCAGCAGCAAAAGGAGCACGAAATTTCGAGACAGTAAACACGTACTTTTGTCGTTGGCCGTAGCCACGAATACGGTTGCGATGGCGACGTCGAAATTCTTGCCAATTTTACCGTAAGACTCGTGAATATAAATCGACAATTTCTAAATCAATGAATTTCGCTAAAAATCTTTTTTCTCATTGCAGACCGGTGATCGATAAGCGACCACCGGAATCCTCACTCCCGAAATTGATGTCCGTGGATCCTCTGATGATTTCGCCACCGCGAAAATCCATCGAGGGCGTAAAATGCAACACGCCGGAGGCGCAGCGAAAGAATCTGTTCGGCATGGCGAGAACCACCGTCGACAAAGTGAAATACAACGTCAAAGCCAAGCGAAGAGAGTGGATAAACATGGTTTACAGTCCGAACGAAGTTACCAGCGACGTCGATGAGGACGAAGTCGACAAGTACGAAAAACTATGTATTAAAATTCTCAGATTCTCTTAGTTTTCGTTTCAGCGTCGATTTGTACCGTTAATTTTTGTTTCTCATTGCAGTTTTCCGATGCAGGAGTCGATAGACCTGGAAGATGTGTACAGATACGAGACGAAGGCTTTCGGCGATTTAACGGGAGGCGCCAAACTCTGGCTGGGCAAAGACTACACGAATTTCATCGTAAAGGACTTCGATAATCTCGAGCGGCCCTATCAGGACCTCGTGGATCGAAGTACGACGCCTCGGATGCCTTGGCACGATGTGGGAGTTATGGTTCGGGGTGCTGCGGCCAGAGACGTCGCCAGGCACTTTATTCAACGATGGAACGCGATAAAAGTAACGCCAAGATATTTCTCGATCCATTATTACACTGTTAAAAAATCGACTCGAAATTTAACGCACAAATTCCCGAAGATTCTCGATCCACTAGGCTAATCACACGCGCTGGCGCGTGCCTGAAAAGCTTGCCAAAATCGACCCCAATTTTTTTCTTCTCAAAATATTGACTTCTAACCTATACCATCATTCTCAAGTCGCATATTCTACCCCCGAAAACACTGGTTATTAACCTTTTTTAATCGATTTTGAAAAAAATATTTTTTTGGCGACGAAAAAAATATTTTTTCTGTCAGAAATCGTAGATTCGGCTCCGGACCGAAAATCGCCAAAACCGACCCCAATTTTTTTTCTTTTCAAAATATCGACTTTTAACCTATACCATCATTCTCAAGTCGCATATTCTACCCCCGAAAACACTGGTTATTAACCTTTTTTAATAGATTTTTAAAAAAATATTTTTTTGGCGACGAAAAAAATATTTTTTCTGTCAAAAATCGTAAATTCGGCTCCGGACCGAAAATTGCCAAAATCGACCCCAATTTTTTTTCTTTTCAAAATATCGACTTCTAACCTATACCATCATTCTCAAGTCGCATATTCTACCCCCGAAAACACTGGTTATTAACCTTTTTAACCGATTTTGAAGAAAGTATTTTTTGGCGACGATTTTTTTTTTTTTTTTTTTTTTTTTTTTTTTTTTTTTTTTTTTTTTTTTCAGAAATCGTAGATTCTGCTCCGGACCGAAAATCGCCAAAATCGACCCCAATTTTTTTTCTTTTCAAAATATCGACTTTTAACCTATACCATCATTCTCAAGTCGCATATACAAACTTGGTAATTCACTAAATTTAATTCATTTTTCGCAGATGGAGAAGGCAAAGTTCAATCTGGCTTACCCATTTTTGCTGCCGAAGTCGTACAAACATCTGGCGAGTGACGCGCCCTTCGTCGATCCGGCCGCGAATCACAGAGTCAAGTGTCAGGTGTTGAGATCCGTGAGCTCCTGGTCGGCGGGCTTCCTGGAGCCGGACACTGTCGAGCAGAGCATTCACGAGGCTTACATCGACGCCATAAGCAACGCCGAAAGGTTCAGATTTATTTTATCATGTTGAAGTATGCATCGTTGCAATGCAACGAAATTGAAAGCAGCAAAATATTAATCAACCAAAATGATTATACCGGCTATAAAAAGTTATTATAACGACTAAGAGCATGACAAAAAAATATTATTTCACCCTCTGATTGTGAATTATTTGAATTTTTATGGAATTAATATTTCGTTGTTTTTAATTTCGTTGCAATGCAACGATGCAAACTTTAATGTCATTTTATTTCCCGAGGCCTCAGGCGCTATTATTCCTGATAGTTTCTCTGAGTATCACAATTTCACAGATATATCTACATAGAGAACCAATTTTTCATAACCCACGCCACGATGGGACGCAGCTCGGTTAAAAATCGAATTGGTGAGACTCTTTTAAAAAGGATAATAAGAGCTCACAGGGAAGGTTCGGTTTTTCGAGTATTCGTCGTGATGCCTTTGCTGCCGGGTTTCGAGGGCGAAGTCGGCGAGCCCAGTGGAACCGCCCTTCACGCTATAACTCACTGGAATTACTCGTCGATTTCGAGGTACGCGAATTCTTGCAAAAATATTAAAAATCGTTGATCGAATTTTTATTTATCCAATTATGTATTAATGTAGTTTTATTGTGGCCGTTTTTTATTGACAGAGGCAGAGACGCGATTCTGAATCAACTCGTCGAGTCGGGTATAGAAAATCCCTGCGATTACATAACGTTTCACGGATTACGAAGTCATTCGCTGCTGAATGGCACGATGGTCACCGAACTCATTTACGTGCACAGCAAATTGATGATCGTCGATGACACCACCGTTATCTGTGGATCGGCTAATATCAACGACCGAAGCATGATCGCCACGAGGGACAGCGAAATCGCGGTGATAATTCACGTAAGTGAACAATTGGTACTTTATGCACCGATGGACAGACACAACAGAACAATTTGGAGGCGAAGTGACGCACTCGCTGAGTCATAAAACTGCAGTTCTGCTGCCTCGGGTGATCGTGGATGTTTTGAGGCAAAACAAACTGCGATTGAATTATGAAAATGGTTACGATTTTCTAGGATGAAGAGTTCACGGACGGCAGAATGAACGATATCGGTTTTCGTTGCGGCAAATTCGCGGGTTCCCTGCGCAAGCAACTTTTTCGCGAGCATTTGGGGCTTTTGTGGTCGGACGAGATAATCGAGGTGAACGACATAATAAAGGAATCTTTCTATCGGGATGTTTGGTGCGCCCGGAGCCGACAAAACACTGAAATATTCGAGGAAGTTTTTCGATGTATTCCCACGGACAAAGTCGTTAATTTCGCTACGCTCAAGGAATATCAGGGCGAAACTCCGCTGTGCCTGTCCGACCCGATTTTAGCTCAAGAAATGTTAACGAAAGTTAAGGTAAATTTATAAAAAAAAAAAAATAATACAGAGTGGAGGAGGAATCAAATTTTACATAAACGCGCTATTTTTTTAGGGTCATCTCGTCGATCTGCCGCTAAATTTCTTGTGCAACGAAACTCTCACGCCTGCGGCTTCCACGATGGAAGGAATAATGCCAACGTCTCTCTGGACTTAGAATTCCCATAAAACGCATCAGTATTACAGTTTTAACAATAATTTAATAATTAGCCTTCAAGCTGACAATTTCTTACCGGCAAAAAAATCGTTACCACCGGTAAATTAATTTTTCAAATATTGTTGAAAAAGTGATGCAACTTCATTCAGGGATTTTGTGCTTGTGTTTACTATTTTATTGCGGTGTTTTTATCGATTTTACCACGATATTCTACTTATTGACTTAATTGATTCGGTCACAAGGCGGAGCTGCATTTACGTCCGCTCGATTCTGAGCTACCGCGACGATATTCTACCTCTCAGATGACTCCACGATGATTTATCACTGAGATACGAAACAATCCGGATACTCCGCTCGTTTTAATGTATTAATTCTACTTAAAGACTATGGAAATGGTCACAAAGCTCAGCTCTACTTAAATCGGCTCAATCTTAAGCTAAACGCGACGATACCTTCTAAGTTGACTCTACGATGATTTTATCTCTGAAATGACTGGTCATTCTCATAGAAATGTTACCCGCCGATGTATTCGACACAAATGTCTCTTGGCTGGAGCTCAAGACACGAAAAATCCAGATACTCCGCGTATTTTTAATATATTATACAAAAAGCAATTATTTACACCAATTAAACTATACAATTTTTTCTATAATAAAAAAATGTGTTTAAAATTTCCGAGAGCAATTTTACCTGACAGAAAAAATGCCTCGTTGCCGTCTCGTCCATTTTACACGCACGTTTTCCGCGTGTTGCGTCACAGCTCTCGGCGTTGTTCGCCAAATGTGACTCACGGCGTGTGCGCCTATTTTTCAATTGAGTATTCTTCAATGGCTCAGCACGCGAATGTGATAATAACGATTACGCGACGACCGCCGGGTCTCGCGGAGCGGAGCGAACTGGATCGGTCGGTCAATCAAGTGTGAATAACGCGGTTTTGCATACACGAGCGGCGCCGATTAAACAGTTAGCGATCTGTCGCGAAGCAGCACATCCTGCCACTTCGGCGCTCCGTAAATCACTGGCGAACGTGATCTTCCCAAAGCCTCGCGATCGGCGACTAACGACAGTGACGCCGTCCTCGCCGACTTCACCTTCGTTGAACGATGCTGCATCGATGAGCCTCGACCTCGACGCGAGTTTGCGATTTTTCGCACGACCACCGAGCAATTAAATCGTCGGCCAACTATTTTTTTTTACTTCGCTATGAATGCAATTACGCAAAACTAATACTGAAATTTTTTTTTACTGCAGTTTATATGCGACTCCCACTTGGGCTGATTTGCAATCCCGTTTGGACCGAAGACTCGAGTTTCCTTGCTCCACATATTTAAATTAATGGATAAAAATAATTCTAAGTCTCTGACTCAGCCTGTGTAAATGATTTTCCAGTGTCTACTCAGCTGCATCAAAATTTATCCAGCGTTTCTTTTTTTTTTAATATTAGTTTTGCATCGTTATATTTTCGATTGCTCGATAATTTTCTACGTGTTTCTGAAATTGCAGATGCTGATGAAAAGATTGTCAGGCAGTGGGAAAAGAGATTCAGGATTCGCTCATGTCCTCCGAAGACCCGGCGACTCTCCAGAAAAGAGCGTGAGTTTTATAGGGAATTTATAACGCAAAAAATAACCTTCACTCTCGTAAAAATTTATTCAAGGCTTCTCAACAATCATCAAGACGTGGACGCGATGTCCGGTCTCGTTTATCCGTCGTCACCGATCCCCAGGTCGCCGAGGAAGCCGACGGTTGAAAATCCCACTGGACGCGCTTTTAATAGATTTTCCGATTGCACAATAATTCCATCGATTCTCAACGACCGCAGACGCATTTCCCGTCCTCATCCGGACAGACGAGTTCCGCGTTTCGTCACAAATCGCCGGCGAGTCGACATCTCTCGCCTCACCGATCGGTCTCGAGAAACAAGTTTGTCCACAATTGGGAAGACGTTAATTCTATACGAAAAACGCAGTCAACTGCGCTTCCGGATCGTGAGTTAACTTTTGCCCAGTGATCTTAATTATTTATATTATTTATGTTAGCCAATTATCTCAATTATTTCTATTAACAAGAAAGGCCTTTTTATTAACTTCCGATCTTAATTATTTATATTTATGTTCGCCAATTATCTCAATTATTTCAATTAACATGAAAGGCCTTTTTATTAACTTCCGATTTGTCTTCCGATTGTTAGTAACGTCCGATCTTAATATTTATATTTATGTTAGCCAATTATCTCAATTATTTCAATTAACAAGAAAGGCCTTTTTTATTAACTTCCGATTTGTTTAGTAAAAAGTGGGCTACGGCCACGAGGTACAACAGCCTCGACTCCAGACCTCAAGGTCGAAGATCAGAGTGTTGGGACTGAAGCTACACAGCCTGGGAGCTCCAATGGAAGAAGACGTGGACGATCAGCGTGTTACTACAATTTCCGACTCGTTTTCGTCATACTGAACTGTATAATATTGGTAGGATTTTGCTACCAGCAAAATCGTGACACTTTCAATACTTTGCTATGTGTTCTTCATCTTCGTCTCCGGTTCTTAGGTGTCGGGGCTGACTCATCTGTTGATAGGAATGCTAATGACTATTTACAAAGAAATCGTGCTAATTATCGTCGAGTATCGGCTCTACGTGTTGCGCGTGACTCTCTTGTACATCGAAGCAGCAATTCTTCTCTTTCTCGCGGTCGTTGAGCTCTGTTTTTCTCGCGGTGGATCCCGGAAACGGGTGACTACAAAAAGAAAACTAAACCTGCGAAAAATAACTTAACAATTGAAAACATTTTTTTCTGAATCTATTTCAGCATATCAGCTGCTGTTTGCTGATAGTAATCCTCACGATTGCCCTCTGTATTTTACAAAATACCGTTGAAACTAACATACAGAAAAATTTGAAGCAGCGAATGACCTTGAGCATAAGATCGGGACCGGATGCCGAGTCAAAAGCTGTTTGGGATCATTTGCAGGAGACAGTAAATTGAAACCAAAGAAATAAAATTGAAATCAATTTCAATTGAATTGAATTGAAATTGAATTGAAAATAAAAATTGAATTGAAAATTGAAATTAAATTGAAAATTGAAATTGAATTGAAAATTGAAATTGAATTCAAAATTGAAATTGAATTGAAAATTGAAATTGAATTGAAAATTGAAATTGAATTGCATTGAAATTTGAAATTGAAATTGAAATTAAAAATTGACGGTAAATTGAAACCAAAGATTTCTTTGAAAGAAATTTTTATTTAAAAAAGAATAATAATAACAGTTCAAGTGCTGTGGAGCCCGAGGTCATTTGGATTGGTGCGAAAAAAATAATGTTCCCTACAATGTGACGAATTCGTCGGATTTCCTCGGCTCGTTTACGTGCAATTTGCCGGTGTCGTGTTGCATCGACGACATTGACAAATCAGCGCATACAGAAGGATCCGTCGGTGCAACAACGTGCGTCATTTCACCGACTCCGTGGAACACTCATCGCGTTGGATGCCTCGCGTACGTGAGGAGAGAAATATATTACACGGGGAAACTATTCAGGATTGTCAACTTCGGCACCGCGATCGTTTTGGTAGAGAAATTTATAGCTTTCAGCGTACCACAGACGTTTCGTTGTTGCGAAATGTTCGTGGAAATCCTATGATACGAATTTCAGGTTCTTTCGTCGGCGATTGCTGCACTGTTTTTGGTGCAACTTTGAGATACGAAGAAAATGAGTTTGAAATGAGTTTTGCGTGTTCGAGCACAAAAAATATTTCTCGGATCTTGTCCAACGAAACTGTGGGAATTGGTCGAAGAAATAAATAAAAACAATTTTGCATCGTAGTCGCAATTTTTTCGTCGTCACCCAACTCAACCCCCGCCTTATTTATTCTATTCCCGCGCGAGTATTTCGCGAGGATTTCCGCACCAAAACATCGCCTGTAAACACAAACAGCGACACCAAAAACCTCGGGAGAAAAATTTAAAAATGGAAAGATACGCGAGAATAGTGCAGCAATATGACGCCAAAGTGTCGGAAGCCGCACGACAGTTCGAAAAGAGTCTGGATTCATCGGAAACGTGAGTGAAATACGAAATCCGGTGTAAACATAACCTCAAAAAAATGTAAATCGGAATACATAACCTAACTTTTTTTTTGTTTTCGTCGCAGCCTCCGTTCTCGAACCAGGACGATGAATCTGGCGAGAGCAGCGTTGAAGCTGCTGAAAGATTCTCACGATCGCGTCGGCGTGCCCAGAAATTTCCTTGCCGTGCGAAACTGGTGGGAGGTTTTTGTTCACGAACGATACCCGGATGATTATTGCCAGGAATACCTAAAATGCTCGCGAAAAACTTATATCTACCTGGTAAAGGCGCTGAGGCCTCACATCGGGCCCCGACTTGGTGCGGCGCCTCAGCGTCAGAATGCGGACATGCTGAGGGGCATCAGCGTTGAGAAGCAAGTGGCGATAATGCTGCACAAAATTGTCCGCTCGGCGGACTACACGGTGGTCACTGGGATGTTTGGAATTCACAAATCCACGGTCCACAAGATTCTGTACAAAGCGATACGGGGAATAAACAAGCATTTGCTGAAATTGCTGATAAAAATGCCCAGGCGAGAGGAAGCCAGGAAGATAGCCGGGCAGCTGGAGGATTTGTCGAAAATACCTCAGCTGATCGGATCACTGGAATCCACGCACATTCCTATTTGTGATTTTGGTCGGAGCAGATTTACAAATTCCAGAAATTATCCCTCCGTTGTGCTCCAAACTGTTGTGGACGCTAATTGCTGGTGCGTAACCTTTTTTTTTCTTTTTTTCTTTTTAATGCAGGCAGTATTGATTTGTTAACTCATCTTAACACAGGAAATTTGTTAGATTATTATCGTCTCATGTTGCATATTAATTTATTATTAATTGTGTTGCATAGAAATTTATTATTAGTTGCATTGCATATTAATCTATTATTAATTGCTTCGCATATTAATTTATTATTAATTGTGTAGCATAGTAATTTATTATTAGTTGCATTGCATATTAATCTATTATTAATTGCATTGCACAGTAATTTATTATTAATTGTTTCGCATATTAATTTATTATTATTTGTGTTGTACATTAATTTATTATTAATCGCGTTGCATATTAATTTATTATTCAATTATTCATTGATCACGTTGCATATCAATTGTTTTTTTTTTTTTTTTCAGTTTCAGAGACGTAAGCGTTCGGCTTCCAGGCAGCGCTACGGACCGTCGAGTTTTCGAGGACTCGAGTATTTACCGGCTACACGAGCGGGTGATACCGGCCGAGCGGCGGGAGATCGACGGTCTCGAGATGCCGTACAAAATCGCAGCATCCCACAGTTACCCCCTGTCGTCGTGGCTCCTCACGGAGTACGAACCGGCTGCGACAAAATCGGAGCAAACGTTCAACGATCACCTGAGAATCGTACGATACTGCTCGGCCGCTGCGCTCGCGCGTCTCAAAGCGCGTTTCGCGATCCTCAGCCAGCAGATCGACGTCAGCTACAAAATCGCGCCACAGATAATCGCGGCCTGCTGCGCTATTCACAATATATGCGAAAATCACCAGGATCCGTTTCCCGACGAGTGGCTCATAGAGGCCATGGAACATTGTCACAGATTTCCCCAACCCGAGAGAATTCGCGACACCCAAACGCCCAGCCCCGAGGATATTCGGCTGCGCGACGTCGCTAGGGATCATTTGGAGCGACAACTCATGATACAAAACGCCGGGCTGGCCTACAGCAAAGGAGCCAATCCCGCCGAAGATACCACGAGTAAATCTACAGTTATTCGCATCACATCGTGAGACTTTTTTTACGGCTCACGATGTGACGCAAAAAACTCCACTTCAAAGACTTCACATCGTAAGCGAATAAATTATAGAAGTTACCGTTTAAATTATACGTTTATATCGGACGCACCTCTTCAATTTTTAACTGGGAAAAAGGGGCAATTAATGCTGAATTCAAAATCAATGCTGTATTCAGAATTAATGCTGAATTCAAAATCAATGCTGTATTCAGCATTAATGCTGAATTCAGAATTAATGCTGAATTCAGAATTAATGCTGAGTTCAGAATTAATGCTGAATTCAGAATTAATGCTGAGTTCAGAATTAATGCTGAAGTCAAAATTAATGCTGAATTCAGAATTGATGCCGAAATAATTTGTCCACCTATTTCGCTGACTCGCAGTACAAAAATATTTCGCGCCATTTAGAAGCGCCACGTAGAATTTCAAAAAAACAAATCCAAACAAAAATTGCGATCGATCTTTTCAGTTCAAACTTGAGGCTGTACAGATTCGAACACGACTTTTAAGTCGTAGAAATTTTGGAAATTTCGTTTGCATGACAAATTCTTGGATAACAATTAAGACTCCCGAGTTTACCGGTCGCTCGGAGAGCACAGGTAGCGCTATCGTTGGTCCGTTATCGAGTGCGTGCGCACTTGACGCGATTCCCCGGCACGGCGGTTGTATGCGCTCGGAGGCCCGGATCCGCGGCTACACCTCGCAGCCTCGCGCCGCACATATACTTACGCGTATTCGTGCGGTGGCGGCAGTCTACAAATTCCTCGAGGCTCCGCGGAGTTGAACAGTTGACTCGAGGCTTCGCGAGCGGCGCACGTACCGCGCATCAAGGATACGTAGTGGCAATCTTTAAATATCGGGCGGCAGTTTCACCTCGCCGTTTAATTAAATATTATAAATTAACGCGTGGATCGTTTTGAAAAATAATCTTGCGTAATCAGTGGTCGCTTTAGAAAGTCAAACTCGTGACGTCGAACGAAAAAACAAACAAGAATCGAGTGCGACGAAAATCCAGTGACACGATAATGCTGAAGGAAATGAAGATTCTGACGCTGTTGGCCGTCTGCGGCTTCGCGATCGCCCAAAATTCGAAACTACATGGGAATCCCGATGGAATTGTTTTTCCTGGTGCCATAAGCGCTCGGTCCACTCGGCCGATCGAACAAACACACGCGAAAAGCACGTCCAATCGGGTAAATAATATTTTACAAAATTGCAACAAGAAGTTCGTGAAGATTATTCATTTTTATTATTTTTTACAAAAAGAATTATTTTTGTAAAAGATGATTATTAAATAGCAAAAGTCAATTTGATGTATTCAATCCGAGCAAATAGTTAGCAACAGTTTTACAAAACAGCTCAGCAAATGTTATGCGTGTGGCAATCGATAGATCGACTATTTAGCATAAACCTGTGCTCAGAGTAGGTGAGAAAAATCTCGTTTCTACAGTCAATCACGATCCACCTTCGCCTCTAGAATAAATCACGTATTTACAAGATTGATGAAAAATCTAAAAGTTACAAACGTTTTGCTTGTTAGGTGAGCGACGAGTCGACTGTATTACATAAATCGGCGCGCTGGGCAGATAGAGATTCGCGTTAATGATTCGGGCAGTCCATTAGCGCTCGGTCGCACGTGCTTCGGTCTCGTAAAGTTGCAAAATCCTCGGGCTAAGCCAGAACCAGGAACGGAAAAAAAAACCCGATGATACGTCTGACGTGTGGTGTGTGACACAAGTGGCGCAAGATAATCGCCGGTGGACAATTTTCTCTCTGTTCAAGAGGTCTGAGACGCGGTCCAAGTGACGCTGAAGGCCGAGAGATAGAATAATGTCGAGGATGTATAGAATCGAGCAAACAGGTAGTCAGCTTGCGCAGCTGTGAATTCCACACGGCGAATTTTTTTTCGTGACGCTTTCGCGATGTCAATTAATACCGTCAAAAACATCGGATGCAGCCTGAGCTGCGCGTAAAACGTGCGGAGATTTTTAATCAATGACGCGCGCGCGGCTCGGGTACAATCAAATGTTCCTGGTTCGCATTCAATTACACGCCAGTCGAACAGGTGGGCGACAGACATGTTATGAATATTAGGTCGATGAATCGCTTTACAGAGGTTTCGACAGTGCGTAGGCGTCGCAGCCTTGTGGCTTTACGCAAGGCTGTTCGGCCAACAAACATGCGTGTCAAATGAATCCGGAAAAACGTTTAGTACTGCGATAAACGCTCGAGTTTTGTAGCGAGACTGCGATCGAATGTAGCTTAGGAGAGAAAAAAAACTGCTCCGTTTCGTAATTTCGTGCAGATGTAATAGCGCTTATCGATGTCCTTGAGAATGTTTATTAGAACTGCACAGGTGGAAATAATTGGATTTTTTTCAATTTCGTGTGTTTGAAATAAGAATTTTTCATTAAATTGTGTGTCGTAAACAGTGTTGCAAGTCCCCATTACTTTAAGAATTAAAGTTTACACAACAGTTTATTTTCTAGTTGCGATTTTATAACGATGGCTTGTAGCGATTATAAAATTATATGTGAACTTTTGAATAGTCGCAAGAAAAACCTAATTTGTCATTAAATTTTCGAAGAAATTGTGAGAAAAATTGACAAACACAGTCCTCCATTATTTTCGCAATGCTTTAACAGTATTGATCCATTTTTCCAACAGGATTACCATCAAGTTTTATGGGAAGTTAATATTTCTTGTCTCTACTTAAAAGTTTACACATCGTCTTATAATCCTTACGAGTTATTATTATAAGATCATAATTACAAAACCAATTGTACCATCAATTTTATTTCAACAAAAAGTAGGGATTTACAACTCTGTTCATAAATTCGTAACGAATCTAAAATAGGAATTTTATTCTATAATTAATCTTATCTAAAATACCTTCTTTTCACGTAAAAAAATCATAACTTTATCACTATCAAACAATTGTTCACAGTTATTGGAACAGAAGACTATTTTTGATATACGTTTTTTGATTGTTTTTTTTTGCGAGCATCCGTGTAGGAAACTAGTTCCTGCAAGCGGCGCCTCGAATACCCGGCATTCCTCGTGCCGATGCACTTACCTGTAAACGCGTCTGAGAATGATTAAGAAAAAAGCGTGCGGAGCACCAGCCTCAAGTGAGAGGACGATGAGTTCCGAGAAAGTGAAACGGCACAGAGCGGGTGAATCAAGATATTCATGAAGCTGCTCGACGTGTAAGAGAGACGACCGGGAGGGTCGAGTCGCCGCGCTAAGTGCTGGGGATTTAGTTAACTTGCGGAGTAATCAAGGACCCTCGAAAACGTCGCAGAGACAAATTAGCGGCTTAAATCTCGAGTCTTGATCTTATCGTTTGCGGTTGACGAGAAAAAAAATCAAGCATTGAAAAGGGATTGGCAAAAAAATAACGGATTATATTCCGAGAAGCGTGTCCGAGATATTTTATCAGCTCTCACCTTGTCCATCGCTATATCAAATTAATTTTCTCCCTTAGTCACTGCTCTTACCTGCGGTCAATCCAGATACGTTGACTCATCTTCCAGGTATCGCTGGCCATGTAAAAATACTTGATGTCCTATACGTTATACAATTGCAAATATAGTAAATCGATGCGAATCTTTTGGACACGGGGAACGATAAGTTAGTGTGCACACCATGCGAGTGTGCTTATCGTGTTTAACGACTCTGTGAGAGCAGAAGCCGAACGCGACGATTGTTTACCGAAGCTGGCTTAGACCTCGGTTAGCGCTATTAATTCTGTTATTCAAATCTTGGGACGGTTGTATTTTTCATGGGTGACAAGTAAACAGGCAAAATGTTTCATAACACACAAAATGTTAATATGCGAGGGAGTTCATGGCTGGACAACCAGCTTGAAACTGGATTATTCATTAATAAATTTGACGCCCATAACATTGATTTATTTAATTTAAATAATTCGATTAATTTATAACTGCAATATTGAGAGGAAACATCAGGATGAATAAAGCTGATCCGGTTTCGTGCTCCGTGAAATTCCCAGGAATTCCCCGCATTAATAGCAGGTTTTTTTATATCGTTGAGCGCTAATAGACGTACAAAAAAGTATTAAAACCACCGAGTGCGGTTTTCCGCCTGCGTAGATCTGAATCTAGGTGCGGTCAGGAGTTACCGGGTCTTTGCTTCCGATTAGATTGGTATTCGGGACAAACCTAGTGGCCATTGACGAGCATCCACGTCCGCGTTTTAACGCCAATCAGCGGGGAAAAATTAAACGCAAATCTTTTCGTGTTTCAGTTGTCGATACGAATGGCCAAGACCATCAATTCCGCGAGCAGTGTCGAGGATTTTCTCAAGTTGGTCGAGGGAGTTCCAGCGGACGTTTCCTCAATTCTCGTCAGTAGTGAGTAATGAATTTCCTTATTTTTTTGTAACCTGCAGTATTTTTTTATCAATTAATCTCACGGGCTACTTTTTTCTTTGCGCATGAAAGTCGTTGACCAGTGACTAATTGGAAAGTTTCGTCACATCGACGCCAACGACGCATCTTAAGGGTCTCACGTAAATAATTTCAGTTGCGCCACCGCTTGACAAAATTGTTATCGCTTTTCTTTCGGTGCGACTGTTTATTGTTGCGACACAAGATTTCACACTGATAAAGCGATAAGCTACCTTGAATCAACAGAGCAAGATAAACCGAATACCGGGAACAATTGTGACGCACTCGCCGAAGTTCAATTTTAGTAGCTATTAATCGATAACGATCAAACGATCCACATTTCCTATTACAGAAATTGGGGCAAGACGAAAAAAAAAGAAAAAATTGCATTTTGTGACTGTAGAAAAAAACGAAAAGAAAAAAGTGTCTGTCGACATGCATTGCGAAGCAAAAAAAAACCACAAAACAGACGATTCCAGTCGCCAATGCAAAATCACTGAAAAATCTAACAGTTATTATTCAAGTAATAATGAACCACTAATGGAATTTTAAATAATAATAATGAACCACTAATGGAATTTTAAATAATAATAATGAACCACTGATGGAATTTTAAAAGCGATTCTCGGCCTAGCTGAGGTTTTCTTGTTTCTCAAACTCCTGGCAAAGATTGAGCTTGCATTCCATGTTGCACTCGTAAACGATTGTGTGAATGGAATAATTGAACTTGAAGCCTTTCGCGAGGTTTCCAGTTTCTTCGTTGATCTTTCCCGCCCAGTCGAAGACGAGTCGATCCCCAACGTATTTGGGGGTTGTCAATTCGAGTTTCCATTGTCCAGATCCTATTTCGGCCTCAAAGCACTCCAAGAATCTTTGCTTCTCGTCGAAGCAATCGAAGTCCTCGAAGGGATCGAAATTTGCCTCCAATCCAGTAATGGACTCGAGGATGTCGTCCGAGCTCTTCAACCTTTTCCTTCCTTGTGGTGCATCTGGGATTTCCCGCTTTATGTTTAATTCACAACTCATCGCAACCGCCTCATTGACTGAGGCACAGATCGTGGATTTTGTGCGATCTGCTTCGGGTCTCGATGGTCTATCGAAGCTCGACGAGTAAGCGATTTTTAGAATGCAACGACGACGCCAATTATGTCCGTTTTTGCTGGAAGCGAAGACTGTGGGCCCCGATTTACCTGCAACAAAAAAACATTGAACGTTTTTTCTTTTCCAAAATTGTTTATGAGAAACTTACGAATTTTGTTGGGATTAGCTCGGCGATCCAATTGAATGATTCCCTTAGCCTGGACAAATTTCATTTCATCGAGGATCTCATTTTTGACGTCGAGGATCTCGTTTTTTACGTCGAGGATCTCACTTTTGACGTCGAGGATCTCATTTTTTACGTCTTGAACATCCTCAATCATCTTCTCAAATTTCTCTGTACCCTCTGACTCCTGCGTAGTCTCCTTCTTCACAGAAAGAGATTTAAGGTCATCGCTGTTCAACTCGAAGTTCATTTCTTCCTTCACATTGGAATCTTCATCTTTGATTTGAAGACCTTCGAAGCTCAGTTCGCTCTGCACGACACCCTCGGTGATATTTCCAACGGTGTCAGCCAAACTTCCCTCAGATTTATATTTTCGTCTGTTACAATTAAGCAAATTAGAATACATAATTAAATCTTGAAATTGACCTCATAATCGTGATCCTACCGAGGCAACCTGCATTTTCGCGTATCGATGTTCACTGCCGGTGCAATTTCACCAAATATGTGCCTACAATTCGTCATGTGAGTCCTCATGAAAGCAGCCACATTTTTTCGACCCCTAACGACTCGTCCGAACCACTCGAGCCTCACGTCCTCAGCTAGATGATCCTCAAAGCCATAGGCGAGACCTTCCACGAGGGCAAAATAGCCATTTGCGAAGGATATCGCCTGAGAATTTTCTGACGTTTGCATCTTAGTGTTGGTTGTCTATAAATATAAAACCATAACGTTACTATTTTAATTACTGTCATTTTTTTAAATATTTATAATTACAAATTATAATTTTTTTATTTTTTATTTCTAGCCAGATTCGGCGAGCATGAGAGGAAAAATTCCATCCGGGCAACGCCGGCGCGTTGCATGCCCGAATTGCAGCCTGTGCCACTCGAACCAGCCGTGCCGGATCCCTCGGTCGTCTATTTTCCCAGTTGCACTCGAATCGATCGGTGCGGCGGATGCTGCGATCACCCTCTGCTCTCTTGTCAGCCGACCGAGTCGGTCACGAAGAATTTCGAAGTTCTCGTCTCAAAAATCGACGCCGAGGGAATTCTCACCTACAGTGGAAAGCAAATAGTACCGCTGGAGGAGCACACGAAGTGCGAGTGCGATTGCAGTGTCAAAGCTGAGGTACGGAAAACCTGATTGGCACGTGTAGGTTCGAAGTGGCGGGGAATTCCCGGTACAGTCGGGAAAGCGATATGTCATGTGCTTCAAAACACTTCGGAAGAATTCTTCGTGCATTATGTTATTATAGATTATATTGGCAAAACTTCATGCAAATTTTTCCACGCTGAAAAAAAGATTATTGGAGTCGCTAATATTAAAAGAAAAAAATTATAGGGGTCGCAAATGTTCTCAAAAAAAAAAAAAAATTAATTTTTAATAATTTTTGTGTTATTAAATGTATTATTATGCATTCCGAGTAATTTTCACTAATGGTTAATAATACTATTAGGTCCAATAATTGTTTTCCGATGGATTGAAATATGCATCTGGTTCATCTTTGCTTTATGTAATTTTTTTTAACGTTAATTATTCGTATTTTACAGCACTGCACCGGTAAACAGGTGTACATCGAGGACGAATGCACGTGCAAATGCTCGAACGTGGACGAGGAGGAGAAATGCAAACGCACAGCCCAGACGAAGCTGTGGGACCCGACGCTGTGCGCGTGTCGTTGCCGCGACGAGCGAGAATGTAGTTCCGGTTTCTACTTTGATCCCATTTCATGCAGGTGTGAATCGGTCGATGTGACCGGTTACCTCTAACACCGGGAATATCGGTCTCTAAAGAACAAAAAACAAACCATTAATCTCTCTCTGTCTCCTTCGTCCGTTCAATAGTGTAAGGGGTCATCACATATCATTTTCGATTACAATTTTTCTTCAACCCGCCTCAAAATCCTGGCTACGAAAGTTCTTCTTTTTCGGTGTATTAAAAAAAAAATTAAATACTGACTTCATTTTCTGGTGACGGTTACATCGACTGATTTTGCATGAATATATTTTTCTCTTGCTTAAAATATTAACAGCATTTTTGTAATTTTTTTTACAGACTCAATGCAAATAATTAATAAAAAAAAATAATAATGACTTGCTTGTAATACACACTCTAATATCGTTCGCAAAATTAACAACCACAATTAACGCTCTCCCATGCTACTAATAAAATTGATTTTTTTATATGACAAGTCGGGCTTCAATAAAGTTTAAAAAAATATAAAAAATTAATTTCAGATGCCAGCAGCAAAGGTGGTACAACAATCCGAGGGCGGGCGGATACGACGTGTCAGGAAACTCGCGCGCTTCCCAGCAGCCGTTCATAGTGCCGTTCGGCAGCGACAGCCGACGAAGGCAAAACAAAGACGACCCGGAATACAAGTAGAATGTACAACGCGCGAGGAAACCTCGCGAAAGAAATAACGAAGTGCGAAACGATCGCCGAGCCCAGGACAACCGCAAATCTTGCTTCCCAGTATTTTTACCTATTTATATGATTGAGAACAAGTCTCGCAGGATTAAGAACTGATCAAACATCGCGCGGTTCCGCAAGTTCCTCACGTGAAGTCGGCAAATTTTTGCAAAATTTCGCCACCCTCGAATCATCGCACGTTTTTTTTGCCATCCGGGCAATCGGAATCGCGTATTTGTGATAAATTAACAAATAGTTGTACGTATCCTACTAAAATAGAGTATTTTAAGCCGAGATGAAGTATCTAGTTAGGCCGTCGTGAGAGCGAGAGAGATATGAGATTTTTTTTAAGCGAAAGAGAAAAAATAAAAAAAATTACAGTCTCGTGTTACCGACCGAGGTAACATAAAAAAACCCGAGCATTTTTCAGCCAATCATCTGCAAAAATGTCACCACAACCACAGAATCACGTCCTTATAGACTTACGAACGTGTGAAGAGGATTGGGAAGGTTCCTTTATTAATATTATAATTTTTTTTTTTGGTCAAGGGACAAACACAACAAACGCCCAATCGGAGAACATGTGAAACACAGTTTTCCAATTCCCGCGATGTTAAACACGGGACGACACATTAAATAAACAAAATCAAAGATCAAACGACATATATTTATCGCCTCCTTTCACCACAGGACAAGTCGATCGTGCATTTTCGGACAAAACATCGCGACATACAATTTCGGGTGTTTTTTTTTTTTTCGTGCGCTCGATTTCATGCTGACCTCTTCTCAAACAGATCTGTGAGCAGCGACTTCGCCGGACGTCTCCAACTGCGACTGGTTCGCCTTGTTCTTCGACTGCTGCACGTACGAAATAATCGCTTTATTGGCTTGAAGAAGAGAGGAATGAAGCTCGCCGAAGGTTTTGATTGAGGCGGCCAACGATTCTGCAGCGAAGCGACAGAAAATCGTGAAGAAAATAAGTAAGACCCGTGCGAAGGTCTTCGTTTGTTTTGGAACATCAGTCACACTCAACAGGTGTTGTTATTGGGCTCACCGATGGACGTTGCGATATCCGCGATCGCCGCTTTTTCCGTGATTTTCGTGCGTTTCGCCACCTGTTGCATCCTAAACCGGAAGTCGTATCTGCGTAATTTCTTCCCTTATTTGTTACTTCCGCGCAACTAATTTTCCACCGGTTGTGTCGAGCAAAACAATCGCGGGGATCGCGGGACACCGAATGTAAACAGCACGACCACCGGAAGTGGGGAGTTTGCGAGGGAAATTGGCGCAAAATTTCACGACGGCTGCTTCGTAGTCAAACGAATATCTATACAAATTATTATTTTTCAGATAAAAAAGAATTGGACATCATAGATGTTTAAATTAATTCGTAACAATTATCGTCACGATTTGTTAATGTTTTTATGCGAACAAACTAAAAAATATATCAGTGTGTGATACATTATTTCGAAACTCTGCCGGTAATAATGGATCCAGTTGGCAAATCCACCGACAGAGATCGCCACTGTGACGTTTAAACCCTGCGATTCAGCGAAGAAGCAGCCTCAGTCGGCCTGCGACGATTTACCGTCTCTCAACAATTCACTGCATTGTCTTCGCGTCTCATTACCGATCTAAATTGTCCCTCAAGCCCAGCGTAACCTAATCATACACAAATTTAAGTAAACAACGAGTAAAAATCCCAGCAAAACACGTCAGAAATTATCGATCTTTTTGTTTGCAAGACGTTCTACTCTACCAAAAAAATAGGTGTTCATCCCTTATGGGAAAAAATCGCTGATTATACTTAAAGTGACAATAAATGAATCGTCAAATTGTCAAGTTGCGTTTTCCCACATCGACGGTTTCTGTACATTGTTCGACCAAGCCGAAAGTTTCGGCGGACAAGTTCGCGTAACCGCAATAAAATAATTATTATATTCGCATATACGCGAGACGGGGCCGGCGATCCCTCGGCGGTTTGGATCGTCTCTCGGGCCGCAGCCGAGCGAGATAGAGTCGGGCGGAGAGAGAGAATGTTGCACCGAGGTTGCCGCATCTCTCCTGGGCCTCTGCTATTTATAACGCGCGCAGATTGTACGGAAGCCGCCGCGCGTATATATGTATATATATATATATATATATATATGTGGGGCGCTGCTCGCGGCGGAGGCTCCGCCCGATCGATGCATCGAGCGAAAGGAAACGCAATTTCGTAATTACGGGGCACCTCGCCCGAGAACTTGTCCGCCCGTCCCGGGGAGACGAGACATTATTACAGGCTCGACCGCGACTCCCCCCCCCACCCCACCCGTGCGCTTTTTTTTTTCTTCTCTTTCGCGGTGACTTATTTTTCCGCTCTAAATAATTAATTCGCCGTGAATATATCTTCAGCGCCGAGGCGGACCATCTCGGGCTGTGCGGGACGGGACACGTCCACATGTCCCGCGTAATATATCGGTTTTACATCGGCGCGCGCGGCTCACGGAAATTCGAGATTAAAAAAAACTTTGACGGATTTTTGCAGATCTGCTGCAGCGGCTCGGATTTTTTTTTTTTTCTTCTTTTTTTCTAGCTTTGAAAGGAAGGCTGATCCTCTGGTTCTGTTTTATTTTTTTTTATTTTTCGTTCATCCTTCCACCTCCACCTCCCATTCATCGCACTCTGTCGCGTTTTTTCTCCCGGACAGCTCGCGACGCGACGTGGATCCTTTCGAATTCATAATCCAGGCAAATCCAAACTGACAGTCGTGGCATTCCGCGTCGTTCGGCGGGTTTTGCGCGGCGCGACAGCCGTAGAAAGAGTCGGGTCAACGTTTAGAGGGATTTTAGTAGTTATTATATATTTTTCTTCAAATTAATTACGTTAATTAAATTAATTAAAAAAACATATTACTTAATAAAAATTTCGTTATGAAAAAATGGATACTAGTATAATTAAAAATTAATGTGAGCGCGTCGCGACAGCCGTAGAAAGAGCCGGGTCAACATTTAAGCGGATTTTAGTAGTTATTATATTTTTTCTTCAAATTAATTACGTAAATTAAATTAATAAAAAAACAAATGAATTAATACAAATTTCGTTATGAAAAAATGGACACTAGTATAATTAAAAATAAATGTGAGCGCGTCGCGACAGCCGTAGAAAAAGCCGGGTCAACGTTTAGGGGGATTTTAGTAGTTATTATATCTTTTCTTCAAATTAATTACGTAAATTAAATTAATAAACAAACAAATGAATTAATAACAATTTCGTTGTGAAAAAAATTGATACCAGCTGTATAATTAAAAATTAATCTGAGGCGTTTGCAGGATTTTTATATAAACTCGGAGTGATCGAGTATCCGGCAACGAGGACGAAGGACGAAATGGGCGTGAGTGTCCAAACCGCTCGTATAGTATATGTGTACGTATATAGTTATACATATGCGTTGAATTTAGTACGCCCCACGTGCAATTAACCTGGAACCGAGCTCGTCCGCGTTCAAGGCCGTCGGGCGTTTCAGTCCGACTTCCACAGTGGCGAGGCGGAGAACGAGAGAAGAAGATGCTGCCCCGGAGTCGGTATAATACGGTAGCCGACCCGCCCGCCCGGCTCATTACACGCTCCGCGTAAATCGCATTAACATCCAGACTTTGGGCGTCCGCCATATTAGGATTATACCGGTCTTGCCAAATTCGCCACCTCCGAAAAAAACAGAATTTTGTTTTCACCAAAATGTATTTATTAGTCATTTTATCTTCATTTTATATCCCATTTACAGTCAGTTTTGTTGTAATTTATCATCATTTGTTGTGCTTTTTCGCAGGAGAAAATATCAGTCAAAATATTTCCTCCAATATTTCGAGGAAACGATACATTCGAGTGAATCCGTAACTCGAAATTCGTCGGAATAAAAAGCTTCGCGAAATATAAGTCAACTAGGCTAATCACACGCGCTGGCGCGCGTGCCTGAAAAACATTTCGCCAAAATCGACCCCAATTTTTTTTCTTTTCAAAATATCGACTTTTAACCTATACTATCGTTCTCAAGTCGCATATTCTACCCCCGAAAACACTGGTTATTGACCTTTTTTAATCGATTTTGAAAAAAATATTTTTTTGGCGACGAAAAAAATATTTTTTCTGTAAAAAATCGTAGATCCCGCTCCGGACCGAAAATTGCCAAAATCGACCCTAATTTTTTTTCTTTTCAAAATATCGACTTTTAACCTATACCATCGTTCTCAAGTCGCATATTCTACCCCCGAAAACACTGGTTATTAACCTTTTTTAATCGATTTTGAAAAAAATATTTTTTTGGCGACGAACAAAATATTTTTTCTGTAAAAAATCGTAGATCCCACTCCGGACCGAAAATTGCCAAAATCGACCCTAATTTTTTTTCTTTTCAAAATATCGACTTTTAACCTATACCATCGTTCTCAAGTCGCATATTCTACCCCCGAAAACACTGGTTATTAACCTTTTTTAATCGATTTTGAAAAAAATATTTTTTTGGCGACGAACAAAATATTTTTTCTGTAAAAAATCGTAGATCCCGCTCCGGACCGAAAATTGCCAAAATCGACCCCAATTTTTTTTCTTTTCAAAATATCGACTTTTAACCTATACCATCGTTCTCAAGTCGCATATTCTACCCCCGAAAACACTGGTTATTAACCTTTTTTAATCGATTTTGAAAAAAATATTTTTTTGGCGACGAAACAAATATTTTTTCTGTCAAAAATCGTAGATCCCGCTCCGGACCGAAAATTGCCAAAATCGACCCTAATTTTTTTTCTTTTCAAAATATCGACTTTTAACCTATACCATCGTTCTCAAGTCGCATATTCTACCCCCGAAAACACTGGTTATTAACCTTTTTTAATCGATTTTGAAAAAAATATTTTTTTGGCGACGAACAAAATATTTTTTCTGTAAAAAATCGTAGATCCCGCTCCGGACCGAAAATTGCCAAAATCGACCCTAATTTTTTTTCTTTTCAAAATATCGACTTTTAACCTATACCATCGTTCTCAAGTCGCATATTCTACCCCCGAAAACACTGGTTATTAACCTTTTTTAATCGATTTTGAAAAAAATATTTTTTTGGCGACGAAAAAAATATTTTTTTTGTAAAAAATCGTAGATCCCTCTCCGGACCGAAGATTGCCAAAATCGACCCTAATTTTTTTTCTTTTCAAAATATCGACTTTTAACCTATACCATCGTTCTCAAGTCGCATATTCTATCCCCGAAAACACTGGTTATTAACCTTTTTTAATCGATTTTGAAAAAAAATATTTTTTTGGCGACGATTCTTCTGTCAAAAATCGTAGATTCGGCTCCGGACCGAAAATCGCCAAAATCGACCTCGGAAACTTTTATTTCAAAATATCACCTATAATAGGTTAATCAATTTTGCGCTGCTGCGCTCTTATAAATCTTTAAAATGTTACGGGAGCTGCCCCGCCTGTCCTCTTATCAAATTTTTCAAATTTGACACCAAACTGATTTTTTTTACCACAAACTTTCCTGGCAACCAATCACAGCTCTAATAGTTTGCTAACAATGCTTTCCGTTACTCATGAACTTTTTAAAAGAGGAACCTGTAGTGATTTCTCTCGCAGTCTTCTTTTTCGGTATTGATGGTCGTCCCGATGTGGCTACGCGGGGAGGCAGGGGTTACGCACAGCCTGGCTGGCGAGTCAATGAGAAAAAAAAAGATGGCGGCCTACCTATATAAACTACAGGGGGGAGCAGCGAAGTGTGTTCGGGGTCACTACACCCGAAAGGAGTGACTTTTTGGCCATCTGTATCGTCCCGCTGGGCGCGCGGCTCCTCCGCACCGGCATTTCCAGTGCACCCGGGATCCCCGGGCCATGTTACAAGCTCTGCACGCGCTGCGAACCAGCCCCGCTCGCTTCCACCGTCTCGCGATCGTTTTTGTTTTTTTCTTCTTTTTTCGCCTCACCGATCGACTTTCCGAGATCCCCGAGATCGTATCGGCCGTCCTACACAAAGAAACACCGAACAAACGGGCAACGAAATAATATTTCTCGGCGGTGTCGAGCGCGTAATTTAGAAATAGAGATTGATATCGAGACTCGACGTTTCCTGACTCGTATCGAGGTGGAAAGTCGATTCGGAAATTCACACAATAAGGTGGGTCGAATTAGTCACGAAGCGTCATGAAAATTCAGTGTAGATCTCGTGATATAATAATAAATCGGGGCATTCTGTACACGGTCACGAAACGTCGTTAATTCTGTGGAGGTCGAGAATCACATAACCTATGCGCGCGCACGTTTTTGTCACTATTGTAACGCATGAAACTCGAGCGACGAGAGTGGAAACTAGGGGTGGGCGATGTTTGTCGATTAATCGATCGCCGATGTTTATTCCGATTTTTTTCAAAACCGATTAATCGATGTTCGATGTTTATTTATGAAACATCGACAAAAAAAAAAATCGAAGACGGTCTGTGCGGTGTTACAAGTATATTTTAACAGTTTTAATGAAATATCAACTCTCGATAATTTTGCATCACTAAAGTTCGTGATATATTTAATTCCTGTGTAACGTGTGTCATATGGTGTAAAATATGACGTTCAATAGAAGACAGATTATCTGATCTATTTTTTTCTATTTACAATTCTGCGAGAATCACAACCCTTATCCTTATGCAAATTGTATGTGCCACTTATATTATACATATATTGAATTTTTAGGAGTGGAAACGAATTTCACCAACAACGGCTACAACTCATGATTTCACGAATTATGGTTATTCAATGCTGATTCAAGAATCACTGTGTTTTGAATGTGCCTTGATACCTTGGTCAACTTTATTTATTTAAATAAAATAATTTCGCTGATTTTGTTTTGATTTTTCAACGTTTTCTACTTTACCGATGTAAAATAATCGATGTTCCGATGTTTTTTGAGAAACATCGATTATTTAATCGATGCTTGTAATCGATTGCATAATCGATTTATTTAATAATCGATTCTTTGAACATCGATTTTTTTTCTCAACATCGCCCATCCCTAGTGGAAACACGATTCGCGAATTTTGTTGATTTTTGATAATTATGCTTTATACGATGAGTTAAGGATTCGCCATTACAGTTGTCGATACTCTCGGTCGCCTGTGTGATATTTCAGTGATAATGAGATGCGAATGGGAATTGGGATGTCAAGCACGGGGTCGCGCATGCGTGAAGAACGATTGAGTGCAGCAGTTAAAGTTTCTTTTACGATCGTCCGACACAGCCGCAGAATCTGGTTCCAGTGATTCACGATTTATTCCTCCGCGGGCTTCTGCACTTCTCCGTCCTTATCTCACGTCGGCTTCTCGGAACGCGAACGGGCTAGAGACGCGTTAATATTCAATCCCGCAGCTAAGACAACGCAGAAACGATATTTCTCTTGTTTATGTTACTGCGTATTTTTTTGCACGAGTCTCCCGTCGCGTCTGCGGGAATTTCGAGAAATTCGTAGTTACGGCTATGATATATGTGATGCAGAGAGCTGGAGACTGTCGTAACATTAATTCGAGCCTCCCGAGAGACAAAAGAAGACACAGGAAAAAAATAGCGTTGATTAAAAAACAATTCGTTTGTCGCCAGAAACAAAATATTATTTCAAATTCCTACACAATTTCATATGATATCAAAGCAACCTTAAAATATTCAAAAGAATATTTCATCGTTTCAATGTAAATAGGCCAGTAAAAATAAGAATAGGAATTGATTTAAAAATGCCGGCAGCCCGAACGAATTGATTTTGAATCAATTACATTTTTTTTGCTTAGTGTACATACAAAGCTGCGAGTG
The DNA here is from genome assembly GCA_963932165.1 of Pimpla rufipes. Lineage (NCBI taxonomy): Eukaryota > Metazoa > Arthropoda > Insecta > Hymenoptera > Ichneumonidae > Pimpla > Pimpla rufipes. The sequence goes on from OZ010630.1 coordinate 24,158,569, forward strand.
GCTACGACTCGGGGAGCCTTAGCCACTGTTCACGCCGCAGCCGAGTGAGGAGATCGAGAGGGCAGCACGAGGACACCTCGGGTTGGGTGGGTGCGAGTTGGCGAGAAAGGGAGACAACGACGACGACGAGAAAAACATCTCTGGTCGCGATCAAAAGGAAAAGTACAGCCACGAGGGGCAAGAAGAAGACGAAAGAGAAATACAGCGGAGTATACACGAGACACCGAGTGAAGTTGGCAGAAGGCGAGACGCGACGGGTTCGAGGAGGCGAAGCCGGTCAGCCCGGCGGGATTTTGAGGAAAGAGAGGAGGACGCAAAGTGATTGGACGACGGAGGCGCCGAGCGGCCCGTGACGGAATAGCGAAGCCGAGTGAGGCGAGTCGAGGGAAGAAAAAAAAACCGCGAGGTTCGCTAGTACCGTCCACGTCCGCAGATATTGCAGTCGATCTCCTCTCTCTCTCTCTCTCTCTCTCTATCTCTCTCTCTCTCTCTCTCTCTCTCTCTCTCTCTCTCTCTCTCTCTCTCTCTCTCCTCTCTCTCTCTCTCTCTCTCTCTCTCTCTCTCTCTCTCTCTCTCCTCTCTCTCTCTCTCTCTCTCTCTCTCTCTCTCTCTCTCTCTCTCTCTCTCTCTCTCTCTCTCTCTCTCTCTCTCTCTCTCTCTCTCTCTTTCTCTCTCTGCGTCTCTCATCTCCACCTTCGAATCGATCTCGCGTTTTGGCGAGAGCAGAAGAGAGAAGGGAGAGAGAGCAAATAAGAAGAAATAAAAATAAAGAGAAGCCTCGCTGGCTGGATAAGCAGCGTGGAAGGGCCAGGTGGTGGGATTTCAGGACCGGCGGGAGGAGGGGGAGGGGGAGAAAGCTGGGATTTCAGGGGTGTGTAACAGTGCACAAAACCCCGACAGAATGTGGCTCGTTGACTTCGCGTTTATTAGCTCTGACGGCGAAGCTAATAACCTAACAATTTCTAACCTAAAATGACGATACTATTTTTGTATCCCCCTCCCCCTATTCCGCATGTTCTATTGCAGTGCGGTTGTAAACTATTCGTCGCAGCGCGAGAGACTCACATGAAAGTAAAAATAATCGAATCATGAGTTATTATTCGTTTCCCAAGTTGCATATCGACGCGACTCGCGATTGTTCCGAGAAGTTTTCGAAGGGCTCATTTTTCGCGAATGTCGCCCGCGTCCGTCTCGCTCGCTCTGTTCAATTTTTCTCCGTCTCCTTTTGAGCCCCATTCGGTGTCTCCGACATCGAAGCTTTCGCTCTTCTAACCTAAAATCGCTGCGAGGTAAAACCCTAGCAGATAGAACAACTGTGAAAACCAAAAAATAACCGTGTTTCCAACCCCGTTGGAATGAGACACGAAACCAACCATAATTCTTGCCAACAATCGGACCGAAAAACCGAAGAACCAACCGAAACTTGAAAACTTGGGTGGTTTTTGGAAACTTGAAAACCCAACCTTTTTTGAAAACTTGGTTGGTTTTTGGATCGGATTGACAAGAATTATGGTTGGTTTTGCGTCTCAGATCAACCCGGTTGGAAGTACGGTTGAAATTCGGTTGTTCGAACTACTAGGGGAAACCCGGTGATATCTTTTCTTAGCGTGGTTATAATAAATTATTCGTCGCGGCGCGTGAGACACACATCGAGGTAACAATAATCGAATCTCGAGTTATTATTCTCCCGGCTACATATCGACGCGACTCGTGATTATTCCGAGAAGTTTCGAGGGGCTCGTTTTTCGCGAGCGCCCTCCGCCGGCTCTGTGTCCAATTTTTCGCCGTCTCCTTTTGAGCCCCATTCGGTGTCTCCGAAATCGAAGCTTCTACTCTTCTAACCTAAAATCGCTGCAAGGTAAAAACCCGGTGACAACTTTTCTTCATCTCCCTCCCCAATTTCGCACGTTTGATTGCAGCGTGGTTATAATAAATTATCCGTCACTGCGCGTGAGACACACATCGAGGTAACAATAATCGAATCTCGAGTTATTATTCTCCAGGCTGCATATCGACGCGACTCGTGATTATTCCGAGAAGTTTCGAGGGGGCTCGTTTTTCGCGAGCGCCCTCCGCCGGCTCTGTGTCCAATTTTTCGCCGTCTCCTTTGGGCCCCGCGCGCTCGGTGTGTTTCTCCGCGCGCACAGACACCACGGACGGCGCGTGTATTTATCATTCGCGAGAGGCTGAAAAGTGCCGGAGCGCCGGTAGCAGAAGCCGCGTGTTGCGCGGTAGCAGTTGCACGTAGCAGCGCTCGACGGCGACTGGCGAGAGTGAGAGAGAGAGAGAAGAAAGAAGGGGGAGAAGAATATAACGGCGGAGCGAGCGAGAGAGGCGGAGAAATCGCGAGAAAAGGAAGACAACGCGGACGAGTGGTTTACGAGTTAGGGAGCCCGCGAAAAGGACGAAAAAGAGGAGGTGGACATGCTGTGAGGAGAATCGAGCCTGGCAGCGGCGGCAGCAGCGTCGAGCGAGCAAGAAGAGAGAGAGAGAAGAGCGCAGAAACAAAGAGGAGCGATACGATATATGTATACAGAGGGAGGACGCGCGGCCGGCCGAGGGACAGAGCGACGCGGCGAGAGAAGGAGAGAGATTATAATTCTCCGGCTCCTTCCCGCGTTTTTATTTCGTATTCTTATTTCTTTATTCTTTATCCTCACTCCGGCTCTCCTCTCGTCTCCCGATAAAATTTATATTTTCGTGGAAGCCGAGCCCGTTCTCGCACCGTCACTCGGAGAAAAAATAAATAAATAAACGACGAAAAGTTTTGTAAAATTATGCAAAAAAAGAAGGTGCTGCCGCGTTTAACGTGGTCACAATGGATGAGCGGGGGATGATATGCTGAGTACAGGGAATACCGAAAATCGGGGCGTCTCGCAACTACAGTTTGGGAGATACCAGCCTAAAAATCGCACTGACGAAATATTAATTCCAGAACTTTGCGAAAAAGTGATGAAAATCCCTCTTCGAAAAAGTTCCTTTGACGAAAAATTAGTAAAAAAAACGTTTTCAAAAAAATGAACAAAGAAATCATGCGGTAAAAACAGGCTATTTGCGCTATTCGCAAAATGCATTTATCACACCGAATCAACAATTTATCACTTTAATTTAAGGAAAAAGACATTGGGCATCAGTCATAGAATCGACACACAAAATTTGGTTAAGTGATTGTTTACCGTTTTCGAGAACATTGGCTACAAAGAAATCTCTCAAATCAGCTGATCGCCGTGAAACGCATAACTCCCGTCTTTTTGCCCCTGTGGGGCAGTCGGGAGTTAAAAATCAGGATCGCGATAGACATATTTCCTTACCAGCCTCAAAGTCGCACTGACGAAACATTGATTCGAAAACTTCGCGAAAAAATAATAAAAATCCCTCTTTGAAAAAGTTCTATTGATGAAAAATAAATAAAAAAAATATTTCGCAAAAAAATTAATAAAATCATGTAGCAAAAATCAGTATCGTGATAGACATAAATCTTTTCGGGGATGATAAGACCCCGAATTCGAAACAGCCCAGCGCCCATAATATGAGAGATCTCTGGCTCTGAAATTACATGGACGAAACATAAATTTAAAAAAATCGATGGTCCGAGACTTCATTCTCAAAATCGCTGACGCTTGTAAAATGATGCAAAAAAAGGTGCTGCCGCGTTTAACATGGTCATAATGGACGGGCGACGGATGATACGTAGAGTACAGTGAATACCGAAAATCTGAACGTATTGCAACTACAGTTTGGGAGATCCCAGCCTGAAAGTCACACTGACGAAACATTAATTCCTAGACTTTGCGAAAAATTATGAAAATCCCTTTTCGAAAAATAACTAAAAAAAATGTTTCCAAAAAAAATGAATAAAATCATGTAGCAAAAATCAGTATCGCGATATACATAAATCCTTTCAGGGATGATAAGACCCCGAATTCAAAACAGCCCAGCTCCCATAATATGAGAGATCTCTGCCTCTGAAGTTGCATGGACAAAACATAAATAAAAAAAACTCCATGTTCCGAGACTTCTTTCTCAAAATCGCTCACGCTTGATGCTTGTTGCGCCTAGTCCACAGGTAACGCTCGAAGCGCGAGCTTAGTCGGTCCCGTCGTTCCGAGCGGCGCTCAGCGACGGCCAACGGCGAGCAATTTTCTCCTTCAGCCTCGCCGGCCGCGCAATTACGGGGTTTCTTATCCGCCGCGCTCGGTTTCTCTCTTTCTCATTGGTCGGAGCGCCGGGCGCTCGCGCCGTCTCAACTGCCTCCCGCCGAATCCCTTCCCTCGTTTTCTCGCCGCGCCGCGCCGCGCGAGCTGCCCTCGGGTCCTCGTGGTGGTTATCTCTATTCGCCCTCTCGCGAGCTTTTTGCGCGCTCGCGCGACAGATCAGTCGCCGCCCGAGCGCCTCGCAAACGCAGAGAGCGAGTCGCTCGCAGCGCTCGAGCGTTACAATTTTAATTTACATCCATCAATTGCGCCTCAATACGACTTTTAACTCGTCGTCTTCGCTCTCGATGCTCGCGCGCGCGGTTATATTGCGAGCACTAAAAAACAAATTCTTATTGCTCGGACGCCGCACGAGGAATATTTTTCAAATTGCTCCGACGCTTTTTCCAACCGGCGCGGCGGCCGCACTCGGCCGAGGGTATCACCGCTATCGCAAATGCCTCGTAATTACCCACCGCCTCGACTTGCCTTTTATTCTCCCTGCAACGACCTCGCAACTATTACATTCCTCCTCTCCTCTCTACACTTCGGGCTCGGAGCGTATGAGGCGAATTTTTCTCTTTTGGCGTCGCGAATTTTTTCGGACGGTTTGGTAATTATGTAATACTCGGTCTTACGCACGTATGAGTCATACGAAACGCGTAAATAAAAGAATTGCCGGCTGAGAGGAATTCTTCAAATTGCCCTCCGAAGAGTTCAACGAATTTTCGTGAGTGCGCAGAATTATCGGAGAATCCTCAGCCTCGTTGGGCGAAAACGTGAGGCAACGTTTTATGATTTTTTTGTATGTAGAAAAAATGTTAAGTATTAATTATGTAATACGCGCCTTCACCTTTGTATGAGTGATACTGGATAAGTAGATTAAATTACACGCTGGGCAGAGAGAAGAAACACTTGGGGTGTGAGAATAATTTTGTCAATTACCTTCCGAAAGATTCGACGAATTTTTGTGAGTGGAGAGAATTATCAAAGAATCTTTCGCCTCGTTGGGCCACGAAATTAGACAAGTTTTTATGATTCTTTTGTATTTTTATTATTATTTATTTTTTTCAAATTATATAGGATAAAAGGTTGTAAGTAAGTATTATGTAACTCGTGCCCTGTCACGTATGAATAATGCTCAATACGTAGCAAATAAAATTACACGCTGACAAATGAAAAAAAAAAAAAAAAAAAAAAAAAAAAAAAAAAAAAAATGCTGGGCGAGAATAATTTTGTAAATTACCCCCAAAATGATTCGACGAATTTTGGCGAGTGCGCAAAATCATTAAATAATAACTTGCCTCGCGGGGCCAAGAATAACAAATGATGCAACTTAAAAGAAAAAATTCAACTGAAGAAATATTGTAAAATAAACGATGAATCATATCCTAGACTGAAAACGGTGCAGTCGGCAAAGTCCAAGGAGGCAGCGAGCGAATCGTAGAGTCAACGAGGGTACAGAAGTCGCGTGCACGCTGGGACGCTGCGAGTGTACGAACGACCGGACTTTGAACCCGCACCGGCAACGACGAGGACGTCGACCAATGCCGCGGAGTACTACGTTTTGGACGAACGAGAGAGACAGCGCGAGGAGCGCGAGAGAGCGTGGATGGTTGCGTACACAACGCGGTTTGAGAAGGGCCCGTCCGTCGAGGTCTCGCGCGATTGGCTTCGAGCTATATTCCTTTTCTCGGTTCGTAACACCCGAGGCAATCGCGGACCGAGGAGAGCGAGGAGCGCGAGACGCTGCTGGCCCTAAGCCCCTCGCGACCCACTACGTGCCGTTTCGCTACTCGTCCCGAGATAGCAAAATTTCCACGAGCGCTATAATTCCACGAGCTACGAGATAGCTATAAATTCGTTTTGTTCTTTTCCTCATCTTTTTAGTGAGCTTTTGATAAAATCTCACATTTCGTTTAATCATTTTTTTTATGACGATTTTTTTTTTATGATGATTTTTTTTTTGCTATAGATATTTGTACAGGTTCATTTTGCCCCACCACGAGTTTTGTTGACGGAAGCGGGGGAAAATCGTTTTTTTTTTCTTTTCCTCATCTTTTTCGTGAGCTTTTGATAAAATCTCACATTTCGTTTAATCATTTTTTTGACGATGATTTTTTTGCTATAGATATTTGTATAGGTTCATCTTGCCCCACCACGAGGTTTGTTGACGGAAGCGACGGGACTTTCCGCGGCGAGACGCAGCCCGACGATAAATCAGCTGAATAACCAGTTCACGTTCGCACCGCGCGACCCAATGGGACGGGAATTTTCGAGAAAAGAAGAAGAAAAGAAAACGCCTCTGTTATAAATAGAAACGCCCGTGAGTCGTGTGCATCGGATTAGCCGACCGTCAGCCGTGCGAATCAGGTCTCGCGGCCCGGTTCGGCTTGTTTACCAACATCGAGCGCGCCGCTCGGAAACGGGCGTCGAATCCACCGGTGCAATGATAAAAAAAAAGAAAAATGTAGCCATCCGTGGCAGCCACGCGAACAAGAAATTAAAACTCGGCCCAATTGACCCCGGTCGCTTGTGCATAAAGCAAAAGCGGAGCCTCGACTGCAGCAACCTATTCGCGAAAATAGTACAGCAGCTGCGTAGGAGCCGCAAGGTAGGAAGCGAGCGGAAGGAGCGTTGCACCCACCGGACTTTGAACCTGAAGCGTGCAGGTAAACAACAGGTACGATGCACCCCGCAAACGCGAGAGTCCCCGTGATTCGCGGCGGAAAACGTGATCGTGGCGAAGCGCGAGAGAGAAAGAGGGAGAGAGAGAGAGACGCAGCTCTTTGTCTCCCGCGCTCCAGCCGCGCGGCTTGTTGCGAGGCGACGAGCGCGAGAGGAAGGAGGATGCGCGAGCGGAAAGTGCATAGGACTCGCAGCAGCGACACAGCGAGCGAGTCACGACGCGCGCGCGCGCACCTCGTGTACAGTGGACTCTCCGATAAGTTAAGTTCCGAAAAGTTAAGGCACTCCGATAAGTTAAGGATTAACGCTCTGGTAAGTTAAGGGAATGTGAAATACCGACTTTGCACCTCAAAAGTTCGGAAGTGCCGTTTTTCGCGAATTATGAACAGATCGAAGCGAAAATTGAAATACAGACGCCGGTAATGTGAACTTCGTGCGTGAATTAGTCAGAATTTTGATTTTCGAAAAAAAAAAAAAAAAAAAAAAAATTACAGATCAATTACCGGCAGAGAAATCTGTAATGAAAAATTCGATTTTTTCTTCTATTTTTCGACAAAAACTGAGAAAAGCGACTAATTCACGCACTAGATAATTAAAAATCACACACGATACGTGCATTCCGATTACTATTTGGGAGTAATAAATAAGCAAAACGCTCTTCCGAAAGAATTGTCGGTAATTACGAGAAATTTTCACGTCTCACAGCAGTAGCTGCAATTTTTGAAAAAATGCCATTCCAAGGCTACTGTTAGTTTGGATGAAAGCAAAATATCGATCGACGGAGAATTAAATTGCGCTTCGGACGACGTTTTTCTTTATCTCAAAATATTTACGGTGTTTCTGTAGGGCTGATTACAGTTTTTGTTACCGACTGAGTAGGTTTCATATTCCGATCGACCCTTTTCTGAGCTCTTTCTACCTGCTGGCGGGGAAGCGGATTACCCTTTCCACGTCACACTACCTGCGGTCGAACGCATTGTGACAGAGAGGTAACGCGGCAGCTAGTTTCGTGCGAGACAAGGACCGATGAAAGACCAATTTTTCCCCTCTCGTCGTTTCGGGTGCCCGGGAACGGTTTGCGCAAGTAGTGGGGATCTTAACTTATCGGAATGGCCTAATCGGCTTTCGGTCCCACGACCTTAACTTATGGGAAAGTCCACTGTATCATCGACGGCGGCGGCGGCGGCGCCGCACGAGAAACGCCGAGTCGGCCCGAGTTAACGGCCGCCTCGGCGCGAGCCACGCCCTCTGGATTTCTTCGGTACTTCGCTCGCCGCGTTACTGCACCGTTTAGCCGTTTTATCGCCGTTCTGCTGCGCCGCTGCCAATGCTGCATCGCTGATAAGAAATTTAATTGCCGCATTAAGCGCAGATTAGGGTCAAGGATTGGGGATAAGGGAAGGCGCAAAAATCGTTCGCGCGCGTTCGAGCGACGTAAGAAGCGGAGAGCGAGTAATTAAAAGAAGAAAAAGAGAGACATTCGTACGTGGGATAAAAAATTGAGAGCTAGAGGAGCCCCGCGCGCGCAAATCACCTTTGCAGTGCGCCACGTGCACGGCTGGGGGGTCAACGACCTCGCTCCGCCCGAGCGCTGTAAACAACAGGTTCGTCGCACTCTCTCGGCTCTTCGACGCTCGCTGATGCACGAACGATGCGCAACATTTTCCTCTGTGGAGATGCAAATCGTGTCTCGTGCATCCCCCGGTCGCTCGGGTTCTCGAGTCACGGAAGGGGACACGCGAGCACGAAATACGTGTTTTCTGTGCCTAAAAGAGTCGAACTATACTAAAGACGTTTGGCCTCAAAAATAAAAAATAAAAATCGACTCAAATTTTGTAAGCCAAAAATTGCCTACAAATAATGCAGTTGCTTCGTCGCTTCGGACGAGGTAATTCGTGGAGCTATCAGCGCCTCGTCGCTCCGTCGCTTCGCGTTTCACTTTGTCTCGAAGCCGCGAAGACGAGCTGCGAGCGCTTAGATACAACGCGCGCGCGGCACAATCGGCCATTGCCAGAGAGTCTCCGTGGACGCGGCGCGGGCGATCCACTCGCGAGGAGCTTCGGGTCGAGGGAAACCACGTTTTATCGTGTATATATATATATATATACATATATATCTGTATACACAGCCTCGCCGTGGCCACGTCCCGAGTCGCTTTATCCACGGATCTCGGCGGCCCGCACGCCGAGCGACCGCAGCGCCAGTTACCGACACGTCGACGTTTGGTTGGCGTCGCGACCGCCGCGGCGCTGCTGAGCCGACGCGACTCTCGGTCTCTCGCCTCGTGGGCGCGCTCTCGGTGTGCTGGCCGTCGGTGTCTTGTCCGCCTCTTGGGGGTTTCTGCTGATGCTCGAAACGAAATCCAACTCGAGAAACGAGCGCGAGCGCGCGCGCGCAGCCAGACGGTCGATAATTATCTCGGTTGCACGAGGTTTCTTCGGCCTCTAGTGCGCTTATCGTTTACGTTCGTTCACCGGGGCTCTCTCTCTGCGCTCTTTTTCGGACGGCCTGATAGCGCCACACGAGGCGCGACGCCCTAGGAAACGAACGACCGACCACCGGTCTTCTAGTATCTACTCTCGGTTCGAAATTTCAATTTTCGTCTTACCGATGATGTCTGCGAGCTTTGTTTTTTATATCAAGCCTGAGGGACTTGCGGATCAATTGAAAATAACAATAATTATTGCTATTATAGTAATAATAAATAATTATAGTACTTAATAGTAATAATAATAATAATAATAATAATAATAATATTCGTCATCATCATCATCATCATCATTTATTGCAAATAAATTATTATGATTTATTTATTTTTTATTTTTAATAATCAATCGTTTGTAATAACTAATAATAATAATAAAATAATGCATATTGTTTATAATAATAATTAATATTAAAATAATAATGAATTTCTTTTTGATAATTTAATAGCATTTTATTAATATTCCACAATTTGTTCAGACTCGAAAAAAAAATGGTTACTGCCTGGAGAGTCCATTACATAAACCTTAATCATTTACGTAATATTGTCTTGGATAGTTTTTGTAGTCTTATACATTTTCTTTGATGTTGTCGGAACAGAGGCGGAATTTCGGTGGCTCCGGGTGCAGCCACGGTCGGTTTGACCCTTTTTCTCCTTCCCCGCGGCCAGCCGTAATACATTATACGGGAGAATTTCGAAAATTCATTGCCCGGTTATTTCAGTTATTTAGGTTGTCTCGATGCGCGCGCATAGGTCGAACGCCACTTTCAATTGTACGCAGCCGATCGGGCGGCGAGCCTGGAATATGAATTCCGACCGGGGAGGCTGCAACGGAATTGACTGATCTTATCTATGCAAAGACTATTGTAAAGTGCCTCGATGCATTTTTGACAAAATATTATTCAGTATGGGTACCGATTTTTCCGGTCGAGCACTCAATCGGGTCGGGGACTCTCGAGTCAATTGAAAAAGCACTTCACGAAGCTGCGAGATAATAGACGAAATTACGACAGGCACACGACCACTCCTATCGCTTCCGGTTTTTATCATCACGCACAGTACTCGATGTACTCGTCTTTTTTATTTTTTATTTTATCTTGTATTTCGGAACACTTTTTCTGATGAAAAATATTTTACAATCATGTTGAAATAACTAAAATATTTTACTTCTAGAGATTCAGTTAAATCTTTGAAGACTATGTGCGACTCACTATCGAGAAATAACTAGTCGATCATTTTTTTTATTTTTTTTTTTTATTTTATCATGTTCTCCGGAATATTTATTTTTTATCGTGAAATATTTGGCATCACATTTTTCAAGTGACCAAAATGTTTTATACCTTGTTAAATCTTTGAAGATACTTGAGATTTACAGTCGAAAAATCATTACTCGATAATTTGCGAATTTGTATTTTTTATTTCACAGCGGCAGCTTCGTTACGGACGCGAATAGCGCGGTTATTATTTCAAGTAAATGTGGTGCAAGCCGTACGCGCTCTAAAAATAATGACCGCCGGCCGCGCTGCGCCTTAGCAACAGAAGAATGAGGCCCGCAATGCGTTGAGATCCTGGTGAATGGTCGGCCCGCACAATTCCGTCTCTGTTGCTAGAGCAGCGACGTCCCGAGCTATTTCATTAAAAATGCTCGTAGAAATTTACCGAGAGGAAATCCAGGATATTCAGTCAATTATTATTTTTATTTTAATTAACGTGATTTTAATTTGCTACGTCGCATTTGCGACCACAGTCCCCGTGGCTTCCGGTCTCACGGAGCCTCGAAATTTTATTTCATTAATTCTGTGGTCTCACAGCTTTAATTTTTTTTTTCAATTTTTAGGCCCAAAAGTGGGTCTAAAAATTGATCCCTCTCGACGTTTCCTCTCCACGTGTGCGGGACTCCCGGTGTATGGAGGGGAGATTAAAAAAAATATAGTTTCCTCGTTATCTCCAGGGAAATCGTGGGCACCACGTGTCCCGTGTCTGGGTAATACAAGACTGACGAGTTGTCGCGCTACTGCAGACGCGAGCGACACTTTTCAAGACTCTGTGACACACGTATGGCTGCTGTATGATAGACGCACTGCGGGGACATGTGGCGCAGTCTTTCGAAAAGGATGTGAGATTTTTCTGGCTTCCTTCCGGGACGGAATGAATTTTTAACGTTTTTTTTTTTTTTTTTTTTTTTTTTACAAAAAAGGGAACCATTTTTCCCCACAGAACTAAAACTGTATTCAACATAATTTTTAGGTAGAATAATTATGAGTAATTATAAAAAAATCTTTTTTTTATTATGAATATTAAAATAAAAAACATTAAGATAATGTTTAGGTAATAATGATTTTTTTAATCAAACGAGTCGTTCACTTGGATAGATTTGTAAGTGGTCCACAAACACCTGCTTCGTCGGATGCTGCGCTGAACGAGGACGAAGCCTATGCAGGATAACCGAGTACCAATACCTCTTGAATTTTCTACGTTTTTTTTACGAAAAGAGCGAACCTTTTTTTCCCACAGAACAAAAACTGTATTCAACGCAATTTTTTAGTAGAATAATTATGAGTAGTTATAAAAAATCTTTTTTTAATTATGAATATTATAATAAAAAAGATTAAGATAATGTTTAGGTAATAACGATTTTTTTTATCAAATGAGTCGTTCACCTGGATAGATGTGCAAGTGGTCCACAAACACCTGCTTCGTCGGATGCTGCGCCGAACGAGGACGAAGCCGATGCAGGATAACCGAGTACCAATACCTCTTGAATTTTTAGCGTTTTTTTTACGAAAACAGTGAAGCTTTTTTCCCCACAGAACAAACACTTCAACACAATTTTTTAGTAGAATAATTATCAGTAATTATAAAAAATCTTTTTTTTTATTATGAATATTACAATAAAAAACATTAAGATAATGTTTAGGTAATAATGATTTTTTTTATCAAATGAGTCGTTCACCTGGATAGATTTGCAAGTGGTCCACAAACACCTGCTTCGTCGGATGCTGCGCCGAACGAGGACGAAGCCGATGCAGGATAACCGAGTACCAATACCTCTTGCCTTCGGACACATATGTGTTCACATATACGTAGTGTTGAAGCTCGCACACTGAGGAACTTACACCGGTTGTAATACTCGGGCTGCACCTGCCTCCGTAATATTCCTTCTTCGGGCTTCCAGCCGAGATCCTCGAGGCGGAAGAACCTGCGGCTACTGCACCGCGTCGACGTGACGAAATTAAGTACTCCGAGTCCGAGAAATCGTGGTACGACCAATTTCTCAGAAACATCGTACAAAGGTGTATTTGAAAATCACCGCGTCGATTGGTTCGGTCGTCGTGAAATAATGACAATATTCGTTTCGTAAAGAATAGGCGTTTTATTTAAATCCATATGTGTTAGTTTACTTTTTTTAGACTCTCTTACAGCTAAAATTTATAATCGGTAATTAATAATTACACATTTACGCGTTGCGTGTGCGGAAAACGAGGCTCGAGGCGTTTCTGCCGTTCGACCAGTCGCAGACCTATTTTTTTTTTTTTTGCTTTTTAATAGCCTCTGTTTCATAAATTATTTGACATTTTGTGAAAATTCACTTGCAAAAAGTGAAGAAAATTCGACCGACCATTTTTTCAACAATTTGTCAGGCGAATTGTTTCATATATATTTTTTTAATATATCTGAGATATATTTTGCAACTTATTTCCTTAGACGATTAAACAATTTATGGAACAGATTGACTGGGTTTTCCTCTTTTTTCTTCTCGCTCTCATTTTCCGCACACTCACTCGGATATCCGTAAATTCACTCACACATTCACACACAAACAGTCGACCCTCGAGCGATTTTCTCCTTTCCTACATTAACCACTAACGCGATACAATCTAATTAGACGATAAAAAGTACGAGCTAAGTTATGCTTACTGAGATCATACTAATACATCACAGGGTTACATAGACATTAGTGTTTTTATTTTCTTCTTCTTTTCTTCGTTGTCGCTATTTATTTCTTTCTCTAGTTACTCGATCGACGAACCGACGGACTTTGCGTCCCCTTCGGGACCTCAATTAATATTATCCTTTTTTTTCAATTTTATCTTTGCGTCAAAGTGCAAAATCCCGTTCATGATTATTTACAGAGGCGTCCGCCTCAAATTATACATTTTTTTTGCACGTAGTTTAAAAATGGTTCGTTTATTGATTTTTTGCTTTAATCTGAGAGGCTTAAGTTTAAGCTTTGAACTGTTTTCTCTATTTGTTGTTGTTTTTTTTTAACGCTTAAGTTTCGAACTTTGCTCTAGCTCTCCCGTTTTTTCTCGCGGTTCTGTAAAACGGCCAACCACGAGAATCGAACAGTCGAGCTTCGAGCTACTGACCGAAGATTGGATACGAAAAAAATAGCTTGTAACCACCAGTCGTATTTTTTGGCTATAATCTCAAAAAGAAAAACAAAAAGTTATGAAGTTGGGAAAGAGCGTGACATAATCGATGAATTATCGTTATTATAGAGGGAAGGGGGAAGGGTGGGAGATTACTTGAGTCTTATTGAAAATGAACATGAAAAAATTTCTGTGCCACCAATTCTTGCATTTGGAATCTGCGACTATTTCTTATCGTTGCTCGGAGAAATATCTACTCGATTTTTGAAAAATACATCAGGCGAACATTTTACTCCGTTTTATACGAAATTTTCATTTCGCCCAATATATTTTGCTTTTTTTCTGTGGTATATATTTCTCCAGGTTGTAAAAACGCGAATACGAGAAAAAGGCAAATGGGTGGGACGTCAAAGCAGGCAGAGATAGGCGGGAAACGAGACTCCGAATCGTTGTTTCCTCAAAACACCAACTTGAAACAAGGAGAAAGGTCAAGAGAAAGAACAAAATCGAGGAATAGTGATTTGGCATCGGCTGTACTTTCGCAAAGTCGTACAGGAGATCAATGCTTTAAACTCTTGGGTAACGTAGTACAGCTACTTCGAAGTCTCCAACGGGAACGCGGAACCAGTTGAATTGCTCTTCGCCCTCAATGATTTTTCTTCCACCTCGCGCGAATTTTATTACGATGTTGAGTTTTGCATCGTTGGAATGCAACGAAATTCAGAAAAAAAATTTATTAATTATGATTAATTCAGACGATGAAGGGCACGGAAAAAAAAATCTTTTTTTTCGTCCCTTAGTTGCTATGGTAAATTTTTATACCTATTTTCATCATTTGGGTTAAATACAAATAATTCTTCTTTTTAAATTAAATTGCATTTCAACGATGCAAACTTCAACATCATATTTTATTCGCGACTCCCGCGACCCAGAAAATCCTCAACGAAATTATTCACAAAGTGTGCACGGTCCAAACAATAAAAATATCAGATCCGCCCCCGATTTTCGAAAAACGACCTCGAAGAAAGGATCAATCCGCGGTTGATGACGAAGTTTTGCAGTTACCCGTCGCGCAACACTCCGGGCGTCGTTTTTCGAAGAGCCGGCTATAACCGACGAACCGAGTTGAGCCAAAATCGCGCGGTGGATATTTATTTTTGAACGCGTCGCTAATTCCGGCAAAATGCAATTTTCCGGCCTCCGAACTCAAAAGTTGCGAAACTAAATTGAGTTACTCGAGGAAATGCGAAAAAGCTTCAAGATCCTTCGCGTCTCCTCGACAATTTTTTTTGTATTTTTCTCGTTTTATTTTCAATCACCGATTCAGCGGATTTTTCATCGTCAGAGCATTTTCAGCCGCCCTAAATTCCCCCAAGACTTCACGGAAACTACATATACTCTTTCTCTCTGTCTCTCTCTCTCGCTTATATTCTACACGTAATTAATTAACCCTAATCCCTTAAGACTACGATTCGTCGCACGCGCTTTTTCCTCGCGGTACGAGCGGGCCTTTTTTTCCTCCTTTCATTTTCCCTCTTCCGTCCTTAAGCCTTTATCCGAGGAAAAAGAAAACAAATAAACGATGAATATATTACAATAATTTTTGACATATGTCTCTTGCTAATTCTGCCTAAGCCTACGACGTAAGCGATCTCCGGATGTCGTTCCGTATCCCCGTTCTCTCTGTTTTTCGTCCTTGCTCGCGTCACCCGAGGAGTCCATTTACCATCCATAAATCCATTCGCCCTCCGAAGTAAAAAAAAAAAAAATTGTAAAAAAATGAATGATTTCGATCGAGCATAATTCGACGTCCTCCGGGGCAAACGAGACTGGTAGTCGCGATCCAAGGAAACCCGATTCCTCGCGCTCGAGGTCACATCTTCCCTCCCTCCCTCGTCGAGAGTTTCGTTTATCTCTATACACATATAATTGTCTTTCGGTCGTGTTTTGTGCGTGTCAGGCGGATAAATCTACGTGAATGGCACAGCCAAAGGACTTTGGCGGTCCTCCCCGCTCGATCCGGAAGCCGCGCTTTTTTTTCCTCATTAATATATCTGATACAATAATAATAATAATCGTGCGCGACGACCGGAGAGTATTTTGTATTCACAGAATTTCCTTTGAGTCTCAGTCGGGAGGACAGCCGCGCATTTGTTTGTCTCGTCGCGAGAGTGAACAGAGTAATAATAATAATAATAATCATTATTATTATGTAAAATAAGAAGAAAGAGAAAAAAAGGAAAAGAAAATTAAAAAGTCGCGGTAGGTTGGCATCGGTTTTAGAGGTGGGTGATACGAATACAGGGGGCAAAAATAAAGAATAATAATTAGATGACACGATAATGAGGGGGGGTAAAAAAGACGCGCAAGGGGGGAGGGGTTTTAGCTGCGTATCTGGCCCGCGTTGCGGGCGATCTTCTCCGGTAGCTCGACTATGCTCTTCGTGCTGCCGTTCAACGAGCGCTTGCGACTCTTCATGAAATCTGGAACACGAAAGAAAATCGTCACATTAGTTGGTTCATTTTTATTATTTAAAAATAATATTCAATAGAATGATAATAATAATTTTAGACATTTTTTTTCAGTCACTTTCTCATCAATCAAATTTACCCACAGCAGCCTGGAGAAAATATATTATACTTGGTTTTTATTATTTAAAAATAATATTCAATTAAATGATAACAATAATTTTAGAAAATTATTTTTCCGTCACTTTCTCATCAATCAAATCTACCCACGGCAGCCTAGAGAAAATAGGACCGCAGATCCATAAAAGTTTTCCCGAAATATCCCTGTGAAATTGGTCACAGATGGCACATCCTGTCTTTTCCCGGGCCAAGCATAATACAATATTTTTCTCCCCAGCAGCCGGAAAATTCAGCATCCGAACATCTGCCCGATTTTCCCCCCGCGAGAGAAAATTTCCCTTTGCCCCCTGCGACGGTTCCTCTCCCTTTAAGGGGTGACGACGAGGGGCGGAAGGGGAATTTCTGTCGCCTGCCGCGCACGCGACTCGCGCGGAGATCGGCAAATAAAAAGGGATCCACCGCTCCCCGATCGGACCCCACGTCGCCCTTTGGACCCTCCGTGGAATTTCCATTGTGCATCTCGAGTGCAGAATCTACATTATCCGAGGTCAGCTGACGCGCCGTTTTTCCCCCCTCGGATCATCCGGCACGAGTCGAAGTCGAAATAGGACACACGGCGGAAAATATCGGCAGACGTCGGGGAACGCAGGACTATTAATAATGATAATGATACATCGAGGCCACCGTCGACGAATGTTTCGGCCGTGTGGGCTCGGAATCTTTTCGCGACTCGTCGGGCTCGTGATAATTTATCGGCAGACGACCAGTCGCGTCGCTGTATGCACAGTTTATATATATCTATATATGTATTATATACATAGATATATATACAGCGTTTGGTATACGCGAATGTGAGCGCTGTACGAATCAACCGAGGTGAAGTTGGGGCTGGTCATGGCTGACGCGACGCTTCCCAATCGCAGAACGCGACATCTTTTGCTACGATTTTTTTTTTTTTTTTTTTTTTTTTTTTCCGTTTCACTTATAGATTTTTGCCTACTATATTTTTTATTTGTGACTCAGCCAATCGTAGCGAAGGGACATTTTTGAACCCAGGTAATGAAAATTCAGGGGGAGAAGCCGATAAATCGTCACGCGACGAAAGACGCGAAATTAAATAAATTTTTCTTTATGGATATTAAAGCGACGTCTGGCTCACCCGTCTCTCTATCTTTGTCTCTCTACCCCCTCGGTATGTAAATCCTCGACGAGGGGTAACACGGAGCATTAGGGGGGCACAGCTGATATCCCCAGCGCTCGGCGCACGTGGGAGCAGCCGAATGGTTATTCCGTGGGGGGAAATGAACTCTAGGGGAGCCAGCGAGAGGGGCGGGAGGTGGGGGGGAAAAAGGGGGTGCGACCCGGAACGGCCGAGAGACCCGTGCCGAGGGGTAAAAACTGCAACGTCCCAACCGCACGCACGAGTAGCCCACATGGCCCCGGTAACAGCTGACCGCGCGCGCTCGTTAATTAAGTACGTTACAACATTTTCGCCTCTCGGCGCTTTTACAAATCCCGCCCCATATGGCGATTTTCGTGAGCTTTTGAAACGGCCAATTTTCGAAATTCAAAAATTCCAATTTTGTTCAAACAAATTGTATTAAAATTAAATTACGAATATTTCAAGAGGCTTTATAAAAAAATCTTATCATTTATTTTTGCAAATTTCAGGGTTTTGCTGACATTTTTTTTCTTTCCAAGAGCCCGCGAGAATTGCTAGCAAAAAAGACACAAACAAGTCTTTTTTTTGTCTTTAATCGATGAATTATCGTTATTACAGAGGGAAGGTTGGACTTTCGAAACGGCCAATTTTCGAAATTAAAAAATTCAGATTTCATTCGAGCAAATTACATGAAAATAAATTACGAATATTGTAAGAGACCTTATAAAAAAAATTATCATTTATTTTTGCATTTCGCAGCAAGTTTTTTTCCCAAGAGCCCGCGAGAATCGCGAGCAAAAAAGACACAAACAAGTATTTTTTGCCTCTAATCGATGAATTATTGAACAAACCCCGCCCATATGTCGATTTTCGTGCGTTTTCGAGACAGCCAATTTTCCAAATTAAAAAATTCAAATTTCATTCAAGCAAATTACATCAAAATAAATTACGAATATTGTAAGAGGCTTTATAAAAAAAATTATCATTTATTTTTGCAAATTCCAGGGTTTTGTTGCCAGTTTTTTTTTTTCTTTCCCGCGAGAATCGCGAGCAAAAAAGACACAAACAAGCGGCTATCACGAGGGTAAGCCGAGAAAATTGCCGCGCGCTAGAGCGGAGTTCAGAGACCGGGAAGAGAGAGCGTCGGGAGCCGCGCGCCGTCGGGCGGCTCTCGTCACGGCTTGAAATAGTAGCGACGCGTGGGTGCCCCGTGCATTGGCGGAATAATAACAAAAATACGCGCGCGCGCGGCCCCGAGACGCGGCGCTCGCTCGGAGAATCTGCGGGAACGACGAAGATGGCTGCTCCGGAGACACAGATGGAGTACGTAAACAACAACAATGGTGACTAAACAGAACCGATTCGGAGCTTGGAGCGCGGATCGAATGATACTTTACGTCGATACTTTTTATTTGTAACCACAGATTTTTGCTTGATTTTCTTTTTTTTTCTGACGAAAATAATAATTACCCTAATTATTATACAGCGGCAAAAATATTTGTATTCGCGTATATATTTTTATTACACATTTCTCTTTGCTCTGCGTATTCCGCGAGGCGGTTTTAAGCATTCGTCCAACCAACCGTAAATCTTCGTGCGAGTCAATAAAAAATAATAAAAAAACAACACGCCACGCGGGTCGGTGACGCGGCCGCCGTCTTATCGCGCGCGCGTCGCTCGTCATTATTTCAATTGGGAGTCTCGTAAACAACGAATTTTTAATTCAAACTCCGTCGTGCGCCTCGGTCGCGAACGTGCGCGTCGTGTGGAATTAAATTGACCCAGTGCTACAGCTTTTTTTTTCGTTCCGTCCTTCAATTTTCCTGCAGTTCGCGCGCCGAACGCATCATTATAATTTTTCGTTAATGAGAATGTCGACAAATATACGAATCCTGATAATTATTCTTTGCATATTTTTTATCGCGTACTATTATCAATATTATACGCAATTCTGTGCAATTTTTCTCCCAGTTCTATAATTTTTTTTAACAATTTCAGGCAGATTTTTTTTTTGTAATTGTTTAGACATTTTTTTACTCAGGCAATTTTTAACGTATTTTCGGATGTTTCGCGGGGAAAAATCGTGGACAACGGGCGCAGTTTCTTTCTCCACGAAGGCCACCGCGAATTCCATGAAACCTATGACGTAAAGGTCACCGCGAATTGTATGTGTGTAATTTCTGCGCGTCGCGTCTCGAGCGCAATCGCGCGCGCAAATTTTTTTTCTCCCACTCGGGCCGCGTCGAGAGCGCCGATCGTGGCAAATTCAAATGAACTCTCGGATAGGATAAACAAGCCCCGTCGCCCGATACCGCGATGAACTCTCGCCACGCTTCGACGCCGATTGCCCCGCGCCTATCACACCTCGGGTGGCGAACGCGCGAATGCAACGATAAGAAGGAAAAAAAAGAGACAAAAAAAGACGAAAAAATCGATAATATTCCTCGATAATTTGCATCTGCAAATTTGCCGGCCACAAATAATCCCGCGCGAGTCAGAATGTCGCCGATTGAACAGTTAATCAAATTATTCGAGGCCAGAAATCTCGCTGCGAGTTCGTTAACTCTTCTCGCTCATTTTATTTACCGATCATATACGAAATAAAACATTCCGTAATTTTCTTGCTATCGTAAAAAATCAAATTTCCCGCCAATTCCCCAAAATCGCCCCAAGACCCAAAAAAGGCTGCAAAAAAATGCGTCTTCCTCACTGGTGATCGAGGACTGCGATTTCCTCGCAGCAACCAGCAGCACCGGCGTCGTCGCCAAGAATCTCGCCGCGAGTTCGTTAACTCTACTCGCTCATTTTATTTACCGATCATACACGACAAAAACATTCCTTAATTTTCTCGCTATTGTAAAAAATCAAATTTCCCCCTAATTCCTCCCAATCGCCCAAAGACCAAAAAAAGACTACGAAACAAGAAAAAAACGTGACGTTGAAGTTTGCATCGTTGCAATGCAACGAAATCGCCAACAAAATAATGTTAATTCCATAAAAATGTAAATAATTCAACACAACTTGAAATTATTAATTTAAATATTTCAAAATAAGTTTCTTTAGTCGTGCTCTTAGTCATTACAATATCTTTTTAAAGTAATTACTTGGGTTCCCCACATGGAAATATTTATATGTAAAATATGTGACCAAAAAGTTGTATATGTAACATATTAAAATATATGTTGCATATAAAAATATACGCAACATATATGCGACATATAGAACTTTTCGTCGACATATATTTCACAACATCTCACAATATTTCCACGTGGGTCATTAAAACTTCGTTCTTTTTAATTCCATTGCATCGCAAAATAAACCCCGCAAACTTCCCCAAACAAAAAAAAACGTCTTCCTCACCGGTGATCGAGGACTGCGATTTCCTCGCGGCGACCGGCAGCACCGGCGTCGTCGGCGCGTCGACGCACTTCTTCCTCCCGCAGGTCTCGTCCCCGTTCTCCTCGTCGGAGACGTTGGTGGTGGTGTTGGTGATGGTATCGACACTAACATCATCAGCCTCGCCGATGATCGGCACCCTGGGCTCCTGGGGCGGAGTCCTCTCGGCCTTGCGCGCGACGCCCGCGGCGACCGGCGAGATCGCCGCCGCCGCGGCAGCGGCGGCGACGATCACGCGTTTCCTCGTCCACGACTTGACGACCGCGGCGTCGCCGCTCTCGGCCTTTCGCGGCGTCCCGGGCGCGTGTTTCCGCAGATAGGGCATCCCGCGGAGCGCATAGGGCTCCGGGACGACATCACGTGACGTGATGGGCGCCCAGTCGTAGCGCATATTCGTGCGCGGCTTCTCGAGACGAAAGTCGAAGCCCCAACGCTCGGCGTCCATGAGGGATTGCGCGCGCAGCTCGCGCTCCGCGAGCGCCCGCGCGGCCGCGTGATCGACGGGTCCGAACAGGTCTCGCCGGACGCGATCGAGGGCCGCCCGGCTCGGCGACACTCGGGCGGCTCCGCCGCCGCCGCCACCTCCCCCACCGATCATACCGCGGTGACCCATCTCGCTCATCATCGCCGGATTCAGCACGCGCGCGCTCATATTTCCTCCCAGTGGTCCTTCCACTCGCCACCCAGCAGCGCTTCCCGAGCCTTCGGCTACACTCGGCTGCTACCAAAAGTTTTTCACCTAGCCTCTCGCGAGAGAAGCAAAATGTGTTTTTTTTTTATCCGTCCGCGAGTCAATCGCTGAGACGGAATCCACGAATTTTTTTTCCGTCCGCGAGTCAATCTCGCTGAGACAGAATCCACGAATTTTTTCCGTCCGCGAGTCAATCTCGCTGAGACAGAATCCACGAATTTTCTCGTCCTCACGACTCTCCTATCGTCTTCACGCTTTTTCCGTCCGCGAGTCAATCTCGCTGTGACAGAATCCACGAATTTTCTCGTCCTCACGACTCTCCTATCGTTTTCACGCTTTTTCCGTCCGCGAGTCAATCTCGCTGAGACAAAATCCACGAATTTTCGTCGTCCTCACGACTCTCCTATCGTCCCTTCACGCTGTATCCCCCGGTGAAGCCCGTGAAATAATTCGAATAAACCGCCGCTGAGCGGAGGTGGGAGATCATTGGTGTCGGCTCCGTGGACGCCGAGCGGTGCGGGAGAGACGGAGAGGGGGGAAAACCCGAGTGGGCTCTCTCGGTTGGTGCGCCGGGAATTAGGCGCGTTGGAACGCGCACGAGGACGGCTTTCCTGGAATTTAGTTGCGTCGCGGGGCAGCGAGACGCGCCGAGTCACACTCTCCGCGGCGCGATCTCCCTCCAATGTGTGTGTGTATATATATGAATGTGTGGGGACGAGCAGCGCCCGCTCTCCCGCGTGTGTCTCTTCGTGTGGGTTACCCTTGCGGGCGGACGCGCGAATTACACACACGCACTGGTCTCTCTCTCCCCGCTGCTGGCTGCGGCTGCGGCGGCGGTGGGAGCCCCGGGGCGCGCGTACAACCGGCAACGTCGCCGATTCGCCCAGTTCGAAAGTTACGGGGAGCGAGAGAGACGCGCGGGGAGCGCTGTATGAAACTCCACGCACGGTCTATTCGCGGTCTCGTCGCTGCTGTACAGTCCGCGCGGAATGGCGACGACTCCCCCGGCAAATTCGGGCGGGAGTTGCTATCGAGCACGTTTTCACGCACTCGACTCGCGTCGCGACGCCTCGCGTCTTATGAAAAAAAAAAAAATAGAACGAAGAAAAACACGCGCACAGCACAATATAGACTTTGTCTCGTGGTGTCGGTGGCGGCGGATCTGGCAACGCGGGAAACTTCCGTTGGGACGAGGTTTTTCCCCCCACGATTTTCCACGAATTTATCAGATCACACGCGAGTCCCCTCAATGCACGTTCGATGTGCTGATCACTTCTTTTTTTTTTTTTTTTTTTTTTTTTCGTCAGTCTTTCCACTTGTTTCACGCAGATTCGCGAGTATCAGCGCGGGCGCGCGGACCGCGTTACACTTGTCCCGTGTGTGTCTGGCTCACTCGCTCGCGCGGCGACTCGCACTGGCTTCTCTCCTGGCAACGTCGACGCTCTCGCTCGGCGGCGTCCCACCGAGCCACGGCAATTCGAGTCCGAGCGGGAGGATCCGGCAACGTCGCACGTGCGCCGTGCGTGAGCGCGGGCGCTACACCCAGCGTAGGAACGGGCAGAGATACAATATATAGATGTGTGCGTGTGTGTCGGTGTGAGGTTCGAATCCGGAGCCTCCGAGAGAATAGATAGTGTTGTAGTCTCGGATCGTAGGATGTCGTCGGTACTCGTCACAGGATTCGTCGGGAAAACTCTCGTTTCGATTTTTCACTCCGAAAAATTCGTCTTTATTGCACTTCCCAGTCCCAGTTGTAGGATATAATACAATCGCACGATACGTGGTCCGTACTCGTTGACCGAAGCTTCGCCGACGCGAAAAATCCGCGATAAAACTTTTTGCCGCGCTCGCGTCGTACGAATCGAGTGACAGATAAATAAATCGCGTAGTCCGCGCCGCTGGCGGACACACAAAGCGCAGACTGGTGGCCGCTACTCTCTCACTCTGTCTCTCGGGGCGAGGGAAGCGCGTGCGTGCTTCCCGGGCGATTGTGAAACAACGTTTGAAATACGATTGCGCAGTTGCGGGCCGCGTAGAGACGCACGGACGGCCGCGAGCTGAGGAGGCGTGTGTTGCACGTGCGAAGCGCTCTCTGGCGACTGACGGGACGAGGCCCCGCGCTCCGTGCTTCGAGCTCCGCCGGGCGTCGCTTCCTCGACAGTCCCCGAGGACCTTCGGCTATCCTCGGCCAAGCTCGGACGCCGCGCGCCCCGTCCTCCTCCTCCCCCCCACCCCACACACCGCCACTCGCTCCCTACCCTGCGCGCCTGCCGCCCCTCCCACTCCGCGCGCGCGCGCGCCGCGACGAAGAAACCCTTTCACGCTCTGGCTTCACTGGAGATATAACCGCCACTTCGAACTTCCCGCAACTACGGCCGACTCGACGCGAGAGCGCGGCGCGAGGTCGACGCGCTCCGCGGGCCTCGCCGCGCACATAACAAGCGCCGCGCGCAGACGAAAATATATGACTAGCTGCTCGCCGCGATTTTGCTGTATTGTTTTTTGATGGTAATGACAATAACGATGAGGCGCATGCGCGAGATTCGCGTGTTATTCTTCTGGAAAATTGAGAGTTTGGTGTTTGTCGTGAGGCGATTTTGAGAATTGTTCAGCGGGCTTCGGGCGAATCGAACGATTCGAACGGACGACGAACGCGGCGACTCGCCGCGATTTTACTGTATTGTATAGATTATTTTCGATGGCAACGAAACGAAAATATATGACTAGCTGCTCGCCGCGATTTTGCTGTATTGTTTTTTGATGGTAATAACAATGACAATGAGGCGCATGCGTGAGATTCGCGTGTTTTTCTTCTGAAAAATCGAGAGTTTGCTGTTTGCCGTGAGGCGATTTTGAGAATTGTTCAGGGGCTTCGAGCGAATCGAATGATTCGAACGGACGACGAACGCGGCGACTCGCCGCGATTTTACTGTACTGTATAGATTATTTTCGATGGCAATAACAACGAGGCGCAAGCGCGAGATTCGCGTGTTTTTCTTCTGGAAAATCGAGAGTTCGATGTTTGCCGTGAGGCGATTTTGAGAATTGTTCGGGGGCTTCGAGCGAATCGAACGATTCGAACGGGCGACGAACGCGGCGGACGCCGCGGGACGCGTAAAACTGGAAGCCGCTTTGGGTCGTCTTCTTTTTTTTCCGGCTCACGCGCAAACTCGCGCGACGAGGCGCGCGCCGCGAATTATCGAAACTATCTCGGTATAGTAACCGGGGTGATGTAACAGGCAGATACGCGACGAGCGGGTGACGCGGGCGGCGATGATATTTTGACGCGACTTCCAGTGGCGCGAGTGACGGCGAAATCAAGGCCGGCCTGGGCGGTCTCTCTATGCGCCGCCGCGGCTAGACAAAAGAGGACGCAGGGATCTCTGTCTTACTACGAATTTCGCTAGCCGTGTGTACTGGGTCGACGTGCGCTACACACATCGCGCATATGCGAGGCGATTACGCGTTCGGATCCACGAGTTTCGCGTAACGGTAGACGTTCCGTATCCGCACGCAACGCTCTCGCCGCGCGTGTCGAGCCTCTCAACTGCTTCATTCTCCACGGCTCGCGACGCGTCGTAACTGTAACACATTGTGTTTTCATACGCGAGAGCGCGCGAGCGGCCGATGCGATACGGAGCGATGCGAATCAGGCGTCGTTATTCATTTTTCTATAAAACGGAACAACCGAAACTCGTCAGATATTTTTTTTCAACGGTTCAGATAAAACCTAATACATGAAAAAATGCAGTCGATTACAAAAACTGTCCGCCACTTTCCTCAGAGCCGATTGACCTTTCAGAAAAACACACTGAGAGAAAAACAGATGGTTGAAACAACAATACTATATTTTTACTGTGCAGTATAATTCCCAGGGGGAACGTTTATATTTTATAGTTACGACAATGAGAAAAAATAATAGCTTTAAACGTAAAGCTAATAATTCATATCGATTGGTAATAGTACCAATCGATATGATCGTTCCTCCTGCGAATTATATCGGTATAGTTCAACCAACTATTCTACTATATTTTTCTCTGAGTGGACAAAGAACTGTTTTCATTTGTTCCCCGAATTATCAACAGTTTAAAAAAAAATCGGTAAACAGTTTTTGTTACCGAAGCCGTATTTTTTTTCACGTGTTTTCACTAAACCTTGGAACTCCTGAAAAAAAAAAAAAAAAAAAAAAAAAAAATCAGAATCCGATTTTCCTCTGTATTCGTTTCGTGACTTATCTGACATTCGTCGTCGTCGAAAAAAAAAAAAAAAAACGTGATCGAGGTAGATAAACGAGTTGGCGAATGGGCGCGCTACGCACTCGCCACGCGATTCACACGTCCCATTGGTCGGGCTCGCGAGCGTTTGGCACAAAATATAAATCCCGCCCGAGCAGTCGGCTTCAAAACAACGAGGGGGACATGTATGGCATATTGTAGTACTATATACTGTACTATATAGCGTATCTTATCGCTGGATACTCGCTTTGCGTACACATATTTGCGTGGATGTTTCGGGCGCGTCTGTTTACTCGACGCGCGGCGTCGCGCGTTAACCGACCTCTCCCCTCCCTCCCCTCCCCCCTCCTCGCCCCTCCACCGCACCCCGCGCACTATTTGCATTCGGCCGAGATTATCCGCTCGCGCTCGGCGCGTTGCGACGTTGGGTCGTCGTCGTCGTCGTCTCGCGCGCGCCAATCCCGGGCGACCATCTCGCCCCGGGCCGAACGGGCGGGAGACGACGAAAATTTCTCGCGAGTCGCCGGCCGGGCCGATCGACACCGAGAGCACCTGGAGGGGCGACAAGGGCAGAGGCGTTATCTTGTTTTCGTTTGTAACGAGTTCACGCTCCCGGCGTCTATATCGATGCGGCTAGTCGAATGCATCGCGCTTTAATTAACGCGCGACCCGACGACGGGAGTGTTGAGAGTGGCCACGAGAATTTACGGTTATTCTGTTTTGATCGACACTATCGGCTCGATTTTCAACCTCCTCGTAATACAAAATTAAAAATCGCATCGCGAACGCCCTCGACGCTCGTGATGCGATTCTTCGGCCGAAAATTAATTGCGATAAAATTGGAGATTAGATTCGCGAGCTCATTCATGAATTTTTTTGTTTTCTTTGTGTTTCGACATCGAAATGTTGGGAGTGGATTTTTTTCTTTGTTCTATACACGACAATTTTTGTTGAATATTTTGTTGCGGAAAAAATTTTTTTTTTTGGGAATATTTTTTTTTAGGCAATTTGTGTGAGATTTAATATTTCTCGCGATATTTTATTGGTGGTAGACGGCGTGAGATGTGCTTGTCAGGATCTCTCGAGCCACGCGGGTCGTGCGAAGACTTTTCATTGATAATTATCAATTTACGTTGTTGCCGCTCGAGGTTTATTGCCTCGGGGCAGCGGGAAAGCGGATCTCTCTCCGTGCTCGCCGCGTCGATGCTCGCCGCTCTCGCCTCCTACCCCGGCGCTCGCGGGCTGCGTGTGGCTCTTCTCTCGTTGTAAACAACTTCGCTCGCTCGCCCGCGCTCCGGCCGCGGCCGCGCAACTCTGGCCGAGCGAACCGTAGATAAACGATCGGGCCGGCCAATAGCGAACGCGCTTCCACACCACCGCGCGGCCCCGAGCGCATGTACGGCTTCTATAAATACACGTACGTGCTCGCTCCATTATCTCGTTCCCGCACAGCATTCGAGTGGCGTTTCCAAAGTTCGCCGCCAGAGTTCGCACCCTACCAGCAGCGGCAAATATTCGAAATATTCCGCTCGCTGGACGTTCGAATTTTTTTTTGCTTTCAAATCGCGAAACTCACGCGTTTGAGAGGATAAACGAGGGAAATTAAATTGTATTAAATTGAATCGAATAAAATTGAAATAACAATGTTTTTTAATCGCATTGAATAAAATTTAAATAACAAAAAAATAAATTGCTTTGCATTTAATTGGAGTAACATAAATAAAATTACGTCGAGTAAAATAAAATTTGGAACAAATTAAA
The DNA here is from genome assembly GCA_963932165.1 of Pimpla rufipes. Lineage (NCBI taxonomy): Eukaryota > Metazoa > Arthropoda > Insecta > Hymenoptera > Ichneumonidae > Pimpla > Pimpla rufipes. The sequence continues at coordinate 24,186,141 of OZ010630.1, forward strand.
TTAAATTGGAGTAATAAAAATCAAATTGCTTCGAATAAAATAAAATGAGCAACAAATTACATTAAATTGAACAAAACAAAATTAATAAAAAATGAAGTTATATTAAATTGAATTAACAAAAAATTAAACTAAATTCATAAAAAATGAAATTATATAGAATTGAATTAACAAAAAATTAAACTAAATTGAACAAAACAAAATGAATAAAAAATGAAATTATATTGAAATGAATTAACAAAAAATTACACTAAATTGAACAAAACAAAATGAATAAAAATGGAAATTATATTGAATTGAATTAATAAAAAAATAAATTAAATATTCAAGGAAATTCTATTCGGTACAAATAAATGGAACAAAAATACAAATTTATTTACGGGCTCGTAAATATTTTTGGTAAACGAAAGTCATGTCATAGTTCGTTTTCTTACGTTCTCTCGCCACGCCGATCTCGTTTACCTACCTTCAGCTCGTTACAAAGAAAACGAGAGCTCGGCAACGAAGGAGAGCGAAAAGGACGAACGGAACATTTATTATCACCTCGTCTGAGTGGCGCACGTGCTCGCGCATCAAACCGATAACGTTGCAGCGCAAACTGGATTCGATGATACAATTTCGCCGAGTTGTTGTACTTTTTTTACCTGGCGCGCAATGAAGGCGCCCATTCTCTCGCGACGAAACAGGTGCTGCTCGGTTATACTTGACTCGAGACAAACACCACGCGCGCTTATCCAAAAATCCTCGCAGATGGTTTCGCGCCACTTCCTCAGTTGCTATACAGAGTTTGCATTCATATTCATATTCCGGTACATTGTAATTTCATCCGCACGCGCGATACGCGAAAAAATGCTCAATGACTTTCTGTTTCCCTCGGCGCAATCTACGCGCGCACCTTTCTTTTATCGCGAGCTTTATCGGTGCGTTTCCTACTTAGATTGTCGCGAGGAAGATTCTTCTCATATTTCCAGTGACATTTTTTGCTTAGAAAAAAATTTATCTTTTTAATGGAAAGAAAAATTCGTTGTTTTTACTCAAAAGAAAAATTCGTTGTTTTTAATCAAAAGAAAAATTCGTTTTTTTATCGAAAAGAAAAATTCGTTTTTTTTACCGAAAATAAAAATTCGTTTTTTTATCGAAAAGAAAAATTCGTTTTTTTTACCGAAAATAAAAATTCGTTTTTTTTACCGAAAATAAAAATTCGTTTTTTTACCGAAGATAAAAATTCGTTTTTTTACCGCAAAGAAAAAATCGTTTTTTTTTTTTACCGAAAAGAAAGATTCGTTTTTTTCATTTGGCCAAACCAATTTATGATCTTTTTAAATTTTTTATAAAATGATTTTATCAAGTATTCCGTCACAAATTTCAGCTCCACGAGGATCCAGTTTCAAAACACAAAATAAATGACGCGTTAAAAAAAATGTCGCGCGGTTTTGCGCGTTGCATGTATCGTGAAGCAGGTACGAGAGAATCCGGGAGCACAGGTACAATGCGCGATTTTCGGCGCGCCGCACGCGGCGCGATGTACGCGGATTGAATGCGCAAGAAGCATTGTCCAAGTCGTGGGCGATTGTGCCACTTCCGTGGGAATTCGCGGAACGGAAGTGCAACTCTTTTTTCGGGCTCGCGTGCGGCGATCGCGCGCGGCAAGACGGTGGCCGTGAATCGCAGGTGAAGCTCGAGCAAACGCGGCGAATGGCATCTCACAATCCTACGGTTCAACGTTCTCGTCTTTCCTCCCCGAAGATCAATCGTTCTCATAGAGCGTTTCCTGCTATAACTTTTGGGTATTAATTTTTTCAAAAAAATTAATTTAATTTCCAATTATTTACATAATTTTGTTGTAACTCACAATTTTACACATTTTTTTTAATTCAACGATTTTACACTTTTTTCGTACCATTTTAACAAAATTTAAATTGTCAATTTAAGAAATTGTCATTTTAAGAAATTGTCAATTTAAGAAATTGTCAATTTAAGAAATTGTCATTTTAAGAAATTGTCAATTTAAGAAATTGTCAATTTAAGAAATTGTCAATTTAAGAAATTGTCATTTTAAGAAATTGTCAATTTAAGAAATTGTCAATTTAAGAAATTGTCATTTTAAGAAATTGTCAATTTAAGAAATTGTCATTTTAAGAAATTGTCAATTTAAGAAATTGTCAATTTAAGAAATTGTCAATTTAAGAAATTGTCAATTTAAGAAATTGTCAATTTAAGAAATTGTCAATTTAAGAAATTGTCAATTTAAGAAATTGTTAATTTAAGAAATTGTTAATTTAAGAAACTGTCAATTTAATAAACTGACAATTTTAATTAAGAATTTATTTATTTTTTTCACATTTCCAGATCGTTAATTGCTACGAGGAACCGAGTGACGCTGATAATAACCAAACGGCGGTTAAGAGAGCCAGAGTTGACGAAATGTCTCTGACATTTCGTCGACTCTAAATTCGAGCGACGAGTGATACGTCGTTTGCGCCTTCCCAAATGTTTGGATTGAATCCAGACTGCGAGCCGCAGACGCTGCGCGCTAGGTATCCGTGGTACATGGGGTACACGAAGAGGATGGGGGCACGGACTGGCTGAATCGTCAAAGAGACGACAGATGTTTCGTTGCCTTCTCGCGCGCGCTCGGTCTCCGCCATACGTGGTGTGCTATGGTAAACTGGGTCGTGCGCATAAGTGCAATAAACTTTGTGGAACTCGAGAGGTGACCCTTGATGCATCGCTTTGGTGGGACAGCACGCGCCCCATTTTTTTCTTTCGCTGAGAGCTTTTTTTTCAATGTGGCCATGCCAGAGATTTTTAGAAATTAGAAATTGACAAAAAAAATTATAATCCAAGCAACGTTCTGTATCTCGCAATTTGTCTATCTAATTATTTTTAGAAATTATAAATAGAAAGAAAAATTATAATCCGAGAAACATATTTGATCTCGCGATTTGTCTATCCAATTATTTAACGAAAGCAAAGCTGAAAAAAGAATCACTCATTTTCTACGAGGGAGGAGAAAAAACGTGGGAGACAGATTTATAAATCACATATAAATAAATATATTTACTTATCAACGAATTGAAATAAATATATTTATATCAACGAATCACATTTATGATTAACTCGTTGATCTACAAAGAACTCGGAGCTAACGAGACTCGGAGCAATTGCGCTTACATATCGTTTTAAAAAAATCCGTTCTTTCACCGATATTGCACTAGTTGTATAAAAATTAATTTTGGTATCAAAACAGGTCGACGTCTGTGGTCTTCGATAATCCATGAATCACGAGGAATACAAATTTGGCGACGCACTTAAAGAAACGTAAAAATAATCTCCTGCTTAATGTTTTTTTCTTCGCTCTACCGACTCAAAATACTTTCGACTCTCCGAATCCACTCGACGAACAATCGTCACGATCGTAATCAAATATCTCTGACTAGCACAAGTCGCCTTCTCGTGTTTCATTAATATATCGATACGAAATATCGATTTACAAGATTAGCCTTCTCGTATTTATCAAAATACCGTTTTTAAAAATTAAATATTTACGCGAGACATTGAGTTAAGTTGGCCCCTCGCGTAGTTAATATCAAAATGTACAAAGTGTACTCTAACTTCTCGATTTCTAAAAATATAATAAAACAGTCGATTATACGTTTGGCTGAGCCTCAGTCGTTCGGCTCGCCGATCTCTTGGTTATTCTCTTGGTTCTGGTGCGATTCAGTCTCTGTTGCCTCGTTCGTCTCCACTTCCGGCGCTTCGTTCGCGTTGTCGTTGACTTTTTCCCAAACGTAGTTGCCGGTCTCGGGTTGCCCGGTTGCGAAATTAAAATTGTATTTCTTTCTCGCCTGTGGACAAAGAAAAAAAAATCAAATCTTTTTGTAGACATTTCTTGACGATAATTTTTTTTTGTCTGACCAACGCCAATTGACAATAAAATAAATAATAATAACAAACCTCCTCCTGGTGTCTGCGAATCTCCTCCATGAATTCGTTGCTCTCATTGTCGTTGAGGCCACCACGATTTCCCGAATTATCCGAGCCCTCATCGTCGGCGAAGAGTTTTCTCTTGACCTTCGGATTTCTCAGGATTCGAGCCGGAAAATCCTCCCGCGAATCCGCGTTTCCATCTTGCATTGCGAGCCGAGCCCTGAAAATAGAAAAATAAAAAATTACATTTTTTTAATCAAAGATATTGTTCTTTAATTTAATAGTACTAATAAAATTATGACAATAATTTATGTTGGCAGTTAAAGTCACGAAAAAAATATCGGAACAACAAAAATGGCTTCCATCTTGTGTTGTGTGATTTTTCATGGAATGCCCCATATGCATACACAATTTTTCTATATTTAGATTTAGATACCGACCTACAAAAATGTAATCAATACCACTCGATTGGAATACCAGAAGTACTTTCGGTAGTGGCGATAAGCTCGAAATAGAAAAAAAAAATCTAATCGCTCACTCTTGTCGCGATGATCCTGACACTGACCTCGTGTATCATCGACACTTCAGCGTACAATTGGCGCTCGTATATGTATTTTAGACAAGCGGGCGAAGGTGTGTAAATTTTTTTTTTTGCGAAAGCCGAACGACGACGACACGACGCCCGAGGTTCTCCGGACTAAACTCGAGAACGCGTGGTGCGAGCTCCACGCGACGGGGATCGATAAATTCGCCCAACGGGGGTGTCGGAGTCCCCGGGTTGTATCCAACCGGGGGTGAATTCACGTCGCGATGCGCGCGCAGACGGAAAGTCCAACCCTCGTGTTACTTCATGTGTATTTTTCAATCTGAATTTTCCGCCAGCGATTCGCGAAAATTTGTGAGAAAATTTTTGATCGGCAAATTTGTACGACAAATTCTTCGACAATTTTTTTTATCCCATTTATTTTTCGTTGCTGTTGGGAAAATAGGAATTTACATTTGCTAGGGTAATCACACGCGCTGGTGCGCGTGCCTGAAATTTGTTTCACCAAAATCGACCTCAGAATTTTTTTTTCTTTTTTTTTCAAAATATCGACTTTTAACCTATACCATTATTTTCAAAACGCATTTTGTACCCCCGAAGACACTGGTTAAGAATACTTTTTACGTAATTTTGAAAAAAAAAAAAAAAAAAAAAAAAAAAAAAAAAAAAAAAATCGCGACATTCTTTTTGTCAGAAATTAGAGATCCGTCTCCGAATCGAAAATCGCCAAAATCAAATTTTTTTTTTTTTTTTTTTTTTTTTTTTTTTTTTTCAAAATATCGACTTTCAACCTATACTATATTATTCCCAAGTCGCACATTCTACCCCTTGCAAATCTAATAATATTAGCCCATACGGCCCATACGCTTTACCCGAACACCCTTCCCGAAATAATCTTAAGAAACCTTCAAACCTCGCACGTCCTCCGAACTGTCAAAATACAATAACACGACTGAAACTGCTCGTTGCTTAGCAACGACTTGCAGGCAACCCGACAACCAATCAGTGAACGACAACACCGGACAACAATATTTCTATCGCAAATGCGAAATATTTTACACATCGATTTTTTTAAAAGGTCAAAATGCATATTTAATTAATTTATTTTTTATTTATGTTCCGCCCTCTCCCCTCCCCCCAGTTTAAATTTAAGCAGACCCCAAGCTCGGTCAAAATCTATCCCAGTGTCACAGATGCTTCGGCGAACGAAAAAAAAAAAAAAATTGCAATACCTTATCTGTCCCCAGATCCGACGCAAAAATTATTTCTATCGAAAATGCAAAATATTTTACCCAACGATTTTTTGAAAAGGTCAAAAGGCATATTTTATTTTTTAATTTTTTTATTTATGCCCCTCCCCTCCCCCGCAGTTTAAATTTAAGCAGACTCCAAGCTCGGTCAAAATCTATCCCAGTGTCACAGATGCTTCGGCGAACGAAAAAAAAAAAAAAAATTGCAATACCTTATCTGTCCCCAGATCCGACGCAAAAATCGTGTACGTTCGCCGCAAATAGATAAGTATAGACCGATGACGTTGCAGCGAGATAGACACCGCAAGGTCTTATCGCGCATACGTTCAGCTCGGAATTGAAGGACAGGCACGTGCGCCACTATCCGACTAACCTCAGAGTTCCCCGATGCAGCCGTCGTGCGCAGTTAAAGTATCGGTATTCGTGTGTATATCGACCGAGCGGACGGAGAAATCGTCGTCACGTGTTCCTCATGACACGCGAATTTTCGCAGATTTAATTTTTTTTTACCTACAATAAAAATGCACAAACGCATCCACTTTGCGCCTCGAGGGAAATTCTCGTGCGCTTTGATTTTCAGCGCGGCTCAACGTCTGGCCTGTCGATCCATTCGTACGAAGCGAGAGGCAAAAAGAGCCTCGCGGAGCACTTGGAAAACAGGGAGGGAGAGAAAAAGAGAGACAGCGAATCGCAGCGTGCGAAACCGACGCGCGAAACTCGTACGGACGCTGCGGAGCCGCAACTGACGCGATGCAATGGAAAGCTCGAGTCCAACCCAGCTAGTCTGCCTGTTCCATAGCCCACTTATTGCATCTGACGTACTAGCCTAGATTCCATTGGCTTAGACGCATGCGCTATGCACTGTTGAGACAGTCGGGCGCTTGTTTCGCGCATTGTCCCTTATGGTCGTTCAACTTGATTCGTCGCGACCAGGAAATTGGATGCTTCCAGTCAATTTGTCACGAAGTGTCTTGATTTTTTTTTTTTTTTTTTTTTTTTAGAGAGATGGATTTTTCAAGATTATGGTTATGTGATATTTGAAAAGAATAATTTTGCTGCAAGCTTTCCCTGCATTGTGAGTTTTATTATAATTTTTGTTATTAATAATATTATCACCTAGAAATGCAGACATTATTGGTGGACTTGGATCGATTTTTAAAAAATTTGTTTTGTGTGACATTTGCAAAGAATAATTTTATTGCAAAGTCTTGCTGGATTGTGAGATTTGTTATTATTTTTTTGTTATTATTATTACACAAATCCCTTATGGGGTCCCTTATGGTCGTTCAACTTGATTCGTCGCGACCAGGAAATTGGATGCTTCCAGTCAATTTGTCACGAAGTGTCTTGATTTATTTTTTTTTTTTTTTTTTTTTTTTTTTTTTTTAGAGAGAGATGGATTTTTCAAGATTATGGTTATGTGATATTTGAAAAGAATAATTTTGCTGCAAGCTTTCCCTGCATTGTGAGTTTTATTATAATTTTTGTTATTTTTAATATTATTACAGAGAAATGCAGACATTATTGGTGGACTTGGATGGATTTAAAAAAATTGGTTTTGTGTGACATTTGTAAAGAATAATTTTATTGCAAAGTTTTGCTGGATTGTGAGATTTGTTATTGTTATTACACAAATCCCTTATGGGGATCCTTTATGGTCGTTCAACTTGATTCGTCGCGACAAGGAAATTGGATGCTTCCAGTCAATTTGTCACGAAGTGTCTTGATTTTTGTTTTTTTTTTTTGAGACTGATGGATTTTTGAAGATTATGGTTATGTGACATTTGAAAAGAATAATTTTGCTGCAAGCTTTTCCTGTATTGTGAGTTTTATTATAATTTTTGTTATTATTAATATTACATAACAATGCAGACATTATAGGTGCATTTGGATGAATTTAATAAAAATTGGTTTTGTGTGACATTTGCAAAGAATAATTTTATTGCAAAGTTTTGCTGGATTGTGAGATTTGTTATTATTATTATTTTTTTTTATTATTACACAACAAAAATTCGGACGTTATCTGTGTATTCTGATGTATTTGAAAAGAATCGATTTTGTGCGACATTTGCAAAGATTCGTGATTACAAACTTTCGATGGTTTCGGAGATTTTTTTTTTTATGAACATATATTTTTTTTCCTCATCGAGCGAACCGCGAGTGGGAAGTTCGAGGAGAGAAAATTCTCACAAAGTGAGGGAACGCTCGGCGGAGTCCCGCAAAGTTGCGGTAAAAAGTGCTCGGTGAGCGCGGTCGCCGCGCGCCGCGAGTATCGGCGCGGCAACGGACGAGGGGGGAAAAAGAGAGCGTGGATGCGCGTTTGAGAAACGCTGCGAGAGAGACTGCCGGAACTGCGTCCCGAAGACGTTGCGCACGGCCAAGTAACGGTAACCACTGTTGGCGAGCTGAAGCGTGTACGACGGATTGTGAGCTGCCTAGGAAATCAGTTTCTATTTTATTTTTTTATTTTTTTTTCCGTACCCTCGTTGTACTACCTGATGAAAAAACGTGTGTTGACAAACAACTGAGTCAATCACATTGGAAGTTGGCTCGTTTAACTATTTTTTTATTATTACACAACAATAAGAATTGTTATCATTATTCTTATATTTTATTTCAAATACTTAATTATTCAATAATTATCGAACTGAAGTTGAAAAAAATTCCAATTGTTTTCAATTTGCGGAAATTATTATCATAATTATTTCTTTGACTACACATTTTTTGTTATTGCGTGATAACAATAATTATTATTATTTCTCTCATACTTTATTTCAATACTTTATTATCCAATAATTATTGACCCAGAGTAAAAAAAATTCTCTCTTTTTTTAATTTGCGAAAATTATTTTCGCATAAATTTATGATTACTAAAAAAATGGTGGTCATGGGTGTAATTCTAATTTTAACTTTTTTTTATTATGCTTGCGAAAATTATTTTCACATAAATTCATGATTGCTAAAAAAATTGTGGTCATGGGTGTAATTCTAATTGTAACTTTTTTTATTATGCTTGCGAAAATGATTTTCACATAAATTTATGATTACTAAAAAAAATGGTGGTCATGGGTGTAATTATAATTGTAACTTTTTTTATTATGCTTGCGAAAATTATTTTCACATAAATTTATGATTACTAAAAAAAATGGTGGTCATGGGTTCAATTCTAATTGTAACGTTTTTTTGATTATGCTAAAATTTTTCAACCCCAACACCAGCTGGTCGCGATATCTATCGTATAAAATCCGCGAAATTGGCGACTTATAATGAGTCGAAAGGGTAACAAGTGTTGCAGCGGTTTGTTCGCCGCTCCCGCCGGATAGAGCGCGACTCGCGGCTGAATGAAAAATGCATATTCATTCACTGGCTGGTTGCACCGGGCGCCGCATGTGACGTTTCAGGAATGCGCGCGGGGCGCGTCTGGGGCCCGGCGTTGACTTTCCTCGGGAGTCGCGGCGAAACCGGCGAACGGGGGACGCGCGGGGCACATGCCGAATCTCGGGGGGCGCCAACTGGCACTTCCTGCTGCTCCTTCGAGCTTAAAATATATTCAACACCCGCGAGGAAATCTCGAGCGGCGCTCGACGTCGCCCGAATACATTTAAAAACAGACACCCAGCACGTGCTACTGAAAATCCGTGGATTCGTTGAAATTCAATATTCACACGAGGATCTACGGTGCCTTGAGCACGCGGAAATAACGTAACGGAAGGCGTAGACTGTGTCAGCAGGGGAAGTGCATTTTTTTTTCTCTCCAAATATCCATACATTTTTGCACCGTTGAGAAAGTTCGCGATCGCTATCGGACTCGGTGAAATATTTCGTAGGATTTTTTTACATCGATTTATAGCCTTCGAGGCGTAATTGGAGAAAATTTATTTCTCTTGAATTCCTGTGAGAAAAAAATCAACTTAATTGGTAGATTTTTTTTAATGAAAAAAAAAAACTCGCGATCGCTTGGATCGCTATCGGACCGGGTGAAATGTTTGTGAGATTTTTTTACATCGATTTATAGCCGACGGGCGTAATTGGAGAAAATTTATTTCTCTTGAATTCCTGTGAGAGAAAAAAATCAACTTAATTGGTAGATTTCTTTAATAAAATTTTTTTTAGAAATCGCAATCGCTTGGATCGCTATCGGACCGGGTGAAATATTTGTAGGATTTTTTTACATCGATTTACAGCCTTCGGGCTTAATTGGAGAAAATTTATTTCTCTTGAATTTCTGTGAGAAAAAAATCAACTTAATTGGTAGATTTTTTTTATGAAAAAAAAAACTCGCGATCGCTTGGATCGCTATCGGACCGGGTGAAATATTTGTAGGATTTTTTTACATCGATTTACAGCCTTCGAGGCGTAATTGGAGAAAATTTATTTCTCTTGAATTCCTGTGAGAAAAAAAATTCAACATAATTGGTAGATTTTTTTTTAATAAAAAAAAACTCGCGATTGCTTGAAAGCGATTAAGAGTTTGGGGCAGGAATGCAGAATCAATCGCTCTTAATGTAATCTCGATCGTCATCAGCAATAAACATTTTACACTCTCTTTTTTGTAGAAAGTCCATAAATCCTTTTTTTTTTCAAATTTTATCCCTTGGTGATTATAGGAAGAGGGAAAAAAAAGAAGAAAAAAAATTGGTTGACACCAGAACCGAGTTTCGAGCAGAAGGGTCGAAGGGTGCTGCGGCCCTTCCGGATCCTCCAGGCCTGAGGCGACCCCCTTGACTTCGTGGTCGTTTAGAAAGAGGGGGAAGGGGGGAGATTTCCATCCGGCACGAGGGGCAAAAAAGTCAATCTCCCCCAACGAGAAATTTCGTTCCCAACCTCAGCTATTTTCATTAAAAAAATAAAAAAAAATCCGTGAATTCCCATTTTACCGCGGTACATTTCACACCGGCAAAAAAAAATTAAAATCTGCTTTCCGAGCGGCCGGCGACTCGAGTCGCTTGGCTTTCCGGGCGATCGCTCGATGATTCACGTGTGCCCGAGGAGTTTGCGTCGTGAAAGCGCCTCGCGCGGGCCTCGTGACCTCGCCCACGCGATTCGATCTTGTACGAGGTCAGTGAACAAGATGACGCTGACCGCGCGCGAGCCGCGCGGCAGCGGCGGCGGCGGCTCCGCCACCGGCCGAGCCCACCGGCGCGGCTATGCGGATTAACAATCGCGCGGACCGCGCGCGCTTGTGTTTTGCGCCATCTCGAGTTTATATACACTCGATCGAATATAAACGCCGAGCCAAGTGGGAGCCAAGCACTTTCGCCTTTTCCTCCTCCTCCTTCTCTTCCTCTTCCCCCCGCCCCCTCCCCCTCCGAATGGCCCTGACGGCGCACGATAACGGAATCCTCGTCGGCTGGGAGATTCACTTTTTTTATTTCTTTCCCATTATCTTCCGGATCGTGGTAAACGCATTTTTGTTTTGTGGGATTGAAAAGAGAAACCGAGTTATGGAAGGGGGGGGGGGAGGTTGGAGAGGGGAGAGCGCGTTACTTGAACTTGCGTTCCGCCAACCCTGATAACACCGGATGGACGTCAAGGTGTAGGACTCATGTAGGGATCAAAAAGTACGCCTTTGAATGGGCGGTCTAACTTTTGCAGACACAATACTAAGATTAGGACCCAAAAATGAATGCTTTTTTGGACATCATGAGCCTAAAAATGGAAACTAAGTTAGTGGATTTTAGTGTTTTTCTTTTCCATTATCTTCCGGATCGTGGTAAACGCATTTTTGTTTTGTGGGATTGAAAAGAGAAACCGATTCATGAAAGGGGGGCGGGGGGTGGAGAGGGGAGGGCGCGTTACTTGAACTTATTGCGTTCCGTCAACCCTGATAACACCGGATGGACGTCAAGGTGTAGGACTCATGTAGGAATAAAAAAAAGTACGCTTTTGAATGGGCGGTCTAACTTTTGCAGACACGCAATACTAAGATTAGGACCCAACAAAGAATGCTTTTTTGGACATCATGAGCCTAAAAATGGAAACTAAGTAAGTGGACTTTAGTGTACTAAATGGTACTAAATGCTCACAAATGGACCCTTTTGGTGTTGTCAGGGCAAACTTACGTTCTTAACTTCCGCCTGAATTTCCGCCTTGAATTTCCGTCTGTTGAGACGTTACACGTTGCTCTCAGCCGCCGTGCAGTGGACGACCCAACGACCTCGGCAACGTTGATTTTGCACGTCGCGTCTCGAAGCTACGTCGTCGGTATTCCTAATCCTAATCGGCCTCACACCCGGCGAGCGCTCGGTACCGACGTCGCGTGCAACTGACTGAAGTCGCGTTCGACTGCAACGTCGCACAGGTTTCTGCAGGGCCCCGGGGCGGCATTGCTTCCACATATTGCGCAGGCCCCGCCGAACTGAGAAAGAGAGCTAGGAAGAAGAAACAAAAGTGCGGTCACTTCCACCGTGCACGACGATCCAGTGATCCTCAAATCTCGATTTTTCTTAATCCCATAATTCGATCGCTCAGCTATGGCACCGATGAAACAAATCAACGGACCAAAACATTGTATCATTCGTATAAGATTTTTTATTCATTAAAAGCGTCAAATTTGTCACTTTATCTATTTTTAATTTTATTTATTTTATTTAAAAAAAAAAATTAAAACGTATCCCACAAAGTTTGCATCTATTCGGGCGAACTTGAGGATCACTGAATCGTCGTTAAGGCGAGTGCGACGGCGGTTGAGCGCGACGCAAGTTCAAACTGAGAAGTTCCGCACTCGACGGACTGTGCGACCACCCCCCCCCCCTCCCGAGATCGGGATCAAAGCCGGAAGCCGACGTCGAGAATTCGATGCGACCGAAGATGAACGCGTCGCTCGCTTTTGCACTGACGGCGGTTGAGAAGAACGTAAGTTCGGAGTGACGGAGGTTCGGACCAACGTAAGGAATGCACGTTTGGCTGAACGTGAAAGTTATTTATAGTAACGCAACTGTGTACTGCATATTTCTGCACACAGATTCAATCGGTTTGCGGGCTTAGCTTAAGCTACACTGCTTCACCCTTCCTGGTATCGCGCGGTCTCCAAGCTCTCTCAATCGGTGCCGGAGCGAGTCGAAGCGCGTCGGCTCGACTGTAAACAACGAGCTCACAGGTTACAGTCGTGTGGGTCGTAGGTCGTACGCGTCCCGTAACTGGAGCTTCGTCGTTGCCCGTTACAGTCTTGCGTCAGTCACATGAGCGTCGGGAGTACCTCGAATCACCATAGCCGTAAATTCGTCTAATCCAATTCTTGGACCTACTATTTTTTACGGTGCATTCCGAACCACTGGAGAGTGCAGAAAAAACACATAGAAAAATTCCATTGGTGTCGGGCGGGAATCGAACCCGGACCCACCGCGTGTGATCCGAGCCTCTACCGCTGAGCCACCGCGCCTCTTCGATCAACCCAGCTCATAATAGGGTAGAAGTACATGTTTGGCCACTGTACCGTTTGTGGTCATTTTCATTGCAATTATTTTGAAATATTTGTTTTTCTATATCCGAATGCTGATACCTCGAAGGTATTCATACTAATTGATAAGATAGTCAAGCCCATTTTTGTTTTATTTAATAACATAAGCAATTAAACCCTTTTAAACTTGGTGGCCACAATTGGACCAAAGGTGGCCAAAAACGGTACTTCTACCCTAAGTACCCAGTAAACACAAGAATCGGTTTCGTTGCTGCTTAATTACAATTTCCTACTCAGTAATGTAACTGGTACATAACATTGGTGTTACATAACAGTTACGTTGGTGAGTAGAAAATTATAATTGAGCAGCAACGAAACCGATTTTTGTGTTTACTGGGTAACAGCCTAAGGTCAATATCGATAATACCGTTCCCAACGAAATATATTTCATCGAAAAGAAATAACCATGAAAGCGTTTTATCGTTCGCTTCTGAATTGGCCACGACGATCGAAAAGAAGAGAACGAAGGAAGAAAAAAAAAGGCACACGAGGCGCAGTAAATAACAGATAAGGAAGTGAGTCACGTGGGCGCATCGAGTGCTCGGGGATTGACGCCCGAGTCGCCCGAGTCTCTTGGAATTAAAAGCCCGGCGCGGAAACGCGCACAATGAGCGCGCGGGACGCGTTGCGGCGTCGCCCGCGTGGAGAATGGCGAAATTCAAGACCGCACGTTGCTCTCCTATCTTCGTGCCTCGATGAATACGTGCGCTTTCTCCGTCCCGCGGTGGTTACCGGCGGTTCCTGCTTCGCGGGCACGCACGGGAGAATGGAGAAGGAGGGAAGGACGATAAAACGCGAACGAACGAGAGAGCGAGGGAAGGGTGAGACACGCACGTAACGTAACACGTTTAAATCCCGCATGTAACGTTAGTCGAGTGTTGCAGAGAGACGCGCGAGAAGCGGACGGAGAGGTGAGCGAGAGTCGCCTACCGGATGGGACCCTCAGCCGCAACGCCGGCCAAAATGATACACTTTTGTCTCCTCTCCGTACGCGCTGCACTTACCGCGACGTGTGTACGGGACATTCCACGTAATGACTCGATCTTCATCACCGAGTAAAACGTACCAATTTACTTGTATATCTATGCATCAATTTCGAGATAAATACAAACAAAAGGCTGAAGGACTCCGGTCGATGGCCTATTGACAATATATATATGTTAGATGCTACGAACCCTAGACTAAGTAAGAAAAAAAAAAAACAAAAAATGTACATAGTATTGTCAATTAAATTCTTATACTACTACTACTACTACAAACAAAATAAATGAGGACAAAAATGCGGAAATCAAATAACGAACGTCTTACATTGTAGGCTCGAAAAAAAATCCTAATCTTTCCCCCCATTTTTCCCAACCGACTCACCTGTGTCTCGCGGCCAGCATGTTGACGAATTTCTCTCCACGATTTCCGCCTGCGATTTTCCACGAAAAAAATGCAGCATAAAGAAACTATCGTCGGGCGGCAACCCAGCATAAAGAAACTATCGTCAGTTCGCAGCAGCCGAGCATAACAAAACTATCCATCGCTCGGTCGTTCGGTCGCGCTTGCGCAGTGTTGTCGATACGACGCTTCTCCAGTGTTTTCGCCGTAAACACTGGAGAGAACGAGCGGTCACGGCGACCGTGAGACACACAGTCGGGCAGCGTCGTCGCGTCGCGACTGTTTTGCCACAACACCGCGGCCGAGTCGTAGTCGTCCCGCGAACGCAGACTCGGTGTACCCGCGCACTGCCGCCGCTCGGACACTCGCGATCTGCTCTACTCGCGATGCGTAATGCACGCGCTCGCTCCCACTTCTTTTCGCGTCGTGTCTCCGCCGCGATGCGACTGGTTACCAAGCCCCGAAGCTCCCGCGCCCGGCGGCTGCAGCGCTACGCTTTTAGAATTTTTTTTCAACAACGCGCAGCCGAGAGCGAGAGTCTCGCTGCGCTCTCGGCGCTCTCGACCCTCGCGCATTCGAGTGTATATGACTTAAATACCGAGTCGTAGGGGGAGAGGAAGACGGGGGGAGAGCGGAATCATCGGATGTGCGCGATGTAGGGGAGCGAACGACGAGGCCCGAGAGGCAGGAGCGACGCGCGCGCGCGAGCGCCTCTCCTGCCTCTCCGCGCGGCCAGAACTGAGAAATCTATTTCCGGCCGCCGTGGCGTTTCTCGAATGTACAAAGATAGATGCAATAAGTCGCCGGGATATGGGAGAGAATCGCGGCGACAGTCGCGGTGCAGGATGGGCTTGCGCGAGGGAGGAGCTTGAACGCTAAAAATGGGCAGAAAGGATATTGAGAACTAAAATTGAACGTCTTTAATTAATTTATTTTTAAATAATTATTTTTTGCTGTTTATGTTGTTATTGTTGTTATTGTTGTTATTGTTGTTATTGTTGTTGTTGTTATTGTTGTTATTGTTGTTATTGTTATTATTGTTATTATTGTTATTATTATCATTATTGTCATTATTGTTATTATTGTTTTTATTATTGTCGCACATTTCGACATTCGCGTTTCCAGGATGTAATTTGAATTAAGTGGTGGTCTTTTCCGGACGTAACGTTTATTGAAAAATACCGCGAGCGCCACGCTCGTAATTTTGCGTGTAAATAAAGTGAACGATAGTTGATTTGCAAACAAACTTTTCAAACATTCCCTGGCGACGCTTTCTAAATATTATACAGGGCGTTCTGTGTCGCACTTACTCGGCGATATTATTATTACTATTGTTATTATTATAATTATTATTGCTGTTATTATTATTATTGTTATTGTTGTTGTTCTTATTATTCTTATCATTATTCGAACTGATGCAAAGGATTTTTTTTTTCATGATTCCATTTGGATTCAAACAATTTTTTGCACGCAATTGTAATTGAGGAAGGATTAATTTACCTCGTAATTGACCTCGTGCAAATGAAGAAATTACGTTTACCCATTCCGATCCTTTGAATACCCAGCGGCGAGGTGGCCGCGAGCGTGACAAAAAAACCGCAAGTACGTGGGACTATTTATAAAGGCGCCGTGACGGTACGGATACGCCGCGCGCTGCGAACGCGCTTTCGCTCTCCTTTTCTCGCGCACCCCCGTTTTAAGCGCTCTTTTTTAAGTGCATTTCCATTTCTGGCGGCAAAGGGGCACCCGAGGCGTTTTAAAAGGACGCTGATATGACGCGGCTGCGCGTGCTCCGGACGAGGAGGGCTGCTCGCTTGCACTCGCACGTGCGTCCCGGCCACACGACGAATTACCACGTATATGCAGTCCACACACATGACGCCCGAGTCGCGCGATAGCCGCTATTTCAGGAAGACAAATAAAGCGACACTTTTGTTTCTTCCTCTGATTCCTCTGACTCATTTATGTGAGGAAATAAAATATGAGCGTGGGGATGCGCAAAAAATATTTCGTACGAATGCAAAATATTTTTGAGCGAAACTTGGATTTTTGATAATTTAGTTTTGAAATTGCGATAAATAATTAATATGGGGGGAGTTGAAAGATAAAAAATCATCAGCCTCCCGCGAAAAGTTCATGAATTAATTCATTGTCGAGCTAGTCACACTGGGTTCGGGAGCAAAGTTCGTGCATCGACATTTTTTGTTCGTGTTAAATGTCAAAACTGATATAAAGTGACCCTGATGTCAACGCCTGCCGTAAAAAGTTTATGTGTAACGCGAAAAAATGTGAGTGAGCAGATTTCGCCATTTTTCGAGCGATAGTCGGATCTATGAGTTCTGACATAACAAACTGATTTTTTTAAATTTACATTAGAAAGAGTTGAAACCCTTTCAGGGGTAGAATACCCGTTATGAGAACGATGGTGTCAAAAGTCGATATTTTGAAAGGAAAATTTTTGTGAAGTCAGTTTTAACATTTTTCAATCCAGAACCGGATTTATGATTTCTCATGAAAAAACGTCGAAAAAATGATTTCTTTTCTAACTGAAGTAAAAATGTGTTGAAACCAGTGTTTTCATGGGTAAAATGTGCGACTTGAGAACGACGTATAGACCAAAAGATGCTATCTCGAAGAAAAAAATATTAAGAGGTCGGTTCCATTCATTTGACTTCGGGACCAAAGTTCGTGTATTGCATTTTTTTAACCAGTATTTTCAAGGGTAAAATGTGCGCCTTGAGAACGACGATATAGACCAAAAAAGTCGCCATCTCGAAGAAAAAATATCAGGTCGGTTCCACTCGTTTGTATGCGAAGTCGAGGTGGCGCCCAAGCCATGAAAAAAAAGAACACATTGAGCCAAGGACGACCGAAGGTCAAGTGCGAACAGGGAACAAATGAATAGCGACAAAAAAAAGGGCAGAAGGAAATAATAAATGTGAGACAAAAAAAAGCGAAGTATAAAGAGCAGATCGAGCGAAGGACAAGGAAAGGTCAAGTGCAGGGGGGGAAGTAAATTATGTCCGGCGAGTCCGGCCGAGTATGAAACCGATTTTTGCGCGCTCGAGAGCCAAGTAATTTCGGCTCAATGCCCGAAAGTCACGGGACCTCGACGGGTTCTCGTGTCTCGAGTCCGAGGGGAGTATCGAACTCGTCGGTCAAACGCGTAGCCGCCCACTAAATGCCACGGAGCGCGAGAAATATAAGGAGACAAACGGACGCGAATTTCTCACCGGCGACGACTATTTCGCCCTTTATTCAATGCCGCGCGCGCACGCTGGAAGTGATTTCACGCTCCGTCGCAGGAATCCTCACCGCCGGCCGCGTTGCCGCGGGCCTTCCAGACAGGATCTAGGCGAGGCATCCTGCCCCGATACTGTCGCATGTCCCGCGAACGGCCGAAAAGACGATCCTCCACCCCGCCCGACGGGCGTTACCGATTTTTTAAATTATCCCGCTCATTTCCTCCGGGAGGGAATTTTTTCTCTCGCTTCATTTTTTTTTTGGCAAATAAATATTGCGCAATACTAAATTACAATTTAAACAAGAAAAGTTGGTTTTTAATTTTTTGTAATCTTGAGATTCCGGGAAGGAATTTTTCTCTCGCTTCATTTTTTTTTTTGGCAAATAAATATTGCGCAATACTAAATTTACAATTTAAACAAGAAAAGGTGGTTTCTAATTTTTTGTAGTCTTGAGACCGTAAATTTTGAAATGTTATAATCTGTTTTGTAATACTAGAAATAAAAAAAAATTATTCAACAGAATTAATTATTTGACACATTTGTTGATAAAAATTTTGTTTTTTTTTTACTAAAAAAAATGTTATATATTTTTTTTAAGTTTAGTTTGAAGAGTTTCCGGCCGCTTTCGCGAAACACCGAAGCATGAATAAACCACGAGGCAAATAGACGAAAAAAGCGCGTATTTTCAGAGTAACGAACAGTGACCATCTCTTGCGTTGGCAGGGATAAAAAAAAAGAACCGCCGCGAGCCGAACGGACGCACGGTCTGCCTGTCAGGCAGGTGCGGAAGCCTCGGAGAAACAGTATGCATTTACGGTCGCGCACGTCGTGAACCGAAACCTCGGCGAATTGTTGCCAACCGGGGCGGCTCCCAGCGGATTCGCGCGCTCTCCTCCCTTTCGCCCTTTACCCGAAAAGACGATCGATCCTATAATTCCCCTTTCGATCTCTCATCGTCCGTCGATCGTAACTAATCGATTTTGCCCGCAACCTTTTTTAATTCGATTCTTGGCTTTTTTTTTATCATTTCGATCATGTAAAATGTCATCGCTGTCTTGGCATTTTTTTACTATGATAATAATAATAATAATAATAATACTAATAATAATAACAATTATAATAATGTAATTATTACCATTCAATATATAAAAATGATAAAACTATGATTTAATAAAACATAATAATAGTGAAAAAAACCATGATTTAATAAAACACAATAATAATGAAAAAACCATGATTTAATAAAACATAATAATAATTTTAAAAACATGATTTAATAAAACATAATAATAATTTTTAAAACATGATTTAATAAAACATAATAATAATTTTTAAAACATGATTTAATAAAACATAATAATAATACTTTAAAAGACATGATTTAATAAAGGGAAAAAATCTCATCGAACTGTTGAACTCCAGCTCCGTGAGAGAATCGTTAAAATAAAGAACGACGAGCGATATCTTCGTCTGGAGTTACATTGCTGACCGGACGCTCGGTCACTCGTCCCCCCCGTGTCTTGACTCCTGTGCGAATCTCATCCCGCTCGCCCCGTCCCCGTCTTTCTGGGGCACAGAGAGGCTTTTTGCGGTGGTCTTGGTCCAACGCGATCGGCCACCGGGATCGTCGCGGCGAGTACCGGCCAAAACTCTACGCCTTACAAGCTCGCAAAGCCCGCCGGCCGGCGGCATACGTACAGATATACGCGCGACTGAAGGGCGTGCGCCCTTCGAGCCTCTTGCACTTGGAGACTCGTCAGTCCCACGGTGTGACTCTCTCGCCGGATCAGCTGTAATTCAATCGGTCCCGACACCGCGCCATGGGAGCGATTTCCATTCCGCAGAAGAATCGTTTGCGAGTGCCGACTCGATTTGCGGTAACATTTTTTTTTACGAATATTTTGGGGAACGACGATTTGTGGAGTTGAATTTTTTTTTTTTTTGGAGATGACAGTTTTTTGAGAAACTAAAGTTCTGAAAAGCGTTAATATTACTCGGGTAAAAAATTCTTTGAGAAAAGATTTTTTGAGTAAAACAAAAAAGTTTCCAAAAATCGCAAGGTGTACGTTTTCCGCGAAAAAAAAAACATTTTGGGGAACGACGATTTGTGGAGTTGAGACATTTTTTTTTTTTTTTGGGGACGACAGTTTTTTGGGAAACTAAAGTTTTGAAAAACGTTAATATTTCTCGCGTAAAAAATTCTTTGAGAAAAGATTTTTTGAGTAAAAAAAAAAAAAAAATCCCAAAAAACGCAAAGTGTACGTTTTTCGCGAAAAAAATTTCGGTTTAGAAAAGTTTGAAGACCTTATCCGATGGGAAATTTCCTGCCGATTCCGAAAAGCACGGTTGTTTGCCCGAAAAATCGCAAATTCGGTGAGAAAAACGCGAAAAACGTTTTCTCATCTTTTTCGAAATTTTGTCTCTTAAAAAAAATAAGGATTACTTTTTTTCGAATCGATCGAACCTAGATTTAAAATTCGGTGAAAAATTCAGAAATCAAGATATCGCGTTTCGTCTTGCGGCATTCCCTTCATTCTAAACTTTTCTCTCGAACGAAAGAAGAAAATCAAGGTTTGAGCTTAGTCGACTTAAACAAAATCGTTGAGCCACGAAAATTTTTTTCGAAACCAGAATTCCTCTTACGACAAAAATTCGTTGCGCCAACAGTTACAGCCAATGGCGCCAAACTCGCCCTAGACTCGAGTGCGAAACCAGTTGTCCGCGGTCGTTGCGGGCAAAAAAAGAAAAAACAAGAAAAAAAAAAAGAGAAAACGATAAACAACACGCGCGGGACAAGAGTGTCCTATGAATGCCCTTGATTGGCATCCACCGTGTGGATAGCCAGCGGTTCAAGTCCCCACTCAAGGGCGCGTGCGGCGCGGAACATTAGCGTCAATTTGCATAGGCAAACGCGGGTCACCTTCGTTCTCGTCGCCGGTGACACGACCTTCCCCATGAAAAAAAAAAAAAAAAACGTACAAAAATCTCATACGACATTAGAGAGTCAAAACGGCGTAAAGTACTGTGGAAATTCGAGGGGCCATCGGAGTTACATAAAGGGGAGTCAGAGTCTCCCCTTTCGCTCCAAGCGGGTTGCGCGTTTTTGCCTCGTGGTCGTTACAGTCGCGCACGAGGAAAACAAGCGGATTAATGTGACTGAACGAGTTCATTAGGCGACTCGATATAATAGTATTGTGCACGGTAGCCGAGGTGGTCGGATGGGTCCGGTCGCGGGCCCAGTAAACCTCTTTTCACACTGCACACGTATTTATATTTATATATGCGGTTATGTGTGTGTATTTGTGTGTACGTATATAATCGCCACGGCGAGCGCAATCTCAGCCACGGGCTACCCGTGTTCCACGCGTTATTATTTATTATCGCGCCAGAGGCAGCGCGCGCGAGATACGGAGAAGGAGGAACGGAATGCGAAGCAGTCCGCAGACGTCTTTTCACTCTCTCTTTCTCTCTCTTTCTCGCGCTGTCTCGAGGCTTGTAGGTTTGTTTCTCTTTTTTTTTTGCTCTGCTTTTCTCCTCTGTCTTCGGCGCGCCTATTCACTGTCTCTCGTAACGGCAGAGGCGGTGCAGCTTGCACCGGACTTTGAGGCGGTTGTGAATTTATATTCACTAGGTTTGCATCAGGCTATATTTTATTTTTATTTTTATAATTTTTTGGTTGTGTTATTTCGATCGACTAATTATTTTTTATTCGCGGGTTCCTATATAAAAAAAAAATAAAAAATTACGGTGTTATTTTGCTCGACAAATTGTTTTTTGAAATACGATTTTTTTTAAATGGTTTTCGCGGGGATCCATATTTTTCACAGTAATTTTATTCCGTTCTTTTATTGTATGCTTTTTTGTTGCTGTATTATTTCGATCGACTAATTATTTTTTATTCGCGGGTTTCTATATTAAAAAAAAATTTGCGGTAATATTTTGCTCGACAAATTATTTTTTTAAATACGATTTTAAAAAAAGGTTTTCACGGGGTTCGGCACTTTTTCACAGCAATTTTATTCAGTTTTTTATTGTATGTTTTTAAAAAAAAATTCTGTATTATTTTGTTCGACAAATTATTTTTTAAAATGCGATTAAAAAAATGGTTTCCACGAGGATCGACATTTTTTTTACCGCAATTTTATTACTGTCTGGTAACGGCAGCGGCGATGCAGCTTGCACCGAATTTTCCGCCGGTTGTGAATTTATATTCCCTAGGTTTGTACGAGGCTCATTTTTATTTTTCACGTTTTTTTACTTTTTCGGTGTATTATTTTAAACGATTAATTATTATTTGTTCGTAGGTTCCTATAAAAAAAAAATGTTTACAATGTAATTGTAAACATTGTAAACATTGCAACACTGTAAACATTTTTCGAATGATCGACAAATTATTTTTTGAAATACGATTTAAACAAATGTTTTTCACGGGAAACGACATTTTTTCACAGCATGTTTTTTGATGGTTTGTTCTTTTTATTTTTTTACTACATTCGACGAATTATTTTTTGAAACACGATTTGTAAAAAATGGTTTTGAGGACTGAAATTTTTCGACCGCAATTTTATTTCGGTTTTTTGTTCACTTTTCTTTTCCTTCCGTTCTCCCTCCGCAGTCGCTCTGCTTAGGGGCACGTGAATTCGGGGCCCGGCGGACGCTTGTAAAACCAGCGGAAGGATAAGAAAAAAAGAGAACGATAAACACCGCACCGCGGTGGAGGGTGGAGTTTAAAAAACGGGGCCGAAAAAAAGGGAACTACAAGATTCGTGCATTAACCGCGAGTCTCTCCGTCTCGCTCGTCTTTTTCGGGGATGCACAAATTGCGGTGTATCCGCTGCTATACGGTTGCCATGTATCGCGATGCCTGGACCGTCGACCACGGGTGCAGCTGTCTGTGGGCTTCAGCCTCTCCTCCTTTCCGATATTCTAGCGCCCGTGCGACGCGCCCTTCGTAAATCATTTCGTGCCTGTAAATGAGATCTTAAACACTCGAGAACGATCCCCGGCACGTTCCATCCGCGTCCATTATGCATCCGGGATTCTCGCGTCTGGCGACCTTCTTAGCTTTTCCAGACTTTGAGAATTTTATTTATAGGAGCACAAATAAAAATCAGTTGAAAAAAAAAATTCTCTTTTTAGTATAGAAATTATTTATGGCAATTTTAATACTTAATGTGTGATAAATGAAAAAAAAATTAAATTCTTTTTTTTAATAGCAAAAATAACCGTTGGAGTCAAAACGATTCAGGAGCTCATGAATTTTTTTTACCCCGACAAAAACGTATCGGTTGATCGATCGAGTACATTAAGTCTCCATAACGGTTCGAGCTGCTCTAGAAAATATTAAACACTCATCCGTCTTCATTTCGACCACGAGTAAAAAAAGTGATGAGCGCTGTAGCTAAATTCGAGCGAGATGGATTCGTGTCTCGGGGTCCTCGGGTCGCAACACCCGGCGAATAAAATACAATAAATTATATTTCATCTGGAAATTTCCATTCAATTCTCGTCTATTCATTTTTTTAATCATCTTGCAATTTTTATTCCGTGGCAATTATTTGATCGATTGTCAATCGTCCACGTGCTGAGAAATCGTCAGCTTCTCTCTTGCCGGGCAACCTGATATCATGGAAAAAAAAAAAAATCGACGACCGCAGCGCAAAAAAATAATAATCTACAACCGGTGGCAAAGTTTTCTTACGTCACGTCCTGTCACTCCGAAAACACAAATCGACCCATTGATGCGTCGACGCGGAGAAACGAGTCGCGCAGTGTCGTATTATGTGCATCGGGATGACAAATCTCGCCACGCTACATTGATTTGCCTTAATACCCATTATCTGAGATGTGTGAACAATCGCCCATTGTGTTGGCGGTTCATTCGACACCGTACGCGATAGCCGGGACATTCGATACCGCAATCGATAACGTTCGTTGCTGGCACGAGAGGAGAATTATTATCGAGATAAGTGAGCGCGAGACTGCGGCGAAGGAAATGCAGAATTTAAAAAATTAATTTTAATACGCCCGTGTTTGAAAATAACTAAATTTATTACTATTACTATTGTTACTATTACTAGGCTAATCACACGCGCGCTGGCGCGCGTGCCTGAAAAGCTTTTCGCCAAAATCGACCTCAGAAATATTTTTTTCAAAATATCGACTTTTAACGTATACCATCGTTCTCAAGTCGCATATTCTACCCCCGAAAACACTGGTTATTAACCTTTTTTAATCGATTTTGAAAAAAATATTTTTTTGGCGGCGAACATTTTTTTTTTCTGTCAGAAATCGTAGAACCGGCTCCGGACCGAAAATCGCCAAAATCGACCCCAATTTTTTTTTCTTTTTAAAATATCGACTTTTAACCTATACCATCATTCTCAAGTCGCCTATTCTACCCCCGAAAACACTGGTTATTAACCTTTTTTAATCGATTTTGAAAAAAATATTTTTTTGGCGGCGAAAATTTTTTTTTTCTTTCAGAAATCGTAGAACCGGCTCCCGACCGAAAATCGCCAAAATCGACCCTAATTTTTTTTCTTTTTAAAATATCGACTTTTAACCTATACCATCGTTCTCAAGTCGCATATTCTACCCCCGAAAACACTGGTTATTAACCTTTTTTAATCGATTTTGAAAAAAATATTTTTTTGGCGGCGAAAATTTTTTCTTTCTGTCAGAAATCGTAGAATCGGCTCCCGACCGAAAATCGCCAAAATCGACCCCAATTTTTTTTCTTTTTAAAATATCGACTTTTAACCTATACCATCGTTCTCAAGTCGCATATTCTACCCCCGAAAACACTGGTTATTAACCTTTTTTAATCGATTTTGAAAAAAATATTTTTTTGGCGGCGAAAATTTTTTTTTTCTGTCAGAAATCGTAGAATCGGCTCCCGACCGAAAATCGCCAAAATCGACCCCAATTTTTTTTCTTTTTAAAATATCGACTTTTAACCTATACCATCGTTCTCAAGTCGCATATTCTACCCCCGAAAACACTGGTTATTAACCTTTTTTAATCGATTTTGAAAAAAATATTTTTTTGGCGGCGAAAATTTTTTTTTTCTGTCAGAAATCGTAGAATCGGCTCCCGACCGAAAATCGCCAAAATCGACCCCAATTTTTTTTTCTTTTTAAAATATCGACTTTTAACCTATACCATCGTTCTCAAGTCGCATATTCTACCCCCGAAAACACTGGTTATTAACCTTTTTTAATCGATTTTGAAAAAAATATTTTTTTGGCGGCGAAATTTTTTTTTCTGTCAGAAATCGTAGAACCGGCTCTCGACCGAAAATCGCCAAAATCGACCCCAATTTTTTTTCTTTTTAAAATATCGACTTTTAACCTATACCATCGTTCTCAAGTCGCATATTCTACCCCCGAAAACACTGGTTATTAACCTTTTTTAATCGATTTTGAAAAAAAAATTTTTTTGGCGGCGAAATTTTTTTTTTTCTGTCAGAAATCGTAGAACCGGCTCCCGACCGAAAATCGCCAAAATCGACCCCAATTTTTTTTCTTTTTAAAATATCGACTTTTAACCTATACCATCGTTCTCAAGTCGCATATGGGTCATTCCATATGAAATCAACCGATAAAAAAAGAAAAAAATGCATGTAGGTCATGGATATTCTTCATAATTTACGTAAAGACAGCGGGCAGGGTATAGAAAAAGTTGGCATGGTTCATTAGACCCAACAAATTTTTCTTTGTTAATACCGCCATGATAAAATGTACTATCAATTTCGATTATGAAAATTACGCTGATGGTTTTTCTGCTCCCACGGGCTTCCATGTTTATGGATTTCGATGGGTCTGGTATCAAATTAAAGGTATTGAAAATACGCTTTTATTCAACTTTGGCAATTTAAGATCGAATTTATATATAGCGAGTTATCGCATTTTACCTGTATTTTTTTCATTATTTTTTTTCTCAAAAAGCTATTTTTTTTCTTTTTTGAAATTTACAGCAAACATTGTACGAACTGAGACCTTTAAACACAAAAATTGGCGAAGAGTTTTTCGCAATTTTGAAATTATTAATTGATGATTTTGGTAAAATCAAATCAATAAGGGATAAATACCGTTGCTCTTCATAGCCAATCGGTGAGCGATTACAGCCCTTCGACATCGCTCGTCTCACATTCTTCATCAGCACATTCTGGAATACAAAACGAAACTTATCGTTAACGTTATTGTGAAATTATAAAAATAAGAACATTTTATATTGTTAGCTTATTAAAAAAAATCGGATTTTTTAAATTAATTTACCGGCAATTCTGTCCTCCAGTTTCCGCGATGTCAAGGAAACTATTTTCTTCGCGATCCTGTATACCTTTTTCTTTGTTATTGTAGGTTCAACCACTCCTAACACATCCGAAAAAGAAATCTCCTTCCTCATAGATGGAAGAGGAGATTTCTTTTTCCATAGATGGAAGAGGAGATTTCTTTTTCGGATGTGTTAGGAGTGGTTGAACCTACAATAACGAAGAAAAAGGTGTACAGGATCGCGAAGAAAATAGCTTCCTTGACATCGCGGAAACTGGAGGACAGAATTGCCGGTAAATTAATTTAAAAAATCCGATTTTTTTTAATAAGCTAACAATATAAAATGTTCTTATTTTTATAATTTCACAATAACGTTAACGATAAGTTTCGTTTTGTATTCCAGAATGTGCTGATGAAGAATGTGAGACGAGCGATGTCGATGAGCTGTAATCGCTCACCGATTGGCTATGAAGAGCAACGGTATTTATCCCTTATTGATTTGAATTTACCAAAATCATCAATTAATAATTTCAAAATTGCGAAAAACTCTTCGCCAATTTTTGTGTTTAAAGGTCTCAGTTCGTACAATGTTTGCTGTAAATTTCAAAAAAGAAAAAAAATAGCTTTTTGAGAAAAAAAATAATGAAAAAAATACAGGTAAAATGCGATAACTCGCTATATATAAATTCGATCTTAAATTGCCACAGTTGAATAAAAGCGTATTTTCAATACCTTTAATTTGATACCAGACCCATCGAAATCCATAAACATGGAAGCCCGTGGGAGCAGAAAAACCATCAGCGTAATTTTCATAATCGAAATTGATAGTACATTTTATCATGGCGGTATTAACAAAGAAAAATTTGTTGGGTCTAATGAACCATGCCAACTTTTTCTATACCCTGCCCGCTGTCTTTACGTAAATTATGAAGAATATCCATGACCTACATGCATTTTTTTCTTTTTTTATCGGTTGATTTCATATGGAATGACCCATATTCTACCCCCGAAAACACTGGTTATTAACCTTTTTTAATTGATTTTGAAAAAAATATTTTTTTGGCGGCGAAATTTTTTTTTTTCTGTCAGAAATCGTAGAATCGGCTCCCGACCGAAAATCGCCAAAATCGACCCCAATTTTTTTTCTTTTTAAAATATCGACTTTTAACCTATACCATCGTTCTCAAGTCGCATATTCTACCCCCGAAAACACTGGTTATTAACCTTTTTTAATCGATTTTGAAAAAAATATTTTTTTGGCGGCGAAAATTTTTTTTTTCTGTCAGAAATCGTAGAATCGGCTCCCGACCGAAAATCGCCAAAATCGACCCCAATTTTTTTTTCTTTTTAAAATATCGACTTTTAACCTATACCATCGTTCTCAAGTCGCATATTCTACCCCCGAAAACACTGGTTATTAACCTTTTTTAATCGATTTTGAAAAAAATATTTTTTTGGCGGCGAAATTTTTTTTTCTGTCAGAAATCGTAGAACCGGCTCTCGACCGAAAATCGCCAAAATCGACCCCAATTTTTTTTCTTTTTAAAATATCGACTTTTAACCTATACCATCGTTCTCAAGTCGCATATTCTACCCCCGAAAACACTGGTTATTAACCTTTTTTAATCGATTTTGAAAAAAAAATTTTTTTGGCGGCGAAATTTTTTTTTTTCTGTCAGAAATCGTAGAACCGGCTCCCGACCGAAAATCGCCAAAATCGACCCCAATTTTTTTTCTTTTTAAAATATCGACTTTTAACCTATACCATCGTTCTCAAGTCGCATATTCTACCCCCGAAAACACTGGTTATTAACCTTTTTTAATTGATTTTGAAAAAAATATTTTTTTGGCGGCGAAATTTTTTTTTTTCTGTCAGAAATCGTAGAACCGGCTCCCGACCGAAAATCGCCAAAATCGACCCCAATTTTTTTTCTTTTTAAAATATCGACTTTTAACCTATACCATCGATCTCAAGTCGCATATTCTACCCCCGAAAACACTGGTTATTAACCTTTTTTAATCGATTTTGAAAAAAATATTTTTTTGGCGGCGAAATTTTTTTTTTCTGTCAGAAATCGTAGAACCGGCTCCTGACCGAAAATCGCCAAAATCGACCCCAATTTTTTTTTCTTTTTAAAATATCGACTTTTAACCTATACCATCATTCTCAAGTCGCATATTCTACCTCCGAAAACACTGGTTATTAACCTTTTTTAATCGATTTTGAAAAAAATATTTTTTTGGCGGCGAAAATTTTTTTTTTCTGTCAGAAATCGTAGAACCGGCTCCGGACCGAAAATCGCCAAAATCGAACTCGGAAATTTTTATTTCAAAATATCAGCTATAATCGGTTAATCAATCTTGCGCTGCTGCGCTCTTATAAAGCTTTAAAAGGTTACAGGTGCTGCCCCGTCTGTCCTCTTATCAAATTTCACACCAAACTGATGTTGTTTATCACGGACTTTCCTGGCAACCAATCACAGCTCTAATAGTTTGCTAACAATGCTTTCCGTTACTGACGAACTTTTTAAAAGAGGGATCGTTACTATTACTACTATGACTGTTGCTATTTCTATAACGATTATTATTACTATTACTATTTATTATTATTATTATTATATTACTATTAATTTGTTTGATCCATTTTTCCCCACCGATACTGACCAACGGTCGTGTCAGCACAATTTTGAGGATATTGAATTGACTTTCAATTTTCGAACTGCTATACGCTTGGCACGTTCGTAATATATTGTAATATTATAATTCGATGTGTGCAACTCTTCGTGGACTCCTCGAGGTATCCTGCGGGGGGGTCTCGGTATAATTTGGGAATTAGTTGGCATTATCGAAATAGCCGGCTAGCATATAATATGACAACCATTGAGCCTGTACTACGAGCAGTACCAGCTGCGCGGTGAGTTGCTCGCGGGGGTCCCTCTGAATTCTTCGCTCCTCGCCGACCCCCCCCCCCCCCCCCCTGCCGCTCCGCGCTTTCTTCAGTGGGGGCACAACGTGCGTACCCCTTCGGGAGCGACAGCGACGCATCACCGCATTATAATTAACCGTGCCGCGCGCTCTTGCAGCCGCCACCCCCATCATCGATTCTACTCACTATGCGGTATTGTTGTAGGTTGCGAGATGGGACAAAATGGACCACAGGGGCAAAATGGCCTATGGCAATAATTTTTTTTTGGTCTGTAATTTTCGGAAATATTATTGATTCTCTACTGCATTTATTGTTGCAGAATTAATGTAGTTTGCGAGATGGGGTAAAACGGACCACGGGGACAAAATGGCCTATGGCAATAGATTTTTTTTGGTCTGTAATTTTCGGAAATATTATCGATTCTCTATTGCGTTTACTATGCAATTTTATTGTAGCTTCGAGATGGGGCAAAACGGACCACGCGGCGAAATGGCCGATGGCAATCATTTTTTTCTAAATGTAATTTTCGGAAGTATCATCGATTCTCTATATTGCGTTTACTGTTGCAGTATTATTGTAGCTTGCGAGATGGGGCAATATGGCGTAGGTCAATAATTATTTTCTCCAATTTTTTAAAGTAATTAATTGTTACAACTATTACAAGCAATTATAATTATTATAAAAAATGACTGGCACAACGAACTAAATCTCAGACACAGTAAATTTTGGCTCAAGCCAAGTTACAGTTGACTTAAGAGTGAATTTAAAAAATGAGTCGAGTTTGATTCACTGAATCTCCTATATCCCCGATAAATTAATTTCACTGATATTATCAAGATATTCCATTTTACCCCATCTCCCCTACGTATACATGACATAAAGCAGAAATGCACGTGGTGTACGAACCAATACTATCCGCAACGATGAGCGGGTGAAGCTTCCTCGTGGCAGAAAACTGTGCAGGGCTTCGCTCTCTTCCTGCCCCGCGTGGCCAGTCACCCCCGACGCTGCTGCCAACACCAGACCCTATGGGCGAAGGGGGAAGGGGGGGGGAGGGGGGGGCCCCTATACCACCCAGGGCCTCCAGGTGGATGGGTACGTTACAAAACGCGACTGCGATCCACCCGAGCTCATTCCTCAGCTGCCTAATTTACGAGGATTCGACCATCGGTCATACTGGGCTTTGTCTCTATGTGCTGTATATATATAACTATAGCGCTCGCGTGTCACCGATTTCGCGTAGGCGTCGCCTTCCGTCTGCTGGATGACGAGAAAATATGCCGCTCGTTATATATATAACGCCAGGTATGACGAGGATCAGGATCGGGACACGCGCTCGACTCTCGCGCTCGTTAGATTCGACTGCAGATAGATGTGAAAAAGAACAAAAAAAAATGGTCGCATAATTATAGGTTTTGCCGGTCACTTTCGACGTTCTGATGGAAAGCGCAACGCTCGTAACTCTCGGGGGACACGTTCGACGCGTGCGGGACTTTGTGTCACGTGCGGCGTCCGTCGTATTAGGCGAACGCATCTGGTGAATAATTTAAAAAAAAAATTATTTTTTATTTGAACTAAAACTTTTGGTAGGTAAATTATTGTGTATAGTAATTTTTTTGCTGTAGGTAGTAAAATGTTTTTTTGGTTTATTGATTTATGGAATTTATGTAAATTTATGTAATGAATATGTAATAAATAAATAAAAAATTGGTCGCATTATTATAGGTTTTACCGGTCACTTTCGACGTTCTGGTGGAAAGTGAAACGCTCGCTGTTCGCGGGGGACACGTTCGACGAGTGCGGGACTTTTTGTCACGTGCGGCGTCGGTCGTATTAGGCGGATGCATCTGGTGAATAATTAAAAACAATTTTTTTTTTTAAATTTGAACTAAAACTTTTGGTAGGTCAATTATTGTGTATAGTAATTTTTTTGCTGTAGGTAGTAAAATGTTTTTTTGTTTTAGTAATTTATGTAATAAATACGGAAATGAGTTTTCAAAATTATGGATGAAGCTTGAAAAAAAAGGAAAAAAAAATTGGTCGCATAATTATAGGTTTTGCCGGCCACTTTCGACACTCTGATGGAAAGTGAAACGCTCGCAGTTCGCGGGGAACACTTTCGACGCGTGCGGGACTTTGTGTCACGTGCGGCGTCCGTCATATTACGTGGACACATCTGGTGAATAAAAAAAGTATATTTTATATTAAAATTTGGATTAAAAAATTTGTTAGGTCAATTATTGTGTATAGTAATTTTTTGCTGTAGGCAGTAAAATATTTTTCTGTTTTATTAATTTATGTAATAAATACGGAAATAAGTATACAAAATTATGGACGAAGCTTGAAAAAAAAGTGCATGAATCATAGACAGCTGCTAATTCTCAGCCAGAGGTTGACATGTCATGTTGGGCAGCGCGACAGGGTTGAATTTGTGCGCCCGGCCGCTGTATTTGTCGTTCTGACGTTGCTTATTTATCCAATCGATACTAGAAGAATCCGGGAGTTGTGGATTATATGAAGTTGTCGGTGGGCTTTGAATTATTTGTCGTATCATGGACGAGACAGCCGCATTCATCGAGCAGCTGCGTATTTCCCTATTGTGGCTTCTAGTACAGTGAGAAAAGCCCACGTGCCACTTTTTATTATAGTAATTATTATAGACAAAAATTATTTTTCTTTGCGTTTCCGATTATTCTAACTCACGAATTCTCACAATGATTGTGGATTTTTTTTTATTTATTCTAAGCTAATACGACACGGATACTCGTGACGCACGTGAAAAACGTAAAAATGTACGTGAAACAAATATGTACATACGCAATAAAGGGGGCCCGAAGTTACGCACGACTCGCATATATCTTCGTTCCATGGGGGGTGCACCGTATATCAGATATAATCTACGTGTAGCGCACGACCAGGAGCTCCAGCAACCGAGCAGCAGCACCGCGTTCAAACTCATTAAGGCCGTTATTTATTCATCAAGGGGAGCGAGAAAGTCGTGAGTCATGTTTTTCAATAGAATAACTGACAAGTGCAACTCACATTAATTAAACAGTCTTGACAAGCGTTCATTTTTTTCGGTTCTTACATTTTTCTCATGTTTTTGTTAAACCTAAGAAAAATATAAAACTACAAAATTTTGTTAAACATTTTTATTTGTTTCAAATGTCTGCAAAGTTTTTGGCAGAAGTCACTTAATTGGCACGTTCTTGAAACCTAATAAAAATATAAAACTACAGAATTTAGTTAAACATTTTTATTAGTTCCAAATGTTTGCAAAATTTTTGGCAGAAGTCACTTAATTTGCACGTTCTTGAAAGCTAAGAAAAATATAAAACTTCAGAATTTAGTTAAACATTTGAATTTGATCCAAATGTTTGCAGAGTTTTTGGCAAAAGTCACTCAATTTGCACGTTGAGGCAAAATGTGTAAAAATCCTCTCGACATAAATCAATTGGCCAGGATTTTGGAGTTGATCGATAGGAAACAATGTGTCATTAATTAAATGCACTTATTGCATGGTCTATCTACGATCAGTGGTTCAAAGACTAATCGCTGGGTTCGTCACCCTTCGACGATTTATAACTGCGGTTGAGCCGCGTTATCGGCGATATACGGGGTCACCGCCACCGGGTCTATCGATGTAGCAGTTTCCTCCATCCAACCGCCCGACAAATCATCGATTATCTAATCGCTATATATTATTTCGAGGGTCTGCGGGCCCTGCACACAATCCGAGACCAATGATATGCATTGCTTGAATCGATAGTGTCGAGTAACGGGCGTGGGGTGAAGTCATCAGTAAATTAACTTGGCTTTTTAGGGCTCAGCTAACGTCGCAGTCACGCTAACAATTTCGTACACGGTAAAAAAAATCATTGATTCAATAAAACCGTGGATTGCGGGTTGCCAAAAACAATGTTTTTAAATTAACTCCAGTTATCATTATCAGAATCCGACTTAACATTCAAACAATAAAATCTTTAACTATTCTTTTGACTATTTTGGAGTTATCGTTTCAATATTATACGAAATTGTAGGAACTAGAAGTGACATTGATTTGACTACACTTGTTTTCGGCAGCACGCAATCCACGGTTTTATTGAACCAATGATATATTTTTTGAGGTATATATTATTTATAGACCAAATATTATTTTCCGTGAAAATAGCCGCCAGGCTATCAAAGGATCAGAGGTGAAGATAGGAAGAAAAAAAAATGGTACGCAATGTTTAAGAAAAGAAATAAATCGATGCCGTTTATTTACATTCGATTGACATTAAACGACTAATTGACTAGAATATTGGCTAATCTTAAATTCAGATAATATACACAGGATTTGCGCTCCGCTTCCCGGGGAAGCCGAGACGCTCTCGTCGACACTTGATCGTTTTTGTTATTTTTTTTTGTTTTTTAAATTTCTTGTTGTTGTCGTTAATTCATTAATTAGTCTTTGGAGGCGCTGCATCGTTGCTTCATTGAGCGAATCAACCGTTTCAGGCTTCCGGTGGGTCACGGACGAACCCTGAGCGTGTAAGCGTTTCGCGGTGCGCGTCTATTTTTGCATCAGTCGAACAAGTTTCGGTCGGCTCGCGCGTTTCGCCCGTCGCTTTGAGACCGAATCGAGTCGAGAGCTTCCAGTTCAAATTTACATTTCGTATTTTTTTTTTTTTACACTTTCGCTACATGTGGCATCGTCAGTGTCCACCCAAACCTCCAGTAATTATTTGCGAATTATTTACAAGAAGCTAGAAGAGAAAATGAATATAGATGAAAAAAAAAAAAAGAAAAGAAAAACTAATGACGCGTACAAAGGAGTACGGAGCGTTAATACCACAGAAGACTGACACCTCGATAAAAAATATCCTGATATAAACGACGTTAAAACGGGGTCGTGTAATACTAATTCACTTAACATCACGAAGAGCTGGATATTGTTAATACAATTAATAAAAATAATTAAAAATATGCGGACTGTCGATAAAAAAATGTACAAGCGCCGTTGCCGACTCGGCTAATTGAAAATACAGTGGAAAATCGTTGATCACGTTGACATCGCCTCGGCGTTTGATTCCCTCGCGATGTCGGCCGATCTTCCGTTCACATATCTCCTTCCTCTCTCTTTCGCTCGTCTTCCGTCTACGAGTCTCATCAATTCGTCGACGTCGAGTTTTGTGCGTCGTGCGACGTCTTCGCGCTGTCTGTCGATGTGCTCAGGACTTTCTTGCTGACGTCGTAGTTTTTCCGCGTTCGCCAGTAATCTGGAAAATAAAAGAACGAAAAAAAACATTATAATCTTGTTGTAACTCGAAAAATTTAATTGTTTTGTGAAACATATAAATAATTGTTCGGTCACATAAAAAAAAATCTTTTAATTTCTATAGCAGAAATGCTAAAAAAAATTTTGCCAAAAACTTGTCTATCTCTGCCTATCAATTAAAATAAAAACCTGAGCCACCGGTTTATGTACCTTGCGGCACAGCGAAAAAGCGTAAAATTTCCACAACAAAGGAGGGTTCGGACAAAACGTCTTGGAGGGTTCAGGGTGCATGTAGAAAGAAGGTGGGGGACACAACGACGAACGTTCCCCTCGGGGATCGAGCCACCCCAGCGGCAAGTTCGCCTTTAGTCGGGCAGCACCTGAGACCCTGAGACGGCTCTAAGCGCCTGGAGAGTCGCTCGCCAGCACCTCACGTGACACGACGACCGGCTCTGTGTGTTATTACTATACTAGCTCACAATGCGTTGGGGTACATTGCTTCGGGTATTTGGCAAAGGGGGCTTCGCGACAGTCGACAGGTGCGAAACCAACGAACCGCCTACGGAAACGTGATTCCTTTTCTTTCTTTCATTTACTCCATTTTTTTGCTAAAAAAAACGGTAGATCAATTTCGAGAGCCAAAATCTTTTTTTTTTTCTTGCTAATTTCCCCACAAATTCTTTTTTCTGTTGGCAATCAATTTTTCTTGCGAATAAAACGTGGAATGCTTTTTTTATTTAAAGTAATAAGTGGTTGAAAAAAAAGGATGTTTCGAGATGTATTGTAGTGAAAAACGAAGTGGACGGGAGGAGGCGAAAGGAGCAAATCTGCTGTGACCATATGGCACGGCTGAGCGTTGAGCTTAGGTGTCCTCGTTCCACGAGGGAGCACAGAGACTCTCTGGTCCACGCCGCGGGTGAACCATATGGCGTGAGCAGCCTCTTCGCTTTCCCTCTCTCTCCCCCTCTGCATATTCTACTCTTCTTTCACTTTTGTTCCTTTCCGTCAGTTTCTCGAGCCGAGATAGTGTTCCGCTCTCGTGGATTCCATCGCGAAAACATCTGTTTCCTTGTACAGCGGAGCGAAATCCGCACGCGTCTCGCGGTCTCGAAGCTAATGACACGAAGTGACGCCTAACTTTTTCCCTCGACTTTTCCGTTTGATACATTTGGAGTGTCTAAGACGATATCGGTCTATAATTATTCGAGGGCTTTTCCTCCACTGGCCAAGACACCAAGTCGAAAATGTTATGACGTTGAAGTTTATATCGCTGCTATGCAACGAAATTAAAAACAACAAAATATTAATTAATGTACCCAAGTGATTACACCGGCTATAAAAATTGTTTAAGTTTGCAACGATGGAATGTAACGAAATTCAGAAAAGAAATAATTGTAATTAACCCAAATTATGAAAGTAAGTATAACGAGTCACCATAGCAATTAAGGGCACGAAAAAAAAAATTGTCGTGCCCTTCATTTGGATTAATTAGAATTAATTCTTTTTCTGAATTTCGTTGCATTCCAACTATGAAAACGTCAACATCGTCTACAAAAAGTTACTATAACGACTAACAGCATGGCAAAACAAAATTATTTCACCCCCTAATAGAGGTGAATTGTTAAATTGTTATGGAATTAATATTTCGTTGCATTGCAACGGTGCAAACTTCAACGTCACAACATTTTCCCGCGCATTTTCCACGCGGCCAGACAACGAGACGCGTCTCTCGTCCCTCGTTCCCCCATTTTTAAAGGTCAAATGGCACCCTAGGGGGTTTCAAGCCACAGAATGCACGGCTCAAGTCGTGTGCGTGGGTACAAATCCAAGCTTTGAGTGAATTCGAGCCCCAACACGTGAAATCTTGCGGACCAAAAGGGACTGACGAGGCGGAGAAAAATCGTGCACAGAAGAGGAACGATCGACGAGGCACCGGGGATTCTTCCCGCTCGCAGCATCGCCGAAAAGACGCGAGGTGCGCGCTTCACCGGCTCGCGATATTCTCACGGATCGAACCTTCCGAGATTTCCGAGGATTTTACGAGCCGGGCGAACCGAAGCAGAGCGAGCGTCCCGAGGGTTGCAACAGTTGTGAAGTATTTTTCTCCAAGGGTCACAGACTAAACGGCTCGGCAACGTCTTCTCTTTCTTCGGCGCCTCCTTCGCGACTGACGCACCCGGGGCAAACGGTCGATGCGGTCGTCGAACCGCCCGATAGATGCTCAACACCCTCGGCTCCGTTGCTCTGGTTTCCGTCTCGCTCGCTCTCGCTTCTTCTCTCCACTCCCGGTCGTGAGAAATCTTCAGGCACAATGGCCTCTCAGGCCGTAATATTATTACCGATCGTAAAACCTGGAAAAGAGAGGAGAAAAATATATAAAGAAGAATAAGTAGCGGGTCTGCGGCCAATGTGGAACTCGAAAAGCCCGGAGAGATATTCGGGTAATGCTCGGTGGCTCCGAGATGCGTTGAGGCGAAATGTATGTGTGTTGGATATGTACGAAGAGGGAAAAAAAACGTGATCTCGTTGGATAAACACGTCAACAGCGACGATAATAATGCACCGTGAGACCGGAATGATGTCTCTAATGACCTTGTGGATTTCTGCTTCGCGCAATTAGCCGACCCTTGCAATTAGATCTGCAGAGACACGGTGTGTAATTTGCCAGAAATTAGCGGTGGAAAAAAATAAATGAGGAGCGCACAGTAGAACAAAGTAAATTATTAAAAATGGGTAGTAGAAAACAAATTACGCTGCTGTAGTGATTAGGTAGTGATTTTTTTAAGATGGTAATCTTGATATTAAAAACGATATTCGTGGTAATAAAATTCGAGTTAAAGAAATAAAAAATTGGTTTCCATTGTGTAACACTTATTTCAGTATTTCACTCCAATTGCGTTCTGCGAAGGACACTTATGGCCCTTATGAAGGGATTTTCTTAAGATCATAATCTTGATATTAAAAATGATATTTGTGGTAAATAAAATTCGAGTTAAAGAAATCAAAAATTGGTTTCCATTGTATTACACTTATTTCAGTATTTCACTTCTATTGCGTTCTGCGAAGGACACTTATGGCCCTTATGAAGGGATTTTTTTAAGATCATAATCTTGATATTAAAAATGATATTAGCGGTAAATAAAATTCGAGTTAAAGAAATCAAAAATTGGTTTCCATTGTATTACACTTATTTCAGTATTTCACTTCAATTGCGTTCTGCGAAGGACACTTATGGCCCTTATGAAGAGATTTTTTTAAAGATCATAATTTTGATATTAAAAATGGTATTCGTGGTAAATAAAATTCGAATTGAAGAAATAAAAAATTGGTTTCCATCGTGTTACACTTATTTCAGTATTTCACTTGAATTGCGTTCTGCGAAGGACACTTATGGCCCTTATGGAGAGAAACTCGAGGGGGGACAGGTGTCGCCCGACCTTCCCGAGGTCACCGCGGTTGCGCGTGGCCAAGACAAAGTCACGAGACACGTGTATCGCGTGTATCGTCGATTTAATCGTGGGAACCGTCGGGCGGCGGGTCGAGAGGCGAGAGCCTCGAGAATCGTCGCCGTCGTTACCGTCGTCGCCGCACGGCGAATTTACGGCAAACAGGTGTCGCGCGAAAAATGGCCACAGAGCCATTTTGTCCCGGTCCGTTGGAGCTTCCCGCGAAAGGGTTCGCCTCGAACTGCGTGGAAGTGGGTAAATCACGTGAGAAAGTGAGCCGAACGACCGCGCTGTACGGACCTTTAAGTTACATTAAATTACATTATTTCTCAATTTATGTCGCGATACCTTGAAGCT
Source organism: Pimpla rufipes (assembly GCA_963932165.1). Classification (NCBI taxonomy): domain Eukaryota; kingdom Metazoa; phylum Arthropoda; class Insecta; order Hymenoptera; family Ichneumonidae; genus Pimpla; species Pimpla rufipes. The sequence goes on from OZ010630.1 coordinate 24,224,214, forward strand.
GGGTAACATTTCTGGAATTCGAGGCCGACGCCTTCGGCGAAACCGGTAATTGTGTCGATAATTGCGGACGATAAGACGAGTTAATGGAAACGTTGTCGCATCGCCGCGACTGCGTCGAAGCCAATACAATATTTTGTGGTCTGAATGAAACGGATATTTTTTTTGTCTTTCCTTTTTTAATAATTGTCAAATTTTAATTCGTCAATTTTATAATAATAAAATAATCATGAAAATTAAAAAATTGATTAATAAAATTGAAATAATCATAATTATTGATTATTAAAATAAAAAATGTTTTTTATATTTTTTATATATTTGGTGATCAGTCTTATAATTTGTTTTATCAAGTATTCGACGATTTTTGTTACAGTCGAAAATTCGTCCGCCCCTCGACGAAGCCGCCGACGATGGATGACGAAAGGATTCGAAGAATGTGTTGCCGGGTTCCGTTCCCGCGTAAAGAATATCGGGCGGCCCCTTCGAAGGGGACCCCGTGAGTCACGAGAGGACCTCTCAGGTATTTCACCGGAGAATAAGAACGCCGCGGCCCGAGCGACGAGTGCGATGACTCATAACCGGGGATGAGGCCAGTGATTCACCCTCGGCGCGTTCGGACCGGCATTATCGCTCATGAGAAACGATTAGGTGCAAATGCGTCACGGAAAGTACCATTTTTTTCCCCTCGTTCCTTCGTTATCCACGAATTTCATTGTTCTCGAGGGGCCTCGGTATTATCGTGACGTCAGCGGAAACAGCCAGAAAGCAAATTACAGTAATTTTATTATTTCCAAAAAATGATTCGTAGTAGAGCCGAAAACATACCGAAATTATTTTTTTTATTTCAATCGAGTTTTATGAATTAAAAATAAAATTGTTTGAGTCAAGAATTAATGTGAACACATTTTGTCCCTCGAAGATAAAAAAAAAGATAAAAAAATGGCTTCACAATGGAGCGTCAATGACTTCGATGACATACTGAAAAAATGTTTTTATTACAATCGAGTTTTAGGAATAAAAAATAAAGTTATTTGAGTCAAGAATTAATGTGAACACATTTTGTCCCTCGAAGATTAACAAACAAACAAAAATGGCTTCACAATGGAGCGTCAATAACTTCGATGACATACTGAAAAAATGTGTTTGTTTCAATCGACTTTTAGAAATTAAAAATAAAATGATTTGAGTCAAGAATTAATGTGAACACATTTTGTCCCTCGAAGATTAAACAAAAAAAATGGCTGCACAATGGAGCGTCGATGACTTCGATGACCTCGCAAAAGAGCGGGAAAATCTTTCCCCCCGCGACCGAGCCGACCACGTTGGCCCCTTCGGGCCAGCAACCCGAGTTGCCCGCGAGCCCCGATGCGAGCACGTTCGGCGTCGCGCGGCCCGCGCGTTTCCCGCCAAAACCCCGCGGCCGACGCTACGGCCGAATTTTTCCACGCTCGCCGCCCGCCCGGCCTCTCATTGCTTCTTGGTCGAACCAACATCATCATATTCGTTCCCAAAGCAATTTCCACCCGATCCCAAAAACCTAGCACTGAAATCGACTCCTCGAAGCCTCAAATTCTCCAACCTTCAACCCCTCCCTTCCCCCTCCACAAAAAAGCACCAAAACGACTATAAAATCCATAAATATATCCAATCCAAAATTTATCATTTCTACCATAAACAAAAATATTGTCCTAGAAAAATCGATTAATATAAAAAAATATCGAAAATTTGTTAAAAAAAATGTACACAAAATATTGATTATATAAATGTTGAAAAAAATATTTACCGTGAATGTTGGTTTGCCTCGTGTAGGGAGCGTTTCGATTCTTCCTCGGCGAGCGACTCTCGGCCCTCTCGAATTTCCTCTGGAAGTTTTCCTTGTCCTCCGAGCAGGGATCCACGCCCCAGCGGCTCGAGAATCGCCGCCTCTCGGTGTCGAGCGCGTCCTGGAACATCTCCACGGTCTCCTTGGGGCTGGGCGAGCCGAACAGGCAACGTGGCACCCTCGACTGCATCCTCGTGGCGAGCACGTTGCTGCCGAATCGCACCTCGCGACAGGGACCCATGGAAGCGGCGATCATCCTCCTCGTATCACTCGCGATCGACAACCTCCCGCGCTCTATCACTTTTTATTCCCCCTTCTCCGTCCTCCTCTCGCTCGGCAACTGCACTTTCGATTGTTTTATCCCTCCCTCGCCGCGCGTCGAAAACACGAGCGAAACGTTGCACTTTTTTTTCCAAAATATTCTGCAGTCTCCAAAATATTCTGCAGTCTCCAAAGTCTCTGGCTGCAAACTTTTCCTCGTAAATTTTCTTCTATCACTTTCTGCTTCTCAAAAATGTTTCCTCCGCTTCCTCCTCGTTTTCTCGTGTGTTGATATAAAACGTCGCACGTGACTCGACCGAACTGCGTTTGAATCGTCAGGCTGACGCAACACGTTTCGACTTTTAAGGCGTAGTGAGAGAAACTCGTGAAACGCAAGAGCGAACGAAGAATGAACGGCTTGGACGAAAATTCGTGGTGTTCCTCACCTTTCGGCGGCCAGACACGGTCTGAGGTTGCGAGTGGCGAGTCCGTTTGGCGGTGGCCCCGTCTCGTCCTCTCTCGTCTCGTCGTTTTGCCGCCGCGCGCCACGAGCCACGAGGTCGTCCCCACCACCGGCCGCGCGGGCTTCGAATCCCATTGGTGCGCGTGGCGGATGCGCGGGAAAATGGCGGGCTCGGAGCTCCGCGTCGTCGTCGCGCTACGCGCGGTCCGCGCGCGGTGCAGCAGTGGACCGGGCCAAGAGGGAGGGAGACGGATGGATACGTAGAATTTATCGTAGAGAGAGAGAGAGAGAGAGAGAAATACGACGACGACGCCAACGGACTATGCTAAGCGATTTTAAAAGCCCGCAGCGCAGGTATCCACCAGTCTGGTTCGTGGTCCGGCTTTGTCGTGGCGCGCGAGCAAAAAGTCCCCGGGGGGAGTGGAGTGGGGGGGAAGGAGAGACGAGAGACCGAAAGACGAAATGATAAAGACGACTCTGTGTGTGTTTGTGTGTTGTGTATTTGTGTGTCGCTCGGGACTCTCGGTGAGCGAAGGAAACGGTGGAGAAGACGACGAGGGCAGCGGCGAGCGAAGGAGAGAAAAATAGTGGAAGCACAAAGCTCGAGCATAGAACCCACGTGCGTCTTTCCCTCTCTGTCTCGCGCTCTGTTCGGCCGTCCTTTATTTTTTCTAAGTAGCTCCCGGCATACAGCGATCACGAATCGGATTTTCTCGGTGCCCGAAGCGCGTGGTTTCCGCGTGTGTTTCACGAATCACGAATGGGGCATTCGACGCGGGATATTTATGTCCCGAGGGCAGTTTAGAATGTGACGTGCGAGCGGGGAAAGTGCATGCGGGACACGACGATTTCCGGAAGGAGGGGGGAGGGGCTGGCGGTTGCGAGCTGAGCGATAGTTACTGGTTAGGCAGACGTCGTTTGTTCTTTGGGGGAAAAGATTGTAAGGCTGGGGATGCGAATGAATCAATGGGTTGTCGTCAATGAAACTTTTCGTGGATCGAAACGACACACGGGTTTTTTCTCTGCGATGGTTGAGGATTTGTGAAGTAAACGATGATTGTTTTTACTTTCATCGTGGCGGGAAATTTAACTTCCATTTAATGTAGGCCGGTGCAATCGGAAATATAATAACTTTGCGAAAAAAGATGAAATTACTTTTTCACGAGATCCTGGCGCAAAAATTAATTTAATTGAATTTGTTTAGGTTGACACAAATGGAAATGCGGTAACTCTGCGAAAATAAGTAAAATAACTTTTTTACGAAATTAATTTAATTCAATTTTTAATTTTAAAATTGAATAAAAGATGGAAAACAATAAAAATTTAATAAAATCGAAAATTTAATTTAATTCAATTTATTAAGGTTGGCACAGTGGGTCATTTTTTCTAAGTAGCTCCCGGCATACAGCGGTCACGAATCGGATTTTCTCGGTGCCCGAAGCGCGTGGTTTCCGCGAGTGTTTCACGAATCACGAATGGGGCATTCGATGCGGGATATTTATGTCCCGGGGCAGTTTAGAATGTGACGTGCGAGCGGGGAAAGTGCATGCGGGACACGACGATTTCCGGGAGGAGGGGGGAGGGGCTGGCGGTTTGCGAGCTGAGCGATAGTTGCGGGCTATTGGTTACTGGTTAGGCAGACGTCGTTTGTTCTTTAGGGGAAAAGATTGTAAGGCTGGGGATGCGAATTAATCAATGGGTTGTCGTCAATGAAACTTTTCGCGGATCGAAATGATGCACGGGTTGTTTTTTCTCTGCGATGGTTGAGGATTTGTGAAGTAAACGATGATTGTTTTTACTTTCATCGTGGCGGGAAACTTGACTTAAATTTAATCAGAGTGTAAATCCGTAACTTTTATGGAAATAAAATTGATGGTACGATTGGCTTTGTAATTATGTTTTTATAATAATAACATATAGTAATGATTATAATATGATGTGTAAACTTTCAAGTAGAGGCAACACATCTTTATTGTGATCCGATATTGTCTAGTGGTTAGGATATCTGGCTCTCACCCAGAAGGCCCGGGTTCGATTCCCGGTATCGGAAGATCTTTTTTTTTAATATAAAACATTTTTATTTCCTGTAAAACTTGATGGTAATCTTACTGAAAAAATGGAGAAACACTGTTAATGCATTGCGAAAATAATGGAGGAATGTGCTTCTCCGTTTTTCTCACAATTTCTCCTAAAATTTAATGAAAAATTCGGTTTTTCTTACGGCTATTCAAAAGTTCACATATAAATTTTAAATCACTACAGGTCATTGTTCTAAAATCGTAACTAGAAAATAAACTGTAGTGTAAACTTTAATTCTTATAGTAATGGGGACTTACAACACTGCATTTAATTTAGGTTGGCCCAATCGGAAATATAATAACTTTGCGAAAATAAATGAAATTACTTTTTCACGAGGTCGTGACGCCAAAATTAATTTAATTAAATGTATTTAGGTTAGCACAATGGATAATGCAACATTGGGAAAATAAATAAAATTACGTTTTTTTACGAAAATAAAAACAGTTATTTTCGATGATTTCGTGAGCGGAAGGAAATTAATCGAAGCTACAGGCGTTTCGTGGCCGTTGTCGCGAAATTGCAGAAAGCGAGGGGGGGCCCTACATAATCACAAGTATAATACAACGAAGGAGAGCGCGTTACGCCCACTGGTTACTCGGTGCATTCTCGGTCCACCTGTCCTGTCCGTCTCTCCGCGCACACCCCATGGACTTATGCCCGCATAATAAGCGACTGCTCTCGTCGATAATGCCTCGGTGTAACGGTCAAATCTACCCCCATATAACCCACCTTTGTACATTTTTACACATATGTATAACCGTGATAGGGTCACGGCTGAAGAGCCCGTATATCGCGCTTTTTCCTCGTCACTGCTCTGCTTGTATCTCGATAGAACGAGGGTTGCTCCCCCTGTAAATTGCCACTCTGAGCTACTTTTCTAAGATTCTGAAGGCTTCTTAAAAAAATATAATGCGATGACTCTAAACTTTTTTTTTGTTATAGATGCATAGATTTTTTCTTCACTTCTTAAGGCGAGGTGGAACCTACTCAGTCAGTAATAATAACTAAATAATTATTCCGACGATGTCCAACGTTTCCGGAAAAAATAAAAGTTTTACATCATTCCTCTTTCAATACTTTGTAAAACTTTTATTTATGTAAAACTTTTATTGTTCCTGCCATGTGTCTAGTTTCCGTGTATTGTTGTTTCAAAAATTATTTTCTATATCCCTCGCACTCACGGAGGTTTCACCTCGCTTTAACCCCTATGGAAATAAAATATATTTAAAATAAGTATAAATTATATAAAATTATATATATCAGCCAAAAGTTCTATATCCGCTATATATATTTTGTATATTCACCGGATATATTTTAATGATATATGTGAGATATATCTTAAATAGATAAAAATATATTTATTATACATTTTTTATTTATTTATTCATGATTTATTATACATTTAATTATTACATTTTTGGGACAAAAGTTGTATATCTCTTATATATTTACAAATATACTTTATTTCCATAGGGGAAGGAGAGGCGAAACCGTCATAACTGCAACAGAGATAGCTGATTTCTTAGCCGAGAATCAGAAGACGAAGTGATATTTTACTTTTGCCCCTAATATCAATTACGCTGGACAGAATATAAAAAAAAAATTCGGTTACCGACCGAGGAGTGAAACTTCACCTCAAGAAACTTCGTTTGCATTCAGTTGTATCGTCGGCCATACAGTACAGCACGAAAGCCACGTGCAGGACGTTTGCTCATCGACAACGTCCGTTTCAGCGTCGGAATTCGCATCTGCAAGTTTCGACAGGCTTCTCGGGCGTCTGGAAAGTCAGCGAAAAAAAGAAGAAGAAGAGGAGGAATAAGGACGAGAACGCGCGCGACATCCCACACGCGTTTCTGCGCGTCTGCGAGTTCAGACCAGAACACCGCGAATTCCAATGTTCGGTCCACCCACGTGGAACGTCGCCTTATAAGGGTAAAGCCGCACATATATTTATACGTACATTTTTTATTTTTAGAAGATCTCGCCACGTGTCCTGGGAGCCATGAACTGTACCGACGCTTGATTAATCATCGGCTTCTGCCTGCGGCCGAGTATCAGTCCGCCGTTACGTGCGGGGGGAGAGGAAATAATATAAAGTCATCGACATTGGCCGCCGTCAAAGTCCCCTGCTTTCCTGCCCGATAACTTCCGCTCGGTCGACTCCCCAGACCGGAACACAACCGGACAGGGATTTTGCTCACTTTGCGCCGCGTTAGTAATTCTCACTCTCCGCTGGGGACTCGTCCAGGATGCGGTTTCTGCGACGATCACGAATCCACCGACTCACGCGATTTTATTGCTCCGAAAAAAAGGGAAAAAAGGCGAAAGAGCAAGGATTTTTTTTAATCAGCACTGGACAATTTAATGTATTTTTTTTTGCACACAAATTAATGCTGTTTTGCACACAAATTATCACTTTTTTTGCTCACAAATTATGGCTTTTTTGTGCACACATTATTGCTTTATTGCGCATAAATTATTGCTTTTTTGCGCACAAATTATTGCTTTTTTGCGCACAAATGACTACTTTTTTTGCGCACAAATTATTGTTTTTTTTGCTCACAATTTATTATTATCGTCCAGGATGCGATTCGTGTGACGATCACGAATCCACCGACTCACGCGATTTTATTACTCCGAAAAAAGAAAAAAAGGCGAAAGAGCAAGGATTTTTTTAATGAGCACTGGGCAATTATTGTATTTTTTTGCACACAAATTAATGCTTCTTTGCACACATAATTTTTTTTCTCACAAATTATTATTTTTTTGCTCACAAATTATTACTTTTTATGCGCACAAATTGTTGCTTTTTTTGCGCACAACTTATTATTATCGTCCAGGATGCGAGTCGTGTGACGATCACGAATCCACTGACGCTTCGCGCGATTTTATTCCTCTCAAAAATGGTTTAGAAAAAAAGCGAGAGCACTGATTTCTTTTTAATTGGACAATTTGCATTTTTTTGCTCACGAATTATTATTACACAGTGTGACGAATTATTATTGTCCAGTCTCTATCGACGGAGGTAAAGGATTTTTTGCTCGTAAACGTTGAGATTTTGAGTGGTGCATTATAGACGGGGCGAGCAGGAAGTTCCCTCGTTCCACGTCGAACACACCCATTTCCTGGGTTCTCGCAAACGCGCTCGAGCCGACGCAGCCAAAAATACACGGGATTTCCGCAGGTACAGAATTTGAAGTGCATCGCCGGACAAAGAGGAGGCGCGCGCTTCAACTGTTTCTGCGATGGGCAGAGATCGATCTGTCCGTGATGCACAATGGTATTTTTGCGGAGAGCCGAAAATATTGTATTCAATGTTCTTTTGTGAATAATATGTGGGCGAGCGATGTACGTAGCGTCTTTTGATGAAGTTACACAATGTGGGATTCAAATATTGACAACGTATGAAAACATTTAAACCAGCAGAAAACCTTCATCGTTGAACAGCTTTGAGATAATAAATAGTAGCAAAAATTATGCTGTGTTTTGCAGCAAATAAATCTAATCTCACTGATTTATTTTATGTTTCTGGTATTTTTAATATTTTTCATTTCGCCCAAACATTTTTTCTTTAGTTTAAATATTTTTCTGCAGCGTAAATAAATGATTTTTTTTCTATTTCTTTCCTCAGATTGCTGTGCATTACCATTGAGTTACGATCGACAGCTGACTCCCGGAGTATCGATGATCAGAACGTGAGTTTCGGCAGTTGGCGGACCGAACGGGGTGCGCAAAGGTGGAAGAAGAAAACGACCAGTGCGGGTGGGCACAGACAGCGAAGCTGTCGAAGCTATGGAGCGATGTGGAAGGGCCAAAATGGAATCTCTACCCTTTAGGAAACGTCGAGAAGAGCCGCGACGCACCTGGGGGCATCTGCGGCTGTACGAATCGTGCGGAAGAAGGAAAAATGCGATGTCAGAACGAACGGTTGCTCTTTGATTATTTCAATCGCGATTAATTTTTTATTATTTAAAATTTTTTTATTTAAGAAGAATTTTATTTAAGAAGAATTTTATTTAAGAAGATCGGACGAAATTTGCAATATTCTACATTTCGAAATATTCGTCAAATGAGGAAAAACCGAATATCCTGTTTATCGGGTCGGTAGCCTTCGGACAAATTTTAGCCACTGAAAAATCCTTTTCGCGAGCTTCAAGCTGACACTGATCTTCAGATTATTTCCCTCCAGCCATGAACCCTTCGTTCTCCGTCTGGGGTGGCTTTGTCGTGCTTTATTATTATTCACGACTCGTGGCGTCCACCCCCGGTTCTTTCATCCATATCCATAAGCGAGCTGGGATGAATGAAGCGAAAAGCAAGTTTGGAGGATGTTAACTGTCTCTGTATTCGGCAGGCGGTTTCCTCCCGTTGTCGCGGAAAAATCTATGACTGATTCCTGCCGAAACCCGAGGAAAAACTCCCGATGGCCTCGGGCAGCTGTAGGGAAAAAGGGGTAACGGTTGAATTTCTCGAAATATCGCGAAAATCACAGCTGCCGATTTTTCGTGCATCTGGTATGCAGATGTCGAGCCAGGCACGAGCTACGTGCGACAACAAAACACGTCCGATTATCCGTGAAAAAACAACCTGAACACGCGAAATCATTTTCGCCAAATTTTCCAACATTTTCGTTTTAATCGTAATTTTTTGCTCGCGTAATTGTGCTTTAAACGCTTCGGCGTACGAAGGCGGATATAACGCACAAAGTGGGGAGCATCCTGTGCTAAACGGTCCCTCGGCGCGAGCGGCACGCATAATTTTTTCTACCGGGTAAACTGTCGGCTCAATTACGCACTTCCATGTTCTCTCGATCCGGTCGGGCTGATGTATCTGGGAGCGCGCGGGCCGCAAACGTTATGTATAGTTGGTACTGACCGGGGATGAAGTTAAAATGTGGTCAAAATATTTTTTCAAAACGAGCAGATATTTCGAACACTAAAAATTAAATTATGTATAAAAAATCAGGCAAAATTAAGTTACAAGAAAAATGTAATACAATAAAATTACAAGAGAAATTCAATAAAATAACAAGAAAAATTCAATAAAATAAAATCACAAGAAAAACGCTATAAAATAAAATTGCAAGAAAAACGCTATAACATAAAATTGCAAGAAAAACGCTATAAAATAAAATTACAAGAAAAACGCTATAAAATAAAATTACAAGAAAAACGCTATAAAATAAAATAACAAGAAAATCGCTATAAAATAAAATTACAAGAAAAATGCTATAAAATAAAATTACAAGAAAAACGCCATAAAATAAAATTACAAGAAAAACGCTAAAAAATAAAATTACAAGAAAATCGTTATAAAATAAAATGATAGAAAAATTCAATAAAATAAAATTACAAAAAAAACATTATTTTTACTATTATTCGAAAAAGCATTTTGAATATATTTAAAAGGACGCTTTTCCCATTTAAAAGGATCGCCCAATTTACCCCAGCGTTCCGGGTGTCCCCGGTGCACGAGAAGAGAGGGACGGAGAATTTCTGGAAAAAGAATTTTAAACCACCTCGGCGCAGTAAATTCGCCGAGCCCCGAGACTCAATACCTTTAAACGTCCGGCGACCTGGGCTGCGAGGAGAGGAGCCCGCTAAGGGCCTTTTTCTTTTAGTGCCAGGACGCACCAGCTGTTCCTGCGCGCGGTCCTCCCACTCGTCGCGCATCCCCCGAGAATCATCAGGCCGATTGGTCCCTCTTCCCTTCCTCGGGTATCTCGGCCGTGAGCCGAGGTAAAACATATATATAGTCTGAAGCTATCGGGCCACGAAATCGAGGCGAAAAAGACAGAGAGACAGAGAGCTCGAGAACTCCCGGAGAAAGGGAACTCGGGGAGTTCGTGCACGTAGCTCGGGACGCGGTTCTTGTGTCTAGCCGACGTTTCCTACGCCCGCGAGCCCCGCCAACCTGGAGGACGGGCAGCTGGCCGCTTCTGCGGAGAATCTCGAAAAATACCCCGTCACGCCTCGAGCCTCCGGAGTCCGCACCCTCCACTTTCCTTTCTCTCTGCCGGCTACTCCCGATTATAAATAAACCCGTTTCGCCTTCGTGCGAGTCGTACGTGTGTGTTCGTCGGGGGTGTTCGATATCGCTTTTCTGGCCCAAATTCATCGCGTGTTGTCTGCTGCCTCTCCACCTCTCGAACGCCGGGGATCCCAGTCTTGGAGATTAAAATCGACAGATGCACTCCGAGCAATTAAAGCATCGCGAAAAGAGCCGGTAATTCCCACGAGCCTTACGCACGATCGCGAAGATACATTTTGGTAATTTGTAAAAAAGAGATTTGGGAAAAAATATTTTTTTTCGAGTTTACATGGTTGATTGCAATTAAAAAAATCTTTTTATTGATTTTTTTAAATTAAATCATTTTTAACTGTGTGGGGATCACAAAAGTGATGACAAAAGTCCACCTCTCGAACGGCGGGGATCCCAGTCTTGGAGATTAAAATCGACGGATGCACTGCGAGCAATTAAAGCATCGCGAAAAGAGCCCGTAATTCCCACGAGCCTTACGCACGATCGCGAAAATACATTTTGGTAATTTGTAAAAAAGAGATTTGGGAAAGAATTATTTTTTCACAATTACGTGGTTGATTGTAATTAAAAAAATATTTTTATTGATTTTTTTAATCATTTTTAACTGTGTGCGGATCATAAAAGTGATGACAAAATTCCACCTCTCGACTGGCGGGAATTCGCGTCTTGGAGATTAAAATCGATAGACGCACTGCGAGCAATTAAAGCATCGCGAAAAGAGCCGGTAATTCACGCGAGCCTTACGGACGACTGCGAATATACATTTTGTTAATTTGTGGAAAAGAGATATGGGCAAAAATGATTTTTTCAAATTTCTGTGATTGATTGCTATTTTTTAATCCTTTCTATCGAGTTTTAAAATTTAATAATTTTTTGCTGTGTGCAGAATGCAAAATTGACGAGAAGAATTAATAGTTTCAAGAAAGAAATAAAATATATTTATTATTGTAACAAGGTCAAAAACGCTTAAAAAAGGTAACGACGATCCGTTAAACCAAGCTGCACCGATAGTGACGTTTTTAAAGGGCAACGGTTTTCCGAGCAAAAAGCGAGAGGTGGTGACCGCTCGCAGACTCCGCGGCTGCTTCTCGAGTATCATGCGCTTCCGGCACAAACGAGCATCGCCAGATGCACGCCGGAGTAATTAAAGTGGCTGGAAAAGGCCCCGCGTGCTCTGCTAGAAACCAGTCCCCCGCCTCCCTCCCCCTTCCGCTGGGGCCCCAAACCCCCTGGAGGAACCAACACCCCCACAAGGATCTCGTATTTCCACGTCCTGCTGTCGGTTTATTCACAGCGTATGACTATAGACATTGGAAGAAAAAACCGAACAGATATCCAAACAGCACGTGGGGCTTCTTCTGCCACTCATCCATCGATTTCGTGATCGGTATGCTTGGTTGTTACTGTTTTTTTTTACTAACAAAAGTCATAAACATTTTTTTACTAAGAAAAGTTAAACATTTTTTTTTACTATCAAAAGTTATACATTTTTGTTTACTAACAAAAGTTGTAAAAGTTATAAAATATTTTTTATTAACTCTCTCCAAGTTAATTAAAAAAAAAAAAAATTCAACCCTAAAACTAGTTCAAGTTTTTCGCATAAAGAAGCGAATATCAGTAATTTTTTATTTGAACATTTTATGAATTGGGGTTGAGTGGTTTATTAAGAGAAAAATGAAAGACAATGACTGTTGCATTTTTGTGGATAAATTATAAGTGGATGGTGTTGAAATAAAAATGTCTCTCATTTTTCAGGTGAGTCGCGACGACAAAGAATCCCTTTTCCCGCCGTTTTCTTGGCGGGAGCCGGAGGGTCTTGCAACGGTCACTCGGTCGCCATACACGTCCGTGGCCCTGGACGCGATGCTGCTTCTCGAAAGCGGCAGGTGCACGCCGAGCTACCCAGACGTTCATTAAACGCAATCCCATCTGCGTCCTCGTGTTTCCAAGGAGCCGAGTGAGAGCGAGCGCCGCCTCTGCATTCCTCCGGGAGGAAGAGGAAGAGGAAGAGGAAGAGCGATACCAAAAACCGTTGGACGGTGCCAGGAGTTGCTGCTGGCTGGCTGACTGCACCCTCCTCTCGTGCATCGCTCGGTCCTACCTTTATTTATACATCTGTTACAAGATGTATGTATATACATGGGGGCACGAAAGAGGGAAATAAATCGAGAGGAGAAAGAAGATAAAACAAAAAATAATGATTTGACAATTAGCAAATAAAAAAAGTAGCTTCTATTATTTCTCATGGATCTAGCACGATTTGACTATTGCCATATAAACAAAAGTAGCTTCTATTATTTCTCATAGTTCTAGCATAATTTTTTCACGAGCAAAAAAAAATTGTGCTGGATCCAAGTGAAATTCTAGCATGAGAATATTATGCTAGATCTCATCGATCTAGCACGATTTGACTATCGTCAAATAAATAAAAGTAGATTCTTTTATTTCTCATGGTTCTAGCATAATTTTTTCACGAGCAAATAAAAATCATGCTAGATTAATGAGAAATAATAGAAGCTACCTATATTTATGAATAAATTCAGCTTTTACTTTAGACGAGATAAACAATAAAATAAAATAGGGGGATTTAATAAATTATAGGAGAATTTTTTTGCTGTTAGGAGAGAAGAATCGAGGCTAGATCAAAGCTACCGAGAGAATCTCTTCTAATAAAATGCTCGGTTGCCAGAGTAAAGTGATGCTCGGCCCACGCGTCGCCTTCGTCGGTCCCAAGAAGGAGAATCGTGTCGCGTGGCGATCTCCGCGAAGCGCGTGTCCAGGCCGCATCGCAGCCACTGCCGACGGGTGGGGCGCGAGTATTCGCCGTCCTGTGTTAAACGCTCCGATAACTCTTATTACCGAGAGTCACGCGAATTTAATTTACTCAGCAGACAATGTTATCAATAGCTTTCGGCGCATTTTTTTCTTCTGTTTGTTCAATAATCGATAATTTCGTTATTAAAATACGTAAACAGATCGTTCTGGAGATGGAATGAAAAAAGTCGACGACAGACGCAACTTAAATATTTTCACACTTGCAATTCGGTGGTATAAATAATGTCGATTTTTTTTTAATATTGGAAACCGAAATAAATTCGGATGCAAATTCTTACTGCACAAGATTTTCTTCTTTTTATTCGTGATATTGTCTGAAAAAAATATGTCTTTATTGAATGCTGCGAATTAAAAAAAATTACGTGTAGAAAAAATTTGTAAAAAAATGCGTCAGACTTGTCCCTGAACTTGAGGGTAAAGTCAGCACTTGTCCGACCCCGAAAGGGACCTTTGCCCTTTTATTGGTGTCCCCCGAGGACTTCCCGATCAACTTGCGTGAGATTTTCGTGGGAACAGCCCTCGCTTTATTATTCTCCTTGCGAACCACGGAAAAACAGCTCGTTCAACATGAGAATGGAAACCTTCCTGGGGGGACCTTTAAATTTTTAAAGGGCCTCGATCCAGACGTTACAGAGCGCGTCGAGGGAGACTCGACGTCGAACTCGCAGAGTCCGCTGCGTCTCCGCAGGGGCGACTAACAGCTGACGTGCACCTTGAGGAAAGTCCCGAGGTGGACAGGTAAAGAAAACCCTAAGGGACCCCCGAAGAATCCGGAGTAATTGAAAGTCGTGGCTGCGGTGAAAAGGCAAGAAAAGCCCCCACGTTCTGTGGGTAAGTCTTATGCTTATTCCAAATCGTACGACATCACTCGTTACATTTAAATATACTAGGATTATACAAGCGCACGAACGGAGCGTCGGTCAGCACTGCAGTATTTTCTTATACTTTTGAATACTAATTAATTTATTAATTACATTATGCACCAGTTAATTTTGGCGATTTTTTTAAGGTCCTAGAAGCAGAGTTACAGCCGAATTTATGAATTATTAAAATTATTTTGGCATTAGAGACGCAGATTTTTTGTAAGAAGCAAATTTAGCGATCGTTGGTTTTGTTAATTTTTTCAGTGCGACAAATGGAATAATAATTGTAAACAAAATTCCTTTTTAACAATGATGCAGCTATGACTATATTGACTGTATACACCGAGAGAAAAGATACATCTTGCTGCGGTATCGCCCTCAGATAGCGGGAGACCGCGACGGAGAAAAATACAGACCGTTGGGCTGCACCTGCACGCGACTGTTTAGCGAGTACAAATTTACACAGTTTTTTTTCGGGCACCTGCCTTTTGGGGGGGTTTTATGCTCAGAGTATGAGAAAACAAGTTCGTCGGTGAGTTTGGTGCGTGCGAGTAAAGTTGATTGGAGCTTCTTGAAGGGAGTGGAAAGCAACTTTAATGCTCAGTGTTAAGGATAATTTTGTTTCAAGGAACTCGGTACGTTTATTGATAAATATAAATAAATAAACAAATAAATGAGTAATTTTACACTACAATATCGCCTAACTTTAGTTCTTTTTATAGCAGTTAGTTATTTTATTTATCTCAAAGAGTTTTATATATTTCTTCAGTGGGTTTAACATTTTTTAAATTCATCTCAATTATCTTGACTGTATTTTGTTGTTTCATTATGTTTTATTTTATTTTGTAGACGAAAGGTCGTCTGCTCCCCGTGTCTAATTCTGTCGTCACCGATCAAGAGTGAATTCGATGCCGCACAACATTTCCGGTGGGAGCACTAACAAGAAGAGACACCAATATTGTGCGACCTTCCAGCGAAGCAGAAGAAAGCCATCATCGGCAACAGCGAGTCGATAGACCATAAAACTACGCGAGCCGCCGCCTCCTGCTGGCTCCGATATTCAGTTTTCACGCAACGATGACTCTCGGACTCGTCGACTATCTTCAGAGTACGAATTCAAGAGAGAAAAAAATAACGAAAAATTAGTGATATTACCGGACATGTGTGTAAGCGCTCACCGGAAATTGGAAAATTAGCTGCGCTCCTCGACGATTTTACCGTATATCAACCGTTATTTACTTGGAACCCCCCGGGCGGTTGCAAAATTATTCTTAATAAACTACAGACATTCACCCAAGAATTTACTACAAATATTTTTGCGTTCAAATTGTTAAAAGCAACAAGCTTAAAACGATGCTTTTATTAATAACAAATAATTTTGGATAAATAATTTTTAAACACTGTTTGCTTTTTATCATTTTTAAATTTTAAATATATTTGTGTTCGAGCATAACAATATTTTGAATAAATTTTAATCCAAGTTCAGCTCATATCTGGTACAGAAAAAATCGGTTACCCAATGTCCGAAGTTGGAAAAAAACGTTGCTAACAGCCAATGTCACGGAAGCGTAGGTTTCGAGTGCGACCGATGATCCGTGACAGATGATACCAGGGGGGTCAACGTTAATTACTGTGAGAAACTGGGGCTCCCTCGTTGAGCTCAACGTACAGACGAAGCTGTCCGCAAATTCCCACAATAAATTTAGCCAGTTCGGTCGGTCGAATAGTTGGCAGACAGAAAGAGAAAGAGATGAGCTTTTTTTCTGTCAGTGGAGATTGCACGATTTTAATTACCGCTCGCGAGTGACGTAGAGCATATGCTCATCGGTGTCCGGCACCGATGGGATATGATATCCAGTCGTTAAACGGAGGGTGCAGCCCTAACTGTTAATTCCGGTGACGTAGCGATCGCATTCCGATTTTCTAAACGATAGTCCAGTTGAACCAACGATTTTACCATATGTAACACGGACAAAAAAAATATAGGGGAAAATAAAAATAGAATAGAAAAATTTAATAGAAATAGAGCAGAGATGAAACGTTACGTAAAAAATACTACAGGTGTTTAACGTCAGTTAATAAGGAAAATATGAGAGCAGTTTAAACAGACGAGGGACGTAGTAATTAATTCTCGTATACCCATCACAACGACAATTCACGAGGGTGCAGAGAGTTTCGCACGACGATCGGACAGATGACGCGATAAACGGCCAAATTTACCGACTAACAGGGTAATTGAGGGGGTGGGAATATCCGTGACGAGTAGGCGCGACGCCGGCCACCCCGGAGTTCCTCCTCGAACCGGCAACCCAAAAGGAAACTAGTTCCCAGCGCCATGTGCTTCAGGTTCCACCCTTGCGTTATTTTTTTTTTTTATTCGCTTCTGTTGCACCGCAATAAATGAAATTCTGATCAGGCGTGATGACCACTTAAATGAGAATTTACTCGAGTTACTATTTTGAAAAATATAATTCATGATTTTTTTTTGTTTCTGGTTATTTTTTTATTATATGTTTACAAGTTTCTCAGTAAATTCTTTGGACACTAGTCAACGTTAAACTATTTACAAAACAATCACATTCGATGAGCCTTTTGCTCTTCTAATTCAGTTTCTTATCTATCTCACCCCCTGGGAATTACAACACTCACGGAATAATCGAATTATCGTAGGAGGTCGTTTTTCTTCGGCACCAATAAACAATTGCTGAGCCGACGACGAGTCCGCCAACAACTGCTCCACCGACCACTGCTGCCAAGTTGACACCCGATGCGATAGCACAACTTTCCTCTGTTCAGAAAAAAAAGGAAATATAAATTTCATAATTTTTTCCATCATAAAAAATGATAACGTATAATTTGATACAATAATTAGGAGAAATTTCGACGCACCTTGCTTGAAAAAGTTGTCCTTGTCGGTGTTGAAAGCTATCAGAGCAACATCTTTTATTTTGAAGCTGACGTTGACGGCGTCAACATTAGTCATCTTTTTGCAAATGTAATGTCCACGGTTTACGGTGGTCGGGAAAAGTCCCAGACCGGTGGTCGTATTTCCAGATAATATGGACTCTGAAAAAGGCAAAATAACAAGATTGATCGCATGCAGGGATTTCGTTTGATATTGAAAAAAATAATTTACTTACTAGCTGTGCCTGGGAAATTCTTGTGGTCGAGGTAAATTCGATAGACGATGCTGTCCAGAGTTGACTTGGTACCATCGTTGACAAAATTCAGAACAATTTCATTGTGAATCTCACTGGTTAAATCACGTTTTGCATCTCCTGTTGCGTTCCATGTGAGAATAATCTGCGACTTTTTTTCTGAGCATGTGCCATTGGATTTTGCGTTATGCGGAACCACCAACATCGCTTTTCCTACCTAATAAAAAATGGTATAGATAATTTATTTAAAAAATATCCTTAAAATAGAATAAAATTTAAAAAAATCGCACGTACCTTTTTGTCAGTTTTGTTGTAGGATATTTTCATGCTGATGGTCATGTTTAATAACATGCAAGGAACCTGGGTTGTCTTGTTTTTCACGACGTAATTGAAAGTGGAAATCTGGACCGATTTCATTGGTTGCGAATTCGTCGAGTTTCCGAAATCCATGGTGGATGAAACCGCTGAAGTGGGTTTTGTGATCAGTGCAGTCATTGTTGTCTGGTTTGCAGGGTTTGCGGTAGATGATGAAAAAACTGCACCGTGGGGAACGTTGTGAATCGAAGGCAAAGTGGGCTTAGGTGGTGCGTACTTTGTAATATTTGCATGACCTCCAGTAGGTGTTGTTGCTACTGGAGAAAATGATTTAGTCGCGTTTATTGCTTTTGTAACATTTGTCACGTTTATTGCTTTTGTAACATTTGTCGCGTTTGACTGGGTCGCATTTACTGCTTTCGTCACATTCGTCGCATTTATTGCTTTCGTCACATTCGTCGCATTTATTGCTTTTGTCACATTCGTCGCATTTGAATGGGTCGCATTTATAGCTTTTGTTGCATTTGTAATCTTTGTCACATTTGTCGCATTCGCCTTAGTACCATTTATCGCCTTCGTCACATTCGTCTGAGTAGCATTTATCGCCTTCGTCACATTCGTCTGAGTAGCATTTATCGGCTTCGTCACATTCATCTGAGTAGTATTTATCGGCTTCGTCACATTCGTCTGTGTACCATTTATCGCTTTCGTCGCATTTGTCTGACTAGCGTTTACAGCTTTTGTCACGTTTTTCAGAATCGTTGTAGGCAGATTTGTGGATGGTACAGAAACAGTACCATTCGCTGTTGAATTAAGCATGGTTCCATTGTATTTCTTTGGTACCTTCGAGGACGATGGTACAGGTAGAACGGAGGTGCTTGGAGCGTATTGATACGTCGTGGAATTCATTTTCATCGTCACGTTTGATGGATTCGCTGTTAAATTAGTTGTCGACGGTGTGGGGAAAGCCTTGGCTGTTCTAGGAGCCGGGATCAATGTTGCAATTCTATTGACGACGCCGTCCTTTGATTCTGTTGTCGATTTGATCTTCTCTGTGGTATTCTGAGCTGCAGTGGTTGATTCCATTTTTGTTGGGACTGCCGTCTCGGTAGAATTTCTAGGAAGAGTCGAGTTCGTTCCAGTCGTAGAATTAGCGGAAGCTGACGAAGAAACCATCGTCGATCCAGGCTTAAATCTGGATGTATTTCTGGTCATCACAGAATGTGGGACATTCGACAGAGACACATTCGAAGATGGACTGAGATTTGTTTCCAAGTGCTGAGTGTGATTTTCTGACGGATTTGTCATGTCTGATGTTAGGTGACTCGTTTCTGTGGTCGTGGAATTAGTTCCTAATTTCGTTGTAGATTCAGTGCCACTTGGAAAATTCAACGACGAGTCAGTCGTTGGTCCAGTTGAATTTGAGGGAATCGTATCTGTAGAATGAATTCCAGCTTCCTTCGTAGTTGCAATAATTGAAGGCTCAGTGGTGTTTCCAGTATTCAAAACAGAATCAGTCGCTGATTCAGTAGAATTGGTTTTTGTGTCTCCAGTTGGATTCGAAGGTTCTGTCGTAGCGTTCGTCACAATTGTAGCTGATTTCGTGGTAAAGTGATTGGTTGGCTCAGTTGTAGCTATAGATGCAATTGATACTTTTGCTGTCGTTGACGTAGAATTGTGTGACGAATTTAACGAAACAGTGGAAAGACTGACCGGAGTGGTGGAAGTCACATTTGTTGGTTTTTGAGAAGGAGAAAAATTATCGTTGGTCCCCAAAGAAGGTGACGTCGTGGTGGCTTTTGACGTTGCAGTTGTATTCAAATGATGTTCAGGGTGGGTAGAAGATCCACTGGAAGTAGAATTTGTTGCCGGTTCTGGAGTTGTCAAAGACGACGTAAAACCGGTTGTTGCTTCAGTGGTCGAATTTCCAGTTCCAGTTGAAGTCGATGCAATATTTTGTGTTGAGTTTCCAATTACGTTTGTGGATTCTGCAGTTGCACTTTTTGTGGTCGATACCGGCAGTGCGTGAGTAACATTTTCTGGTGTTTTCACAGTTACAGAAGGCTTCGTTATCGTTGGTTCTGTTGGATTTGGCGTAGTCGAGTTCGCAAAATTTCTGGTGCTGTTTGTCTCTTTGCTGGTTACATTCTGCGAGTGATTTGACACTGGAGTTGTGGATGGAATAGAGTCTGTGGTATTGGCAAGAGGCAGAGGGGTCGTTGTCGAATTTATAGAGGGGGAAGCTGAAGAAAATGACGAAGAAGAAGGAGTAGCTGAAGAAGATGATGAAGAGGAAGGAGTAGCTGCAGAAGATGATGAAGAGGAAGGAGTAGCTGAAGAAGATGATGAAGAGGAAGGAGTAGTTGAAGAAGTTAAAGTTGTATTATTTAGTGGTGTAACAGTCCCGGTTGGTAATTTCGTAGTACTTGAATTAAGAGCAGTTTCTGTCGTAGAAACAACATATGGCAGAGTCTGACGAGTCGAGTTTACTTTAGTCACTGTTGTATCGGTCGTCGTGGCAGGAAAAGCGGTTGTATTTTTTCTGTCTGTAGAATTTGCTGGCGATGTTGTCGACGATACGTTGAACAGCCTTGGGTTTTCAGTTGGCTTCGTACCTGCCGTCCAGGTGGAAGGAGTAGATGATTTATGGGTTCCACCAATTTTCGTTACTTTATCTTTTCCAGTCGATGACGTCCATCCCGCACTTCTTTCCGTATTATTTGTTGTTTCAGTTGCTCCACGCGTCGATAAAATATTTGCCGCTACGGTGACTGTCTTTGGAGAAGCGGTCGTCGAATTTTTATACTTCGTACTCGTTTTATTAGCGCGTACCAACGATTCCAGTGAGTTGGATTCGCTCGAGTCGGAACCGGATTCCGATGAATTTTCCGACGAATCTGATGATGCTTTATTTGGTTTTCCCGATTTGGTTTTTCCTGCCAAGCAATAGAAATTTAGGGTGTTTTTTTTTAGATTAATTTTAAGAGGGGATTGCTTTACACTTTTACTAAAAATCGAAAATTATTCACATGAACCACAAATTTTTTTTTTTTAATCTGGCAATGCAGTGGAAACGCATAAAAATTGGTTTGCAATAAAAATAAAATAAAATAAAATAAAGTAAATAAAAAATGATACATGCTAGCTAAATACTACAAAAAAAAATCGAAACTTACCTTCGCTGACGACCAAAACAGCCAAGATCACGACTATTAAAACTTTGAACAGCCCCATTTTTTGCACAGCTATGTAACTTAATTCCAAATATTTGAAATTTTATGAGCACTTCATTGCACTAATACAGAAAAAGAATGAAAAAAGTGTAACAATTAAAAAAAAATTAAAACAGTTTGAAAATATATGTCGCAGTCTTGAAACACAAAAGTGACGACCGAACCCGAGATCGGAACCCGAGGAGTCGATCTGCACGTTTTGGTGGTTGCGGAAAAACTGAAAATATTCCAGTCGCACCGAACCGGGTTATTCAAGACGATGGCCCATGAATAATAGGCATAATATTGGGTGAACCCCCACCACAAGTTCCCCGACACGCGGAATTGGCTCTCGCGTTCGGTAGTCAAAATTTTCGAGGTTTATCCTCGATTCGGTTTCGAGATATGATATCTTTTCGCTCGGCTCCACCAATCACCGACTACTCACGACGCCTCGCACCTCGTTACATTACTTAACTCGGCCTGAAATCCACGTTGATGATGTAGCTATCGGCTATTAAGCAAAATCCAGCACATTAAGACAGTTCGCTAATTACATACTGACATAAGTGCTGCTAATGCACGACTCCATGAAAAATACGTTCAGCGGACAATTGTAGACATTTTTTCCATGGTTATTAAGCATGCAGATAGCTACGACGCTATGACATTAATTTTTACTGCAAATTGTAGCATCTCAATAGGAAAAGTTTAGATAAAAAAATTAACGTTATGATATTAATTTTTAAAAAATGATGTTTTGGTATCAATTTAAAAAAAATGGTGTTCTAAATATTCATTTTAATAAATTGCATTTTAAATATTGATTTAAAAAAATGGTGTTCTAGATATTATTTTTTTTTAATTGTATTTTAAATATTGATTTAAAAAAATTGTGTTCTAGATATTAATTTTTTTTAATTATATTTTAAATATTGATTTAAAAAAATTGTGTTCTACATATTAATTTTTTTAAATTGTATTTTAAATATTGATTTAAAAAAATGGTGTCCTAGATATTAATTAAAAAAAATGTAATTCTGATGTTAATTTTTAAATAATAAAATGCCAGCACGACAATTCCGATTACAGGACATAAATCAACTGTGGACGGTTGGAAGCATAAAAAAAGCGTGGTGTACCGTAACCGAAACAACCCCTTCGATTTTTGTAGCCGGAGGGCGGTGCACTTGGCGGTTTTCAGAGCTGTAATTCGAGAACCCGGGTGGTCGAGGAAGGAGGTCGCCTTTTTATTTTACGGTGACTCGTGTGCGCTCATTGTAGGCATAATTCTATCGTTCGATCCACGCCCGCTTTTTTTCTCTTTCTCCGCACCAACCAAGCCAAATAGGAAGTGCGGTTACGCGTACAGGATACGCGTACGCGCGACCGGACTGCGGGCCGTCACCCCCGTCACGCATATTATCCTCCCGCAGCCCGTTCTAAGTCGCTCGCGACCCGCGCACCGATTCCCAAATCGGCCGGTTAATGTCATTGATATATCAGCAGCTGTCCAACCACCGACGGTTATTACTTCCGTGGACCCACCGCAATTTGTCATAATGACGGTACGTTTTCTCGCGTACACCGGAATTCGGCAATTAGTTTCTGTATTTTTGTTTTGTAATTATTATAACGTTCAATGACAATGACAGGATTATTGATATCCCTCGCCAGGCTCGAATGTATAAATCACGGATTTATTTTAATTTTTCCTTAGCAGCTGTTTTTTGCGTGTTGTGGAATTTTTCTGAGGTTGACTATTTTTTACTTGAAATAAATTAATTTGTGCTTTAAATTAATTAACAAAAATTTAATTCGTGTGTTAATTCGTGCTTAAAATTAAATAACAAAATTTTAATTTGTGCTTTAAATTAATGAACAACAAATTAATTCGCGTCTTAATTTGTACTTAAATTTAATCTAATAAATACAATGAGAGATAATTGCGACGCCGATACAATCGTATAGCGAGTGAAACAAAATTGAATGCAAGGAATCGGTTTGAAGTCGTCACGAGGGATAAAAACAGCGTCATTAAAGACGTCGAGACGTTGCGTCTGTCAATTATCGTCTGGCGCAAAGCCGAATCCTTGGATCCTGAGGAATATCAATGTCTCGGTAGGTCGCGTTGCTTTCCTGGAACGCGGGCTGTCAATACAACAGACAGCGGTACGTCTTGTTCTCTCGTCGACGAGACGAGTCGGGACGTACGTACGTTTCGTGAGTCACGCGTGCGTCGACGACGACGTCGACGACAGACGAATTAATGGCCTTCACGTGAATCATATACGGGGGAGGCACCGAGCCTCCAAGAGTTACGAGCGATGGTATTGGCAAACACGGCAATAATTCAAGCCACTGTACTTAGCGTTAACATCCACACGAATGCCACAGTATTCGAGACTTAATTTAGCACGAGCTACACGATACAACGACTGCGGAACAAATACGATTGAAAGTACAGAACGAAAATAGAGGTTTCTTATCGATGGTCTGTAATTTGTCATTGATTAAAGGCTATAGTGATTTTTTTTTTAAAAACAAAAACGATTTTTTTAATTCTATGTTCAAACTTAAATTAAATAAAAATTAATTTTATATTTTATTTAAAAATGAGTAAAAATGTTTTACACCTAAAAATATTTTGTATAATACGAAATACGAAATGTTTTATAATACGAAATAAGAAAATTTGTATAATACAAAATACGAAATTTTGTATAATACGAAATACGAAATTTTGTATAATACGAAATACGAAATTTTGTATATCACGAAACACGAAATTTTGTATAATACGAAATACGAAATTTGGTATAATATGAAATACGAAATTTTGTATCATACGAAATACGAAATTTTGTATAATACGAAATACGAAATTACGTATAATACGAAATACGAAATTTGGTATAACACGAAATAAAAATACGAAAAGGAAAATTGCCTCTGTTAATCGGCTCTTTAATACGACATTCAAGCCCCAGTGGGCGCGAGACGAAACGAAACTAAACAGATCGCCCATTGGGCTGAACATATTCTTCGCATTCATCCAAGAATGGAAATAGAGTCAACACGTAGAGTGCAGATCGGACAATTTCGTAGTCGCCACGTGCCGAAAGGTGGCCAAAAGGATTCGTGCTGGGCCGCACAAAGAGGAGAGAAGTTTTACAGCTGCCTCAATCGGCGGGTACGAAAAATGCTTTGGCCCCGCTCGTGCCAATAGTCGTAACCCACGAGGGGCATTAGCTTTGTCGTTAGACCGTAATTTTCGATGTTTGCAAGAAACGAAACTACGCAACTTGCGCTGACCCTCGCATTGCGAGAAACGACGCCACGGGCGCGCGGCTCTTTTCCAGGTGATGGGCATCGTGCTGCGGGGGGTTCTCGTTAGTGAAAATGTTACAGCGGTAAACCCCGTCGACGCTCTTTGGCCTTCCACAAAGACTTCCGGATAATTCGAGTCTTTGGAACGAACTCCGTGGGGTGGGCGAATGTAATTCGTTTCCAAACTCTGGTAATTCTTGCGCCGGGCACGTTTCGCCGATTGTCCGGCTCTTCCAACGTTGGGGGAGTTTACAGATGTTTCCATATTTTAGAACTAAAAAATAAATAGGATGAGAAATTATCGTTGCGAATCAGATAATTTCAACGTATTTTTGCAATTAATTTTATAAATTTGATGAGAAGTTATTTCATTTTTTAACTCAGGATAATTTCCTGAGAAGTTATTTAATTTTTTTCATTCTTTCAATTTATCATTTAGAAAATTATTTAATTTTTTTCATTCTTTCAATTTATCATTTAGAAAGTTATTTAATTTTTTTCATTCTTTCAATTTATCATTTAGAAAGTGATTTAATTTATTTCATTCTTTCAATTTATCATTCAGAAAGATATTTAATTTTTTTCATTCTTTCAATTTCTCATTTAGAAAGTTATTTATTATTTTTTTATACTTTCAAAAATATTCTTAAAAATGTGTAAAAAAATGAAATAAAAAAATCTTTTTGGCCTATTGTAATCTGTCCGTAGAATTCTATCGATTTGCCGGGACGAGGCGAGTTGCAACAGTCTCGGCTCAATGAAGGCTGAAGGATCGATAGCAATCTCCGAGCGACCCGGGAGATCGGCTGTTGAACGTCGAGGCGATTTCAATCGATGATGACGCGAGCGCTGTTGCACCGTCCAAGCGGGCGAAATTTCTGTCGAACGTTTTCGCTTGATCAAACATCTGTCTCTGCTGCGTGCTCGTAATACTTCCTGTGCGCGCGCGTGAGCAACCCTTCTCGTCGCTGCCCGCTTCGTCTTATTCGCCTTCACGGACGAGCGGTTACCCACAATACCGAGTAAACGACGAGTATCCGCAGGAAGAAACGCACAACGACTGCGATCTTCATTTTAGCCTTCGTTGCGGGGCTCCGAAATAATCGGTTTCATCGCCGTCGTCATCGTCACTTTCGTCGACTGCTGAGATTTTTATTATCCTGGATTCGTCGACGCTGAGTCTGAAACATTTTTTAATACATCCTTTTAATTTGCAATGAAAATAATTCTGGAAGAATTGGGCAATTAGTGTAAGTTGAGCAAATTTTTATTTTCTACACTGAGAGAAAATTATGGTGTTAGTGACTATAAAGTGACAACTATTTACTTTTAGTTCATAAACCAATTTTTTATACCTGCCACGACTATCGAATAGCCACTATAATTACCAAAATAATTACCATTATTATTTTCATAGTTACCGTAACTACGAAAATAGTTAGATCGATTGAAAATGAATAGTTGTCACTTAATAGATACCTGTACTTTTATTATTTTTCTGAGTGTAGGCTGCATTTCTTTTACGAAAAATGAGGGAAATACGCTTAATTCTTTTTTCTTAAAAAAAAAAAAAAATGAAAAAAATGAACCCCATATTCATGCTATACAATGTGATATATCGAATGTACGGAAAAGCAGAGTGTACAGAGAGGTGAGACACCAGCAGGCGGCAGTACCGTTTCTCGTGTCAAGTTTCCCGAGTGTCATCTGTGTCGCGTACATACCTTGCAACCCTCCCCGCGCTGCGACAGATTGAAGGATAAATTCGATACGTCTATATCGAGTTTCCGGTCCCATCCTGTGGCCGTAGGTGGGTGGATAACCGTGTGCGCGTGAATTCGATGCTGCAGCAAAGTCCTGTAAAATACTGTAAAAAATACATTATTTTTCCAAAAATATTATTTTTCTTAATACTTAGAATTTTCTTAATCTTACTTTTCTGCCAAAAAGGGAATTATTATTAATTACGTATCGAAAACGAAAGTTGCAAAGTCACGATATTTTTTATTCGTCTCAGTTAACCATGTAACGAATTTTTTTTTTCGTAGTCCGAGCGACCAGCTCGCCATAAGGAAACCGATTGCTGTAAACTGTTTGATTAATGTACTCCCAAGGGGTCGCCGTGAGGCACGAACCGTGCAACGAGGGAAAACGTTGAGTCGATTTCCCATCGCGGACCGTGCGAACCGGAAGTATTAAAAAAAAATCGAACACACCGATATTTCAGGTGTTAAGACAGAAGTGCGAGGGTGAATTTGTTATAGGTCAACCCGGGGTTCCCGTTACCATGCGACCTCCCCTATCCTAGGCGAGGGTTTATTCAAATTTATAACACCCCAAAATCACGATAGGCCGCACCAACGAAAGGTGCACAAGCGCTGACCGGAAGTGAAAATACTTTACACGCGGCGGCTCCTCGACGGCCCAACGAAAAATGCAACAATAACAACGGTGCCTCTGACGACTCGATAAATTATTTATACGCTTCCCGGTAGCTGCGTGCGTTGCGAAGCACATGGAAAAATTTTCGCTCGAGTCTCGTTCGTGTCAATAATACGTGATATAATGCGTACCTCGTGCCTGGAAACCGTGACGGTCTCGAGCAATTTTCATAAATTTCTTTGGCCTCCTCGGAATTAATTGCACGTCGCGTCGGGTGCCATTGAAATTAGTGCACGAAATTCTGCATGACGCGTGTGACAAAAATTGCAGCATTTGGATAAGAAAAGGTTAATATTGTTGTTATTATTTAATTTTTTGAACTGTGTGAAAATAATGAAAATATAGCTCAACGTTTTTGTTACAAATTTGAGGAAAAATTCATATTTTATTGCAAAAAAGGTTGGAACGTAAAAGCCACAATGTGAGTCACAGAGACAGAGCGCAGAATGACGAAGATGGATATAGAGAACGGGCATAATGGATCGACGATGAAGGTGCCGCTCGGGACTGCTCTTATGAATAGAGTCAAGTACCGTGTAATCACAATGATGATACGGCTGCGCGGTACCCGCGCGTACCAAACAATTCGCACTAGCGGTGCTTCCGGCTATTCCGTTACGATAATTTATTCATTTTTTAAATTGAATTATATTTATTATGTTACATCCGACCGCTTGTTCCAATCCTTGTGATTATTTTTATTTAGGAACACGTGGCTCGGGCACAATCACAAAAATCGACCCCAATTTTTTTTCTTTTCAAAATATCGACTTTTAACCTATACCATCATTCTCAAGTCGCATATTCTACCCCCGAAAACACTGGTTATTAATCTTTTTAAATCGATTTTGAAAAAAATACTTTTTTGGCGACGAAAAAAATATTTTTTCTGTCAGAAATCGTAGATCTGGCTCCGGACCGAAAATCGCCAAAATCGACCCCAATTTTTTTTCTTTTCAAAATATCGACTTTTAACCTATACCATCATTCTCAAGTCGCATATTCTACCCCCGAAAACACTGGTTATTAACCTTTTTTAATCGATTTTGAAAAAAATATTTTTTTGGTGACGAAAAAAATATTTTTTCTGTCAGAAATCGTAGATCTGGCTCCGGACCGAAAATCGCCAAAATCGACCCCAATTTTTTTTCTTTTCAAAATATCGACTTTTAACCTATACCATCATTCTCAAGTCGCATATTCTACCCCCGAAAACACTGGTTATTAATCTTTTTAAATCGATTTTGAAAAAAATACTTTTTTGGCGACGAAAAAAATATTTTTTCTGTCAGAAATCGTAGATCTGGCTCCGGACCGAAAATCGCCAAAATCGACCCCAATTTTTTTTCTTTTCAAAATATCGACTTTTAACCTATACCATCATTCTCAAGTCGCATATTCTACCCCCGAAAACACTGGTTATTAATCTTTTTAAATCGATTTTGAAAAAAATACTTTTTTGGCGACGAAAAAAATATTTTTTCTGTCAGAAATCGTAGATCTGGCTCCGGACCGAAAATCGCCAAAATCGACCCCAATTTTTTTTCTTTTCAAAATATCGACTTTTAACCTATACCATCATTCTCAAGTCGCATATTCTACCCCCGAAAACACTGGTTATTAACCTTTTTTAATCGATTTTGAAAAAAATATTTTTTTGGTGACGAAAAAAATATTTTTTCTGTCAGAAATCGTAGATCTGGCTCCGGACCGAAAATCGCCAAAATCGACCCCAATTTTTTTTCTTTTCAAAATATCGACTTTTAACCTATACCATCATTCTCAAGTCGCATATTCTACCCCCGAAAACACTGGTTATTAATCTTTTTAAATCGATTTTGAAAAAAATACTTTTTTGGCGACGAAAAAAATATTTTTTCTGTCAGAAATCGTAGATCTGGCTCCGGACCGAAAATCGCCAAAATCGACCCCAATTTTTTTTCTTTTCAAAATATCGACTTTTAACCTATACCATCATTCTCAAGTCGTATATTCTACACCCGAAAACAACGGTTATTAACCTTTTTCACTCAATTTTGAAAAAAATATTTTTTTGGCGACGACAAAAATATTTTTTCTGTAAAAAATCGGAAACTTTTATTTCAAAATATCATCTATAATAGGTTAATCAATTTTGCGCTGCTGCGCTCTTGTAAAGCTTTAAAAGGTTGCGGGTGCTGCCCCGCCTGACCTCTTATGAAATTTTTTCAAATTTGACACCAAACTGATTTTGTTTATCACGGACTTTCCTGGCAACCAGTCACAGCTCTAATAGTTTGCTAACAATGTTTTCCGTTACTCCTAATCTTTTTAAAAGAGGGATTAGAACCGCGTCTCGTGTTTAAGCAAAAAATAACATTCCTACTACTCTACCTAACACGAATTTACCACCGCAGTTCGTTGTCTCACAATAATCTGTCTTTCACCCTCTTCCTATTTGTTTGTCTACGTCCCGCGAGAATATGTGTTCACAGCGAGTACTTACACTATCGGGAGCGAATCAGAAACATACGGATACATGATGCACGATGTGTTGAGCGCGATTAAAAATCTCCACGCCGCATGCAATTACACGCTCGCGCGGTCGCCTGAACGTCTACGCTTAAGCGGTGCACGCCACGCGAATTAACAGGACGGATATTCATCGTGCCGCATTTCTTATTCACCTACTGCCCTTCGCGCGGTCTAGTAGGATCTGCGGCTCGTTTACCCGTCCACGGGAGACATAGCGATTTCGAAAACTATTACACTAGCGTTAAAACTGCTATCGAGCAACGAATATAGGAGGGTTTGAATCAAAACTTTTCCGCACGATAAATTGAATCGTTTCAGTATTCGCAATTACGCGGCCGTTAATTCCGCGACTCTTCCTGCTATCCGCCTCGATGCATGCACGAATGGGAATGAAACGAGGACAAAAAAAGCTCCGAGCTATACCAGATTTGCATCTAGAAAAAAAGAAAGTATTACGTGTTTTCTACGTGCATAAAATATACGCGCGTATATTTATACTCGTACTATTATTCGCGGATCGGTAAACACATCTCGGTCCGACGCCTTCTTAATATTTTTTCTCTCCCCGTGCGTAGCAAGCGCGAAGCATAAAGTGCTACACGTGTAACACGTCCATCTCAATTATTTATACCTCGCGCGCCGCGCGTTCTGGCCCTTGGCTCAAAGCTCGCAGTCTCTAGAAAGCGAAGCAAGTCACCCATGCAGTCGGGCGGCTCACCTGCAGCCTCCGTCGCGGAGACAATTTCGCCATTACGAGTTCAAGTGCACCGGATACGCAAGCCGTAAAGAGCCGCAGGGTTAAGAGTATAACGTACTTTGTACCGCCGACTCTCGTCTTGTTCGGTTTTACCGGTTAAATTTATGTCCCGTAAAGGTTCGCAACCGCCACACCTTCCTCCTCGGACGCTTTGCCAACGCGCTTCCCTTAGCGACTCTTTACTTTCGTTTTCATCAACGTGGGCCGCATCGTCGACGTTTTTGTCGGTTGGCAATGGACTTTTTTTTCTGCGCAATTTATTTGATATCATTTGTGGGTTGTGGTCCGAGCTTTTTGCATGTCTCTCGACTCTGACTTGGGCTCAAGGCCAATTGTAAACCTCATTTCTTTCACCCTGATTGTCCACCCCATGCTTTGTAAGGTTCCAGACATCGGAACACAATTGGCAGGCAGAAGAAATTTGCCTCCACTTGCCAATTCTTTGCCGAATTTGTGCAGGATTAGACAAAAAATGGGAAGCAGGCTCGATGGACAGAATCCTTCGAAGGTTCGTCCTTAGTATTTGCCGTCTGCACTTCCGTTTAAGCTTCCATCAGAAGACTCCACCGTGATCCGGTTATTCCGGCAGTCAACGCCAAAGGGTTTCATCCACGTATCGCGTGCAGTCCTCCGCGCTTCTGTGGCCGGCCATAAGTATTCAAGAATTTGAATAAGAAACACGAGGAAGACGCCGCCGTTGTACAGTTATAAATGTGCGTCGCTCTTTTTCGCGGGATAATTCAACGGTCACGGGCCATTAGCTCGGGGCTGGGGGGCAGAATTGCGTAAGTAGCCAAAGACGTTACTTTCCGCATTACGTCCTCAACCCCCTTGGAAGGCAATTCAGGGCCGTAGAGCCCGAGGATCGAGGAAACGCATCCTCATCGATGGCCGCTGTGTAGCCGACGTGTTACAAGGGTCTTCGCAGGTCGAGAGCGACGGTAACAGTGACCCATTAGTTCCATGCTGGGGGCACGCGAGCCATATGGTCTCTCTCGCCTTTGGCTCCTTTGGCCATCGCGCGATCTCGTTTACTCGCGTAACAGAGACCCCGCCAGACTGTCAGCCAGCCTGTGCAGTACCTACAACGGATATAACGTCTTTGCTTCTCTGTCTCTCTCTCTCGCGGCCGATCGAATTTTCACGTAATTCGATGACGGCCGCACCAGACACCCAATTTGGTCACCGCACTTTGTCGACTTCGCCTCACACTTTGATGGTCCTCGTCCTTCGATACCTGTGTTGGGGTGATACATTTTTTTTATATATTTTTAAGTCACCAAAGTGAAATCTTAGAATAATTTTAATACATTTAAAGCACATACTGACGATTATTTCACTTTGATGGTCCTCGTCCTTCGATACCTGTGTTAGGGTGATACATTTTTTATATTTTTTTCAGTCACCAAAGTGAAATCTTAGAATAATTTATATATATTTAAAGCACACACTGACGATTATTTGTGTATGGATGATGACTGGGATACTCACCTTGTGGGAAAAAGGATATTTGTGGCAACGACTTCCAACCCTCGCAAATTGCATGACAAGGCGTTGCTGTCGTCTAGTGTACAATTGTGGGAGACATTGTAGGGGTTTGCATTGAGCCACGACGAAAGCGACGCACCTGCACTTTAAGACTTCTGTTGCGGAAGGTGCTGTCCAGTCACACGTGCGTATCTCATGCGTGTTTCACCTGTGCAATTTCGGTGGGACTCGAAATCCTCGGCTTGTGGAGCTATCAGCGCCCTCTGTTGACTAAGTTTGGAAAATACGACACGTCTGTAGTTCAAATGGTAATTTTTATCTTGCTAGGGTAACAAGCAATACTTACCTTCAGAAGGTAAGGCGGTTTTACTTACCGACTGTAGCCAAAGTAGGAGACGAAAGGATTTCTTATCATACTCAGATGGAAATAGATGGCAGCACCGAATTAGCGGCTAAGTCATCGGAAAATTTTCTTATCCAACGTTTTAAGGTCATCTGCGTGACACATTCTCAGAAAACGAAGTCGAGAAGGAAAATTATATTCTAATTTACTCAGAGATGGAAAACAATTCAGACAAAAATAAATCCGAGTTCATTTTAGTTAAACAGATTTTTTTTACAAACAGTTTTGTCAGCATATTGGATTACATCTTTTGTTACCGACCGAGGCATCGGATTAATTGTCTGTTGAACTAACTTTTAGTGATTCTAGTGCCTTATATATATCAGTTATATAGTACAGATTGTGCCAGTCGTGTCTTGAGTGGCAAGGTCGTCCTTCACCAGACACACATTCTCTTCTATCCATGTTTCATTTCATACAGAAAAAGAAACCTGTTTAAAACCGCCGAAACTCTGAGTCCAAAACGTCTAAAAGTTTGAAATTCCACCGATTTTTTTTTTTTTTTTTCGCAAAGCGAATCAAATATACTTTCGACATTAGAATGTACAATAAAGTCCCAGCGCGATTCTCGGCCGCCTCGCGACGTATCAAAAAGTCTTCGTGGCTCGCGATGCCGCCGAGTAATCGTGGCAAATAACAGCGCGCGCCAACCGACAAAGAACGAGAGAAAGTGAGGTCGATCCGGCCGAGTAAGAATTCAGCGGAAAACCCGCGCGAGCTTGTCGCAACTTGGAGCCCGAGCTCTCGGCCCGTGACTACGAGCTCGATCGTCGGCGGTGGAAACAACAGCGCAGTTTCAGCGAGCCGTAAAACTCTCCGCGGTGTACACAACGGTGGACGTCCCAATCGTCGTCCGTGTACCAGTAATAATCGTGACTGCAACAAAAAAAAAGAAAAGAAAGAAAAAATGGAAAATGTACAAATGAGGGTGCAAAGAGCCGGCATGCCAGTCTTTGCACGCTGAGGCTGGCACAATGAACGTATTCACGGCTATTTTCGACGAAATCGATAATCGATCGGATGAGACGCTTCGTAATACAGCAGGAAGTGAAACATCGCTCGCGTGCTAAGTCACAGAGCAACGAACAAAGAGTCGTAATAGCGATTAAAACGGTCTATTATTATTTCGCTATTTTTTCGAATCAGCTGATTCCACGATTTTTTTTTCGTTGCTCTGGGAGGAAAAAAACATCGACCTATTATTCTTTCGCTATTTTTTCGAATCAGCTGATACCACGATCTTTTTTCGTGGCTCTGGGAGGAAAAAAACATCGACCTAACATAACCTTAAAAAAACGGTTGTTTTCATATGGTTGATTTTGGTCGAATTTGAGAACCTTTGACTCTTACTCGCTGAGACATTACTCGTGCACGCGCACCTAGAGCGCACGTAGAGCTCGGTAGATACAGTAATTGCTCTGTTGTAATGCATAACACAGAGAATTGCGCGCACGCGGGGTACACAGAGCCAGTTCAGTGTCCCCCGGATACGAGCGCCCGGAGAGCCGAGGAAACGCGAGTGCGCTCGTAGCGCATAGGAAAACAAATTGTTGTCAATTGCCACAACAATTGGCTCTGTCCCGCGTGCTACGTGCCCTGGGGTCAATCCCGGTGCTTTGCTATCGATGTCCACTTCCATTAGACTCATATTTTGTCACGTATTCAAACACGAACGATCGAAACAAAAAAAAATCAAAATAACAATTTTTTTACCCACAAAAAATAGTAATAAAAATATATATATATACATTCATAATTAATTTGATTTATTCGCGCATCGTCCTGTCCCACCGCGAAAAGATCGTCTCGACTTAGGAGGTCAACAAGAACTCGGTCAGACGCGGATTTACGTTGCTTATCACGGATGCAAATAAATTACCTCGGAAAATTTTCGCGTATTATTCGCTTTTTAACTCCCGACTGCCCGACAGGGGCAAAAAGACGGGAGTTATGCGTTTCACGGCGATCAGCTGATTTGAGCGATTTCTTTGTAGCCAATGTTCTCGAAAACGGTAAACAATCACTTAACCAAATTTGGTGTGTCGATTCTATGACTGATGCCCAATGTCTTTTTCCTGAAATTAAAGTGATAAATTGTTGATTCGCTGTGATAAATGCATTTTGCGAATAGTGCAAATAGCCTGTTTGAATATATCGAAATAATACAAGATGGCCGCCACTATCGTGCTAAAGTGTAGCTCACTTCAGGGCACTCATCGTGCTATCGTGTAGTTCACTTCAGGGCGCTCACGATAGAGTGCTTGAATGTCGCCTGTAATTGAGGTAGCAAATCAAACCGGGCCGGTTTACCTTTCCCAAGTGTATGTAAAGTGCGAATAAAAATTGTAACACATGCCGTTATGGCGATAGCCACGAAACAAGGAGAAGAAGAAGTGTGAAAATTATTAATTATGGAATACATTATTAATACAATATTTGTTTTATTTATATTTTTCGATTACCCGAGGTGGCAGGTTTTTATTCCATTTTTTATTCGCGCATTGTCCAAGCCCGAAAGGTCAACGCAACTTAGAGGTCAACGTGAGGTCTCGGTGTCGGCCTGGGCGGCCGAACGTGCGTCGTGTGCCCACACCGAGCGCTGCCGCCGCACAAGTTTATATTCCTCGTCGTCCGCGTTGTCGCGTCGTCCCCCTCGTCCTACATCGCGAGAGCTCTCGAGTTAGATGTACAATGTACTTACCGCATGTCGTGCGGGCGCGAACGCACGTGCGTGCGCACCGTGCGCGCCGCTCAGGGATTCTCCGGCTATAAATTCGCGGTACGCACACACACACACAGACGGGGCGACCATCAGGAGCTGCGTGGCCCTGGCACAATATTTTTGTTTGCCCTACGCGGCCGCTGCGCTCGTCTATGCGCTGCTGCCTCGGCGCTCCCGAGAGGCGGCTCGCGATAAGGCACTAACGGCGCATATGGTTCGCGATGGAGAGAAGAAGAAAAAAAAAACACGCACACATCCAATCGAGGACGAAGAGACCAAGGGAGACCGCAGATACACAGCGCGCAATTATCTCGTTCGCGTTCGTTACAGACAAAGAGAGAGAGCATTTTTTTTTAATCTCTCTCGGAGAGAGGTAATTTATTAGCCTCGATTATCGACCGCTGAAAAGGCAAAACAACGCAACCTACATTACCACGAGACATTTTTCGTGCGCGTCGTCTATCGTGGGGCAGAACTGCAGAAGTGATGCGCGACTTTCGAAAAAGAAAAGAGAGAGAAAAAAATGGTATCAAGGACCGATGAAACGAGCAATAACCCAAGCTGCGAGCCGCTAACGTGACACGATTAGCGCCCCAAGGCTGAGCGATCGCGCAAACCGCACCGGAGATTTGATAAATCTCATCGATCCCATCTCTCTCTCTCTCTCTCTCTCTCTGTGTATCTATGTGTGTCAATGACTAACGCTCCTCTGGTGGCTTTTGGCGAACGCTACTTTGTTAGAACAAAAATATGTTAAGTACTCAAACTTCGATTCAGTAAAGTGTTTAAAAACACAAATACATCTCCTCATTTAAGTGATCTGAAAAATGTCCTAAACGTTAACTCATGGAATTTACGAGACCTGATCCGCGAGTGTCTGAGAAAAATGTTCAATAGCTAAAAATCTTAGTAGTAGTAGTAATTGTTTTTATTGGCAATGTTACAATTTTTTTTTCCACAGTAGTTATAATAAATAAATACATTGTCTTTGCCAATGGGCCATCGACCGTGGTCCTTCAGCCCTAAAAATCTTATTATCGCTAATTCAAAAAATTACCAGCAGCGTAACTTTTGTACAGCCGGATAATCTTTCAGCACGAAATCCGTGCCATATGCCCAGTGGGAGTGACAACGAAGACTTCGACAGCCCGACAGAAGTCCGAAGGATGGACGCGTCGTATACGACCGTGAACCAGTGGAACATTTGGAACTATTTTGAGTGAATGTCATTTCGACTGCCTGCGTGGAGAGACGATGGTTGGGGGAGGGACGAGGGGCAGAGTAGGAGGAGGAGGAAGCGAGAGAGAGACACGATAACACGTATACGTCGAAAACATATTTGTCTCGGGACGATAAACTTCGCCTGGCACCGCGTGCGCAAATGACGCCGCCGCAGCTCGCTCGACCTGCCTGGTGCGACGCTGACGCTGGAAGAACCCATGAGAAATTTCGCAACGCGTCTGTGGCGTCGGAAGACGAGCCACGAGCCGCTGTATATATTTTGTTTTCGAGCCGCCGTGCTGCGTGCGTGATACGGCTAAATAGCCCACGTTTCGGCCGCTCCACTGAACGAGGAAAAACCGATAGGGATCTGTCGTCGCCGATTCTCTCTCGTGTAAACTACGTCACCGACGCGTCGCGCCGTGAATTTCAGGCTGAGAGAGAGAGACGAGCGAGCGCGAGGAAGACGAAACCAGTGGCGCTCGTGGCGGTTCGACAGAGAAACGTGAGAATATATATATATATTTTACATCTCTAACGTCTTTTCTCCGTAATTTTCGCGTTGAGGCCGTGACAGGAATCGCTTGTAGTGGATACAGGAAATCTTGGCTGTTCAACCCGAGGGTCAGAGTAGTCGCTGTATGATTTTTGCAGACAGAGCTGTTTAATTCGCAAAAAGAAAAGAAAAAAAGGAATCGGTTGGAAATTTCCGTTCATCATCGGGCGACAAGACAAATCGGGAAAAAAAAGCCCTGGGAAGCAGATTCACACGCACTTGCGTCTTATTGATTTTCGTTCGCCGTTATATTTCAACTGTCGTCATATGAAATAGTCCGGAAATTTTGCTCCCCGTGGATTTACGATTTAACCGTCATTAAACCCTTAATGGTCGCGGCGCCCGAAACCGAACCGGGTGGGTTTACGGCTGGAAAAAGTGGAGGGGGCTGCACAGGCCGAGAGTTCGTCGCCGGCCGCCAGGGGGGGAAGCGTCGCCCGACCGGCAGAGGGTTAAACCCTTGCGGCAAGGGCATCGCTTACCCGCGGCAATAGCCGAACCCACCGCTATTATCCGAAACAAGGGCTATATATCCTCGGAATTTACATGACATTATGCGGGTACTACGACGAGTCTCGTGCATGCGGCGAAACACGCGCCCGTCGCCGGGTACCGTAACCCGTAGTCATCGGGATTCCTGATTCGAATCGTTAAATTCACCGAGAACCGCCGCTGCGTCCTTTAATGGCGAGTGACGTCGTCGCGCGCGCCGCGCGGCGGTCGACGAGATACACGCGACGACGCGAGCCTCGGGCGCTCGTACGGAACTTCGTACATCTCCGCGGACGCGACCCGCAGTGACGTGTTCGTGGCAGTCGTGAGCAAAAAAGAATCACCGAAACTCAGCTCGATACACACGCGCCGAAGTTTCCGGTTTTTTTCCCCCTCGCGGCTGCAGGCAAAACATCGAACCCGACACTTTTTAGCGATCTTTTCTATCAAACAATTTTCACCTCGCATACGTCACCTCTTTGTGTCACGCTAACCGCAGAAAAAGCCAGAAGCTGCCACGCGAATTTCGGCTAATGACACTAAATGCATCGCCAACAATAACAACAACAACAACGAGAGACGTTTCCAAGTTGGACCACATGAAACATGTTCGAAATATAAAAAAGCGCGTCGCCGAGAGTCCCCGAGAGGTGGCGCTGCGATCGCAACGAGGGCACCACGTGGTACGCGCATCGGCCGCCCCGCGGCGCTTACGGCACTTTTTTGCGATCTTTTTCCTCAAACAATTTTCACCTCACGTACGTAATTTCTTTGTGTCACGCTAACCGCATGAAAATCCCGAAGCTGCCTCGCGAATTTCGGCTAATGACACTAAATGCATCGCCAACAATAACAACAACAACAACGAGAGACGTTTCGAAGTTGGACCACACGAAACATGTTCGAAATATAAAAAAAGCTCGTCGCCGAGAGTCCCCGAAAGGCGGCGCTGTGATCGCGCAACGAGGGCACCACGTGGTACGCGCATCGGCCGCCCCGCGGCGCTTACGGCACTTTTTTGCGATCTTTTTCCTCAAACAATTTTCACCTCACGTACGTCAACTCTTTGTTTCACGCTAACCGCAGAAAAAGCCAGAAGCTGCCTCGCGAGATTCGGCTAATGACACTAAATGCATCGCCAACAATAACAACAACAACAACGCGAGACGTTTCCAAGTTGGACCACACGAAACATGTTCGAAATATAAAAAAAAGCTCGTCGCCGAGAGTCCCCGAGAGGTGGCGCTGCGGTCGCGCAACGAGGGCACCACGTGGTACGCGCATCGGCCGCCCCGCGGCGCTTACGGCCCTGGCCGAGAAGCTCACGTAAACGGCCGAGCGCGGCCGAGTACGCCCGAGGCCGCCGGGGCAGCCGTCGTCCGTCGGCGTAGCCGTCGCTCGCTCGCGACTCGAGCGACAGTCGAGTTCGAGCGATTCTCTCGATCGTGAAACGTGTGGCGTGTGGTGTGGGCGCGCGCGAGAGGAGCACAAGAGAGCCGAGCCGAGCCAGGAGAGAGAAGATGAAAGCTTGACCGAATTCGTGCGGGGGGTAAATAGCGCGCGTTTACCCTGCGGGAACACTGTGCTCCGTGCTCGTTTTAACCCTGTAAATAAGTGGTGTGGTGCACGTGTGAAAGGAGAAAAATCTGGGGGGGGGGGTTAAGAAAAAAGAAAAAAGTTTCGTGCTCGTCGTGGTGATCGCGCGGAGAGAAAAGAAAAGAAGTGTTTGCGCGACTGAGTGAGAAGGAAAAATGTGCGTCGAGGTGCGCGAGGTTATCGAGAAGTGTCGAAAACTGCGGGAGCCGAGTGACCAGAAGTGAGAGTGAGGGAAGAGGAATAAACCACACGCGGAGCACACACAAAAAAAAAGCCTCTTTTCGCTGCCTCTCACTGTCTCTATCCATCCGCATCCACCTACCATCTGTCTGTCTCTCTCTCTGTCTCTCTCTCTCTCTCTCTCGCGCGCTCCGTCTGTCTCGCTCGTTAACCGAGCTGAGGAAGCCTTCGCCTTCGTTCGTGGAAAATATATACGTTCACGCACCAACGCAGCGTCCAACGCAATCGTCCCCTCTCTCTCTCTCTCTCCTCTCTCTCTCTCCCTCTGTCTCCGTCTCTGGGGCAACATCAGAGAGAGACGAAGAGCCGAGAGAGCCAGCGGGGAACGCACAAGATGGCTGGGAGCCGCTGAGAGAGCCGCACGACCCGAAAATCCACGAGAAACGAGTGCGCGCTGGGCACGCAGACACCACAGAAGAGAGAGAGAGAGAGAGAGTCGGGCAGCCAGCAGCAGCAGCAGTAGCAGCAGCAACGCTCGCGACTCTCGCCAAAAAGCGGAGAGTCTCTCTCGCGGGCGACGAAAAACGCGGCCGATTCGCGCGCGCCTCGCCGCTCCGGGTCGCGCGGTTTTAAATAAGAACATGACGCTACGTGACCGGGCCCGTCCGTGAAGAGAGAGACACTGGCCGACGAGTGAAAGGTAAAGGAAACAACCACTGCCACGACCGCTATAACCCGCGCGGCTCGCTCCGAGCTTTACACGATACACTGTTTTCGAATGTAAATACAGCGCGGGGAGAAGGAGCGAAGGAAGAGAACACGGGATAAGGGGGAGGGGGTAAAACGTTGTACGTCGGGCGCCGCACGCGTGAAAGTCGGTTTTTCCGGCACGGAAAATTTGCGGATAATGTTTCGCTCGGTGGATCAAAGCGGTTTGTTATCGACGCCCCGTTGTGAGTCTGCCTAATTCTCGTGGTTGATGACGATGACAACGCGTTGAAAACAACGTCGATAAATACGCACATTCGGCTGCGAATCCGTGGCTGCGTGTTTGGTGAATCTGTGTGTGCGTGTGTGTTGATTGGCTCGGCGTTTGGATCTCTGTGTGTGTCCGACCAGCGAGCCAATCGGTGGCTGCGAAACTTTTGCCGACTGTCACGGGTCGTCGTGAGACGTGCATTCGCTGGCCAGTTACGTTTTGTACCTGCAGCCGCCTGATGCTATTTTTTTCGTCGACCCGGCTGTGCGGATTTTCCTCTCGGTATCTTTCGGGCGACGGGGGAGAGAACATTTACGGTTTCTCGGGGCTCTCCCCCCGACGGCGACGACGACGCGTCGTCACGCCGATCGGCTTACCGCACAATCGTTGCCAGGGACCTTCGCGCACACCGCGAGGCGGAATCTTCGTCGTCGATGTGCAATCTGCTATCGGTCAAACGCGCGACGGGATGGAGATTTTTCGGGGGACATTTTCGGGGGAGTTGGCAGCGCGGAGAAGCGCGGATGAATTACGAGGCAGGCGTCTCGTGCCAAATTGGGTTTAGTGCTTCGTTAACCCTTATTTGGTTGGCACTACTCGCCGGTTGGAATCTCGATGCTTTTTCTCTCTTTCTCTCTCTCGCGTCTCTTTCTCTCTTTCTCCGTGAAGCGGAAATTCGTGGTGGGTGAAGAGCTAACGGTAAACGAGGAATCGTCGGGTTGCAACCGAAGCCCCGTTTTTGGAGACTGTAAAATTGGTGGGAAAATAGCGATTGAAAATATTTTTATTGCTGATAAGTTGGAAAAATTATTTTATGAAATGCGCATCAATTTCTTTTCTTTTTTCTTTTAACTAGAAAATATTTAACAATAAATAACGAAATTTTTAACTACAAAAAATTGGTGAAAAAATAGCGTTTGAAAATATTTTGATTGCTGAGAAGTTGGAAAAATAATCTCATGAAATGCGCTTCAATTTCTTTTCATTTTTCTTTTAACTAGACAACATTTAACAATAAATAACTAAATATTTAACTATAAATAAATACTTCGCCTTCGCAAAAAAAAAAAAAAAAACTTCCGGCACCTTGAGAAATAATTAAGCAAACAGTTTCGAGTTCTGTGGTTATGTCACACATAACCTCAAGCCACGAGCTTTATCGTCGTACCCCGGATATTTCGTTCGCACCAGAAGCCATTCTGCCGGTCTCATGGAAATGTGACGATGACTCGGATGACGCCGAAAAGAAATTCGAGCGAGCCAAGTCGGGTGCGGACGCTGCGAGCGAGTTGGCTTTTTGGCCCCGGCTCACGTCTCCTTCTCGCGCTCGGCGCTCCTACGTGGTCTTTTTCACGCCTGCGTCCGCGTCTCTCTCGGCTCGTTTTCGTGCCGTGTCAGTCGGCGCGCTATCTATTTTTGCACGCCATACGCCGGCCGAACTTTCTACCGGTCGACGATCGTTTCTATACACTCCGCGTTATGTACCTACGCCCCCACTTTCCTTTCTCGCTAGTGGCGGAGATAAAAGGACAAAGAGAGGGACGGGGAGGGAGAAAATGAAAAATAAAAATTCGAGGCGAGATTCGTGGAGAGTGTTGTCAACAACACGATCCATTACCGGTACCAAGTGGTGCCATGTGTCTCTCTCTTTCTCTTTCTCTCTATCTCTTCACGTTAGTCGATGATGTTGAAGTTTGCATCGTTGGAATGCAACGAAATTCAGAAAAAAATGTATTCGAATTAATCGAAATGATGAAATTAGGTATAAAAAGTCATCATAATAATCCGTTGCTATGACGACTTTTTACATCCAATTTTATAATTTGGGTTAATTAGAATTAATTTTTTTCCGAATTTCGTTGCGTTCCAACGATACAAACTTCAACATCATGTTAGTCGCACGATTTTCCTCTCGGTTCTCGAATAAACATTTTTGTATCATGTTGAAGTTTGCATCGTTGAAATGCAACGAAATTCAGACAAAAAAATTCATTCTAATTCACCCAAATGATGAAATTATATGTATAAAAAGTCATCATATCAATTAGTTCCTATGTTGATTTTTTATACGTAATTTCATCATTTCAGTTAATTAGAATTAATTTTTTTCTGAATTTCGTTGCATTCCAACGATGCACAATTCAACATCGTGTTTTGTTCACAAATATTCTGCTCTGTGTTTTCGAGAATTGTCGTTCATATTTAATGACGCCGAGGTCTGTTGGAGATGGACCGAGGGTCAGTGGAAAGTTCCGACGCATTTTGGACTTTGAGACTTTTTTGCTGGATCTTAACGTCTTTACTTGCGGTGCCCCCACGGAAAAGAAATATACACGAAAATATATCCGACATATAGAAGTTTTCGGGCAAAATATATCTTGTATATCTAGAATACGTCTTTTATATATCTTGCATATACTTTATTTTCATATGGGTGACCACAGAGTGACGATTCTTGATCGGGTTCACGTCAATTGGGGGGGGGGGGGGGGGGGGTATGCCAGGTTTTTTATTGTCTTATTGTTCTACTACTGAATCGTAGTTGGTCCACCAGTGTTTCGTCGCTTCCCTTTGAATTCTGCCCCATCGTTCTGACACCCTTAATGACGTTATTTATAATCCGGTGCATCCTCACCACACGCAACCGTAAATAGCTGACTATTTTTAAATATATTCTTCCTCCGTGCATCCCAAATTGAATATTTAAGAGGCAGTGGCACTTTCCCCACTCCAGCTCGAATTTTTTAAAGCTATTTTGTCCTAAACTATTTTAAAGATAGAGCTCAGGTTTTGATAGAATGTGCGGAAGTATTGCAGAATTGGGCTAAGCTTCAGGAGACATCATCAGGAGACTCGATAAAGAAAAAGGTGCGAGAGAGACAGCTGTATAGGCGTTTAGCATTGGACGAAGAAGTTCAGAGCGT
Organism: Pimpla rufipes; assembly: GCA_963932165.1. NCBI lineage: Eukaryota > Metazoa > Arthropoda > Insecta > Hymenoptera > Ichneumonidae > Pimpla > Pimpla rufipes. Next base: position 24,266,865 of record OZ010630.1, read on the forward strand.
CTTTAGTGACGTGCACGTTCGGAAGCGAATTTACAATTTCAGTAGCCACGAGTTATCGTCTTCCCTCGCTATTTGTCTCCGTTGCATCGAAAAAAACACTCGCGATGCGAGTGATCTTCATATTTTTTTCTGTGGTCATTTTTGCGGTCGATTTGTAATTCGTGAAATGTCTTTTGTGACGACGATGTTGAAGTTTGCATCGTCGGAACGCAATGAAATTCGGAAAAAAAGATTAATTCTAATTAACCCAAATTATAAAATTGTATATAAAAATTCATCATAGCAACTAATTATTATGATGACTTTTCATACCTATAATTTCATCACTTGGGTTAATTCCATTTTTTTTCTTTTTTTTCGGAATTTCGTTGCATTCCAACGATGCAAACTTCAACATCATTTGTGACGTTCATTTTTGTGTTTAAACATATTCGATATCGCTCGTTTCCTCTCGCAGCGTCGCACGAGGCTCGAACCTCGGAAACGAGAAAATCCCACTTCCTGCATTTCTTTTTTTTTTTTTTTTTTTCACGACCAAACCGCGAAGCCTTAAGACATTAACGGCGTCGCGTCGCTGAGACCGCAGCCTCGGCGCAGCCGGAATATGAACTCTCGGCTATTAATAGTGCTCCATATGCGCGAATTCTTTGCGGCATTGAGCGTCGAGGTGATTTCGATGGTGAACTCTGCGCGTCTCCGTGTCCAGCGGACGCAGATATCCGATTAAAGATCACGCTCGCCAAGTGAGTTTGCAGCTGATGCGGACGACACGTACATCGAGTCACCGACGCTCCCTACGTGGCCGAATGAAACATGCAGGACCCCCAAGTGGTTTTGGTCCGATGGTCCGGCGCTCGGGGATTATTTTATCGACTTCGGTGGGAGGCTCAAGTTTTATCTCAACGCAAGGCTGATTAATTTTTACGAACGAATTTCGAGGGGTTCTTCGGTGGATCAAACTGAGAAGCAAAATAAAACGTTTTGTCCACGGAAAAAATTGACCCATTTTTTTCATGGTGTTCTGATCAATGGCTACAAATTCCAAATGGATATAAATAGCTCGATAAGAGTAACACTGGATCGATTAGAAAAAATGATACCCATTTTTTCATGGTTCTCTTTTTATCAATGGCTACAAGTTCCAAAGGTATATAAATAGCCTGATAAGAGTAGCAATGCGTCGATTAGAAAAAAATGAGACCCATTTTTTCATGGCTTTTTATTATCAATGGCTACAAATTCCAAAAGGATATAAATAGCCCGATAAGATTGACAACGCATAAGAATGCGTGGAGCTCAGTTGGCGAACGACGAACGTGGAGCGGTCGTTAGTTCCCGACAACATTTTCTGCTCGATGCTCACGACAATGAGATCTCAGAGGGCAACAACAACAGACAATTGGCATTTATATCCAATACGCTGACTCATTGCCGCCTGCCTGGGCGATGATACGAGCCGGAGCTTAAGTACACTTCCAGGAATGCACGAACGACGACTAACTTAAAGTTTACCGTTGGGCATAAAATAATGACGTCGAAGTTTGCATCGCTGCAATCGCAACGAAATTGAAAACAAAATAATATTAATTCCATAAAAATGTAAATAATTCAGAAATAGCTTTAAATTATTAAGTTAAATAATTTGAAATAACTTTGTTTTGTCGTGCTCTTAGTCTTTATAGTAACTTTTTAAAGCCGATGTAATCACTTGTATTCTTTAATACTTCGTTGTTTTTAATTTCGTTGCGATTGCAACAATGCAAACTTCAACGTCATATAAAATAGTAATTTAGACAAATTTGGGAAATAAAAAAATACTAAAGAGCAGCGATTGCACCTACAGTAAAAACATGACTAAACAATTTCTGCCCCCCACGGAAAAAAAGTATATGCAAAAATGTATGTGGAATATACAACTTTCGGAACGATAATATGATAAAAATACATTTTGAATATATCTGAAATCTATTTTTTGCTCGCATCGATTTCGAATGCCACCTAAAATAGATCCGACGTATACAATTTTTCAGAAAAATAGATCTTTTATATCTGGAATAGATCTTTTATATATCTCGCATATGCTTTATTTTCGCATGGGGCACGAGTGAAAATAGTCGTGTGGACGAAAAATTCACAGTTGTCACTTTACAGTTACCAGGGCGACCACGATTACTCCGAATGTGTGGGAAGTGAAACCTCTCGCGTTTTCCGCCAGTTCCTCCGCGTCTACACAGCCAAGAGAGAGGTCTACGATGCAGTAGCTCACTGATCGATTGTTCCGAGATACCGAAGTCTAGTTTAAGACTCGTGACGTTTTAGAATGCACGTGGTAACCTCGTGCGATTTCTATTATCATACGAGCCGACGCGATTGCACCGCTCATCCTCGGTCTGGCTTCTCCAATTGCCGCTCGTGGTTTTCTTGATTCTTCTCTTGGTAATTTGCTTTATAGCCTGAAATGGGTTTTGGTATTGTATCTGAATTGTTCGTCTTTTCCCTACGATGGTAGACCAATTTAATTCAAACTCTCCGGGGTCTACATAAAATCATAAATATCCCACAGACTTTTTTTAAAACCATAGTCCATTCATTGCACAAAAACTCAAAGTGCACATTTTTTATCAATGTCAATTTATATTAAGCTTAACAAAATTTCCACTGTGAGAATGACGACAGAGCTGAAAAATTCGCTGACCTCCAGCGGCGGCCGACAAATTCCACCACTGATTTTGCTCAATCCGAGTTTACGTGAAGTCAGCGTAGAACGTGAAAATATTTAAATCTCGTTTGTTTTTCTTCGTCCAAGTTTCGAGTCGACTTGAATTTTTCTTTCCACTCCAGTGCACGAAATTACCACGAGTGTGATCCACGTTTCCTTCGTTTTTTTCCCATTTATATTTATCTCTTCATTTTTCTCTCTTGTCGCCGCGTGATTTTACTGCGCGGAGGCGAACCAGCAGCGGCAGCTGCTGCGCTGTTATTGCTCTCAGCGTTATTCGCTCCTGAGACGCTTCCGACGCTCCGTGTTTGCGTACGTAGCTATGTGTACTTTTTATTTCGGCGGAATCCGCACACGCGAGACTCGAGGCCTGACTCATCGGTGAAGTGGGTCGTGGGGGGGAAGCACCCACGAGTCTTGTGGGAAGGACTATTCCGGTTCGTGACAAACGGATCAACGTCAGGCCCTACGAGAGCCTTATAGCTTATATTCATAATAATAACAATAATAACACTAATAATGACACAAATCAAAATCCCTTACAGGGATTATCCATCGTTAGCTTTATTATTATTATTGGAAATTAAAAGCGTTATAAGCTGTCGCTCCATCAGCTCTGAAGGGCTGCAACTCAACAGGACATTATTATTATTATTATTGTTGTTATTGTTACGTTCTGGCCATTTTTTCTACGATCGGAATTCGCCGTTGGTCGCGCTTACTTTGGGAATCGGGAATTAAAATATGTTCTCGATGCCTCGTGGTGGTTGTTGCAGTATGAAAAAGGAAAAAAGACGAAAATGGGCAGAACGTAACAGTTATATTTATTTTCCGATCCTTCGCCTCGTTTATAAAAAAAAAAATAATGGCACTGCAGACGAAGAATAATTTTGAGCGTGCATAGATGTCGATGACGTTGAAGCTTGCATCGTTGCAATGCAACGAAATTAAACAAAATATTAATTCCATAGAAATAAAAATAATTCACCCTAATTCGGGTGTGAAATAATTTTGTTTTATCATGCTTTTAGTCGTTGTAATGACTTTTTATAGACGGTACAATCATTTACGTTTGTTGTTTTTAATTTCGCAGCATTGCAACGATGCAAACTTCAACGTCATGGATGTCGGTTACAAGTTGGTAACTGGCGACGAAAGCATGGAAAATGTGGTATCTGTTCGCTTGTGCCGTGGTTATCGGACAACCTCCCATTATTCCTTTGGCCATGTTCACTTGTTTGGCTTTCTTGTTTACGGCCACAGTCGCTGGGTTCTACACACAGAGAGACACGATGCACTTGGTCAGTCGTTTCAGCTGCTAATATGCGCCACGTTAGTCACTGCACATCGCACGTTTCACAGACGTAACGGAAATGAAAGAGGAGCGTTGGGTGTTTGTCCCTCTCTCTCTGTCGTGTGTGAGTTAAGCTCTGCCTCGGAGTCGCACACGAAGAGCCGGAGTTACATGCGAGCCTCGATAAGGCTCGTGTTACTTTGGGACCTCCACCTGCTCTCGCAGCCGCTTTCAAAGCCATAGAGAACTGGAAATATTGCGCTCTTAAATCTATTTTTTTTTCGTTAGTCTGCGAGTATTATAAAAGTAGAGCAGAAAAATATCCTCCAGCCTGGTAGAGTCGTCGTCCGGTTGGTCCACGCGATTGTAACTGTGCTTCGCCTTGTACCGTAGAAGTTGGCTTATTTTGTACCGTAGAGACGCACCATATTGTTTTAGTAACTAAGTATAGTGTACTCAGCACTTTTGACGATTTTTTATCAATTTCCGCGGTAAAGAAAAATTATTACCGATAATTCGCCGCGACAGAGAAAATATAAATTAGAGTTCAGATAATTTCGAAACTCTGTGTATCTCCGCTCGTGCCTGTAGCAAAGACAATTAGAAAACTTTTCCAGCGCACACGAGCGAGCGAAAATGGTCTCTGTCCCTTGTACAGTCGAAGCGGCAGCGAGCCCACCGTCGTCTGCTCTTTTTAGATTGCTCAATTCACTCGCAGGCCTTTCATTCCACGCTCGCGTTGCGTAAAATGTTTATTGAATCAGCTTTCCGGCATTTCTACATGCTCGAGAATCCGAGACGACTGCCGACGGAGAGCCAGACATTTATTTCCACGTGAAACTCGCCTTCGCCACTGTAAAAAATATATTTGTCTCAAACAAATGTCTACGTCAGCTCATAATTAACCACTGTGAGCGACCAAAATAGTTCAGTTTTAGTTGTTTCCTAAAAAAATCATCATTTTCCACTCGTCATTTTTTTATAACTCATCGCCAGGCCATGAAAACAAATTACACGAATTTCCTTAAATGCACTTTTACTATTTTCCAACTAAATTTATCGCACAATTAAATTTTTTTCTTTACAACGCCAACTAATCGTTTGTCTTCTCCGCTGTTTGCAGGGAATGTGTGACATGTTCATCCAAAATCAGCAGACGAGCAGCGTCAACAGCAGCAGCAGCAGCAGCAGCAGCAGCTCAAGCAACAATACCGCTCACCATCACAGCAAGAAACGCAAGTTGGATTACAATGTCAGCCAGCCGGTAATCCAGCACGCGTTGGTCCAGTCGACCGGTGACTATCATCAGTTGGACAATCCGGGCTTGCAGCGTTACTCAGTGAGCGGCGCGAACGCCGCTTTCGGCGCGCTGCACAATAATGCGCTCCAAAAGAGTCCGAACCAGCAGACATTGGTGCGAGCATCGACGATCAAGCTTCTAGACACGTACCAACGGTGCGGCCAGAAGGTACACAAACTGGGCAACCAAAACAAAACGAACCAACAAAAAAAAAAAAAAACAAACGCATCCAAACCCTTCGAGTAGAGCATCCACGTAGCGATTCTTGAGATCGAACGGGAGAGAGAAAAAAAAAAGCAAAAGCACGAAAAAAAAAGATATTGATTTTATATTTCCCGTTGCTCGCGGGGGGCCCCGACGAGCGCGACTCTCGGCCTCTCGGTAAAACCCCTAGATAACATTTCCCGCGTGGCGTGTCCGGGGAAACTATCGATTGCCATTCAAGGCTCCGTATTCATAATTCACGCTTTGCCCCACGATGATACGGGCCACGGAGCTCGGGCCGGCTCGGAGAGTCGTGCGTCGACGAATCCACGACGCGGTTACCTGCATGTAATATAGCCCACGAGTAGTGCACGCGTTAGCGTCGTCACTCGCCGAGGAGCCGGAGAGAGCGCAAAATAAGACGAGACGAAAGAGAGCGAAAATACAAAAAAAAAATAAAGAGAAATAAGAGAAAAGACGGGGGAAAAAAAAACAGACAGCGCATTTGTAGACGAGGATTTGTAATCGAGGTCATGAAATTTATCAGAGAAATTATGTTGTATGTTAATCGTAGCGAAAGACTTGGTCGAGGGAGGGTAATGGTGAGGGCCTTGCGGTGCATTCCACGACAAACGCGACGGGAGGCAATACCGTAGTTCCTCAGATCCACGCCCAGCAGCAACAACCGCCGCAGCATCAACAGCAGCAGCAGCAGCAGCAACAGCAGCAGCAACAGCAGCAGCAGCAACAACAGCCGCAGCAGCAGCAGCAGCATCAGCAACAGCAGCATCAGCAGCAGCAGCAGCAACAGCAGCAGCAACAACCTCCGCCTCAGCAGCAGCATAAACAGACAACGATGACGTCGCACAGCAAACAAGTGGCCAACACCGGGAACGGAGGCGGCGGGAGCAATCCACAAGGCGACGGCGATTATCAGCTCGTGCAACACGAGGTCCTCTACTCGATGACCAATCAGTACGAGGTCCTCGAGTTTCTCGGACGCGGCACTTTTGGACAAGTAAATATTCGCAGTCTGACAATATTATTATTTTTTTGGGGGGGATTTCTGTTTAATTGGCGGACGAGTTGCACGAAGTACAGGAGATGCGGCGGCGCGTCGACGCCAAGTATTGAGAGAAGTTTGTTTGGCCTCCGAAACGAGACGCTGCTGATGCTTTTGATGTCCTGATTGTACTTGTAACTCGAATTATGTCTGGTCATAGGGTAGAAGTACCGTTTTTGGCCGCCTTTGGTTCAATTGTGGCCACCAAGTTTAAAAAGATTTAATTGTTTATGTTGTTACATTGAACAAAAATGAGCTTGACAATCTTATCAATTTGTATGAATTTCGAGGTATCAGCATTCGAATATGGAAAAACAAAAAAAAACAAAGGAATTAGAGTGAAAATGGCCACAAATGGTACTTTTACCCTACGTTGCGGACGAAAAGTGTATCAGGTTCAATATTTTTTGTTGCGCGTCGACGCCAAATATTGAGAGAAGTAAGTTTGGCCTCCGGAATGAGACGCTGCTGATGCTCTTATTGTCCCGACTGTACTTGTAACTCGTATTATCTTTGATCACACGTTGCGGATGAAAAATGCATTAGGTTCAATATCTTTTTATATTTTTTTCGCTTTAAAATGAGACCTGTTGCATAAAATCGGTACTCGCAATGCTGATGACCGACAAATCGAAAATTTGTCCGAGAGATTAGATTTTCGGTACCATTACTTGGGGGATTTAACGCCATTTGTATTATTTTGGATAGCACAAGATGGCAATCTTGCTAAACGGTGGAGGGATTCGTGTTGCAGATGTTCGTTATCGACTGAATTTACGCAAAAACGATTTACAAATGTTTGGACAGACGCGAGGCAAAATTTTGCATTAACGTGTGGATTTTTGAATTTTTTTTTGTCCTCGTGTTGCTCTGCGCGTTCGCTGAGACGTGCAGGAATGGAGGACAAAATTTCATAAATTCTCTGGCAGGCAGCCACTTGGGTGATGAGGCTAAAATTGTCTCGCGAGGCTCAGACTCGAAGTCTACGTAGAAACCTTACCAGTTTTCAAATATGACCATAAACGATTTTTTTGCTGATCCGGGAGTCAATAAAGAAAAAGATACGCCCCGGGGGCTTCGAGAGAATGTAAAATGTTGGGTTTTTTTCGCCAGCTGAATTAACGCACATCCCTGAAAAAAGCCTAGTCCGATAATTAGCGTCGGTAAGGACGACGAGTGCCTCTAGCGATGCAAAAATCATCTCGGCCGCGCGTCACTCAACCTACCTGTTGTGTTTCGTTATTCCAGGTTGTGAAATGTTGGAAGAAGGGAACCAACGAAATCGTGGCTATAAAAATTCTCAAGAATCACCCGTCGTACGCGCGCCAAGGCCAGATTGAGGTGAGTCACCGTCGCGCTTTTTCTACATCCTCGGTCTATCGATCTCACGTGCGAACGAAAAAATTTCGTCGCGTTGGAGGTGACGATTTAAAGCTAACGCGGATTCTCAATCGCAGGTCTCCATCCTGTCGCGACTAAGCCAGGAAAATGCGGACGAGTTCAACTTTGTGCGCGCCTACGAGTGCTTCCAGCACAAGTCTCACACCTGCCTGGTTTTCGAGATGCTGGAGCAGAACCTCTACGACTTTCTCAAGCAGAACAAATTTTCGCCGCTTCCCCTCAAATACATCAGGCCGATTCTTCAGCAGGTTCTCACGGCGCTGCTGAAGCTCAAGGTAAAAACGCAAAAAAAAAAAAAAACAAAGAAAACTGAAAAACACGATTAAATCATCGACGAAAAATCTATCGATCCGAATTATTCGGTCAACGTGCAAAAAACCAATGAACTCGCCTCCTGTTTTCAGCAATTGGGCTTGATTCACGCCGATCTCAAGCCCGAGAACATAATGTTGGTTGACCCGGTGCGCCAGCCGTATCGCGTCAAAGTGATCGACTTCGGCTCGGCCTCTCACGTCTCGAAGGCCGTGTGCAACACGTACTTGCAGTCGCGGTACTACAGGGCGCCCGAAATTATTCTCGGGCTGCCGTTCTGCGAGGCGATCGACATGTGGTCGTTGGGCTGCGTGGTCGCCGAGCTTTTCCTCGGGTGGCCGCTCTATCCCGGGAGCTCCGAGTACGATCAGATCCGGTACATAAGCCAGACACAGGGATTGCCCACGGAACATATGCTCAACAACGCGAGCAAGACTACGAAATTCTTCTACAGAGACATGGACAGTGAGTAGCACTTTGAATTGGTTAATTTATTTATTTTCTTAAAGAGGAAAATAAATATATTAGAAAAAAAATTAAATTATTAAAAAAAAAAAAAAAATTAATTATTTTCCTAAAGAGGAAAATAAATTAATTATTTTCCTAAAGAGGAAAATAAATTAATTAACAAAATGCATTCCTGAAATGCTTGCGACATCTTTCTCCATAGTTATTCACATTTTCTCATGACGTTGAAGTTTGCATTGTTGCAATGCAACGACAATCAAAAACAAAATATTAACTCCACGAAAATTTAAATAATTCTTTTTTTAAATGAATTATTAAAAATTAATAATTACCCCCATCAGGGGGTGAAATAATGTTGTTTTGTCACGCTCTTAGTCGTTATCATAACTTTCCATAGCCGGTATAATCATATGGGTTCATTAATATTTTACTGTTTTTAATTTCGTCGCATTGCAACGATGCAAACATCGTCATATTCTCTCCGCGTGACGCGTACAAAAAAAATACGTTCAATTTTCAGGCACGTATCCATTCTGGCGGTTAAAAACGCCGGAGGAGCACGAAGCGGAGACGGGAATAAAGTCCAAGGAGGCGAGAAAGTACATCTTCAACTGTCTCGACGATATCGGCCAGGTGAACGTGCCGACCGATCTCGAGGGCGGTCAGCTGCTCGCCGAGAAGGCCGACAGACGCGAATTCATCGATCTACTGAAAAGGATGCTCACTATGGACCAGGTAGTAATATCTAATTCATGATGGAGACAGCGATAAATTGCGAAATATCGCGAGATTCCGCCGATTTTCCGCGTCAACCGGTTCGTAAAACTCTCGTGTCTTATCCCAGGAGCGTCGAATCACGCCCGGCGAGGCGTTGAACCACGCGTTCGTCACCCTCGCGCACCTCGTCGACTACGCGCACTGCAACAACGTCAAGGCGTCCGTGCAGATGATGGAGGTTTGCCGAAGAGCCGGCGACTTCACCGCGAGCCCGGCTCATCACCAGGCGCCACCGGCGCCCCAGCCGCCGCCGCCCACGTCGCTCGTCGCGAACTTCGTGCCCACGACGAACGGCAGCGCGGTAACTCTGACCTTCAACAATCAACTGACCAACCAGGTTCAACGACTGGTCAGGGAGCACCGAACCGCGCAAACGGGATACGATAATCTGGTACGTGCGATTTTTTATCTGTTTGCGTCCGATTCGAACGCGATTCATTGTTGCTTGGCATCATTTTTTCTCTCGAAATTTCGCAAACGCTTCTTGCTAAAAAAAAAAAACAAAAACGACGCACGAAGTAATAATTTTTCGCGAGAGTTCACTGAGAGATAAATGTAGTATGGGCAACTATAAAGTGATAACCATAAAGTGGCAATAATTTTTTATAGGCACCGCAACTATTTTTCTCATTATGTTAACTATGACGCAGTTATCATAACTATTAATTAATTACGGTGAACTATAAAAATAATAGCATGAACGACAATGGTATATTTGTCACATTTTAATTACAGTGAACTAAAAAAAGAATAGCATGAACGAAAATTTGATAGTTGTCACTTTATAGTTATCAGAAATTACACGATTTCGCTGAGTGATGAAGACTTCTGCTTTTTCGTGAATACGACACGAGATTTTTCTCTTTCATTTCGCGGCATGATTTTCGTTATACGATTTTCTTTTCATCGTGACAATAATAAAACCCGCGATATCTCTCGTTTCGTCGCAGTATCAGATATACAGCAACAGCAGCCGCCGAGCGACGCAGTACAGCGGCTCGTCGAGCGGCTCGAACAGCGGACGCGGCGCGGTTCACGATTTTCCCCATCAGTTGGTGCCGGGAATTCTCTGCCCGCCGCCGGGTTACCAGACGATGCCGAGCCCTGCGAAGCACGTGGTCGTCGCGCAGCCTCCCCAGGCGCAGCAGGCGCCGTTGCAGATTCAACCGTCGATTATCTCGCAACAGGCGGTCGCGGCCGCGGCCGCGGCGGCCCAACAGCAGTACGCGGCGGTTCCGGTCTCGATGGTCGAGACCGGACGGCAAATGTTGCTCACTGTGAGTTTACGCTGAATTATTACTAGTCATGTCGTCACGTCGATTGCGCTGCTGCCTCGAGCGTCGAAAATGGCTTTTCTTCGGCTGCGAATTACAAAAAAAAAAAAAAAGAATCAGCATTAGCCAATCTTTGTTTATCCAGACTCGAAGCATCAACGCAATTTTCCTCGTTTGTCTGTCCGAGAAAAAAAAAAAGAAAAAAAACAATTAACACTCCGCAATTTCGTTCCTCGTTAATCGACCGATTTCCCCTCCGCGTGTACATAAGTATCCCGTTGTCGGTTTGCAGAACGCCGTGCAAACCTCCTGGCCCGGTGGGAGCCGGCAAATGGCGGCGATCGTGCCCTCCTGGCAGCAGCTACCGCCCCAGCACGCGGCCATTCAGCAGCCGCTTCTCAGCGACGCTGGCGACTGGGGACGTCCGCTTATTGTCGACAGTTCCGCCATTCTACAGGTAGAACGTGTTCCTCCTCTTTCTCTATCTCTCTCTCTCTTGTTTGCCAACCGCCTTTATCCTCCTCTTCCTCGCCGTTCCTACGCCAAGATCGCGTTCAAGTTTAGTCGCGGACAGCGCGGACGGATCGTCGCGTGTCTCTTGGATTCCCTCGGCGAGCGCTTCCGGTCGAAGTTGAGGGAGTGGATTTCGCGCCCTCTGCGCGATTCTCCCGTTCCCCGTCCAGTCAGATCCCACGACAACAAGTACATCGAAATTTACTTAAATTTTTTTGCGGACGAAACTTTGACCTCTCGAATATTCACCCGGGCGGAGACTGCGAATTCCATCCCGGCTGCCGAAGTCGCACAGAAATGTCCTTTAATCGGAATATAATTGGGCGTTTGTAGAAAATTAGAATCATTGCGTATTCCGCGCTTCCCACCCTCGTGGGGGTCAGAGATGACAAGCGTTCGTTACTTTTAAATACACACTTTTTTCTTTTTACCCTATAATTTGTTTATTATTAAATGTTTAGTGAACGCGGCCTACACGTTATATAATTCAATGTTTCAATTTTATGAAAAATCCTTAAAACACATTTTTGGAAATAAATTTCACGAAAAAAGATAATAAAAATAAAAAGTAACGATCGCTACTTTTGTCGTTACTCGTTTCTCGTTACATTTACTTTTTACGATTTTTCGTATAAAATTTATTGCCAAAAATATGTTATAAGGATTTTATATTGAGTGAAAACCTTGAGTTATATAACGAGTAGGTCACGTTTACCAAACGTTTAATAATAATCAAATTATAAGATAAATAAAAACAAGTGTGTATTTAAAAGTATCGAACGCATCTCTGATGGGGGTTTAAAAGTAGTGATTTTATATTACTCTTCGCTTGGCTCGATTGGACATCCAAATGCAACTAATTACCCTTGTTTCGGGGAAGGATCAGCGGCCGGTGTTTCCCGTCACGGAAGTGTACAACACTGGGGCGCTTGTCGAGCATCCGTCGCAGAGCTGGGGCAAGCGCAGCGTGACGAAGCACCATCAGCATCACCTGGCGGTGCCGCAGCAGTCGCAGCACAGGCACGAGCACAAGAAGGAGACCCAGCAGCTGAGCCCGGTGAAGAAACGCGTGAAGGAAAGCACGCCGCCCAGCAGCATGAGACGCCACTCGCCGACGAACGGACACTGGCAGCAGCAGCCCATTCAGTCGCATCATCACAGCGGAAAGCACATGAGCAATCACAACGTCGAGCATCAGCAGGTCGCGTCCGTTCGGCAGCAGACAATCACGATTCACGACACCCCCTCGCCCGCCGTCTCCGTCATCACGATCAGCGACAGCGAGGACGAAACCCCGGGCAAGTGGTGAGTCTCGATTTATTTTTTATTTTAATCTCGCCATTTTTCGTTCCTTTTCGATTTTTAAGGTAGTCCTCCCACTACAGTCCCGTCAAATGTGAGTTTTAGGGAAAATTTCGAACACTTCTCGATGAGAAAAAAAGTCAAGCATGTAGAAGGCGCTGAGAAGATTGATTTTGCATTATAATAATTCCAAAATGTTATTAAGAAATTCATGAAAAAATGAAATGTTCAACAATTTACCCGGGAATCTAACTTTTTTGGTGATGAACATTTTTCATTGATTTTTCTGAATACGTATGAATTTTTTCAGAATTTTGTCTAGTTTTTTTAAATTGCGGTTTTCGCCACTCATTTTGCTAAAACGACGGAATTAAAAGAAATTACACCAAATTCTGAAAAAATTCATACGTATTCAGCAAAATGAATGAATAATTTTCATCGCAAAAAAGTTGGGTTGCCGGGTAAATTGTTAAACATTACATTTTTTTCATTAATTTGTTAATAACACTATGGAATTATTATAATGCAAAATCAATCTTCACAGCATCTTCTACATGTTTGATTTTTTCCAGATTATTATTTCATACCAATTGTATTGGGAGGACTACCTTAATATTCTCGAAGGGTGTTTACGACGTCGATATTTTTTTTCTCTTGTGCATATCAAATGTGATCAGTACAAAAATTCATGTATCTCGCTTTTGTTCATCCCGGGGACGAGTTAAAAAAAATTGAAGAGTTTTCATTTAAAATGAAAAGAAGAAAAATTCCAACGGTGGGCGGAATCTCGTTCTCGAGTTTTTCGCGCGAACGCGCGGATTCTGTCGGTTAGCTTCTCGAATCATGCATGAATATCGTTGACAGCTGCGGAGATCGCCAGTGCGGAGCCTGTCAGGGTTTGGCACCTCGCCTGTCTGGCGACGGACGATCAGTCCGCGAAGAGGTCATCCGAAGGTATTTTTTGCCGTAATGACAACAAATAACACGCAACATCCACAAAACATTGTCTATCTCTTTCTCTCTTTCTATCGATATTCGATAAAAAAAAACATTGGCCCGGAGCATTTCCGAGCAAACAACCCGAATAACACAAACGATAATTACAAAACTAATATAATCCGGTGGTCTTGCTGACTCACTAATCGAAACGAGACGAATACAACACTGGTGGCTGTTTGGATATTCGCTTGCGCAAATCAACGGTCGAAAGGATCGCAAACGAGCGTATCGACTAATGTAAACACGGGTTTAACGGGTATTTCACAGGATTCAGTTGGTCGCCGTTTGCGAATGTCGCGGAGTAACGCAAATCGATTTTCGCGCAATTTTTTTCATGCCAAAAGGCATCCCAAAAATCTCGTAAATATCTCTCATCTTTTTTTATGTCCCGACTCTGCGACATTCGACAAACCGAATTTCCTCGTCTCACGAGTTTGTTGCTTCAATGGCCGTGACAACGGCCGCTGCGTGCGAGCGGCTCGCGAGAACGAAAGGAAAAAAAACCCTCACGTCCATGACACGCCAACCGGTGTTTGTTTTCAGCACGCAATCGACGCCCCGCATAGTGCAAAATTCTCAGCCGACGCACTCGAGTATCCAGCAGCCGCATAGCAACGGCCACGGCGGCTCGCAGCACAGCACGCGGGCCCAGCGCAAGAACGTCATAAGCTGCGTAACCGTGGCCGACAGCGACGGCGAAGCCAGCCCCGCGCGGGCTCACGCGCATCTCTACCAACATCTGCCGCAGCAGCATCCGCAGCCTCAGCACACGACGCAGCACATAAAGCACGAGCCGCAACAGACACAGCACCACGTTAGGTGGGTTTTCATTTTCTAGGCCCATCGACGGTTCATTAATGAAGCCTTAAACTTCGTAATTGAAAACCAAGAAAACCCGTGAAGAGCCTACAATTAAAATTGAACCCCGACAGTTCGCGCGAACTGCGGGATTTTTTTTTTTTTTTTTTTTTTTTTTTTTTTTTTTTTTCGATCGTTCATCGTTCCATCGTCTCGTGGCTTTTGTTGCTGTTGACGAAATGTTTGGTTTAAGTTTTGTTCTCTTTTCTCTCACTCAGCAGTTCCGGCTATTCCTCGCAATCGCAGAAGAAGCGTCTGCTGGCCAAAGTACAGTCGGAATGCAACATGATTAACGTTGCGACGAAACCCGAGCCCGGCGTCGAGTACCTAGCTCCTCATCCGTGCCACGCGCCCGCCTGCAAAGAGCCACCGACCTACCAGGTGCGATTTTTTTCCTCACGGATCTACCGATACTCATTTTTCTTCTGTGTTTATAAAATTATATATAAATTATATAATTTTTTCGTTACGGATCTATCTATACTCATTTTTTTAGTGTGCTTATAAAATTATATATAAATTGTATAATTTTTTCGTCACGGATCTACCTATATTTATAATTCTTGTGTGCTTAAAAAAGAATTAAGCAGATTTTTGTAGAATAATTTTGTTTTTTGTTTTTTTACCTTAAATAAAAAAAGGTTTGCGTGTCGCATTTTTCTACAGAATCAACGTCGACATTCCTGAAAAAAAAAAACCAAAAAAAGATCGTCGCGCTTACGTTCGCAATTTCATCTTTCGTCGATAAACTTTTGTTTTCTAGGATGACGGCTATGACATGCATGACTACTTGTTGCAGTATGTGACAACGAGTAGCGCGCATCCTCACCTTCAGGAGCAGCACATCGTGTACACGACGGGAGCCGAGAAGCGAATCTCCTGGCCGGGCAAGCGGACGGAGTACAAGCACGAATACGTGCAACCGCCCGCTGCCCACTCCAGAGATCATCAGAAGTGGACGGTCACGAATCCGGTGCATCAGTACAGGTCAGTGTAACGAGAGTGACAAAACAAATCGTCGCACGTAAACTCGAAAGACGAGCGCATGTTTACTGCATCCCAAAAGTCGTAGTGCACGCGTCGAAGAAAATACTCGCGAGTCCCAAATTCTTTCCAATCGCTCGAACGTTAAAGTCGCTTACAGCTCATTTCGCATAAATTCAAGAAAAGTGAGAGAGAATTACAAGCACTTCTCGATGGTATAAAAATCGGAAAAAATTCATGCACATTAAAGGTACTGAAAAGATTAACTTTGCATAATAATAATTCTGTTATTAAAAATTTATGAAAAAAAATTGTTTAACAAATCTCTCGGTGACCATTTTTTTTAATGAAAATGATTCGCTCATTTTTCTGAATATGTATGAATTTTTTGAGATTTTTAGATTGTCTTTGAAATTTGTGTTTTTGCACACTATTTTCCATATAAAAAAAAACACAAAATTCAAAGTCATGTTAAAAATCTCAAAAAATGCATACATATTCAGAAAAATGAACGAATCATTTCCGTTAAAAAAAAAAAGTTGTGTCACCAGGAGATTTGTTAAACAATGTTTTTTCATGAATCTGTTAATAACAATTTAGAATTATTATTGTGAAAAATTAATGTCTTCCGTACCTTTAATATGCATGAATTTTTTCACATTTTTATACCATCGAGAAGCGTTTGCAATTCTCTCTTATTTTTCTCGAATTTACGCAAAATTAGCGGGAAGCCACAATTTTATCTCCCGTCCCTTCCCTACCTTAAGTGACGGGAGATAAAAAAAAGAATCCATCACCCGAAAATTTCCCATGTAACTAACAAACTCGCAAGAATTAACCCAAGAGCCGGAAGTTCAACGAACTTTCTCAGTAATTTTTTTTTCTGTTCTTCCCATTGACCGTGATTTCCCGTGAAGCTCGCGAGTGAATACATTCGACTTGTTTTTCGTTCGACGTTCGTTCGAGGAGTTTACACCGCATTGTCGCCGGGCTCGTGGATCGAGGGAGAGAGAGAGAGAGAAAGGAAGAGCATGTGAATTTGCATAACGACGGGAACGGTTTCGTTTTTGTTGGGTTTTTGTAGGCAGAGCCAGGTGGTGGGGTCGGCGGGTCATCCTGGTCATAACCACAGCCACCACGGGCACCCGGCCCATCTGAGTCCCGGGGGCGGAGGTGGCGGTGGCCGAAGCCCCGCTGGCGGCCCGGTGGTTGGGGGAGCCCAGCACCTGGGCCAACCCCTTTACCAGGAGTACGCGCACGTGAGATCGCGCGCGCATCCGGTGCCGCCGCCCGTTTACGTTACCGCCGCGCCCTCGCAGCCTCCCGCTACCATCCAGCAACAGCAAGTGCCCACCTACCAGGGATTCACACCCGGGTGGGTACCTAGACACCTAGTTGATGCATGCATGTGTGTACCATTTGTTATATCTTACTTTTATTTTTTATTCAAACAATCGTCGATCGTATTTACGTCCTCACCAGCGTGCGAGATCGTTCGAAATTTTCGATATTGCACCTGAAAATGAATTTAAAAAAATGACGACTGCGTCCGAAAAACGAAAGAGCATGCTCGGACTTTCGTACCAAGTTCAGATAAAATTGGTTACTCAAACTTTTGTTTGTTTTTGTTGTTGTTATTGGTTCTTCTAGTGTCTTGTCCGTAAAAGTAATTTGCGAAGTTGCAGTACGAAAATTGTAAAATCGTTATCGCACGTGTTTGACGGTAGCCAAGTGTCGATGTCGGTGCGCAGTGACGGGAAATGTTTCGGAAGAGAGAAATTAATTGAGCAATTGAAAGATATACGTGTATATTTTTTCGCGGTATATTTTATGCCATTGGTAATACAGTTGCGATACTTGGCTAACGAAACTAAGGGAACGAGGCAGGCGAAAATGATGACGTTGTTGTTTTTGACTGCCTGATCAACTTGAAAATTGACTCTTCAGAGACTGACGCGGAGAGTAAAAATATCAAGACAAAAAATGCTTTGCCTTTTGTCCTGTAAAAGGAAATTAGTCCGCGATTTTCTAAAAAAAATCACGCTGATCGTTTCAACACTGCAGGGTCAATAATTTACGATTTAATTACCGAAAATGCTAAAATTACAGATACTCGTTGACAACAATTTTCTAATTTGCGTTATCCCGTTTTTTACAGCTCGTCACCACTAACGTTGTATGATTCTAGTCGCGCGTTGCCGCCACCGGCGCATCACAGCTCGGCTCGGCCGTTGCTGGCGAGTCACGCGGCACATCCGCTGCCCGCGCATATGCAACCGACGGCCGTCTACGGTCTGGCACCGCTCTCACCGGCTAAGCATCAGTATCAGCCTTCCGGCTTGTGGTTCACCGAATAAGCGCGCGAGAAAAGAAACGAAAAGGGGAAGAGAAAGCGGGAAAAGAAGTAAATTAAGAATCGCCGATTGACCGTTCGATCGTCGGATTCTCGAATGATTCTTGGTGTCCGTTCGATCCCCTCGCGATCCAGCGCGAGACAAGAGACAGCGAACGGATTCTCGGCCTTCGCTTCGGCGTCAAATTGCGACGAACACTTAAGCCCGAATCGTTTGTCGCGCGCTTCTCGACAATAAGGGGGTCCCCGAAAACCAAGCAAACACGATGAAAAAAAGAAGAACAAAATGTCATTTTATACTTCGAGATTCGATGATCTCGCTTCCACGCGTTTTACGCAGCACCAGACTTGCCGCCTGTCGAAGAAAGAAAAAGAGGGAAAAAAAAACAAAGCGAAACAAGAGGAAAAATAGAAGCTTCGCGAGCGGAGGCCACAGCGAATCAAAGTAAAACACAAAAAACGAGCGTTGAAACTTTAATAATCCGTCCTACGCAGCGAGGGTCCCCCTTTGTACTGCCCCCGTTTTTCGACTAGAAATCGTAGGCGAACATTGAATTTAACGTATAATAACCTGTCGAAAACAGAAACAAAAATAAAAAAAAAACTTGTCTCGGCTGTGACAGGGAAGGAGATCGCGTGATCCGAGAATCATCGAGGAAAGCGAAGAGACATTTTGGTCGGTTCCGGAGGCGAAAACGCGGAGCGCGCGCGGTCGGCGACTACGAGAAAGCGCCTTAAGTGGGGACGATTATATTTCTAGTGAGTAAGAATCGCATTTTTCGTCTCGCACGTTTCGAGCGTCCTGTCGCCTGAATCGTCGTTCGTTCGTTTGTTTTTAATTTGACCGTTTACCAAAAAAAAACAAGGGGGATAAAAACACAAAACACAGACTAGTGAGAAACATACGCGACACACATTTCTAGCATATCAAGTTTAGGCGTATCGCACGGTCGGTGGGGGGTCGGGATCGCTTGATTAGGCGCCAGGTCGAAACGTCGAGGAGTTCGTCGTGCCTCGACACGTTGACGCTTTAATTTAAGATTTTTTATAACGAACGTGTACCTCACGAGGTACCTGACCACGATGAGGAAAACGAGGGGAGGGTGGAAGAGACGGAAACTAAAGAAAATTCGCTGACTGATCCAAGTGGACTCGTACGTTTTAATAGATTCGATCGAAGGAGACACGAACGGAAAATTGATGTCGGGTTCTCGTTCGGCCAGCAGTACACGTTTGTTTCGCGCGATTCGCACGCGCGTTAATTGTACAAATTTGGGGTGCGTAAGGATGAACTTGCTCGTGAAAGTTCGTTTTTTTTTCTTCGAGTGAACTCGAGATTCGGCCGTTGGTTTGGCTCGATTCAACGGCCAAAAAACGATTGCCAACAATCGACAGCGAGAGTTTTGACAAAAGCTGTGACGTCACTGACGGCTTGGCTATTATTAATATTACCATTAGCTGTAATTTGTATTTATCATTATTCTTCTTTTTCTTTTTGTTATCACCGCTCGTGTCTCATTATCGCGTTAGTTTTGCCCCTCGCGTACTTTGCTTACACGGTGAACATGTTCGTTTATCTTTTTTCCCATATAAATTGTACATAGAAATCCCCGAGGACAATCTCGCTCGCGATTTCGATGGATTTCCGAGCGTATCGACGATTTTCACGCGTTTGGTGATCCGCGACGGTAGAGAGAGGCGGAAACTTTCGGTTTTCGCGTCGATTTCTCGGGTCGCCCGATGACCGCGCTTTTCTTCGTCATCGTCGCGCGAGAGAATATTTTTAAATGTACCCCGTTTAGTACATTGTGTGATTGTTGTTTCGGAAATCCGCGTAGACACTCCAAACGTGTCCCAGGCAAATTTTACGTCGCCAAAAAAGCCACCGAGCAGCAGGAGCGAATTCGCGCTCTGACGAATCGGCTGTCTCGCTTTCCGGTCTTGTACATAGCGAGAGAAAGTTTTATCCGGAAAGATCGGCGACGTTTGTGGGACACTCAAGGGGGAGGGGTGTATTTTTTTCGTTTTTTTCATTCGTCAAAGCTTCCACAGAGTTTACGAGATACGTAAAGATTTTTGTCGATCAAACTGACGTGTGTGGAGGGAATTAAATGCGCGACATTCTCGGGCGGAGAGTAGTAACGAAATATAGAAGAAAAAAGAAAGCATCGATTGAGAGACTCTTATTTGTAAATAACGTTTTTCCTCTTTTCATTCGTTGCAGTTGACACTCTTCAGGTACCTCAATTTCGTTACCCAATCATGTTCTTCCTCAAGAATCGCGAGTCGTGGTAGAAAAAAAGAGAGAGAGAGGCGGACGGAGGAAAAAATGCAAAATTTCTTGCGAGCCGCTTTACAGAGACCGGGCGGTCGTTTATCGGGAACCGCGAACCACCGAGGCTCGTGAGTTCCTCCTCTATTATATTACATAGTATTCCTCAATCGTTTCTGTATATATTTTAGACGCGGATTCACCATCCGCCTTATCACTTTCTAATTCGGGGACTAGAGTGACGGTTAAACCTACCGGATCATTTTTTTTTGTCAATCAACGTTCCTTGCCGACGTGTGTAAAAAGTTTTACACACTTGACACGTTTGTCAGCTATTAAAGAAAAAAACATTCGATACATCATCGTGATGTATAGATAGTTCGGGACACAAAGATAATAATGGGAATAATAATGATAATGATAACAAAGAGCGCGAAAGGCGACGCGAGAAAATCGGGTGGCAGATCTTTCGCGTTTTCAACGACCGAGCACTTTTTTCTTCCAAAGACTAACGAGAAAAGAATTGAGAATCATTTCGTACGTCCGATTTTCACTGGAATTCGCACGAACGTAAATTATCGCGTCTGTGACTATTATAATTGTCGTTGTCGTCGTCATTATTATTGCTATTAATATTGTGATTGTCATTATAATTATTATTATTACTATTATTGTTATCGATGTACGGAGGGTGGAGTGAAGTGGGGGGGTATATTTAACCAAGTCGATGTGCCTGTTTGACGACTAAACGTAAATAATAAAAACACATATATTATATACTACGTAAAAGGAGAAAAGAAAATACAGAGGTATTAAACTAACGAACTAACGAAGCAAAATGAACGAAGACGCGCGTTAATTACGTTAAAGTGAAACATTTTTAATCGCCGTAAGTGTTTCGTGTTGTCGAATCGATATTTCATTGTGTATAATAACGGCGGGAAGAGAAATATGTGCTACCTTTGTTTACGCGAGCGCGCCCAGCCCTTTGGTGTTGATATCCGCGAGTTTAATATTCGTATCGTGCGTTGTAGTAATTATTACGTATCGCCCGGCGCGCGTTGACGTTCTCGTAGGCTTCCACGAGTATATTTGTAGCGTTTGCGAGGCCGCGAGGCCCGTCAGATCGAGTCATATCGTCAGCCTTTCCTTTCCTTTTTTTTTCTTTCTTGTTTTATCGATTGCCTGCGCTTTGGACAAAGTTACGTTACGCATAGTAATATATCTTTTCTTTAGGGTATTCTTGTTGGTTTCCATCGAGACCGAGAGAATCGGAGGCCGAGGTTTTGGGGTCAAATCTAATTAATTACTCAATTTTTCCGTCGCACGTCGACGCTTCGATTACTCGAACGATCGACTCGGCTTCTAAGCGAAAGTATTCGGTAACTGTTTGCTCTTCTCAAATGCCCACGTGTCGAAGATTAGAATTTTCGCGAAAAGAATTGTTAGGAGCTTCCGAGTGTTCATGGAATATTGGAATTAATTATCGCGATTGGATATTTCTATGTAAAAAAAATCGGAAAACACTTGGAAGCTCGTAACATTTTTTTTCCGCGAAGAAAAGTTAGCCGATGTTTCGTTTGGACGATACGACTGCTCATTGGGGCGATGAAAATAGGTGTCGAAATAGGGGAAACTGATAAACATTCGACAATGATGATAAAATGAGCCCAATAGTCATTCACGAGTCATTGACGCGCTGAACCATTCGCGACACGTTACAAACGTTTACAATACCGATCGAATAATCCACAATAATCCCAATTGAACGTCGTGAAAGCTTCGAAGACTCGGTAAAAAAAAATACACTGAAACGAAGGGGGAAAAACATAAGAAAAAAGAAAAATTGTATACTGTAACTGTATCAGTGGTTCTAGTTGTGATATTTTACTAATGTAATTATATAAATATTTAAGTTGTAACATTTATAACGTTTTTTCGTATAGGATTATCGAGAGGGGGATTAAAAAAAAAGTAGTCGGAGGATAGAAAGTTATTTAATAAGCCTGAAGAGAGACAGGAGAGCGTCGAATCGCACGAAGACGGTTTTCGAGTTGTACATAAATTTCTTAATAAACACGAGAGAGACAGAGAGACGAAGGATTCTTTGTTTTCGTTAGGCTTAGATTTAGTGCCTAAAATGTCGACGGGATTGCGTCCGACGTTGAGAGAAAAGAAAAGGAGAAAAAAAGTAGTAGGAAAATGGCAAAAGGTTTTAGGCGCGAAAATTGCGCTCGGGGAAAAAACTTTCCTACACGTTTCAGTGACGGGTAAAAAAAAGTAATGGGAGGTGGAGACGCGTGCTAAAGCGAGGCTTCGTATTTGTAGTAGGAAGCGAGGGGAATATGTCGTTAAAGAAAATAAACTAAAAATAAAAGTAAATGTGACGAGTCACGTAACACGAGTAGCGTTTAATATTCATCGCGTTTTACGGATAGTTTACGTATTATAAACCGTATCGTGGAATTAGAGGGGGTATATAAAGCGGTAGTTGTAGCTGAAAAGCCGAGAGATGAAATATTTTTGGAATCAATAGAGAGAGACGAGTATTTGCTCGGTGAATTCATAGGTCTCTTTTCGTCACTTTTTATTCGCTTCGCCGAATCGAATCGTTTGCGTTTCGTGGAGCTAACTGGAAGGGAAAAAAAAGAACTCACAGGATGTAAAATTGTATCAAGTTTCGGGGAGGAGAGGGAGAAAAGGAGAGAAAGAAGGAAAGAACAATTCGCTCGTCAAACTTCAATGACTTTGATGTCCTGAACCGTCCGCGTTCCCCTGTAAATAATGCCCTGCATGCAATCGCGGATTAAAGTACCACGAAAAAAATCCTCATGGACCGAATAGATTCGACTCGTTTTCTACGTTGCAGAAGGAGAAAAAAAACTTTCGCAAAGCGAGACGCGTCTCGCGGGCCGCTTCCGACGACCGCGAAAACGCGAAACGATTGATTAGAGGTTTCCAAATTCAGTGTCCGACTGTTTCGATATTCTCAATGTTCACTATACCGCTATACATGGGCCGCGCGTTATATATTTAAAGAGTGAAAGAAGGAAGAAGAAAAAAAAAAAACAAGTAAATAGATCATTAAAAAAGTGAAACTTTCGAACTATACAAAACTATTCGGTTAATGCATAATAAATCGCATGCATAATCTCACAAATAAAAAGTGTAACACATTGAATAAACGACAACAACAACAAAATAACAATAATAAATATAGACTATTATTCTTGTACATTTGTAGAATTATCACGTGAGCGTTTTATCTCGATTGTTTTATTCGTTGTCTGGTTAGATTCTAGTGAAGTACCTGTAACTCGTACACCCAAATATTTTTGCTGAAACGAGAGACATCCTCGAATCGGGGTTAGGAGGGTTTAGTAGAGAAAAATTAAATTGGAACTGAGTAAATTCGTATAGCGTCGCGAGTTGCGACCAATTCAAACGAGAAATCAAAATATGTATGGTCAATACACGAACCCCGCTCTCGATTAACAAAGCAGCGCACGTAGGGATGATACGCAAAATAAAAGATAAAAATAAACTACAGATTTTAGGGAACACTGACGGCAAACAAAACTCTCCTATAAAATCGTCTTTGTGTAGACACGCGGGGCGGGTTTACTGACACTTTTCGGCGACATTTTATACGGATGTGCGGATCGAGCCGAGTTTATCACAACATGAACAACCCTACGCGTTTTACGTTACTATATTTGTATCGTGTCTAACAAACAAACGGAAGAACTGTACTGTATAATACTTTATCGAATTTTTTCTTTTTAGTTGGTAGCTGTATCGCCTGTACTTTGTAATATTTCGTCGACGTTGCGTTTAAAATGACGATTGTGTTTAGCACGCTCGCTCCTATTAGTTAATATTGCGATCGCCGTTCGTTCTGCGTACTCGACGATTGGTCCAACGTATTTTATTTCGGGGTGTGGAAAGTCGTTTCGCGTTTCATGTGTATTATAGTATGTTTTTTTTAAAGGAAATTCGCGTTGGCTCTGATCGGCAAGTAATGCTCGCTCCCGCGATTTTTTCCTCTGTTACTTTGGGAAAATATTAGTTAATTCTTCCGGCGAAATTTTGCGTTCGTCGGTGAAGCAACGACGTTGCGAATTTTCTGCAACTCAAGGGCTGCGGCTGACGGTGTAAAAAAATACTTTCAAAATGGCCTTATTATGAATTATATAATTCTCATACGTACATTAGCATTAGTTCCAAGCCGAATGTGCGTAACAACATTACGCGGGCATTACACAGTCGATTATATTACTGTCGAATTAATTTCGTGGCAAGTTGATATCACGTGCGGAGCTTCGAGCCTTCCATTGATTTTCGATTCTTCATTTATTTGCTTCACAAATAATTTAATATTAATTAAATTTTCCCGACGTTGTAAAGAAACTTCGTAGAGAATCATTTTTGGGTATGAATATTTGTTTGATATAAATAATTTAATGAACAAATGTATTTAAAAAAAAAAAGTAATCCGAGAATTAATGGGTCGTTCGCAGCTTTGACGACGATAAACAGTGCGTGGGACTCGCTAATTCCGCTAACGAATGGATAATCCCGTGCAGCATATCCTTTGTAAGCAGTAATTTAAAATCTTTGCCGTTCACCTGTTGATTCCCAAGTATTACGCCCCCGAATCGGCCGGCCGGTGTGCACGTGCGACGCTGACTTTCGCTCGTGGACACTCGCGTCATTCGCGCTCCCTGTGCCCATCGTCGTGGGAGCCCGTAGAATTAACTAAATACATGAAATAATCGTTGGTTAAATATTATATAAATATATATATATTAATATACTATATATGTACTATATGTACTGTGAATATGTAATGACGCGACGATAGCGAGCGATCGTCTTTCCTCCCGCGGACATAACGAGCGTTAAACTATTTCCATCTCCGACGAAAGTACAAAGCGTAGATATAGCTTGGGAATGGGAATAATTTGCGCGCGTAAAACGAGCGACCAGATTCTCGGTTCGTCCATTCGAGTCGGAATTTCGATTGAGGCGAGTTATAAAAACGAAAGACGGGGAGAAAGAGAATAAAACGGTGAATGTGAGCGAGTAAAGTCTAGGCTACCAAAATCCAACGTCGCGACCCGACGAACGGGTCTCACATATAATTATCGAATTGGTGACAAATTTACTTAACATAGTTTAACGAAAAATTCTCTTCACTGACACAGGGGTTCGAAGTCTACTTGATATTTATATTTTAATATACATGGGCTGATTACATTTACTGTATTGTAATTATTGATAAAGGATGAAGAAGAGGAAGTAAAAAAAAACAACAAATAATCGATAGCTTTGGTATCCCGGCCTAGTTCACACAAGACGAATGCCAGAACGCGTGTCTCGTGTATATTAACCACAGCGAGATTAGATGCTCGTACATTTTGTCCCGTGTGAGCGATGGTTCGACTAGACGAGGAAAAAAAAAAGAAAAAAAAAACACAAGAAGAAGAACACGTGGTTTGCTGTATATTACTGTAGTATAATCAAACACTAAAGACTAATGCTTAAGGTGATCAATCAAGCTTCGGTATTCGTGATATTTTCGAAGCCGCTAGATATATATATATATATACATAAATATATATATATATGTACTGATGAAATACATATTACTATATATTTGAATAATGATGCAACAAAAAGATGATGAACAGAGACATTTAAAGAAACGCAAACTTAAAAAAGGAGATGAAAAAACGAAAAATACGCCAACAACGTTATAAATGAAAAAAAAAAACAATAAACTGAAATGCCCGAGCCGCCGGTTTCGGTTTCTCCGGCATTTTCCAGCACGACAAAAGATTATTTGTATTTATTAACGTCATCCTCGTTTGTATCGTTCACATGAAGCACCAACCAAGAACTGCGAAATCCTCACACTGAATCCTGAACAGAGTTGCGAATGTTCCATTAATTTTCGACTCAGTGTTCGTTTGTTTCGTGAATTGTTTAACGATAAATACAGAGCAAATGGATTGAGTAGGAAAAGTTGTAGGATGCTCGCAACTCTGATCCTGAACTCGAGCGTTAATTAATTCAATTAAAAGCCTAACAAATCCACCACGAACTTCGAGTTCAATATAATAATTGTAAGGATTCGAGAGGACACCTCCGAGTCTTACATTTATGTATTCAAAAACAGGAAAGTCAATAGCAAAAGTCGTTTGAGTAAAAAAATAAAATAACGTAAATTGTAACATCTAAATGCGATCGAGTTCGAGTTTCGAATTCTCGTATTGCAGAGTCCTAAAAATATGTCGCATTGCAGCGAGCTGTATTAAATTTCAAGGATGCATTTGTGCAAATAATCAAACGCGTTTTTAAAATTGCAATGCTCAATGTAGTGTGAAAACAGGTTTGAAAAGTAGATGAAAATAATTATAGTGTCGTCCGATGTCGATAAGAAAAAAATTAATAATAATAATTAGAATTTGTCCATATTGTTCCTTCGCTTATTGACGAATCCGAGGGTGATTTTCGTGTACATAGGCTATGCGATAATTGACGCTAAACTGCAAAAATGTAGTGAATTTGATTACAATTTTGATAGCAAATATTTGCCACATGTGTAAAGCTACAGTTTTATCGAGTCGCTAAGAATTTTCGCAGCGAGCATCGGCAACTCAGATCGACACACAATGAAAGTAATAATATGCTCGTTTTCCTGAATCGATTGCTAAAAAAAATACCGTACTGACATTATGGTTTTGTTAATCTTGAGGTCGTGAAAAGAAAAGTTCCAAGCATGCAATGGCCGTCTAGATGGATAAACTTCTTATCTCGCCATTACAAACATATCAAAGATATTTCTTTTTGTTACTCGGTAGAATTTTCTCGAGTCTCCCCTGTTGGTTTTTAGCCACGACTATATACAATAACTATAAACGGAGCAGTAGAATTAGAAAAAAATATCTTCAGTCTATTAATTAACGATTGCATATTTTATCGGCGTTTACCTGTTTATTCGTCCCATCGCTTTTCAACTTCGATTCGTTTCTAGAGTTGCACGCGCTTATCAATCATTTGTTAATTGCATTTTTTCTTTTCTACAAGACGTTGAAACATGAAATCGGCCAGCGTAAAATAGTAAATATATGCGACTGAATAATCAACTTGTAATCTTGTAATACCGTAAAAAAGGGCGTGAATAAAAGTAGAGAAAATGCACCGACGAACGAAAACCGAGGTGACTATAAAAAGCAGAAAGAAAAATAAGTGAAAAAAAAACTTGTACACGTATACCGTGCGTAATGAATAAAGACCAGGGTAATCGTAAAGTACATATGTGTATTGTAATATATAATTGTACGAACATAGTTCCATAGATATATATATATATATATAAATACACGTACGTGTATCGGTGTGCCTGGATTTGCATTTGTATATCGAGAAACTGCTATTGGCACACCCTATTGTAAATATAAATATAAATATTAATATTAAAAAAGTGGTGTCGAGAAGTTACCACTCGACAAATTAATCGAGGATTCGGGCGACAATTGTAGATTTGCCGATTGTAAAGATGAGCGCGCGAAATGCGTTAATTTTAGTGTACGGTGCGCAATTAAGCGGACAATTTGTTTCGTTTTTTTTTTTAGTACATTCAGATATCGTAGCACTATTGTGTCTACGAGAGATGAAATGCGGTATATATAAAAGTCTCGATAAGATATGAAGGGAAAAAAACGTACCTACTGTCGATCTTAGAGTCTGCCTTAGACTGTGTAACAAATTAATTAACACTGCTCGTTGTGCTCCTTGCGTAGCGTATATATCGAACGATCTTGACTGTACTATATTTCGTAAACACGTCGGACCAAGTTGTTTCTTGCCAAAACTTTTGTGATTAGGTTTAGCGAGCTCGTAAACGGTGATAACACTAATGAGTAAAAACTGATACATAAACAAACAAACAAACAAAATATTATATCATTGTACGTATATTTGTAAATTGTCCCTCGCGCTACTTGTGCTCCGGTCATTGTCAGCCTAAATAAACACGCGGAGCACGCGCCGACTCTGATGCCAGTTTTACACAAACACAAAACACAAACACCACAAATTTGCGTTATTCGCTTTTGTATCCTAGCGAGAGTTTTGGCTTGGTAAAAAAAAAAGAAAAAAACCTAAAATTCCATTTAGCTTAAATTTACGCGCTGGTTAGAATCCTCGGATAGCACAAAAGCGTTTAGCAAATTGAGACACGTCTGTAGGAAAAATTATTAGAATTCTCCGATGTTGATTCATTGATGTTTTCATGTTGTTAATTTAAGCGCGACACGATTCGCCGATTATTTGAAAATGATCAGTAACGAGTGAAGCGGGAAAATTTCTGGCCCTGATAACGACGGCCACCAATCTCGAGTCCGTTGCGAATGGCCTATGTCCATTTTTTTAAAGAGAGAAACTCACTGATGAAAAAAAAATTATAGACTGTCTTAGAAGGGCTTTCATCGCGTTAGTTAGTAAGGTGGAAGGGGTTTTTAAAAAAATTGTATGTGTACGAGGTTAAACTTAGCGATCACTGCAATTTCTCGCGTTGCAAGCGGGCGAAACACTTTTGACGGTGACTATAACGATTAACGTTTTGTCAATGAAACTTTTTTAATCGGGAGAAGTAAATTTCAAATTTTCTCAGGGCTCCCAACGGATCGACCGAATCCTAAAACGAGGTGGTTTTTTCATCGAGTTAATACTTTTCGGCTCGGTAGTTTGAATTACGCAGCCGACTAGACAAGTCGTCGAAAATTATTGTCCATCTCTTCCGATGTTTTCCATCCGATTAATTTTAGCGTACCAAATTACACTAATAAACTGATATTAGCATTGAACAAATTCACTGTACCGACCGCTACGGTCAGCACGTAAAATCCATAGAAATATGTTAGAAATAATTTGAGTGAAGCAAAAAAAAAAAGAAGAAGAACCGCTCGATACACACTTATTAACGACTACTACTACTAATACTGTACTACTACAAAATGAATGTTGCCTTTTTGTCACACTTGTTAATGGGAATGACACAAGAATATTCATAAATACTTGTACAATTAGCGATTCGTAAGAATGTGTTATATTAAAAATATTATTATGTACAAAAGTGGTGATTCTTGTAAATGCGCCTTTGTCAATGCAAGAATCGTTCCCATTCGCCTGCCAGGTGTAAAAAAAAAAAATCAACTCGGCCTTCTTCAAAATTCATTTTAATTGATCCAGCGATTCGTTATTTATTTTACAATATAAACACGGTTATTCTAGTGGAGAGAAGCGGATGCAGTGTATCCCCAGTTTGAAAAAATTGTGATTTTGGACTAGACTTTTGCGGTTTTATTCGCCACTGGAAGCGCGGTCGCTATTTTCGTCACCACACTGGCGGCTGTTGTACTCGGGACTGTAACAACCTCGGGCGCGGGTGTCGGAATGTTCAGTGGAACGTGGAAAAAGTATAGCATGAAGCCCGCGGCTAGCAAAATGTGCATACCCAGAATCGCGGCAATGAAAATCGGTTTCTGCTTGCCTGAAAAAAAAAAAATCGTTGAATCGAGTTGAATTTACCAAGCGTTTTTCCAGCGTGAAAGCAAGAAAAAAAAAACATGCTCACCACTTATTACCGGCATCAGAGACCTCAGCAAAACTCCTCCCGACAAGAACGTCGCTATTCCCACCAGAGTCCACTGCAACCACCCAATTTGTATGGTCCACAGAAAAGTCGTGGGCACGTAGATGGCGAGCGAATACCCGTAGAGACACAAAAGTTCCAGAAGCCCAGGAGAATTAGGCTGGAATAAAAATTGTTACTAAAGTAAATTCACGTCCCCTTAAAAAATTAGAAAAATCGTCTCCTTCAGGTCCCCTTAAAAAATTAGAAAAATCGTCTCCTTCAGGGCCCCTTAAAAATTAGAAGAATCTCCTTCACGTCCCCTTAAGAAATTAGAAAAATCTCCTTCACGTCCCCTTAAGAAATTAGAAAAATCGTCTCCTTCACGTCCCCTTAAGAAATTAGAAAAATCGTCTCCTTCACGTCCCCTTAAGAAATTAGAAAAATCGTCTCCTTCACGTCCCCTTAAGAAATTAGAAAAAAAATCGTCTCTTTTCTCAAATTTATCCTAGTGAATTGAGAACCAAAGTTCATTATTCAAGTCTTCGTAGTACCTGGATCAACTCGTCCTCTGTATTTTCATTGGCTCCATTGGTCCATTTCAGCGCAGCCCAGAGAACAAGAGGCAGCAGCCACGCGTAAAGAAAAATGCAGGTAGCAGCGTAAGACACGAGATGAAAATCGTATCTCCAGTGAAATTTGCCGTTGTTAGCCGTCTGCAAGTAATTGGCCATGTTTCCGCTGACCGCTATAGAGAATATGAGAGTAACGCAGACCCAGAAAGGTCCGTAGAGGTCGGGATTGGGTCGAATATGTGAAAGCAGGTAATTGTCTGTTCCGTGCGGCAGCATCGAGCGTTTCAGTCGCTGAATGACGTCGTTTGTCTCAACGTTGAAGTATTTTTGATAATACTCAATGGTCCAAAAACTTCTTGGCACGTCAGCTGCGAATGATTGGAATATTATTTTTTCCTCTCAGCACAACCGGAAAAACATCGCGCGCGGAGCTGATTAAAAAAAAATGTATTACCGTCATCTTTCACGGTTGGCATCCCCTGAAGATCCTCCATCATTCCGATCCCCGTGGCATCATTGTTGAGGTTGCCGAAGTGAACCTGGTGATCCGGCGAGCTGACGTCGAGCTGCGCTTGGCCAGCTCCGCCCGAGCGATTGATCGGCGAGAAGTCTTGAAAGGATATGAATTGCGAGTCGTTCGACTTGCCGAGCAGATCTCCCTCCATTCTGGCTACCCAATCTTTTTTTCTTCACGGTTTTCTATCACTTTTGGCTGTCTTTACTGGTCGAAAAATGCGCTCCAGATTTCGCGTGTTCTTTGGGTCTTTGACAGGTGCCAGGATTCGGGGGTTTACGTTTTTCTAACCTAAAAACGCAGCTACGTGTACGACCAGCTCAGTCGGTAATGCAGAGTCGCTCGAAATTCGTGAAAACGCCGCGATAGCCGCATCATTAGTGCGTTTATTTATATTTTGGAGGGTCCTACATTACCGGCGCTCGGTCGGTATCTTCGAGAAGTCGGTATAGTAGGATGCGCACTTCAGTGGTAATTTTACAGAGGTAGCATTACATACTCTGATCGCCACGTGCTTAGATTACACGATGCAAATTGACAGATTGATGTAACCAGATGTAACCCAAACAATTGTTAGCGACGTCATTCCAGATTACGAAATAATTGCAATAACGCTGCGACCAGTTACAATTCCCGTTCCCTCGCGCAAAGATCATGGTAAGTGGAATTTGAATAGAAAATACACAAGCATTGTTTACACGAAGAAATTGATTACTGATCCGAGAACTGAATCGCATACTTTTATGTTTTTTTTTTTCATGCACTCGAATACAGCCCACCACACCGGTTGCGACCACCGGCCGCGCGGTAAACTTTCGCACGAGCCTCTCGATTTAACTGCGGAAAGACGGGGGGATATAAACTTCTAATTGTCTTGCCGGGTGCCCCCGCAACGAAATTAATAAAGTTCGAAACGGCTGTACTAGTTCGCTCGCCGCTCGGTAGGGAAACTTTCACCGAAGATCCAATAGATCCAGGCGCTTTACGGCTTCAACGTCATTCCGAGGCAATTAGCAATGATGCAGGGCAATTATTAATTATCATTTGACCAATGAGAATATAAGTGAAATTGTCTTGGCTGGACAGGCGCGACGTGAAGTGAAGTTAGGTTATGGGGAGGCCATTGTCGCTGCTGTTTACGTTGGAAAGTATCCGCAGCGGTCCTGACGTGTTTATACCTGTTTACACGTGATTTTTCCGGGGCGCGATCGACGCCTCTCGACCCTGATAAAAAAATTTTAATCCGACAAAGACACGGCCT
Organism: Pimpla rufipes; assembly: GCA_963932165.1. Lineage (NCBI taxonomy): Eukaryota > Metazoa > Arthropoda > Insecta > Hymenoptera > Ichneumonidae > Pimpla > Pimpla rufipes. Next base: position 24,298,948 of record OZ010630.1, read on the forward strand.
CGGGTTATGTGACGGCCGATAATTATGGCCAGACAGCCGAAGGGTCAAGCGGATGAAATCGCAAATTGCTTTGACGTGCCGAGTTGCGTAGGTGAGAGATTCCCGGGAAGCAACCTACTGCATTCCCAAGCCCGTTGAGCCGCGTGAGCTTTCGGGATTCGATTGGCCGAGCATCCGTATATCTATAGCGGCAGACAGTCGAGTACGGAACCCGAGTGTCTATTTGAATAATCACCGAATATTCCGTCCGCGTCATAAAGTAGCCGCCGCTCTTAAAGCTCCGGCGGCAACTGGGTCACGTCGATTCCGCGACGTATAACGAGGATTTTTGTTAATCAACGCGAAATTACGAACAACGCTCGGCTACTCCTGGAAAACGCAATTATTTATTTTTTTGTGAAATAGAAACCCGTGTCCGAGTCGTTTGACTTTTCGGGCGTCGATTACACGTTATTAAATCTTTCTTTTTTTTTTGTACGCAAATTTATGTACGAAAAAATCGTGAAAAATCGGCAATAAAATAGAATAGAATATTGTACGAATGATTTTGTAAATCGTTATATAAATTCGATTTTAATTTTTTTTTTTTTCGTTTATGTTTCAGGAAAAATTAAAATTTAGTGTCCGAGTCGTTTGACTTTTCGGGCGTCGATTACACGTTATTAAATCTTTCTTTCTTTTGTCCGCAAATTTATGTACGAAAAAATCGTGAAAAATCGGCAATAAAATAGAATATTTTAGGGATTATTTTGTAAATCGTTGTATATTGACATTTTTTGTTCGTTTATGTTTCAGGAAAAATTGGGAATTGGAAATTGCGAGATTCGGCCAACGATTCAGCGGTTCACTGTACTCGGAATATTGGCGAAAATATCGTGGCTGGAGGATTCGAGAATAGCGAAAAGGCTGCCCCATCAGTATAGCGTTAACGACTCGTGGAACGGGGGGAGGGGAGGGGGAGAGGCAAAGAGCGTGTTTCACATCGCTTTAAGGACGTCCATTACGATTTTCTATTATTATTATATCAGCTCTGAGTGACATCGTCGGATGCTAGCTCGGCGAGTAATTGCGCCTCCATTTCAAGTCACATTTCATTTGCAGCCGGCCACGCTGGTACGTTTATCATGGACACCTATACAACGTATATACGTCGCATCCGAGTGTGCAGTTTCATTAGCGAGCGATTCGCCAACCGGTGACGAGCCCATTGTCGACTGCGCGGCGAATTTCTTAGGTGTAGTAATGTCTCTCACTCTGGTTGCTCGAGGAGCAGTCAATATTAATGATGCTCGAATTTTTAATATTAACGATATTTTTATTTTTTAGATGCAAAATATTTTTTCCCGTCTCTCGCTCTGGTTGCTAGAGGAGTCAATATTAATGATGCTTGAATTTTTAATATTAACGATATTTTTATTTTTTAGATACAAAATATTTTCTCCCGCCTCTCACTCTGGTTACTCGAGGAGCAGTCAATATTAATGATGCCCGAATTTTTAATATTAACGATATTTTTATTTTTTAGATGCAAAATATTTTCTCCCGTCTCTCACTCTGGTTACTCGAGGAGCAGTCAATATTAATTATGACTGAATTTTTAATATTAACGACATTTTTGTTTTTCGCATGCAAAATATTTCCTCCCGTCAAAAGTACCGATAAACCATGATCGGTGCCAAATTTGACGAGAATTAATAGGATGTTTCGAATTTTATTGCAATTCGATTTATTTTTCACCTTCGACGAAGCTTCCTCTATGAAGAAGCCAAAGTGAACAGACATACTTTCTAATAGAGATAGCCTCGTCAAAAGGTGTCTTCACAATGAAGAAGCAATTTGCAAGGTTCTACTTTTCAAGTCTTTTGTTTACGTCAAGTGTCAAAACTGCCATAAAGGAACCCCGGCACTAATCTTACCTTAAAAGCAAAATGAGTAACGCAAAAAAGCATGAAGGAGACGAAATTGCCATTTTCCGAGGGACTGTCGGTTCTTTTTTTTTTTTTTTTGTAAAGTTGATGAATAACGCGGTATCGTTGTCGAGTTATTCGGCCTCTGATTGGTCGTCAGTAACCGGGACAACCAGCAGCTCGTTGTTTAGTATCGCGAGATTTGATAGTTTGTCGCATTTTGCTACAAGCGTTGCAGTAAAAAAATAGTATGAAAAGAGTATTTCTGTAGTGTGAAACGTCGAAGTATTCAAAGTATGTCGTATTGGACTGAAAATACTCATTTCATACACACAAAAATTGAATCCTCAATCACGGGAATATGTTTTAGCATACAATTTGCTACCAGTAATGGAAATCCGAGGTAAAAAACTGAACATTTTCAAAAGCCTACAATTAACGAATCGTGTATCCTAAGTTTTTGAAAATATTCAGTTTTGGACCTCCGATTTCAATTACTCGTCGCAAATTATACCCTAAAAACATACTCCTGTGATTGAGGATTCAATTTTTTACATACTTTCAATACTTGGACGTTTCATACTATAGAAATATTAATTTCATACTATTTTTTTTGCTCGGGTGTTCCCCTAGTAAAATTAACATTTTCATTTTAAATGTGAAAAATATTTCTTTTTCGCACAAAAATATTCAAACGGTCGTGAAATATTTTGATAACACGTAAAACATGCAAAGAATTTCGCTTTACCATTTTCCAAACATCCCAATTCAAATTGCGCGAGATACTAAAAATCGTTTACCCACGGCAGCTAAAGTTTCACCATCTAACAGCCAATCGCGCTTCATTCCGAAAATTCATAGCCCCAAGTAATCGAGCCAACCTCTCGAGCCCTCCACGCGCCTCACCGCTAATAGCGCAAGCAAAAATACCTCCCCGACCATCTATAAGTGATTCGCGACTTCCCGCCCAATTAGAGTGCGAAGAATAAAACTCCTCGAAAAGTTCCGAACGCGCCACCAATTTTTTTTGTTCTTTTTTTTTTTTGTTTTAACCCCGCAAACTCCGTAAACTTTAAGCTTCGGACCGAACGTCTTAAGTAATTCTAAAAAAAAAGAAAAAAAAATGAATGCTAAGAATCGATAACCGAGACGCAGACACCACAAGGGGGTTAATGGAAGCCGAGCCAGATCGAGCTGAGCCACTCTCGTCGCTGCTCCTCTGTGCAGCTTCCAAGTAGGCGAGGCGATCACGTGGCAGAAACATCGGTCACGCAGCTTATGGACCACGTGAACTGCGCAAGCAGAGGAATCGCCTCGCCTCACCCTCCGGTCCCTCGCGGCCCCCACAGAGATTGCGTAACCGCTCGAGCGATATTGTCTGTTTCGATGTGCCGAGAGAGAGCTTTGGATTTGACAATATCTATTGCCCCGCTCGGTTCGCCGGCTGCGACGGATATTTGTATTTTACTTCATTTTTCATTCATTTTTTTTTTTTATTTATTTTTTTTTTCCTCTTCCCAACCCCCCCTCGAAGCTGTCGAGGGGATTTCACGTTACCGCTCGAATAATTAACAATCATTGGTTGCGCAACGTTGCTAACTCCATAATCCGTTTCTCTCTCTCTCTCTCTCCCCCGGCTGCCTCGCTTATAGCTTTGACTGCAACGCTCGGTGTGCCCACATATAAGAAGGGGGGTCGTATTTCTGTACGGTGGGTCGCTCGGTGCCGGAGCTCACGCACCAGCCACGCGATTGTGCGGTGAATAAATACACGGTTGAATAAGAGATATATTCAGCGAGGGTTGCCAGCCCAGGCCAGACCCATGAGTCCTTTTGTTTGCGCACAGCGGAGCAACCGGGGTTGGGAGTTTCTTGGAAAGACTGCACGTGAAATTGACGAAATGATCTGATGTTCGTGAATTAAACTGGCTGTAAAATGCGCCGGATTTTTAGGGCTGAAAAGAGATTTTTTTTTTTTGCTGTCTACCGATTTATTTATTTATATGCGAATTTATGATTTTCAGTCGTTTGGCTCTGGCAACTCCAATGATTTTTTTCGCTCGATGCAGAATTCATCAAGCGGTGATAACGGAACGCAAGTCATTCTGTCTGATGCAGCTCAACAGCCTCGGCAGGGAATTTCTTGGAAACACCATGGTTTGAAATTGTCGGAATGATCCGCTGTACGTCAATTAAAAAGGTACGGTTAATTCGTTTCATTTGGGAGCTACGATAATTTTTCTTTTTGCGGTTACCAACCTGATTGTTTATAAATCGGTTGCTGTTGTTTAGTCCTATAATCGCCTTTGATTAAAGTGATACCAATCATTTGTTTCGTTGCCGAGTGGGTCGAGTGACCTTAAAAGCTCACGAATTTCGTTTCATCCATGACGTTATACTTTCGAAAAAGAAAAAGTAATTTGAATATGCAAATCCGTACTCCGTGCAGCACCGATACCAATATTTCCCGCTATTTTCAGATGAAACCGGTGACCGGATTTTTCCGTGTCTTCGCCCAAAATTGACGCCCGCGGTCACTTCCACCGCGCGTTGATTTCCCCGAGGGGACAATAATGTTTTCATCGCTGCCGGAGTAATGAATAATGAAGCCAACGACGAAACCGCGGCATGTGTAACGATTCTCATGGCGGGAAACCCACAATGTTTTCTCTCAATTTTCGGGTACGTCGCTTTTATCGTTCGTACAAATTAATTCAGACAAGCGACTAAAAATATTCGACAGACATGCAAAAATAACTAAAACATGCTTCGTATCTTTCTTTGCCGTTCAGGTGACTCCCGGCTGGCTGGTCGCAACGGGACCTTCGACCCGGACGACTATTAATTCCAAAGTTTGGGGTATAATGGAAATGGGAGAAACCGGGAGAGGCCGCGGACAAGTTCGCCAAGACAAGCGACACACAGCGAAGGAGCCATCGAGTTTCATGTTTGTCACAAGTATCCCAGCCTCGCGAATCTCATTTGCATTTGTCAGTTAGCTCGAGCGCAGCAGCAGCAGCGGCGCGGCTGCTGCGACAACGAGGTAGCTGCAGACGGGACCCTCTTAAGCTATGCGTCTACCGGCATGGATCATGCATAGTCCTGAAGCTTATGAGTCAAGTTTCCGCAACCGAGACTGCAGCAATATTGAGATAAGAGCACTTGGGGCACGTCGACATCCGCAGATTTTGCGAACTGGCCTCGACTTTTCACAGCCGAGAGAAAATTTCCCCGAGACTGCAGGGGCGAGTTTAAATTTACAACGAAACATTAAGTCATTTTCTCCTCGAAGCCAAAAGCTATTTCAACTTTAAAATCATCCTGCCGGAAAATGATCTTGCGTATTGGCTGAATTTAATCCGGATCAAAGTCGAGCTGTGAATAAAATGGTTGTTACCATTTTATTCACAGCTCGACAGCAATATTGAGATAAGAGCACTTGGTGCACGTCGACATTCGCAGATTTTGCGAACTGGCCTCGACTTTTCACTGCCGAGAGAAAATTTCCCCGAGACTGCAGGGGCGAGTTTAAATTTACAACAAAATATTAAGTCATTTTCTCCTTGAAACCAAAAGCTATTTCAACTTTAAAATCATCCTGCCGGAAAATGATCTTGTGTATTGGCTGAATTTAATCCGGAACAAAGTCGAGCTGTGAATAAAATGGTTGTTACCATTTTATTCACAGCTCGACAGCAATATTGAGATAAGAGCACTTGGTGCACGTCGACATTCGCAGATTTTGCGAACTGGCCTCGACTTTTCACAGGCGAGAGAAAATTTCCCCGAGACTGCAGGGGCGAGTTTAAATTTACAACGAAACATTAAGTCATTTTCTCTTCGAAACCAAAACCTGCTTCAACTTAAAATCATCCTGACGGAAAATGATCTTGCGTATTGGCTGAATTTAATCCGGATCAAAGTCGAGCTGTGAATAAAATGGTTGTTACCATTTTATTCACAGCAAAATAAAATGGTGAATAAAATGATTGTTACCATTTTATTCACAGCTCGACAGCAATATTGAGATAAGAGCACTTGGTGCACGTCGACATTCGCAGATTTTGCGAACTGGCCTCGACTTTTCACTGCCAAGAGAAAATTTCCCCGAGACTGCAGGGGCGAGTTTAAATTTACAACGAGACATTAAGTCATGTTCTCTTCGAAACAAAATCTGTTTCAATTTAAAATCATCCTGCCGAAAATGATCTTGCGTATTGTCTGAATTTAATCCGGATCAAAGTCGAGCTGTGAATAAAATGGTAACAATGGCAAATTCGCAATTTTGTACGTCGCGACGTCTCGGGTATTGTAAATTGTCAAACGATAACTTTTTGTTGGAAGAACTCGGAAGGAGGTCTTGATACCTTTGAAGATATTTGATCCACTGCAGTCGCAGCAGCAGCAGCGGCTCCGTTTGTGTCTAATTATGTAACGTATACTTTGCAAACATAAATGATCGCCATGCGCCATCGATCGAGACGCCTCGACTCGTATCCACTGGTATAATCTGCGTGGGAAATGCAGTCAAAAGTGGCGTGAAAAAGTGTGACAGTCCGTACGGGAAATTGATTGAATATTCAGTCAATCCGATCCAGATGAAATTCGTAGAACGGATAAAAAAAACGATAACAATCGACTGGCAATGCGATACGTCTCGATATCTCGATACAATAAATCGTTACGTAACAATTTTTTCCCCGGAAATACCCGAATGGATTTTTCAAGAGCTTTTAACAACCCCTCGAGATATTTGATCTGTTATCCGTGTCTAATTGTGTAACTTAAACTATTTCAATATAAATTATCCCGCATTTTTTAGCTTGTATAGAACCAGATGAAAAAGATGAGAATAATCATATTTTCGATGACATTAATCTGATATTTTTTTTCTGCACCGTTTAGGGAAAAAATGTTACACAATGTGGCCAAAGGGGACGAGCGGAAAACGTGGCGCGTCGACCGGGAGTCAAGGGGTTGACTCGTGTGGAGGGGGTTGAAACGGCGTCGGCGTCGAAGTTGGCGTCGGCGTCGAGAGCCGCCGACTGCCGCGACCGACGGCGTCCAAAGTGGAGGATGCCTCGCGAGGATTCGTCTCGAGATATGCGAATACCGAGCCGCGACACCAGTAGCCGCGCAAACTTTACCGCGCTCGCAAGTTTCCGAACCCGAGTGCGCTGCGGTCGCGCGCGTGTTGGTTTCGTCGCACACCTTGACCTTCGTCGTTACTGAAAATTTGAACCGCGAAAAAAAGCGCAGTGAAATTTCATCGCGTTCACGCTCGGCAGATTTAATTCAAATCATCTGCGCGCAGCTGGAAGAAAAAAAACATCGCGGTTGGTGCAAACGGTAAGTACTTTTTTTATTCACAAAGATATATTTATCAGTTGCCTGGTAGTTAAACGCATTGATATTTTTTATGTTATGTAAAGCCCCATATTTGGTTTTCTGGGGTAATTAACTACTGAATTATTTGATATTTTATTACATTTTGTTGTTCTAAAGCCGAAGGTAATAATGGCTAATAAATACAATCCAACACAACTACATTTGGTTCGAAATAAACCATTCTGGTGTTTTTGTATATATATTTTTTTAACTTTTTGCTTACTGCTGGGTTTTATTAGTTTGAGACAATTGAAGTCTCCACAAAAACCAACGTGATACAATCATTGATAGGACAAATAAAATTAAAAGAGCGAGATGGGGAGCAAAGCAATCGTAACTATGATATAAAAGCTTTTGACATAAAAAAAGTCAGCATTAGCTGGTTTTGCAGCACCGCACGCGTGGATAAGTAGTTTATTGAACTTCTCGGTACGACCTCCGCATGCGAAACTTTCTGTACTGAAGTTTGTTTTTATTTCCCGCGACAAAGTTTGCTGGCTAAGAAATAACCCCGGGATATGATGGAATCGGTGTTGAGGCACGTGGAACCAGGAAAACATACGCGCAGAATAAAAATCTGGCACTGCCAACTGTAAAGTGACGACGATCAATATTTTTGATAATTATTTTTGTGTAATTATCTCAAACAAAAAATCTACTATAGATACCACGACAATTTAATGTTCAATGCAGAAGACTTTGGTTGATCTCCCGAACTAAATTTAGAGTCGAATAAAATGTTGTCGTTTGACTACAAAAATTGAAAAACATTAATTTCTATAAAATTTTAATTGCAGAAAAATTCGAAAAAATGGTGCAACTTTGGCAATTTTTTTTTTTTCATAATCGTGTATGTGGCATGACATCTGGTTCAAGGTCTCGCTCGATGGTTGCACCGCTGCTTCTCGCGTTAATTACGCGCCTGTTTAGCCCACTAATTGGCCACGTCGCGCGCTGTCGTCGTCGACGTTGAAAATCTTTGTTACAGTCCCTCGCACCCTCGAGGTTTCTGTTTCTGTGCAGAGCTCGAAATCCATCGGGATTACCGTAAGAGCTCAAGGCGATCCGTTTGTTTCTAATTGTCCATTCTCAATTCGTGCTCGTATTTATCCTCGCGAATCGAGAGAGAGCTTTCGATTTTCCTGGTACTAAATGCTTCGGTTATCTGTCAACGGAAAAAAACAGCGCAGAGATATGTAAACACTGCTGGTGCCCGCATGCAAATTATTGATCGCAAGACCTAAACGCGAGGTACTCGATCTTCAGGGTCACCTTCTTCGATATTTGCATCGAGCAATCGAAAATCAAAGTCCAGACAAGCTGAAAATACTTTTGACTGCAATTAATTAAACGATTTATTTTAATATGATTCGTTAAAAACGCATTTTAATAATTTTATTTTGAGCGTATTTTTTTTTTATGATTTCAGACGATTTTTAATTAGCTCTCCAGCTTTTTTTTTCCGCAGACAAAATTGGAATCTTCTCAAGTTGTCGATGAAAAGAAAAATTCTTGAAAAAGGTCAAGACGTTTGGGCAGAATTTTACGTCCGGATTGTCAAAGTTACACATAACTTGATACACGAGACGTGATGGATGTCGAGGGTTCAGGAAAATCGAAAGATCCGAGACGCGTCAGCGAATTCTCGCTCGGCCGGATGATTGATTGACACTGCGCGTAGAAGTGGCACATAATTCGATTGTCGTCTGTGCCGAAGCGTTTCGTTCGCGCGCGCGTTTCCGGCTCTTCGAGCCACACGTCGTCGCTTTCGTGTTTATCGGAAAACGTGTAGACGGTGCACGGAGCCCTCGGTGCGTTCCTTACGAGTCGCGCGGATGAAACAATGCAACCGGCGAGCATTCTTCGTGCCAATCTCAACGCGCATTTTTTTTTTCGTCCTTCTCAACGCGCGTCGTGCGGCTATTGTTTTGCAAAATAGTGCGACTGCTTTTTGTTTACCCAAACACAAAAGCGAAAAAAACAGAAAGAGTCTATACAAGTGGCAGACTGAAGACGAGAAGCGCAGATTGCAATTTAGTAGGTTGGGGTTTTTCCTCGTTTAATCGTTAAAACGAATATTTCCGATTTTTGCAATCGATTTATTCAACACGAATAATTGTTACGATTTACTATTTTTTATAAATAGGGACTTTAGTATTTTTTTATATTTGTGAGATGTGAACGTAACTTATTGGCGTTTTCGCACAAGCTCATCGTGCATTTTTTTACAAGTAGGACACCGATTTTCTTTATTTTTATTTTTCACGTCGTGTGTGCATAACGATAGCAACAAGTACGAGATCTCGAAAGATTGTACGGTGCTCTTTCAATTCCAGTGAATACGATACTTGTTGGTGCCTGAACGAGCCTCTTGAACGCGAGAAGTGAAGGAGGCCGAGTTGAAATGCACCCTCAAAGTCGTAATTTGTGACCCTGCGACACCCCCTAAAGTAGGAAAACTAAAAATACAAGTCCCGGATTCACTTTAATGTGGCGAAGCGTTCACTGGCGACCGTTTAATGCGAAAATAGTGGGAAAAAATCAATTTTTTCCCTGCGAATGTTGACGTAACCCTGACATTAATTACTATTTTTTTTTGTCTCAAACGGATTTAGGGAATTCTCATCGTGAATTTGTCACTTTAAACGTCAGTTTGGATATAATTTTTCGCGGTAATCGTCGGTTTCTTTTCGCTCAGACTCGAGTAACTCCAAGTCCACCAAAATTGGATCTGCATACCATTTTGTGCAAAAACTGGATATCAACTTTTCGATTGTTGCATATCCCCGGGGAAACAATTTAGCACCCAAAACTTGGTACTTCGGTCCAGTGCTAATTGCGCGTTAACTTTCGGTCGGCTGCGGAGTTCGGATTTGCGGCGCTTTGTCGAAATTCCGCTGACTATCGGACTGGACGGTTAAGGTTGTCGTCTCGGTATAGACCGGTTAAACGTGGCATTCTAAGAGAATTTCGAACATCTCGCAATGACCTAAATATTTGAAAAAATAGGCATATCGCAAGTGCTCCAAAAATTGATTTTGCATAATAATAATATAAAAATGTTATTAACCAGTTAATGAAAAATGAATTGTTCAACTAATAAAAATTAGACAAAGTTTTCGAAATTCTGTTAGAATTCCATGTATAACCGAACTGTACCGAAACGACTCGCGACTACCTTAAGTGGATGCCAAACTTCGACTTAAGAGCCGAATTCTTTTCTCTACTCTCATTCGTCGGTTCATTTTTCCGGTCAGCCAGGTTTATTCATGCTTTTGTTGGTCAATCAGTTTTTAATAAAATTCCAAAATGTAAAAAAATAACATAAAATAAAAATTCAAGTATCGATAGGAGCTCGGAATAGGCGAGAGGAGTAGAATTTTGCTGAGCTTTGTTGGTCAATCACCTGTGAACAGAATTTCGAAACCTAAAAAAGAAAGATAATTAATTTTTTAAAAATGAAGCAAAAGGAATGAAATAAAATAAAAAGTTGGGGTATTGATCGACAGAGGAGCCCGGAATTAGCGAGCGCAGCGGAAGTTCTTTTCGCATCGTTAATATGCGACAAACACACTTCTCTCGGTCCGGGCTTGGTCGACGTTTCCGCTGTCTACCCCTCGGCAAAAGTCCCTCGGTACTCGCGGCCGAGGCGCACAACGCGCTCGTCGCTCCAGCCGCTTGAACGACCACGAGGGCGAAGCACGTCTCCAGTCTACAGTCGCCAGACTCGACCTAAATTCCCCTATATTATAGGCGCTCGGCGACTCCACATAGTAGACAGATTTGTGTAGCGACGGAAACCGTCGCAGGCGAACGTCCCAATGTGATATTGGGGGAGGTTTTGAACTGCGGCCCTTCATCTGGGTAATAATTAATCGTACTGCCGGGCATCATCGTCGGGCTCTCATTAGATGTCGTCGCGGCGATCAATCAGGGGGGAATTAATTTTCCTGCAATTATCCTGGGAATTAATTCTGACCTGCGTTTCACCACCAACTAATTGAATTATAATAATTCATTCGAAGGGCCTGAAAAATTGTGGGTGGGTGTTGACAAACAGTTTTTTTTTAAGTAATATAAACTTCAGTCTAGTTTTTACTGTGTTGATCGATAAAAAATGCGTTGACCGGGGAAAAATTGAAGTCAGTAAAATTCTGTATGTTTATTTCGAGAAAATAATATTAGCTGCAGTTCCACGATTGAATAAACAGGTGGTTATTAGAATTATTGGTCAAATAAGAAATAATTCTTACTCGGATAATCACAAGCGCTGGCGCGCGTGCCTGAAAAACTTTTCGCCAAAATCGAGCCCAATTTTTTTTTCTTTTCAAAATATCGACTTTTAACCTATACCATCATTCTCATATCCTACCCCCGAAAACACTGGTTATTAACCTTTTTTAATCGATTTTGAAAAAAATATTTTTTTGGCGACGGAAATTTTTTTTTCTGGCAGAAATCGTAGATTTGGCTCCGGACCGAAATTCGCCAAAATCGACCCCATTTTTTTTTCTTTTCAAAATATCGACTTTTAACCTATACCATCATTCTCAAGTCGCATATTCTACCCCCGAAAACACTGGTTATTAACCTTTTTTAATCGATTTTGAAAAAAATGTTTTTTTGGCGACGAAATTTTTTTTTTCTGTCAGAAATCATAGATCCGGCTCCGGACCGAGAATCGCCAAAATCGTCCTCAGAAATATTTTCTTTCAAAATTTCACCTATAATAGGCTAATCAATTTTGCGCTGCTGCGCTCTTATAAAGCTGGAAAAGGTTACGAGCACTGCCGCACCCGTTGTCTTATGTCAAATTTGACATCAAACTGATTTTATTTAAAACGGACTTTTGTGGCAACCAATCACTGCTCGAATAGTTTGCTATCAATGTTTAGCGTTACTCATGAACTTTTTAAAAGACGGATGAAGGTCTTAAAGGTAGAGATTTTTTTTTTTTTTCAGAAGTTCCAAAATTCCGTTTCAGTTTTCGCCGACCCGATTACGAAGAAAAGTGCGTCGATCGGGGACGCAAAACTGGTTGAAGTCATTAAAAGCAGGAAACGTGCACGTCGCATAATCGAGCCTGCGACGTAGAAACTTGCAAATTGTTCCCACGTTATATTATACCTTTGACAAAGCGTCGTCTATGACGAGGAAGCCAAAATTAATGAATGAACTTCGTCAAACAGGTGGCTTTGTCAATGTTGCAAAATAATGAGGAAGCAAATTGCAGGGTTCTACATTGCAGGCATTTTTTTTGTCTTTTATTTTTTATACACCCATTAATTCCGGCAATTTTTATATTTTTCAGTTTTCGACCGCAATTATTGACACAAGCTGTTTCGTTATTTCTCGCAAGCAGTTTAGAAACCACTGCATGAACCAATTACCACCGCATTCTATGTACACGCTGAGGTAATTGGGAGCCGGACCGTGTGGGTTCTCCTCGACGCTCTTTGGGTATTACGCAATCAACTTTAATCCTTCGACAGTGGCGTCTGGCAGACATCCGATCAAGATTTTTATTCGTCTGCACGATGTAGCCACAAACGAGGCGAGAAACCACAGGAAAATTTATCGGTATTTATCGGTATCATTGAAAGTGCAGACGGAAAACCCTAACACAATTGCGGCGGACGGGAAGACTTATGAGCTCTTCAAACAATAAAATGATCAGACGGCTTCTAATCTTATCCTGCTTAAAATGTCCGAGAGTAAATTTATACTTGACTTTGCTTCGCATAGACAAGATGAGTTTGCGAATCGAATATTATTTTATTACAAACAAAATCTTTACCGCTTCCAATTTTTTAAATTAAAAAATCTACTAATTTTTGTTTTCTCAACAACAACCAAAATCACGTCTCCAAATTCCAAAAATCTACTTCCACCAGTTCTAATTCAACGACAAAAAGTACCAAATTAAGAGACCTATTTATTTTATTTTATATTGACTATTGATTATATTTATTTTATTTTATATTGACTATTGATTATATTTATTTTATTTTATATTGGTGTCTAACCAAAAAGGGGTCAATAATTAATACTTGCGAACCGAGTATTATTTTATATAAAAAAAAAAATCTTTACCATCTCCAATTTTCAAGAAATACCAAAAGCAACTATTTTTTCTCGTCACAATGAAGTAAAAAATAAACTCCTCCCTAAATTCCACGAGTTTACTTTCGTCACTCCTGAATCAACGACGAAACGTGCGAAACTAAGAGGCCCGTTTGTTCCCCGCTCGAGTCGTGGGGTCGCGAATTAACGTAATTATTTTTTCCGCGCGTTTCCCTCGCGTCGCGCGGAGCTCGCGGAGCGAAATACCAAAGTACAGCGTGGTGCGAGTGGCAGAATAACCGCACGAAGCGTTCCCTTTGTTTCCGGGCGGAGTGACGACCGCGGAAAAACAGTTGCGCACCCGGGACACTGCGTTCCACGTCACGCAGGACGAGGGTGCAAATTTCGCCTGGAAAAAATTCACCAGCGACGCCTGCATGAGCTGGTAGCGTCCTACACGATGACGCGTAGCGGTCAGAAAAGTAAAACCCGATGTGCAACCGGGGGAACGACGGCTAACCCAGATTCAGCGGCGACGGCGACGTCGAGGGCGGCACGCGGGTTCCTCGTTACACCGGGGCTCGAGGGCTGCGCTTGAGATGGGAGACCGAGTGCATTTTCAGAATACCGTAGTGTCTACTTATACATCATGTATATCCCGCAGCTCGTGCCATTCTCACCGGCGGTAAAGACTCCTCGTCCGGACACAGCGGAATGTGCAACGGCGCGAACGGTCGAATCCACGAAATTCGTTCTACTCGCGAGTCCCTCGGTTCTTATTGTTCGCTTCTTTTTCACGGCTTTCGTATTATCGGGATTCTCGACGACGATTGAAATACAGTATGACAGAAGAATTGAGGAGTGTTTTTTAAAATATGAAGTGAAACAAAAAGGAATAAAAAATAATAATAATAATAATAATAATAATAATAATAATAATAATAATGTAAGAAATGAAAATTAAGTGTTGGTTCACCCAAGTTGTAAGATTTTTGGCCCTCAGTTCATTGAGGTGACTTCAAAACATTATGATATGATTTGATATGATTTTATAATATGATTTGTGGCCTGAGAATTTTTAGATTGAAAGAAAAAAAAATTGACTTGAAGAAATTGAGTTCAAAGCTCGGTTTTTGTTGCCTGCTTTTCACGGTTGTTTACCCGATTTTTCGACGTCGATTGAAATAAAGGACGATATACGAATTAAGGGCTGATTTAAAGAATATGAAGTAAAATAAAAAGGAACTAAAAAAAATAAAAAATATAAGAAACAAAGATTGATTAACCTGTTGCTTCACCCAAATTTGAAGCCTTCCGAACTTCCAGTTCACTGAGGTCACAATTGTTCAAGTTTTTGAAACGCACTTCAAATGATTATAATTTATTTCCCGAGGATTTTCAGTTTATGAGAAACGTTTCTTATTTCAATATATATTCGTTATTAAATATTGGTTCACACGGCGGCATTGTGCGTAAGGGATTTCAGCTGCAGGTGGCATCAAGCGTGGATATATTCAGGTTCTGATTGGTCTGGATTACGACGTCTCATCTCCCTGCGGGTGTGAGCTAATCATCCGGAAAATTGTTGGTGTTCGGGGCAATTACTGGTTTCTGTATATCTATATATCTGTATATATATATATATACTATATGCTCTATAGAGTGTATCACCTGTTCTGCGTTCTCTCTTTGCTCGCAGCGTCGCTTGAAAGGCTTCATGCAATTCGACCCAGCAGCGAGCTGGCTGGATTTGTGCTTAATTCGTTTTCCCGGCTCCGATAATTTTTATTTTTTAATTTTTATTTAAAAATTAAATTAAAATTTTTATTTTTTAATTTTTATTTAAAAATTAAATTAAAATTTTTATTTTTTATTTTTAATTTAATTTTTAACTTTTATTCTTAAATAAAAAAAAATTAATTTTTCGACTTTTTTTTCGATTTTTCTTCTCGATTTAAAAAAAATACCGCTCGTGCAAAAAATTGTTTTCGATTTATCGTTACTACGTCGTTTTCTCACGCAATTTGAGATAAATATAAATAACGTTGAACTTCGTCATTATAATCGACGAAGATGTGAAAAGCAACACGCGGAGTTTGCGACGAATACTGCGACCTACAAAAAAGTTGTCCTTGCACCTCCGGGCTCACCCAGACGCCGCACACCACGCGCTATCGATTGTCCCATTTCACTGATGCCTCTCCGCACCGGTTAAATTTCCCTGATGGGCCGCGAGAGCCGGTGCTTCGAAATACGACACCTTGTTTTCCAGTTTTATGTTCGGTGTCGTCAATACATAAGCAGAGTTCAGTGTAACGTGACAAATTATCCCTCTTGAAAAATCAGTGGGTGAAAATATCTCGCATTTTCGATATAAGTATTGTTGTTGGGTTATTCGTTCTCTGATTGGCTGTCGGGTTGTCTGCAACTCGATCGTTGCTAACCAACAGTTTTAGTCGTGTTATTGAATTTTGATAGTTCGGAGGGTTTGTGAGGTTTGATGGTTTGTTAAGGTTATTATATTTCCAGAAAAAAATCATGTTTCGCGTTTTTCTCGTCGAAATTTTTGTTTTTCTGGCAAATAATGATGCTTTTTGGAATCAGCGGGAAATTTTCCATCTTACAGGATTTTCAAACTTTACGAAACCGAACTTTTTTTTTGTGAAAAACGCAAGGCAACTTTCAGCTTTAAAATTCGGTGAAAAATCCATAAATCAAGATATCGCGTTTCGCCTTGCGACATTCTCTTCATTACTGAGTTTTCTCTCGAACGAAAAAAGAAAATCCAAGTTCGATCGATGAAAAAAAAGTAATTTTGATTTTAATGAAGTAACGAAATTTCGAAAAAAGTGCGAACACACTTTTTACATTTTTTAACACTTTTTTCGATATATTTTTGCCCATGCACAACGAAATTGCCATTCATTTTTTTCTAAACGCAATAGTTTTCACGAAAAATGTTAAAACTTCATTATTTTCGATTTTGCAATTTTTATTTCTCTTGCATCAACTGAAAAAAAACACACAAAGAGCGCATATAAGCCAGTCGGTTAAAAAAATTAATAATCGACTCTCCTAACAAAATAAATAAATAAATACAAGTCATAACGAAATAAATTGAAACGAAGCCAATAACGACGACCCAAAACAGGAGCCACGGGAGATATGAAAAAAAATTGAAAACTGAAAATCAGCGAAATCGAGGAAAAATAATCCGTGAAATATTCAACGCGACTCACAAGGCTCGTTGAATTTTAACGCGCGCTCGTGGAAACCTCGTGTTTCATCAGATATCGAGATATCGGCTGCCACGGTATGAATTCGCAAAGAAAAAAAAAAAACTGCATATTAGGCCGGACCGCTTGAGTGTCACGTGTGGTACTTTTTCTCGCCGTCGGTCGAGCCGCACGTCCACTCGGTGTGCGCGCATTCCGGATTCCCGAGCGCGAGGCATAAGTATAGCCTTGAAACATTCATTCATCCCCGTGTCCCAGGCGACCCGCGCGAAGCGCCAACCGAGAGTACGAGAGCCACACGCGTGGCGCGGACGTTGCGCATCTTTATTTCATACATTTTCAATCGACAACCCAGCGGAATTTTTCTCTCTGGCCTTATAACGCTGAATCATTTCGCCGTCGCCTCGCCGTCTCGGACCCTACGGCGTCGCCGACGTCGGAATATCGCGTCGTGCACGACTTTCAACGTTCTCCCTTTGAGACAAAAGTACAAATGTGTATCACGCTTCCTCGCGAGGTCGTCGCGCACGGTCCACGCGTTATATGCGAGGTCTCGGCAAATCTCTCGACATCGACGGTACATTTTACCATTTTTCCCGACGTTCGCTCCACTTTGTCGCTTATCAAATTCATTAGCCGGGAGTTGATGACAAAGAGGGAACGAGGGAAGTATGAAAGATTCTATCGAATTCTTTGCGCTTTGCTGTTGGCAATTTATTTTTAGTAGGAAGTGACTGGAAATTGAATGAAAACCCATGTGTATTATTATTATTATTCTTATTATTATTATTATTGTTGTTGTTGTTGTTATTAGTAATGTTTTTTATTACTAATATTATTATTATTATTATTATCAGAATAAATTTACTTCAATGTTTGCCCCTTTTGATTAGTCTTCACAACTCGAGACGGGGTCGAAGCCCTGAAATTTACTAACGAAAGTCGAGAATTTGTTGCCTGAATATTGTGGTAGAATTAATTAAAATCGACGAAGCCACTAAAGTTTCATATTTCACTTTGACCGTACGTAGATACGCAAAGTTGATAAACATTTATCGTAATGTCTGCTATTTATACATCAAAGGGGGAACATCCGATCGGAGGTATCACTTTTTTTCTGTTTTTTTGGAACCAGGAAGGTAAAGGCAGCCGGCGGGGAAACGTAGATGTGAATAAAATAGAAGAACAGGCAGGTATGGATCCAGCAATCTCCATTCAACTCTGCTGGCAGCCGGCCAGTCCTGGACCGCCATTTCTTTTTTTCTGTTCCTCTTTTTTTTTGGTCCTCCCGACGACCGAATTTTCATTGCCCTTTCTCTGGAGCTACTCTATATTTATGCGCCACTCCGAAGTTGCAACTTATCTGGAATACCAGCTGTTTCTGTTTTATCATCATTTTTACGTCTTGTTTAGTGTGGAATTTAATTGTTCCGTGATGAACAATTTTATTGTTCCTGGTTCCTGTGAAACCTGCGAAACACGAAACTTAATCTCGGTGTCTGGAGGCGACCTGTAAGCAGCGTGCAAACTTTTTTTCTTTTTTTTTTTCAAATTATTTTAAAGCCTGAATTATTTTGACGTTTGCCAAATACCTTGAGATTACATTTTTGGAAGGGTTTTTTTCCAGCCTTTTTTGTCCAAAATATTTCACGCAGTACGATTTTTTTTTTTTTATTAAAAAAAGATCAAAAATTGGTCTCATTCTTTAATGTCAAACGCGGTCATTTTAGCTTAAGGAAAAAGGGGCAAAGCCAAAATATTTCACGCAGTACGATTTTTTTTTTTTTTATTAAAAAAAGAACAAAAATTGGTTTCATTCTTTAATGTCAAACGCGGTCATTTTAGCTTAAGGAAAAAGGGGCAAAGCTTAGGGCGATCAAAGTGAGAAAAATCCACAGCGCGGAGGTCAATATCTTCGTGGAGCTCGTTTGATAGTGAAAATGTCGCTCGGAGCCCCTAGACGAGGTAATTATCTTTAACCGCAGGCTATAAAAGCCTGAGCTCTTTGTCGCACTCGCGGGGGATAAACCCGGCACTCTGCGCAAGTGGCCTGTTTCCTTTCCTCCCTTTAAAACACAAGAAAAGTCGAGGAAAATATTTGTCGGCCTTCAGTAAATTACGGGAGACGGCTCAGTGACACTCGATGAGCTTTTCGACGTTCGCGATGCGTATCGAAAGTTTTTTTCCATCGAATACGCTGACTCTGATTTCCGGTCACTTTTTTAAATTCTAAACATAAAAAAAAAACATTTAAAAAGCTGTTGCTGCTCGCGAGGAAATTTCGGTGAATGAAATATACGGGACATTCCAACTAAAGTGGATCATCTCATGCGCGAATTTTTTTGTTTCCTTCTGCTTTTATTTTTTATCATTGTACTTGATCTTTTTTTTTAATTCAGATAAATATTTTTCGTGGTAATTTTTTTTTTAATCGAGTGACAAGCAAAATAAAATTGTAATCAAAGTGTGAATGATTCGATTTGAGTCGGAATGCCCCGTACGTTAAAAAATACATGGAACACGCGCCGTATGTATTTCACCTACATAAATTTCCGTGGGTTGGCAGGATGAAGATAGGAGTGGAAAAAATGGAACAAAAAGTAAAAAAAGTACCAACTCGCGAAGTTCGAGCCCGGTTCATTGGGCTTGACTGATGGATTCGTCGGTTCTCCGTTGCACACGAGCCAAGATGCACGTGGCTTTAGCCGCGCGCGTCAGAGATATCTGGCACTCGAGTTTAAGCTCCGCTCTCCCTGGTGACTACGGGCACAGCTAGACGTGACGTCGGGTTGAGTTGTAACGCTCGACGACATTCGGGGACGCAAACGACTGCAGTGGATCAAATAAACAAAACATTCGACTCAGACAAAAGATTTGTCGGTTTAACGAAATTTACAAAAAAAATTATATTAAAATTGCAAAATTATTGAAATTGCTATTATTATTGATAATATTATTGATAGCAATATTATTGATAATATTATTGATAGCAATATTATTGATAATATTATTGATAGCAATATTATTGATAATATTATTGATAGCAATTATTATTCATTGCAATTATTATTATTGATAGGAATTTGTTGAAATTCTTGGAACAAAGATGCGAGCAATTTACAATTAAATTTAACATGTGTTATAAAGAGGACATATATTTTTACTATCGAATACGCGCGAAAAAAATCGAAAATAATCGGGTTTGTTTAATTTTTCGTGAAAACTATAGCGTTTGGAAAAAAACGAATGGCGAATTCGTTGTGTAGAGCAAAAATACATCGAAAAAAAATGTTAAAAATAAATAACAATAATAAATAGTCTTTTTGAACTTTTTTCAAAATTTCGTAATTTCACTAAAATCAAGGTTACTTTTTTTGACAACTCGACAGCCAATCAGAGCACGAATAACCCGCCAACAATACTTATATATATTTTTTTTAAATGATATTCTAGTTAAAATATTTGTGAGAATGAAACGTGACAAAAAATGTTGAAATGAAATTGTTTTATTGTGTCTTTCCAATAGGAATCTTCACGAAGAATAACGTTCCAGTTCACCAATGCTCGACGGTACTCGAGAAGTAATCGAAATTCCAAGAGGTGGCAATAAACTTCCCGTTCCTGGAATCGGAATAATGAAAAACGTTCGGAAAAAGAACTAAAAAATAAACGGGCCACAGTGAAGCCATCGCGAGGAATTAAGCATGAAACAGCAGAGAAACAGGTGGTGGATGTACGAAAAATAAGAAAAATCACAACAAGATTGAAATTGGAGAGCAGGATAAGTCGGGAGATAAATCAGAATAACAAAACACTCAAGGAGTGGATGAGAGGGCTGGCTGACAGTAGCAGCTGGTGTATCACCTGTTTGCGGAAAATGTAGGAACGCGATATTATGCCTAAAAGACGACGAGGACGTTCAAGACGAGCCAAAGATTGCGCCTCGCGAGAGAATAGCGAAATATGGTCGATCTCACCGGCGACGGGAGCAGCAGCAACAGCGCCAACAATTCTCAGGCGCTGTGCAGCCTTCGTTATCAGCAATTCGTCGTTCCACATGGGGGTGAGATTAATTACAGACCATTTGTATTTTTATTTATGGTTCGATAATTAATTATTTTGATTGCCTCTTCTGAAAAAGAAAACACAAGAAAAAATGTTCTTGAAAAAAATTAAAAATGACAAATCTTTTAAATAATGTTAAAAACAATGTTTACTTTTTAAATAATTATATCATTTTATATATTACTAGGGGATTTCCCCCCCCCCCCCCCCCCCCACCTCCCCCTCCATCTATAGCAATATCTCTCTGTATTTAATTTAATTTAATTTATTTTATTAACGGATTTCTCCTTTCAATTTACAATAATTGTTTTGATATGCAGCCACAGCATGAAAATTCCAGATAATACACAACATACAAAACAAAAAAGACAATTACATTATATTGTTATAAGAGTATGTAAAAAGTATTTAAAAAATGTAGTTATGTTTCCTTTTGACGTACGTGAACGCCTGTTTATTTTAGGTTTATGCAAATTCAATTTCTGAGGGCAAAATACGTTTTTTTTTAAAGAGGGTAAAACGTTTTGTTTTGTCCCCAGATATTAAATTGGCATAAGCCTAAAATAAAGAAGCGTTCGCGTACGTCAAAACATGCCTACATTTTTTTTTTTTTTTTTTTTTTTTCGACGTTATTTAATCGCATCCATTTGGCTACGTCCAAACGGATTTGATGGCACAAGTGGCCCGAGGTCCTGTGTCCCACCGTCCTCTTTCCATTTTTCCTCTTTGTCCAAAAGTCTTTTATAATTTCGCTCAATTCCCTTGAAGCCATTTCCGGCATCGCTCTAAAAAATTCAACCACAATTTCCGTCCCCGCTCGTCGCTTTGCCATTTTTCATTTAAACGCACGCTGTATCCCATTCGATGTCACCGCTCATATTTTCCGACTCTCCGTCCACCGCTTCTCTTTGTACAATCCGTTCTCCAGCCGCCCGGCTCTTCGCATCCACCCAATAAATTCTTTAAACACTCTAAATCCATTCAGCTCCGTTTGTTCCTTTTCCCCCAAATTTGTTTTTCTCGGCTTAAAGGACTTAATCACCTCCCGCGTCCTCGCTAGATTATTGCATTTCCCCGCTTCGCTCCGTTTGTCCCTCCAATTCTTTTTTTCATTTCCTTTCCCTCTTTCGCGAATAATTCGCACTTCTCGTTGCTTCGCTTTTTCACTCAGTCGCAAAAACTCAGGAATTGGAAAATAATGTGTTTTTCTTTTTTTATTTGTCTTGCCGATTTTGGTGCTGAAATGCAGTTACACGACTGTAACTGCATTTCAGTTTTTCGCGACTGATCAGGGCGAGCAGCTCGGAAAAGTTTGACTTCGTCGAAATTATTTGAGTGGGTAGCTAACGCTTTACGGGACGTTGATTGCGTTTAAATCACTGGCAACGTACATGATGAGGCAGACGTGTTTTTCAAGCCCCGATGGAAGAGGCCCAAAGGTTTTATTTAAAAAAGTCTGTGCTTATCGTTCTTACAGCTTCGTTCGGGAAAATAAATATTTAACGTCCACATCTGTTGGTGCAATGAAAATTCATAAATAACTATTTCAATAATTGTAAAAAACGTCAATAATTTCAATAATTTAAAAAACGTCAATAATTTCAATAATTAAAAAAATGTCAATAATTTCAATAATTTAAAAAATGTCAATAATTTCAATCATTTCAATCATTTCAATGATTGCAATAATTATTTTCAATAATTGTGAAAAAGTTGGAATATTTGTTCGTTATTTATTGAATGCTTCTTTGTTATTATCAAACAGAGATTTGGTGCGGTTGGGCCTGGGACTCAATTCTCTGCTGGCCCCCGGCGAGAGCCTCAACGGCAGCCAGACAGAGATGCCCCTTGGAAAATGGGATCGACACGACAAGTGAGTGAAAAAAAAAATTCTGTCCAATCTATATCAACATTTCTCTGTGAAATATTTTTTCAGTTCGAATTATTCCACGAATTTTTGTATTGAAAGTTTTTCCACGAGCTTTTTTTATCGAACATTTTTTCACGAGTTTTTTTTCGCGTGGATGTAGCCACGAAATTTTTTAGCCAGACATTTTTTTCCAGCGTCAAATAGAACCTTTATTTCCGTCGCTTCTCGAATTATTCGCTCTGCGCTGGCAATCGCACGCAAAGCGAATGCTTGATGACCTGTGAGCTCCGAAGGAGTTAAGACACAGGCGAGCGAAGCGGCGCCTCGTTGCCCTTTCTTAATAGCTTTTTTTTGCTTCGATGACTATCATTATAATTGCTCCCTCGTCGTAGTTTCTTCGATCCCTGCGCATTATGTGCTCATTAGTAAAGTGATATGAGGATAATAGCGCTTTAGCGCTTGTACATTGCGTGAATACATGCGTCAATCGTTTGGTATGTAGAGTTCGGTATTTGCGGTACAGTAGAGCCTCGATTATTTTAATCTACCTGAATTAAAGCGCAGGGTCAATGAAAAGGGGATATCCAATTTATTATCGTTATCCTGTGTAGCAAAAATAAAACAATACAAAGTATAATAAATAAATAAATAAATAAATAAAAATAAAAAATGAATAAATAAATAAATAAATAAATAAGAATATCTCCCGCGCCTAAATGCTCCGCCCAAAAAAAAATTAGATCGCAAGAAAAACGTGCTTTCCCGTGCCATTTAATTTTCTCGTAACACATAAATAAATAAATAAATAAATAAATAAAAATAAATAAATGAATAAATAAATAAAAAGTAGAACTTTGCACACTGCTTCCTCATTAATTCCCATTTTTCACAAAGCCACCTCTATGAAGAAGCTTATTTATTAACTTTGGCTTCCTCATAGAGGAAGCTTCGTGAAAAATGGGAATTAATGAGGAAGCAGTGTGCAAAGTTCTACTTTGCAACTTTTTTTAAATTTGAACAAATCTTTGCACTTTTTTTTAATTTGAACAAATCTTTGCACTTTTTTTAAATTTGAACAAAAAAAAACTCCGTTACAAACACCGTTACATCTAATTTTGATTAGATACAAAGTTTTGACTTACTTTAATAACTTTTCTATAAGTTACAGCGAAAATCTTAATTTTTTCAAAAATTCATAACAGCGTAAAATCCGAACGACTTTACCGATCGTCACCAAATTTTATACGTGGCAGCGCTGTATGTTATTTTTTGACTGTTGAATATTTTGGTTCAGTTGATGAGATTCGACGTGATATAGAGCAAAATTTATTTTTTTCGAAAAATTCAAAATTCTATAAAACCGGAACCGCTTTACCGATTTCGCTGAAATTCAATACCAAACAACATTGAACGTGTCTTTATTTATGATGAAGTATATAGCTGAGTCGTCGAACTTTTACGAAAGTTAGAGCGTTCACGCCATTTTTTTGAAAAATTAAAAATTCGATAAAATTTTTAAAATTTAATTTTAAAAAGATGTGAATTACAGAGGATTTAATACTCTACTTCCGTGCCAATTTTTAGCTCGATCCACCATGCCATTCCTGAGTTATGAACAATTGAATGTTCGGTGCCTGGACCATACATACATACACACACACACACACACACACACATACAGACATATTTTCTAGACCACTTTTCTCGACGTTTTAGGTGATTCTAAGTATGTTAACATGAAAATCTCGAAAAAAAATTTTTTCACGAAAACAAAGCTTCCTCTATGAGGAAGCAAAAATAAATAAATGAATAAATAAATCAAAATAAACCAATAAATAAATAAGAATATTTCCCGCGCCTAAATGCTCCGCCCAAAACAAAAATTAGATCTCAAGAAAAACGTGCTTTCCCGTGCCATTTAATTTTCTCGTAACACTCTAATCCCCCCCCCCCCGCTTCGCCGAACTTGACGAATGTTTTATGCATCCACTTCGCTGACACAAATCTCGGCGCGTATACGGAACTCGCGTTGATCCCAACTCCGAGGTTCGCGCGGGGGCAGCGCAACTCCGGCCGAGTTCTTATCGAGCTCGACGGGCTGTTCCCCGAAGCACGGAGCGAACTCCCGACGGGCCCCGGAGTCTCCTTAATTCCACGACTATTTGTCAGCTCGTCTTTCCCGCGCTCCGCGACTCTCGCGCGCCTCCATCCCACTCGCGTCTTTGCGTATTTCTATATCTGTATCGCCACATTCTCATTTCGTCCGTCGGGGGGCGCGCGCATTGTCGCTTCCGCCGGCTGTGCGAAAGTTCAGGAAGACCCCGATGTGTTTCTCTCGGCCGCTCCGTGTAAAAACCTTTGACTTCCTCGGATCCATTTTATTTCGCGCAATCGAAAAACTCGCCGAGCTTCGCCGCTCCGTCCGCGTATGACGCGTTAAGAAAAGTGTTAAAAATAAATAACAATAATAAATAGTGTTTTAGCACTTTTTCAAAATTTCGTAATTTCACTAAAACCGAGGTTACTTCTTTTGGCAACCCGACAGCCAATCAGAGCACGAATAACCCGACAACAAAACTTATACATATATATATATTTTTAATGATATTCTGGTTAAAATATTTGCGAGAATGAAACGTGCCAAAAAATGTTGAAATTAAATTGTTTTATTGTGTCTTTCCAAGACACAAAGATTCTATCGCGTCTTTGCGTATTTCTATATCTGTATCGCCACATTCTCATTTCGTCCGTCGGGGGGCGCGCATTGTCGCTTCCGCCGGCTGTGCGAAAGTTCAGGAAGACCCCGATGTGTTTCTCTCGGCCGCTCCGTGTAAAAAGCTTTGACTTCCTCGGATCCATTTTATTTCGCACAATCGAAAAACTCGCCGAGCTTCGCCGCTCCGTCCGCGTATGACGCGTTAAGAAAAGTGTTAAAAATAAATAACAATAATAAATAGTGTTTTAGCACTTTTCCAAAATTTCGTAATTTCACTAAAACCGAGGTTACTTCTTTTGGCAACCCGACAGCCAATCAGAGCACGAATAACCCGACAACAATACTTATACATATATACTTTTTTTTAAATGATATTCTGGTTAAAATATTTGCGAGAATGAAACGTGCCAAAAAATGTTGAGATTAAATTGTTTTATTGCGTCTTTCCAAGGCACAAAGATTCTAACGCGTCTTTGCGTATTTCTATATCTGTATCGACACATTCTCATTTCGTCCGTCGGGGGGCGCGCGCATTGTCGCTTCCGCCGACTGTGCGAAAGTTCAGGAAGACCCCGATGTGTTTCTCTCGGCCGCTCCGTGTAAAAACCTTTGACTTCCTCGGATCCATTTTATTTCGCACAATCGAAAAACTCGCCGAGCTTCGCCGCTCCGTCCGCGTTTGACGCGTTAAGAAAAGTGTTAAAAATAAATAACAATAATAAATAGTGTTTTAGCACTTTTCCAAAATTTCGTAATTTCACTAAAACCGAGGTTACTTCTTTTGGCAACCCGACAGCCAATCAGAGCACGAATAACCCGACAACAATACTTATACATATATATATTTTTTTAAATGATATTCTGGTTAAAATATTTGCGAGAATGAAACGTGCCAAAAAATGTTGAAATTAAATTGTTTTATTGTGTCTTTCCAAGACACAAAGATTCTATCGCGTCTTTGCCTATTTCTATATCTGTATCGACACGTTCTCATTTCGTCCGTCGGGGGGCGCGCGCATTGTCGCTTCCGCCGGCTGTGCGAAAGTTCAGGAAGACCCCGATGTGTTTCTCTCGGCCGCTCCGTGTAAAAACCTTTGACTTCCTCGGATCTATTTTATTTCGCACAATCGAAAAACTCGCCGAGCTTCCGCGTATGACGCAGTTGCCCGGCTTCGCTTTTCCGGCGCGGCGGTCGCGATGCGTCGCCGCCGCGCCCGAAGCCGATTGGATTTGTTCTCTCAAACTTCCCTCGCGACCCGACACACTCACGTGGGATTCGCGGAAAATCTTATTTTCCACTTTCCCGGAAGAATATTCGACACACCGACAGCTCGCTCGGCAACGACGGAGCCTTTTTTCTTTACTTTTTCGCCTTCCGGGAACTCGACGGAAGTCGTTATAGCTCGCGAGCGACTGTTAAGTGTATTCAAAACAAGTTTTTTTCGGTGTTGATCTCGAAATGTTCTGGAGGAACTGTGACGATGTCCTGCACAGGAATTCCTTCACAGGAATCCCACGTGAAACGCGTCGCACGTTGTTTGCATTGTTGTCGATTTTTTTTTTTTTTTTTTTTCGATCCGGATTCGACTGTTGAGAAAAATGTGAAAAATGCTGTAGAAGAATCGTGGCTTTGATGAGTCAAAGACGAATCGCGTAAGCCTGTCGAGTGCTGCGTGTCGAGTGAACGAAGGGATAAACGATGCCCTTCAAGATTCGACTGAGAATGTCGGAAATTAATTGGATCTGGAAAGCGAACCGTTAAGTGTTTTCTTATAGTCGGACTGAGTACCTGCTGAAGGTCGTCGGAGGTCGCTGCGAACTCCCGTCTAGAAATACAGCGTAAGGCTTATTTCTACCGTCGTTCTTTTTTTTTCGCCACTGTGCGGATGCATTTTTTTTCGCGATCTCCATTCTCAGTCGGTTCGGTCGCCAAACCGCAACGAGCCGTAGAAATCTTAAAACGCAGATAACTCGTCGCGGTTAACCGCCGTCGTGTTTTTTTTTTTTTCCTTTTATTTCTCCGACTCAACCGACGATCGCCAGCTGCCTCGGTGATTTTCCGCGCGGCGTTTAACTACATATTTCGCGTATACGAGCCTCTTCGGATAAACGACGGAGGCCTCGAATTTACATAATACGGGTGCAAAATTGCACGTATAGTTGACGACTCCGCCTGTAACGCGCGGCTTCTTCGCGGCAACTCGCTCTCGACACGTGCACGACGAAATTTCGAGGGTCCTCGGGGGATACAAGCTCGAGCGGAATAACCCGAGGGGAAATTAGAATTTCAGATTAACGTAACTAAAAGATTGGGAAAACGCGTCGAAACAGTAGGAACTGAAATAAGTTCATTGTCTTTATGAGAAAATAATTATTTCGTACATTTTTTTTAGTAAATATACTACAATAAACATATTAACCAAATTATTATTAGTATCTTTGTATATTATCAAAATATTTTAACATATTACAATAAACATATTAACCAAATTATTATTAGTATCTTTGTATATTATCAAAATATTTTAACATATTACAATAAACATATTAACCAAATTATTATTAGTATCTTTGTATATTATCAAAATATTTTAACATATTACAATAAACATATTAACCAAATTATTATTAGTATCTTTGTATATTATCAAAATATTTTAACATATTACCATATACATATTAACTAAATTATTATTGCTATCTTTGTATATTATCAAAATATTTAAACATATTAACCAAATTATTATTATTATCTTTGTATATTATAAAAATATTGTGTCGTGTAGAAGACTCGAGGGCGTTGGATTTTCAGTTCGATTGAATACGTGGATAAAATTGACCCGGTAAACCTTAACTTTGTTTCGAGCGATCGAGACGTGATTCGATAATGTATCGAGACAACGTTCGCAAAAAAAAACAGGAATTCCGTCGTGAGAGGAGTTACGACACAGTCGCGCGTTTGTTGACTATCGCAAGTCGGTTCGAATAGGCAGTCGAGTTCTCTCTGCAGCCTTTTGTCATCCCGATCGCTTTTGTTTCAACGCTCGTCCTGCGCACCATCCGGCCTACCGGAATATCCGATGGTTACGAACGTAACAGCTGACGCAACGAGATACTCGACGACCCACAGCGCGCCGCAGTCCCCTGCTCTTCATTGCGCGATCTCCGTCGAGATTTTTCATGTGTTTTAGTTCGTGGAAAACAGCTCGAGACCTTTTGAACAGAGGTTTAAATCCCTAAGTCTTGTAGAAATAAATTTCACGGTATAATTGGTTTTATAATTAACGTCCCGTAAAGCCCGTTATCCTGTGTAACAAAAATAAAACAAAAAATAAATCAGTAAATAAATAAATAAATAAATAAATAAATTTATAATTATTATTCAACGTTGAGTAACATGGAGTAATTATAATATAACGTATACATTTTTTAATGGCTGCAAAAAAGATATATTCGCAATAAAATGTCACGGAAATTTTTCGGAAAAAATGGAGAAGTGCATTTAATGCATTACGACAGTAATGGAGAACCTCTTCCATTTTTTTTGCTACTACCCACAATTTTTTATGGGAAATGAGGTATCCATACAGGTATTCAAAATTTTACACATCACTTTATAATCGCCGCAGGTAATTATTAAATCACACCTCCAAAGCAAAACGTATCGTAACATTTATTTTTTGAACTACCGAGGATTTCCAATCCTGCCTTTTCTCAATAAAAAATAAAGCGGCTCATACATTCGCCTGCGAAAAATAAAAACCATCGTCCGCAAAGAGTTCATACGTTTTCACGAATGTCGAGCCACGAAGTTGGTACGCCTGAACCGTTTATATACGAGGATTCGCAGAGCCAGAGCCAAGGAAGCGGTGAAATTAAGTTTGCACACTAATCCCGCGTTCCTTTGTGCATCGCAAACAGAGTTATCAAAATTGAACAGTGTTCTCGGGCAAACGGGGGATTAATTGAGGCGTCATTCGTCGGTTAACCGAGGGCACCGAGGGGCATCCATTTTTCCTGTCCTCCCGGGTCACGTGACATAACCTCCCGAGTCGCATTATCGAAATATCTCTCTCGCAATTCACCGGGAGAGTTTCTTCGCAGCGCAGGAACGAAACGCGAGGTCACGGCTTATGAAGCCCGTATAGTAATAGTAAATAAACAGAGTCCGGGTGGCCGGGTTGTCTCCTTTGTCTCGCCGGGCACGTTCAAAGACACCGTGTGCGGTGTGCGCGGCCGGACAAGCGGAGAAAAGACGCGGCGCGAGGTGAAATAGAAAGAGGAGGAAAAATATCGCGAAACACGTCAAAGGACTCGGCAGTCGGCTGATTAAAGATAAGAGGGAAAACCGGTGGCAGTCGGGAGCGCAGTGGATTCCAATTAACGTGATAACCCCCGGACGGCCAACTCTCTCTCAATATCCGCGAGCAAACGCGAACGCGTCCGCAATTGATAATTAAAATATATCCCGTTGATATTCGTCCGGTGACTTTTAGCTAATTGAATTCGACGATGAAAAAAAGAAATCGCGTCGCGCGAATTCGAATGCTGCGCCTGCGAAATAATTATAACACAATAAACGCGCGGCCGTGCGGCGAGTTTCGTCGTGGTGTCGATGTACAAAATATATAATATAATAAAACGTCTGGCGACAACAAAATTCACACTGCGGTCCGAGGGAAATATCGCGTTTGTTTACGGCGTAATTTATTCTCCGGTGACCCGAGAATAATTTATACAGTTGCATAGCGAGTGTCATTGGATATCGATGAAAAAAAAAAAAAAAATGAAAATGAAAAAAACAGTCATGATCACGAGGGTCAAATTGGAGGTCCCGAGCTCTCGGCCGAGCCGCAGGGCCCGCAATAGGGTAGAAGTACCGTTTTTGGCCACCTTTGGTCCAATTGTGGCCACCAAGTTTAAAAGGATTCAATTCCCGTAATAGGGTAGAAGTACCGTTTTTGGCCACCTTTGGTCCAATTGTGGCCACCAAGTTTAAAAGGATTCAATTCCCGTAATAGGGTAGAAGTACCGTTTTTGGCCACCTTTGGTCCAATTGGGGCCATCAAGTTTAAAAGGATTTAATTCAAATATTGAAATATTTCAAATATTTCAAACTAACTACAGTGAAAATGGCCACAAACGGTACTTCTACCCTATATTAACGTTCCGCGTTCTCTCGCTCGGCCGCGCGGATGTTCCCCTTCAATAAAATCTTCTACTTGTTGTGCGCGCGGGGGGCGCTTTGAATCGAAAATCAGAGCCCGACGGTAACTTGGCCTAGATACATCCGGCCATTCGCGGCGCACACGTCTGTCTCTCGCGTGTGTACACACAAAACGGCGAAGAGTAATCCGCGACCGTGAGGTGGATATCCGAAAATCGGTATTCACCGTACGATGGGATTTCAATCACGTAATCGCCGGGGGTCTCGGTTGACGGATATATATCGATATCTTTCGATTGCGCGGGCGGCGAAGTTTCGGAAAAAAATACAGGTGGATATTGGATGTTGCTGGTGTGAAACTTTTGCGGGTTTTCTTTTTTCTATTTTCATTGACGTTTTGACGTAACGCGTCACGTGTCTTTAAATCATTACTAAATCACTAATAATTGATTTAAAAATTGTATTGTTATTTTTATTATTTTATTGATATTATTATTATTATTATTATTATTGCTACTTATTATTTACATATTTATTAAATACTTTTTTCATTTATTAAATTTACACATATATTAAATACATATATGTGTAAATTTATTAATTCTTTAGAAACATTAGGCGCTACAACAACAACTATTACTATTACTATTATTATTATTATTATTATTATTATTATTGTTATTGTTATTATTTTAACCCTTCGTGGTCACACTATACTAGAATTCCATATCAAATAACTATGATAAATTTCACTCATTGTGACCACGAAGGGTTAAAAAAGTCTAGAAAGTTCGTGTGTTTTCGGACGGGCAATTTCATGAACAAACAGAGTGCGTACAACTTGCGCCTCGTTGAAACTTGACTTGCGCGTTTACGTTGCGAAACCGCGACTGAAGTTACCGGCGATAAAGTGTCACAAAGCGAGCATCCGACACTCAGCGCTCGCCGTCGTTGAATCCCTGTGACTCGGGTGGACGGAGCACTTGAGGCGCTGCGGTATTTCTACGTGTGTCAACGTTGCGCGCGCGCGCGCGCGGCAAACAGCCCGGCGCGTGCATTGTGGGGACAGTGGCGATTGGCCGTGTGTACGAAAAACAGCCGCGACAGACGGAGGACGAGCCGCGCGCGTCGCGCACCGCGCTCACTCGACCCACTTCCTCTCGGCCGCTGACGACCGCTTCGATTGTTCGATAGTGCACGGCCGGCAAGGAGGCATCGGGTGTGGAACGAGGCCCGCGAAACTCGAAGGCAGCGAGCGGGCGAACGAGGCGCGAGAAGAGAGAGAGGGAGAGATGACAACCCGCAAGCCTAGCGTATGAAGCACCCGCCGCCCAATATGAATGCACCACTCGCGGCGGCAACGCGCGCGCGCGCGGTTGAAATGCCAGAAATGCCTTGTCACCATTGACCCGGAACGTCTTTCTCCCCCTCCTTCACTCCACCCTTTCCGCCCTCCCTCTCGCTCCCTCTCGCGCTTCCGACGCCTCCCACTTCCTCGTCTCTTTGTATTCGCTTTTCTTATTTCCTCACGATTGAGGGTCGTTGAGGATGAAGACCTTGGGAATCGTCCGACACCCTCGCAAACCTGTCTGACGTTCACTTTTCCCTCGGGGGTTTTTTAAAATTATTTTTGTTTTTTTTGTTTTTTTGTAATAAGGAATTTTTTTGAACCTGGAACGAAACTTTTTTGGGTAGTTGGGTTGGTAGAATTGAATTTAAAATAAAATAGTTTTCGAGACACTTTAAAGTGGATTTGTAGCTGCAGCTCGGGGGTGTAATTTGAAATTTTCAGAGTACTTGGTTTAAGGGTGGTGTGAGAGAAAATTTAGTTGGGATTGTATGAGATGAAATTCGAGAGTTTGGGAAATATCGTTGAGTTGGGCATTTTTATATAGAATTTTTTTTAATAGTTTTTAAGAAAATGTAGAGTGGATCTGTAGCTCGAAGAGTGTAATTTGAAATTTTTAGAGTACTTGGTTTAAGGGTGGTGTGAGAGAAAATTTTGTTGGAACTGTACGAGGTGAAATTCGAGAGTTTGGGAAATATCGTTGAGTTGGGCATTTTCAACAGAATTTTTTTTTAATCGATTTTAGGAAAATATAAAGTGGATCTGTAGCGCGGGGAGTGTAATTTGAAATTTTCAGAGCACTTGGCTCCAGGGTGGTGCGAGATTAGATTTAATTGCAATCGTGTCAGACGAAATTGGAGGGTTTGGTGAAAATCGTATTTCGGTTGATTACTGAGAGCTAATTTTCGTTTTCAGAATTTGCGGAAAGGCGATGCAACGAGGAGGGCCGATGGGAAGGACGCGGTGGCAACGTCAGCGATCGTTCGTACTCGGTCGACTCCCCGAACGGATGGACCAACTACACTCCCTGCTTTACGCCGGAAATGCTGTTGCTCATACGCAAACTCTACACTGGAAACGAGGACGCTGCGAAGGTAACTAGCTGGTAGCAATTCTGCATTTTTTATGCTACCCGCAACCACAAACATTGTTGAATCAATATATTATGGCTACACATGCGATTTTTATATTATTGAACTCACAAATTCTGCATTCCATTCCAGTAATTATTTACATGTTGTATTTACAAAATATCTAGTCTGAGATTTCATTGTGATTTTTCAGTTTTTTCGAGATAAACGAAAATAGATACAATGCAATTTCGATGAGGATTGTTGAAATTCGCAGCTGTCTCCTTTAACAAATAAAAATCGTATTATTGGCAGACAGAGTGAGAGAGACAGCGGCGAAGGGTGTCGAGCTCTGCATACCCTTGACTGAAGCCGTTCGAGGGTCGAGTATTATTCTCGACAATTCTGTGCACGTGGATCCGAAGCGAATACGCGTGAATGTGCATGACGAAAATATTGTATCTCTTTTTTTCACCGCTTTCCATATATTCTAGCAAACACATGTTTTCGTTCATGTATTCTTGTGTATCTTAAATATTGATGTTTTTTTAACTGGAACGAGTTGATTGATCTGACGCCATCCAACGTAAAAAAATGCAATCAAAATTCCTCTACGGACGATTTCTGTTTGATCAATTATTTACCAAGGCTTCAAAGATTTTTTATTTACTTATTTTTAACAGAAAAAATATAGTTTCAGTTAAGATAAATAATAGCCAACACCCACTGAGAAGTGCAAAAATATCGTCAGTACACAACCACTAAAATATTTATATTACTAGGGCAATGCCTGAAAAACTTTTCGCCAAAATCGATCTCAGGTTTTTTTTCTTTTTTCTTTTTCAAAATTTCACCTATGACTTTTTAAAAGAGGGATTTCATTTTTATTTATCGTAGAATTTTTTATTTAATTACAAAGTAATTTTTGCGACGAAAAAATGTTTACTCGTCCCAAGTTACAGATTTTTCTGCTGAAACTGCGTTGACTGATAAATTCGTGTGTGTCTGTCGAGCAGGTGAAGCTGGAGATAGCCGAGAGGACGAGAACGCTCGAATTCGTCGGACTGAGCGTTTCGCTGGCCGCCCTTGTCATCTCGCTGGCCATCTTCTGCCGATTCAGGTGAAACTGCTCTACGTACTCTCTGTCATTCACTTCATCCATTCTTTACCACTAGTTTATCCGTTGTAGCAATCGCGTGCAGCAAATCCCTACGGATAAAGGATCCCAGGATATATATATATACGCGCCTTTTATTTTTTGCCTTTTTATCGCCCACGTGGCCTATATATACGTAACAGTGCAGTAGGTACGAGCGGCACAACTATACGAGTTGTGTCGTGTGTAGGTTTCCGCAGGCGAGTAAAACGGCGACGAGGCGAAGGGGTGGAGTAATCTCACGAGAGTGGATTATATCGGAGAAACCGACCCCACAATACTGCTGCAATATGTACCAGCAATATTGCTGTATATACATTGTATATATTTGTGTATATACGAAAAATATATAACGTTGCAACGTGGAATTTCGGTTCCACGCAAGTTCGGTTTAATGTCTTCCTCTTGAAGAGTAACCCGGCAACGAAATCCGGAAGCAGGAACCGGGCCCCGGTACCATTAAGAGGGATATTAATAATCAGTAAAATTGCGAAGGCCAAAGACGACCAAAAAAACAAGCTGACGTTAAGATCATAAATCACAACATTAATTTCTTTCAATATCCTAAAAGATACCTATAATTTTGCTTCCTCATAGAGGAAGCCTTGTTTTCGTGAAATTTTTTTTTTTCGAGATTTTCATGTCAGTACACTCAGCATGGTCCAAAACGTCGAGAAAAGTGGTTTGTGCGAAATGTCTGTATGTGTGTGTGTGTGTGTGTGTGTATGTGTGTGTGTGTGTATGTGTGTATGTACACGTTTTTTTGTTTACACGATAACTGCCGTAATTTTTTAAGAATGTTCTTCAAATTTGGCACGCACGTTCGCTATCATAGAATACATTATGGGATTGTAGTTGACTCGAATCGGTTAGGAAATTCAGATTTTACAGCATTTTGAAAATTTGGCAAAAATCGTTTGCGCGCAATAACTTCCGCAAATTGAGAGATATCGGGATGAAATTTTGCACGACAATAGACCACCTTAAAACCATGACTTGTATCAAATTTGGCGAAAATCGGCAAAGCAGTTCTCATGTTATTGCAAATTCATTATTTTTTCAAATGTCTGTAATTACTATAGCTCCTGTAAATTATGAGACATCCGATTGCAATTTCGAACATGTCATTACGTTCATTGATTATTATCGATGAGTTTCGTCGAGGAAACTACCGTTATGTCGGTAAATTTGGATTTTGCTGCATGAAAAACAAAAAAAAGCCGGCACCCAAAAAAAAATCGGAAAACAATTTTTGCAGAATTTTCTCAAATTTGATTCACGCATGGACAAGCATGGACCACGTTTCGAGTACAAATTTGACGCGGATCTGAAAAGCCGTTCAAATTTTATGGCATTTAGAACATTTTGAAAAATCTCGTTATCACGCTGGATCATGCAAATTACAAGGTACCGGCTTCTAATTTGGTCCACACATTCACTATCATGAACCAAGGGTTGGGTACAAATTTGAGGGAAATCGGTTCGGTGGTTAAAATCTTACATTTTTATTTATTAAAAAAAAACAGCCGAAAAAACCTGCAAAGTAGAACCTTGCAAATTGCTTCCTCAGTATTCTACACTTTTGACGATGCTTCCTCTATGAGGAAGCCAAAATTGATCAACATACTTCCTCATAGAGGTAGCATCGTCAAAAGTGTAGAATACTGAGGAAGCAATTTGCAAGGTTCTACTTTGCAGGTTTTTTTTTATTTTATAATTGAAATTTTTCTTTTTCAATTTTATAATTGAAAATTTAGTTTCCACAATTTTTTTCCGTCACCGTACGATTATTTCTCGGTCATAAATAATGCATATAATTGCGAAATAAGCGATTAAATAATTATTAACGTACGACGCAAATGATTAACGACTCGTGAATCAAAGTTTCGCGTCACAAGTTCCCGCAGATTATTTGATATCGTTGGTCCCACCGACGTTGATGAGACTGAGCGCTTCAATATAAGTTTGAATTTTTTACGCCTTCGTCGCTCGTAGGATGAGCGCGGGAATCGCCGCGCTCATCCGAGAGTTCGAAACTTCGTCTCTCTCGCCCACCGCCGTTTCACTTTCTTCGCCGGATAGTCGCGGCGAGCTGTGCACACTTAGCTTTCCCGCGCCCGGTAATTCGAAGGCCTCGTGGCTCGGCGCTTCGGCTCCGTCGGCGCATTATGCGCGTCGTGAATGCGATCGACGAAATTCAGGAACCGACGACGACGACGACGGTGGACACGTAACCCGCGGCGCAATTTTCGGAGAATGGAGAGCCGCCGTCGACCGAAACTTCCACCGCCCCCGTCTTCTCTTCCTATATGCACAGACATAATGGGCGAAAATTGCTTGGAAACCGTTCTTAACCGACGCCGCGCGTACCTCAGAAGTGCCGGAAAATTGTCATATAGCTCGATCGGCAAGGACGCAAATGTTACCTTTAAGCGAGCTTATCAGGGTGGAATCGCGGTTTGGCCTTGGTAGATATTCAATTTTCGATGGTGGATGAGTTAGTTTCGGTCGCTACAGTAGAGCAACTCTTATTGAGCCTTTACTTAGTCTTTGCTTAGCCCTTACTTAACCCTTATTTAACCCTGACTTAAAACATCCGAAAAAAATCATCAGTTAATAATTATTATTGCACTTTAAACACCATATTATAGACCATATTATGAGATTATCTCCCATAACGTTTTTTATTCGCAAATATTTACAGAAATCAGGAGTATAATTATTTTTTGTAGTCACATCCGAGCGCGCCTCACGGGTGATGGAATATAGTTAAAATAGCTCAGGTGTCAAGGATGCCAATCTGTTTCCTTGAAGTGAGCTTATCGGGGTGCGATCGCTCTATGGCCTTGATAGCCACTCAATCTCGGGTGTTGAATGAGCTTAGGAGTGACTTAGTTTCAGCGGCTACAGAGAAACGTCGCTGGGTCGAAGGATTTACGTCCACTGTCGACAGGCAAAAAAAGAGTTTAATTTTTTCCAGCCAGCCAGTCGAGTTTTGAGAATAAATCTTTTTGCGTTTTAAAGAGCAGATTCTCCAGTATGTCTGGTCATTTTTGTTTCTTTTCGAAAAAAAAGTTGCATATCATTTTTGTTCTCATCCACTTTTTTTTTGCTAACCAATTTTACTTTTGTCGATAACGTTTCTAATATTTTCAGATCTCTGAGGAACACGAGAACGCGGATTCACAAGAATCTGTTTGTCGCTATGATGATCCAGGTTGTGATAAGACTTACTCTGTACATAGACCAGGCGCTGCTGAGATCTGGAGCGTACAGTTTGCCGTACGGCATCAAGAATACCGTGAGTCAATCGCTTGTGCGGAATATTCTGGCCGCGTTGCGAGAGGCTAATGTTGACGTAACTCGGCCAGATACGCTTGTTCCGAGGCGGCATTGTAGCTCGGGCAATAACATAGACGACGAAGTGGCCACACTGGCGGGAGATTGAAAACATCTGATAGAATCAATTCATTGCAGCCAATTCTGTGCGAAGCGAGCTACGTTCTTCTCGAATACGCGAGGACCGCGATGTTTATGTGGATGTTCATCGAGGGCTTCTTTCTTCATAGTATGGTAACAGGTGAGCACGACTCTTATTGCGCATCTCTGGTTGTCTCCACCCCCCTCCTTCCCCTCCTCCTCCCTCCCAACCACCGCTTTTATACTTCACCGATTCTCCACAAAGTAAATTTTAATTAAAAGCGAAGCCTCAATTGTATCTTATAATATATGTATGAAGAGTCACTTTTTTGATTCCCGGAATTTATCAAATTAATATTTTTATAAGTTTATAAAAATATAAAAATTATTATTTAAATAAAAATTAAAATAAAATATAAAATTATTATTAACAATAAAATTATTATTTTTATGAATTCCGCATATTCCTTCGCATATTCTACCCCGAAAACAACTGGTTTCAAACCTTTTTAAAGCGATCTTGAAGCAAAAAAAATGAGGGTTTACAATTACTTTTGGCTTCCAGTTAAAAAACTAAATGTCTCCTCGAATTTCCAATATTCCGAAAAATGTACAAAATTATGGATTGAGTATGAACACGTAGTTACAGTTTTCCAAGAGACCTCGTACTATCGCATGTATCGATTGATCGGCTGGGGCCTTCCCGTCGTCATGACCTTGACTTGGGCCATCATCACCGCACTCTACTATCATCCATCAAAGTGAGTGCATCTCAGAGTACGAGAGCTAATATCGCTCTGTAACAATGCATCATATTTCGGACCAAAAATAGAAACGTACTTTCGTGCTAAATATCAACGATATATGCCATCGGCTGTGCCATTAAATCGCGCACGTTTCGCGTCCTTCAGGTGCTGGTGGGGCTACAATCTCACCGTGTACTTTTGGATACTCGAGGGACCGAGAATGGCCGTCATTTTGGTAACAAAACTCTTGAATCTCTCTCGATATTTAATCCCAAATAATAGCAGTATAAATAGCTTTATTCTCTTTTCGATCTCACTTTCAACGGCCTAAACGCTGGATTTCTGCGAGCAGCTCAATTTTTTGTTCCTGATGAACATAGTACGAGTTTTGTTGAAAAAACTGCGCGAAAGCCATACTAGTGAAATTGAGCAAGTTCGGTAAGTAAATCACATTATAGTTTTTTTTCTTCTATTTTTATATTGGTACGCAGAATAAAATCTTGGAAATAATATATTCCGTCGTGCCAGGTACCGCGAGCAAAGCCTTCGTATCTATGTATATTTATTGTCATTTCAGAAAAGCCGTCAGAGCGGCCGTTGTGCTGCTTCCTCTTCTCGGTATAACCAACATAATATCGATGTTCGGTGCGCCACTGGAAAAGACGATCTGGTTTGCACTCTGGTCCTACACGACGCACTTTTTGACCTCCTTTCAGGGTCTCTTTATCGCTACCCTCTACTGTTTTTTAAATGGCGAGGTAAGACGGATTTTGCAAGCATTTTAGAAAGCAAACCAGAGACTAGAGACTTTGCCGATAATAGTAGATTGTGATACTAGTGCGTGAAGGCGGCCGTTATCGCGCGGAGGTTAGGAAGCGGCGCACTCGCCAAATCGAGTGCTGCAACGACACGAGGCGAAGCCGAGTGTTGTTTGTAGCACGAGAGAAGGCGAGTGCACCGCTTCCTAACCTCCGCGTGACGGCCGCCTTCACGCACAAGTGTCACATACTATTTTTTGTAACGAATGTCAACGTAATGTCGCACATCTTCGTGTCTGCAAAGCGTTGCGTGAAATTATCTTGTAGATAGTTTCACGCACGCCATTTTACTTCACGCACCAGATGAAGTACTTCACGCACCAGATGGCGCACGTGAAATTATCTACGTTTATCTGAACATAATACGCAATTTCACGCACGCTTTGCAGGCACGAAATGTGCGACATTACGTGCATGAGTTACAAAAAAAAAATAACGCCAGGCGAAAATAATAATACGGAATTATTGTTGTGCTTTAAAATATCGACAGGTTCGGCTCGCGCTGGATAAAACAATTTCGGTGTATCTTTCCCTGAGAGGCAACGATCTTCAGAGAAGACAGTCGACCTTGAGCGGCTCCCAGCCACATCGAGTGACACCCGGTGAGATAATTAGTCGAAATAATTAATTCTGCATAAATCGCATTCACCTGGGCGTATCGAAATTTGTCTGTACCTATGTAAATTTATTGCTAAGTAATGTATGTGGAACGTCACTGATGGTTGCACATTCGGTACACAGCCATCGAGGTCGAGGAAGGTGAATTGAGGCCGAGCGGTTGGATCAGACTCTGCTGTCGGGGTGGAAGCACCCCGCCCCCCGACCGACCCGTCGAGTGAGTTGATTTACCGTAAATATCGCTTTTATCAGTAATTTTTTTCGTGCCAAAAATATGTTGTATTAATTAATTCATTTTTTGTAAGTAGAGAATTTTAGAAATTTCGATTCAACGGCTTATAAAAATGTATATATATTATATCGTTAATTTCTTTAACTTCCGTTTCCCACTATTTTAATTCAGATAAGGATATGATTTAATTGCGAAAAAATGATATTTATCCGTGAAAAAGGAGCTCGGCCTTTAAAGGGTTGAAACACGCAAGGCAAACCTCTGACCTGTAAGGAATCTCCCCTTAGGGATCGCTGTAAGAGAAAATAAATTAAAAGTCACTCCGGCTTTGTGCACTTAGCGAAAATGTTTAAACTGAATTTTGTCAAAGAGATGGTTCTCAAATATTTCCACAGAAAATTATAAAACACAGAATCCTTTTCCAATAGAAAAAAGACACTAATTCCAAAGCCGACGATTTCAAAGTAATTACAGTCGAATAAAAATGATAAACCATCAGAATTGCGTTGCGTTAATAAAAAATGCAATGTCCCTTTTTTATTCGAATAAAAATAAAAATTTGCGCGATGATACCATCAAACGCCACGTTACACTTTTTGAGGGTGAAAAAAAAACCCGTAATTTATAATCGGATTTTCGGGTGGCAGTCGCAAAGTACGAGAGGCGGGATCAAAGTAATCGTCGTCGCGAAACATTGCAGCGACGGATCCACTTGGTAAAGCGATGCCTCTCCATCACCTGCAGCATCGCTGGCCCCGTCGTCTATTCCCCGCAGAATACATAATACTATCAGCTGCATCGGCTGATGCTCGGCACACGCTTCGCGCTCGCCTCTATATAGCGCTGTATATTCTGCCTGCATTATTTGCGCACGGAAAAGCGCGAGCTCCTCACGCTATGGTGTCGATGCTTTTCCATCTATTATACACGTTATATTATATACGTATATATATATATTTCGTGCAACAGCACGAAATATTTCCATAAACTGTTATATATTCCTGTGAACACTAAACCGCGCACAACACATGACCCACATACGTTGTACCACGAACTGCCGGAGGACCTCGACAGCTCAAATTTCGATCGTATCGATCACCAATCGCTCCGCGGCCCGAGCCACAAAGTAAAGTCTAAAAGCGCAAACGTTAAGCCACGTATCGGTTATATTTAGGGGAATTTGCAACATTGGAAAGAGAATTTAAGAGCTTGAGGGGAAAAAATTGTAATCTGCTCTTTGGTATAATTCTAAGTTTTTAAGTTTTATTATTTATTTGATTTATTCTTTATTTATTTGATTTATTCTTTATTTATTTTATTTTGTTTATTTATTTTTTATTTATTTTATTTTGTTTTAAGTTTTTATTTTTTATTTTAAGTTTTATGATTTCTAAGTTTTCTTTTCTCTCGCTTTGAATTCGTGGAGTCTATTGCGTATTTAGAAATAGTTTGTTCGTTTTATTTTGTTCTGTTGATTATAATGAATTGTTGATGAATTATAGTGAACAATAATGTATTTTTTGTTACTTGCAGGACAACCGTTTGACCGTGGTTCTGGCGAGACACGCACGCCAAGCATCAGGACTCCTGACAAACCGTCATACCTAAAGGTTCGACCTGTGCATACAAGTGTAAAAGCCTAAAGACTGAATTGCGATAGGGATAGATAAAATCATGGCCATCGTCATCGTCGTTGAAACAGTCGTCTGTGCTTTCTTCCGTCGATTAGCCACGTCGTGGAAGTCGTTAGTGTATTAGCGAGGAGAAGCCCAAATTGTCATCGAGATGACAAGAGGTAAACTGTCAATCGTAGAATCCGCTGTTTTAATCCGTGTTTCGTGTGTCCGGACTTGCAACACTGAATACTTAAATTTTTGCTACGAATGTCAGCAGATGTGTCGAAAGAGAATTCAAGTGCCGACTGTCGGGAAGAAGAAGAGAAAATGCGCTTCGGTGTGATCTTCGGTTTTCGCTTCTTTTTATACGTGTACAGTGTTATCGAATTTAACGAGAAATGAAAACTTGGCTCGACGTGATGTTGTAATATTGTTATTGAAATGTTGATGTATATTGTAAGACGGGTACTTGAATTGATATTTCAAAGCGACTTTATCAACTGCATTTAGAACGGACGGAGATGGGCATATTTAGGTATTTGAAAATTTAACTTATAACATTTAACCCAGGATTTATTTATTATTATGAATTATCGATGAATGTGATTTCGTGTCGTGAAAAAAGTATCAGTTTTTTGGTCCGTCGTTTATAGAGAATCTGTTAAATTAATTAGAGTCGCAACTCAGTTTCATAGTTACCACAGATGCCCATCTGCGAATAAAACTAGTGTTTCTTGTACAGTCACGAAAGTGGAGAATGAAGCATTCAAAGGGGAAACTAAAGGCTATCGACAGGCCTCGATGTCTGATCACCGAATAATTCGGTTGGAACGCACAACTCGGTGATACAGCAGCGCAAGGCAGTTCGCAGAGTTAACTATTAAAAAAATCCTAAAAAAAAAATAAAAATCGGTGGTCCACACCGAGATTCATAATTTTATATAGGCGTTTGATTCCATGTCATACTGTAAATAAATTTACGTGAAGATGAATACACAACGTGTTGCTGTGGAAAATATTTACAATTACATATTTTTAATCATACACTATATGTACATACCATGTTGTATCGTTACGAAGAGATATTTTAATTCAGTATAAAAAACGAATGTTAGAAAATCGCTATGTACAAATCTCTGTCGATAGAAGAAAAACACGAATTCGGTGGAACGTCGATTGGCCCGATTGTGAAATAATTGATGACGGGCAAAATAATCGAACACTGGTTTGAAACTGATTGTACACTGACATCGAAAAAAATATTGTGTCGTTATTTAAATCAAAAAAGAACATCGTTTGATTATTGTTACAGCTCTAAAGAAATAATTATCAATGTTGTGCAGATTATTATAAAAATGTTTTAATGTAGCCTACGATTAATAAAACTTTGTACCATGTTTGAAAATTCGAATAATTGTCGTAGAAAATATGCGTGAATGGTAATAACTGTGTTAATTAAGCCAAGCTGTTACCTAATTGAATTGTTACTCAACGTAAAGCTTCCCGTTGGGTTAATCGACGTTCTACTGTAGTCGTTATAATTATAAATCGAGGAAAACTCTCGCTCTTGATGTGAAGAAGAAAAAAAAACCACTTTCACTCGCAAATCTCCGCGACTCTGTTCGCGGTCACCAAAAGACTATCACAGATAAAACTTGTTAAATATTGCGACGCACCGCAAAGACTAACATACATATATGTTTTTCTTTCTCACACGATTCATCTAAATTCATCGTGAAAACTCTTTTCCGTGTCTATCATTTTGCTGCCGAGGAACAAGTCGCTCTTGCTGAGAACTTCCTGCAGACTCAACTTTCTATTTTTATTGCTGTCCGACAGATCGATCAGGTGCTGAGCTTCCTGTATCGCGTGTCGCGGATTTCTCGGATCGATGTACATCTGGTCAAAGAGGAAGCAACAGTTCATTATTGAAATGTATTATTGTCGTTAATATTATTATTATTATCGGTGTTCAAACGATTGTATCGTAATTCTCACCAGCAGCTCAGTGCGATCGGCTTTTCCATTTTTATTCTTGTCAATGAGATAGCGAAATTCTTTTCTACGATCGTCTCTGCCCTCGACCGGCTGTTTCTGTTGCTCCTCTCGGAGATCGAGACCGACACCGTCCGCGGGAAGGTCGGCAAATTCGTCCTCCGTTAGTTGCTCGTCACCGTCGCGATCTAAAAAATAATTATAATAAAAGAAATAAAATATATAAATAATTCTCTTTCTGATATAAAAATTAATTTTACCAAATTTATCGAAGAGATCTTCGACCATTTGCAGCAAAGCTCTGTGACTGCTCTCGGGATGCGTAAAGGCGAGAAACTCGTCGAGCGCCAACCGGTCCGGATCGGTACGCGCGGCTTCGGCCCATCTCGCACGATCTCGCTGGATGCTCTCCTTCATGGACCTCGACAGCTCGGTGTGCTTCTTTTTGTGCGAGCCTATGTAACTCTCGGATAAACCGTGGGAACGCAGAAAGTGCGCGTGATATTCTTCCCACGATATTTCACCTGGAAACAATTAGAAAAAAAAGTGTACAGTAGAAAATCCCA
Source organism: Pimpla rufipes (assembly GCA_963932165.1). Classification (NCBI taxonomy): domain Eukaryota; kingdom Metazoa; phylum Arthropoda; class Insecta; order Hymenoptera; family Ichneumonidae; genus Pimpla; species Pimpla rufipes. Next base: position 24,342,944 of record OZ010630.1, read on the forward strand.
CAACCCGACACACATTGCACAATGATCATACATTAAATTACAACATTTCTGTGAGTAAAAAAGAACAATACATTTTTTAATTAAGGGTTTAATTTTTTTTTTTTTGCGTCATGACTATAATTTTTTTTAACTAACCGTTTCGTGGATTATTATCGATGGCCGTGAAGAGTCCGATATTTTGTCGCATTGCACGCTCGATGTGCTCCGTAATTTTCGTGTGGATCCATCTCGCCAATTCCTGTATATCCAATTCGCCACTCTCGTCGGTGTCGGCGCGATGAAAAACGTCAGCCAGAAGCGAATCGTCGTGCGCATTTTCCGCCTGCTCGACTTCCCAAATAGCTGCGTCGTCCTTGTTGGCTTTCGACTCGAATTTTTTCGGGTTATTCGCATCGCCCTTGGAGGGATTTTTACGATTTGCCTCCGGGTTCCTCGCGGTCGCCGTTTCCAACTCGGCAAAAAGGGCCTGCATACCCGGATCGGTGTCCAACTCGTTCGGAGCGGTCGGACTCTTGAGCTGCACGTTGTTGTTGTACTTGACGAACAACAGCGAAACGTAGATTACAAGTGGCACGAGGATCGTCCAACGCGCCAATCGCAGCAACGCCATATCCGGTTTGCAGCGCATTTTCATCTTCGTCGATTAATCTGGGAAGAAAAAGGTGAATTCAAATTTTATTTTAGCTCCCTAGTAATCACTTTTTATTTTTTTACTATAACTAGGATAAATAGGATAAATTAGGATAAATTATAGGATAAATTTGAACAAGGCTAAGTGAGTCATAAATAATATAAAACATGTGTTTAATTATCACTCGATTTTTCATTAGGCTCCCAATAATTAAGAGTCTCTCTATAGTTTTATTTCTGAATATTTAAATATAAAAAAGACCTTGGAATTCGATTTTAACGCCTCAACGAAATTAAATCATTGGCCCCAGCAAAACTAGTGAAGGTTGGAATAATATACGCGATTATTTTGCATCATCTCGGGATAAATTTATTTTATCTCCCTAGTAATCACTGTTTATATTTTTTTTTACTATAATTATTGTCATGATTTTTTAAAAATTCAGGGTATTTTAGCAGGAAGATAATTTTCTGACGGTTAAATTCAATCAAACTACAAATTATTACGATATTTCAAACATGTACGAGGATAGATTTGAACAAGGCTAAGTGAGTCATAAATAAAACAAATCAAGTATTTAATAACCACTCGACTTTTCATTAGGCTTCCAATAATAAAAAATAAAAAATTCAAACATGTACGAGGATAGATTTGAACAAGGCTAAATGAGTCATAAATAAAATAAACCATGTATTTAATTACCACCCGATTTTTCATAAGGCTCTCAATAATTAAGAGTCTCTCTACAATTTTATTTCTGAATATTTAAATATAAAAAAGGCCCTGGAATCCGATTTTAACGCCTCAACAAAATGAAATCATTGGCCCCGGCAAAACTAATGAACGTTGGAGTAATAAACGCGATTATTTTGCGTCATCTCGGGATGAATTTGCTTGAAGATAGTCTCAGCCTTAGACAGGTAAACTTACGAAAGACGGTTGTACCGCGACTAGTCTGGTAACTTTCTACTTCACGTGGAGTAGGCAGAGCCAGGCATATTACACGCCTGTAAACCGTAAACGTTACCCCACCAGAGTCGCGGCACATTCACTGTATCTCCTCGTGGCTCCGTCGTCCCCGGTCGCCATTCGACATGCGACAGAAATTCGACAATTTCACCGTAAAATACGTCGTAATTTTTCTCAAATCACTCGGTCGAGTCTCAGCAGCAGAATAATAGGAGCCAATTCACGAGTCTATCGGGCGAGCACGAGATGCGAACGTTTCCGTCGCCGCTGTAGAACCGACTAACGCTCGGGACGCTGAGACTCGTATTGATCCACTTTCACTCGAGCGTTTCTCCCTCACTCGCTGCCGCTGCAGTTGTTACACGATTTACGCTATTACTGCGCGAAATCAACTGATAGAGATTACCATAAATCTTGCAATTTTCCTCTTAACGTTTTTACCGGGTTTAACGGTAACCGTTAACAGTTTTTCAGTCTTTTTTCGTGGATTTTTTACTTGGCTTGTACTTAAATATTTGTACAGGTCGATTCGTGTCCGTTGATTGTTGCACTTAAATAATAAAAATAAAATTATTGTTGGGTTTTACTCAAGAATATTAATATATTAATCATTTCTCATTTTTGCCGTAATCGTAATAGTTATTATTTCTTTTGGATCGATAGATCAAATGCATAAATAGACAACACATAATTTACGAGCTTGCTGCTATTATTATCGTTCGAATATATAACAACTAGTTGTGCTTGTACTTTTTAATACTAAACAGTAAGGACATAACGACGATGGTGTACTCGCATTGCGAGGTGGAGACGAGCAGATTCGAACAAAAATGTGTTAATACTTTCGTCGAACTACTTCAATAAACAATTTAACATACACGTATTGAACAATTAGAGAGCAGAGATAAAAACAATACTTTTTTAAATAAAGACAACTGTTAAAAATTCTTCCTACCGAAAAAGTATCCACAATTCACGGTCATTCGATTTCAGAGTGAATTTAGAATGTTTTATTCGAATACTGCTCAACCCTGTTATAAAATAGAAGTTGGATAAATCAACCAGTGAATGATCAGATCGGACAAAATTACCAGCGAATTAAAACTTAAAAGTACTTTCTCTACGGGACACGGATACATTTATTGGAAATCGAGTTCTATCGATACTTAATTAATTAATTGTACTATGGTCACATCCCACGAAAATGAGTCAATATCATTTTGTTAAATAACGATATCTGTTCATTCACCGGTCGGTCCACCCTGATAGCTGAAGTAAGTACACACGGCGCTCCTGTGGTCCACGTTGTACCTTCGATTCACGCGCAGTCTCGTACCCCAAGTACTTTTTTTTCGAGTAATAAAAAAGAAGCGATCCGTCAACGAATCTAAAACGTTAAACTAAAAACGAGAACAAAAAAAAACGAAAAATGCAGTTCGTCCGTTCTCATCGGGCGGACCATAAACGTTAAAAAATGAAATGTACAATCTCATCGGTAATTCGCCACCAGCTGCGCCGCTGGACAATCGACTATTCGGAGTCTACACCGTTTCATTATTCACGCTAATATACATATATCGTGATAACTTTTCTTGCAAATATTAATTTTAATTACGGTCCCATTGCTCGTCAAGCCGCTACTTGGGACTTGTCGTTCGTCGACTCGCGACGAATTTTCTCGTCCTCGAGTTCCAGCGCGAGATTCGCTATACCCTGAATACTTTTGTTGCGCGTCTTGTTGCCCAAGCTGAGAAGCGAGCGAATCGGCGGACTCAGCAGATCCGAATCCAAATTCGCCGGGTCCTCGAAACCCGTTGCCCAACTCACGAGAAAACCGACGATCACCGTGACTAGGCAACCGATCACACTGTACCACAAGTAGCTCACCTGTTTAAAACATTCCATTTTTTAATATTTTTCATCAGATTATAACATTTTATTTGTTAGTAAACAATTAATTTCCTTTTCCATCCTTTTTTTACTTCAAAAATGTATCTTCTCTTATTAAAAAAATCAATTTTGTTATATGAATAATAATAATAATAATAATAATAATAATAATAATAATAATAAGAAGAAGAAGAAGAAAAAGAAGAAGAAGAAGAAGAAGAAGAAGAAGAAGAAATTGTGTTTAATAAGTTACAATATTTACCCTGTATATCGACGATGCCTCGACGAAGTCGTCTTGCGTCTCGGTCTCAGTCGTGTAATACTCGCTCTCGCTGATGCAGGGGCAGCTAAGTACCGAGGTGTCTTTGCTCTCCAGTCGAATTTGTTGGTTGAATTGCGCGACCTGCGCCCCGAGACCGATCCACAGAACGAGAGCGAGACCGGTGATGGCTCCGCACATGGCGCCTTTGGCGTTGGCCCACGGTACGAACATCCCCAGGGAGAAAAGTCCCAGCGTCACACCGCCCACCATCCCGTTGAAGGACAGGGCAACTTGGAGAACTCCGCCGAGACGCTCGACGACGAACACGAGAGCGAAGCTCAGCGCCCCGAAGAAGATGCTGATCCATCGGGCGTAAACTGCGCCTTTGCTCGCCGGCACTTGGACCTTAAAGAGACCCTGAAGAATATCCTCGCAGGTGATGGCAGCGAGGGAATTCAGCGCACTGGCGACCGTTCTGAAAGTAGAGATAAAAAAAAAGAAAATCGTAACGATCGTTTAAGAATTATTTCAAACATACCCTGTGGAAATAAAGTATATTCAAGATATATGGATTATATAAAATTATATATATCGGCCAAAAGTTCTTTATCCGCTACACATATTTTATATATCCACGGGATATATTTTAATGAGATATATCTATGGAGATGTGTCGTAAAAAGATCAAAATATATTTATTATGTATGTTTCGGCCAAAAGTTCTATGTCTCTTATATATAAGAGATATAGAAATTTCAAGTATACTTTTGAATATACTTTATTTTCATAGGGAATTCGTAAAGATAAGAAAGTATTTATTAAAGAGACGAAATTATAATATGCTAAAAAGTTGTTTAATAAAAATGTACCCCAAGGAAGCTGCGAAAATTCCAGCTACGAAGAAGCCCGGTACACCCTTCAGTTGACCCATAAAATTCATCACGTAGAGAGGCAGCAGTTGATCCTGGCCGGTGATGTATCCGGCCCGAAGAGGGTCGCAGCCTTTATAAACGCTGTAGAGCACCATTCCCGTGAGGAAATTCACGGTGTAGATCAGAATCAAGCCCGCTGACGAGACCCACAGTGCACTGCAAAAAGTCAGACGAATTGGTCGATTAATTTTTTCTTTCTCCTAAATTATTCATTTCCCCCCAGAGTTGTAAATTCTCAATTTTTATAGAAATAACATTCATGCTACGATTGGCTTTGTAATGATGTTTTTATAATAACTAGGCTAATCACACGCGCCGGCGCGCGTAAAATCTCCCCGGACAAAATCTTCCCGGACAAAATCTCCTCGGACAAAATCCCCCAATTTTTTTTGTTTTCAAAATATCGACTTTTAACCTATACCATCATTCTCAAGTCATATATTCTACCCCCAAAAACACTGGTTATTAACCTTTTTTAATCGATTTTGAAAAAAATATTTTTTTGGCGACGAAAAAATATTTTTTCTGTCAGAAATCGTAGATCCAGCTCCGAACCGAAAATCGACCCCAATTTTTTTTCTTTTCAAAATATCGACTTTTAACCTATACCATCATTCTCAAGTCGCATATTCTACCCCCGAAAACACTGGTTATTAACCTTTTTTAATCGATTTTGAAAAAAATATTTTTTTGGCGACGAAAAAAATATTTTTTCTGTCAGAAATCGTAGATCTGGCTCCGGACCGAAAATCGACCCCAATTTTTTTTCTTTTGAAAATATCGACTTTTAACCTGTACCATCATTCTCAAGTCGCATATTCTACCCCCGAAAACACTGGTTATTAACCTTTTTTAATCGATTTTGAAAAAAATATTTTTTTGGCGACGAATTTTTTTTTTCTGTCAGTAATCGTAGATCTAGCTCCGGACCGAAAATCGACCCCCATTTTTTTTCTTTTCAAAATATCGACTTTTAACCTATACCATCATTCTCAAGTCGCATATTCTACCCCCGAAAACACTGGTTATTAACCTTTTTTAATCGATTTTGAAAAAAATATTTTTTTGGTGACGAAAAAAATATTTTTTCTGTCAGAAATCGTAGATCTGGCTCCGGACCGAAAGTCGACTCCAATTTTTTTTCTTTTGAAAATATCGACTTTTAACCTGTACCATCATTCTCAAATCGCATATTCTACCCCCGAAAACACTGGTTATTAACCTTTTTTAATCGATTTTGAAAAAAATATTTTTTTGGCGACGAATTTTTTTTTCTGTCAGAAATCGTAGATCTGGCTCCGGACCGAAAATCGACCCCAATTTTTTTTCTTTTCAAAATATCGTCTTTTAATCTATACCATCATTCTCAAGTCGCATATTCTACCCCCGAAAACACTGGTTATTAACCTTTTTTAATCGATTTTGAAAAATATATTTGTTTGGCGACGAAAAAAATATTTTTTCTGTCAGAAATCGTAGATCCGGCTCCGGACCTAAAATCGCCAAAATCCACCTCGGAAATGTTTATTTCAAAATATCACCTATAATAGGTTAATCAATTGTGCGCTGCTGCGCTCTTATAAAGCTTTAAAAGGTTACGTGTGCTGCCCCGCCCGTCCTCTTATGAAATTTTTCAAATTTGACACCAAACTGATTTTGTTTATCACGGACTTTCCTGGCAACCAATCACAGCTCTAATAGCTTGCTAACAATGCTTTTCGTTACTCATGAACTTTTTAAAAGAGGGATAACTCATAATGATTATAATATGACGTGTAAAATGTTTAATAGAGGCAAGAAATATTAATTTCCCATAAAACTTGATGATAATCTTATTGAAAAATACTGTTAATGCGTTGCATAAATAATGGAGGAGTCTGCTTGACCATTTTTCTCACGATTTCTCTAAAAATTGAATACAAAATTCGGTTTTTCTTACCGCTATTCAAAAGTTCACATATAATTTTATAATCGTTACAGGTCATCGTTATAAAGTCGTAACTAGAAAATTACCGTTGTGTAAAATTTAATTCTTAAAATAATGTTGATAGAGACTTACGTTCTGACTTGGCTTATGTTTTCCACGCTAAGATACTTTTGGACGGATGCTTGATTGCTGCAAAACATTGTGGCCCAGTAGAAGGTTCCGCCGATCACGACGCTCCAGAAGCTGTGACGGACGGTGGGAGTGGGATTCATGTTGAAGAGCTCGATTCGATCGGAGTCGCGGCTGTCCAGCCAGACCTGCGAGCTGCCGCCGGCCCAGGTCATGCCCAACCCGAGAACCAGGAAGAGCGAACCCAGCAGAACGATCGCTTGAAAGGTGTCCGTCATTATGACGGCCTTCATGCCACCCTGCGACAGCCGCCAACCAAAACTGTTCGTTAATTGATAAGTCGATTGCCTACCCGCGAATTGAATCTTCGTCGTCGTTGCGCGCGCGCATTTTTCACGTACCTGAGAGGCGTAAAATATGCAGACTGCGTAGACTAGAGTAACAGCCAGATAAGTATTTAGTCCGGTAACTGAAACAGACGTGAATCGAAAAATTACCATTATCACTATTATTAAATATTTAATTGAGGGAAAAAAATTATGTTATTGACGCTGTTATATATGTAATATATTAAGATTTATTTTTGTTATCTTATTATTATTACTATTTTATTATTAATTCAATTCTTAAAAAAAACAAAAAAAAACGGGGAAAAAATTACCGTGGCTCAGAGCCAGCGCCGGGGCGTAAACGGCCACCGACGTGTACAGAATCATCTGCAACATGTAGAGCCCGCTAGCAAGCAATCTGCAGTGCTTGTTGAAGCGCAAGTTCAGGTACTCGTAGCTCGATGTGAGCCGCAGTTTCATGTACACCGGCAAGTACAGCCTGGACGTTATTGGAACTACAAGTAAAAAGGCCGCGCATGTCATCCAAAATTGGGTACCCTAAAAAAGAAAGATTGTTAGAAAATTAACAACAACGACGATAATAATAATAATAATAATTATTATTATTATACTAATAATAACAATAATAATTATACTAATACCAACAATAATAATTATACTAGTAACAACAATAATAATTATACTGACAATATAAAAAGAATAATATTATTAATAATTATGCTAATACAATTATACTGATAATAATAATGACCTGTTGATACATTTCCGCGGGATTTCCGAGCAGCTCGATCGCAGTGACGAAACTGGCGGCTAGTGACATGGCCATCGGAAACGTCCCCATGCTCGAGCCACCGAGAAGAAAGTCCTCGCTGGTTTCCTGCTTCTTCGCGAAGAAACCGTAGAACGTGCCGATCAGACACGACACGAGGAGCATTATCGCGAGTACCGTGTAGTCCACCCACGAGAAGTAATTCAGCAGCGCCGGATGTTCCTTCAGGCACTCCTGCTGGTCGATGTCCTCGGTCGTCGACCGCCGCTGCTCGGCCGACGAGGCCGAGACAGCGAGGAACAGGATGAGCAGCTGCAGTCGCATGATCTATCGATGTTGCTGCAAATTCGGCATTAAAAAAAAATTAATTAATCATTCTCAAATTAATTAATAGTTCTCAAATTAATTAATTGTTCTCAAATTAATTAATTGTTCTCAAATTAATTAATTGCCCTCAAACCAATTAATAGTTCTCTAATTAATTAATGATTCTCACATTAATTAATAGTTCTCAAATTAATTAATAGTTCTCAAATTAATTAATGGTTCTCAAATTAATTAATAGTTCTCAAATTAATTAATAGTTCACAAATTAATCAATAGTTCTCAAATTAATGAGAAACAAAACTCGTTATAGGTAGTAAAAATAAAAAATAAAAATGTTTCCGAACAGCGAATATAAACTGCGGTAATGTTTACCGTTCGGATCGGACTGGGACGCCACTAGTCGTGCGCGTCTCGAGGCAGATCCCCCGTATTTGCACATGTGGCAGCTATACACGTCGGGATGCCCGTTGAAATTGGAAAGAAGAGGAGGGAGAGGGGAAAAAATTGACGAATTATCAAGAAGATTGACCCGAGTGGTCAGCGCTCGCTGTCGGGTGGCTCCCGCCAAAAAAAATACAGCTAATCTCAGTCACGCGCCGAAAAGTGAGGTTATAAATTTCAGCCGGCCGGCGTCCTCGAAAAACATCCGAATGGCAACAGTCGCGTAACTCGCGAAAAGAGACGCGAAGCGCGGACTGCACGGATTGTGTGTGGAATAAACACCGTGAAGTGAGAAAAAATAGCGCTCGGCGAATTTAGAAGAGGAGGGAGAGGGGAAAAAATTGACGAATTATCAAGACGATTGACCCGAGTGGTCGGTGCTCCCCGTCGGGTGTCTCCCGCCAAAAAAACCAGCAAATCTCAGTCACGCGTCGAAAAGTGAGGTTATAAAATTCAGCCGGCCGGCGTCCTCGAAAAACATCCGAATGGCAACAGTCGCGTAACTCGCGAAAAGAGACGCGAAGCGCGGACTGCACGGACTGTGTGCGGAATAAAAAACCGTGGAGTGAGGAAAAATTGCGCTCGGCGAATTTAGACGACGGAAGATAAACGCATCTATCGCGACCATAAACTAAAATACTGATAATCTCTCCGTTATCCGTTACACCAGCGAATTCTTGGCAAATCGCAGCTGTTCGCTGGAGGATAAAAACGTTCATCAACGCAAAAAGCAATCAAATCAATTTACGTCGTATGATTCACGTAATCCCCCCACCGAGGGGGAGGGGAAGGGAAGGGGGATGGAAGGTTTAGGGAACGAAGGAGGGAAAGAGGGTTAAGAGTGCCGAGGGAGCCAATAAAAAGAAACTCAGAGTCCAACTGCGAAAGAACGAAACTATCGCTCTTACCCCGAGTGTCACAATTACCCCCATTGACCCTAATTTACCGTTGGTTTTCATCAAAATGCGACTGTGGCGATATAACGTTCAGGGAACGCCTCGGGGAACTGCTGAAACAATTGTTTCCAATTTCGCCCGAGGCGGGGAGACGAAAAGCGTGGCGAACGCGATGCAGGAAAAACGAGGGAGTCGTAAAAGGTACCATCGGAAGTCTGTGGAGTCGCGTCAATCTATAAATATAATTGTCATTCACGAATAAACGCAATCGTTTCTGGTTGAAAGCGGTCTGTGTCACCGATAAGTGGCCTTAAGTGGCTTAAACTGCCACGCGCGTATAGTGAAACTTTTGTGAAAAACTCGCGACGGGCGCGCAGAAGTAAAACGCCGAGACGATATCCGCGCGCGGCGGACGCCGCCGCGAATATGAGACGATCGGTCGATCGTTTGACCGTCGTCGCTCAGATCGCCTTTCAGAGCTCCATTTTTTTATAGTCTTTGTTTTTCCTTGAATATTTTTTGCGGCACTGCAATTCGATATTCAAAGGGTTAGAGCTCTGATACGACTTGGAGAAAATGGAAAACCATTTTTAACCCTTTAAGGGCCAAGAACGAATATAAAAAAAAAAAGAATTATAAACTAACTTCTAACTAACTAACTTAATTATAAACCTTTTAAATAATTAAGAATTATTATTATAATTATTCGTAAATTAGGGATTATTACATTAAGAATTTTTGTTTTTTATTTTTAATTTCGTTTCCTATTGAAATATTACATTTTTTCCGGATCAGATTAAAAAAACACCTTCATTTAAAAAAATTCTTTGCCTACTTTTTTAACGTCATTCAAAACGTTGTAGATTTTAACAAATTCAATTACAATTTCCGTTACCGATCGTGGTAAGTCACATCACCTAAAACGCGCGCCCGATAATTTTAGCTTGTTTATTTATTTTTTTCCGAGCCACCCAGCAGTTCACGCAATTGTTCTCGTGTTGTGACAAACTGGGGCCTCGATTATCGTGAAGTAATAATTGTAACCGCGGCAATGAGCGAGTTTTTACGTAATGTACGGATTTTTTTTTATCCTAGGTAAACATCCTGACGTGTTTCTCGTCACGACGAGGTACGAGACACATCAAGATTGTCAACACTGCACAAACATATCATGTTTGTTTTTGTTTTTCATTTTATTTTTATTTTTATTCCCATAATAAATTTATAAAAATAACAAAACACGTTTTTATTAACATTTAATTAAGCCGAAATTTATTTTCAGAAAAATTATTTTTACGGCATTCATGTTGTAATCGCCATTAAAATTGAACACGTTTTAAAATAAAATGTGCTTACCTCGCAATCGCGCGGAAATTCCAGGCACTCGACCGGCACAGCTCTCGTCGTGTGTTTACAAAACAAAATTTCTCTCAGTTCCACCGTAATCACCTTCTAATTAATCGTCGAATATTATCAACAGAAACGTGCGAAACTGCAGCTGAATTATCTTGCTGGTTTTCCTGACGTAACGCATATATGAAAACGTGGAAACTAGTCGATCACAAAAAAAAAATTGGATTCTCGATTATCTGTTTAGTGCTCCTGGATCTCTTAAATGCCTTCGATATTTTCTGTATTTTTTAAAATTAATTAAAAATGATTTATTTTTTATTTAAAAAAAATTCTAATTTACTTATTTTGTATAAAAATAAAAATATGCTAATTTGTTCGAAGCTGTTGAGAAAATCCGCTGGCAAAAATCCCGTTACACGCGGGTTATATGGCGAACGGATTAAACGGAGCACAGTTTTAAGACTGATCGTTTTTAATTGTCATATGCGCCTTTATACGTGGCCAGCCCCTTCCATCCTACCCGACGTCGAGCATCACCCAGCGCAACGTCAGCCTTCGCCTGGGCGAAGGTCTACGAAGCGTGCGGAGTTTGTTGCGCGCGTTTCCAGCGACGAGCAAACCGGCGGCTAGGAAGAAGTAGAAGGGAAAAGGGACTCGAATTGGCTTGCCGGGAATTCCGGAATTTTTTATGGCCAAATTTTTTTAATTTCCAATTCGGCTCTTGGATTGCGAAAGGGAGGGAGACGAGTCGAATCAATTAAATCGGAGCGAGCAATGCGGAAGATTCAGAGGCGAGACGCGAGAATTGGTGATGCATCTACCTTAAAAGTGGCGCTCCGGAGTCATCGCTCAATGTCTCATCTTCTCGGACGAAAGAATTGTTGATCCGAAGCTCGTGACAATTACACGGAATTTCTGAGTCGGTTTGATGGCTTCGATAAATATGACTCAATCGGGACGGCACTCGGATGGAGCGTGATAATAAAAATATTTAAAATAGCTGTTGATGGTTCGCACTAAAATTTTCTGTTGAATATACAACCATCACATTACATTGGAAAATCAGTCAAATGAAAAAAATTGGATTTAATCAGTCAAATGAAAAAAATTGGATTTAATGAATCAAATGAAAAAATGAATAAATAAATAAATTAATTTGACAGCTTAATTCTCTAAAATTGACACTATTATTTTTGCTGTGATTAATTGCCAAAAGAGACGATACAGGAAAGTCCAGTTTATCGAAAAATCTGGCACAAGCTGACGTTCTGACTGCAGCCTCGTGACCTCTTTATTGGCTTCACCACTCAAAAGTGTCACGAGATATCTCAAAATACGATTAACTAATTGTCACATATCAGTGCCATCTGTGATTGGTTCCCACCAATACGGCTTCAAACACGAGAACAGATCGTTTGACCCCGGTTATCGCTGAAAATAAATAAATTAATTTTCAGCGATAACCGAGATCAAACGGTTTGTTCTCGTTTTTGAAACGCTGAAAATTGATTTATTTATTTTCAGCGATAAGACTGTCATTTCATAATCGACTGGTTAGTGTTCATTAACTGAAAATATCAAACTTTATTTTTAGGAGCAACAAGTTTATAATTATTAATTTTTAAAAATATCATTGAGATAATATTTTGCAGGATCTTTTTTTTTTGTTTTTTTTTTTTAATTTATTTTTGATATCAATCACTGCTTCGTCAGATCAGTCTGTCATTGGAAGAACGATGGATGAAAGATGCTCCAAGTCATTTCGATTTAGGGACCACCGTTTGAGCCCATCGCCCTAACTGACACTCAAGGACTCTGACTCCGCGCTTTGATTGCGTATATTATTATTCGCCTCTGGGCAATGTGAAAGGCCTGACATGCTAACGGTTCGCATCGAATTTAAATTATTTTGCCATGTACGTATGGGATTTTTTGTCTCACCAAGCATACAAAAATGCCAATAAAAAAAAGACAAAAATACCAAATTATTTTTTCTCGGTAAGAATTTTTTTTTAACACCGTAAATAAATTTTAACAACGAGAATATTTGACACGAGTTACACGAGATACGAGATACTAAAAAAATCTGTCGACTCATAGACGTGGAATTCCCCATAGACACAGCCAAACGTAATAGAATTCGTGGTAAGGGTCACCGTCCTTTGCAAGTCAAGGCCAACCGTGAATTGAAGTACGAAAAAAATATTATTTCTCTGCTCAGCATCGCAATTGTCCTCGGCATTGATTCCCTTTGTCATTTTTTTACTCAGCTAAAAGCGTCCGGCATGTTATAATAAGGATCTATAGATCAGTTCTGAAGGGCGATATTTTATCGCGGCGATAATAATATCCCGGAAATAATATTTCCCTTCGCAACAACGTAGGACTCGGAGGAAAAGAGGAATTCGCATGATGCATCAATCACAACGGACTGACGCATCCGTGTGACACTTCTCGTGTGTATTAAGGTACGTAAACGCGTTTCATAACGGGCCGACGGAAATAGACCCGCGGTCTGCGCGTTGTTAGATCCACACTGATCTGATACACTATAACGGTCTGTCCGTCTGTCTCTCTTCATGGTGCATTATGTCCTATATTCATCGTCTGGCAAATTATAGAGTGGAAAACGACCTTGGGAGTCCTTGATACCAATCAGACGTCGATCGCGGATCGACGATCGATTGATTCGAACAATTATCCCGTCATTACCATTATTATCAAACAAACGTTTAAATTTCATGTATCCGTAGCGTGGAAAAAGCGCGCGAAAAAAATAGCATTACAAAAGCGCGCGAAAAAAACAGCATCGCAAAAGCGCGCGAAAAAAAACCGCGTGGCGCATGCGCAGTCGGGTTTATCTAATTCCTAACCAAAAAATATCATTTCCAGCGCGCTGTGTAGTCCGAAAAAACGCAAAAAAATAGATAGATAAATAAATAAATAAATAAATAAATAAATAAATAAAGCGAGTCGAGAGACACAGAAAAAAAAATCGGAAATCCGTCGAGGTATGCGGAACGTGGACACCGCGGCTCGCAGCTGCGAAGCGAAGGAAGCTCCGCCTATGGAGATCTCTAATCAGTTGGCGCGCACCGCAAGTAAACTCGGAAATGCGAGCGACGCGATTGTACAGCGAGTCGGGCGGCGAGTTGATTCCCTCTCGACGAGAGGCGCGAAGCACGTGTCGCGCCGCTGCCGACGCGACGCGCCGGGCGACGTGCGATATGTGTTTATGAAGAGTCAGGATCGAACCGGTTTTCTCGCGCTTACACGTCACACGTAAACATTCGCGCGCCCGTTGTGTGTGGTATTTCCCTTCGGAACGGCCGCCGTCTCCGGGAAAATCAGCCGCGCTACCGCGCAGAAAAACGTCGCGTGGATAACGCGATTTGTGTTTTTGCGGTGAATCGCTGTATTCCTGAAAAAAAAAATCACGTATCCCGCACGTGCCGCGCGCGCGTTTTTTCTCCCGCATCTCCGCGATTTTATCGACCAATCAACGTTTCGACGCGGCGTCACGAAACTGATACGGCCAGTCGTTATACTTATCCCCGGGACATTCTTTTCATTGCCCTCTGCGATATATATTAACGACCTGCGTAGCATATAATAACGCTCGGCTCTCTGCGCGCGGTGACTTCAACGCCTGTTCGGTCGTGTTCCAAACGTGAGATTGTTTTTTTTTTTCAGCGAGAACAGAAACGCGGGAGCGTCGAATCGTTTGCTACGTCACGACTGGAATCACCAAGCGAGACAATTTTTAATTCCTTTTCTTATTTTTGCTAATATTTTTTTTGTAACTTTTTATCAACTTTTTAGTTTGTAACTTTTTATCAACTTTTTAGTTTGTAACTTTTTATCAACTTTTTAGTTTGTAACTTTTTTTCAACTTTTTAGTTTGTAAAGTTTTATCAACTTTAGCATAGCTTTGATTGCCACAGATTTCAGGTATTTTTTTTACAAAAAATGTAAAAACATAAATTTAGGCAATTTTTGGATCTGCAAATATTTCGCCTAAATAAATTTCCCTGAGGGGTGGGAGAAAAGTGAAGGACCCGAAGACAAGTGCCGCTCGTGTTTTGTCGTAATTCCGAGGCACCGCGAAGGGTCAGAGAGACATTTGACACCCGAGCGAGGAGCTTGAGATATGCGCGGGCGATCTAGTCCGTCCCGTCCGACCGCGCGGATTCCTTAATTAATTAATTGACGGCGGCGAGCGGAGACGCCGCGAGGAAAACAGAGCGGTCGGGTTCGCGGTTGGCGTGTACACACGACACACGTAACCGCGGTATACAGCCCGGCGAGATGGAAAATAAAAGGGCTCTACCAAGATATCGTCGGGCATTAGTCAACGTATGCGAACGACGAATTGAAACTGGTTCGAGCTGGCGAACGACGCCTCTATCCGGATTCGAGAGACAACCGCGCGCGCGTCTCGCGCGCTTGTTAATTGCCTAATTTGCAGTAATTGAAGACGAGGAATTTTAGGGACTGCTTTTCGATTGCCGGCCAACCCTGCGCGACGTACCGAAGGTCTGGTTTTCTTCCACGCTTCGCGGGCTTCGCGTTCCTACGCAATTCCGAGTCCTAAATTATTCATTGTTACGACAATTAATTTGTATTTCTTTGTATTAATTTGTATTTCTTTGTGTTAATTTGTATTTCTTTGTATTAATTTGTATTTCTTTGTGTTAATTTGTATTTCTTTGTATTAATTTGTATTTCTTTGCATTAATTTGTATTTCTTTGCATTAATTTGTATTTCTTTGTATTTCTTTGCATTAATTTGTATTTCTTTGTATTTCTTTGTATTAATTTGTAATTTGCACTTTTACCTTCTTCGCATGACTCGCACTCACTCGATGGTAAATTATTTACCGCTGATTGCAGAAAACGTTATTTAACGTCCACTCCATGGAAATAATAGCGTAGATGTGTTATAGTTATTATACATCACATTCTTTTTGTGTCGGACAATAGTTACGGTTTTTCCTTAAAATTTACGCGATTTATCCTTTTGTTATTAGTTGACGCTGAATTTAATTGCCGCAATCTGTTGTTTAGCTCTCGCCACCGGTAAATCAGTCACGCTCTGCCGCCGCTGTTGTCACACTCGAAATCTCGTGTCATTCGAGATTGGGACACACAGCAGCACCACGAAAACAAAGCACCGAGTCCCGAGTCCGACTGAATTCCCGGACCGAGGAGTCGGATTGCGATGTCGGGAATTATGTGTCTATTGTCGCAGGACGCTGAATATTTTCGAGCTCAGAGCCCGCCGGGTCAGTTTCGAAAACATCGTTACTTTATCGCTGAGATTACGACTTTGGTTTCGTAGAGAAGAAATAGATTTTTAAAGGAAATAAATAGATTATATAAGAAAAATAGATAAATTGCAGAAGAAAAACAGATAAATTGCAGAAGAAAAAATTTCCTTCCTGTTTATAACGAAAATTGAAGGAAAACGATCGAGTAATAATTCACAATTTTCAACCACAATCATAGCACCCTTTATTATTAAATACTGAATATCGAGAAATCAAGGACGTTAAGCACTCATCATAAATTCACATAAAAATGCAATTCGCCCTATCAACAATTATTCGTTCTCACAAACATCGCTCGTTGCACGTAAAAAAAAAAACAACAACAACGCGCAACTAATTCTCTGGCAGTCGACGAGCTAACAAAGTTCACTTCATATACAAACTCGAAAATTCGATTATTGTCTCGTGCTCCCCGGCAACGACTACTTCTTCTCTTCTCCAGCCTGCGGAGTCTATAGAACTTCGTATTTTTTTCATATAAATAGTTGATGTACTCTTTTTTTGTACACAGTGTAAATCGTCTCGGAAAATACAATATCATCTTTGGCAATTCGATTTGCGTGCCACTGTGAGAATCAATTTTAAAACAAACACATGAAAAAGCGTGTTGAACATTTTCCTTCGGCAACGCTCGGTGCACCAATAGGAAATATATACATATCTATATATACACGTTTTAAAAATAAAACGATTGGAAGACCTGCGATTGCACTTGATTTGCGTAAAAGTGCTAAAACTTATTGGCCGATAAAACATATTCGAGCTGAATTTCTGCAGATTTGGCGGCTGATCTAGAGTCGAAATTCTGAGATCAAGTGCAGCTTCGAATTGCGAACATCTCGTTACTTTAAAAAATTAATCTAAACGCTCGTTCGCTCCATAAATAAGTCATTATCATCGCAAAGCCGAATAACCAAATTTCAGTGATAAAAAAATGATGTTGAAGTTTGCATCGTTGGAATGCAACGAAATTCAGAAAACAAAAAATTTGTTTAGCCCAAATGATTAAATTAGGTATAAAAAGTCATGATATCAATTAGTTCCTATGATGATTTTTGTACGTAATTTCATCATTTGGGTTAATTAGAATTATTTTTTTTCTGTATTCATGCAAACTTCAACATCATATAAAACAAGCGTCTGGTGCCCCAAAAATGGACATCGTGTGTAAAATCGTTCGAGAACGATGTGAAAATTGAGTTTATCCTCCTCGCACCCGAAAACGTTTGACGTTATTCCAGTGCAAAAGGTCACGGGACTCAGGTATCTCATTTGCACAGCATTTAAATATCTCAAACGGAATTATTTGCAGATCGAGCGAGCCACGAAGTAACGGAAGGCTCGCAACTGCGCCGCATCCGCTTAAGTACTTGCTACACATTTTCCTGACTAAATTACGGTCGCCTGTGTCTGTGCACAAAGGCGGCTTTCGAGCGGCGAAACGAGACAAACGACGAGCTGACATTCATAGATATGTGTCAATAACGACAATTAAATGCGCGCCAGCCTTGCGCTGGCCTCTCACGAGTTGCATACCAGCCTTTCGCGTTCAACGCGCGGTAAGAAACTTTCCACGAAACCCTCCGACGATAACAAAACTGTTCGCCGATAATTCGTTCCTTCCTCTTTTTCCCTCGCAACTTCATCAATACTTCGTAATACCAAAGCTTTGACTCTTTTTTTTCTATAAGTACGGAATGTTGGTCCGGAGATCATCGCAAAAACGGCGACTAAATGTGGGTGTTGACGACGTCGATCTTCTCGGAATTCGCAGCCTTCTCGTTGAACGTGTATTTAGTCAGCGAGGTCTCCTTCAGGTACGGATTGCCCATGGTTGGATTTTCCAGCTGCTGACGCCTGCGGATCCTCCTGGCGACGCAGGGAAAGAAGAGATCGGGATCGCGGTACTCGGGAGGTTCGCGGAAAACGATTCGGCAGAGGTTGCTGACGATTAGGCCGATCAACAGCGTGAGTAAAAAGCCCAGAGGCGAGTACCACATGTAGGAAATTCGGTAGAGGTAGAAGTAGTGCGAGTCGTCGATAATTCTGGAAACCAATAAACTCGATTGTGAATTCCATCTGTTTTTTGTCGATTACTCGATTGCGCCAAAAATTGATGACGTTGAAGTTTGCATCGTTGCGATGCAACGAAATTAAAAACAAAATATTAATTCCATAAAAATGTAAATAATTCACCCCCATTAGGAGGTGAAAGAATTTTCTTTTGAAATAATTTTCATCCTCTTAGTCGTTGTAATAACTTTTTATAGCCAGTATAATCATTTGGGTTAATTAATATTTTGTTGCTTTTAATTTCGTTGTATTGCAACGATGCAAACTTCAACGTCATAAAAATTGAGCCAAAAAGTAGCCGCAAGATTGTGGAAATACTCACGGTGCGTGTTTTTGCCGAATGAGACTGATAGTGGAATTCGCGATGGTCGCGAGATCGCAGCCGTCGATCGAGACGGGTAAAACCGACGGCGCCGGTCGCGGCGTCGCGAAGGCGATCCACAGGAGGAAAGCCAAGGTGGTGAAAACGGCGGTGACGGCGCCGCGTTGGTTCGCCGACTCGAAGACCATTCCGAGGGTGAACATGCCCAAAAGTGGTCCACCGACGACTCCGAAGATCGTCAGGCTGCCCTGAAGAACGCCGCCCAGCAGCTGCGCGAGGAAGGCCAGCGCGATGCACAGAATACCGAAGACGAACGCCAGCAGTTTTCCGAAGATAATCGACTTCCCCGGAGGGAAATCTTTGCCCGTTCGTTTCGAGTAAAGCGGCTTCACGTAATCCTCGAGCGTCACCGCGGACAGAGAATTCAGGGCTGCGGAAATGGTGCTCAGGCCGGCGCTGAAAATTCCTGCCCACGGAAAATAAAAATAAAATCGTTCAATGTCTTCGAAAATTAATGGTATTTTTTTAGTCAATTGTTTTTTTTGTAATTTTTTGTAATTACCCGCGACGAACAAACCGGCCACTCCGGGCCACTTGGACATCGTGTCCATAACGTAAAGAGGCATCAGCATATCCGTCGACGTGATTCTTCCCTGCGTCTTGGGATCGCAGTCGCTGTATTTGCTGTAAATCGCGAGACCGGAGAAACACGTGCAGATCGAGAGTAAAGTGAGAATCGGCCAGTTTACGTAGAGCGCGATTCGCGCGGCTCTCAGGCTCTTCACGGTCAGCATCCGTTGAACCTGAACCTGATTCACGCCGTACAGAGACAAAAAGGTGCAGAGACCGCCTATCGTGAGGCTCCACCAAGTGTGACGGACGGTTGGGTCGGCCGAGATGCTGGAGGGGTGGAAAACACCGTATAAATTCCATGACTATCGATTTCAAAGACGTCGCGGCGACTACGTTCGGTTAAGCTCTTACTTATCGAATTCCAAGCGTCCACCCTCGTTCGCTATCCGCCATATCTCCCCGAGGCCACCGACGTTATGAGCCGCCGTTCCTATGACGCAGAACAGCGCGAGGAACATGAGAAACGCTTGGAAAACGTCGGTCATCAGGACCGCCTTGATTCCTCCTATGCTCGAGTAAAACGCGCAGACCAGGCCGATTATTATGATGCTTCCTGTCTTCGAGAGTCCGGTCGTCGCTTCCAGAGCCAACGAGGGAGCGTAGAGCACGACTCCCGAGTACAGGAGCAGCTGAATCCAGTACACGAAACTGGCCAACAGCCGGGCTTGGACTCCGAAACGTCGCTCCAGATACTGGAAACCGTTCGGATGGTAATTAATTGTACAAAAACGTTAGGGTAGAAGTACCGTTTTTGGCCACTTTTGGTCCAATTGTGGTCACCAATTTCAAAAGGACTTAATTGTGTAATTGTTTAAGGACTTAATTGTGTATTTGTTTAAGGACTTAATTGTGTAATTGTTTAAGGACTTAATTGTGTAATTGTTTAAGGACTTAATTGTGTAATTGTTTAAGGACTGAATTGTTGTTAAATAAGACAAAAATGGGCTTGACAACTTTGTTAATTTATGTGAATACTTTCAAAGTATCAGCATTGGAATACGGGAAAACAATTATTTGAAATAGATTGCAGTGAAAATGGCGATAAACGTTGATTTTTTTCTAAAGTTGTATTCGCGAGTCAGTCAAGTTTCGAGCTTTAACGTCGAAATCGTCCCCAGCCAATGAATCAATGCGCAGACCCCGCGCTTAAGGAGTCAAAGGGTCAACTATCTGGCATCACGGAAAATCATAGCTACCTCATAGGCGCTCGTTGCTTGGAGTTGAAAGAATACCGGGAGGAATCCATGAGTCACGATTGGCGTGCCCAGCAGATACGACAGATTGATGACGACGAATTGCGTGCCGAACGTGTAGTTCTCGGCCGAGACTCCGAGCAGAGTAATAGCCGACATGAACGACACCATAAGCGCGATTCCCACAGGCACGATGCTCATCGATCGGTTCGCGGAGAAATATTCCTGGGAAATAGACAATGAATGAACGATCATTAGAAGAACGTGGGTACCCTGGTAAAAATATTTCTCTGACGATTTATCTGAAAAATTCTAACCAGACCTTGTTAGTGATTTTCAGAGATTTTCATCGAATTTTTTCGAAGTTTCTCTGACATTTGCTGAAAATCTTTGCAATTTTCTCCGCCAAACTCCAGCAGTGACAATTTATCAGAAAAATTTGAGAGTTTTCTGAAAATGTTTAGAAAACTCTGATTTTTTTAAATAACGTATGTTCAGAGAAAATCCGAGTAGACTTTCTCAGAGAAAGTACGAGATATTTTCTGGAATATCACGGAAATCAGAGATTTTCAGAACAATCAGGAATATTTGGTTTCAGAGACCACTGTGAATTTCTCTAAAAAGCACGAAAAGTCAGACAAATTCAGAGGTACTTTCAGATATTATCAGAGCTATTTTCAGAGATTGTCAGAGAATTTTTCAGATATTTTCAGAGAAATATTTTCACCAGGGTAGGACTGAGGGTTTTTTTTAATCTTCCACAAAGAAAGTTTTCCTCTGTATTCGAAGCTTCTATTGCGGATCCGATTTAATCCTGTCGAATCGACGGGTTTTATCTCCGACTAAGTCATTTCACTCTGTATCTGGAACATCTAGCGCGCGTTACACGTGGCGCTAAGCTCATTATCAACGTCCTGGGCCAGCCGCGATGATATCGCGTTAGCATCGGGGATGAATTTCTCCCAAGTCATCGTGAGCTGACTTTGTTTTAAATTACGCCGCGTCTTCGATGTGCGCAGATCAATTCGTCAATTACCTCGGTGGTTCTCTGTCGATCTCCGGTCAGTCTGTAATAGATTCCAATGCCGATGCTCACCGCGAGCATAGCTGCTATTACCACGTAATCCACCCATCCTAGAGTGGCCGTCTCGACCATCGCTTCAGACTGGAAATTATAATTTTGCGGTCAATCAATTATATTATTATAAATAATTCTTTCCCGGCAAAAAAAGAATCGGGATTTATATGCGCTTGGAGATGTACTGATTGACACGATTTTTTTTTCAAATCGTGTACGCAGAAATTGCTTAAAGAGCAACCTGACTTTTAATCCCTTACAATTCCTACCGATTTTAATGAATATTTCTGTTATTGACCTCGAAAATTCGGAACTTCTTTCACTATAGATTAATCCGACTATCAGCCGAGCTTTCACAGACGATCGAAGGTCAATTGTAGTGAAGTGATCCAATTTCGATTCTATCTGGATCATCGATAAAGATCGACCCCCATCAGACGAAAAATTATCTCGCGGAAAAACAAAACAATCCAGAAATATCCATCGAGATTTTAGATCCCCCTAATGAAAACAAGTACAAAAAGATTAAGATAGTCGTAGCCTAAGTTGAAATCACGATTTACGATAAAAAAAAAACCGCCGCGATGTGTGGCCTATAAAGTTACTTCATCCCGAAAGTTTCCCAACATTGACCTATTTACAGAGCGAGGGTGAAAAAAACACTGGCATTTTTTTTTAAACGATAGTCGCGACGACCCAATTCGATCTGACCTCAAAGATCAGTTCGATTGATCCGCGTTCCGTGTTTTTGTCGGCTTTTAGTAGTTGTAAAATGTATTTCGAGCATCTCGCTCTCTCTCA
This sequence comes from Pimpla rufipes, assembly GCA_963932165.1. NCBI lineage: Eukaryota > Metazoa > Arthropoda > Insecta > Hymenoptera > Ichneumonidae > Pimpla > Pimpla rufipes. The sequence goes on from OZ010630.1 coordinate 24,365,250, forward strand.
TTCAGCCGCAATGTTTCCGTCTCTCTCGCACCCGCAGAGGTCTCGCATGATTAGAATTTACGCTCGCGTCCGTCGTCGTCGCCGCGCTTCGTCTCTATCGCTCGCATTGCAACTCCGCTCACCGTCTTAAGGTGAGGTGACAACTAGTAAGTCGGTAATAAAAACTGTAAACAATTATTCCGACGATGCTTAACGTTTCCGGTAAAAAGAAAAGTTTTACATCATTCCTCTTTCAATTCTGCACGATGTAAAACTTTTATTTCTCCAAGCATGCGTCTAGTTTCCGTGTATTGTTGTTCCGAAAATTATTTTCTGTCTCTCTCGCACTCACGGCGGTTTCGCCTCGCCTTAAGGCGGTACGAAACACGTTCAGAGTGCGAGCGCGACATCGCCAAGTGTTGCAGTGCCGACGCGAGCCCAACGCGCGAACGTCCCAAATTCTCAAAGCATTAGCTTTTATTAGTGCGCGATATTGAGTAACTGGAATTTCGTCAGACGCGCGTCGAGCGCAACGACAAAACGGTTAATCAGCCTCGCGGTAAACATCCAAAGTGCCCGTTTAAACAGTCGTTAAAACTTTATTACCCGCGTTTCGTTATCATTTTTCGCTCGCTCCTCGGCTCGTCTTCGATTCCCGGCCAACGACACCGCGCGAGCGGAAAGACGCTCGCGAGAAACGGCATCGAAAATTGATTTACAGACTCGCCGTGTGGGTTAGCGTCGCTCGATCGCGTCTCTGTTGTTTACGTTACGCGGGCCACGAAAACGGAAAACTTTGCGCCTCGACTCGCTCGCCGAGCTCGGGACGTTTCGTGATTGATACTCGCACTGACATCGATTCACGAAGCCGCGTATACAAGTATTCTATCGTCCGTCTTATTGATACTCACTGGAAACGAGGCTGATGCGTTACTCAATCGTGCGCGAGACGTCCTGTCCCCGCGGCAGCTATTCTCGCTCTGACGACGACGACGCTCAGCTGTGCTCGGCGCTGCGCCGAAAATCGTGTTTCTTTCGCGAACCCCGTAAAAACGGCGCCGTACGCGCGTTCCTCGCGCATGTCAATAGCTCGAAATCGCGCAACATGTGACACACACCGCGGATTCTCGCTCGGCGCGCGCGCGCAAGATTTCAAATTTAGGCGCGAAATTGCGCGGGGCGTCTCATGTGTTGGTATGAGAGGCGAGAAAAAGTAACGGATTACGGGATAACGGATGATTACAGGTGTTATTGTTGTTTATGTAATTAAACGAGAATAGCGGAATCTAATGTAGGCGGTGCAGCGGCGGCTAATTGGCGCGATTGGCGCATGCGCCGTGTGTAGTATCGCCGCCTGGCGGCGAAAACGCGAAACCAATTCAGACGGCAATGGCCGCCGTCGTCGATGGTCGAGCAGGTTGAGCTGACGTGTCCCGTGGGTTATTGTCAAAATATCGTCGGCCAGTGAAAAAGGATTAAGATGAACGCCTTTAAGCGCGACAAGAAGGAGGAGGAAGACGGTAATTATGTGTTCTTCGTGTTTTGTCGATTTGCCGCCGCGATTTGCGAATCCGAGACGCCCCTGACAGCCACGTATGTCGGGTGTCTCGTGCGATGCTCGTTTGTCAGAAACCGATGCGAATCTTCCGGCTCCGCTTCGGTGTCCAACGTCTGCTGTCGCTGTACTCGTGGAAGCGGATTTCAGGGGGGGTTTCGGGGTGTTGTCAAACGATGTGGAGACGGTTGATAAGACGAAACTGCGATTTTTCCACGTGTTTACTGTTGGAAAATATGACAATTGGTCCCTAGAACAGTCAGCGATTGTCACCTGAATTTTTTTCAGAATTCTTTTGAGCCGATTCCAACATTTTTTGTGCCCTCGAATTTCAATCACGCTGGAATTTGACTGATGACGCAATAACATTAAAAATCTAGAATATCCAAAACGACAAGAATTTTATTTTATTTTTTTCAAAAAATTCATTTGTCTAACATAATACAAAAACAATGATTTAAAAATGATTCCAGGAGGAGGAAACCCGTTCCAGAATCTAGAAAAAACCACCGTACTCCAGGAGGCTCGAACGTTCAACGACACTCCGGTGAACCCGAGAAAATGTGCCCACATCCTGACGAAAATCCTTTACCTATTGAACCAGGGTGAGCAGCTGGGAACAACAGAGGCCACTGAAGCATTCTTCGCCATGACGAAGCTTTTCCAGTCTCGCGATGTCGTTCTGCGTCGTCTCGTCTACCTGGGTATCAAGGAGCTCAGCACAGTAGCCGAGGACGTAATAATCGTCACATCCAGCTTAACCAAGGACATGACCGGCAAGGAGGATCTCTACAGAGCTGCGGCGATTCGCGCTCTCTGCACGATCACCGACAGCGGAATGCTCGCCGCGATCGAGAGATACATGAAGCAGGCGATCGTCGATCGTTCGGCGGCGGTTTCGAGCGCGGCTCTCGTCTCGACGCTCCACCTGACCAGCGTGTCGAGCGACGTGGCGCGAAGATGGGCGAACGAGGCGCAGGAGGCTCTGAATTCCGACAACATGATGGTTCAGTATCACGCGCTCGGAGTTTTGTATCAAGCGCGAAAGAGCGACAAACACGCGGTCATCAAGCTCGTGGCGAAACTGATGAGAACGAGCCCGAAGAGTCCGTACGCCGCTTGCATGTTGATTCGCATGGCGTGCAAGCTGCTGGACGACACGAACGAGGGCGGCGAGCTTCTCGAGTTCATCGAGTCCTGCCTGCGTCACAAATCCGAGATGGTCGTCTACGAGGCGGCTCACGCCCTGGTGAACCTCGGGCGCAGCGGAATCCGCGAAATCGCGCCTGCCATCAGCATTCTTCAGCTATACTGCGGCTCGCCGAAGCCCGCCGTGAGATTCGCGGCCGTTCGAACGCTCAACAAAGTCGCGATGACCCATCCGGCCGCGGTTACCGCCTGCAATCTCGATCTGGAAAATCTGATCACCGATCCCAACAGGTCGATCGCCACTCTGGCGATCACGACTCTGCTGAAAACCGGAGCCGAGAGCTCGGTCGATCGTCTGATGAAGCAGATCGCGACTTTCGTCTCCGAGATCTCCGACGAATTTAAGGTCGTCGTGGTTCAGGCGATTCGCGCGCTCTGCCACAAATTCCCGCGTAAACACGCGGTGCTCATGAACTTCCTGTCGGCGATGCTGCGCGACGAGGGCGGCCTCGAGTACAAAGCCGCGATCGCGGACACGATTATCGCGGTGATGGAGGGAAACGCCGAGGCTAAGGAGGCTGGACTCGCGCATCTCTGCGAATTTATTGAGGACTGCGAGCACACTTCGCTCGCTGTTAGGATTCTTCATCTGCTGGGCCAGGAGGGACCGACTTCCAAGCAGCCCTCGCGATACATTCGGTACATCTACAATCGCGTGATTCTCGAGAGCGCGAGCGTTCGCGCCGCCTCGGTCACCGCTCTCGCGCATTTCGCCGCCGCTTGCCCCGATCTTCTGCTCAACGTCGCCGAACTCGTGTCCCGTTGTCAGCTGGACTCGGACGACGAGGTGCGCGATCGCGCGGCTTACTATTGTCCCATTTTGCAGCAACAAACCGATCCCACGATACTGGAACTCGTGCATCCCTCGCTTCTTTCCATTCCCAGCCTCGAGCGGTCGCTCCGGAATTACATGAAAACCCCGATGATCGAGTCGTTCGATATATCGCAGGTAAATTGGGGCTGCTTTTCCTGGGTTTGAAAAAAAAAAAAAAAAAAACGACAAAGGAGACGCCTTTTTCGAACAAATAGTCATTGCATGAGTTAAAAATTCAGCACTTAGGAAATTTAGCTCATGGAATGAGTTTTTTTTCTGGGTTTGAAAAAAACGACTACGAAGGCGCCTTTTTCGAACAAATAGTCATTGCATGAGTTAAAAATTCAGCACTCGGGGAATTTAGCTCATGGAATGAGTTTTTTTTCTTGGTTTTGAAAAAAAAATTCATTGAAGCACTTTTTTACAAATTTATGAATTGTAAATGATTTTTCTTTGGATCCGCAGGTTCCGCCCGCGCAAACCGTCGAGGAGCCGATTCCAACGGAAATTCACTTGTCGACGAAACCGCAGCAACCCAGACTCACCAGGGAGGAAAGCTACGCGGAGAAACTCGCGCAGATTCCTCAGCTCGCCTCGTTGATTCACGACTTCGCGCTATTCAAGTCGTCGCCGATCGTCGAGCTCACCGAGTCCGAGACCGAGTACAACGTCAAGTGCGTCAAGCACTCGTTCGCCGATTACCTCGTGTTGCAGTTCGATTGCCTTAACACCCTTTCCGATCAGCTTCTCGAGGACGTGAAAGTCGCCGTCGACGCGCCCGAGGGGTGAGTATTGCTTTTTTTTAGGAATTAAAAATTCGCCCGATATTCAAATCTGAGCTCGAAAATAAATTTAACCAAAAAAAATCGCTCTTCACACAGTTACACGCTGGTCTGCAAAGTTCCCTGCCCGCGACTCGCGTACAACGAGCCCGGAACGACGTACACAGTATTGGAGTATCCTGAGGACATTCACGCGAGTGTCGCGACGATTCCGACGACTCTGCGATTCATGGCGCGTGACTGCGACTCCGCGACTGGAGTGCCCGACACCGAGCACGGATACTACGACGAATACATGGTTTGTGTTGTCTTCTAACAATTTGACTCTCGTATAAAAAATAATACATTTTTTATACGAGGAAAGCACAACTTTTAACTGAGTATGAAGTTTGATGCACGAGCAAAGCGAGGGCAGAAATTCACACGAGGTGAAAAGTTGAACTCCTCCCATGTAGCGTACGATACTTTTCTCCTGATTTCGCTGAAAGATAACCACATTTTGTGTGTGCAACGAGGGCGGAAAATCAGCTCATTTTTAACAAATGCCGACACGCATGCGTAGTGCCGATTTCATTACTCCCGCGGCGAAGGAATGAGCCTCTCTAAGGTTCAGTTTCAGTTCGTTTGATTGCTGGCTCTGGACTCAGTTCGGGGCAGATTTGTCCATACAGCCATAGACAACGGAATTATATGTTGAGCAAAACTCACTGTGAGATCTAGAAAATAATATAAGATTAAAACTCCCCCAGGGGGAAGTAAAAAATGAGCGTTTTTCCGCACGAAATGGGATTATTTTAGCGGAGTCGTGTAAAAAACAATTTATCATTCTGTTCCAAAAATCACTTTTCCATTGCTCCGGAAAGTTAACAAAAAATTTCCTCGCAGCTGGAAGATCTGGAAGTCACGTTGGCCGATCAAATGCGCGGATCCGGCAGACGAGGCTTGGACTTCGGTGCGGCCTGGGAATCCGCCGAGTCGCGAGATTTCACGTGCATGGAGGAGACGTTCGCGCTCGGAGCGTCGGTCACGACGCTCGAGGGCGCCGTTCAGAGTCTGATAGGATTCCTGGGCCTCGAAGCGGCGGAAAGAAGCGACCGCGTGCCGCCCGGCGCCGGTGGCCACGTTCTTCTTCTTCACGGCGTCTTCAGGGGCGGCAAAGAGATCTTCGCTCGCGCCAGGCTGGCTCTTTCGAACGGTCAGGTGACGATGCAACTGTCGGTTCGTTCGCAGGATCCCGACGTCGCGGAACTCGTATTATCTTCCGTAGGATAATAAGCGAAAGCCGATCCACGTGATTCGAGCTAATAACGTGGCAGCGTCGCTTCCGTAATTTTTCAACCGGCTGAATGAACGAATGGATCGAGTTGAAAATCATGGAAAGCGACTCTGCTAACAATGCATAACGATTGGGTAACGATCGCTGGAGCTGTACAGAAAAACTCGCGGGCAAAATGAATTTTTCTAGAGAGATTGAACACGCGTTGTCCCGCTCTAGGCCTGCGCCGGTTTAGATTAATGCAAATTTTTATCATTATCATTGTACCCGTTTGTTATCGGAACTGTCGATCGTTCTGCTGTCCGCTAATGTAACATCATGATGTCGCACATGGTCGATCAATAAACTATCTATAAATACATGCGGTAACGTTTTTTCGCTTATTTATAGCTTCTCACCGAGCTGTTTGTTGGACGAGCGAGGTATTCGTTGAAATAAAGAATATAAAAATGTCTTTACCTCCGTCGGTAATATAGTGGAACTTACGTAACCTAAGAAAAAATGGCGCTTTCAAAATGCTACTAGAAATCTCCAACTTGATTCACTTTATTATATTTTTCAAAAGTCTCCGCACATCGACGCACGAAATGTGTCATTCGACCGCATATTTTGCGCTATTTGGGCGATAAATACGGACGATCTCCTGTGGCTTCCACCTTTCTTATCGACTGCAACCGCCGCATCCCCCGGGATATCCGCGACCGCCGAGTTGCTCAGCGCGGAGTTTTCGCGCCGCGCGATTGCGCGATTATTGTTTGTTCTTCTCTCGAAAAATGGCCGCGGTACTGGATGAAGTCATCAAGTCCGCCGAGAAGCTGGTGGACGATGTAAAGGAGGAAATTATCGAGGAGGAGGACGAGTCCGGAGCTCCCGACGCGGCCAAGAAGAAGAAGAAGAAGAAAAAGAAGAAGAAAACCCCGGGTGAGTCGTTGTTTATCATTTTCACGGCTCGTTCCCGGCGACCTCGTGCTTCGCCTATCGGCTGCGGTCTCGGCGCTCACTCGAGATCGCGAACGCGGCTGTCGTCCGTTCCCGGTTTTGTCGCGCCGATCTGAAAGTCGCGACGATTTCCTGTATACAGAATCATCTTTCCAGGACATTTATGCCCTTGGCGATCGCGATTTTCACGAAATTTCCACGATTTTTAGGTTAAGCCGTGCGCGAATTCCACTGCGCCGAATTTATTTTGCTCCGGAAAAAAAAAAAAAAAAATGTAGCTGCGAATTACTCGATCTCGGTCTTCGACTTTTTGTTTTTTTTGTAAATATTTTTCTTACATAACGACTATTTTTACCCAGGAGCCGGCGATGTAAATACTCAGGAAGCAGGCGAAGAGGAAAAAGTCGAGGAAAATGGAGCGACCGAGGCTCCAGCTGCGGTCACGGAAAACGGAGGCGAAACCGAGGAGGCCAAGAAGAAGAAGAAGAAGCGCAAGCCCCGTGGCAAGGGTGCAAAGCAACAGACCGACCCGCCGACTATTCCGGTGTCGGAATTGTTCCCAGATGGCAACTTTCCGGAGGGTCAGATCATGGAGCATCCGTCGGCTGCCGGAGTGGACGACAGGACGGCCAAGGATCGTTTCTCCAGCGAGGAAGCTAGAGCGCTCGACAGAATGCAAAACGACATTTACAACGAGGCGAGACACGCGGCCGAAGCTCACAGGCAGACCAGAAAGCACATCATGAATTGGGTATGTGGAACTTGATAGAAAAAAAAAGTTTTCAAAGTATTACTCATCGATTCACAAATCTTGTATATATTTTGGAAACTTGTTTGTCTGGTTGTCTGTCCCAGCCCACCTCAACTAAATTCTGCCCTAAATAATAAAGCCCCTTAATTCAAGTCTATCCCAAAATAAAAAAAATTACATTTATTTAAATTCCGCGTTAATTTCATTAATAATCTAATTTCGATTCGATTGTTACACAACCTGCGAGTGTTTTTTAATTTTGTAAAAGGAGTAAACCGTTTAATAAATAATAATAATAATAATAATAATAACAACAACAATAACAATAATAATAATTATTATTATTATTACACTGGATGCATAATCGATCAACATTTTTTTTAGGTGAAACCCGGAATGACGATGATCGAGATTTGCAATGAGCTCGAGAATACAGCGAGAAAATTGATCGGCGAGGACGGTCTGAAGGCCGGTTTGGCCTTTCCGACCGGTTGCTCGCGCAATCACTGCGCGGCTCACTACACGCCGAATGCGGGAGATCCGACGGTTCTTCTCTACGACGACGTGACGAAAATCGACTTCGGCACTCACATAAACGGTCGTATAATCGATTGCGCGTTCACGCTGACGTTCAATCCGAAGTACGACAAGCTGATCGAGGCGGTGCGCGACGCGACGAACACGGGTATCAAGGCCGCGGGAATCGACGTTCAGCTCTGCGACATCGGCGCGGAGATTCAGGAGGTCATGGAGTCGTACGAGGTGGAGATCGACGGAAAAACCTATCAGGTCAAGTCGATCAGAAATCTCAACGGTCACTCGATCTCGCCGTACAGAATTCACGCCGGTAAAACCGTGCCAATCGTGCGCGGCGGGGAGGCCACGAGAATGGAGGAGAACGAGTTCTACGCGATCGAGACTTTCGGCTCGACCGGAAAGGGCATCGTTCACGACGACTCCGACTGCTCGCACTACATGAAAAGCTTCGACGCTGGTTACGTCCCGCTTAGGCTGCAGAGCAGCAAATCTCTGCTCAACACGATTAACAAGAATTTCAGTGAGTATTTTTTACTATTTATTTATTTACTTATTATGTTGCATTGGATATGCGAATTGGACACAAATTCCAGCATAAATTAAGGCATCGCCTACAGATTCTTTTAAAAAAAGTTAAAACAATAGAAAGAAATAAAAAAGCGACTCTTAAATGCAGTCATTCGTAATCGCAAATTAGCGTGTAACAACAGGATGGAAAATATAAAAGACAAACAAATTAAAACAAAGAAAACTATGACGCTTTATACAGACGCTTTCATTGTTTTAATTTGTTTGTCTTTTATATTTTCCAAAGGCATACATTAATATAAAAAAATTATAGCTAAGCAAACCATAAAATAACATATTAACTAAAAATTCTAAGTGAAGAAAGCGGCAAGAAGAGGCAAGGAGTACGAAATTTAGCTTTTTTCGCATAGATTAATGGTAAAAGAAAATTACAGCTGAGCAAACCGTAAAAAAACATTTTAACTGAAAACTCCAAGTGAAAAAAGCTGCAAGAAGAGATGCAAGTTGTTACGAAATTCCGCATTTTCTCTCCTCAGGTACATTGGCTTTCTGCAAACGTTGGTTGGATCGCGCCGGTTGCACGAAATACCAGATGGCACTGAAGGATCTTTGCGACAAGGGCGCGGTCGAGGCTTATCCCCCGCTGGTCGACGTCAAGGGATGCTACACCGCTCAGTTCGAGCACACGCTCGTTCTGCGTCCCAACTGCAAGGAGGTCATCTCGCGCGGCGACGACTACTGAGAGCGTTCTCGGTGGTCCACGCTCCGAATGCCGCTACTAAAGTGATGCCGTGCTTTAGCTTTGACTCGACTGCCAAGGCGCTCCCTCCCCTCTTCTGCCCCCTTCTCGTACTCGTACGAGACTCTCCGTCCTCCCCGACGGAGAATTTTTGCCACCTTCCGTTACTTTCGAACGCGCATTTTTTTTCTCAATCTGTCCCATGATTCGTGTATTATCGATTGTTTCGGTAATGGTTGACCGCGAATTTTAACTTTATGGTCGGGGAAAAATGATTTGCGGTGAATTTCCGCGAAAAAGAAGTTTTCGCGAGATGCAGCGCAAATTGGAGTGTAAAAAAAGACGCCGGAACGTTAAAATTTGTGGTTACTCGCCGCGCGACGCATTTATAAAATAATGACTAATAATCATGAGATGAATAAACGGAAATTGCGATTTTTAAGTGTGCGGGATGTGCGCGTCTTGCGCTACTCAACTCTGAGCCCGTTTTTCAGGGCTCGCTCCAACGCTGGAGGCGACAAAATTTCCAATCCCGCTAACATTCTCGATCGTGCGCATGTTCTCATTTTTTCGTTGATTTTTTTCTTATTTTCTACGCACGTTTTTTTTTACGCAATCTTTTTTTCTACTCAGCACGGCAGCCGACACGGGCGCGCGAGACGATTTGTTTCTTACTTCTTTACGTTTATCCTCGAATTTTTCATATATATATATATGTATATCTCCCTTCGGTTTGTTTTTACGAGTTTTCATTTCTCACCGACCATCGAGGAAAGCCGAGAGACTAACTGAATTAATGTTGAATAAAATGTATTTGGAATTTTTATTTTCTTACACCGAAAAACCAATATATCCCCGAGAAAAATAATAACGTGATTGAGAATTATTGTAGTGAGAATTTTTCCAGGATTTTTCTACCGCATTTATTTCCAAAGTAGCGAATTAGCAGTAGATTTTATAACTACGGGAATGCAACGATGCATCGAGGAGAAAGATTAAAACGCTAAGGAAACAAACAAAAAAAGTTACAAGAAGAATACAAGCGTAAGGACAACGATCGTCGGAGTAACGTATTAAAAAAAAGTTAAAAATGTAATCCTCGAATAATATGGTACAAATAATATTCTAAATCTGGGAAGCGGTTCGCGCGGTTGAAAATCGCGGCGAACGTACATCGTAGATTATAATTGAACGCAACAATTAGTTATCAATAGTAATACGGATAATCCGGTACATGAGGTACGAGGACTCGTAAGGTCACCTGTTGTTTACCGCTACTTACGTACTGCATGTGTTAATTATTATTATCGTCATAACTATTATTATAATTATTAATGTTGGTGGTCCCACGGGTACAGAGGCCTCTTTGACAATCGGGAGATCTTTTTTTTTTCGGGAACAATACACGATTCTACGATTTTTTCTTTTCTTCTCTTTCTTTTTTTCACACGATTTTCACGAACGGCAGGCACGAGAGATTTCGGATCAACGAGCGATCGAGAGACGAGCGTTCGTCCTCGACTCGACCCCGACGAATATATCTATATATCAATAGAACCGCGAATTAATCGTAACAAGATTTGCAAATATATATATATATATATATAAATTCTATGTGAATGTCCGGTGCGCGTGGTCCTTTTTTTTAAATATCGGTACATATAAATCGGTACACGGCTCCGCCGAATTCACTGACTGTTTACGGCGTCGAGCTCCATGCAAACATCTCTCTATTTCTCTATATATATACTTATAAATATAAATATATATATAATATATATACAGTCGGAAAACACACGTTTTGCATAATAGAAAAATGTGAAAATTCTTCGTTCTACCTATATCGTCACGGATTCTCTTCTTCTTTCTTTTTTTCTCACTTTCTCTCTCATTCTCTTATGATACGCGACGCGGCTCTGTAACAACGGGCATCGAACGGGCTATTAATAGAGTCGTTCACCAGGGGCTGCCTAATCACTGCGAATCCGTGCGAGGCCGCAATTTCGCCCTCGCCGTCACCAGGGGATTCGGCGGCTCGACGTTCTGCGGCTGCTCCTGTTGACATCGATAACAGATTTTTAAAAAATGTGGTTTGAATTTATTTGCGAAACCGAAGCGATTCCACGGCCAGGAATTTGGTGTTTTTTTTCTTTTCTTTTTCGTTTTTGTTTCCACTGACCGTGAGTTGGATTATCTTCGCTCTCTGCTCGAGAGCTCGCTGCAGGGCCGTCCTCGGGTCGTCTTTGTACGTCTCCTCGCGATTTCTCTCGGCTTCCTTTCGCATCGCCGCCTCGCGCTGCTTCTCCAGCGCTCGCTGCAGCTCGCTCTTCTGATTCAGCACGTTTTTTCCACTGGAGAAAGGAGAAAATATTTTACAATTTTTTTTTTGTGTTGTAAACTAAAAAAAAATCAGGTCCGGTTCGTCGGAGATCGAAACTCACATTTTTTGATTAAACTGCAGCTCCCTGCGCAGATCCTTGTGGTTGTTGGAGATGAGGCACGGATTGTAAGGTTTTCGTGGTAAGATGAGGCCGTCCGGGCTCATGTGAGGTGCCGGTGGAGGCGGTGGAACACCCATCTCCGGGGCCATTTCCCGTCCTGGACACAGACGAAAAGAAATTGCGAATTAAAAAAAATCGGAAATGTAATTTAAACGGCGATAAAATTATTCCAGTGGTATGTTTTACTCCTGATTGGATTGGCACTTAAACGATAGGCTTTTAAAGATTGGCTCTTAACAAAATAAAAAAATAACCGGCACTTGATCTACTTTTTGTCGTCGTTTGTCCAATTCACCTTCGAGGAAAGCGACTCTCGCTCTAACGGAGCGTTCCTCGCACATTGCAGTTAAACTGATAGAAACGCGAGAATGCAGCCACCAATGGCCGCATACCAGACCGGCGCGGGTATCAAACGGCTAAGTTCTATATAGTTTTGCATAGGGCTTCACATACTAATCGGATAGAGAGCCGCGGCTACGTGGGCCGTCAAGGTAAACTGCGAGTGTAGGAGTCGCCCGAAGGATATATCTCGCTGCTCGTGGCTGCGCGTGCATTAAGAAACACACCGAGATACGGCTCAACCCGAAATTAAGGACGCGCCACAAATATTTCCGAAACGTGACTCCGAAAATTCGATTTTGAATAAATACAGATATTTAAAAAAATCAAAGAATTAATAAAAAAAAATCCCGTTATTATTATTATTATTAAAAATTAATTTCCCGGGTATTTTTTAATGAAATTAAAGTTTCGCAACATTTTCGGTTGGGAATTCGTGTGATACATCCTTAATCGGAGTCGAGGTATCTGGGACCGGATTCGTTGGGAGTCTCGCGCCTCTCGTTCTTGAATTTTTTTTTGCCGTTTTTAATTTTTTTTTTTTTTTTGGGACGGTGGAGAATTCTATCCTTTCAATTCCTATTTGTGAGCCTCGCAGACAGATCTATGCGATTATGGCGCAGCGATTTATAGTCGTGATGATTGAGAAATATTGTGAGCAAGTTTGATATTCGCCCGGTCGAGTGAAGTGCAAGCGATCGAATCCACGAATTTCATTAAATCCTGTTTGTCGCGAATTATCGTGAAAGGCGGGTGTTCGCCTTCGCGGCGAGATTCCGCGACTTTCCTCGTCGATTGGCCCGGCGACCGCGAGCCAAGCGAGCGGCCGAGTAACTTTGCTGGACCAGAAAGAGCCAACAGCGGACAACAGCGCCGGTTTCTACTCATCGATTCGACGGACGCGAAGACGAATTTCACGAGAGAAGATGCAACAACGCTTTCCCCTGACTCGTTGGCGTCGGCGCTCGACACAACTAAAATAAGAAATGAACGCTACGTTATTTTTTCTGACTTTTTTTTCTGAGCTCCGACGTCCTTAATGAGCCCGCGTTACCCCGGAAAATGCTTCGCTCCAATGAGCATAAATTTAATTCATATCGCAAAAAGCTAAGAACAGGCCACGATGATCGCTCGATTATTCTCGTTATTTTTAACTATTCTTCAATTAGCCGACTCTCCTTTGCTCGCGAGCGGCACCGGATTTTCTCAAGCCGGATGTGGATTATCGATTTTCCATTTTACATCCAATCTCGTCTTCAATCTCGCAATTGAATTTTAGTGTGAAATTGGCCGGGATGAACTGGACCATCGCTAAAAGCGTCGGGAAACTGTGCCATCCAATTAAAGCAAAGAATTAAATAAGGAAGCGCGGACCGTGAGCCGCGCGTGAAAGGTTCGCAGGAGGAAACGTATATAGGATGGCGAATTCCGCAGTGAAAACCGCGACGCGTCGAGTGTGTTTCGGATGATTCGGTTTTACGAGCCAAAAGTGAAATGCACGCGGCGTAATTAAACGAGCTGATGCATCAAGAGCTCATGTGTGGACTCGGAAGTGCGTTACGCGCGCTGTTGGCTTCTGTTTGAGCCATTCTGCTTCCTTTTTTTCGTCTTTATCGTCCGGCCGACCACTTTCGCCTTTGAGTACACGTTTTTTTATTTTAAATAAAAATGTAACGTACGCGATTCCCGTTGCTTTCCTGTATTTCTGCAATTTCTTCCGAATGATCCCCTTAAATGGATTTATTATTTAACGAGAATTTCCTCTGTGAACTATTATTGCACTTTCGCAAAAAGATATCTGTGCTTTATACGCATCAGACTGAATTGAATTAAGATTACGTGAAACGCGAGTTTATATTGTTACATGAAAAGCGATCGTCTATCTACCAGGAAGTCACGAGTCTCCTGCGATTCTATCGTTTATGCCGGTTATTATAAAAGACGCGCTGTTTTCAATTGCAAATGATATTTCCACATAACGTTGCATCTCTCTCTCTCGATTACCAAACTCTTTTTGTAACTCGCAATTGCATAAATATTTCCAGCGGAATCCGATCAACGAGTCGTCACAGTCGGCGACGTTGCGTGTTATTTAGCGTTCATGTGGGTTATGCGCTCTCGAATAAATTTAAGATTATGCGAAAAATATTCTGTGGTTATCTCTCCGTCAGCCGTGAGCTGGTTTAGTTTTGCTATGACGCAAAAAATATTTTTCACTGTCAAAATAATTATCAGTTCACTGTTGTTACTCAACGCCTGCATTTTCCGCCTGTATTTTAATTCACTTTGTGAGAGCTGAGTTGTAGTCTGATGCGCACAAGGAGCGTGAGAAACGGGCGCGAGAATTGTCAAACGTTGCGTTCTCCCCTCAGTCCCGACTCTCCCCAAATTCATTACAACGAAAATTAAGCAAACACGAGTCTCCCTTTGTCGCCCTTGGCCTCCGACAGTCGGTCAATTTTCTATTCTGATCTCTTTAAGTCTAATAACTCTTTCTCCACTATTAATTGATCCAATTAAGCGCGGTCCGAGCCGTGACGGAAAATTTGAGGCCTCCAATTGCAGCCGACTATCCGGGCTACTTGTTGACGCTGATTCACCGATCAACCGAAAAATTCTCCGTGAACTTTTACGCAGTCGACACGGCGCAGGCGTTCGGGACGACGATTATTGTTCCCAGGGGCAAAGTTGAAGCTCCGAGTCGGGCTGACTCACCGTTCGTCAGAAGTTCCTTGCCGTCCGCTTCCCTTTTTATTCCGTTAGTGGTCACCTGCAACAAATAAATTGTTTTAGTGAAATATTCGACGTTAAATCAATAAAAAAAAGTAGATGGAAAATAAAAAAAGTGTGACGGTTTCAAAATAGCAAGAAGTGCAAATCTCTGTTCCCAACGAGACAAACATGTGGAATACCGAACCGAAATTGATTAACGATGGCTCTGGTATTCCGTCTGCTGTGCTCTATCTGCGAGTCCACTCGATACGAGGCTCGAGACCACCCCGACTAGTTTCCAATTACGAAATTACCATATCCACGACTATCCAGTTTCAAGCTCTCTATTGTTTCTCGGGCAGACAAAAGGCTCTCTCGCGATCTCTCATTCGCCTCCCTCTCGTCGCGCGGTGCACAAAACAAGCTGGCTTAAACGTTCCTGCAGTGCAGATCGAGGCCGACGTGCATCATCGGACATAGCTGCACCAGAATGTCCCACTGAATAGTATCACTCGTACGCGGGGATCAATTTTCAAGCCACTCGAATGGCAGAACAACGATTTTTAATTACTGGAGGAGTCTTTGAATCGATGTGGTAAATAATGACATAAATATTTTCAGGGAATACGAATGAAACGTAATTTATAATAAAAATTAATAAAAAATATAAATTGCATAAAACAAGTTTTAAACAGTTAAAAAGAAAGATGTATGTATTTTTTTTTTTATTTATTCTCGTAAATACCGGAAAAGCCTTTGATTCAGTGTGGTAAATAATGAGGAAATACGAATGAAACGTAATTTATAAAAAAAAAAGAATAAAAAATAGAAATGGTATAAAATAAATTTTTAACAGTTAAAAAAAGATGCATGTATTTTTTTTTTCTTTTTTTACTTATGCACATAAATACTGGAAAAGCCTTTGAATCAGTGTGGTAAATAATGAGATAAATATTTTCAGGAAATGCGAATGGAACGTAATTTATAATAAAAATGAATAAAAAAATAGAAATTGTATAAAATAAATTTTTAACAGTTAAAAAAAAGATGTATGTATTTTTTTTCTTTTTTTACTTATGCACATAAATACTGGAAAAGCCTTTGAATCAGTTTGGTAAATAAAAAGATAAATATTTTCAGGAAATACGAATGAAGAATAATTTATAATAAAAATAAAAAAAATAGAAATTGTATAAAACAAATTTTAAACGGTGAAAAAAAAATCTGTTTTCGTTTTTCTTTTTTTATTTATTCACATAAATATACTATTTATCTGCGGGAAGTAATTGCGATCGAGGGGAGAGGGCAAAAAGGTTAATGCGTGGAGGAGCAGGAAGAGGGGGAGCCCACGCTGACGAGGAAGAAGAGGAAATCGAGAGGAAAAACGTGCCGGGCACGAGGGGATTTGCCGCGTGCAACAATAATATAGATATACCGCAGCCGAGATGGAGAGTGCAGAGCGTGGCCGGCAAAGCTCTTCACGGTTCGACGACTCCGGAGGAATCGAGAGAAGCCGAACCAGAAACACGAGTAGGAGGAGGACGAGGAGGAAGAGGAGGCGGCGACCGCGTGAGCTGCACGTACTCTGCGGACTCGCCGCTCGCGCGTCTCCCGCTCTTTTACTCGCGCGCTGTGTGTTTATAATAATATCTCGCATTGAAGCGAGAAACGAAAGTCTTGGAAATTGAACGTCGGCCACGAAGATTCATGCGATTGTAATTTGCCTCGCCCGCGTGGACGAAAATTTTACGATAGTTCGTAAAATTTCAATAATTACGACCGCGCGGTCGTCACGCGCAATTTACTTTCTGCGACGGACGCGACAAATTGGTTTTTGAAATTATCTGTGGTTTATGCATGCAACCTTTTTTTGAAAGATTTTGCTAGGATTCCTTATCTTAAGGTCATCGTTATGAAACTTTGATTTAGGCGCAGGCAAATTTTTTTAACGAAAAAAACACACACACACAAAGTAACCAAAGTAATGAATTAACTGTAGTTTCAACTAAGTATCTGTTAAATTGTGTAGAAAGTTTCTGTTCGACAGTTCGAAGCTCACACGAGTTGGCGTGTTTGCTGGTCGTGTGAAATTAAAAAAAAATGTAATATGTAATACAGTGTAAAGTTTCTTCAACGATTAATATTAATTTCGCCATTTAAGTCAATAGCAAACACACACGAACAGCGATCAATTTTTTGATAAGTGTTTTACGGTAATTTTAAAGACTTTTTATTTACATATTCAGACATTGATTTTTTATTATTTCGAGTATTATTTTTTTTTACTGTATCGTTTATTTACCTAGAACAAATAATCGATTTTTTTAGGGACTTAACCCCCGCCTGTCTCTATTTTTTCACCTTGAATGAGTCACTTTTTAGCCACTCAAGGTAGACGTATTTCCCCCCAGGCGAGACGACACAACCGCCGAGGTAATAAAATAACCAACGACGGGAGAAAAAAAAACCGTAATAAAATGTCCCGCGAGACAACTAAAAAGGCTCGTGGGTCTAGCGAGAAAGGAAAGCTGCCCGCTGAGCAGCGCGCGACTCGTCGTCCCATCCTCGCGAGAGCGTTCAGCAACGCCGCGAGAACGTTCGCCCTTACCCGCAGAGCTCGGCTACGAAGCCCCGAGACGTTCCCGATGTGTTTCGATTTTGTCACGGTGTAAAAAAAAGAAAACAAAGGCCGCTAGCGGCGCCGGCAAGCGGGACACACAACACGCGTGACCTTCGGTCGTGACCTTGGGCAAAGGAGGGACGCCGCGATGCCTGCTTGGAAATATCGGAAAGATAACGCGCGGGCTTCGGGAATTTACCGCTTGAAAATCTAAATATAAACACGCGAAGGCCAATCTATAATAATTCCGACATAATTTCCACGAAGGCCGTTACGAAATATCACAAACTCAAAGTGAGAAATATTCGAGGTGAAACATGTTTCGAATACGTTTTGATCCGAAGATTAGTCGTGCCGCTTCGTCTATACATATCGGATATCCCCGCTAAAGTTTTCGTGTTACGACGCTCGCTCTCCCCGACCTTTCTCCGACTTCAGCAGAATCGTTTTTTTTACGCATGCCCAAGATGCGAAAATAATTGGCATGGAAAGGTGGCCCACTTGAATATGAAAGGCGTCCCCCACACACGCGTGTATTCGTTATGTGTGTGCGATATATTTAGCGTGCAATGGACCATTCCCAATTAAAAATAAGAAATGTGAAAGTGATGCGTAAAGTGTGAGGCGATAAGACGGCGATTCCCCGCGGTTGAATTCGACGACGCCAGGACCCGTTTCGAAAACACCGAGATCGACATTTGCATGCGTGATCGCGACACTCGATTCCGCCGTAGATAACGCAAATTAATGTCCGAGTTATCGTCTACGCATCAGCAACAGTTGTGTCATAACACTATAAATTTTACAGCAGTCGGAATTATGTAATTTCGTACCATATTTTAACGTTTTATTAACTCTATGAATTACTAACTCAGATGTTATTTACAAAGTCACCTACAGTCGAACTTATAACGTTGAAGTTTGCATCGTTGCAATGCAAACGAAATTGAAAATAACAAAATATTAATGAAGCCAAATAATTATAGCGGCTATAAAAATGTATAATAACGACTAAGAGTGTGATAAAAAAATGATTTCACGCCCTAATGGGAGTGAATTATTTGAATTTTTATGGAATTAATATTCTGTTGTTTTAAATTTCGTTGCATTGCAACGATGCAAACGTCAACATCATTCTCACTTACAAACTGCGGTAGCGACGAGGGATAATCGAGACGCCGCGAGATTTCCGACGCGCGCAGAACCCACGATTTTCGAAGTTGCACCTGTCGGTAAATCAATTTCTTCAAAATCACCTTCAGTCGAACTTACAACGTTCAAGTTTTCATCGTTGCAATGCAAACGAAATTAAAAATACCGAAATATTAATGAAGCCAAATAATGATAGCGGCTATAAAAAGTTATACTAACGACTAAGAGCGTGATAAAAAAATTATTCCACGCCCTAATGGAAGTGAATTATTTGAATTTTTATGGAATTAATATCCTGCTGTTTTTAATTCCGTTGCATTGCAACGATGCAAACGTCAACATCATTCGAACTTACAAACTGCAGTAGCGACGAGGGACAATCAAAACGCCGCGAGATTTCCGACGCGCGCAGAACCCACGATTTTCAAAGTTGCACCTGTCGGTAAATTCCGTCTAATAGTCGCATTGGCGCGGAAAAATTATCTCACCGCCGTCGCACACGAGGCGTACGATAATTTTTTATTCACGCTACGCGAAGCCGCCGCGCCGCGAGTTGTGACACGTTGGGCACTATATAAAGTCACACACAGTGTGTGGAACGAGAACTCGACGCCGGCCCGACGAGCTCGGACTCGTCGCTGATTCGCCGCGGCCAACGCGACGCACGCACAATGCGCCGAGCGGCGCGCGTTGCCCCCCCTGAGGCATTTGAGTATATCAACGGTCGCCCGGAAGGAAGTGGAACGTGTGTACCAATATTTTTTATCAGAGGGGACTATCGCCGGTCTCACAGTGATTCGCCGCCTCGGAGCGTCGGCCGTTGTGTTTCCTACTGGTCGTCATCGGTTTAACGCTCCCCCCCCCCCCCTCCCCTCCACCCGGGAAACAGAATTCCACACAGACTTCCCGCAATTCCCGGTTAAACTCCCGATTGCGGAATTCGTGGTATGCGGCGAGCGAGGTTTTTACGAGTTTTTCGATTGGATGAAAAAAAAACCAACATGGCCGCTCGCTGTAATTTTCGCTGTAATTTTGTTTTTTTTCGGCCGTTGACCACAGGGAAACGGTCGGTGCGCGGAACAGGCGTGCGATTAAAACAGTGGAAACTGTATTTCAATCATTACGGTGCGTAAAACGCTTAGCTGGAAAAGCCGACAGGGCGCGACGATAGCGAGCGGCGTGCGCGCGCGTCCGTGCGATAACGCACAAAGGATCAACCGCCGGACGCGCGGCAGCAGCGCCCCGTGCGTTTCGAGTAACACGTGGGATCGAGCGCGCGCGTTACGACGCGCACTTTGCCTCATCTCTCACTTTCTCCTGGCGCTTAGGAGCTCCGCTCGGGCTGCATTGGCTCGCGCGCAGCCGCGTGCGCATCGCACCGGTCGCAAAACGACGCGCTGAATTTTTTTTTTTTCGCTGTTGCATGTGCGTAACTCGTAATACACAGAAAAAGCACTCTGCAAATTGAGACGGATGCAAATGCAACGGGATTCTGGGGAATTTTATATTTTTATGTAATTAAAAAAAATGAAATAACACCCCATTCGGCACTTGTAATACACAGAAAAAGCATTTTGCAAATTGAGACCGATGCAAATGCAGTGGGATTCTAGGGAATTCTGTATTTTTATGTAATTAAAAAAAAATGAAATAACACCCCATTCAGCACTCGTAATACACAGAAAAAGCACTCTGCAAATTGAGACCGATGCAAATGCAACGGGATTCTGGGGAATTTTATATTTTTATGTAATTAAAAAAAATGAAATAACACCCCATTCGGCACTTGTAATACACAGAAAAAGCATTTTGCAAATTGAGACCGATGCAAATGCAGTGGGATTCTAGGGAATTCTATATTTTTATGCAATTAAAAAAAATGAAATAACACCCCATTCGGCACTTGTAATACACAAAAAAGTATTCTGCAAATTGAGACCGACACAAATGCAGTGGGATTCTAGGGAATTTTTTATGGAATTAAAAAATTAATAAAAAAAATGTAAACTATATTTTTATGTAATTTAAAAAACATGAAATAACACCCCATTCGGCACTCTTAATACACAGAAAAAGTAAATAACACTTCATTCGGCTGCGCATCAATAGTTGCCACGAAAAAAATAAATAAAAAACCCCAATCGTTGTGAAATCCTCCCGTGATATACGACTGTAAACAGCGCGACGTGTGGAGTCAACGAAATCGTTCCACAAGTGTCGAGATGTTATTTGCATACCGATACCCGTCAGTGGGTTCGGGCGCGAGGTAGACGAGTTTTCTTTCCCGTAACGCAATTCGCGCCGAGTTTCGTAATACGCTCGGTGTATGCATGTATCGTGCGCGCGAGAATTTTCGCCGCCGATATCAACGGTGAAAACGTCACGGGTGGCGCGCGACTCACTTCGCAATCGTCGTGTGGGCGAAAAGAATTTTACGACCGAGTCAGCCCCGCCGAGTCCTCGCGTAGAATGCGCAACGCGGACGACGCGTCGTGTAACCCCGCGCCGATGTTACGTGCGTCATCAGCCGGGTACTCGCGCAGCGCTTCTCCTGCCTCGAGTTTCTTTGCATGCGCGATCCACGGACGGAAAATCAACAGTGACATCATTGGAACTCGGCGGACGGAGGACGTACGAGCTCGCCGACTCACGACGAGACAACAATAAGTTACTCATCGTTCTCGCCACTGTTATGTGTGACCCGCGTTACACCGGGCATTCCGTGGATTATATGTATACAACACACTGACACCCAGTTCCCGTGGCTCTTTGCGTGTCACTCGAGTCACGTATATTTCGCTGCCGGGCACAACGAGCTTCAGATATGTCACTATGGGATATTTTGTTATTACTTACAACGCCGCAGCGAAAGAGAGCGGATGATGCTGAAGTTTGCGCATCGTTGGAATGCAACGAAATTCAGAAAAAAAATGAATTTGAATTAATCCAAATGATGAAATTAGGTCATGATAATAATAATAATTATTATCATGATCTAAGGTCATGTTAATAAATATTATCATGACTATAGAAGTCATGATAATAATTAGTTGCTATGATGACTTTTTATACCCAATTTTATAATCTGGGTTAATTAGAATTAATTTTTTTCCCGAACTTCGTTGCGTTCCAACGATGCAGACTTCAACATCATGAGAGCGGGGTAAACAAAGATTTGACCTCTGTTTGTTTACTTCGCTCGGGTCGCTCGGGTTCGACGCGGAGATGTAAACAAAGATTTCTAGCTAATCCGTTTGAGTGCATTCGACGAGCTTCGAGGACGATAATAATTCATGACATTGGGGGTCGTTTTCTGATTGAGGGTAAACTGTCCAATAAACGAACAACCGATCGTTGTATATTTATGCGCGAGGGAATCGTAAAAACGGCTTTCAACCGAGCGGCTCATTCATCGGTGTGTTCGTTTCGTTTCTCAGTGGCAGCTAATGAACGGACGTTCATTCATTAGATTTGCTGTCAAACAATAGACCATTGTCCGAGTGGCGGGAATAATGTCTTACGTGGCCGTCTGGACAATAATTACCGCTTATCGGAATAAACGATTATATATTCACCAGGGACTGTTGATTCGTTGTTGGGTCTTAATTTATTGGGCAATTCGCCTCGTTTCACTTATAACGTTTTTTTTTTTTTTTTGTAAATATGTCTGTCGTGCACTTATAACGCTAACTGTGGGTTTCCGAGTAATTTAAGAAATATCGAAGTATTTGAGCGTACCAGGAAAAAACTTCGGGCATAACGTTGCGGTCTTCCAATATTTGTCTCGCACAGTCGACGAGGGAGTCTCCTGTTGCACAAAGTGTAAACGCAATCTCAACTCAGCATCCTCGGCGAGGCAAACAATTCGCGTCAACGATTTTACGATTTGCGGTCGGAACGCCCGGATAACACGGAGACCCGACGAGGCCGAAAATAATGCAGCGAGTCAACGAGACAGACGCGAAAAACACGATTGTAAATTATAGCCGCGCGTACACACGGATTACACGAGGTGGATTTTTAATGAGACGAGCGAGCCGCGCGGGCGAGACGCGAATCCGCGCGATTCTCGAGAGCTACTGAATTTTCCCGAGGAAAAACGTGCTTCGCGAGAAGCGACGTAAGTGCCACGAGGACTTTCACTCGAGCTCCGTAATCCGACGATCTGACTCAATCGACGCCGGCAGACCGACTGGCGGGTCGCCCGAGCTATACTTACTTGCCGCGGCTCCTTCCACCCGACTCTCGAGACTCAAACATCGTAGGACGATACGCAGCCCCACCCCGGTCATGCACATAGCCGCTAATCACAGTTGGCTCATGCCGGGTGACACCGAGACATCCTGGGCGCTGTGTTATCATCGTTGTACGACGATTTAGGCGATTCTGGGTTCCATAAATCGTCACACAATTTACAATAAATTGACGAATGTCAATACTTTATTATCGCAACATTTATTCAAAATGAATCAAATATTATTATTATTATTTTTTTTTTTTTAATTGAATTTATACTTTTTAACGAAAAAACTTGAGAGAAAATTATGATGTCAAGGATACTACTAAAATAATTCTGAATAATCTAAATACTAATAAGTAATAATATTTGATTAATTTTGACTAAGCCCCTGGGGGGTCTTAGGAAAATTTAGGCTTGGGTCTTTTAACCCCGGCCAGCCTGGATTCTTGATACGGCGGCAGCGGCGGCGGCGGCGAAATCTTTTTATAATATAGAGATAGAGAAATATAGAGATATAATATAGAGATTTTTTTTTCCTCCAAAAATCGAATACATTTTTTTTACGAAAAATCATTAGAAAAAATAATTATGTCAAGAATACTACTAAAATAATTCTTAATAATCTAAATAATAATAAGTAATAATCTAAAATTTCAATAATTGAAATGTTTCTCTGTGCAAATCTTCATCTAAACTCGTCTAATTTCTCCGCCCATGATTCTCATCGCTGCGCCAGTTTAATATCGCGACAATTATTTCGTACTTCAACGTTGATGGTTTTAGCGTCGCGCAGCCCGGAGGACAGAGAGAGACCTCGTTCGTTTTACGGTTTCGTGTATTCATTACGGAAAACGGTACTGTGCAATTACATGCAGCGCGCGTAGTGTCCTTGTTCGCGCTCGGTGCAAACGCGCGGCGTGCAATTTACGTCCGGCGAACGTGCATCCACCTCGGGCGACGTTTATTTAAATCCCCGCCGTCGATGTCAAGAGCGCGCCACGAAAAGTCGTATGTGGTTCGCGCGAAGACGACTCAAGTGCAAATTGACAGCCCGCGACTTTCTCTAATCGCCGCTCGTGCCAGAGGCCAAAGCTGTTTGCGATCGTTATACGAAAAAGAAATGGCCCGTCGTTTCGGTCGGACTCTAGTCGCGTTTTACCGGCCGACGATCCTCGTAAATCCATCGCGTAAATCTCGCCGGGAAACGTCGAGTCAGAAGACCACGGGTATATCATCATAATTCATAATGACACTTGCGGTTCTTTGTAATTAAAGACTCGTTACGAAATGTATAATAAAATCTCACTTGTTCAAATACTAATATCGGGGCGAAAGAAATATATTTACATTTTGCTTTACGACAGCTTTCACGCTATCCATTGAAAAATCGAGTACGCACAGAGAAAAATTATTAATCGTTCAGAAAGTCGCGAAAACTAAATTACTCAATTTTTATTATTACTATTATTATCATTATTACCATTATCATTATTATTATCATTATCATTTCATCATTATCATTTTTATCATTATTATCATTTTATCATCTTATCATTATTATCATTATTATCATCTTACCATTTTATCATTATTATCATTATTATCATTATCATTTTTGTCATTTTATCATCATCATCATCATTATTATTATTATTATTATTATTATTATTATTATTATTGTTGTTGTTGTTGTTATGTAAAATTCGGTAGCGACCTTTCAATATTTTTTGCACTGATGTTTCGGAACTGCTTCCTCGAGTGATAATCGACCAAATAAATTTGTATTCCGAAATGAGCCACCCGAATATATGCATAATAATTAATAGACCTGCCTGAGCCCGGAGGAAATCACCTGCTCCGGCGGCTGCAGCCGACGACGCTCGGAGTCTCGTTGATCGCAATCAACGGTTACGAGAGTAGCCGGTAGAAAATCACAGCGTGATTAAATATATCGATCGGGCGCCGCGCGCGCGGAAGCCGAGCAACCGCGCCGCACACAGCGTGAGAGGCGAGCGCGCGGAGCCCACCGGGCGTCGTAGAAAGCGAAACCGGCGACGTTGTCTGCGAGACGGCGACGACGACCACGGCGTCGATGCTCTCTGGCTAACGACATTGTCGTATTTCGCGCAGGAGCCCAGCAGCCAGCCAGCCATCATCGCCACGCGAGACTCCCAGCGTTCCTACAATGGATCGCTCAATAAGATTGGCGAGAGCGGCGAAATTATCCTACTCTCACTTTCGCGACTGCACAGCTATGGTTATCTTTCTCCTCGCTCTTATCTAGCCGGCTGCCGCCTCGCATCAACCACACTTGTGCACATTGTTTGCAGCGACATTGCGCGGCCCATTTGCATGAAACGCCATTAAAAAAAAGAAACCGCTCATTGAAAATGCGCAGAAAATGGCCATTTGTTTGGGCTTAGGAACGTGGAGTTGGGAAAAAAATGTTTTAAAAATGATTACGTGGAAATAGAATTTTTTCCGTGCAGGAGAATGTAGACAGTTTTTTGAAATAATTTCTTTAAACACATTTTTCGAGTGTAATTATAAATATATTTAGAAGCATATTTTTTGTGTCAAGAAGTAAATTTCGAATGCACATGTTTTTATGTCAAAAAATAAATTTCGAAAGAATCTTTTTTTGTGTCAAAAAGTGAATTTTAAAAGAATCTTTTTTTGTGTCAAAAAGTAAATTCCGAAAGAATTTTTTTGGGGCCAAAAAGTAAATTCCGAAAGAATTGTTATGAGCCAAAAAGAAAATTCCGAAAGAATCTTTTTTGTGTCAAAAAGTAAATTCCGAAACAATCTTTTTTTGTGTCAAAAAGTAAATTCCGAATGAATTTTTTTTGTGTCAAAAAGTAAATTAAGAAAGAAATATTTTTTGTGCCAAAAATAAATTCCGAAACAAATATATTTTTGTATCGAAAAATAATTTCTTGGACGTAATTTCTGTACTCAAAGCAAAAATTTGCGAGCAACAAGGGAGCAGCGATTTATTTTATTTTTCGTTCTGGAAACCCGCGAAGTTCCATAACACGTTCGACCAGAAATACGTTTCCACGAGCGTCGCCCTTAACCCGAGTGCAACGCGCGCGTTTCACCGGCCGACGGTCCCTGCACGCGGCGCGGAGTCCAGTTCAAACGTATTTATCTGCATGAATGGATGGCCGAGGGGGTCTCGGAGCGAGCGCCAGGGTACACACAAACAAGCGGGGAGAGAGAGAGCTTTCCATTCCGTGACTGCGTCTCGAATGCTCAATTTCTGTCTTCCTGCGTGTTACGATAAATATTCCGACCGCAAGCGGAATATATACGCGAGTTTTTGCATCCTGCCCGCGCGCGCTCCGCAACTTTCAGCGCGTTCGCTTCGGTTTTGCGCGAATGCACGCGAAGCGTGCACGACGAGGATGTAACTCGGCAAGGTTAAATATAGCTATGACCTCGGGTGACCCACAGCCAAGTCTCTCACAGTCGCTCGGGTTTAATTAAAGTCGCGGCGGTGCACGAGTAAACGTAATTTCGCGGTATTATATAGCACAACCGGGAGGAGAGAGAGAGAGAGAGAGAGGGAGAAAGATGCGCGCTTCCCGGGTGACTATATGTATGTGTGTGACCGAAGGGACACAACGGACGATAAATTGAACCGTCGAGCGAGAGCGAGGCGTGTGGCACGGACGACCTCGCGTAGCCATGAAACTCGGCGACTCGTACGCGCCTCCCAAGGTCGGGGCATCGGTTTTCAATAGAAACTCCGCTCGCCGTTTATAATTGTTTGGATATCGCACACGCGGGACGTTCGCGCTATTCTCACAGCCCCAACCCTGACCTTCCGCAATATTTTTTTTTATCGGTAATTCTCGGGTCTTTATTGAAAGGAAAAATATTGAACTATATTCAAAGGTTTATATTTCTATAATAATACTGACAGTACTAATAGTAATAATGATAATAATAATTATCATTAATAATAATTATCAATTATTAATCGTAATAATAATTATTATTATTAATAATACTAGGGTAATCACACGTGCCTGAAAAACTTATCGCCAAAATCGACATCACGAATATATTTTTTTTAAATATCGACTTTTAACCTATACTATCGTTCTCAAGTCGTATATTCTACCCCCGAAAACACTGGTTATGAACCTTTTTAAATCGATTTTGAAAAAAATATTTTTTTGGCGACGAAAAAAATATTTTTTCTGTCAGAAATCGTAGAATCGGCTCCGGACCGAAAATCGACAAAATCGACCCCAATTTTTTTTCTATTCAAAATATCGACTTGTAACCTATACCATCATTCTCAAGTCGCATATTCTACCCCCGAAAACACTGGTTATTAACCTTTTTTAATCGATTTTGAAAAAAATATTTTTTTGGCGACGAAAAAAATATTTTTTCTGTCAGAAATCGTAGATCCGGCTCCGGACCGAAAATCGACAAAATCGACCCCAATTTTTTTTCTTTTCAAAATATCGGCTTTTAACCTATACCATCATTCTCAAGTCGCATATTCTACCCCCGAAAACACTGGTTATTAACCTTTTTTAATTGAATTTGAAAAAAATATTTTTTTGGCGTCGATCTTTCTGTCAGAAATCGTAAATCCGGCTCCAGACCGAAAATCGACAAAATCGACCTCGGAAATTTTTATTTCAAAATATCACAAAAGACCAAAAAAATTCGCAAAAGACCAAAAAATCTTGTCACGCGAGTCACCCGCAGATCGTCCTGCATCTGAACGTCGACGCGTGCGATTGATTGATGCGCCATGAATTTGCAAGAATCGCGCGGTAGCCGTGAATTGCACTTGTTCTAATAAACAGCAGCGCCGCGCGCGGCCGTCTCTGCTTGTGGAGCACTCTGCGCGGATACTGATTGACGCTTTCGAAATACCGAACTCGAGTAACACGTAACACTCAAGGCAAACATAACGAGACTTCGTTGCCTCCACACATGTGCGTGTTTGCGTTTTCGTCAACCGCACGCTTAACCCACGTGGCGGGGCTTTTAGAGAAGAAGAAAAAAAAAACGAATCCTGTAGAACTCACGGCACTCGCGTGCACTCGTACCGAGAACTACCCGAGCGCTTCTTCGACGCCGAGCGCCCGTGGCGGATTATAGATGTATATATTTCCATGAATAAGTGACTCATCGCTTTATTGCACGAGCAAATAGAAATCTGCGGTCACTTTACATTTGTCGTAATTACGTAATTACCGGCTTACAATAAGTCTCACGGAAAATTGGCCGTTGGCCGGTTGCCAATTTTTTTTTGCGACTGTCGCGGGAAATTATACACCGATTTCCTCGTGGCACTTCCACGAATAACAAGCGACCGATTCCGGAGAATTGAGGCCCAACTTTTTATATTTTTCTAACACCATTTTTCTTCAGTGAAACGAGACGAATTTCAGCACGATTTGTCAACGAAATACCAGGACATTATTATTACTATTGTTATTATTATTATTATTATTATTATTATTATTATTATTATTTTCTTTCGAGAATTGCTTAACGTAAGAATTGATGTAAAAAAGAACTTTTTTTGTCTCACCGTTCTGCGCATAAAAACGGAGAAGTCACTCGCGTCGAGCTATCGAAGCCTCGAATTTTCCACGCGTGATTCTTTTTCACAAACACAGGTTTTATTTTTATTCTTTTTTTGGTGTGTTTTTTTTTCTCTCTTTACCTCGAACAGCCGGGAGGAGAGAGACACAAGACACGTAGCGCATGGACGCGTATCACCAGTTGCACTGTGCTCTCGCCAAAACAAGTCGTCGACGTTGTCGTCGCTCGGTCGTGTCCCCTCCCCCGCAGTCTGCGAGCAAGATCCATAGGCGCGTCGGTGCGTGCGTGCCCGAGAGGAGTCTTTAGGGCGCGGGCGTAAACATCCACGAAACGTAGTTCAGCGAAAAGCGATTATGCACTATCAACCGACGCGTTTACGAGCCAACACGAGTTTCGACTCGGCGGTAATTACGAGCTCAATTGGGGCTTTGTGTTTTTATCAATATGTTTTTTCGCTTTTTGAAAAATCAGTGCGTGAAATATTTCGCATTTTCGATATGTATCGTTGTTCGGTTATTCGTTCTCTGATTGGCTGTCGACTTTGTGTTCCGCAGTGTTTTAGTATTTTCAATATGTTTTTTTCGCTCTTTGAAAAATCAGTGCGTGAAATATTTCGCATGTTCGATATAAGTATCGTTGTTCGGTTATTCGTTCTCTGATTGGCTGTCGACTTTGTGTTCAGCAGTGTTTTAGCATCTTCAATATGTTTTTTCGCTCTTTGAATAAATCATTGCGAGAAATTTTTCGCATTTTCGATATAAGTATCGTTGTTCGGTTATTCGGTTATTCTGATTGGTTGTCGACTTTGTGTTCAGCAGTGTTATAATATCTTCAATATGTTTTTTCGCTCTTTGAAAAATCAGTGCGTGAAATATTTCGCATTTTCGATATAAGTATCGTTGTTCGGTTATTCGTTCTCTGATTGGCTGTCGACTTTGTGTTCAGCAGTGTTTTAGTATCTTCAATATGTTTTTTCGCTCTTTGAAAAATCAGTGCGTGAAATATTTCGCATTTTCGATATAAGTATCTTTGTTCGGTTATTCGTTCTCTGATTGGCTGTCGACTTTGTGTTCAACAGTGTTATAGTATCTTCAATATGTTTTTTCGCTCTTTGAAAAATCAGTGCGTGAAATATTTCGCTTTTTCGATACAAATATCGTTTTTCGGTTATTCGTTCTCTGATTGGCTGTCGGGATGCCTGCAACTCGTTGCTAACCAACGAACAGTTTCAGTCGTTTTATTGTATTTTGATGGTTCTCGGATGTGGGAAGTTTGAAGGTTTGTTAAGGTTATTTCGGGAACGGTGTTCAGGCACGCGTTGATATTATTGTGTTTGCAGAGAAAAAAAAACATTTTTCGCCCTTTTCTCGTCGAATTAGCTATTTTTCTGGCTAACAACGACGCTTTTTTCCGCCAAAAATGCAAGGGCTATGTGTGGAAAAATGTGCGCTTTCTGAGGGTTCGGCTTTAATATTCTGTGGGAAATTCAGGAATCACGATATCGCGTCTTGCCTTGCGTCTGTCTCTTCGTTATTGGGTTTTCTCTCGAACGACGGAAAAAAATCCACGATCGCTCGAACCAAAAAAAAATAACCTTGGTTTTAGTGAAGTGACGAAATTCCGTAAAAAGTGCGAGAACACTTTTGATGAAAAAAATTTAACGCTTTATTTCGATGTATTTTTGCCCGTACACAACAACTTCGCCATTCGTTTTTTTTTTCTAAACGCAATAGTTTTCACGAAAAACTAAAAAAAACTTGATTATTTTCGTTTTTTTGTTTGTTTTTATTATTATTTGTTTGTCTATTATTATAAAAGAAGAGACTCGCAAGGGTTTATTATTATATCTGAACATTTTTTGCTATGACCAAAATACAGACACGAAACATTAATCACAACATTTTCCATCCAATTTTTTTTGCAGCGAAAAAAAATGAATAACAATGGAGGGTAGAAATAATAATAATAACAATAATCCTTGGGCAGGTTCTAAGGTTGCGAACAATGGCAAACGCGGCTGGACGTAACAATGGAATTTTCAACTGGCTGCTCTAGTAGACACTCGGGGTTTATCTCCGTCTTCGTTTCCCCCGCGCGGGCGTCGCGAGACGGAGCGACACAACGAGTGCCAACCTGCGAAGCCAGTCGAAAGCGCTATAAGATTTCAGCGGACTGCAAGACGAGAGACCTACCCGCCCTCGGTCAAGGCCTCTGGGACCTGCGCCCGAGTACTTAGCCCAAGTCCACGCACACCTGCCGAACTCGAATAACCGGAAGAAAATTCCTCGCCGTCTGCGTCGCCGGACGAGACTGCAGAATTTCTGGGCGTTCTCGAGGCTTTCACGCGTGTGCGGGGAAAAAATCTGGCCAGGCGACCCTAGGACTCCCTTTTCGAGGAAGAAAAAATGAGAGGCCACAGATGCCCCGGAATTCCAGGAATTTCAGGACGCATTTTCGCAGCCCAGGACGTTGAGTCACTGACGACCGTCCGAAAAGACGGGGCTAAGCAGCCCGAAGAAAGTGAAAAGGATGACGCGATGGCCGAGGATGTAGTTAGTGTAATTGCAGCAAACTCTCACCTATTTTTTTACCCAGTGCGAAACAAAGACAAATTTTATTTTATTTTATTTTTAAATTTTTTAAATTTTTTAAAATTTTATTTATTTTATTTTTTTAACTAAAAATGTTTTATTTTATTTAATTTTATCCATTTCATTTTATTTTTATTTATTTATGAGACCCATCATCAATTTACATTTTTTGGTTTAAATGCAAAAAAAAAGTGTCGCACATAAATAAATGTTAGTAGGCTCTCTTGAAACTCGTAAGCCAATTGACACTCACAGATACTTCCGTCTCGAGGCGTCAGCTGAACGCGACAGTGAGAGAACAATTTGACCCTAGCTTCGTCACACAGATCAGAGGGAAGCATTGTCAACGCGGTGAGATAGGCGAGAGTGCACTGTATATAGGTATAGCGAAGAGAAGGAGGGAGAAAGAAGGAGGGAGAGGAGATGGTAACGGCGTAACCGCACCAGCAACAGCTGCGTCATCTCATTGATCATAGGAAGAGGCTCTCTTATATCGACTGCCACGTCTGGTGCCGACGAGAATTCCACGGACCTCCGGGACGAGGAAACAGGGGAGGGCAGAAGCGTCGCGGCAGCATCCAATTGACACTTCGTACAGAAAAAAGCAGGATTAGAATCAGTAAACTCGGCGTTTTTTCTCTCACTTTTACGCAAGAGACTCAACGTCCGGACTCCGCTCGCTATACGTTCGTCTCGCCTCGCACTGTTATTGTTTATCCTACGGCCGCATTTTCCCGCCCTCGGGGTCTCCCTCGTATGTGGGCTACACGCGTCGCGTTGTTGTTATTATTACCAATAGCAGTCGCATATATAGAACGCACCGGAGGAGGCACGAATTTTTTTTTCTCCCCTCGCGCTGTGTACTCGTGGGTTGCGCGTGGATAACTTTTCACCCGGACTGTATAATATTCGCAGCTCACTGCACTCGCAGCGTTGAAACAAAAACACAGCGCGAGACGCGCGGCGAAGCGGCGGAGAAACCGAGAGAGTCGGAGACAGGTGCACGGCGAGCGCGGCGAGCACATGTTGATTGCCAGGAAATTCGCGATTAATTAAAAACATCGTCACAGGCTCAGGCAAAATAAAAAAAAAGACGTTCGCTTCTCCAACACAAAAGCACCTCGATGTAAAAATCATATACACTCCCAGTAAACACAAAAATCAGTTTCGTCGCTGCTCAATTACAATTTCCAACTCATAGCAACGTGGCTGTTATGTAACACCATATGTACCAGTTACATTATTGAGTAGGAAATTGTAACTGAGCAGCAACGAATGAAACCGATTCTCGTGTTTACTGGGCTGCGTAAATAATTCTCGAATTATCAGCCTATTTTTAATCGCGAAATATTCGAATAATTCCGTCGCACAATTCACAGCGTTAATAATTCCGGAAGAAAAAGTGGGCGAAGAAAGAGCGTTTGAAAAATGCACGAGTAGCGTCTTACCTGCTGCTCGCTGGAGTGTTTGCCAGTAGCGGATGCGGGCGACGATGGTAAAGGCACTTTGGCGGCTACGGCGGCTTCAGCTGGCGTCGGATCCCCGTCGAGACGCTCGGCTCTCGTTCCTCCAGCTGCCGGCGCTGGTCCTGCACTTGTATCACGCCGGCCGGGACTGCCGGCCGAGTCGGGCTCGAAGGTTCGCGAGACCTTGGCGGTCCCGGACGCGGGCGGCTCTTCCCTACGCCGGTGGTGCTGCTGCTGCTGCTGCTGCTGCTGCTGTTGCTTCCTGAAGGGACTGCCGCGATCGGCAGCGGCGACGCCGGCGTCGCCGCCGCTCGGGTCCTCGGGCCCCGGGCCGGCCGTCTCGTGGATTCGAGGCGGGTCCTGGTCGCGATAAGCTCGCCTCTGGTTCTTCGCGATCTCGCACATATCTCACGGGCGAGCGCGGCAAAACACCCGACGATTACGGTGCTGCTGCTGCTGCTGCTGCTGCACAACCTGCGGGGCCTTCACCCTCGTCTCCGAGCGATCGATGCCTCTTTTCTTCGTTTTTTCTCGCCGCCCGAGACTCTCAGACCGCGCGCACGTGAATGACCTCCGCGTGGAATAAAACTGCGACTTTGGTTTTTTAGTTTTTTAAAATTATTATTGTTATTATTATTATTATTATTATTATTATTTACGTAATAATACAGGGCGAAATTCGATCGCCGCGAGGTTCGCGAGTTTTTACGGTTTTCATGTACCGCGGAATTTTCACGAGAATTCCAATTATAGCGCGAGGAATAACCGGTACGATATTCGGAACGCGTGTGTCGGTGGACCACGTGTCACCGACGACGCGAAGCGAGACGGCGCCCGCGGGCCGCGCGGCCGTGCGACGGAGACGGCCGCGTGTGTTTTTCACTTTGCATTAAACCGCGAGAGAGAATGAAACGAGGCTGCTGGCGGCGCGTGAGTACGGAGGGAGAGGGAGACTCGCGACGCACGGGCAGCGCAGGACACGCGATCTCGGGGACGAAATTAGAGAAGACGGTTGAAACAAAGCGCAGCGAGCGAGCGAGAGAGAGAGAGACGGGGAGAGGTAGAGATGAAAAGTAGATGTAAACGCCGGAATAATGGAAATAAACAAAGAGGTTGGAGGGAAAAAATAAGGGCGCCCGAAATGTTGGTACTCGCGGGGACGTTCAACCCGCGACTGCCGTCTTTTTTTTTTGTTCGTAATTTATTTCCTCACAGTGCCGCGCGCTGCATCTCTCGCAGCTGCATTAAAAACGGATAAATACGCAGACGCGGGGAGAGTACGTGCGGTTATCGAAAGTTTTTAATCCATCGCGCGAGCGCGGCGGCGAATATCGTTCGCTGCTCGGGGCAAGCCCAGACGACACTAAAACTATCTCTGGGTGGGCTGAATGGCCAGGGCCGAAGGCCCCATGCGTCATACAGCACAGAGGACATCTGTCGCCCTTTAGCCTGGTGCGAGGGTCCCTTCCAGCGCGCTGTGCTTCTCTCTCCCTCTCGGCGCCTCCTCGAAACCCCCCCTCGTTGACCCAACCACCGTAACGCCACCGCCCTATCCCATATAGCAAACGTAAAAAAAGAACGGGGCGCGCAACCCCTGAGAATTCTGCCAGTTCCGCTCGCATCTAGTCGCGACGGTTGCGGTGCGTTATTCCCGTTGGGATCGGAGAGATGAGCAGAGCGACACTTCCGATGTGTGGATTTTCTTGGTCTTACGACTCGGCTGGTATACCGGCCGGTAAACTAGGGATCTACTGAAGCGCGCATACTTTGCAGGACTTACCGACCGAGTTGAGGGAGCCACTTACCACGGCTCGGTCGATACAGAAGGTTGCTGGAAACTTGATTCAAAATTGGCGCGAAAAAGATCGATTTGGGATGGAAAATGATGTACATTCGATTGCAATTACTGTAATTAGTCTTCCGAGTCATCTTCCTCAATGCAAAAAGCGTGTAACAGGAGAGCCAGGCCCCAAATATCGTTGTCGTCGATTTCCACGAGGTCGGCGAGCTTCTGAGCAATCGTGGCCGTTGTGTCCTCATCAAAGGCGAATAACAACGCGGTGCAGAGCACGACCGAGGCGCCCAGGTACGGGACGTTCGCCTCCATCGCCATGAATTTCTTGCGCTCCTCCTCGGACTTGGCGGTTCTCCCGTTTATCGTGAACTGCAGCTGCGAGTACAGCCTTTGGTGCTGAATTTTAAGGAAACTTTGAAAAACGCGTTGAAAACAGGATTTTTTTTCAGCTTCGTACGAATTTTTACCTGCAGATAAGACATATCGAGAACGTCGATCGCGATTTTATAAAAATCCGCTGTTTTATCGAGCTCCGTGGCCGCCGTTAGTATTTCCACGCAATCCAATGGCGTGCCCAGTGGAATCCTGCAATCCACCCCTTTGAATACTTTGAATTCGGAGGCGAAGACCGCAATCGCGTTATAATCGTGTTTCTGATCTATTTTCCGAAGAATCGATATCACCTGTGCAAAACATCATTCACAGAGTGACATTTTTTTTTCCTACTTCTTACAACCAGAAGTCGAGAGATATCTCGATGACTCTCGATTGTTGCCAACCGAGGCTAAGAAACGGGACGAACTTGCGATATTCCCAAGCTCTTCGAGTGCGAGTCGACTTTGCTGGCGATCTGTATGCACGACATCAGACGAAGTTTCGACTGAACGGAGAGCCTCTCGCGGGTTTGCATCCACGCGGACGAATCGGGGCCGCACTTCATGTCGCTCTTGTAGGACTCCCAGAAACTGCTGCACGCGAACTTGTCGTAGATGTAGAGGGCGAGATAGCGCACGTTTGGCGCGAGTTCCAATTGCTCGCAGATCGTGAAAACCGTCTTCACGACGGCCGTGGTGAGAGCTGGAAAAAAAAAAGAAATAAAAACTAAGTCACAGCGATTTAAAAAAAAACCCGCATCTTGTGCAACAATTCGCGAATACGGCTGCAGTTACCCATGAACGGAATATAAAATTCTTTGCCGTCGCTGATGACGCGCTCGGTTCGCTGATTGACTTCCTTGATATAACGTAACCAATCTTGCAGCATCGGCTCTCCTGCTCACAACCAAAATGCAAACAATCACAGTGCAAAAAGAATGTAAATGCGGATTTATTATACAACCCGGAAAGCCGCGATTATTATTATCGTCACGTAAATACCTGTCTGAGCAACGGGCCGAGCCATCTCCCTCCTATCAGTGTCCTTATCCTACTACCCAAACCAGCTTTTTCTACCATAACAATAATTAGCCCGTTTGAACCAAGTTCGGACGCTCGCATTATCGACCAATCAAATCGCTTCTCCTCCCGAAGTCGCGGCGACCGAGAATATCCACGGACTTTGGGATTAGGAAAGCGACTCGCCGGCTGCGTCCGTTGGAGGGATTCAAATCCAAAATGGCGTCGCCCATTCTCGACCAATGAAATCGCTGAAATCGCTCTCGTCACGCGGTCGCCGCCGTCGTCCGCGATGTCCACGGTAGAGATGCGAGGTCCATTTTGCGACGGTCATTTGACCGTCGCAAGACCGTCAAATGATCGTCAAATGACGTGGAAATAAATGACCAATTTATTTGTGACCGACTATTTAAAACTGCCGCCAATTGCGCGTGTTTTCAGTTTGAGCCCGAATGATTGATACCTGCATAACAATTTCAGGAAATCATAAAAAATTTGCCTAAATGCTCAGTAAATGATGTATATCAGCTGATCCATGTTAAAAGTCAAGATTTTTCATGTTTAGCTTCAATATTGACTTACATATTTGAGTTCAACGTCAAAAATTTGTGACCAAAAAATAAAAGACCGTCATTTCGCAATTAAACAGGTGTTTCGGTGCACTTTCGATCATCACAAGACGAGCTCTATAAAGATGACCATACAACTTTAATAAAAAAAATTTAATAACATACTTCGTTTGGTGGTCGTTTGGTGGTCAATGGTAGTCTAATTACAACATTTGGTGGTCAATCGTTTAAATACAAAAATTAAAAACCAAATAAGGCCCAAAGATAGCCCAACAATTTTTTGAGAGCACACAAGACGCTCGTCGAAATTACCGTCATTCTTACTTCGACAAAATGGGCAAAAAAAAATGACGTCAAATGACGGTCATTTTTTGGTCTTTTGACCAATTCAAAAAATGACCGTCGCATTTCGCATCTCGAATCCACGGACTCTGGCGAGGAAACCGACGCGCCGTGTGCGCCTTTTGGAGGGATTTAAATCCAAAATGGCGTCAATCGCGGTAACGCGCTCGTGAACGTCAGTGCGCCCGGCGTGTTGTTGGAGCAGCGACGAGACAAAGCCGAGAGACTCGAGAGGAAAAACAGTGCGCGAGTCGCGTGACCAGAGAGCCGCGCAGTGTGACTCGTTCGTACGGCCCGGCGACCCCGTTGAGCAGCGATGTCGAAGCCGGAGGAGGCCGCGACGACCGGCGGCGGCGGCGGCGGCGGCGGCGGCGGCGGAGGCGGCGAGGCGGGCGAGAACTCGAATGACTCGTCCGCGGGGACGACGTCCTCGCGGGGCGGCGACTTCGAGACGAAGCTCGAGACCGACCGCAGCAAGCGATTCGACTACCTGCTGCAGCAGACCGAGATATTCTCGCACTTCATGACCAACAACCAGAAGGACAAAGCCGGAAGTCCGCTGAAGGTGAAGCCCGGGCGGCCGAAGAAGATCCAGCCGACCCCGGAGAGTCCGGTGGCAAAAACCACCCCAGCTTCGGCGACCTCGGACAACTCGGGCGATCACAGACACCGCAAGACCGAACAGGAGGAGGACGAGGAACTTCTGGCGGAGAGCAACTCGAGCGTCGCGACCACCACGAGGTTCGACGCGTCGCCGCACTACATCAAGTCCGGAGAGCTGCGAGACTACCAGATTCGAGGATTGAATTGGATGATATCGCTGTACGAGAACGGAATCAACGGCATCCTGGCTGATGAAATGGGTCTCGGTAAGACGCTTCAGACTATTTCGCTTCTGGGCTACATGAAACACTTTAGAAGCATTCCCGGTCCGCACATCGTCATCGTTCCCAAATCGACGCTCGCCAACTGGATGAACGAGTTCAAGAAGTGGTGTCCGAGCCTCAGGGCGGTTTGTCTTATTGGAGATGCGGAGACTCGTAACACCTTCATCAGGGACGTCATGATGCCTGGCGAGTGGGACGTCTGCGTGACGTCCTACGAAATGGTTATCAAGGAGAAGTCGGTTTTTAAGAAATTCAACTGGCGCTACATGGTGATAGACGAGGCGCACAGAATCAAGAACGAGAAGTCCAAACTCTCGGAGATTCTCAGAGAGTTCAAGACGGCGAACAGGCTGCTGCTGACGGGTACTCCGCTTCAGAACAATCTCCACGAGCTCTGGTCGCTTCTGAATTTCCTGCTGCCCGATGTGTTCAACAGCTCCGACGACTTTGACTCCTGGTTCAACACCAACAGTTTTCTGGGGGATAATTCGTTGGTTGAGAGGCTTCACGCGGTTCTCAGGCCGTTTTTGCTCAGGCGTTTGAAGGCCGAGGTCGAGAAGGGCCTGAAGCCTAAGAAGGAGATCAAGGTCTACATAGGTTTAAGCAAAATGCAGCGCGAATGGTACACAAAAGTCCTGATGAAGGACATAGACATCGTAAACGGGGCGGGAAAGATCGAGAAAATGAGACTACAGAATATTCTCATGCAGTTGCGAAAGTGCTGCAACCACCCGTATCTCTTCGACGGCGCCGAGCCGGGACCGCCGTACACGACCGACGAGCATCTCGTCTACAACTGCGGAAAGATGG
The DNA here is from genome assembly GCA_963932165.1 of Pimpla rufipes. Taxonomy (NCBI): domain Eukaryota; kingdom Metazoa; phylum Arthropoda; class Insecta; order Hymenoptera; family Ichneumonidae; genus Pimpla; species Pimpla rufipes. Next base: position 24,403,357 of record OZ010630.1, read on the forward strand.
TGATTCTCGACAAATTACTGCCGAAGCTGCAGGAGCAGGAGTCGCGGGTGCTGATATTCAGTCAGATGACGAGAATGTTGGACATTCTCGAGGATTACTGCCACTGGAGAAATTTCCAGTACTGCAGACTCGACGGAAACACCGCGCACGAGGATCGTCAGCGTCAGATCAACGAGTACAACGCGCCGGGAAGCGAGAAATTCATCTTCATGCTCTCCACGCGTGCCGGAGGTTTGGGAATCAACTTGGCCACCGCCGACGTCGTAATAATCTTCGACTCCGACTGGAATCCTCAGATGGATCTGCAGGCGATGGATCGCGCTCATCGTATCGGTCAGCAGAAGCAGGTCCGAGTTTTCAGGTTCATCACGGAAAACACGGTGGAAGAAAAAATCGTGGAGCGCGCGGAGGTGAAACTCCGACTCGACAAGCTCGTAATTCAGCAGGGACGCCTCGTGGACGCGAAACAAACGGCGCTGAACAAGGACGAGATGCTGAACATGATTAGACACGGTGCGAACGAGGTTTTCGCGTCCAAGGACAGCGCGATAACCGACGAGGACATCGACACGATACTGCAGAAGGGCGAGTCGAAAACCGAGGAGATGAAGCAGAAGCTCGAAACCCTCGGGGAATCCTCGCTGCGAAATTTCACCGTCGACGCGCCCACCGATTCGGTCTATCAGTTCGAGGGCGAGGATTACAGAGAGAAGCAGAAGATCCTGGGAATCGGGAACTGGATCGAGCCGCCGAAACGCGAGCGCAAAGCGAATTACGCGGTCGACGCGTATTTCCGCGAGGCTCTCAGAGTCTCCGAGCCGAAAGCCCCGAAGGCGCCGCGACCGCCGAAGCAGCCGATCGTCCAGGACTTCCAGTTCTTCCCGCCGAGACTCTTCGAGCTTCTCGACCAGGAGATTTACTACTTTCGGCAAACCGTCGGCTACAAAGTCCCGAAGAATCCGGAGTTGGGCTCGGACGCCGCGAGGATACAGAAGGAGGAACAGCGGAAGATCGACGACGCTCAGCCGCTCAGCGACGAGGAAGTCACGGAGAAGGAGAAACTTCTCACGCAGGGATTCACGAACTGGACGAAACGCGACTTCAATCAGTTTATCAAGGCGAATGAGAAGTACGGACGCGATGATATTGAGAACATCGCCAAGGATGTCGAGGGAAAAACGCCAGAGGAGGTGATGGAATACTCGGCCGTGTTCTGGGAACGATGCCACGAGCTCCAGGACATCGATCGAGTGATGGCGCAGATCGAGCGCGGAGAGGCGAAGATTCAGCGTCGCGCGGGTATCAAAAAGGCTCTCGACGCGAAAATGGCGAGATACCGAGCGCCTTTCCATCAGCTGAGAATAGCTTACGGCACTAATAAGGGCAAGAATTACACCGAGGAGGAGGATCGCTTTCTCGTTTGCATGCTGCACAAACTCGGGTTCGACAAGGAGAACGTCTACGAGGAGCTGAGAGCGACGGTCAGATCGGCGCCGCAATTTCGTTTTGACTGGTTCGTGAAATCCAGGACGGCGCTCGAACTGCAGAGGAGATGCAACACGCTGATCACGCTGATCGAGCGCGAGAATCAGGAGCTCGAGGAACGCGAGAGGCAGGAGAGGCGAAAGAAGGGCGGAAGCATCGGGTCGAAACCCGCGTCGAAGAGGAAGACCGAGAATCTACCGGCGCCGCAGGACAAACCGCGGAAAAAGAAGAAGTGAGCGTCGACGTGAAGGATTTCGTAGATTTTAATACTCTTCCGTTTTCTTTCCTCTCTTTTTTTTTTGAACAGAGACTGGTTGGTTTTAACGTCGTTTTTTACTTCTCACGCGTTGTCGGTTTATCTTCTTTTTTTTTTGTTTGATTTCTTCGTTCCACGCTGTCGTCAGCCGCGCTTTATTTAAGAATCGAAGTCAAGAATCGCCTTTGCTTTCGTCGTTAGTCGATTCGAGATTTTTTTTTTTTTTTTCATAACTGTTCTCGGGCGTCCTGGAGTCGAGACGACTCGGGACGCGGATAATTATGCCACGTGAGGTTCCGCAATCGATTTTTGTTTTGGCGTAATTTATTTAACTCGTGTCCCGCGATCGCCGGATCGGGGAGATCGAAGAGTTATTCTTGTTCAGGTTGCCGGAAAAGCTGTCGGTCGTTCTCCACGTATTTTTTTATTTTTCTTATTTTTCCCCACAGCTGGTATCACGAAACGCGAAACACATTAATTATAATTATCATCGGACCACGAATGTTCAACGACGAATAGTATTCATGTAACGTGTAAAAAATTCGTAATAAAAAAAGAAACAATTACTATAAAGATCGTACCTTCTTTTTTCTAAAGCCGCCTAACACCGATTTCCGATGAACAAGAAGCAAACATGGGACTTCTTCGAGTCAGGAAATGCGAAGAAATAAGACTGAACATCAAGTCAAATCATCCATTAATTCAATTATGAATAATACAAAGTATTGAATGAGCGCGCAACAGTGAGTTACATTTGCTGTTTTTTGTTTTCTCTTGAAACTAAAACACAAAATTTATGAGATGTACATCATCGTAGGATAGATAAGTCTGAATTCGTGTCATAATCGCTGCGTAAGCTATGCTTCTTATCATAGCTCTGCTTTTTGTCTTCGTATATATAGTAATAATTGCAATAGGTTTATAATGTAATAATCACTATTCGAAATGCACGGACTGTCAAGCAGCGTGAGATCTATGCGTCATTCACCCGAAGCTCAATAATTCCCACTGAAAATCGTCCGTCGTGGTTCCCCTCAACGTGCTTACTTGCAGTCGTGACTTTTTCCCTTCAAATATCATTTAAAAAAAAAAGACAGATAAAACATTCCCAAACGGACAAGATCTTGCTTTCCTTATTCTACTGTCGAGCCAAATAATTGGACAGCCAAAAATACATTGAGTTTTGCAGCCAATGGAGCTTCCGTCGAACGTTCATACGCACTTTTAATCCCTAACAATAAATCCGCAAGTTTCACTTTTTCCTTAGAATGTTTACATATATATATATATTCGTATATATATGTTTAGTTTCTAATTGTTAATCACTATGACAAGGACCGGCCCACTTCGAGACGTCTGTTAATCCTGCGTATTTATATATATATTTGATAATATATATATATGTATATATACTATCGTATTGTATAATATCTACACTATATCACTGCAAACTACGTGAATAGTCTAGGGATTAATTTCACACACTATATAATATTCGGCTAGGGCCGATTCAATTCTCGTTTTTTTTGTTGTTTGTTTGTTTTTAATTCTCATTCTTCCAAACAGAGAAGAGAGAATTTACGTGCATCCCGACCGTCACGTAACTTATCACGGCTTACACATTACATTCCTCATAAATGTCCCGCTCTGTGGTACAGGAATTAAACAAATTAAAAAAAAAAGATAAACCCATCCATTCATGCATCCCGGACAGCGAGTAGCAATCTTATGAAATAAAGCAATACGCGCTCCTCCCGTTCACGGAGAAAGTTGAGGCGATCGCGTGTCGCGACTTCAGCAAACCCTATGAAGGTTTCTCTCGAGTCGCCCCACGTCGAATCGCTGATTTCAGTCGTTGAAGCTCTTTTAAATGCATATAATGATTATACGGTGACTAAGCGCCACTAGGAGATTATAAAAGAAATTATAATTAAAAATCAAACACTGGATTACGAAATCTCCAATGATATCCAATACTGCGATCGCAAACACGCCGAGTCGGTAGATTTTGTTTTGCCTTTTTTTTCTCTCGTTGCTCGGCGTTCCGAAACTTTTTTTTTTTTTCACTCGACGCAAAATATTTTTCATCATCAGTTTAGTCGTCACATTTTGTTTTGTTACTCCGTCTTTAAAGCTTTACAAATTACGATAGTTGAAAAGTTTGGAAAAATCGTCCGAATTCCTATCACTCACGAGGCTCGATCGCCCTTTTTGCCTACTGCCTACGTCGCCCTCACAACTCCCGAGCGTTAAACCTACGTAATAGTATCGAGTGTTTACAATCAATAGTGATATATATATATATATGGTTATATATATATATAACAATAGTAATACTGGTAAATAATATGGCGTGGTAAGTAAATGACACATTACCGGGCCAATCAATCGGATGTACGTTCACATTACTTGCCTAAACGTTATCCTATCGCTACAACTTGTCCTCTTATTTTTTTGTTTTGTTTTCGCTTTTTTTCTCCTTCTGTCTTACTTTTCTTCTAACTTCTTCGGTCACTCGTTCGTCGAGAAGACCTGTTCGCGGGGGGCAAGATTAGCTCCAAATAACATGCACACTTCAACAAACGAGTCTCGACGGGACGTCCGAACGACGGTCAGATTTGTTTTCTGTCGTGCAATTCATGCAATCGTGAATCTTAATTATCCGAGTGAAGTGAGATATTTTTTCGTTTTTTTTTTGTCTTTCATCATACCCTATAAACTGTATTTTGATTGTTCGATCGGCGCACGCTCACAATCGCGGTAACTAGGTGACGAGTAAAAAAAAGCAGTCAGTTCTTGGTTTTGTTTGTTAGTCGCTGTTGCGTCGAGAAGATGCGAAAACTTCCCGTGAAAAAGCCCGATCGACTCGCCGCCTCGTTAAGACTTTACGCACCATATTTTTTTGCTTTTTTGTTTCTTTTGTAAATCTATAATTATATAAAAATCGAAACCCATCTCCTAGGCGCGTACGATTAGTCTCGTAATCGCGCTCGATTCGACCTTAATTCCCTACGCTCTACCAAAAATAGACAGAAAAAAAAACCGTATGTACGTAAAACGTTGCGGGCCTTTCTTTTCGTCTGGCGCGGAACTCTAGTTTTCGTAATTATTTTTTCGTCGACTGCTAAGAATTTCTTCGTATCTCCCCTTCTTTTATCGAAAGTTCACCACCAGTGCTAACGTCGCCGCTTGATTAACGATTAAAGTCGGTACACACGGATCACGGATATCGAGTGCAACAGCAAAGACACGTACTACAACTAGTCGATACGAATACTTAATTACAAAGCATACTGTAGTGGCTTAGTTTGCGACAGCGATAAGATTCGATTCGTTATAAACATTGAAAGAACCGATTTTTCGTGGGTGAGGAACAACGATCAATCTATAAACCGGCTCTCGCCGGATGGAGACAAAGCAAAAACGTTTACCCCGCGTAAGTCGACAAATCACTTGATAAAAACTAAGACAAAAAAACACATTCAACAAAAAAATCATCATACAAGTCACGAACAAGTGTCCAGTCAGTCTGCGAATAAGTCTTTTAGATATTTAAAAAAAAATCGTGAACGATAGTGAAAGTGCTAAGCGGATGAGAAACAAGCGAAAATAATACGAGTTTACAATAGCCTGCAACGAGCGTAAACCACGCCGCTTAGACTTATCAAATTTCTCTTCTCACCCTCCCTCGCCCACCCCCCGTCTTTCTCGTTTCCGTTAGTCTTTATATTCCTCTCGTACTCTCGTTAATTCGTATTCAGTTAACCTTAGAGGGCACTTTACGGCGTTCGAAGCTGAACTAGTTTCTTTTCTCTTTTTTTTTTTGCTATTTTCTTCCCCTTTTTTTTAACACCACCCTCGTTCCCGCCGGTCGAGAATATAATCGCGACAGACGCGAAGGAAAGTTGGCTCGGAGCACCGAATCGCGAATTCCATTATCACTGAAAATAATCGGGGCCCCTAGAATTTTTCGACTCTTCCTCCATCAACAATAATCACCTCGTCTCCCTCTCTTTCTGTGTCTCGCGTTTCCCTCGTTATTTTTTCTTCTTCTTTTTTTTCGTTACTCTAAACAACTTTGTATCTCTAACCCGGTCATGAGTATTTCCGCATATGGCCATTGTCCGCTCGATACAAGTGTACGTAAAGGAACAAACGATAAATTACGTCGTATCCGCGAGAGCTCGCGGAGAGCCCGAGAAACAATCGCCCTGATGGACGGTTCGCTGTGGAGAACTTTTGCCTCGCGACGAGAAACGTCGTGTTTTTAGAACGTATAAATCGCAAGACGTAAATCATTCGGTCAAACGAACATCTGAGAATCGAAGGATAAAAGCGATTGATTCAACGCGAGCGAGTCTCGATTGCGACTGAAAACGCGACGAGCGAACTTCGACGCGACGCGTACGAGATTCGGTGACGCCCGCGTTGAACGCTCGGCGATTGTGTCTGTGTGTTTTCTGTGTGTGTTTGTGTCTTCCCTCTCTCTGTGTGTGTGTGACTCATATCGACGGTAAATTCTATTGCTCAAACGAGACGCAATTAATGATTTAAGATAACGTTCTTTCGCAAATTAGGTGCCTCCAAGGGGGTGGATCGGGCGGTGGAGGCGGGGTGACTGGTTACGGGCGACAGTGGTTTCTCTTTCTTCCGCCCTCGTTGCCGTCCTCGTCCTCCCCGTTGCGCCGAATTTCCGTGAATCTCTCGCCCTTGACGCTCACTATCTTGTTGTCGAGATAGCGAACCAGCTTCTTCGGCTCCGTCTTCGGCGCGACCGGCCGATGCTCGCGCGAATCGTCGTCGCGATCCACGTAACTGTAGCGATTTATTATACGGGTTTTGAGCTCCTCGTCGTTCACCCGAGCCTTGTTGCGCCTGTTTGGCTGTTGAGGGGAAAAAAGCGAGAGACCGAGATGATATTAAAAAATGAGAGACCGAGATGATGATATTACACAGAGAATGCAAGGAGAAGGCGATTCGGCTCCTTATTTCGTTTCCTCACCGTGATGAAGGTGAGATTACTCGTGATACTCTGGCCAGCCTCCTGCCTGTGCAACACTAGCTGAGCCGCCTTGGCGATGTCGCCCTCCGCGATCGCCAGACAGTGTTGAACTTCGGCGGGACTCGCGCCCGGAAACATTTCTTGAAGAAGAGCAACCTGATGCCAGGAGGATTCCTGTTGCTGAGGGGAAAGGCAGAATTTTAAAGACTGAAGCTGAGTTGCGTTCAACGCAACAAATTTTTTTGGATTTCGCAAAGTTCGAAAACCCTATCTGGTGGGAAATTTCCCTCTGATTCCGAAAAACTCCGTTGTTTGTCCGAAAAAGAGAAAATTCGACGAGGATAACGCAAAAAATGATTTTTCACTTTTTTCGAAATTTCGTCACTTCGCTAAAATCGAGGTTACTTTTTTTTCGATCGTCCAAACCTGGGTTTTCTTTTTGCGTTCCAGAGTAAACTCTATAACGAAGAGAATGCCGTAAGGTGGAATGCGATATCTTGATTTTCAATTTTTTTCAGAATGTTAAAGTCAAACCCCCAAAAATCGCAAAAAAACGAAAGGGACAAATTCTAAAAATTTGCGATTTTTTTAGGGTCTGACTTTAACATCCTGTACAAATGTTAATTGCGTTCCGCTTTGCGGCATTCTCTTCGTTGTAGAATTTTCTCTCGAACGCAAAAAGAAAACCCAGGTTTGGTCGATCGAAAAAAAAGTAACCCCGATTTTAGCGGTGACAAAATTTCGAAAAAAGCGAAAAATCATTTTTTGCATTTTTCTCATCGAATTTTATGTTTTTCGGGCACACAACGGTGTTTTCGGAATCAGCGGGAAGTTTCCCATCAGATAGGGTCTTCAAACTTAACGAAATCGAAATTTTTTTTTCTCGATTTCGTAAAGTCTGGACGTTAATTTCACGTTAATTTCCTTAACGATCTAATTTTGATTCGAGCATATTACCACTACAACCTCCTAGTAATTAAATAAATTTTTTTTTTAAATATATATTTATTAATGGATTGTTTTCAATACCTCGGGAAAATATTCCCCGCTGGAGTCACTCCCAGCATCGCTGGTTTCTGAGAGATGATGCACTCTCATTCTAGGGGCTTCCTGTGGCAGAAGAGCCGCCAGACTCAGCTGACTGAGGGGATCATGAGGCTGGCCATCCCCTGAGCCTTTTGTGCCCTGTCTCAGCTTGCTCTCCACATCCAGCAACCATTTGGAGACCGCCTCTTTGTCGATGGTGGAGAACTCTGGAAGACATGCTGAGACCATTTCGCACAGGCCGTCCACATCCAAATCTTCCTCCAGAGCATTTTCTTCCACCATACTCACGACATAGCTCAATACAATATCGTCTATTAAGCTGCGAAATCAAAGACGAAAGGTTTTCAAATGCTTTTTTTTTACATCCTCCCCTGTAAAATGATAGTTTCCCAAGTTACCTCAGCTGCGCAGTGGGCACTTGTTTTCTAACAAAGCTGAACAGCGACTTCTTCACCAGTTCCTCTTTCTCATCCATTGTGTGATTCATTCTGAAGAAAAATATTTAATTGACACTCAAAATTGTAATTTGAGGACAAAAACTAAAACATAATTAATTCCAAGAGACTAAGTCTTACTTGGTGGTTTCTAAAAGATTTCTACCTGAAACAAATAAAAGTTCTGTCCTGTTCAATCATCAACAACTCAAAATTATAGACCAGTGTCAAAGGATGTTTTTTAGTAAAAAAAAAAAATCTGGATGTCCTTTGAGAGAGAAGCAAGAATCTTTGTTTTTGAACCATGACAGCCAACAAATACGCTCAAATACCCGCAAATACGTCATTCGATTTCGCATAAAAACAATCACGAGGCGCATAGTTAAAACAATCGAGCATCAGTGACAGTTTTTTTCAACAAATTTCGCGACCAACTTCGCACTCGATCCCGCTAGGTTAAGAACAACAAAACCCTCGAAACGTTCGTCCGATCTGACCTGCAAACAATCGCAAAGCTACCAATTCGAAGAATCAAGAAACCGCAACAATTTTCAGACACTTTTCGCAAATAAGTCGATACTCGGTGCTCGTAGGTTAAGAACAACAAAAGACCCACGAAGAGCAGCTCGGTGTCAGTGTCGGAGCCGCAGGAGCTGGAAGCCGAAATCGCGAAAGTCACTCGCATCCGCGATCGGAATTCGGGCTCCTCGCGAATCGATCTCGCGCAGGTTGTTCGATCGCGGCGGCCGAATATCCGAAATCCACGGGCGAGACACTCGGGAGCGAAAATCGCAAATGACAGATGACAGAGGCGAGCGCAGAGCTGACCGGTGTAGCCGCCGAGCCGTTTGCGCGTTTTCGACGTCGCCGCGAACCCGCGAATTCGCCGCCCTCGGCGCCTTCGTCCGATTAGCACGAAAAATTCACGAACCTGTCGCACCGCTCGGGGGCCCCGTTTTCTCGTCACCGGCGAACGAGCCTCGCTGCTTTTTTCACGTTAATTTTTCGTATACAAACAACGTTTTCGCGAAGTTTGACAGTTCAGTCGGGGGGTAGGGATGGTACAGAGGCGCGACCAGGGCGCCATCTGACGACTCGCGGAACTTCCTCGAGGCAAGCCGTGTGTATGTATATACAGTGGACTCTCCGATAAGTTAAGGTCGCGGGACCGAAAGCCGATCAGGCCATTCCGATAAGTTAAGATCCCCACACTCGTAACGACGAGAGGGGAAGAAGAAACGCTTTCGAAGTGAAGTCTGCACGATGAAAAATACGGGAGTTATGGCATGCCAAAAATGTCTGATCAATGCACTCCCTTAAGGAATACAAAAAAAATAAACAAAAAATATGCGCACCTGGAGAATTAAAAAACGAAGAAAAACGCTTCCGGAGTGAAGTCTGTATGATGAAAGATACGAGAGTTATGGCATGCCAAACATTTCTGATCAATGCACTCCCTTAAGGAATACAAAAAAAAAAAATAAACAAAAAATATGCACACCTGGAGAATTAAAAAAACGAATAAAAACGCTTCCGAAGTGAAGTCTGTACGATGAAAAATACGGGAGTTATGGCATGCCAAAGATTTCTGATCAATGCACTCCCTTAAGGAATACAAAAAAAATAAACGAAAATATGCGCACCTAGAGAATTCCAAACCGAACAAAATGAGCCCTGTTTAAAGTCTGTACAATGAAAACTACCGGAGTTATGACTTCCCAAAAAAAAAAGTTTTGTCTGATGCAGATATCTTCAGGGTCATAAAAATGTGCAGTGGGGGTCTTTCATCAGTCCTCGTCTGGCACGAAACTAGCTGCCGCGTTACCTCTCTGTCACAATGCGTTCGACCGCAGGTAGTGTAACGTAGAAAGGGTAATTCGCTTCCCCGCCAGCAGGTAGAAAGAGCTCGGAAAAGGGTCGATCTCAACTTACCAGAGCGTTAATCCTTAACTTATGGGGTGCCTTAACTTTTCGGGACTTAACTTATCGGAGAGTCCACTGTATATACAGAGCGGCGTTCGTGGGACCGCCGCGAGCGGCGAGGGGCGGTTTTACGCTACGTATGTGTACGTTTATGTACTGTATTTGCAATTTACCGGGTCGCCTCCCCCCCCCTCCCCTCCCCTCCCCCCGCCCTTCAAAGGGGATCGCGACTGAGATGAATCAATACTCTCTCCGCGCGCGAGCCGGAGGAAAGGGGGCGGGGCTCTCTGCGCTCTTTCGCACCCTCGGGCTGCCCCTGACAACGCGGAGTAGCTTCCAGGCTAAATCTCCCTCGTCCCCCCCATCCGCACACGTACACGGGACATTCTCCGTCAATTACGCCATTTTTTTCCCCACCCCCGAAAGAATTTTTCTCCCCACAATCCGGCGATGTTTGGCGGTTCGCCAGATTTTCGCGGAGCTCGAAAAACGTACATTTTTATTTATTTCGAAATCGATCCTTGTGGAAAATGCGTAATTCGTGAAAATTGGATATGGTGATGGTTGGACGTTTTTTTAGGGGTCACATGATTTTTTTTTCCCCCACTGCACGAGAGTGTGGAGGAAAAAATTTCTGCCGGGAGTATCGATTTAAAAATAATTCCAAGCGACACCGAAATGTGGGCATGATCAATATCCGGGAAAATGCGAAAAAAAAAAACGTGGCACCCGACGGAAAATGCCCCGTACGAGTCGCCCTGTTTGCCCGGCCGTCCGGGATTTGTGGGTAATTTTAACGTTATAAACATCGGGCCGGATGCCGAAGGCTTCGGTCTCTGTTTTTTTTTTTTTTTTTAATAATAACAAACGCAACGGGGTGTGCGAGGTGCGCAAAGGAAAGTAGAGAGAATGGCCTTCCCGATGCCATTGGCTTCCGCACTGACCCACATTCTTCGGTGAAAAAGTGTTTTTTTTTCTTCCCCTGCTCCGCTTTTTGCGCGCCAACTACAGGGAAGCGTCTGCACGTGAAAGGCACAAGGCACAAAGTATAACACACGGGATTATCACTCGTAACGACCGACGAGTGGCTCGCTCGCGAATCAGAAGCGGCGAATGAATTTTCAAGAGCTCGCTCGATGTACGCTGGAATAGCAATTTATTCGTAAGACATATTTCGTTTCACAAGTTACAATGTACACATACTTTCCACGTTCCCAATCGCTTCGTCGGACGTCGCCGTTCGCGCGTCGCTTCGTCCACGTAAATACGCAACAACGATTGCATACATGTTGCTCGCACAATCCGAGCTCGTCGATACAATTAATCGAATCGCGGGTCGTCGACCGCGCTCGCGTTTCGCGCGTCTTAGGAAATAATACGTCGATTTCTTAATATTCAAATCTATCATATAAAATCTGGTAATAGAACAGCGAATTTTCGTTTATTTTTTTTTCTCTCTTGTTGTTGTTGTTTTTTTGTTATTCATATTTTTACGTCTAATGAGGTTTCGACTGGCCTTTGGATACGGTCCCGCGTAAAAGCGTTATTCACATTATTTATTCTTGCTCCCATCCTTCCCTCTTTTTCCGTTCGCCCTCTCTCTCTCTCTTTTTCTCTCGCCTCGCAGCTAATTTCGGTAAATGCAGGGGGGCTGCTGACTCTCGAATCAATAGCGGCCGAAACAGAGGCAAAATTCTCCCTCGCGCTCGCGCCAAGCGTCGCGAGATTCATAAATCGAGGCGACAATAAAATGTGCATCTCGCGCGCAGCGTGGGAAGCGATTGCGCTTCGCGCGCTTCGCCGATCGATGCTCCGTGATTGAAGTGCGATTAGAGTCGACGGGGATCGTCGCCCGAACGGGAGACGAGACGTTAAATCTTCCGGGGTGGGGGTGGGACTCTTAAAACGTGTCTCTAACGCTTAAATTACTTATAATTTTTTTTTTTTCGAGAATCGAATTAGAACGTCTCGCGAAATGCTCTCGCGAAAAACTCTCGCACACTCTTTTTCACACACCCTAAAACGGTAAAAATAAAATCTTTTTTTTTTCTGTCCGACTCGTTCGCCGAGCTTTTTATACAGTTGAGGTCGAGACCGACGCGCCCGGAGGATCGATCGAGGATCCTCCGAGCGCCAAAACGGCGTATCGTAGCGCGTGTTATCTCGCGTTCGTTGACTATCTCGAAGAGGAAGAAAAAAAAAGGTCCGATGTATCTCGTGAAATTGATGGCAACGTTGATCAACACAGGCGGCGCGCGGCGTCTCGCCGCCCGAGGTAAATAAAATTAAACGGTGGAAAGAGAAGAAAAAGCGACTCGCCCGAGTGGCCGAGTCGCTCGATAATCTAGTGACTATGTAAAAACGTATCACAAACGTTGTGTGCCTGATTTTCCGCTCGCGGTTATATCGGTAAAAAAGTATACCGAACATAAAAAAAACAAATTTAAAATCCGGTAAATAATAAAAAACGCAACTGAAAAAAAAAACAACGTATCGCGTTCGCGGTACGTTGCTCATCCGTAAATCTCTTCGCGAATCGACGAGTGTCCCTCGTTATTACAAAGTTTTCGCCGAATTTGTACACTTCTCCGTCTTCCGACTTCCCCCCCGATCGTCGCTCTTCTTCGCGTCCTTCCGAATATCCGGCGGCCGCCTCTTCAGATCGACCTCCTCGTCCTCCTCGTCCATCTCCTCGGCGCTGCTCTTGCTGCACTCGCCCTCGGCCTCCTCCACGATGTCCTGTTCCTGCTCCAAAAAGTCCGTTGGCACGAATTCCATCTGCTCCTCGGCGTCGTTTATGTCGTCGGATTGGCCGGTTATGTTGCAAAAATTGATGTCACCGTCGGGGCTGCAGGGATCGTCGCCCCCGGGATCCTCGTCCTCGTGGAGGGCCATCACGAGATTGTCGAAATTCGACGCCGTCGAGCTGTCCTCGTCGTGGTGATCGGGGAAAATTTCCGTCGGGCTCAGCGGGATGTCGAGGGGCTCGAGTTTCACCGTGGGGCTCGGCGAGGTCGGCGTCACCGGCCGCTGTAGCCGGATCTTCGTGAACGGCCGCGGCTGCGGCGGCTCCGACGACTGACGCTTCTGCACTCGCTTTGGACTAGAAGGCGCCGCGGCCGCTGCTGCTGCTGCTGCTGCCGCGACTGCTGATGACCCGGAGGACACCGAGGGCTTTCCGCTTTCTTTGGTTTCCGTCGGGAGTCGCGCGCTCGGCGTCACTGGACTCGGGACTAGTGGCTTTGACTGAGGAACTAGCTTCGGTGGTTTTGGATTCGGGTTCTGCAAAATTTAACGCGTGGACATTTTAGAGACTCGAGAGTAACGAAATTTTAAAGTGCGGGAAATTTTGCTTCGACGATTTGTAACATTTTATTTATAACGAGAAATAAAATGAAAAAATTACGACAACAAATATAATAAAACTAGGCTAATGACACGCGGTGGCGCGCGTGCCTGAAAAATTTGCAAAAATAGACCTCAGGAATTTGTTCTTTTCAAAATATCGACTTTTAACCTATACCATCATTCTCAAGTCGCATATTCTACCCCCGAAAATACTGGTTATTAACCTTTTTTAATCGATTCTGAAAAAAATATCTTTTTGGCGACGAAAAAAATATTCTTTCTGTCAGAAAACGTAGATCCGACTCCGGACCGAAAATCGACCCCAATTTTTTTTCTTTTCAAAATATCGACTTTTAACCTATACCATCATTCTCAAGTCGCATATTCTACCCCCGAAAACACTGGTTATTAACCTTTTTTAATCGATTTTGAAAAAAATATTTTTTTGGCGACGAAAAACTTTTTTTTTTTCAGAAATCGTAGACCCGGCTCCGGACCGAAAATCGACCCCATTTTTTTTTCTTTTAAAAATATCGACTTTTAACCTATACTATCATTCTCAAGTCGCATATTCTACCCCCGAAAACACTGGTTATTAACCTTTTTTAATAGATTTTGAAAAAAATATTTTTTTGGCGACGAAAAAAATAATTAAAAAAATTAAATACGTTACCTGAAGCGACGGGCTTGGTCCGGCCAAGCCTTTGACTTGGAGCGCTTCGGCAGCGTTGAGAAGCTGCGGCAGTTTGTCGTGCGCGACGTTGACCTCTCCCCTGTACATGAACTTGACGAGCGCCTCGACCTCCCAGAACTTGAGGTCCTTCATGAGAATTATGGGATGCTGGCAGGGATTTTCTCGCAGCAGAGCCGCGAGGTAGTCGCTGCAGGTCGAGAGTATCATCTTGTGGCACTTTAACGAGCGGCCCTCGCACGCCAGAGTCACGTCGACGAACTGCTCGGCGTCCAGCAGCGAGGGGAAACTGTTTTGCATGTTGCTGTGGTAGCTGTTCCACCTGAGGCAAACCTGGAACGCGAAAATACGAATTTTCGGCGTAATACATTTTTCTCAAATTATGAATTATGAATTTATTTGATTCCTATACATCGAAATGCGTGTGAAATTTTTCTCAAATTATGAATTTATTTAATTCCTATACATCGAAATGCGTGTGAAATTCTTCTCAAATTATGAATTATGAATTTATTTAATTCCTATACATCGAAATGCGTGTGAAATTTTTCTCCAATTATGAATTATGAATTTATTTAATTCCTATTCATAGAAATGCGCGTGTAACGCAACCTTAGTTAGCTTTTTAACGAACCAAAAAAAATTTTGAAAAGTGGTAAATCGATTGATTATTCTTGTACTGTACCTCAGTAGGTTGCTGAGGTATCACAGCCTGCGGGATGCTGACCGTCGGCTGACGCGGTGCCATTTTTATGGTCGTTGGCGCGACTTGCTTGACCTTTAAGGGTATCGTCTTGAGTACGAGAGTCTTTGGTTGACGCTGCTGCTGCTGTCCCATCTGGGGCGGCGCGATGTTCCTCATCTGCGGCCTGACCAGCGATTGCGTGGCTATCCTGATGGTCCTTCCGCTCGAAGGGCCCTGACTTCCGGATTGCATCACTGCAACAACAACAAAATCGAGATTTCATGAGCGTTTGTCTCAGGGCCGAGAAACGAAGAGAAATACATTCGGTCGATGTGTCGCTGCGGAACATTGCGAAAAATAGGAGTTTCGCGCCGAGTGTAACTAACGACAATTTCACGAAGATCCGACAGCTACAGCGTCTCACGCGACTGCGGAGTGATTCACGCGCTGCCCACGAACACCGTCTCGTGTCGCCTTGTATTTTTCATTCACGTCACGCAATCCGAGGCATTGTGCCGCCGTCGAACGTGACATAGACGAGCGAATCCGAGACTCCGCGCGGTGTCGAGTTCTCTTCTCGAATTTATAGTCCTGCAGTCGTGGACTATTTTCAGAGTCCGCGCAGTCTTTGATTAAAAATCGACAAAATATTTTTGTCTCCCTTTTCAACCTCGCAAAATCCCTAAACCCTAGTTACAAAACGGATACATATTTTTATCCTTTCCACCCTTGCAATTTGTTCGTTCTTTCATCCTTGCAGATTTTTTTTCTTTCATCCTTACAAAAAGAATTACTCTTCCCTTTTCCGCCTTGCAGTTTTTTTTTCACTCTTACTTACAAAAAAAATTAATTATCTCTTTTCCGCCTTGCAGATTTTTTCCTCTGATCCTCACTTACAAAAAAAAATTCATTTTCCCTTTTCCGCCTTGCAGATTTTTTTTCTTTCATCCTTAATTACAAAAAAAATAACATTTTCCCTTTTCATCCTCGCAACATTGATTTTTCATTTTTTTTTTTTGCTCCCAGATCGCAAAAAAAAAGTTACCATGATAACGCCTGCCGATGAGTCGTCCGCCGTGATGCACCCTCAGATGACGGTGCAGATTGGTCGTTCCGCACTGCCGTGGATTGGCGCCTCCTCGGACGACCACCGAGCCGCAGAGCCGACACTGCGCTCGCAGCGGGTCGTTGACGCAGAGATCGAAGTGCGCCCAAACGGCGCTCGGATTGGCCATCGCCCGTAGACTGCGCGCGTGCGATCTCACCCTGCCCGAGTGGGTCGAGCGCGACGAGGACGACGGTATTCGCTCCTCCAGGAAACAGTCGTCCTCCTCCTCCGGCGGTTCCTGCTTCATCGAGCCCTCCAGCTTTGCCCCGAGCGTGTCCCGACTCGCGTGACGATTGCTCTCGCCACTCCGCTCGCGGTGGCCCAACAGCTTAAGGGCCTTCGACCCCCCCGAGTCGACTCTTCCCGCGGTCGCCGTCCTGGCGAATTTTCTCCTCTCGCGCGGCGCGCGCGACGCTCTTCTGTTTACCGCCCTCTTTGACCTTCAGTCGCTGCGGTAGAAAGGAGACAGAGAATATAGAGCCAATTTATTCCCTGGACAAAAGTGTTCTTTTTTTTCTTTTTCTTTGGTCGAAATATTTTGTTCCAATTATTTTGTTCGAAATATTTTGTCCCAAATATTTTGAGCCAATTTATTCCCTGGACAAAAGTGTTTTTTTTTTTCTTTTTCTTTAGCCGAAATATTTTGTTTATGATAATCCGAGAGTTCGCGATTACGATCGAGAGACAGAGAGAGAGAGAGAGAGAGAGAGAGGGGGGAGAGAGACAGCAAGCTACACACAGCTGTGCATTATTTAACGGTCGCGTCGTTTGCGCAGCCATCGACAACCACTGCCGATCAGCTGACGCGTATCGACCTGCGTAAAATGTAGCCAACCGGTGTTTATTGTCGCGGCTAATGCATTTCGGATTTTCCAGTTGACGCGGCGATAAACCCGTCGGCTTCGGAAACCTCCTATAAATAAAGCTCGGCTGCGAAGTTTTCCCACCGGCCGAAATTGACCGCGAAAGTGGCGCACCGAGCGAGCGTTGCGAACGGTTCTCGAGTTACGGTGGACAAAGCGCGCCTAACCGTCGGCGTGATGCTCTCTCTCGCGAATTACGTGGGACGGAAGGTCACGAGAGGAGCCAACCGCTAGACAACGCGAGAAGGTGTTTCAGGGGCTCAGGGGACGCCAAACATGTTGTCGGTGTTTCTGTCTCTCTCGCTCGGCCGTGAGCGCGGGTCGCTCTGTCTGCCTCGCACTCGTCGAGAGCGCAGATCGCTCTGTCTCTCTCGCACTCGTTGAGAGTTTTCGTCTGCTCGATACCAACGGAAATTGCGCGAGTGAGAGAGAGAGAACGCGTCGAGCATCCCCGTGAGAGAAGGGAAAACGTCCGTGAGTGCGAGAGAGACGGAAAGAACGACGATCGGGGCGGAGCGAGAGAGACGCATTGAAAACACGTCTCGCCTCCCCCGGAGGGCAGACTTCTTTACCGACCGAGCTGCCACCATCGGGTATTGCAGCAGCGCGCGAGGGACGAGCTGACGAAATTCTCGCGTATTGTTCTCGCGCGCCCGTATTATTACAAAAAATATATATCTCGGAGCTCGCCGCCGCGAAAATCTGGGCTCGGGAAAAATGTGTCAAAAGTTTTGAAGTCACGGTTATCGAGCCTCCCCTCGCGAGCGTTGCAGGAGTGGGGGAGGAGCCCCCGTGGGAGAGAGAAACCTGCGCGATCTGCGCAAACGAAATATTTCGCTTCACTATTATTATCGGTCCAGCGGGCGCGCAGCGTGCGCGACGGCCATTCGCCGAACGAATTTCGTGCATCGCGGCGAAAAAAAAAATACCCGAAAAAAATTCAATGCCGCTCCGCGAACGCTATTAAAAGCGGATTCGATAATCACGAGAGCGCTGATAACGGTCACGCGTTATGAAAATGATGTGCGATCCTGGATGACGAAACGAGCGCCGAAAATGAGTACATCCCGGCGTAACGCATAGACGCAACACCCGAGAATGTGTCCGCGGCGATGCGAGAGCTGCGAACGAAACGAGCCGACAGACTCGCTCGCGAATCGGCAAAACCACGTGCGCTCGCGATTCGGCACAGCATTCTCGCCGTAGGAAGAGCCGATAACGCGCTCTTATCGTATCACCGCGATAAATTCTCGCCAACCGTCTGTTTACGTACGAAACCGAATTTTCTTACAAAATCGTCGGCGACCACGAAGATCCGAAGGCGCTCAAAAAAAAAAAAAAAAAATCACGACTACAAATTTCTCAGACAAAAAAAATAAAACAAAGATGCCGCGCGAGAAAAGGAAAAAATTCGTGTTTCAATTTTTCGTTACTATCGAAGGATTAGAGGCCAAAGAAGCGAGAGCTCGAAAAAAATTCGAGCTTCACTCGACGCGTGCGTCTTATCCAAAGCGGCGCGTTATCTGCGCCCGCGGGTAGCGCCGAAAGTTGCGTCACGACTTAATTCGCGCAGGGTTTGCAGAGCCGAGAGACAGAGAGAGAGAGAGAGAGAGAGAGGTGTGTGTGTACCGGCTGGCTGCGTCGCGGGCGACACGACACGAGGCGCGCGTCGTCGTGGGCACCGAGAGCGAGAGTGAAGCCTCTCTCGCGGTGTTTCGCACTCCCAGCCGACAACAGTGTGCCTCTCTCACCCCCACAGGCCGCCAGTCTCGTAAGCTCGCACTGGACGTCGTGACCGGTGTCCGCGTTGTATATTTACAGCGGCAAACTCGCGACGTGTAAAACGACGAAACTTCACTTCGCGTCTCCTCAAAAACCGGCAATTAGCACACGAAGAGCCGCGCAGCCGGCGCGATACATACCGATAACATACACTTCGGCGAAAAACTCCATCCGATCGCGAACCGCGTGTACTCGCTGCCGGCTGGCGAGGCGGAAAACACTTCTCCGCTTCTCCCACGTGTCGTACGTGCCGGAGAGCCCGTCGGGAGCGATCGAGATGAACGGCGCCGAGAGAGACAAAGAGAGAGACGAACATAAACAGGAGGGAAAAAAAAACGTACAATAGCGTCGCGAAGAGAAGCAACGAGAAGTGGAAATCGCTGAATGAGAAACAGCGATCGGCACGCCAGAGTTCGTACTTCCTTCCTCTCCCCCCCACCCCTGCTGCTGCTGCTGCTGCTGCTGCTGCTGCTGCTCGTCGCTCCCCCCCGCTGGCTTCGCAGTGACCCGCCGGTCGTCTCGAGATCGGAAAAATCGTTACTCCGCTCGTCACCCGATGATATCAATTAGCAACGGGCGAGAGCGAGAGAGAGAGAGAGGGAACGAGGCGGCCGGGCTTTTTGGGCGTCGCGACGCCCGCTCGGCCACGACGAACGCGATACCGCATCGCGGGCACAAGGCGCTCGGTAATGTTCATGTATGTATACGTACGTGTGTGTATGTCGCGCGGCGCGTTCTGCTCGCTCGTGTGTGCGTCAAGTGTGAGTGTAGGGAAGAGAATAGCGACGTATGGCGCACGCAGACACGGCGAGAAACGCGTAGAGCGTGTGTGTCCATCCACGCGCTCGATATAGTACAAATGTACCGATATATATCTTATCTCTCTCCGCTTCTCTCGCTGTGTGTCTCTCTTCCCCCCCGCCCTCGGCCGCCCCTCCCCCGCCACAGGATCGTCACTCGCCGGCGTAGACGGGACAAAGCCCGACCGGGGCCTACCACGTTTTCTGCGATTATTACGATTCCCCGCAGAATCCACCAATCCTTCGTTTACCTGCGCGTGTGTTTGGTGCTGCTGTCTCTCTCTCTCTCTCACTCTCTGACTCCCTCTACCTCTCTCTCACTCTCTCTTTCTCTCGTTCTCTTACGTTGCCTGCCCGGCTCGTTGGCGTCTTCTGCTAGTCTACTATATCCGGCGCTCTCCTCGGCGGCGTATATTTGTTTATTATCGGTCACAGCCGATCAACCGGCCACATCGGAGCGTCCACCAAGCCCGAGACGCGGAAGGAAATTCACGGAGAGATGCGTCCTCCGTGCGTCTGTGTGTGTGTGTGTATATTTCCGTTTCGTTTGTGTGTGTGTGTATTTTTTCGTCGGTTTCGCGGTATTAATCGAGACACGCGCGCGCGTTGTTCTATATGGTTTGGCGAGCACTGCTCTAGCTACCCGGTCGTGTGTTGTGCGACGCGGGCAAAGGGAGCTCGTTCCCGCGGCTCCACGAACGATTTCCCCCAACCCGAACCCAGGGAACGACTAAAATCGAAATCGGTGGACGGTCGGGACGCGCCGCGACGCGCATGTGCGACGGCGCCGGTCGTCAACGCATTATCCGTACTATCATGTGTGCTGCTCTGGCCTGACGGTTCTATAGCTCGCGCTCTTTCTATCTCCCCGTCTCTCTTTCTCGCTCTGTCTCTCTCTGTCTCTCTCTCTCTCACGCTCGCCGTCTATCTCCGTCCCTCTCGCCGGTTGACGTGCGCGCGCTCGGCTCGCCTTCTCGCTCGCTCTGCTCTTATTTTCTCACCCTCTCTCCTACCTCCTCCCGTCGCCGCTCGCGCCGCTAGCTCCGTCCTGCTCCCGCCTACTAACCGACCTGATCACATCGGCCTCTCGCGGCGCGCGCCCTGCCGAGCGGGATTCATCGATCGAGGCCCCCGCGGCTCTCTCCGGGTGGAGCGAGCGGCGACGCCGAGCGCGTCGTCGCGCCTCCACGAAGAGGCCGCCTCGGACTCCACGACCCGACGCCCGACGACCTCGAGGACTCGCGCCGTCGACAATCGCCGACGCACCCCACCGTGCGAGCTCGCGCGGCGGCGTTGTCGTCCGCTACACAAGTCGCTCTCGACGTTGGAAAAACATTCGCGAACCTCGTAAGCTCGACTTCGCGAGCTTCCTCCTGGGCAATTTTCGCGCGGAGCGCCGCGAGCGATCGCTCGATCTCTCGAAATAGCGTTTACGTCCTCCGCGGATGATTCAGTTCGGATAAAATCGGCGATCGGTCGTGTCCGTTCCATTTTTGGCCTCTCTCTCTTTCTCTGTCTTTCTCTGTGTGTCTCTCTCTCTTTCTCTCTCACTCGAGACGACGACGACGACGACGACGAGACACATCTGCTGATGCTGCGGCTTCTACGCTCTCTGGAATGCACTCGATGACTGGTCTCGCTGTTTCGCTTGTCCCACTCGCGTGCATATCTCACGGCTAATCGTTTGGCGATTAAACGATTTTTTGTTTGATTTTTTTTTCTTTTTGGGCGGAGGTAGAATGCTCGGTCGGGGATTCGTCGCGGCTCGACGGGGATTCCTTTGTCCGGCGCCGATTTTATTCGGCCGATTTCGCCAGGGATCGTTAACGATATAACGATCTTTCGATTTTATTTTATTTGCGTCGTACAGACGCGCGTTGTGCTTTGAAAATCGTGAGTCGGGTTCGTGAACGAAAACAAAGGGGAGGGGCGAAGGGCGTTTCGCTGTGTTATCCTCTTGCCCTTCGCGGTATATCGCACGAGGCAGCAGCTGCCGACTCTCCGATTGCGTAATGGCAGAGACGATCGCCCTACGCGAGTCCGACACCGGTTTTTGTTCGCTGCGCAACGACCGCGCGCGCTCGGAGTTACCAACCGAAAAGCCTATTTTTGACTCGCCTCGCACTCGCCGTCGACGTTCAATGACGAATCCAGTCACAATAACCCAACGAAATATCGAGGTTTTACGGATGTCTCGGGTCGCGGGCGTTGAAAATCGACGTGGCCACCGTGTGTGCCTCGGTTTCCTTCGCCTCTTAACGTCCCTTCGTGATATTGCGACACACATCTGCGGCTCCGCTTCCGTTGCGTAACGTTGGACGATCGCCCCGCGCGAGTCCGAAGCCGATACCGCGATCTGGTGTCACGAGAATCCGCATTTTTCCGACGGAAATGTGCTTACCGAGCCCTTTGAACTTTCCCCGTCAGTTTCTATGCAACTTGTTCTATTTTTTTCATTTTATTCTCCTCGTTTCAGAGAAATAAATAATAATTCAAGCACGTGGCCAGGCTGATAATTTTCCAGTACAGATTAAACTGCAACATACACGACGACATCTGCTCCAGGCACACCTGAGACTTTAGTCATGAGGAAATCGGCTTCGATGTCCGCGCGTTTGCTTCTTATATCTATATACTTCTCGTGGAAATAATAAAGGCGCGTTAGCGACGAACATTCCATACATTAAGCCAGCCTAGCTCGCGTACGAGCCAACTGCTGCGAGCGATCGAGCCGAGGACCGAAATAGTGTTAAGAATCGGGGGATTGTGTTACGGTGCGGTAGGTACGCGTGTAGCACCCGACTCTACACCGATCGCCGTTATAACTTTATCTTCTTCCACTTCGCGCTATGAACGCGAGCAAAATCGTAGTTTTTATAACTCGCGTGTGTTTTTTCTCCTCTGTTCGGTCACCGCTCGGTATTGCTGAGTTCTGTTTTACCGTCAGCGAAATCGAGAAAATCTCATTTACCGCGGCCGGTAATGCAGGATCTTTTCGCTCGTATTCAAATATTTAACACGAGTCGAAAAAAAAAAATCATAGCAGTATTGACTCACCGCTTTGATATGCGTGGCTCATGTCCTGCACGGCTTCCGGTAGTTCATTATCGTAAAAGTGTCCCTGCTCCATTCGTTGGCGAAAATGTTCCTTGAATTCCCGCTCCTCCTCCTCTTCCGTCAGGTTTTCTGTTGCGGGGACAATAAATTCGAAATCAATCTGCCTATCGACTCAATCGATGAATATCGAATCAATCTGCCTAATTGACGAGGGAATCCAGTGACTGGAGTGATTATTGGAAAATAATTAAAATGAAAAACCGAAATCAAAACAAAAACAAACCTGGAAACACCGGAGGCTGTCCCAGCGCGACGTATCGCTTTCTCGCGAGTTTCGCCGCGCCGTAGTCGGGCCCGTGATTGTGCTCCATTCGAACTTTTGGCGCCATGTAATCCACAGAAGTCACGAGGCTTCCCCGGCACTGCGAGGTCCTCAGCACGCATCGCCACCGGATGTTATTCGTCTGTTTCTTGTGAAGCGTATACATGAAACCATCGTGTATCAATTTCGGGCCTCCCTTATTCGAGAGAACGATCTGAGAAAAATTTAAAGTAATTACTTTTTTTTTTAAACAACAACATTTATTCTCGTTTCTCAATTAGACCTTAGGAAAGTCGAGTGCAATCGATAAATCGATATAATTCACCTCTGCCTGTTCCTCTAGCGTCGCATTAACTCTGGGCTTAGAGTCTTCCATATAGCCGTCCATTTTCAATGAATCTCACTCGGCAAAATCTAATATAACGATTTCTGCTGCATGTTTGCAACACCGGCTGCGGATCCTCCAAGAAGAGCGTCCTGCAATATCGTATTCCGTGAATAATCGTATTTCATTCAAATGAGGGCGTTTCGAGTGTGTGTGACGTCACTGCACATCGCGGTCGATAAAATCGCTGCTTCTTTTCTGACCGTCAGCTGCTCATTTTTTATTGTAGTTCGCAAACTCAACTGCTCTGACCGCAAGCTCCGTCTCACTATCTCCACCTCTCTCTCTCTCTCTCGTCCATGTTTATTTTTATACAAACAGCTGTCGACTTCGTGGACGAGCGTCGCGCGGAAATAATTCTTTTGCGAACTATCGCGAATTCGTAGGTGCCAAATGGCGCGAGGGGAGAGAGAGAAGGAAAGAGATGTTCGCAGGGGCAACGAGGTTAATATCTGTCTAGTACATCGGCGGAAAATGCTCGATATTTTGGGCAACGTGGGTGTTACGTAAGTGCGGCGCAGCCACCACGTTGCCGGGACCAGAGACTCCCGGGAGACGTCGCGATAAGAGACGTAACGACAGCCATTGGCGAACGGACGATAGGGCAGAATAGGAAAAAATGGTAACTCACTCGGGCACCGTGAAACGGGAACGAGTCCCGCGTGGAAATCCGACTCGGAGGCCTCGCCGGACGTCGGGACGACGCGAATTAACGATCGTCACGAGCGATTCGTAAACCGGGCGAACGCAAGTGGCGAACGCGGGTGTGTGACGAGAGACCAGCTGAAATATGGCACTGGCGCGTCGCGCAATCGATAAACGGCACCCGCCCCGCGGTTTTCAGCCGCGCGCTTTAAAGTACCGTTCACAACGCTCGCTGCTTTATCTGATGACGAAGCGTTAAATAAAGCGACTCGGACGATAAAACACTTGTGACAATGTTTCGAGCTCGCGTGAATGAAATGTAACAGATAAGAGGCTGAGCCGGTTATCTCGCGATTCCGCAGCGACGAATTGGCGAAACAAAGGATTTACGGTCGGAGGAATTTTTTCGCCGCATTGTTCGGCGGAATAAATAATAAGATTTTCATTAATTGTTCAGGACAAAAGGACGAAAACAATGGCGACAAAAGGGACGACGCGGTCGGACGGCGGAAGAAATGAGGGATAATTTGCAATGGTTCATTTCCTTTTTAATGTATTCTATAATAGTACAGTATAATATTAATTAAATTAATAATATTAAATATTTTTTGTGGTATGCATCGTGTGACCGGATAACGTTACAGACGAGACTAGCTGGTGGTGACCTTCGCAGCGCTACCTCATTGTTTGCTTATTATTCTCATAGTCCCTGGCGCTAAATAATTATTTATTTATCGTTACTTCGGTAATTCATTTAATTGAACATATTTACGCTCTCGTTACTCGCGTACTTTCTTTCTCTCTCTCTCTTGCACTCCCACCCATTCACTCCCTTCCCTTCAGCGACAAAATTCTTCTCCCCCTCCTTAGCATCAAACGTTTGTGATTTCCGCATTTTCGTTACTACTTTTGTTGTGTATTTTTTTTCCCCTTCTTCTTCTTATCTCTCTCTCTCTCTCACTCTCTTTGTTTTTTCGTTAAATTCTTGGCAGCGATGAACCGACAGATCAAGAAACATTGTTGAAAGGGAAGCCCACTCCGACCGATACAACGAATAGGAAAAATCAACATTACCTCGTTTTATCCGATTAAATAATCAGCATCTACGGATATCTTAAAGGCACAGGCAACAGGTGACACGAAATTCACGAATACGTACAAATATTGACTATTCATAGCACGGCCGGTTTAAGTGACGTCGCGATCGTCCGAGAGACCAAGCAGTGGGTCTAAAAATTGTGTCTGTATCTTTTGGTTTTTTTTTTAGGTTTTGTTTATTTCTCCTTCGAACCGCGCACATTTTTTGGAAACGATCGACAACGTCGGGCCAACAACCACCGGGAATCACT